>OY720306.1:16272279-17609373 GCA_963082785.1 Philonthus spinipes | reverse complement strand
TTATATTGAATCGAAATCCCATTTTTGGCATTTGGATGAACAAATGCTAAAATTTTACACATTTTCAATGATATTTTTGTAATTTAAATTTAAGTTATTTATAAAGTTTACTTTCAATAAATATTAATTGATATTTATTAAAAGTTAATTATATAAATTACAAACCAATCGTATAATATGTAATACATAAATTTAGTTTCCATATATTTGTATTTGCATCTGAAAGTTTACTACACATTAAAAATGAATTTTGAATTAAAATTTCAATTGTTTATAAAGTATACTTTCATTAAATAGCAATTGATATTTTTTATACGTCCATTATGTAAATTACAAACTAATCGCATAATATTTAATGCGTAAATTTAGTTTCCAAATATTTGTATTTTCGTCTGAAAAAGTGTGAAACTTTCATCAATAGGAACGTTAGTGCCAAATGCGAAGCATTCACGAAATGGCCAACACTGTAAATACGCGGTCGTAATTTGTCATATATGATTCGCATTTGGCATTAATTTTCGTTTCTGAGTCCAAATTTTGTGAATTCCTAGAAAGAATTAGATTATCTGTTACTTTCAAATTACAAATGAATTTCCTTTGTAAAAGTTTCTAATGTGAATAAAATATTCTAAGTTGTTTGCAACAATTTACGATTTTATATTTGTAGTACATAAATAACATTAATTGACTACTGATAATTTACAGTATATTTATTTATTTACGGAATCTCCATTTTACAACATACAGTTCATTTAAAAAAACTAATAAATAAAGTCCTAAGTCTAATTGGCATATTGAGTCCCAAAATTGTCCAATATATAAACTTGATTAAATTAGGCTTTGCTTTTATATTTTTCATGTATATATTTTTTTTAAATATAACAATAATCATAAGATATTTGTTGGTGAGTGCGTTAAGTTTCTAGATATAATGTAGTAATATTTTATTCCTTTCTTCACTTTTTAATTTTTATAACTATATGTACATTTGAAGCATACGCTAGATGAATGGTGGCTGAACATTTCTTTAAATACATATTTATATTATTAAATCCTTTTTTTAATCGATTATTTCAATTTTACTGTATTGTTATCTCTTTGTACTAAACCAAAACTCTCTACTGTTAAGGTTTTAACAGTAGAGAGTTTCGCGGAACGTCACTGGCAGTTTTATTTAGTGAAAGGATCTTTCAAATTAATATAATCGATTTTTTTGGTTATGAAAATTATTGATGTCTTCGAAATTTAAATCGATTCGAATGATGTCGATTCAAGTCAGCATTAAAAGCATGGCGATTTGAATCACTATTCGAACCATAACGGTTCGAATAACGACATCTCCATTCAGTATGTGAATCATAATGATTGGAATCATCAAGGGTATTAGCTCTTATTATTGCATTCTCTTTTTATCTCAGACATCTGACAGATAAATTAAATTATTTTGTAGTTAAAGTAAGTCCTTGAATATGCATTCGAATCATGACATTTCGAATGAGCATTCGAATAATAACAACTTCGAATAAGCATTCGTATTATGCCAATTTGAATGAGCATTCGAATCATGACATTTCTAATGGGCATTCGAAACATAACTATTCTAATCACTGCAATTCCGATGAACATTCGAATCATGACGATTCGAATGAATATTTCAATTATTACTCAAATCATACAACTAGAAAAAAAATATTTACTGTCACTCTGTTCCTTTCAACAAGACACGAGTAAGTATACAAAAGCACGTTAAACTTTGTATATTTAATTTGATTAAAAAACGAATAATTTTTCGTAAACCAATATAAATTTTCGATTATTAATATAATCGAGTTTACAATTTTATCCACTATATTCGAGTTATATACAAATCTAATTACTTTATTGATATATTTGCAGTTGCATTAACTTTACAAAATATTAAATATTTATTTACAATATGGTTATCGACTCTTGGTCTTACAGCCGGCAATAATTGTCTTTTGTCTCGTATGTCAGTTAATCATTTGTGTGCAATGATATGAATTCATGAATAATGGATTAAGAATGTTTAAATATTGGAGGGATTTTGGGATTTCTCGTAATGCAGAGAAGTTTTAAAAATTTCAGGAGTTTTTGTGGAGTATTTTTGACAGATGGGTAATTCGTTGGGATAAAGGGATTCCAATAATATTAAACCACAATTAATATAATTATTTATATTTGTATAAACAATCAATTTTGCATTCAATACAAAATTAAAGCATTATATAATTGCAAAATGAATTCTTATTACTAACAAACTTTTCACGTCTATTTCTGTAAGCCGTTAAATCATTTCGAAGTTTATAGCCATTAATTTTTGTTTCGCGAACGCAATGTTTCCGTAAGGTGATCGCTTATATTGCTGTGTCATCTAAAATTAGCATAATGCCGCAGACAATGCTCGTAAAGAGCGATTCGTTTTATGTGCATGCTGGCTCGCTAAAATAAAAGCAAGTCTAGACGATCCCGTAAAGGAGTTAACAAAATGTGCCCCGAGTAGGTTATCTTTTAATTGGCGCCAATTACGTTATGTAAGCAGGAATTTTTAAAGCGCCAATTAAAAATTATGAGCAGAAATTGTGTTTTCAGCAAAAATACCATTTATCGCTAACAAGCAAATGTAATTTGGTACATTTGCTTTATGCGGAGCTTTGTTTTTATTTATTAACGGTGAATAATTTACAAAACAGAAAAATATATATAATATTCGAGGCCACTCTCTAAGGGAATTGTTTAATGATCATCACAGTCTAAGCAACTTTTGAGATAGATATACATATCCATAGAATATAAATAGAAAAGGGTATTCACTCACTTGGTCACAGTTATTTGAATATATTAAATAAAAATGATTTGAAAATAATTAATAAATTATGTTAAACAAATGTACATTAAAACAACTACTTCCCGAGCAAATACCTACGCCGGACATTACACCTGCTGTTGCACATCAATAAAATATTGCATAATGCAACAAATTTTGATCCGAAAAAAATTTAATGTAAAAACAACAAAAGGGAACGTTACTTAATATAAGGCCATCTGCAGACACGTGTTTCGGGATATATCACCCGTTAGTACAGCTATGCCTTACATAATTTAAAGATGTTAAAATAAGTCAATTAAATTAATTCAAATACAAGAACTACCTCAGATTAATAACTCAGACAGACTAACACCTACATCTATTGTAATTATTTATGTTAAATTGATTTGTTAATTAAATTCACTTGGTTTTCTTTCACTTATATGTATTTTATTTTCAACTGGTTTCGGCTTAATGCTATTTATGTTTTGCGAAGTGATTAATGAGACAAAAAAAATCGATATATGTTATATTTTTTTGTATTATCTTCATAGTCGGAATAAAAATGCGTGTATATGTATTAATTATCTATCCATTATCCCTCTCATACTTCATCAATTCATTTGTGCGAACATATTAGAGTAGCTACGGGATTCCGAATGAGTCTATATCAGTTATGGGCAAAATCGATTATTTGAAGAATCGATTTAATAGAAAAATACAGAAGGTAATGAAAGTTTAAATTAATAATACCACAAACATTTTTATGAAACAGTAATTATAATATTTATTTTTGAATTTTGAATCATAGCTTTGACGAACACGATGGAATTTACATTCGATTATCAAAAATAATCGATTATTTCGTATTCGATTATTGAAATAATCGATTTTACCCATCACTATTCCAACTTCATTTTTAGTCGCAATAGACGGAAATTACTCATTCGGAATCCGGACTCAATTCAGTTAGCTAGCTTAGATTTTTTTATTTTGCTTCACCATAAACTCAGAACAGGGCTAATTCAATTTCGATAAAACTTAAACTTACCCTTAAAACACTTTAAAATTTCAAGCTTTGCTTCTGAGTCTACTTGAAGCGGTTTGAATATTTCTATTGAAATGAAAACGAGCCTTTTTTCTAGCTGGGTTATGAAATTTTTAGTAGTATATTTGAAAAAAGTGAATTAAGAAATAAACTGAGTTTTACATTTTTTAAAACTTAGTTTTCTTGTCAATTCACTTTTTTTTTTTCAAAATTGTTACTTACAATTTTCTAACCCAACCAGTAAAACGAGTTTAATTTCAATAGCAATATTGTAATCTTCTTTATGTTACCATATTAAAAACTTTAATTCTGAAAAATCTGCTGTAGCTTTTCATTCAATAAATACGGGATAAAAATTTTCGATTGAAAATGTTAAACTTCTTAAATTTTCACGTGAATCAAAATTAAACATGTTGGAATCTATTGAAATGAAAAAACACATAGATAATCTTTTAAATTTCGATCTTATTAATTCGTAAATTTTAGCCTATTATATATAATTATATTTAGATCAGTTTATAGTTAACATGATTTTTAAATATTTTAATTTTATCATTATTGCGTTGTATACCATAACAACATATTTATATTTATAAAAACTTCAACTACTGAGGATGGAAACATAGTTTCCGAAATATATCTAGTGAAATAAAAAATAAGTAGGAGAAAGGACAAGAATTTTATTTAAATAAGCAATATTGTAACTAGTAATTTTTTAACAGCTTTAAACAAATTTTAATTTTCTTTCGATTCAATAAATTAAAACAATTCACTTAAACTCAAACCAATTTTTAATTCTTTAAAATTATTTAAAATTATATATAATAAATATGAATAGATATATTATTTAAAATTATGTTTGAATTTCCAGTTTTTTTATATCTTATTTATTACAAAATTCTGTCAACTTTTTTCACTGTTATTATTTTTTTAAATCTGTCTTCAATTTGAAAAAATATTTTTATTAATATTTGCATTTTACTGCTCAACACTTGGTGTTACAAATATGATTTTAAAGAATCGTTTAAAAACGATTAAAAAAATGAACCAGTTGCAAAATACGTACATTTTTTTGAATGTGTGTATATTTTTTATTTATTTATATTCTGCGCAAAAATCTAGATCAGCTCCATTGTTTACATAATGTATTTCGTTAAACTGGAACAACCGTTTTTTTTTTTCTAAATATTTTACCTTATGCGTTTTTGCTCAATTTAGAGCAAGTGTATGTAGAATTTATTTATATTTCCATTTCGAGACAAGTTAAAGCAACAAATATACAGATTTTATTATTTAAAACTATTCCATTCAATCAATTGATTTTTATAATAAATTAAAGACGACGCAAGCGCCACCTTTTGCCTAATACGCTAGATGAAAAAAATACGTTAAGTACATTTTGACCAAACTTACGGTGTTTTCTACGAAGAGTTATAGACTTGTTTTAACAGTAGTGCATTTTTATTACCTATTTTTTTAGACGTTAATAATCGATTGCCACAAATCATAACTTGTCGTTTTTTAAGGAAGGATAATTGAAAGGATATTAGGGTTAGGAAGTGATGAAATTAGGGACACATTTTGACGTAGGTACTTTCAATCAACGACTAATGACATTTTTGTGTATAATTAAATTATATAAGATGATTTAACATCCATGGACTCGAGACAATAACTTGTCGAATCAATTTAGAAGTTTATCAAAATGTAAACGTATGTGAAGAATTTTGTAATAACGCAACTCCTATATGATCGAGAACGTTTTTACTTTCGAGTGCTCTGATTTTGTCTTTATTTTACATTTTATTGGAGCCAGTGAAAAAAAAAACAATTTGAACGTCACATATGTCATTATTTATCAAATCAGTTAAAATTGCTACTTCTGAAATGGGACAAAGGGAGAAAATTAAGAATGGGCGTTCTAATTTAATGAAATATTTTTTTCATTGAATTTGAAAATACTATCTTCTTTACCACTTTTTATTAATCATATATATACAGATTTTACACGAATGTATATATACATAAATACTTTTTTAAGACTTAAATTTCGGCAGCGTGAGTGTCATTATCAAGCGGTGTTAAGAATGGGCGTGCTCCTTCCAAATATGCATTGAAGAATTCCGCGCTGCATTTCTCGCCATTGCAGTTTCCTTCGACGTTTTGTGGCATGCTATTCAAGAAATGCAGAGTGGAGTTATGTTTTGCTATAGATTTTAATAATTAACGAGTTTTTAGTCTAGAAGGCTAATTTACTTATGATGCTATTATTTATTATTTGACGTTGTTATTTTAAGTATAATTTTCTATCGCTATGTTTTCAAACCAAGAGTATATCAAGGAAGGTTTCCTACTTCCTGTGCATTGAAGAATTCCGCGCTGCATTTCTCGCCATTGTAGTTTCCTTTAACGCTTTGTGGCATGCTCTTCAATAAACAGATGGTGACGTTGTGTTTAAACATATGCTATAGATTCTAAGCTCTACTTACTGTAAATTATACTTGCTACTATAATTAAATTCAATTTGTTAGAATAAAACAATAAATTGAAAGCATATTAAAGAAAATAGTTTGTGCAATGTAAACTGTATGTTTTAGGTTATCATTTGATTTATTAACGGAAAATCATTTTTAAATTGCACTATTACAAAATGTATAGAAATACAAACATTCAACTAATTAAGTACAAAAAAAAACGAGACTAATCCTTCCGTAATCTGTACCACACAATTTGTATTACATACTAAATTCTGAAAATGTTAAATTTTTTTAATATAACATTTCAATTATATTAAAGAAAAATAAATTAATTAATTATTAAGATAATTAATGGTTTTAATATTTAGACATTGGTAGTTCATATTGTATGAAATAAATATGAATAAATTATTAAAAATCAACCAAAAAAACACAGATTAGATTGAATAACTTTAAATTCTCATATAATTTCGGATTATTAGCCCATTTTCAAGAGAATTTAAAATTTTAAATTATTAAGAATTTATGACTTCGTAATTTCTTCGAGATAAACTAGATTCTATCCAGTTGACATTTTAATAGCCTCGTAGATTTCATTTGTAACGCTACTGAAATTACATTATTTACGTTAATCACTCCGCACTGATTAATTAGCAATGGCGCCAGGAGCGCATGCCGAAGTCTGTTTACCATAAATTGTTAAGGTTGCACTCAAAATAATTGCTCGATAATAACAGTGATTGTAGTTTGTTTACACATTTTATTATACACGAAATATTAAATGAATAGAAAAATATATGTTATAAATAATTGTTTTTCTATTCAAAGAAAAAACATGTTTAGGAAGTTTTTCAATAGATTTTCTTATAGTTTTTTTTTTTCAATTCTATAAATTTTAAGCTAATAAAAGTTTGTAAACAGTCTTGCTCGTATTTTTCTACTACTATATTTTCTTTATTGAAAAATGAATTACAATAAATAAACTTAATACATTCATTAACAAAAAAATATAAATGTTGCCTTTTAGCAAGGGCTATAGACCATAAGACTAATATTACCAAGAAAAAATATGAAGTTTTTAAACTAATTTTCTGGTATTTTTACTAACTTAATAATTATAATAATATATTTATTTACGGTATCTCCTTTTTACAAAACATATGCAACAAAAATAAATATTACAACTAAATATATAAATGTATGTAAATGATAATCAAACTTATAAATTTATAAAATATAAAACAATGCAAGAAAATCTGTTTAAAAACTTAACATATCATTATTGACTCTTCTTTCCTCCTAAGTGTAGCGAGTCCACATGGGAAACCAATATTTTATTTGGATACGCATCGAACAACATCAAACTAGATGAATCCATTATCAAGATTCCTTAATATTGTTAATAAGTTAAACAATAAACCTTCGTTTGATTCATTCGATAATAATGTACGAAACTTTAAAGTGATTTGTAACCGGGAAATTTAATAATGAATTTATTAAATTACTTTTTTCTTTAACTTGTTATTATTACATTTCTACATAGATTTTTTGATATTTATTTATATCTGTGAATTTTAGTTTTACATTTATATATATATATATATATATATATATATGTATTTAAATTTATATTTGGGTTAATTAGTTATCTTTTTGTAGATATTTTTATTTCTTTTGTTAGTATATAGTTTTCTGATTTACTGAATGCATTTGTAATTGATCTAATGTTTAATTTGTATTATGTATCATATCATTATATTTCTTGTAAAAAGCGATTGCCGTTAATAAATATTATTATTACTAAAATTCATTTTTTTTTTCTTGTGAGACAACACTTGATAAGTAATAATGTTCTTATGCAGATTTTCTTGCATTTTTCATTTTACTAAAATTAAGTGCTTATTTCTTTCTATTCATTAGAATACAGGCTATTTTTGATCAAAAATTTGTCCAAAATTTAATGGTTAACAAGTTATGGTCCAGAAGGCTAATCTACTTATGAAGCTATTATTTATTATTTGATGTTGTTATTTTAAGTATAATTTTCTATCGCTATGTATATGAAGGTAGGTTTCCTACTCGAAGAATACCTAATCCGAAAGTGTCCATTGATGTGCATGGCCATTTGACAACTTTTCTAAATCTAATGCAGAATGATCCGTTCTACAAGAACTTGTTGAAGAAGCTATCCTCGACTTGGTCGAAAATATTATCACTACAAACGTACGAAGAATATCTATTATTTTTCTTAACGTTAGTTGAATGAAGGTTCGGAGAATATTACATACTAAGAATTATTGATTAAGTTACACTTGGTTTGTTTTAGACGTAAAAATTGTATTTGTTTTCGACTAGTTTCGGCACATTGCCATTAACAAGAAGTCTTCATCTTGATAATGGTCGAAAATAAATACAATTTTTACGTGTAAAACAAACCAAGTGCAACTTAGTCAATAATTTCTAATATTACTAAAATGTTTTACGAAGTGATTAATGAGACTCAAATTGAACAATATTACATACATTTAATTTATATTCATATCACATACAATCTGTACAAAATTAAAAACCTGCAGATTATGCAACTCGGATTAACTTTTATAGTTAGATAATTGCACATCAACAAGTTTCTGGGAAAATTCTCTTTACGGATGAAGCCATATTTAATAGAGATGGAATAATGAATACGAGAAAATCACATGAAAACCCTTATGAAAAAACCGAGATGCATTTTCAATATCGATTTTCGCTGAATGTTTGATGTGGCATTCTTAACAACCACCTAATTGGACCATTCATACTTCAAGAGCATTAACATCGAAACATTATTTACATTTTTTACAAAACAACTTGCCAGAATGAATGGAGGATGTTCCACTTTTGAACGAAATGAAATGAGTTAACATGATGGTTAACCATGTTTAACTCATTTCGTTATAAACGTTAGAATCTTTTTAAAAAAACAACTTCACTAACCGTTGGAATGGAAGAGGATGTCTATTTCTCTGGCCTCCAAAGTTGACTTGAGGCCATTCGATTATAATCTTTGCGGATACATGACAAGTTTAGCGTATTCTAATAAACCCCAAACACGAGATGACTTAATTCAAAACACCACAAACGGCAGCTACATACGTAACAATCTAGATACTCTTCAGAAACCTACGTCTTAATTATTCTCGTTTAATAATGTGCTATAAGAAACGCAAGCGCCATCTTTTGCCTAATTCAAGTGGCATTTTCAAAGATTTGGGTCTATAAGGTAGACCAAGAATTGTTGTTTCGTCAAGGCGAACTTGTCCTGTTCAACAAAAACAAAACAAAATCAAAATTTAATAAAATGTTCAACCACCATTCGTCTAGCCTATGCTTTAATGAAAGCCTTCATCAAGGCATTGCACATGGAACACACTAGTCTGATGAGGTTCGAAAAACCGAAATGGCCAACACTAGTTATCGGTGGTGTTGAAACATTTTATTAAATACATTATGTCAGACACAGGGTCTTTTCGAACACTCACGTTAGTTAATAATTAACAGTTAAACTGTTAGGACAAAAGTATATACTGCATTTTCGACTAAAAATTATACATTCTTAAGCTATATATAATATTTTAATAGTATTTAGTAATATCTAAATTATAACTGCGTAGTTAGAATAATTAAAAAAAATAAAATACAAATATCAATATTATTGTCTCATTCACTTACAAATAAAGAAAGAACATACAAGGAGAGAAAAATCCTTCTTGGTCTTTTTTTTATTTTTCTCTCCATTAAGAGTTAATTATCAGCAATCAAATTTTGTTTATAGAACTTTCTGTGGATTGTAAAAAAAAACAACATACATGATTTCTTCACAAATTCTTACATGTTTCAGTTACAGAAAATGTTTTTGAACAACTTTAAGAATCTTTTCATTCTTCCAAATATCATTCTCGGTGAATGTTTTTTTGTAATACTTCTTTCAAATGTTCATGAACTGAAACATGTAAGACAAACAAATATTTAGTAATATATTGGGTGTCCCATTTAAAACAGAGGTAACATTGTATCGGCTTTTATTTATGAGACACCCTGTTTATTATAATTTTTAGTAAAAAATATGCGCAGTTAAAAATATTAATCGACTTGTGCAAGAGTATTTTAAATGGGCAATTTTAAATAAATAAAGTCAATAATTATAAATAAATTGATGGTTTTCAATAAATAGGGAATTATATGTGATATTAATAGAATATGTTGCATTAATAAAATTGTAGTGTACTTAATTTTGCACTAACAAAAAAAGATCGATTTTGCCCATCTCTAAAAAATAATTAAATAAATTCGTTATTTTCATTCTGAACACACTGTATAAATTATGTCTGTATAGTAAAAAATAATAATAATGACAAATCAAAAACATATTTTTTATTCTACTTAATTACATATAATAAACAAGACGAAAATATATTATTCTTGAAACTTTCTGAAAACTTTCTACATAAAGATATTTCCAATAAAAATTACAAAGAACATGTCTTATTTTTATTATTCCAAATCTCATTCTCAAATCCTCAACACATTCATGAATCTTTCAATAATATGTTGCATTAATAAAATTGTCATGTACTTAATTTTGCACTAATAAAAAAGATCGATTTTGCCCATCTCTAGAAAAAAAAATTAAATAAAGTCGTTATTTTCATTCTGAATACACTGTATAAATTATGTCAGTATAGTAAAAAAAAAAAATAATAATGACAAAATCAAAAACATATTTTTTATTCTACTCAATTACATATAATAAACAAAACGAAAAATATATTATTCTTAAAACTTTCTGAAAACTTTCTACATAGAGATGTTTTCAATAAAAATTACAAAGAACATATGTGTTATTTTTATTCTTCCAAATCTCATTCTGAAATCCTCAACATATTCATGAATCTTTCAATAAAATCTGAATTATAATTGCACAGTAAGAAAAAATAAGAAATATATTTTTTGCTATTTAATTACAAATAATTAACAAGAAAAAAAAAACATTCCCTTCTTGTTTTTTTTTTTGTTCATATTTTTATCCAAACGTTAATTATCATCAATAAACTCTTGATCTTTAATCTTTCAGTTTTGTAAAAAAACACGTATTTCCCCCAGAAGTTAATTATCAACAATAAACTTTTATTCTTGAACCTTTCTACTGAAAGATATTTCAAACAAAAATTACAAAGAACACCAGCCTTATTTTAATTATCATCAATAAACTCTTGATCTTTAAACTTTCAGTTTTGTAAAAAAAAACGTATTTCCTCCAGAAGTTAATTATCAACAATTAACTTTTATTCTTGAACTTTTCTACTGAAAGATGTTTCAAACAAAAATTACAAAGAACACCAGCCTTATTTTATTTTTCTAAATCTCATCATCGGAGTCTCGTCATATTCATAAATGTTTCAATATCTTGCACAGTAACAAAAATCTGTATACGCAATATATATATGATTTAAATTTAATTTATTTCAAATAGCTGTGACCATGTGAGTGAATCCTTTTTTCTATAATTATTATTTTACCCCCTATTTAATTATAAATAATATATAAACAAGAAGAGGAAAACATTGCCTTCATGTGTTTTTATTTCTTCTTTTTTTTTTCAAAAGTTAATTATTATTTCTATGTTTTCTGAAGAAAACTTACCTCTACCAGAAGAGAAAAATATTCCCCTCTTGCTTTTTTGTTACTTATTTTTTATCTCCTCCTGGAGTTGATTATAATCAACTAAAGAGAGTTTCAAGTGCAATAGATATATGGTTTGGGAAGTAAACCAACAAACAGATTTTCTTCATAAATTCGTACAGGTTTCAGCTACGGAAAGATATTTCTAAAAAATTTAAAAAAAACTTTTTTTTAATCGATGGTTTAGGCGTTTACTTGATGAAACAAATATTTACAATATTTGTAAATAAAACACCAGTTGTTTAAGTTTCTCCCTTTTTTGTTTCCATTCGCACATAGATATCGGTCTTTGTAACCATTTAACCCAGTAACCTTTGCAGTATTGGTAATTTCAATTTTTTTGGTAATCAAACCATATATCATACTGCCTGACGCTTAAGCTGCACGTCGCCGGGACGTACAAGAACTTCTTCAAGATTCTTCTTCAAGATGAGGATTAGAAGATTTACTAAACCTCATCTTCTAAGACTGAAGAATATCGACAGTTGTAGAGTAAAAGTGTTCGAGAAAACGTGTCTAAATATAATTCTGGAGTAAGAATAATTGAAAGAAAATATCCGGAATGTAAATCTAGACTTTTTTGTAAATTGTTATTACTCGAGAATTATATTCCAGATATTTTTTTCTGTGCTGTTTTTACTCTACAGCTGTCGATATTCTTGAGTCTTTCAAAATGAGATTCAGTACCGTAAATAGCCAATCCTTCTGGAGGGGAAAAGGGTGCTGATACGAAACTAAAACTTTAAAATTCAACAATGAAAGATAAAAAAATAAAAACTCTTTGTATTCCTTTCTTTCACTTTCAAGTGAAGATACACTTTGTATTCACTTTCAAGTGAAGAAAGGAATAAAAAATATTTTATTTTTAATTGTTCGAATCTCTTCACGAAACTCACAACACATCAATGAAAGATAAGATATAAAGACCAACAGTACGACATTTTTTATAACAAGCTGTACTAATCGTTCCCCCTCAAAACTCGAAAAACTCGTGAAATTTAGAGATTCATATAAAATAATTCGAAAAATGTCTAGAATATAGTTCTAGAGTAAGAATATTAAGTATTATTTTTTACTAAACGACTGTTGATATTCTTCGGATTTCTAAAATGAGCTTTTTTCTAGTAAGAATAAATATCTTGAATATATTTAATGAAACAATGATTCTCGGTCGGCAAAAGGTGGCGCTTGCGTCGTCTTTAATTTATCTTGAATATAATTATAAAGTAAGAATAATTTAGAAAAATATCTTTAATGTAATTATTCTTACTCTAAAATTATGTTCTAGATATTTTTAACTGAATTGTTTCATCTCGGCAACTCTTTCATTATTCATGGGTTTTTTTTATAGTAAGAGAATATAATTCTATAGCAATAACAATTAAGATAAAATCCCATAAATGGGATTTCGAAAATTGGATTTGTTCTATAGTAAGACATAAAACTACATTAAGTATAATTCATTGTAGAACCAGTTAGTTCATATTAATGTATTCTGCAATAAATTTAATCGACACCCACCAACTTGTGATCTATTTTACCAATCTTTAGAATCATTATTGATGTCTTTAAGTAGGCTCATGTAGCTCTCTAGCTTTATTTTAATATTTTACAGTATTTAAGATTTTGTGGTTATGTAATTGTCTTATAATTGGGAATTGGTTACTCTTGGACAATAAATGTTATTTTTTATTCGAATGCCGGAAATAATCAATTATTTCATATTCCATTAATAGTGGATGGGTAATGGAATATAAAATAATCGAAGAATCTGGAATTGTTTTCAAGATAAATTATCAAAATTATTCTTGCTATAGAATTATATTCATTAAATATATAATAATTGTTTTCAAGATAAATTATCAAAATTATTCTTGCTATAGAATTACATTCAATAAATACCTTGAATAATTATAATAATATAATAATTATATTCAAGATATTTATTGAATGTAATTCTATAGCAAGAGTAATTTTGATAATTTATCTTGAAAATGTGTGTTTGCTTGATTGTTCTTAATCTGGAATTGTTTTCAAGATAAATTATCAAAATTATTCTTGCTATAGAATTACATTCAATAAATATCTTGAATATAATTATTATATTATTATAATTATTCAAGGTATTGAATGTAATTCTATAGCAAGAATAATTTTGATAATTTATCTTGAAAACAATTCCAGATTAAGAACAATCAAGCAAACAATACACCTTGATTAATATTTATTTTAATTGCAAAATAAAATTTATTACCTCTAAAAAGGAAAACAAAAATAAATAAACGATGATATAAAGTACTTTACATTTGAAACTGTGTTTGTCCTGATAACGTTAAACTTTTCTAGGCCGTTGTTAATGTTTGTTGATAAGATAACACTAAAAATATCTCAGACGTTTCACTTGATGAAAAAAAAGGTGCGCTGCGGAAACATTCGATGGGATTAATCTGCCACTTCACGGAGAGTCGCAGGAAAGAAAGAAAAAAAGGCGGTTTTGATCAAATCGTCTTATCTGTTTTGTGTACAATATTAAGTTCGTATTACGTATAGGCGATGGATTTCGCTGATATGTTTGAAATGTGCGGTTTTGGATGAGTTACGAGCAAATCAAAACGGTTTGATAAAGAAGCGCTAATAACGTTGAGTGTGTTGGATTATTGGAATTATTTTTTCCTGCATGCTATTAACCTTTCTTTCAACTTTAGATATTGTGAAGAATAATGCAATGATATGAATGAATTATTTTCTATAACATTTTTTTTTAATTCAAGTGCTATCTATACGTCTGTTTATGTACTTCGTGGGATGAAATACGCCCACATTGACGTATAGATAGGGGGTTTGTTTCCGAAATAATTATTTTATCTGATCAAAGAGATTTCAAGGATGGATCCAGATTTTTTTTTTTTTAGGGCGAGGGGAGATCTCTGTCAATAAAATCTGTCTAGAAACAAAGCGTACGACGTTTTTGTTATTAATTAAAAAATATTTATTAGTATTAAAAATCGCTTATGAATATCCTAACACACATTCATAAATGCCGTACCCTACAATCAACAACCCCCACCACGTTTGGGTTTCACTCTTAAGAGCGATAGACGAAAGAGTGAAGGAATGTTTATACCTCAAGTGACGTGATAGCTATTCTTATATTATCTATTTTATGAAATATTTTTTTAACACTTTTTGATCTTAGGGCTGTTTTACACTCACAAGAATTCTCGGAGAAATTCATAATATAATTATATACAGAATAAAATATTATAAGTTTGCGCAAGTGCAATACAGCGATTTTTATAATATATTTCTCACGAGAATTCTCGCAAGAAATATATTAAGCATGTTCAAAATAATCTAGAAAGTAATAATTTTATATAATTATTTTCTAGATTATTTTGAACATGCTCAATATATTTCTTGCGAAAATTCTCGTGAGAAATATATTGAGCATGTTCAAAATAATCTAGAAAATAATTATATAAGATACTCCCCAAATAATGTTAAACTATATTTACCGATGAGAAGTTGGCCACGAATTTCCAGCCACGAATCCGGCGCCTTCACCATCTGACAAAACATAAAATTTTGATATTATCTCAAACAATTATATACAAAATAGTGTTAACCAATTAATGTCTTGTTTTTGTTTAAACAATTTTTTAGTCGGACACTCATACCGAAAATACGAAATTTTCAAAGTGAAAAAGTCATTGTTGAGCGCTGTCGATTTTTGATTTTATTGGCCATAAATGTTTATTAGGACTTTGTTTATAATTTCAAACAATAAAAAAATGCCACATATGTCTTGTTTTTGTTTAAACAATTTTTTAGTCGGACACTTATATCGAAAATTCAAAATTTTCAAAGTGTCAAAAGTCATTGTTGGGCCCTGTTATTGATAAATGAACTTCATTTGAATACATTTTAAAAGAATATTGCTAGGATAAGGCGTATTTAGACTAATTTACATAAATTACAAGTATATATCGAATCATTACTAATTTTCTGAAAAGTGCATTCCTTGTGGTAAAAACAAAAGCATTCATTGCATTGTAGTTCCTCTGTAAATCCGCCACATTTTGTACAGTTATATATTGTCATTGTTGAATTATCCACAATATTCCACAATTCCATGAATCATTTTGAGTTGGATATGTGGTGTCCAATAACTTTAAATCTATTTTGCATGTTTTTCTAACTTTATGATAATATAAGTTTCTTTTGTGACTTCTACAAGATGCTGGATCAAAAAGTTGAAATTGATTACAGTTTTTATAAATCAACATTCAATGACTATTGCAAAACACTGGCATTATAAAATGCTCTACTTCCAATGGTTTCATATATTCCAAAATTGCAGAAGCCTCATATTGCAAAAATACTTTAATTTCAGGATTACGTATAGAAAATTTCTTTAATACAAAATAAATCAGAAAATTATCTAGCCACATATTTTCTTTAGAAGAATGTTCATTTAGTATATCATAACTGGAATAATACAATAATTCATTCTGGTACATCGATATGACGTAATCTTGTTTATTATTCACCACAATGGGATCGACAACATTTTTATAGAAGTTATCTTCATTTTTTTCTTCAATTATATAATATTTACTATCATTGTTGATAGATTTGAACATTTTTGTTACTGTAATCTGTTTAAAATATGAATATAAACAAGACATATGTGGCATTTTTTTATTGTTTTATATTATAAACAAAGCCCTAATAAACATTTATGGCCAATAAAATCAAAAATCGACAGCGCCCAACAATGACTTTTGGCACTTTGAAAATTCCGAATTTTCGATATGAGTGTCCGACTAAAAAATTGTTTAAACAAAAACAAGACATATGTGGCATTTTTTTTATTGTTTGATATTATAAATAAAGCCCTAATAAACATTTATGGCTAATAAAATCAAAAATCGACAGCGCCCAACAGTGACTTTTGACACTTTGAAAATTTCGAATTTTCGATTTAAGTGTCCGACTAAAACATTGTTTAAACAAAAACAAGACATATGTAGCATTTTTTTATTGTTTGATATTATAAACAAAGCCCTAATAAACATTTATGGCTAATAAAATCAAAAATCGACAGCGCCCAACAGTGACTTTTGACACTTTGAAAATTTCGAATTTTCGATTTAAGTGTCCGACTAAAACATTGTTTAAACAAAAACAAGACATATGTAGCATTTTTTTATTGTTTGATATTATAAACAAAGCCCTAATAAACATTTATGGCCAATAAAATCAAAAATCGACAGCGCCCAACAATGACTTTTAACACTTTGAACATTTTGAATTTTCGATATGAGTGTCTGATAAAAAAAATTGTTTAAACAAAAACAAGACATATGTGGCATTTTTTATTGTTTGATATTATAAACAAAGCCCTAATAAACATTTATGGCTAATAAAATCAAAAATCGACAGCGCCCAACAGTGACTTTTGACACTTTGAAAATTTCGAATTTTCGATTTAAGTGTCCGACTAAAACATTGTTTAAACAAAAACAAGACATATGTAGCATTTTTTTATTGTTTGATATTATAAACAAAGCCCTAATAAACATTTATGGCCAATAAAATCAAAAATCGACAGCGCCCAACAATGACTTTTAACACTTTGAACATTTTGAATTTTCGATATGAGTGTCTGATAAAAAAAATTGTTTAAACAAAAACAAGACATGTGGCATTTTTTTGTTATTTTATATTATAAACAAAGCCCTTATAAACATTTATTGGTCATAAGACCAATAAAATCAAAAATCGGCAGCGCTCAACAATGACTTTTGGCACTTTGAAAATTATACAAATTTTATTGAATTCTTACTGCAATAATTTACTGAAAATAAATGTTTTTAAGGTTTTTAAGTTATTAAAATACCTGAGGTATTTGATTATTAATTGGTTAATACTATTTTGTATATAATTGTTTGAGATGATATCAAAATTTTATGTTTTGTCAGATGGTGGAGGCGCCGGATTCGGAGTTGGAAATTCGTGGCCAACTTCTCATCGGTACTATGTTTATGTTTATAATTATTTTCTAGATTATTTTGAACATGCTCAATATATTTTTTGAGAGAATATTCTCGAAAAATATTTTTATATATAGAATTATAGCGAAATTCGTATAAATAATCCTCGCATAACTTTCTGCGAGAATTCTTGTATATGTAAAACGGTCCTAAGGGTCTAGGAAACCTTGAAGTTCCATAGTTTAACCGACTTTAACTCGTCTTTTGTAGTATATTTTATTTATTATTTTCCATCTTAAAGCACAATATACGTATGTATACTGTGCTCAAGGAACCTTGAAAGATTTACTTCTCGTTGACTTTTTTACATCAATAAACAAGTGCTCGCACTGCTGAAATCTCTTCCTTTGTAAAAACCGTGTGAACAAACCAGGCAAATCCTATAATTGTCTTATTTCACTACTGGTTCGATGAAACATTTTTACGTATTAAAAATTCAAAGTTATTCAATCTAATCTGTGTTTTATTGGTTGATTTTTAATATTTTATTCATATTTATTTCATACAATATGAACTACCAATATCTAAATATTAAAACCATTAATTATATTAAAAATTCTAAAGTTTTAAAAGTAACCAAATATTTATTTAAAAGTTTTTTTTTAATACATAACAATATTTATATTAAAATTTTATTAACTCCACATTGCGTGGAATTATTTACATTAAATAACCGCCTATGTAATTTCAATTAACCATAATTCCCAAACTGCATATTCATAAAACCCGCATAAGTCAAAGATTTTCCAATTGTGCGCTCGCAATATTAAAACTACCAAGGTTGAAATACTCCTTTTATCGCCCGGCGAGCACACGAGTTCACCCACGCGGAACACAAGCCGGGTCCATTGTACTATCATTTTTTCCGCAAAACACTTGCTTTTGAGTAAACGGGTCACTTGGACGCCTTCCCACACCAATCCCTTCCCATTTATTCCTTTAGAATCCCCAAAATCCGCAGAAAAGAGGAAATGGCTCGGCTTGCGAACGCCATCTTGGCTGAAAAACTGCGCAACGCGATGGATCTTGTCAGGAGCGCGCAATCACCTTTATAAATAGCACCTAAATAAATGTTAATTAAACGTTTAATATTCAGCGTGTTTGTTCTGCAAACACGTAATGCGATTGTGCGAGGCGATGTGGAGTTATGGAAAGTTTTTTATTTATTGTTAAGTTCTCGTGTCGTTGTTTGTTTCCTGGACGTTATTTGCCTTTGATGGTGTAAACAAAATGATTACATTACGCAAAATGATTTATTACATTAATTCATCAATTTAATAATTAACATATTGTTTATTTCATATTAAAACCTCGGTTTATTATTATTATTTTTTTTTTTTTCGAAAATTAATTTTAAAATATCCATCTCTGATTGATATATTGAACTATGATAAGGTAATATACAAAACTAAACAAATTGAAATTTATTATATTAATTTATCAATTTTATAATTAACATATTGGTAATTTCATGTAAAACTGTGTTGTTCGCAAATTAAATTCTAATACTTACCTTTGGCGCCATCTCTGATTAACTCAATCAACTATGATACAAGAATGTAAAAAACTAAATAATTTAAATTCAATAATCAAAACCATTTATTGCAATAATTTAATAATTCATATATTCGAATGGCAGCATTTTTATTTTCCCCGAACCCCTGTCTAAGGGAATCGCCTATTTCAACTAAAATGCACGTTTTGAGGTCCCTTGAATCCATTCCATCGAGTTTTGAAAAATGCCTGTGATGAACAAACGATTTTTCACGTAAATATTCTGTGAATTAATGTAAAGAAACAATTGGCAAGGTTGGTAGATATACATTTATTAAACAATTCGCCATAGAATATTCTAAATCTGTACAATGTGTACATTTATTAAACATTATATGATGTTGTATAGGCCAACCAATTGACACTTTTTGATGAAGAGTCTCATAGAATCATAATTATTGCCAGCCATGCGCTAGAATGGTAGTTGAATATTTTTCAGGGGGGTCGGATAATATTTGAAATTGGGAAACAAGGCTATAGTTGTCCACTTGAGCACCGGAGGCGCTGAAGTCTCAAGTGGAAAATTTAAAATACTTTATTTTTGAGTTTTTACAATGATTTTTTAAATTATTGGTGACTTTTGTCGCCCTATAAGGTATATTTCTTAAACATTTATACTTTAAATTGAACATTAAAGGTGTTCTAAATTAGGATCAGTTTGCCATATTTCAATTTGATTGATGTAAATCATATGAATTGTTTATGACAGGTTTTTTGTATTCGTCAGAAATTTCTTCAGTTTTTCTTATAAAACTACAACTGGTAAGTTATTATTTGTAGTTTAAAATACGTTTGCTTATTAATTTCTATGAATTGTATATTTTTGAAAGAATATACATAACTTAAAATTATGAACCAATCGAGCAATAATTAATTATTAATAAATATGATTTATTTCTCACATTCTCAAAATATGTTTTCTGTTTATAAATATTCATTTTTTATTATATAGTTTATGCTTTTTGCAAATATTTTCCATCAGAAAAAATGTATTTAACGTAGACATTTTTGAAGTAATATTTACATCCATATTTTTCTAGATTCTTTAAGGAAAGGAGTTCATAAAATTACCCAGCTGAAAGATATTAATTAATTCAAATTATAGCTGTTGTTAATATGTTTTAATTAATATATGAATGTAATAACAGGTTAAATGATACTTTTATAAGTTTAAATATTTTACTTAAAAATATTGTTGTTTTTATATGTATTTTTTCAGATGATTTTATTAATTGCAATTTCTTATTTGCATGATCTACTCATATTTTTTCTGTAAAATAGTACATTTATAAAAAAAACTTTTATATAATTTGAAGTAAAATAGTGAACAAAAAATTATAAATAGATAAATGTTCAAAAGTCCCGCCATTAGTTATATTATACTGTGTATATGAACCTAACCTCAAAAACCTTATAAAGGTTTGAAACTTGGGAAATAGTTGTCCACTCGAGCACTGGATGGCGTTGCGCGTGTTTCCCGCTAAATACATGGATCTGGCCATCTTTTCTTTATCTCTATGATATTTTATTAAGTCCACATAGATATAGTATTTAAATTAAATACTGCATCTATGAGAATCTATTATAAGTAGTGTTGGTCAAAATCGAATGAATTTAGTAATCGAGTATTTCTGAATAACCAATTTTAAGTAGCTAAAGTTAAATAAATAACAGTAAAATTGAGTTTATTAATCAATAGGTAAAACTTTCCGATATTAATATTATAACTAACACTAAGAAAATTGTCATAAACTTCATTTTGCAGTGACAAAAAAAGATCCAAACGATCGACTTTGCCCATCTCTAATTATAAGCATAGACGTGGATTTTATCAATCTATCTCTATGATTATACGGCAAATCAATTTGCATGATAACTGAGCATTCTATGAAATGATGTAGGCAAACCAACATGCATGGTCTTGTGAACATTCTATGATATTATACAGGCAAACCAATTTACACCCTATGATAAATAAGGAATTTCTTATTTTATAATTTACCGCATAACATATAAACACACGTAAAATCTAAAAATGCGCAACCGACGTTCGGTAAATCAAACGTTCGTGTAAATAAAGCGGGGGCGTATTTCTCTGACGCAATACCCGAACATCCCAGAGACTGGCTGACAGTTCCTGCTGGTGTTAAAAAAAATAACAAGTGTCAAAGCACAATCGCATCTGTCTAAACCCTGTCAGTGCTTTAATGGCAGATGCAAACATGTCAAGACTACTGAAATTAGCGCAGAAATTCAATTGTTTTTACCTGTCAGGTGAGTAGGATGGTTTCAACTTGAATCTTGAAAATTTTCAACGGGGATTTAATTTATGTTAAGGCCAAAATCGACTGTTTAACATAATATTGATCACATGAGCATACACCCATATTTACAATTAATTTCATAACAATCCGTTGATTCCCCTTGTGTTTGCAGGTTTAACATCCGGGGATTGTAAGCCGTTTATAGTTGAAGGTTTCCAAGTCGGACTGGTGAGCCCCGATGTGATGAAACAGCTGTTGCGGTTTCCCGAAGTAATTATATGGCTAATTGTAAAGTGGTTGTGCTTAATCGTATTAATTTTAGGTATTTCGGGTGAGCCCTGGTTACGTCGAGCTTAACCCGGCTTTCCGGGATTACGAGGAACGGACCAACAAGATGAACGAAGTCCTGAAGGAGCTGCGCAGTGAGAAGAAGTTCGTAGCCTTGGAGGGATGGAGAGATGAGGTAAGTGGGATCTTTTTTTTTTAGGTTTCGTTTGCGTGTCAAGGACGAATTTGTGATGTAAAAATGTCGAATCAGATTGGGTTATGTGATGTGAATTTCATTCATAAAGTGTGTGGCTTGTGTAATTATTCTTATCAATTGTTTGGTTTGTGTGGTTTTCAGACACGTTCTGTTCTGATTCATATGAAAATGTTTGCTGCTGATTATTATTTTGATATTAATCACAATAATTAATGTAATTTCTAATTATATGAATAATATTTATTGTTAAACATTGGGTTTCATATAATAATAATAAATATGAATAAATTATTAAAAATCTACCTATATTCATATTTATTATTCTAATAATAAATAAAACCCTCACCATATAGTGAGGATTTTATTTAATTGAATATAGACTTTGGGCCACGAACGGTCTAGGAATGGCCCTGGAACGGAATGGAAATGGGTCATATACAGAAAGTCTGTAAGGCCCCTTTCCTGACAATTGTGAATCAATATATATAGTGTCTATTATTTATCTTCCCTGTTTCCGTTCTCGTTTACAGGGATTGTGTATCAGCCGTTATGCTAAACAAAAAAAAAGTCAATGAATATATACATATATTCTAGCAACAAATGAAATACTGTTAATACTATAAACTGTCATGAATACTACAAATACTGTAATCGTGAAAACGGATATGTATTGTTTGAGATTACTTGAATAATAATAAATTAAAGACGACGCAAGCGCCACCTTTTGCTTAATTAAATGTGAATTACTTGAATAAATTCTTTCAATATTAAAACTTTTTATAAAGCTTCATTAATATTATTATTTATCTTCAATGAAATAATTATGTTCAACGAAATAAAGTCCACTCTGTATGTGTGTTGAATTATTAAATAAAACACTTTTTTAACTTTGCATAACAGAATTTTATAATTAATGACTATACTACCAACATTTTTTTTTTAATTAAATTAAAAGAATTCGAAAATAATTAATAAATTATTCCCCTCTTCTTTTTATTTAAGGGGTATTTGTGTTTTTTTTTTATTAAAATCAAATTACTTTTATTATTGTATTTGATTGTGTTTTCTAAACTATATTTTTCTGAAATCGAATTCCTCCCATGTGCTGTGTAGAGAAAAGATTATTTGAATCAGTGTATTATATTGGAAAACTTTAAAATTGACTCTTTTTCAACTGGCACGACATTTTTTTTTTTTTTTTGGCAAAACTACTAATCTTGAAGATTGCAGTTTGTTGAAACTTATCTATGTTTGCCTGGAAATTCTACAAAGTAATACTTTTTCGTTATTTCAATTTTTAAGCCCCTAAGGAAGATTCTGATAAATAGGTTAATTTTTTTTTCAAGAGCCCACTATTTTAATAGGAATGCAAAAAATTTATATATTTTAGGTTCTGATGAAGAACTTAACCAGTTCGAGAATTACATCTGTATAGATTTTTGTAGTTAGTAAATTTTGTTTCAGATTTGCAGATTTGGATATTCTTGTTCTGTCATATTTCAATCTTCAAAAAAGCTATTGTATTTGTCATTATTTTTTTAATTAAAAATTTTAAATTTTTGAAAAATAATATGTTGTACAGCTCTTCAAATATGCTTTCCATCTGTATGGGTTTTGTTGATCTCATGTTATAAAATTGTTTAGAAAAAAAAAAAACATGAATATTACAAAAAAAAAAACTGCTTCAGACAAAAATTATCGAAGTATTCTTGTCCATAGTAAAAACAAAATTGAACCCTTAATTATAAATATGTGTTGAGATTCAAGCGATGCAGGTGGACGAATAAGTCAGACAGTTTGTTTTGAGAAATCTTTATTCAGGGCTCACCTCATACTGAGGAGTAGAGAGGAACATATGACGATGTTATATGAGACTAAATAAATAAATATTCAGGGCTGAACACAAAAGTATAACGTGAGTGGAATGGCTTGTGCGACAGACTTTTCAGACATATATAAAACAAAAATGACATGAAGTCACTGAGATGATGAATGCTGAGCATGGTGCAGGGGCAAAAATAGAAAAACTAAATATCTAATTCTAGAGACTTTTCGTTCATTGCTAGATTGAAAATAATTACATATTAACAATATGTTAAATATATGAATTAGTATCTAAATGCAATTAATAACAAATAACTCTAATTGGATACATTTTTAGTGTTATGAGGTGAGGACAGAATTCAATACAGAAAGTTTATTAAGGTTGGACAGATCGGCGACTTGCCTGTTTGGTATCAGAAACTACGGAGTTGACATAAACGGCTACGTCCGTGATCCCAGATTGGGGATGTGCATTTGGCTGCAACAGCGCTCTGCAACGAAACAGACTTGGCCCGGGAAATGGGACAATATGGTCGGCGGCGGATTGTCGGTGGGTCATGGAATCTTGGAGACCGCACACAAAGAGGCCATGGAAGAGGCTTCAATACCAAAGGAATTGATGAAGAACTTGACCAGCGCCGGATGTGTTTCGTAAGTGAATGAAACGAATATTAATTTCGTTTCACTTGGATCTATGTAATGATAAATCACTAAATTAATTTAATATGGTTAATATTTCTAATATTTAAATATTGGTAAATCCTGTCATAATAATAAATCATTAAAAATCTACCAATAAAATACAAAAAAAGATCATGAATGTATTCAAGAACAGGAAAAATTCAGTTAGCTATATGCAAATATTACAGTTCTTTCACTTAACTTGTGCATTAACAATAGCCATTGAATATATAAAAAAATGTTAGAACAAAACATAATCTTATAGAAAAGAGTATTTAATCAGTCGGTTGCAGTTACTTAAATTGAATCAAATAAATAAAATTTGAAAATAACTTTTATTCAATTTATTTTATTAATTCTGACAAAGTGAATAAATCATTTTTGCCATTACAAAATAAATTGATTGAGTGACGTGAAGATCGAATTAAATTAAATAAATAGTCTTCCCACATTATTTGTTTTACCAAATGTACATTTCGGACACAATGTAACAGACTTAAGTCCATTGATAATGGTCACTTTGTGCTCGAAATGTACATTTGGTAAAATATATAAAGTGTGAAGGAAGGTTATTAGTGAATGTAGTGCTTCATTCAATTTGCTACTACAATTTTTTTTATTTTCATTTCAATGATTTTATTATAAAATATGTAAGAACGTAAAACTCTTTGCTCAGATATGTGAATTGCAATTAGTTTTTATGTAATTTTCTGGAGAAATGGTTATATTTATATAATCCAAATCTATATCTATGTTCAATGAAATAACAGGCATTCTGCAATTTTTGTATATGAGTCTTTGTAAGGTAATCAATACAAGAATCCCAATGAACAAAATGTTCAAAAGTAACAGTATTGTTATTTCACAGAAAACGTTTTGTAGTAATCCATTAATTAATTTGATGGCCAAGTCTGTTGTTTGAGTTAATAGGTATTATGAGGATTTACCACATCTTGCTTTTATTTATGACTACGGTATACCCTTTAGGGTGTCCACGGCATTAAATGAGTTGGTGTGGCAAGATAAATCTACAGTCCTATAACATTTAATATCATTTCTGTCTACAGACTTTTCTATCACCCTAGAAAATATAAATATCTTGATATTAATATTACGATTTGCAACACAGGCAGATTCCCGGCCTAGTCACGAAAGGAAATCTCATTTTATAATTATTTATTTTTTATAGTTACGACCAAAATTTAAATTCACAATAGTTTTCTGTTTCAACTAATACCTGAATCTCTATAACAAATTAAATAAAAATGATTTGAATATAATTAATAAATTATTTCCACATTTTCTATTTATACTCTATAACAAATTTTAATCCCAATTACAACCACAAATTATTTTTCCCAAATCTACCTTCCACCACCACTGGTATTAAATTTCATTCTCTTATAACATTTTTCTTCCCCCATCCATAACTTTTTAATGAATTCTTCAAAATATGACCATATTGCCATAATGTCAGCGGGCATTATGACAATATGGTCATTCACATTCTTTCCCGCACATTGGCTTTTTTTTAGTGGCTCATTCGTTGGAGTGAACCTCTTCAGATTGAGACCTTGTCTCCTGACAAAAATAAACTATGTCTCAATTTTATTCATGTATTCTTAAAATTAGGCATTTGTAACTTTAATTTAATAATTTTACAAAAATTTAAATTATATTATATGGACTCTAGTATACAGCATTAACATTGAAAACAATACTTGTATTTGCAAATCATATCAATCCTTCAATAATTACAATAGTAATAAAATCAGTGAGAATTTTTTACTTCACAATAAGGAAAGGAATTCTCATCATTTTTATTGCTATTAAAAACAATATTTTTAATGCAATATTATTATATCCATGGGATATTTAAATTATAATCAGAATTATATAAAAAATAATGTTAATTTAATGAAGCTTCTACTACATACATTATTTATAATTAAATTAAAAAAAAACACTTTTAAATTAATTTTCAAAATATTCTCATTGATCTACCATTTATTTGTTTCTCATTTATCACTTTTTAGAACATTGTTACAATAGATATAGATTATTTGTAAAAAAAAACACTTTGTTTATTTTAGATTCATTGTGCAGTGGAGAGCAAATCAAGTATTCTTATTAATCACTAATATTGCAAAAAATAATGTTATCAAATGTTTTTTTTAAATATTGATATTAAAATCAGGGAGAATTTTTTACTTCTCATCATTTTTATTGCTATTAAAAATAATATTTTCAATTATTATGTCCATTAGGATCATTTGCAAATTAAAGTGATTTAAGACAAAATTATGCAATACCTAATAAAATATTAGTTTGAAATATGTCTTTTTAGGTCAATTACTTTTAAAGATTTTTATTTTTTAAATTGTGAATTATATTGTGGTCCTTCTTCTTTGTTGTAGATTTTATTTTGAGTCAGAACGAGGCCTATTCCCGAACACAGAATTCGTGTTCGACTTGGAACTTCCCCTAGATTTTGTGCCGAAAAATCAGGACGGCGAGGTGGAAAAGTTCGAGTTGCTGCCCGTGTCCGAGTGCCTCGAGAGGATGTTTTCTCCCGACTACAAAACCACCAGCATACCAGTCACACTCGACTTCCTGATTCGACACGGTGTTGTCTCTCCTGAAAACGGTAAAACATTTCTTGTAAATGATTGGAATTGATAAATATATATATTATCAAAAACCCTTGTACCCTTACGGGTGTTGGGCAGAATTGATAAAAAGATTACATAAAGTAACATGCCGATGAGAAGTTGGTCACGAATTTTGTCGCCTCCACTATAACTCGAATTAATCAAAAAATATCAACAAATATAGATCGCAATCATGTACTTCAACTACATTCTTGAAAATCTAGAAAATGAATAAAAATAATTAATTTGAAGATTTCATATCAAATAGTATTTTTAATCCAATGCATACATAATGTGAATAATTATGTTATCTGTGCAAAGTGTAAATTGTGTCAGGTTAACAAATATTTTAAATCAGTCCAATTTAATGTAACCAAGGTACAAAAAATGTATGACTCAATTGTATTAACATATTACATGACATCAACTTCTAATTCAGTATTAGGGTAGTTACATATCGGAGCACCATCATTGATCACCATCGATGGGTATTCATAGTGGTGTAGTTCACTATGGATGTTTTCTCACTTTTTTTCATGGATTAATTAAATATATTATATAATTACAACTAATTATATTGATAAATGAACAAGACAAATGATTAAACAAACAGATATGTAACTACTTTAGGTTTTGGGTGAGTGTACAAGCCCCAACATGTAGAAAAGTAGAGAGGCAGCCTCTCAACCAATCAGGAATGAGCCCACTTTGTTACTTCCCTCCTGACCTCGAAGAGAAATCAAATAATTTTATTTTCCTGTAAATAGTGAGGATTGACTCCAAGTATACAATAAATGTATCGCATTGAAGGTGCTTCGCTATGAACGCTCTCATATCCATAAACATATTTGTTCACATCACTGTGATCGTGAGGGTGCGGTCATCTATGGTAAACAGTGATGGTGCTCCGATATGTAATTACCATTACCTTGGCTGTGGAGCCTCACATGAAGATGCCACCATTGATTTAAATTTATAACAAATTAGAAATAAAAAGTAACTACAACTCATAATTTATGTTTCGACCCGAAAACTTACCTTTTCTCATTAGATATCAATAAAGCACATTATAACTGATAATATACAGTCTACAGTTTTTGACACGTAAGCACATGTTCATTTGGTGCATGTTCGGCTCCATATTTTTATCGCATAATGTATACATACTGAAATAGCAAATCATCTATAATAAAGTTGATTCATTAAGTGTGAAGCAATAGTGTATGCACGACCACTGATAAAAGTTTATGCCGCTATATTTTATACTAATTTCAACAAGGAAGAAGTGCTACAGTAGCATGTAGAAATTTATTGAAAGTGTTTGGTAAAGGAACAGTTTCTGATAGGACATGCAGAAGATGGTATGAAAAATTTTGAAATCGGTTCTGGGCGACCATCTTTAATCCACGATGATGTTGATAAGGTAATATTGGAGCAAAATCCTTTTTTGACAACATCGGAGACCGCAGAAAGGCATAATTCAGCTCAGCACACCATTCTGGACTACATTCGGAAGATAGAATTGGTGTGGAATATGCACATCTTTGCTTGCTCGGAACAAAATCAAGTCCTTTTTGAATCGGTTGATAAATTGGGATGAAAATTGTTTTACCTACAACATTGCAAAAAATATGATCATCTGGTGAACCCGAAAAATCAAGTCCTTCCACCTCTAAACCAAATTTTGCTCTTAATAAGAAAATGTTGTGTATATGGTGGGACATTCAAGGAAAAATACATTATGAGTTTTTAAAACAGAAGAAAACCTCTATTGGGAGAAGTATTGTTAGCAACTTGATAATCTAAAGGCAGCAGTCAAAAAAAAAGACACTGGCAATGTTCAATGGGAAGCACACAATGCCAGGCCACATGCTGCTTTGTAAAAAATTGCAGAAATAGGTTGAGAAATTCTATCCACTATATACGGACATAGTACACTCCGACTATGACTTGTTTTTGTCCTAACAGCATTTGACGGGAAAAATATTCAAAAATGAAGAAGATATCAAACAAGCACTGATTCAATTTTTCACAAGATGTAATATTTTTAAAAAGTGGGATATACAGAGAGGTTTTTTTATCAGTATACATTTCCCCTATGCAAAAAACGCGAGTCAAACGCATTGAACCGCTTAATGTGTGCATGTTTAGTTGCCTATTTGGCATTTGACATATGTGTGTTCAGTTGCGTATTTTGCAGGTATACATAGGGGAAATGTATATTGATAAAAAAACCTCTCTGTATAATTGCCCCCATGCTGGCAACAAATCATTAATAATAATTGCAATTATATTATTTAATAAAATTAATTGGCAGTAAGAAAAATTTGTATCTTGTTTTATTCTAAGAACAGGCAGAACTTTCTGGTGTTGATCATGCTCTATCAGAAGCAACGTGCGGAAGATTGTTTAAACAGTTTAGAGATAATAATTTTGATGTGAGAAATGAAGAACGTGGAAGACCACCAAAAACCTGCCTGCCAGACTTGGCCCCTTCCGACTACCATTTTTTTTTTTTTCAATGGGTTAGTTAGTTAGTTGAGCGGCACTTCGATTCCCATGAAGAAGTCGAAAATTGTTTATCTGATTGATTTGCTTCAAAAGACGAACATTTCTATTGACATCTTACCCATGGGTGGCCAAGATTGGTCAAGATGTGTAGAAAGTAATGGTCAATACTTTGAATATTTTTTTAAATTTCCCGTTCAAAATTAATGTTATAGTTTAAGAAAAAATCTTTCATTTCATACAAAGTGCGAACCAGAGATGATGTTTATAAAAAAATTGTAAAAAAAAACTTAATGATCCTTGATGATGGATATTTCATTTTTAGCTTCGTTCCAAATTAATTTCAAAATTTTTTTATTTTCAATAAAAGTTCACTTTTTTCCAATTTCGGTTAACATTCATTGTTTCCAAAAAATCTTAACAAATCATGCAGGCCCTTAATGACAGTATAAAAAAACGTTGGCTATTTAGTTTATGGAAAAATAATCATTTTCTGTCATTTGGAACCATTTCAATTGCATCGTAATAATAACATAAAATCTTACGGGAATGGTTTAAAGAAGACCTGCCAATTGGCTGTTTTGAACTTGACTGCGGATGTATCAAAATTACTAAGTTAATAGAAAATCTAGGTAGATGGTATTTTTAGTATTCAACTAGTAAATAATGCAGACACCTTCTTCCCAAAAATTATCCTTCTATTTCGATTGTGGCCGCGAGGAAAGGATTGTAAATTTTAGCAAAATTTTCGTCTAATGTGTGAAGGCTTACTTCTGTGCAAAATTTAATTCCTCAATATGGTTTACATTCATCCAGCTTATGCTCCCATTCTTTAGCTTCATTTTGGTATAATATGAAATAACTTGGTGATATTTTTATTTTTAAATAAATTTGAATATTTGGGTTTTTTCATGCATACCTCTTACAATATTTTCAAATTATGGTCATATTTTTTTTCTCCAAAAAATCTGAAAAAAATAACGAATTTTTAGTAGGCACTGTTCTACACCAATAGATGAGAGCAAGAGACAGAGTCAAATATTAGTTCGTGTTAGACGAAGATACATTTTTATACATGTTAGTGATTCGCTTTTCCACGATGTAACTGATGAATATGTGATGAATCTCTCACAATTCATTTCAGTCTGATACATACAGGACTCTTAATGTAGATGACTTGGTGCCCCATTCTGAGTAGTCATTAATGAGGGGAAATCCCAGGAAGTCAATCCTATTCCTTTATAAGCGAGGGATTGACCAAGGAAATGTAGAACTGTCTCATCTTCATATTTGTAGCATTTACAAAAATCGTGATGTGTCAATAAACCAAACTTTATCTGTTTTATTTATTAGTTAAATTTTATCTTTACATACCTCACTCAATCTCAATTTAAATGAATTTCTAAGATAGTATATAAAGAAAACAAAATTACTTTTTTATAAAAAAAGTAATTTTTTTACTTTTTTATAAAAAAAGTAATTTTCCTTGTAGCATTTACAAAAATCGTGATGTGTCCATAAACCAAACTTTATTTGCTTTATTTATTAATTAAATTTTATCTTTACAATCCTCACTCAGTATCAATTTAAATGAAATTACTTTTTTATATAAAAAAGTTAATGCCTACAAAATTAAAGAATTTCTAACATTCAATTTTTTGCATTTTCTCCTTACAGAACCGTGCTTCACGAGGATCATCGAACTGCTGCACGTACCGTTGCAGAAAATCTATAACCACAAAAAGTCGAACAAGGAGAACGGCCAGAGCAACGATGTAATCACATAAACACCGTTCATAACTTAACGAATCATAGCTTATTTTCGATTTTTTGTCTTTTATTTTGTAATAGGCCGCGAACACTAGTGGTGCGCCTTCAAGAGAAGAAATTAATCATAAGTCGAATTTTATCTTGTTTTTTTTATAAGAAATAAGGTGCCTCTGAAAACAATTTCCAAAGGCTTAGAGAAAGTTTGTTTACACAGACGTTTGGGTGTATACAGTAGTTAGGCATAATTTTCACTTTCAACAAGTAATCATCCCAGTATTTTATGATAATGTGACGAACGGAATTAAATTGATATTTTAAGGATATTTAAATTATAAGCAGAATTATATAAAAAATAATGCTAGTTTAATGAAGCTTCTACTACATACATTATTTATAATTAAATTAAAAAAAAAAAACTTTTAAATTTTAATTTACACAATATTCTCATTGATCTACCATTTATTTCTTTCTCATTTATCATTTGCTAGAACATTGTTACAATAATCTATCATTTATTTTTTTCTCATTTACCACTTGCTAGAACATTGTTACAATAGATATAGATTATTTATAAAAAAACACTTTGTTTATTTTAGATTCACCGTGCAGTGGAAAGCAAATCAAGTATTCTCGTTAATCGCTAGTATTGAAAAAAAGTAATGTTAACTCAAATTGTTTGAATGAAACACTTGATTAGTTGCATATTGAATGATTTTTTTTTTTAATTTATGAATACTGAAAATGATTCACTAAACATATTCATTTTGTTAAAAAATATTTAGGATTTAGTTTAAGCTAAAATAATTTATACAAATATTAGTTGCTTATAACATATTTCGCTTATCGAACGTTTATTAAAATATTGATATTATTACAAATACAAATATTAGTTGCATATAAAATATTTTGCTTATCGAACGTTTTTTTAGAATATTGATATTAATTCTTTTTAAAATATAAATTTAAGCTTAAAAATAATTTAAATATCCTATATATATTACGCTTTCTAAAATGTACCGTTTAAAAAGTAAAAAAAGAAATGATTCGAATTTTTTTCGTGCTTTAAAAAAATGTATGGAATTAGAAGCGGTACATGTTAAGATGTTTATTAATTTTAGTCTAGCGTAAATTATCGAAGGTGTTGAATTGTTGAAGAGTTGCAAATAATTGATTTTAGCTTTATATTGTGCGACACCATCCTCGGTTTGAAGGTAAAATTCATATTTTATAGTTAATATTTCCTCTTTTATCGTCAAAGCGGAGAAGGTGTGAACAAAATTACATTTGTAAGAAGAGGTTATTGTAAAAAGAAGAGATAAAAGAATATTGAAGCTATTTTGAATGATATTGTTTCTTACTAATAGATAACGTCGTCGGTTTAAAGGTGAATGTCTAAACAATTACAACGATGATATTTGAAAATTATTTAAAAAAATTGTAAAGTCAAAAATAATGAAACACTATTAGTTTGAACTTTTTTTTTGAGATACTTATCACTTTTAATGCCTTAAAATGTTAATAATAAAAACTGTGTTTGTAAGTGAACTAATCGAAGTACTTATTAGCTTATTTTTTTGCAACTAAGCTATAGAACTACTTATTAGCTTTCTTTGCAACTAAGCTAATAGGAGTACTTATTAGCTTCATTGTTTTGCAATTAATTTAATGGAAGTACTTATTAGCTTACTTTATTTGCAATTAACCTAATAGAAGTACTTATTAGCTTACTTTCTTTGCAACTAAGCCAATAGGAGTACTTATTAGTTTCATTGTTTTACAACTAAGCTAATGGAAGTACTTATTAGCTTACTTTCTTTGCAACTAAGTCAATAGGAGTACTTATAAGCTTCATTGTTTTGCAATTAATTTAATGGAAGTACTTATTAGCTTACTTTATTTGCAATTAACCTAATAGAAGTACTTATTAGCTTACTTTCTTTGCAACTAAGTCAATAGGAGTACTTATTAGCTTCATTGTTTTGCAATTAATTTAATGGAAGTACTTATTAGCTTACTTTATTTGCAATTAACCTAATAGAAGTACTTATTAGCTTACTTTCTTTGCAACTAAGCCAATAGGAGTACTTATTAGTTTCATTGTTTTGCAACTAAGCTAATGGAAGTACTTATTAGCTTACTTTCTTTGCAACTAAGTCAATAGGAGTACTTATTAGCTTCATTGTTTTGCAATTAAACTAATAGAAGTACTTATTAGCTTACTTTCTTTGCAACTAAGCCTATAGGAGTACTTATTAGCTTCATTGTTTTGCAATTAAGCTAATGGAAGAACTTGTTATATTTTTTGTTTGCAATTAAGCTAATGGAAGTACTTATTAGCTCACTTTTTTAGTAACTAAGTTAATAAAAGTACATGTTAGCTTATTGTTTTTGCAATTAAGCTAATAGAAATACTTAATAGCTTACTATTTTCTGCAAGTAAGCATATACAGGGTGAGTTTTTCGTATTCTCTTTGGGGATCTTGAAAACTAAGAGATAGAGAAACATTTAAATGGACAAAGAAGTGCAGTTTTATGAGCTTAATTAAAGAAATTCGTAATTGTTGTAATTGTCATTCTATTGAGCTCACAAAACTGCATATGCTCATTTAAATGTCTCTCAATCTGTAATAGTTTCCGAGATTCCCATTGAGAACAAAAAAAAAATAACCCTGTAGAAGAAGGCAGATGTAGAGAATACAAAATATCTCGCCCTGTAGAAGAAAGCTGACTTAGAGAACTCGAATAAAAACTCACCTTGTAGAAGTTTGTTGATTTAGGGAACACAAAAAAGCTTACCCTGTAGATGAATACTGATTTACAATTTTATTTATTTGTAAAACTAATTAAAAGAAAATATCTTACAATCAATTAAATCCAATTGCAAGAAAATCAAATACTAAGCAATAAGCGGAATAAGAATAATTATTATTTGACCTTTAAACCGTCCCGACGTTTTTGTACTTAATTATTAATTATTTGTGATAACACTGTATAACCGACTAAATGATATACGTAACGGATTTATTTATATTTTAATCCTTTTTATACTATGTAGTATGATAGTATCCAATGAACGAGGAGCCGAGGCGTTTTTACTAGTCTGTACTTTTTATTTCTTCATTTCTAGTCTAAATCGTGAATTGGAATTAAAAAAAAGAAGAGAAAAGGAAAAATAGTTTGTTTTTCATGTAGGTTTTTAGGATGGGGATATATTTTATATGTACCGATCGTATTTATTAAAATCATTCCAAGAGAATTGTAGGTGTTGTGATTATTGCCAAAACCGTTTGTTTTAATCATAAATATGGATTAATTTAAAAAAATAAAATACGAATGAAAACACATTAAATTGAACATCCAATTAGTTTAGGGATGTTTAGCTTATTTTTGAGAGATTTAAAATTTAGATTTATTCAAGTTAAAGTGTTTTTGTTTGCATTTTTTGTGGATTTTTAATAATTTATTTATATTTATTATTAAAATATGAATTACCAATGTTTAAATATTAAATTTATTTATTTGACAATTTATAATTTTGAGCATGATTTACCACAAAAATGATTCATTTAAAAAAATCACATAGCATAGTTCCATCAATTTTCACCACTTGTTGTGTTGCTATAGATTTTTAAAATATTTTTTTTGCTTTTATATTTGGAAAATAAAATATGATCCATTGCTATATTTCACTGAAGATTTCGCTGACAAAACATAAATACTTTTCAGAAAAATATCCAGCAAAAATAGGTAATTGTTTTGTTCCATGTTTAAATTTTCGCAATCACCTATTGAAAAATCTCATGAAAAATAGAGGATTAGGAAACTACACGTGAATATAGTTGCATATCTGAAACGTGTTCAGATTTTTTCCGCTATGGCGCTGCGAGCTTGAATTGTATCTTTAATTACAAACATTTTTTATTGTTCTACTTTATACATCGTTGTTTGTTTAATGAAAGTACTTATTTCTTTAGAATAAACAAAGTAAAAAGTGTTTTCATTATAAACATTAGATATAAAACACTATTTGTAAATAAAACGACAGTTTTTTTAAGTTTCCCAACATTATTGTAGAGACACTGCCATAATACGTTTTTTGAAACTTAAAAAAACTTCCGATTTGGATTTATCAAAATTAAAAACTATTACATTAGGTAGATTTTAATATTACATCAGTTAAATGACGTCCTCCTCGCTGTTGGTATTCTTGAAGCCTAGCACGAAAGTTTTGCATTGCCCGCTCCAACATTTCAAATGGGATTGCGTTAATCTCTATCCGAATATTACGTTTCAGTTGTTGCAAAGTTTGCGGTCGATTAGAAAACACTTTTGACTTTATGTAGCCAAAAAATCAAGTCATTTTCCTTTAAGAAAAACGGCACACCACATAGTAACGTTTTCGCTATGAAGCGGAACTTCATGTAATTGCCGAGCATTTTCCGTCATCCAGTAATGAAAGTTTTGTTTGTTAACAAAATCTGAAAAATAAAAATGACGTCAGCAAGAAATCAACAAAATCCGGATTTTCAGGAAGTAGCCCTTCGAAACGCTCGCAAAAATCAACGCGTGTTCCAAAATCTCGAAGCAGAGGTTTTTTATAATTTGAATTTTGTAGGGATGGAAGTGCAAGTCTTTCAGAATGCGCCGAAAACTTCGGTTCGAAATATTGTGTGCTAATGCTTGCCATTTAGCAGTTTTTCTCTGGCCAAGGAAGTAGTACTACGAAACTTGTGTAGCCACTTTATAATTGTTAATCTACTAGGAACTGGATCTCGCGAATTTAAATAAAAGTGACGATATAGACACCGGGTGATTGCAATCGAATTGCTATTCTTAAAATAAGCTTTAACCACAAAATAACGTTGAATACTTGACCAATGCTCCATATTCACAACTAAACTGACCTTTCTCGCAAATGCATTGACGACACTCTTAAATTTTTAATTATCCCAAATGCAATGCGACTTGATTTGTAATTATATCTTCTATTATGAAATGAATTAAATTTGAAAATGGATTCTTTATTCTGCCTAACCTTGTATAAACATTCAATATGGTTATAGCAGAAATGTAATATGAGACTGATTAATGCGGTATTGAATGTCCAATATTTTTACAAAAAAAGCACCCCGTGAGAATCCAACAACCCCGCAAATTCCGAAAAAAAAAGTGAACAAGATAAAAACTAGAATAATCCTCTTCCCCAACAAACAAACCGAACAATACCCGGATCCCCGACTAGATTCCTTACACTCACCTGTCATTCATTATTCGGCGCATTCTGACTTATGAATGAACGGCTCTTCAGAGCGCTTTTTGAGCGTAGTACCGTAGTAAATTCCCAGGTACAAGTACTTGCGCGCGGGGATGAGGAAAGGAAAAATAAACCGGGCCCCATTGTTCCGGCACAGGAAACGGCCGATTGTCAGCGCGTTTGAATAAACTGACCAATTCTCCGTTCGGTGAGTGTGCCCCGGCAAATTTTAATGCACTCTCCAGAGTTTCTCCCCGGAGGAGAAGGGCCCTCCACTTTTCGAGTACTGTTTATTAAAAGTCAATTGTCGGTGGGTGGCTAGCGTGGAATATTTTCGAGTGTCCGGCCACCCGTTTTTGCGGAAATGAAAATAAACGACACGGTTTTGTTTGGGTTTCTTGCTTTGTTGGGTATTTTAATAATGTCAATACAAGCGCAAAGTGATTTTTTCTCTTTTTTTTTAATAAAAATATTTAACGTTATTAAAACATGAAAACGTAATAATTCATCAATTGTTATTTTTGTAATTTTGTTTTCTTTATACACCATATTGAAAATGTACCACCAAGTTAACGCCGACAAAATTAAAGAAATTCACATTTAATGAAACTTTCAGCCACCATTCATCCAGCGTACGGATAACTACTGGCGCTTGCGTCGTCTTTAATTTATTAAAATTAAAGAAAGTTATTTTTTTATTAATTTGCTCGAATGAAATAAAAGAGTGAGTATTTACCATAATGTAGTAAATAATTTAGCAAAAAGGTTATAAAAAGGGTGCATTAATATTACATTTACTTTTCATGTTGTTTTTTTTATGTTGATGCAAGTCAATGATTCCCTCAAAAAATTAACACACACAAACACATTGTATCACAATTTGCAAATTAAAACAATGGTCTTTTAGTTTTACACAAAATGTTATAGAGACACTGCTACAATTGTTTCGCCTTTTTGATTCATTTTCACCAAATTAAACTAAATTCAATTTTCAATGTCTAGACCATAATCTGGGTTATTTATGCAAAAAATATATTTTATTTTGCAATTATAAAAGCTTTTAATTTTACAGAGGAAGACCCAAAATATCAGACACTTTTTTTCTTATTTTTTATTTAGTAAAACATTTTCAAAAATATATTGGTTTGTAAATTAAATTCACTTGGTGTTCTTTCAGTTAGTTGCACATATTTATTGACAAGTTTTTTGAGTTTAATATAATAATAACAAATATACAAAAATGGTGATGTGTACATCATGATACTTTCCCCGGTGAATACGGTCAAATAAATTTCTGATTGAAAATTTAATAGGAAAGCAAAATGATTAACAGAAAAAATTGATTGTTGTCTTTTAAAGTTAAAGCAGAGTATTTAGAAGAATATTATAATTATTTGTGTTATTTCTTACCTTACAATGGGTTAAAATCATTTCTCCACACTCTTCTTCATTTTTTCAAACTATGCGAATGTGCTGAATACGACGGCACTTTGACGTTTTATTTGTCATTAAAATAATTATTTCAATAATTAAAATCTCTAAGGGAATTTATTAGGTAAACGAAATTCTTCCGCTTATAAAATGAACACCGGAGTTTTATAACAGAAATTATTTATTTTCCAAGATCTAAAACTTTTATTTGAAACATTTTTCTATCCGAATTAAAAAATGAAAAATTGCTAAGAGTAAAGTTGCACTTATTGATTCTAACCGAAAGCTTTTCAGATCATTCCACTTTTATATAAAGCTTAGATATAAAGTTTGGGCTTAATCCATTTAGCTGTTTATGCGCTATCGCGAAAACACACAGACACACACACACAGACATTTTTTAAAACTCGATGGAATGGACTCAGGGGACCTCAAAATGTGCATATTTGTTGAAATTGGAGGTTCGAAAATTTTCACGATTACAATACTTTCCCTTGGACAGGGGTCCGGGGAAAGTAAAAATGGAAAATGTAAAGGTTTCTTGTCAATCGGCTATCGACCATAAGTCTTTCTGCCTATCTTATAATTAATTGTCTTTAGTTTTCTTTCATTTATATGTATTTTATTTTCAACTAGTTGAAAATAATATATAAATACATATAAGTGAAAGAAAACCAAATGAAGATCCAAAATATGAACCTTGCTAAATAAAAAGCTAATTCGCATCCATCTTGATTATTTAAAATAGAATGCAATATTGGTTTACTTGCCATAAAATACATTATTAATTATCTATAAAATGTTTTCAATTATTGTAAGTTTTTGCAGAAGAAGAAACCAAATCAAATTCAAGACTATTCATTCAAATTTCCTTATATATGCAAACATCTTTATTAAAACAATTACATTTACGATTATAATAACATTTATATGCAATACATTTATGTGTTAGTTTGTCTAGGCTATCGACCAAAGGTCTTTCTGTCCTCAAATTCCGTATTTTATTAGTTTTATTGTTTGAGCAATAGTATATAATATATAATATTGAAAAGCTTTTATAATTGGAAAGTAAAATATAATTCATAATGGATTCACTCAAGATTTCGCAGGTAGACCATAAATACTTAAAATTTGAAAATGGGGTTAGCTTTTGATAAAATTCAAATCATTTCTAAAATTTTGAGTGTTTTATCGTTAATATATTTTCATTATAAAATCCAAAAATGCAATTGATAAATAAAATATTTAATTTCTTAACTATTTATTTTTCTGAAATGAAAATAATTCATGTAGAATTAAATAACTCCCAACTTTGATACAATTCTATTATTTGGTGTTTAATATTTGAAAATATTATTTTAAAGTAACTAAATAGGCCAATTTGCTCCCTCCCAACTAGAGTTCCATTACTCTGGTGAATCCCGAAACTAGTAAAGGATGAACTTCTGTATTGCACCCGGATGTGTCCTACTTATGTAACATGTTTTTTGCCCCCATAGCTGTTCTCTAAAATGGGAGAGGACATCGAATTCCAAGAGTATATGTTCCGTCATCACCTCCTCTGTTTCACAGGCTCTACATGTCTCTGACTGTTCCAGCTTGAGTCTGTGTAAGTGCTTCTTGAGTGCGCAGTGGCCAGTTAGTTATTATATATGGTCCGGTGTTCCTCAAGGATCAATTCTCAGCCCAGTGTTATTTTCAATTTACACGTTATTTATTCCTGAGACGTTAAAATTCTGTACTTACAACTTATACGCAGACGATACCCAACTACTTTACTCCTTTCCCTTTAATGACATAATAACAGCAAATCAAAATTTGAATCTTGACCTATCTAATATTTTAACAGCTATCTAATATTTTAACAAACATTCCCTACTAATTAAATCAAATAAAACATCAGCTATGTTGTTCGGCCCTAAAAAAGTACTCAGCTCTGCCAAACGTTTACTATCACTGAAATTAGATAATACAACTATACCTTTTGTAGACTCGGTGCGTAACTTAGGCTTAATTATCGATTCTGACCTGCGCTTTAAATCTCATGTCAGTAAATGTATATCTAGAGCTTACAATAGTCTAAGATAGATATATGCAAATAGAAAAATTTTAAGTAAAAACACCAAACGACTTCTCTGTGACACCCTAGTGCTGAGCCATTTCAACTTCTCGGATGTAGTCTATAGTGCTTGTTTAGATAGTATAACAATAAATCGTATAGAAAAAGTTCAAAACTCTTGTATACGGCTTATCCTGGGAATAAGAAAATTCGATCATATTTCAGGTAAATGCACTGAACTTAACTGGCTGAACATGGCTAATCGAAGAATTCTTCATTCTTGTTTACTCTACTATAAAATCATTATTTTTCGCAAACCCTCTTATCTATATTGTAGAATTGTGTTTAGGACTGAATTTCATAATGTCAATGTTAGGTTCAGGGGACTCATATCGCCGCCGAAGCACAAAACTGCTATTTATTCCAGATGTTTTTCTTACAACATCTATAAATTATACAATAAAGTTCCCCAAAACCTAAAACAGTTAAAATTTAACATTTTCAGATGTCACTTGCGTTCTCTGTTACTACGTGATGAGCTTTTTAATTTACAAAATCAATTCGGGATTATTGACGTCGAAATATGTTTGTACCTTATCTCACATGTTGCAATTATATTTAAGTTTCATTATTCGTAGGTTAAGTGGAAGATCAGTAACAGTTTAAGTTGACTGAACTTCGCCTACACTCATGACATTTCATTTTGTATTTTTATCTGTGATAAATAAAGGCATTATTATTATATACTATTGCTCAGATTTTCCTTGATAGGTTTATTAGATAATTGTTTTTTTTTTTTGAAAAGGTTGATGAAAAGCTTCTCCATTTTATTGCGTTTCGTCTCACTCCATCTGTCGAGATGTTCAGTTCTGGAGGAGTCCTTTATCGCTTTCTTTATGTCGGATATTTTCTGTGGTAATGCTGGTTCTGGCCCCTGCATGCATGTATTAGCAGCTTTGCGGGCTAGTTTGTCTGCCATTTTGTTCTCATTACTTTTTTTTGTCCACTGAATGTGTAGGCTGTTACTGGCCGCAGTTAATTTTAAGCTTGTCCTATATTCATAAGCGAGTTTTTATGTAAACTTCGAGCACATGATAGTGTTGATAAATGCTTTGATATCTGTTATTAAACAGATTGTTTTTCCGGTTAGGTTTCTGTTTTGTAAGATTATGGAACTACTAGTGGGGCCATTTATGCCCTTCCCTAATGGTATTATTCTTTTTAGTGAAAGTTACTTGGAATAAATCCCAATTCCTGCTATTTTGTCACTGAACCATCTGTGAAGAATTTAAGGTCAGTCGCCTTTATTGGATGTTCGTTTTGCTGCTCCAGTTTTATATTACTTTCAAACATATATCCGTGGGAGATATTATCCACTGGTCCCAGTATTTGTGGGTATCTCTTTATAGTGATGTCCCAGTGTTTGCCATCCCCGTTTGGTATATCCCATAGCTATAGTTTGCGAAGACGTAGTGCAGTTAAGAATGCACTTTCTTTAACGAAGATATCTAACGGTATTACCTCTAGCATTGCCTTTAGTGATGCTTTTGAAGTTGTCCTCATTGCACCAGTGGTGTAAAGTAAGGCGATGCGTTGGATATGCTCCATTTGTCGCATCATTTTTTTTTTCCTGGATGTAAGCCACCATGCAATTACTGTATAGGTTGTTAGCATTGGTCTGATCACCGCTATGTAAATTCATAAAATTATTTTTGGTGATTCCCCATGATGGTTCCCATGTCCTGCCAACAGCTTTCTTGCATTGCATTAGGGCTATGCATGCTTTTTAGATCTTGTGTTTAGATGTGATTTCCAGTTTAGCTTTTAGTATTAGAGCTTGGAAATGGGTAGTTTAGTGCAAGTTGCACCGTCACCTATTTTTGAAGAGGACTAACTGTATTTTGGTGGGGTTAACTGTTAGCGCTTGATCATTGCACCCTCACCTTGAGGACTTCGGGCCTTTTTGACCAGAATGGTTGCAGCATTGCCTGATATGACTATGGTTATGTTACCTGAATATCCTATTGTATAATACCGTGAATTATTTAGCAGATTTTTTTAAATCGTCGACCACCAGATTCTACAAATGTGCGATAGGACTTGTTCCTGTGGGCATCCTTTGGCTACCCTGCATATATCTTTATGGTGGCTCATCTATTGCTTAGCATATTTGTGACACAGTTACTCAGAGCTTGTGGAACTCCTTTCTTGTATAGGGTCCTTGTTATTTTAGCGAATATTGTTTTATCAAACGCTCTTTCAATATCGCGAAAGGTTGCCAGAATGCACCCTCTATCCTTTAGGGACTTCCCTATCCTGCTGACCACACAATGTAGGTTAGAATATGTTTATTTGCCCTTCATGTATGTGTGTTTGTTAGGATGTAGAGGCCGGTTTGATTGAAAATCTTCCCGAATATATCGATCGCATAGTTTCTCGGGCGTTTTTAGCATAAACGATGTGAGACTAATTGGTCTATAGTATTTGGCTAACGGGTCATTTTTTCCAGGTTTTGGTATAAATATCACTTTTGCAATTCTTAAGGGGTTTGGTGTGTGACCTAAAGCGATACACTCCCGATAGATCTTTGTGAAAAATGTGCATATTAATCCTTCTCCCCATATAAGAAGACCCTGCCCTTCCCATCCACTCCGGCCGATTTTAAGGGTCAGACGGTGTTAATAGGCCAGATGGTGCATTCCTCTGTAACAACAGTGCTTGCAAATGCAAATCCTCATCTAGGGGAGTCCTGATAGCACCAGCTGGCACTTAGTAGTCAGAGTCTATGCTACAACCGGGAAAAATGAGTTTCTAAGGGTAGTTTGCCTGTCTCTACGTGTTAGATAGATACAGCGTACTTTATGTTATTATCATAAAGTCATTAAACTAATTCATCACAATAATAAAAAAAGTACATATAGATGAGTTAAAATCATTACAATTTCATAAAGTTAATAATATCACATCATTATTACCTCGTTAAGGATTTCCGCTACTGAATAAAATGTTTTTTTTTGTTAAAAATAACTTTATCGTGCAATTATACTTTTTAATGGCATCGAATTGATATTTGGTAAATTGTTACATAATTTTATAGGGAAATGTTTTCTACCAACCATAGACCTTGATATCCGAAATGATTCTACTTTCAGATGATTTAGATGTTTGGGATCATATCCATGATACTTTCGTTTTGGATGGTTTTTGTTGACATGATTTTTTATCGGAATGCCTAATTCCAGTATACATATGCTGTGTGTAGTTAGAATACTCAACTTTCCCAAGCATTGCTTGTAGTCGCTTCTGTGTGGTATAGTTGCTATAACCCGAATTGCCCTGCGTTGTAATTTAAAGATATCATGTATGATGTGAAAACAGACACCGAAAGGTATGAGGTATTTGGAATAAAAAAATGTATGATATGAGAATGACTGTAGAGCAGAATACCGTATTGAAGGTGGCTATATATGAATAGATAATAAGATGAGTGTACAGTACTTTTTGGGACTTGTCTAGATAATCTCCGTATTAGGTAGATATTTCGGGAAACTTTTCCCTTCAGATGTTTGCCTTAAGTAGACCGGTTTAACTTAGGATTCAGATGCAATTCCAAAAATCTTACAAATTCAACAATCAAAGTAATATACTATAGAGTAAATATAAGAAAAAGAGGTGTTCTTTCATTTACTTGTAGTTTATTGTTTAGAAACCAAGACGAGATTTGGACAAACTCTGACACCAGTTAGATTTTAGTATGTTCTACTTACGAAAATTTTGTAACTATTGTTGTGTCATCTGTATAGAGCAGTACGGTTGACTCTTGAAAACAATCAGACATATCATTGATGAATATTAATACAATATACTGGCCCAAGGATAGATCGTTGAGGGAGCCCGGTGTGCAATATTTGTTTTTCCGAAATACTGTTACCTACTTGCACATATTGTACCCTATTGGTCATACATAACATTATCATCTTACAGCTCTTATGTGTGAAATTATAATATAATTTTTGTAACAGTATTTTGTGATTAACAGAACCAAAGGCTTTATTCTGAACTGATTCACTTACAGAGTGTGATATTAATTGTTTCGAAGCCATTTAAAATAGTGTCAGTAAGCGTTCTTAGTGATTCTACAATAGATTTGTTGCTCCTAAATCCGAAATGAGAATATGAGAAGAGTTGATTATCCTCAAAAAGTTAATAATTCTTTAGCCAACGCGTAATTTTTTTGAGAAAGACAGCAGCATATAGATGGGGTGGTAGTTATTTGTATTTGTATTAGGACAATCTCCATTTTTGTATATAGGGATACATTTTGCAAGTTACCAAAAAATTTGGAAATACACTAATGACCTAACATCACAAAACAAGGATACATGTATGTTCTCTTTCCTTATCCTTTTTCAGATTTCAGCTCAAAAAAGCTTTACTGCGATAGTAGTAGTAGTAGTAAATATATTTATTACTATAAATTACATATGTGATGTTAATTATAATTAAATATTTATTTATAATAATTAACGGCTATGGGCCACCATTTTTGCCACAGATAGAAAAAAATATGTTGTTTAATTTTAAGTGCGCAACTAAGTTCTCGCTGTTTTTTTATAAAACTGCAATTTTATTGTGAAAACATAGTTACAAATCAATCGTTCCCATCGTCAGCGACAAGTTTTTCCCATCTTTCTGGCAGAGTTCGAATACTATCACGATAGAAGTGTTCGCCTTTTGAGGCTCTCCACGATTCAAGCCATTTTGAGAAGTCTTTATATAATGTTTTTTCAGACTATTATTTAGTGTTCAGGTTATGTGGAGTTGTTATAATTTTAAATAGAGTTTCTTGGGGGATTAATAATAATAATAATTTTATTTTCCAACGGAAGAATCCAACAAGGGAAAATATAGAATAATTTACATAAATAGTAATATAAGGCAGAAAGACCTATGGTCGATAGCCCATGATAGACTACTAACATAGTTGTACATATTGTTATAAAAAATTTTGTAAAATTTTGTTGTCATACTGTCCGAATAAAGACGTTTGTATATATAGTAATATAATAATAATAATAAAAATTAAGGAATTGTGGTATTCAAGGGATATATCAGTATTTCCAGCGATGCAAAATTGGGAGAGGATGTTAAAGTTAATTTCAATTTGGGAGAATTTTTCTGTTCATTTTTGGAGTCGATTGGCGTGATTTCTGTTAAATTATAAAGGAGGTCGGTTGGGTGGGTTATGTAGTTTATATTATTAAGTGGATGTCGGTTTTTAGAGAGGGATCTGAAAGGGTAGCATTCACTGACTTGGATTGCACGAAGGGAAGGGTAATTACAACAGGAAAAGAGTATGGCTCCATAATTCAGCGATGGCTTATATATCATTTTATATGAGGAGACTTCTAGGTTCTTGTAGATGAGACATCTAAAATGTTTAGCTCTGGTGGTTAATTTTTGTTTGTTGAATGTTTCCTGAAATTTATTTTTTGGTCGATAGTTATTCCTAAATATTTTAAGAGAAGGAGGAATAATTGTGCGGTGCATGGATATATCGAAACTTAGTTCGTAAAATTAATTAGTGTCTGTGTTTGTAGGGCTTTGAGAAGGTTGGGTTGGAAAAACTTTACATTTATTTAATTACCGAAATAATTAATATTTTTATCCAATAGTGGATTAATATAATTAATCCATTATTGTGGATTCTGATCATCAGACTTTCAACTTTTATTGTGAAACCGAAAACATAGACTTAAATATAATTTCCTGAATTAAATAAAAAGAATTTGAAAATAATTAATTAATTATTTTTCCCCTTAGCTACTGTAACATATTTACTTATGTTACATAAGTACTTTAACCAATGTCTAATAATAGACTGTGACCAAGTGAATAAATCCTTTTTCTATTATTATAATTTTCTGATTTAAATTTTTGTCCAGTCTTCTTTCATTCAAAAATAATATTCAAAATAGTGATGTATTTGAACTTATACATTTTGTTTATTCGATATAACTTGTTTATTTTTGATATAATATATTTTTTTTGGGGGCTGTGAAATGGGAAATTCAGTTACGTACGGAGTGTGGGACTCCTTACAGTTCAGTGTTGCCTGGAAGCCTACCCACTAAAAGCCCTTCCACATTACCGGCTTCGACTGCTAAGATCATTAGCCGGTCTCAAATTAAAATATGCGCTGACTTATTTTCCTTTGTGTAACCCATTAAAAAAATGTCAGGCATTGCTTATTGATCCTTACAACTAATATCACATTAGGGACAGTGCTCGGGTTATAAAAGGACCCTAACACTGGAGTCCCACAACATAATATTATTGATATAATTAATTAAATGTAATATTAGCATTTATTTAAATAATCATAATTTAAATAATATTAGACTAATACATTGATACGAAACACATTATTCACCCTTGAAATTGATGACAGGTACATTTCAATACCCCCTTTAAAAAAAACATCAATCGAATATTCATAAACGCTTTAAGGCACACACAATCTTTCTGCATACACGCACCGAATCAATGGAAATCCCGAAAGATTCCAATCTAGTTGAAAACCCCTCCTCACACTCGAGTGAACCTCTTTCGGCTTAATATCGGAATGTCTGACAGTCTGTCACCGAAGGATTTCATTCAATTTATTCAATACTTTCGCGTACCGCGTCTCGCAGGTACGTTTGTTCGCCCTCGCATGACCTATTTTTTGATAAAAGAAATAGCGCGGGGTTAAAGCGGAGAGGGTGAAAAAACGCGGGGGCATTGTGCGAGTGAAAGTAGCAGGTAAACAGGTATATCAGAAGTTTCGGGTTTCTGAATCGATTGATGATCAATTTTACGGTGTTTTTGTATATTGGGGGATGGGGATGATGTAGTAATAAAACGGATTTGTAGGGGAGGAGATGATTGTGCATTTGATAATACAGATTTATTAACTTTTATTAATGATTTATTACAATGAAATTAAACAAGGAAAATTTCTGGCAATGACTAATAATTTTTTTTCTCTTTGTTTCATTTTGTTTAATGATTTATTTAATTGCAATGTGAATAATCGGGTAAATCCAAGAAAAATTGGGGATATGTCAAGCATTTTTTGTTGTTGAAAAAAAAAGAAGACAATTTCGTTATTTTAACAAAAAAATCTAGAACTCAACTTTCGAACTGATTTTTTTTAGAATTACTTTTCATTACCCAAAATTAAGAATATGTACTAGAAAGTTACCGCCAAAATTCAATAAAAAACTGAACACATTCAATGTTACAAGCTATTGCCAAATTGATTTTAAATGAGCTGTAAATAAACTAATTTATAAAATATAGTAAAATTGAGTCATTATTTATTGTTGAGGTCGGTGGCAAAGACTAATATAATTTTATTAATTTCAAACTGAACATTAAAGCAAATTTAAAAGAGTACGTAAGTCAAAAAAGTCGCAGTAGCTAAAAAGAATGTAATTAATTATTTTCAAACTCCTTTCATTTAATCTAAAACGCACAGTCTGCATTACACAACTAACGACCTATAGAACCATTAGGGTACATATTCTTATTTAGTGATTGTAGAACGCATCCGCCATGGTTATAGGGCAAAATAACTCATATAATTAGATTAAAATTAGAAATAATACTCACTTGATTTTGTTTTACTTAATATATTTTTGTTTCAACTGGTTTCGGCTTCATGCCATTATCAAGAAGGGTCTTCTTATTACAAAATTTATTCTTGATAATATATAGTAAAACAAAACCAATAAAATACAAAATTTATTCTTGGTAATGGCATCAAGCCGAAACTAGTTGAAACAAAAATATATTAAGTAAAACAAAATCAAGTGAATATTATTTCTAATTTTAAACTAATTAAAAAATTAATTAACAAACAAAAAAAGAAATATTTAATTAATCATATTACAAAATTAGAAAAAAAATCAATGAAACAAATACAAATAAAAAAAAAACAGCTTCATCTAAATTAAATATGGAAGATTCTACTGCCTTTAAAAAAAATGGCAAAATAAGAAGTTGAAAAATGCATCAAAATGAAAAATCATGAGACAAGAAAGAAGAGCAAATATCAAATCATTAAAAAACTGAAAGAAAGAGATGTTTATTATCTAAAATCAGATAAAGGTAATTCTTTAGTAATAATAAAAAATGTGACTATATCAATGATATAAATTATGTGTTATCTTCAGGCCCATATTTAGAATAACCAAAAAATCCACTAAATTCATATATTAGTAAAATCAACGAAATTCTCAATGAACCAACAACCCTTTTTGATAAAACTACTCTATTTAAAAATCCTAAATTACCCAAATTATATTGTCTTCCAAAAACTCATAAACCTGGCAACAAATATAGACCAATTGTTTCTAACATAACTTAAAAAATTGCCAAAGGTTAGTACAAGAATTCAAATCTCTCAAAATTAACAATGATTTTTCTATTAAAAATTCATTTGATTTGACAAAACAATTAAAAAATATAAATATTGAAGATGACGACATATTAATCTCTTTTGATGTTGTTTCACTTTTCCCAAATATTCCTGTAGATCAAACAATTAACATTTTAGAAAATATTCTTAAAGAAAATAATAAAACGGAAAATGAAATTAATTTTTATATTAAATTAACTAAATTAATAATGAATTGCAATACTTTTGAATTTAACAATAAATTTTACAAACAAACTTTCGGTACAACAATGGGCAATGGATTGCCCATGGATCACCATTTTTAGTAAATATTTTCATGAACCATTTAGAAAATGTTGCCAAATCTAAAATTTCTAATTTTCCAAATTTATGGTTTAGATATGTAGATGACATTTTTGTTATTATTAAAAATAACGTTAATATCCATTTTTTTATAAATGAATTAAACAAATTATTCTACTGTATCAATTTTACACACGAAACTGAAACTAACGGCTGTCTTCCATTTTTAGACCTTTTAATTATTAGAAACAATAAGAAATTACATTTTAATATTTATAGAAAATCAACACACATCTTTAATTATATACATTCGAGCTCTTTTTGTAATATAAAACATAAATTTTCAATTTTTAATAGCATGATTTTTCGAACAATGAATTTACCAATTACAGATCAAAATAGAAATGAGGAATTTAAATTAATTCTAGATGTTGCAAATTTTCTAAATTATGATGTTTCAATAATTACAAATTAATTAACAAACAAAAAAGGAAATATTTATTTAATCATATTACAAAATTAGAAAAATCGATGAAATAAATACAAATAAAAAATTGTTAAAATTATTCATGTACCTAAATTAAATTATAGATTAATTAAATTATTTAAAAAATGTAACCTAACACCAGCATTTTATTCTAAAACTAAGACAAAATTTTTATTAGGAAATACATTTAACAAAATTAATGATTTAGAAAAAAGTGGCATTTATTCAGCACAGTGCTGTGTAACTGTGAGAAATTATATATTGGACAAACAAAAAGAAATTTAAAAACAAGATACAAAGAACACATCTATTATTCAAAAATAAACAACAGAGAAAAATCCGCAATTGCTAATCACATAATAACATTTGGACATAAATTTTCGTTAAATATGTTAGAAGCAATTGAGATGTATAAAAATTCTAGTAAACTTTTAAATTTTGACTTAACTCCGTTAAATAACAATTAATTAAAATTAATTGATTTAGTTTAATAAATTATCTTTATCTGATTTTTTAATAACACATTACATTTGTATATTAAATTTTGTTTTATTTTATTTATTTGTCAAATTTACATAAAACTATTGAAAAAGAGCACGTTGTGCTTGAAATGTACATATAGTGATAAAAATAAAAAAGTGAAGAAAGGAATAACATTTAATACTACATTATAATTATTCATAATGTTTTACCAAGTGATTAATGAGAAAAAAGTAACAGAAATAACTCATATAGTTTATTTGGCCCTCTGACGGATGCTTATACAAAGCTTGTAGAACTGGCCCTAAATTTTTGAGTAACCCATCAAGCCTTCCACCCAGTTTTTGTCATGAGAAGCGCGATTCATGTAACACATCAAAACAAATAGTTTACAAAATAGAAAAACTGTTATTCCTTACTTTACGAGTGTTTCTCTTTTGTGATTAATCACTTCACGTAAACTCGAAACTATACAGTTACAAATAGTTTACATTTAACAGATTTATTTACAGATTAATCTGTGGATTTATTGTTTTTTGACAGAAAGTGTTCGAATTGGATGACTGATATAAACATTTTAAAACAAACAGTTTTGTTTTGAAGTGTTTATATCAATCGCTCTCCGGGTGATATAAACTGCGTGGAAGGTTTGACAGGTTCTTCAAATATGATAGTAAAAATGTCATTAGAAATTTTATATATTTGAAAGTAATTTTTAAACATAATAGAATCAACAGAGAATATACTTAATATTTTTATTAAATAAAAATGATTTGAAAATATAATATTTAATAAATTATTTTCACATTTAATAAATAATACTTTTTTCTATTTACTTAAAAGTACTTTAAATACTTGAAAATAATCTTAAACCTCAATATATTCATCGTTTAAAATAAATTCCACCACGGGGTGTGCGTTCCTTCAACGCAGGTGCAAATCGTTAAATAAAAGCGTATTTATTGCCTTCAAATTGTAGCGAGGAGACGAAGAAAAAAGACGCAAGTGGCCACTTCATTCATTCCATTTGAATATCCGTCGCGATTGTCCTCGGCGACTCGGCAGACTTTCTGGCGTCGACAATGTAGTGGAAAACGTTCCGTAGTGGAGTTTCTTAGAAAGCACTTAAAAATCGGTTCATTCATTCCGGCGGGGCTCAATGGTCAGCGCAATTGAAAAGGTGAATAGAAACCCGGGTGGTAAACAGGTAGGTAAATAGGCGGGCTATTCAGAGGCTAAGTTGCGCTTAATCGATCGGATAGATTTCGCTTTAACACTTTCTCGGGGATTTGAATGAGTTTTTTTGATTCATTCATATCGCACACGGGATATTTTTGAATGCGGTGTGTGGTGATAATGAAGGCTGTAAACATCTTATTCCAAACCCTATGAGGATTTATTTTTCGGTTTTTTTGTGTGTGGAAAAAGTTTGAAATATTGAAAAATTCAAACTTATTTAATTTTCAATGAATAAATATAAAAAAAAATGGAAGAATAATGTATAAATCTGAATGATAAATATAATATATTTTAATTAATATACGTTGATTGTTTCACAATTTAGCAATAAAAGTTATGAAACTAGTCGAGTTTCGCCTTATTAGAGCATTTCAAGAGTGACCTAAGAGAAAACCGACATAAGCTTTTATATAAACTAAACCAGTTCAGGTAATTCGGGTAAATTACAGTAATTAACGCAAAATTCGAAATTTCGTTTAAAAAATTAAATTTATTGTTTTTTATTTTTTTCTCCATTTTTTTCGGAAGTGGTTCCCAATAGTTACTTATTAAAATTAATTTGCTTATTTGTGAACAAAAAATGAGAATATAAACAACAAACTGCAATAATACAGGAAAAACAATAAAATTAATTTTTTTAAACGAAATTTCGAATTTTGCGTTAATTTTGCGGCGCAGTGTATATTGGTTGTTTTTACTACTGTGTCCGAAAAATACCTGTAATCTATTTATTTAAACTACGCAGGTAATAATGCAAAACCAAAATTATGCGTAACTCAAACATTAATGACATTTATGAAGTAAAATTTCACATACGTAGGTAATTATTTTTGCCAAAATATTTGTTTCTTGGGTTGGTCGCACTATTACAGGCATCCTAATAGTGCGACCAACCTAAGAAACAAATATTTTGGCAAAAATTATTACCTGATAGGACAGAAAGACTTTTGGTCAATAGCCCTTACTTAAGTAAAGTAAAGTTTGTACATACATATCATAAGTTGTATATAATATAATTACATGTAAAATCTTAAGTAATAAAGATTTGTTAGTAGTATTACTTGTGTATGTCAAATTTTACTTCATAAATGTCATTAATGTTTGAGTTACGCATGGTTTTGTACGACAAAAAATTGATTCTTTCGATTTTTACATTTTTTGAAATTATACAGCAATGGAATGCGATGAAATGGTGTTTTCTGAATCGTTGCGGAATCTTTGAGAATGTTGCAGAAGACTTTCGGGGGCCAAGGTCTATAAGAAAATCAACAATATTTGACTGGTACAAAATGTTCAAAGAAGGCAGACAACGCGTGGAAGACGAAGAACGGGACGTCCGGGACGGACGACCATCCACATCAACTGATGAGAAACATGTCAGTCAAATCAAGGAATTAGTTATTAAAATATTTTATATATTTTAGTATTTGCAAACCGTCGAATAATAATAAGAGACTTCGCTGATGATGTTGTCATATCAAAAGGATCAATCAGTACAATTTTGAAGGATGGTTTAGGCCTCGTCAAATCTCGATTGATATCGACAATACTGATTTTTTTTAATAACGTTTGTGAAATAATACTTTCTGACTATCAAAACAAATAGAGCATTATTTTGTCTAGAAAATATTGGGAACTTATTTGATCACTTGCAATAATCTCTGAATTATGTTTCCAACGCTTACTGGTTTAAGAAATTATTAAAATTTCTTTTTCTCTGTTTTTTTTTTTTTTTGGTATTTTTAAACATAATGTGTGATACATCGATGGATTTGTAATAAAAAAAACTTGATGAAATGAAGTTGATGACGATTTCTCCGGAGATGAAACATCGTATACAAAATTTGAAGGCGCCATTTTGTAGAGCTTAAAAAATGACAATGACAAAGTGCCGTTAGTTTTTTTTAATATCTTTTAATAATTATTAAGGCATTTAGTCTTGATTTAAAAATCAAGATCGATTTTTACAGACGGAAATATTTCAATCTTAAAAACATCATCATCTTTATGGCCAGAATATTCTATGTTTAAGACAACTTTGAAAGCGGAGGAAAATATAGACATTGAATATATTAAATAAAAGTGATAATTTAAGTTGATTTAGTTTAATTTGATTTAATATAATTGATTTAATTTCGCTGAGTGTATTTTAATTGATTTATTTTAACATCTTTAAATTATGTAAGGCGTAGCTGTACTGACGAGGAATACATCCCGAAACACGTGTCTGCAGATGGCCTTATATTAAGTAACATTCCTTTTGTTGTTTTTACATAAAATTTTTCTCGGATCAAAATTTGTTGCATTATGCAATATTCTATTTATATGCAACAGCAGGTGTGTATTGAATTACATAATGTCTGGCGTGGGTATTTGCCTGGGAAGTAGTTGTTTTAATGTGCATTTGTTTAAAGTACTTACGTAACGTAAGTCAAAGGTCACACAGCTAAATGTGAGAATAATTTATTAATTATTTTCAAATCATTTTTATTTAATATATTTAAATAACAGTGACTAAGTGAATGAAATCTCATTACTATTTATATTGACATTGAAAGGCATGGTTTCATTCATTTTTTGAAACATCGAAATGTAGGTTAACGAACCAAAAAGTGAAATGTTTTGACACGGAAATTCAATCATATCATTTTTAAAAGAGGCGGGAGATGGTAAATATTTATTATTCATTGTTGTTTAAATCTTTAGTCCTTAGAAAATCTGAATTGTGCAATATAAAATGCAAAGATATTAAGCATTGTCATTGTATTATACCCGATAGTAAAACGCACAAAGAAAAAATATTTGCCATCACCAATGTTGGCTTTGAAATAAATTCAATTGACTTTACGTCGTTTTGCGTCCGAAAAATTCATCTCGATATTTTTTCTACATTATTATAAGGATAAAATTTTCAACAGAAAAGTGTTTAGAGCTGGAACAATTAAACAAGAAATGATTAGAAGGGAATATATAAGGGAAAGTAAAACAGTTGTAGATAATAATGAAGAAATAGATTCCAAAAAAAAAAAAAACCGAATAAAGAAACAGATGGGAACCATTTCAAATTTCAATATACAAACATCTTTATTCAGACAGCAGAATTACAATTCTTTACAAATATTTATAATTACTATACAATATATTTCTGCCTCAAATTTCATAATTGTAATTTTTATTCATAAACTTATTTTAATGCAATAAAATGTTTGTTAACAATGAGTCTTATTTTATAAAACTTGTTCATCAAAAATATATTATGGCCATAAAACCTGATAGTGTATACAATGTTATTGGGATTTTATTAATAATGTGCGTGGTGTTGTAGAAATGGTATCAAGAAGTAATAAAAAAATAAAGCTAAACACAATTTTGTCAAATAAAAACGATTCGAATATATTATCGTTCCAAAAAAAATTATAAATAAAGAAAAAATAATTGACGTGAATGTACTCCAAATAAAGTCTAAGCGTACGAAAATTGTACGAAATATTTTAACAATGAACCGTAATCTTATAAAACTTGTTTATTTTCATAAAATATATTGCTATTGACAACATATTTTAAGAGATCGTATTTTAAGGAAAATAGCATATACGTACTCTAGTCATAGCGTAAAATAATAATGTTGCAAAAAATAAATAAAAAAGAAAAATCCAAAAATTACTACGATCGGCATGTAAACATATTTTTAACGTTTTTAACTATCCATGCTATGGGTCACACTTCCAATTAATACGAAAAACCTTATATTATTGATTGTTAAGGCATCCATATTACTTTTGTCTATTTAACAAAGAAATAACTCATTAATTACCAAAAAAGTATAATTTTTATTCTTAGACACAGTGTATAAAGTGATAGACATTTAGAGCAAATATCCTAATGTATTTTAATATCGACTGTCATTTACTTGCGTTTTTTTGATAATATATCTGGTCTTCTAAAGGACATCATTTATGCGTATGTTAAGCACTTACAATGCACGGAAAGACGACAAAATGGCACTTTTCACGGAAAACAATCGCGGACGCAATTTTCATCAACACTGCTACGGGGTGATTTTTTAACAATTTCGGGGGACGGTAGACGGATGGATAACTTGACTCAACTCAAACTTGAATTTTTGTGCACCAGATGTTCGTAATTGTAGGAAATTTGAAATTCCGACATTTGCGCCCTTCCATGGAGTGGTTCGGCGAACTAAATACGCGAACTTTGAGAATTATATGGAGTTGGCTGGGTCTGGCAAATATACATTCAATCAACTATACAAACAAAACTACTCTTATTAGAATTCTTAAATATTACAAAAAATCATACAAAAAAAAACTCTAAACCATGACATTTCACATCCACGTTCCATTATTTCATTATTTGTAAATTTTAACTTCTCGATATAATTGGTTGGGTTGTTTTGATTATCATCGCAGAAAAAAGCACAACTTGTTAAAATTTCACGGTCCGCGCCCCTCGTGAACGTGTCGGCGATTACCACCTCAATGTTTGTTTAATGCTTAATATGGAATTACGCTTGAATGACCGAAGCGTTGAAAATTGAACGGTAAAAACTCCCAAAGGAAGACCCGGTGATTACTTGAGCGAGACGAAGTGTGACCTCAGACTCCCAACGCGACAAGGCCCGGGATGTTTATGGAAATTATCGTCTCTATTATTATTTCAGATTAGAAATTTATACATTATTATTATTTATTCATTGCTATATAGAATACAAAAAAATGGTAAATTGTATTTTAATTTTATTTATCGACAGATTGGGTATAATTTTAATAAAAAAAAGAGAAAGGAAAGTATTATTTCTTTTCTCCTTATTTTTTTAAGAATATTATCTACAGCCAGCACTTAAAAAAATTACAAAATTAATAATAAACGTCTTTATTAAATTAAAGAGTTGTTTTACAAAGAGCAAATAAACTCCTGGACAAAATTAACGCGCCACTTTAACTAATCAAAATATTTACAATATAATCACAAAATAAAACCAAGTAACATTGAAATATAAATATGTAGCTACAACACGACCTTAATTTCCTTATTTTTTCTTATTTTGGAAATGCATAAATAAGCTACCATAACTCTTCAAATTGAGAAAAGAAAAACAAATCAGTAAAACAGAATAAATGCATCTGGCCCAACCCTAATACCTCTTCTACTTCTTATCACTGCATTCATGCGTCGAGGTATGCTTGATATCAAATGTTCAACACAAGCTTGCGGAATATTTTTCCATTCTTCAATAACGGTCTATATGAGTTGGTTATGATTAGCAACAGGGGGTTTACGACTTCTAATCTTCCTTTTGAGATAGTCCCATAGATGCTCTATAGGATTGATGTCCGGACCGTTAGCTGGCCACTCTAATAAAGGAATATTAACATCATTTAGATAGCCAATAACCTGTCTAGCCACGTAGGGACGAGCGTTGTCCTGCATGAATAAAAAAATAGCCCAGCAAACAGAGCAAAAGGCATTACATGTTCGACAATAATGATGTCTAAATATTATTGAGCATTCATAGACCTCGTGCGTATAGAGACCAACTCCGTACGAGCATCGAAGCAAATTCCTCCCCAAAACATTTTAGATCCACCACCAAAAGGTACTTTAGGAGCGATATTACAGTTGCCAAACCTTTTTCCTCGCCTTCGCCAGACACGCTCACGTCCATCTGGAGCTTTAAGGCTAACTCTAGTTTCATCGGAGAACAAAACCCGTTTCCAATCATTGATGGTCCAATTCTGATGTAATCTTGCCAAATTTAATCTCTGAACTCTATATTCTCTGGTAAGCAAGGGTTTTTTGGCGGGTCTTCTGTTGCTCAATCCTGCTTCATGTAAACATCTTCTAACCGTTCGAGACAATATAGCGATATTTTGAACATCTGCTAATTCGTTTTTTAGCAGATTGCTGGCGACTCTCCTGTCTTTGAAAGCACGTTGTCTAAAAAAAAAACGATCATCAATTTGATTAGTGCAACGTTTTCGCCTTTGTCCTGGTCTTCGATGTTACGAGTCCGCTTCATTACGTCATCTCACTATGCGACTGATGCTCGAATGATGTCTTTCTATCAAACCAGCAACATATCGCATTGAATATCCTTCATCCAGGAGAGTCGATGCTCGTACTGTTTCCTTCATTGATAAAGTTCTTTGACGGTTAATTTTTCTTACTTGATTTACTCGCAAATGAACTTCCAAACATGCATGTTATTGCTTCTCAGAGTTGTTGCTTTAACCAGTACTTTTTAAGAAAATGTTCATAGTTTTAGTCTAAAATAAGGTTTAATACGAATTTCTGTAAAAACAACTTATTATGTGATCCTAGCTAGCCTAAATAACAACTGTCACTTTCAAGCAAGGTCCATGGCCTACTTGTCATACAATAAGTTATCAATAAATAAAGATCATCGAGAAAAGTATGAGTAGTGTGTTAATTTTGTCCAGGAGTTTATATAAAAGTGTAGGCAAAGTTCCGTCAGTATTATCTGTTACTGTATTTTCATATAACCTATTGTAATTAGTCCAAATGTATATACATATCAGTATTTGTAACTATACACATAAAATATTTAATCTTTGGTTCACATACCTTACCAATCTCAAAGCTTATCATGGAAAAATAATTTGCGCATCTGTATTTTGAATGCTGGTATGGTCGCAGATTTCAGGTTATGTTGTGTAACTTATAATATTGTAAATATAACTTCTAAGAAAGGAGGCAGTTTTATGTTTCGGAGGTAATATTAGTCCCCGGAACCTGATGATTATGTTGTAAATGTTAGTTCTAAAAACAATTCTGCGGTACAGGTAGGGAGGCTTTTAAATAATATAGTGTGTAAGAGTGAAATTTTCTTCAATTAGCCATATTAAACTAATTTAGTATAAATTGAATTATATCATTAATTTATCTGCAATGGGACATATTTATGTTTTTTTTTTCCAGAAAATAACTGTTATTATAATGAAATTAAACAAGGAAAGGAATATTTCTAAAAATGATCAATAAAATTTGATCAGGGATTGATCAAAATTTATTGATCATTTTTCCAACAGCAAAAAATTGATCGAATTTTATTAATCATTGCCAGAAATGTTCCTTGTTTAATTTCATTGTAATTTAAACAACTGCAAATCTGTGAATCGTTTTTGTTTCATTTTATTTAAATAACTGTTATATAATAATTTGAGAAATGCATATCTAATAGAGAAGCAAAAAATACTTATTCAACAAAAATCAATCGAACGACATAAAATACACTCTACACATAAAGTTGCCTTCCATTTCACCCACAAGGAGTGAAGTGGAGGAAAACTTTGAAAATTGAAATGGGAACATTTTTGATTACAAATTCTGATTCTTGACCATCACCTGCGTGGCTTTTACTTTCATCGTTTTTGTATCCATGCTAGATGGCGCAGTAATATAAAAGTAATTCTATTTGAATCTGAAAGCATGATTCGGATATTGATCGTTCGAGTAGTAACCGACACATGGAGAAAGAAAACAGCTGAGACTTACAAAATAACTTATTTCTGTTATCATTTTACATCTTATTAATTTTTATCTTTATAAATCTTTATTGGCAGATTATTTTTAACAAAGTAATAATAATAAATAAATACAATAAATAACTAACATAAAAATAAATTCTTCTGCCAATTGGCTATCGACCGTTGGTCTTTCCGCCTGATTTTGTAGGCGTCTGTCCTTGTCAGTTGCTGTATCAAAAAGGTTTTGATCGCTAATGTCGTCCATTGTCTTGTAAATTGAATTTACTCGTCGTGATCACTAAAGTCATGAAATGATGAAATGAAATGAAAATTAATTTCTATTTACCATTATTTGCATCATTTTTGTATGATAGAGATTAAGGAAAAATTTAACAAAAATCAAAATATGATGGAAATAGATATTTAGTATGAGCTTTTTTTTCTTAATGTGATGATTATCTCTGGATTCACGTAAAATTTAAGGTGTAATGCCTACCCTGAAGGCCGAAAAAAAAAAGATAAACGAAAATTCAGGATTTTTTTTATAGAAAACATAACAAGGTAGATAAAATCTAATTACACCAGTTTATGTGACATACATTTGACGTCAATTTACATTTATTTCAACTTCTCCGAAGGTACTAAGAGCCCGTAACACAGCCCCCGGTAGAAGACGTTTTATAAATGTCTTTTGCAGTGACGGCTGCTGGATATGTAGAAATCATTTTAAATAAAAAAATCCAATTTGCGAGTAAATGCTGTCGTTGCAACCTATCCAAAAAATTCTCCAGAAAACAATCTAATTTCACAATTCTCTCCCAACTTTGCATCCCCAGAGACTATAATATAATTCCTAAATTCAAAAATCCTTCACAAACCCTATTCCAATTCATCACTTCCCTTAACCGGCAATAAGACACACCCATAAAATGCGCGAACTTTGGCAGAAAGGCTGTTGGCCGATTGTCGGTAAATAAAACAATAATATTTATTGTTAATTTCTTTCACATTTATATGCATATTGTACTGATAATAAAGATTCTTTATATATGCTGTCGTTGATAGTTCGATTCTGAGGAAACAATTTTGACAAAATGAGTAAATAGTGCTTTTTCAGATCTAAAAATCTGTTTTTGATCGGCAATCAAAAATAGAAAATAAATAATAGGTGAAATCCGAAAGATCGTCGACTAGAAAAAAAAAAAAATAGTTTAGAATACGAGACAAAAAGCCGCTGTCATATTGAAAGAATACACGTTGAACTACCGTCATCACCGATTTTGAAGGGTCTCAACTAACTTCGCATAACTCAGATAACTTGTATCCAATTAATATGAAACTTTTTAGGAAATAATCTTAAATGTACATACTTTCGAATTCCGCGATAAAAAAAACTATTTTTTGGACATCATCTCATCACTTCTTAATTTTTTTGGAATTTAGATAGAACTTATTTTTCGATTACAGCGCCATCTATCACCAATACAAAAACATATTTCAAATGAAAGTTACGTTGATTCTGGTGTACAATTAGAATGTGCAATAACCAACAAGAAGCTATGGCTTCACCAACAATAAACTATGGCGAAACTGCGCGGTTCATAGATTAGTTTAATAGATTTTTCAAAAATGTTAAGCCTAGTAATGATACCCCATTTGTGCTGACACCAACAAAATGCACTTATGCATATAAGCCAACCACGGGGATGCTCGCCAAACATCGAATCGACTCCGTTGCGCTCGATTCCTAACGTGACGCAACAAAATAATACTTTATAATCAATTCAATGCCTTTTGACCAATTTAATAATTTGTATTCTTTGTTTCTTATAAAATTAAATCTTTTTTAAAAAACAAAATATTCTATCGCCATAACAAAATAACTCACGTTATTTTGTTTTTCGATTTAACACATATTTGTTTTAATTAATTGAATATGTATTAAATCAAAAAACAAAATAACGTGAGTTATGGCGATAGAATATTTTATTTTTTAAAAAAGATTTAATTTTATGAGAAACAAAGGATACAAATTATTAAATTGGTTAAAAAGCATTGAATTGATTATAAAGTATTAGTAGTATATTTATCCTTGTACTTACTTTGTAGGGATTTAATTTCAGGAACAAAAGAAAATACAATTAATGTCGTGATCATTTTTACTTACTTAATTTATTTAATAAATTTTATAAGATTTTAGTTACGCTTGTAATAATAATAATATATTTATTTACGGTATCTCTTTTTTACAAAACATATGCAACAAAAATCAATATTACAACTAAATATATAAATGTATGTAAATGATAATCAAACTGAAATATAATTATAAATTGATTCACTGTCAATTTTACTAATATTTTAAATTGTCATAGCAAAAGTATTAATTCCGTTAATTAAAAAAATCAAAACAATTTCTAGTATTTTTCTAAATACATTTGTGATGCACCGGGGTAAAAAATACTTTTATTCTAATTTTTTTTATAAAGTTTTAAAGATATTTCATTCTATCTTTATAAGTCTCGCTTCCAATAAATAAAAGAAACTCCCTTCGTTGATTGTTGCGAAATTTATATTACTTTTTGCTTACAAAACTCAAAAATTGGAATTTTTATTTACTCGATCGCTTCTTAATAAGAAGAAAAAAATTCCAGTGAATAAAAATTGATAAAAAAATTGAATTTTTACTACATCGATTCATGTGAAGAACAAAAATTGTAGATAATAAAATTTCCAATTTTTTGAAAATCTACGAGTTATTTCTTTGTTAAATAAGTAACTAAACAAACAATTGTATAACAGTATTTCTACAGTAAATATGTCAAGCATAAAAGTACTACTTTGTTTCTTCTGTATATTTAAATTACACCTGTAATAAATAAAATAAAAAATCATTTTTTTGAAAAATTGCAATTTTTATTCAATACATTTATTCATTTCTTTATAAAAAGCATTTGCAAAAATTGTAGTGAATAAAAATTGCAATTATTGAAAATCAACACTTAATGCTTCAATAATTAAAGATAGGTGGGAGGAGTATAGAAACGAATACTAAATATGAAATGAAAATATCTGATATGAATAATAATAATAATTAGAAGACGATGTAAGTGCCATATTTTGCCTAATTTCATGTGGTTATCGTCAACGATTCGAGTCCAAAAGGTAAACAACCGAAAATTGTGGTTTTGTCCACTAAAATCACTAGTTATCCATACGCTAGATGAATGCTGGTTGAACCTTTTATTAAATGAATTAAAAAGAATTAAACCAAAATTTTACTTTTGAGTCTCAACAAAATACTGGAAAAATCTTTTAAAATTATTTTAAAACATACGTTTTTTTATATATTTTTATTTTATTTTTTTATTATTTAGAGAATAAAAATTTTCAATTGTTACGACTGCTTCTTCATATGAAGAAAAACAATTTTAGTGAATAAAATTCCATTTTTGGAAAAATAACGAGTGATTTCTTTGTTACATAAATAAGTAGAAGTATTTACAAATATTTGCATAACTGTCTTTCTACAGTAAATATGTCAAGCATAAGAGTACAACTTAGAATGCATCTATTTAAATTAGATTTGTAATAAATAAAAAAGAACCGTATGTTTTGAAATCACTTTGAAAGTTTTTACAGTTATTTTTTGTTGAGACTCAAAAAATTGGTTTTATTCAATTTTCATTCGACAGCTTCGATTGTGGGAAGGAATTTAGATATCACAGGGAATTAAGAAAATAAACATTCCACATTGAATACACCTCCCACTCAACAAAATGTTGGCAAAAAACGGGGACGATGCAATTTCGTCGAAGTGCGGATACCTAAGGGATACCTCCCGGCGAGAAACACAGTAAATTTTATTCAAATCGAATGGAATTGTTATCAATAAAATATTTTTTATTAATTTTTGTATTCATATTTTGGTCTCAGCAACCTAAGGTTAAGCCATTTCCAAAAATTAGCAGGACATTCTTTATATAATTGTTTTGTTTCACCAAAATATAATTATTTTCTCCGACAAGTTTCAACTTTCGTCGAAATTATCCTTGATATTGATAAAAAAAAATTAATAAAAAAAATCTCTTTTTTACACAATATTGGTGCTAAACACTTAAGGGATGATTTCTTTGAAAAAGCCGTTTGAACGAACTTGTAAGGTCCTCAAAAAACATAGCTTTATCAGTAAAACAACATTAAACGTTAAACGTTTTTTATGTCCATTTTGCTCAGGGGTTTAATTGCTTATAAAATTAAATGAAGGGTCAGTATGAATAACAGTGTACACTTACACGAGGGATCGGATTTCAGGTACGAGTGACCGGAAGAATCATTAGGATCATGAGGTAAAAACCGACCGTGAAATGCGAGACGATGTAATGATGGTCAGACATTTGTGTCCCACATTCAAAAACCTTTCTACTGACCACCGTTGTAAACACCCCAATTATTTCAATAAGTGCAGAAGTTTTGTGTTGTGAAACATGTGCTACAAATACCGGAAAGACGATTTTTATTGTTGAAAGAATAAGCATTGTTGTGTGGAAAAAATAATAGATGTCTTTTGTGGATTATTTTAATTACTTATTTTATTGCTATTAGTTTACTATACATCATGTTGTTTTGATTGGCTAAACAACCACAGTTTTTACACACACCAATTTTTTTAAATAAAAATGGAGTAAATTAATTAAAATTGAAAATAGTTAAGAAATTATTTCCACATTTAATGAAATAACGTTTTTTTTTTGTTCTCGCGTCAAAAATTGTTGTATGATGCATTATATTATGCAGCAGGTGTACTGTAATTCAATGTCTGGTGGGGCATTTGCCCGAGAAGTAGTTCTTTTAATGTCTAAAATAATTACGTAATGTAAATAAAATATAAATAAGTTATTAATTATTTTCAAATCATTTTTATTTAATTTATTTAAATAACTATGACCAAATGAATGGATACCCTTTTCTATTTATATTAAAAATGGAGATTTTTATAATATTTACAGATGATTGTTGTAAAAAACTGTTGTTTGTATTTATTTGAAGATATGCAGTTTCATTAATTGACAGTTTAAACCATTCAATTATTATTTTTTACATTCATTAATTTTGAAGCAATTTTCATTTTGTACTATACTAACACTGAAAATAAAAATATAATATTAACACTAAATCCTTACATCCACTAAATTCTTGAAATATCCAATTGAATGGTCACATTAAAAAACATACTTTCTATCATTAATCTCTGTTATAAAAAAATAAATAAAACACCACCAGTTTCCTGCTTAAAGTTAGAAACATCCCCCTTTTTTACAATATATTCAGCCTAAAAAATAATAAAACTCCCCGTTTTATAGCATCGCTTTTTTTCCTTGAACGCCTTTATGTTTATGTCTGGATGAAAAGTGTGAAGTCGAGGCGTAATTCTCACCCCCGTTTGCGGCATCCCTTTTGTCGGCAATTTACAATGACATTGTTTGGTGCAGAGGTGTACCCTTTCGCACCTATTCCAAGGATTACAGCGGATTAAAGGGGATGATAGCGCCCTCAGGAGCGTCGGGGGAAACGGAATCCACACTCGCACCTGCCGTTCTCTCGTAAATTTTCAATTACACCCTCGATGCACCGCGAAAACCAAAAATTCGTCACGGTTTCCTCGTTAGGATCAACAGTAATTTGAACACGAAAAAAGAATTGCGTAACGAATTATACGATACACAAATAATCGTAATTTGTTGTGTTATTTTTTCTTCCGTTTCTAAATTATTGTTGATTTTGTCGAGGAAATACAGTGTTGGTAAAATTTGTTAAAAATCTATACTGAAATTGAATTTGACTGGGGAATTATTTACAGAATCGATGATACAATTCATAGGTAGAAGAATGTTGTGTATTTTTTTTCTCTTTTCAAATTATTAAATTATTGTTGATCTTGTTGAGGAAATACAGCATTGGTAAAAATTGATTAAAAGCTATGCTGCAATTGAATTTACATACAGACAGAGAGATTATTTGCAGAATCGATGAAACGATTCATTAAAATTACGTCATTCAGTGAGATGGTTTTCACGGGGCACATTGCACTGTATCTCTATTCTTGCACCGAATTGAGTATTAATTCTCATTTTGCTTGAATTAAATTGAATATTAATTCTGGGTTTACCTAAAACTTTATATTTAAATAGTTATATATCGAGCGTGTAACAAAAATCGACGAAGAAGTTGGCATTGTAAATCTAAAGTTATGGCTGAACTAAAATAACTCGCGCACGCGTAGAGTACTGGTTGTTAAGTTTAAGGTTGCGGTTTAGTGGAAAGAAATGGCTGTATAGTAAAATGGAAATAATCATTTGAAAAAAGAGCCATTCATTTGGATTTAATAATATGAATATGTATTTACATTTTTTACTTACCAAGTATAAAGTATCAGTCTAAATATAAAATAAATCGTTAATTTTCGTGTATTACTTCAATTTACTAGTTCAAGTTGGAAAAGAAAATTATAACATATAATGAAATTAACAAGTCATGTCTGCTAAGTTATTTGAATGCAGAGTTTAGTGAAATCCTTTAAATTTTCATTGCACAAGTTTTTATTAGCAAAAATATAATTTGAAATTTGCTATAAATTTGATTAATCTACATTATTTTTCATAATTATTTTTCACACAAACTAAACATTTAAATAATGTTTAATTCATCTGATGAAATTCCTGCTTATTTTAAAATTACTTTAATATATTATACAATATTGTTCATTGATAACAACAGCAATCTAACTCGAAATAGTGATTGCCAATATTTATATAGCTATCTCTTTCGTCTAAACCGCAACCAACATTTCACGAGTGTGATCTTACTACAGACATGAATCGAGACTTCCAACGCCAACTTCGTCGTCCATTTTTTGTTATACGCTCGATATATACAGAGAGGTTTTTTTATCAGTATACATTTTCCCTATGTATACTTGCAAAAAACGCGAGTCAAACACATTGAACCGATTAGTGTGTGTATGTTTAGTTGAATATTTACCATATGTATGTTCAATTGCGTGTTATAGGCAACTAAACACACATACATTAATGCATTTGACTCGCGTATTTTGCAGGTATACATAGGGGAAATGTATACTGATAAAAAAAGCTCCCTGTATATTCCTAGAGTATATTGTAAACAATGTAGCAATAACAATCCGGGAATCACAATATTGGTAGGATTGCACCAATGTTATTGGTAGATTCTTTGCAATATAATCTAGGAATATACAAACTATTTAACTATAAAATTACAAGCAAACCCAAAGTCAATTCAATTCAAGGATTAAGCTAAAACTATTGATACGATCTTTATGGTATTATAGTCTTATAGTGACCATAGTGAGTGGCCATAAAGGCTATGCGAAAATTAAATCTTTATTCCGGATTAATCCCTAACTATTAATTTAGCCATACGAGTTTTATGTTTAGATTTGATAATATTTATATTTGACTATCCCTAAAAAGTTTTAAAGTAGTTAATAAGAAAGTTATTAAAAAAAGAAGCCGTTTAGAGGTTTTTAATTTAAAATTTATCACATTTTGTTTTTTTTTTATTTTCAACACACGTAAAATTTCAAACAAATATCTCAATTGAATTTTTTTCTAAGCGACTACACTACGGGGCTTTCCAAGACCTTCATCAGGAATTTTCTAAAAGCCGGAGACTGACTGACAATTCCCGGCGTGTACAACAGATCAGCTTCGGAATCCTCGATGCTGATTGCGGAGTCGTCCTCAGACCTTGAGTTCGAGCTTGACGTTGATACATCTGAAGTTGTTGTCGAAATCGTTTTGGCGTTGAACGAACTACTCCGAAATTGGATCGTCTGAAAAATATAACACAATTGGCTCCCAATACTAATAAGTAATAATTACTTATATTTTATTTTGCTCCCAGTATTGAAATAGAAAAGTTTTCATTTTATTTTGTAAACTCTAATTTTTAGACATATAAAGTAAAATGAAATAAAGTATTACTTATAATTTGTATTTAATTAATTGTGTCCGTGGCTAACTTGAAAATCTGTGCTCTGACAGTGTATTATTCCTCAATTGGATTTGTTAATGTACCCATTGGCGGTTCTGTGATGAGTTAACTTTATACCTGAACCACATCGGACTTCCCTTATAATTTGTATTATTTCATTATTTATTTCATTTTTAATTACAAATGGAAATATTTTTGTTTACAGAGTTTTTAATTTCATCAAATATTTTCGACAAATGAAAAAAAAAAAAAAAAAATCAAATAAATCTCAAATGTATTTCTAGTTGTCAAATATATATCTAATAATTTACCTATATTAATAATTATTATTATTAATGAAATATTTTTCTATTTAATATTTTTGTATCACTTATGCCAGAATTCTTTATTCGCATCTTAAGTCCGCTTAGTTTATTAATAAAATTAAACCGCCGAAATTTTCAAACACTCAAAACAACCACACATTAATGTTATAAACGAACAAACCGATATATTGTCTCGTCGCTCTTTATTACCCTTAATTAATTAATATTGATCTAATTAAATAACACATTGTTAACTTTTCTTGACTGAGTGTCTATCGATTTTTATATCCGATTTTTTTATACTTGACAATGGATACTCACACCGTGGAATTTATTTTTCATGATAAAATACAATCAATGGACGAAACGTGAAGTAGTTTTGGCAATAAGAGAAATCTATTGACATATACAAGGTGGCCAGAGAAGGTGTGATAATCTTCAGGTAAAATGGTTCATTGATTAATTTCAAGCAGAAAATTTAAGTAAAAAAATATTGTATTGTAGCTTATAACGCCTCACGAGGCAATTTAAAGAAATGTAAATTTGGCAATATTAATCATAAATTAAATTAATCTGGAAAAATGTTATATTTGAAGTATATATCAAAAATGAAAGATTAAAGTAATTGTTCGAATTGATAACCATCCATTTCGAAGCAGATCTGGAGCCGTCATGGAATAGAATTAATTACTCGGAGCAACATCTTCAGTAATTAATTCCACTTCAACACGTATTCTATTCATGACGTCTATATTGTCCACTGGAGGTGTTGCATAAACTTTTCTTTTAAAAATCACAAAACGAAAAAATCAAGTGGAATCATATCCGGCGACCTTGCTGGTATAGTATGGGCCCATTGCTCCCAATCCATCTATTTGGAAAATGTTCGCCCAACCATTATCTTAAAAATCTTGCTACGTGGGGGTTGTTGGCGATTTGGATATATTCTTTGGTACTCATCTTTGTCACCAGTTGTATTTCCACTGCAGAATACTCGCCGAATGTATACATCTTCAGAAAGTATAATGAACTTACACAAATAAAATTATGACAAATATATGTCAAAGTGAAGTGAAATTTAATAAGGTTACATATGAAAATACATAGTTGTCAGATCTATTTTTATTTAACAAAAGTGCGTCTGAAGAAGTTATTAATTTGTTAAAGTTTCCAATTTATTTATCACCTATGTTATTTGAATTTTACAAATGTGTAATTGATTGTAAGTTCTACTGATTTTGTCAAAAATATTTCGAAAATAATACCAATTTCCAGAGGCACATTTAATATTTTAACGGCCTCGTGAGATGTTAGGAGGAAGAATACAATATTTTTTTATTTAGATTTTTATCCAAAATTAATTAACGAATCGTGCTACCTGAAGATTATCACAACTTTTCTGGCCACCTTGTATACATCTTTATTCAGACAATTAAATTAAATTTTATATACAATTATATATTACAATTATAAATATGCATGGAGGTATTAGTCTGTCATGAGCTATCGACCTGTGGTCTTTCTGCCATGTCGTGAATTTATGGTGATGTGAATTTAGAAATATCTATTCTAGCTAGCTGAACTGTCATTATTCGTATTGATGAATAGTGAGACCTATTGACATTTTCCTATATGTAATTGAAGAATGGAGATACGATTGAAATAAAGGCAAACATATCTAATATATAGTGGTATACAAATGAAAAACTCTGTAATTTAATTTTAAAGAAAAATATTTCATTTGTTAAATGAAACAAGTATAATTAGTCTATATTTTTATAAAAAAGTGTAATGATTATAGTTAGATTACAGTTTCATTTTTTTTTTCGTGAAACTAATAAAAAATATTCCTCATCTTTGAATCCTGTTAAAAAATCTGAAAATTTTGAAAATTAATTTATATAAAATACAATACGTACAATGCGTGAAAATCGTGAAATATGACAGAGAATGAATAAAAACCCATAAAAAGTTAACATTGATTGTAAATAACTGAATGCCGCATCTATCAATCAAATGAAAATATGTAATGAAAGACCGCTGGTCAATAGCTAATTTCCCATATATTCAACTTATAATGCATATTCAATAAAAATAATTTTGAAATTTATTAATTAATAACAATTAAATAATGAATGAATTATTATATAATTGTTATGAATTATTAGAATTTGAAATAATTAAATAAATTTAATTAATAGTTTTAATATTAAAACATTGGCAGTTCATATTGTAATAATAAATATGCATTGGCTATTAAAAATCTACCAATTAAATAAATAAAAAGAAAGGTTAAATTAAATAACATTAAATTCTCTACTATAGTCTATTTTTTAGGATTACAAGCAGTGAGGGATGGGGCAAATTTGAAGTAGTTCAGTGATTGGTTGAAATTGCGGGCAAACTCACACTGGAGACATTCTATTCTCCGTCTTAACTTTGTTTAGTAGTCTCTGTTATTTTGTTCGTCGGTATAAGCGTAACATTATTAAGTTTAATATTGGAGTACAATTTTTAAATAACATGATTGATAATAAACTGTATCACTTAACTGTAATGTTAAATTCCTAGAAAATATTTATTTTAATAGTATTTCTGTGTGTAAGGTTATGAAACGTGACAAAGTCAGCTGTACCAGAGTCCGCCATTACAGTTAAGCCGTTTAAGTGCTCCAGTTTCATTCTGTCTTAATGTTTCTTTAATCATACAATGAGTAAAAACGCGGGTCCATCGAGTTAAGTTAAAAATCGGCAAAATTGTTGGAATTTATTCATTTCGCGCGGGGTGTATTATTTTCCACTAGATTTGAATTTCGCACCAATATTTGTCACCAGATTCACCTATTTTAATGGTGTAAATCAGTATTCTGGTAATCTTAGAAAAAAACAGAGTATAGTTTCGTGTTATCGGAATTAAAATTTAATTTATTTAAATTTCTATGATTATACAATTTTTTTAATATAAAAATATATATTTATCTGTAAATAATTTCCGTCGCAACATTTGCTAAAAAGATAAAAAAACACCAAAAAAACATCTTCAGGATCATAATCGAAATTAGTCGAGACTTTAAAATAATTCAATTTAATCTGAATTTTTATTATTTTCATTGGTAGATTTTTTTATAATCTATTCATATTTATTATTACAATTAAATAATTATTTATTGTACTAAATTAATTATTTTCAAAATTATTTTTATTGAATTCATTTAAATAACTGTGACTAATTGAATAAATACTCTTCTACTATAATACGTAAACTGTTGTATTTTTTTAAATTGTTATATGACAGTATACAAAATACAATGAAACCTATCTTCTTTTCAAGGAAACGTATTTTTATTACGAAAATATACAAAAATAAAAATCAACTTACTGTATCAGTTTCAGTGGCTTGAGTTTCATTAAAACTGTTTAGAGTTACAACTACATCGTTTTCTTGAGTTTGTGCATCGGAATCAGACGAGTCTTCTTTTATTTCATCCATCTGTAGCATCACAGATAATTATTTTTGTGGCAGATGTTCTCGTTTCAAGAAAACGGAAAAGAAAAATAAAACAATTCTATTACAATGCAAGTTTTAATAAACGTTACAAAGAGAAGATTTTGTTACCACTATATAAGTTTTTAGAAATGTTAAACAAAATTATTATATATTTGTCTTGAAGTTTTTTTAATTTAATTACGCTTTTCTATTGTGATTTATCATATACTTTAAAAGTATCTAATTATTAAAAAAAACTTATTTAATTGCAGTCATCATTATATTTGCAACCGTAACTACGTGGTAATTTATAATATAATCACTGAATCACTATGTTTTTTACCACAAGTATTTATTGTATGTATCCATAAACAAATACATAAATTAACGAGTTAAGTTCCGACGTTTGACAGTAAATATAAAAGTTCAGTGCCTACTAAATATACAGGTCGAAATGTCGGAGTTGGCAAATTGAAATCTCGGAGTCTAGTCGGAGTCCATTAGCATACGAACCATCGTAATGGAATCCATCCAAATAAAATAATTTTAATTAATGACCATTGTGATAAAAAAATTGAATATTTATCATTACATCATACATGCAAAAAATAATTATTACAATAAACCTGCTTGCATTAGATCAGTGCGCAAGACATGTAAGCGTTTCAAGGCCAGGTATACGTATGCATCTGGAAGTCCTCCCTACTCCGACATGCTGGCCTGTATATTTAGTAGTCATTGAAAAGTTAAATTTATACAGGTAAAAAATAGATTTGGTGTACACGCCGCTTTTCGAAATTCTGTAATATTTTAATCGACTTATCTGTTCACCTTAAACTAATTCCTAACCTCACTATAATTTTTACCTGTATAAATGTAACTTTTTTATAATTTATGTCACTTAATAATGACTGTTAAATGTTGAAACTTAAGTCATAAATTTATGTATTTATTTATGAATACATAACAATAAATATTTGTGGTGAAAAACATGGTAAGTGTTTATTGAATTTTATTTCTATTGAATTTCTATTAGATATTTTGGTATTAATAATGAGTACTTAGTAATCGAAATTTTAATCTGGTAACAGTGGAGGCAAAATTTATTATTAATAAATTAATCAATTTATCTGAATAACACAAAATGCAATAAATGTTTAAATTAAACGTTTATAGTATTTTGTCCTCAATTACTCATAGAAATAGTAATTAAATTATAGATCTTTAAGTTTTTAATTACAGACCTTTTAGTTTTTAATTATAGCTCTCTAGAAACAATAAAAACGTTTATCGATTATCTTCCAAATTAATATCGACAAAAAAACATATTCCATTACTAATTTACTCTTCACTATCTGGTAAAAACAATAAATGAAGCAAGGAAATATGTATTGCACTCATTAAAATTATTAATGAAAACGAATAAAAAGTAAACATTTTTTTTCGACTACATTAAAACGCACAGTTTCACATTAAACATACATTTTAATTTTTCGGGAATCACAATGAATTTCTATATATTTATATATTTTTTTGTACATATGAAGGGGTTTACTTATTTAAATCGAGAAGCAATTTACAATTTAAATAAATAGTGAAATCTGTTACCGTTTTGTCATCGTTATGCACGCTGGTTTTGTTAGCGAGTTGTCGGGATTCGAGCTCGTTCAGTCTTTCGTCGTCGGAGGATTCCGCCTGTTTGGGGTCCACCACAGTCCCAAATGTGCCATCTGCAGCCGATGGATTGTTTTTAGTGTTATCCTAAATGTATTTAATAAATTAGTTATGAAAATACATCGGGATGCTTATTTAATTTACTTCTCCTTTAACTTATAGTGAAGTATTTTTTGAAACTATTAGCCTCGGATTTTTTATTATTATTATTAACGTTGTAGTTTATTAAAAAAATATAGCTATACAGAGTGGTTGAAAACTGTTTTATTTTAAGAAATATCGATAAACCATTTTCGCGACCCAATATGTTATAATAAATAAAATGGCGAAGACAAAAATCATCTATCTTTAACCGTTTTCGGGAATATCCGGAAGTTGACAAAGAGGCATTTTTCGATTGTGCCTATAACTCCGTTATTATTCAAAATACAAAATATAATAAACACTTTCTCAAAGCAACATTTTACGCTGACTTCGAATATGTTTTCACATTTTATTTATCATTTTTAGTTTTTGAAATACAATGATAAACTTCGATTTTATTTTCCATAAAAGTATTTGATAAAGTAGATCATCATTTATTATTGAATAAGCTTGGGTACTTTGGATTCTAAGCCAATTCAACATATCTCATTGCTTCCTATCTTTTATATCATGAATCATACGTTGCAATAAATAACAATAAATCTAGTTCATAATTCCCAACTTCAGGTATACCTCAAGGCTCCATTCTAGACCCATTATTATTTAGCATCTTCGTCAATGTTCTTTCCTAATTATTAAAATGTCAACACTTATTATATGCTGACGACTTAAAAATGTATGCCATATATCTAATCCAAATGTCAGTCAGATTTTGCAAGATCAACTTAATATTACATCTAACTGATGCGCTAAGAATAAACTGAATTTAAATAACAATAAATGTAAACAATAAATGTAAATATATATTTCTTTTACGAAAAACATAATTCTGTCGCGTTTAACCACATTGTAAATAATAACGCAATTGAGCAAGTTAGTGTCTTTGAAGATCTAGGAGTCTGTTTTGATAATGTCTTTACGTTTAATTATCATGTACAATCAATTGTGCTTCTCCAAAGCATTAGGTTTCATTCACCGTAACTCTACAAATTTATTTAATGCAAATACTTTAAATATCTATCTTTAATTTAATCTTACGTGCGTTCAAAGTTGGAATATGGTTCCATAATTTCGTATCTGCAAACTGTTCAACAGATAAATCTTATTGAAAGTGTCCATCGAACATTCCTAAAGTTTCTCCATCATAAAATTCCCCCTATTTTTTTTATTACCCGGAGAGAGATTGTGACCATTCACTTTTGCTTAATAAATTTAATGTGGACTCTTGTTTATATTTTGTTAATTGTTAAGGCTTTCACTTGGTTATACATTTTGAGTTTATTAAATAATCATTTAATAATCTTATTTATATATGTATTTAGTGACATTGACTTATTTAAGTAAATTTGAATTTCTAAACCTAATGAAGACGTTTTTTATTTTTTATACATTTTTCAAAACGAATTCAATGATTTTAATTACCTCATGTTCACGGATCGCAGTTGTAGTTTTTGATCGCATCTTCTGCAAACTCTTTTCTAAATCCAAGAGCTTATTTTGAACTTTTTCGATATCCTTTTCCGACTGCTCCAGTTCCGGCTAAGAGACGTGCAAAAGTGATTTGAATTATCGCAGAAAATGCTTCAGTGTAAATTTTTGGCTTTCTTGAAATGCAACGTTGACAAGTTTTTGTTAATTCTTAACAAGTTTACAAATAAATATTTTTGTCAATGTAAATGGTAATAAAGTGTCATGTTACTATTTCAATTGACAGTAATATTCATTTATTCAAATAAAAATAGCAACATCACACTTTGCAGCCTTTTCATTTCATTTGACAATCTATGATGTTACTATTTCCATTGGCAGTAATATTGATTTATTGAAATTAAAATGGCAGCATTACACTTTGTAGCTATTTCCATTTCCTTTGACAATATAAGGTGATGTTATTTCCCTTGACAGTAATATTAATTTATTGAAATTATAATAGCAACATTTTCTTTGGCAATATATGATGTTGTTATTTCCATTAACAGTAATATTAATTTATAGATAAAGTGTGGTGTTGCTATTTCAATTGACAGTAATATTCATTTGTTGAAATTGAAATAGCACACTTTTTAGCCATTTTCATTTCCTTTGACTGTAAGATGTTGCTATTTCCATTGACAGTAATATTAATTTGTAGACAATGTGTGATACAGCTATTACCATCAACAGGAATATTAATTTGTAGACTAGAGTAGACTAACCAACTATTTAAAACGCATTTTAAGAAAGGCAAAAATTTACATTGAAACACTTAACCAAGTGATTCACGAGTGCTAAACTGAAATTTTAACAGGGATGTATTTGAAAGGTAGAAGGTGTTAACGGAGAAATAATATCGCACAAAAAAATTGAGTAAACATTCAGATTTTATGATTATTCTGGTAAAAATGTGAGCACAGTACCAGAGAAAGAGTTTCCCGCACTCTTTAACTAATTTCAATTTGATATTAAGTCAAGTTTAATTAAAAAAAAAACAAATTCTAATTAAAACATACTTTTATAATAAAATAATAATTTAATGCTGTCAATAAATTGAGAGATTACGGCAATAATGAAACTGTCCTGTTCATTTTAACTTAGATGTAAATAAATAATATACGAATTTGGTTCTTATTTCACTCTAATTTACGTGGACTTTATCATTGTCATTAATCAATGATAAACTATCTGTAATGATAGCCAAGTAGTGGTTGAAGTGCACATTTGACAATTAAAAATTGTTTCATCAATGATAAACTGTCATTGATAATAGTCACCTAGTAGTTGAAATTATATTTCACAATTATAAATTAAAAGTGAAGTAAGAACTAAACTCATGTAATATTTATTTACGTTGTGCACTTCATGATTTCCCGAAATTTACATAGTTGAATTAAATGCTAAAATATTTTCATATATTCGACTTTGAGAATGAACATTCTGTGTAAGGCATAATTTACACTTACATCAATTCTAACTTCCGCGTTAAGTTGTTCTTTAAGCCGGTTCTTCAAATTAATCCTAACTTGGTCCGCCAGAATATCGTACTTCTCCTGTAAATCCTTGTACCTCCCCTCCAATTCCTTCTTATCCTCACCCAACTGCAATACCTTGCTCTTCATTTGATTATTACACTCCACCGCCTCCTCAAGCTTATCCAAGGTCATCTGCTTCGCGGCGGTGTTCAACTTTATCTCCTTCGTCGCCACTTCCAAGCGCTTCACCAACAGTGCTCGGTCGGATACAATTTCGTCTAATTGCTGCTTCAGTTGCTTGTTGTCCTTCTGGGTTTGCGTTAGTTGTCTACCCAAATCGAATTTCTCTTTAGTGAGCGTGTCCAGTTTCTTGTTGAGGTTCGAGTACTCCTTCCAGGTGCTCATCTGCATCTCGCGCATTTCTTCCTTTAGTTTCGCACAGCGTCTTTCGACCAGTTTTGTTGTCAGTTCGGTGGCGGAAGTGTCGGTCTGAAAGTATTGAAATGGCGTTTATTTTGACGGAAAGTTAATTTGATTACTATGGATGCATGCTGATTTTTTATACAGGGTGTTCTACAAGCTCTATGACAGACTTTGCCAGATGATAGTTCTCATAATTATATATTTTTTTGTTGTTAATTAAAAGGGGTCCGATTCGTTTTTGTTTAAAAGTTAGAAGTATTTAAAGAATCATAATAAACCAACTAAGCTGATAAATGTCAACGTTTGGGGTAGCATTTTCAACAATAACCTATTATCTGTGCATGTTCCAAATCATCGTCGTTTAAATGCAGATGTATAGACATTTTTTTGAACACGACCTTTTGGAGTTTATTGATGAGGTACCACTTAATATTATCCAGAATATGTGGTATAAGCACCATCACGTAGAGGAATAGTTGCTGCTTGGTTAAATGAACATTTCACAAATAATTGGATCTCCCCCGATCTCAATCCTCTGAATTTCACATGAAGCAGCTGGTCCACCATGTTGAAATCATTACCCATCAGTAGTTACTTGAAAGAATTCAAGATGAAGTTAACCAAATAAGGAATGATCCAAATCTCATCCGTCGAGTGACCAAATCTTTAGTTCGTCGATGTGAGGCTTGCATTCAAGAGGAGGATGTACATTTCGAACAATTTTTATAGTCGGGCAAGTCTGTCATACAGCTCGTAGAACACCCTGTATTTATAGGTTTGTTCTTTGGTCGAAATAGCTGCAAAGCTAAGGCCATTAAATACTCAAAAAGAAGAAAAGGGTTTGTTCTTCTTGTGTAATTTAGTGGTTCCAACAATATTGTCCTGTCGACCAATATACTTCCTTCGCTGACTGCAATGAACCATTTATGGTTTGTTTCATATTGAGCAGTAAAATAATAAAAATATTTCACAAGAGAAAGTAAACGCTTCCAAACCAATAATATTAGTACGAATAAGTGAATCGATACATTGAGATGAGATGCTGTGGTAATGCTCATCTCCGAAAATAAATCTGCGGGAATGCTGGATGCTGCAGAGGATGGACAACTCCGAAGTACGGAAGGTCTTGAGTCGATTAAAACCTTCTACTAGAATCATCTAAAAATGCAGTAGGTATTGACTTACAGTTACAGGGAAATCCTTAACGGCTTCCAATAAATTAAGGTTCGTTAAGGTCGCGGAACAGGTGTCCCTTTCTGGGATTGCCACTTCAAATTTCAAAGAAATATCAGGAGTTTCGGCCGTTGGTCTCAAACTGTTGACCACGTTGGGTGGCTCGGCAGCTTCGATGTTTTCCTGGGAAAGTTTGTGCCTGAAATCACATATGAAATAAAAAGCAATAACACACAAAAAGTCACCATAACAGGAACCTTAAGACATTAAATAATTAAAGGAATTTTACTTGTTAGTGACTGAATGGTTAAAACTAAAAAGAAATGAAATTGGCTGGTAGGAAAAAATGGCATTTTCTTTGCATTAAATAGTTTTGAATCTAAAATTGTTGCATTATACAATTATTGATTGTTATGTACATTGTATTGTTAGGGGTAGTTTCCTGAGAAGTAACGTAACGTAAATCAAAAGACTGCATTAACTAAAGAGAAAAGAAAAGGCCATTTGAGTAAATGAATTATTTTCAAATTATTTTTATTTGATTTAATTTAAATAACTGTGACCAAGTGAATAAATACTCTTTTCTTTTATTATTAAAAAGAACATCTTTTAATATTTGTTTGGTCGTAAACGTCTGAACTAGGTTTTGTTAATTTAGTAATTTATGGTTCTTGAATTCGGCGCATGTGCAATTAGGAGAGAACTCGAAAGAAGTCACTTGAATCGCATGTGCAAATGTTTCTGTTTAGTGATTGATATCGATAATCCGCAAGAGGATGTCCTATGACGGGCCGAGACATACTGGGATCCATTCCCAAGCAGCTACTATCGGATTGGAATCATTGGTAAGTCCTCTCATTGTGTGCATTCGGGAGGAACCACGTGATCGCGCATATCACAAATTATAGTCCACCAATTTCTCGATCAACGCTTCGTAGCAGAAGCTACAGTACGTATAATATGAAGTACAACTATAAGACGATGATGGTGGTTATTAGGTTAACTAGAGAGTACTAGTTCGGTTTTATGGGATGTGTGCACAAATGCACAAGCATGCAGAGGCCATGATAGGTACCTAATGGTTCCTCTTTTTGGAATAAACAGTCCTCAGTACAGCCAGCCAACCTTATCGAGGAAGGCCAGAAAAAAAAAAGATTATTTTGTTGGCCTGTATTTAGAACTAATTGTCCATTCACAGATGAAAACACAACTTGACTGTCGCACATATCGTTCAAAAAATGATGTATTTTTAGAAAAAATAATTTCTTTAATTTTATCATTAATACAATAAGCGTGGTATAATAAAGTAGGTATGGAAAATAACAAAAAAAGCTTTTTGTTGCGGTAGAAATACAAATATTCAGAAACACAACATTCTGATCTAAATTGTAAAAAATATAAAGCTACCAAAAGTAAACACCTATGTCCATCAGTCATCATAAAAAATACTTCTTTATAGGGAGTCTTCCAATATGAAAGAACTGTTGTACTAATTCTAGACTATTATCATAATAAGTAAGGTTATTATAGTAATTAAATAAATTCAACTCACATAATTTGTTTCAAGAGTTTCATAAGTACGCACATCAGGAAAGAGGCGACGAAGGCGAAAATTCCCCAAGTTCCCACCTGTTTCCACGCCATGTATTCCAATTCTTCTATGTCATCGTCGAAATCTGTTGGCAATTCTTCGTTTCAATTAAATGCATTAGTATAAATCAATCTAACAATATTTTTATTTATTTGTCAATTTTATAAAAATAACTATTGATATAGAACACATTATGGCCGAAATGTACATATAGTATATAAAATAAAGAAGTGAAGAAGGGAATGTAATATTACTAACATATTTGATGCAACAAAATAAACTCTGATTTAATTAATATCATCAAATTTAGGATGTTATTTAATCTCATCACTTGAAGCGGCACAAAATTTTGCAAACCAACAAATCCATTGTGATTATAATGGAAACGAATTGCGATATGGAAAGGAGAGAGTGGAAAGGATCTTGAAGTAGTTTTTTTGGTACATGAGGTAATGTGCATTCAGGGATGTTCTGTTCTCTGTACACTTCTAAATCTTCTATGAAGTATAGGAGTTTTAGCGAGGTGATGTTTTTAGCCTTATTTCAAGAAGCACAAGCTTTCCAAATTGCTCTATACGTTGTCGTCTATAGGTTTTACATATATAAACAGAGTGATAGTGCTACATATGCAAAAAAGAATCAGCATTTGTGATTAAAACTCAAAAACTAAAAATGATAAATAAAATGTGATAAAATATTCGAAGACAGCATGAAATGTTGATTTAAGAATATGTTTACGATATTTTTGCAAAATAGAATCAACATTTTGATTATAACTCAAAAACTAAAAATGATAAATAAAATGTGATAAAATATTCGAAGACAGTATGAAATGTTGATTTAAAAAAAATGTTTACGAAATTTTTTATAATAACGGAGTAACAGACCCTATAACATCGAAATATGACTCTTCGTCAACTTCCGGTTACAACTCAGAAAGGTTAAATATAGATCTTTTTTTTCTTCGTCATTGTCAATTGGTATTGTAAGATATAAGGTTTTTCGATATCTTTTGAAATAACAAAGTTTTCCATATGTACCCTGTATATAGTAGAGATTTTGAGGAGTTTCCTCTTCTTCCAGATACCATTCGTTTTTCAATTCCGATCCTACGTTTTCAATTCGTATTCAATGTTATTTGAAGTAGTATTTTAGCATATTTTTTTGTAAAAACAGCTGAAAAATATTTTGGGGGGGTTATCATGGAAATGGAAAGAAAGAGAAAACTTTCGAAGTACTCCTGGCGAATGAAGGAGGAAAAAAAAAACGAATAGACACACGAGAAATTAAGGCAACAGAAGACTCACGAGAAAAGCAGAGTTGGACTTGATAAGGACCACAGAGGACTATAGAAGACTTACTAGGAAAGCAGAGTTAGATTACATAAGGATAATAGAGAACTACAGAATAGTTTTATTGAAGAAATATTAAGATTTGATAAGGACAATAGCGACTAGAAGAATATTCTAATGAAGTGAAATTTAGATGTGATAAAGACAATATAGGGCTACAGGATCGGCTTAATGAAAAAAAAAAAAAAGACTAAGATTAGATAAGGACTACAAAAGACTACAAGAAAATTCGAATGAGGGCAGATTTAGATGAGATAAAAACAACAGAGGACTGATAGTCTTAATGAAAGCAAATTTAGAATAGATATGGACAATAGAAAAATGGAGGTCTTGATATAAATTACATAAGGACAACAGATAACTGCAGGAACATCATCATGAAGGTAGATTTAATTAAAGACTGCAGAAAAATACTAAAAGGTTATGAAGAAAACAGAATTAGATCAGCCAAAGATGATATTCTTAAAAAGTAAGGATGAAAGCCGTATTAGTTTAGATAAAGACGACAGGGGACAACGGGAGACTTACGAGGACAGCAGAATTGGATTAGATAAAGACAACAAGGACGACGGGATAGCCTTACTGAAGGATTAGGACTACAGAGGATTACAAGAAAATTCTAATTAAAGCATATTTAGACGAAATAAAGACAACAGAGGACTACAGGATAGTTTAATGAAATCAGATTCAGATTAGATGTGAACAAAAGAATATTGTAGGAAAGGCTTCACGAAGACTGATCTAGATTAGAAAAGGACAACAGAGGACTGCCTCAAACAGCTACCACTATCGGTTGGGAATCACCGAAGAAGCAAAATTGGATTAAATATAGACGACATGGGTCTACAAGGTAGGCTTGTTGGAGAAAAATTCAGATAGATAAGGACAACAGAGTACTACAAAAAAGACATAATGAAAGCAGGTTCATAGATATGAATATTAGAAGATTGCAGGAGTCTTTACGGACAACGGAGGACTGCAGGAAAATCTTCACGAAGATAGCTTTAAATCAGATAAACAAATTCTAGAAAATTATGAAGAAAACAGAATTATACTCACTTTCATGTGAAATACACCACCCATTAAGACTTAGACTATTATTTTGAAACTTCGGTAAAATAATGATTTATTATCAACTAAGACACGATAAAAGTTTAGTTGAAACAAACAAAAATTAACATTTTTCAAGAAAAAGCTAGTAGTGGGTTGTATCCCAATTTTGAAAGCCTAAAATAGAAATTTAAAACAAAAATTTGGATTAGCTCAGCTAGGTCCCCCAGAATAAAGTTTAGAAGTTATGGATTCCAAGTCAAAATTTAAACGTAGTCGATGTTCTCCTGGGGTATCTAGTTCCATGCAACATCTATATGGTGTCGAAGTTCAATCAGATTCTCAAGAGGCCTAGGCACTTGTCTTAGACGCCAACTCATCATAACCCAGATATGTTTAATCGGCGACAAGTCTGGTAACTGCGCGGGCTAAGGTAAAATTTGCAATCCAATCTGCTCCAGGAACCATCTTGTAACCATAGCAGTATGGGGTCTTGTGTTATCCTGTTGGAAAATAGCATTCTGCAACGACTGCTTGAAAAGTACTAACACCGGTTCCAGAAGGTAATCGATGTATAAAAAAAAGTTTAATCGATATCGCCGCCCTCTCCTACGACTCTCATTCACCCATAAACAAAACCTTGATTCATCACTGAAGTCTATGTCATTCCATTGATGAACCCACCCTTACCGTTCTTGGCACCATGCAAGTTTGGATTCTTTATGGGGAAGTGTTAATGAAAGCCAAAGGTAAGGACGGTATGAATGAAGCCCAAAGGAAGACATTCTTCTGTAAACGGTTGCCATCGATAAGTGTCGGTTCAAAGCTCTCGTCCAATCCACAGCAATCGACATTGTTGTTTGAAATCGATTCCTGGTAGCTATCCGCCTTCACGTGTGTTGCTTATTCAGGCGGGTTTTCCAGCAAGAACAGTGCCTCTGAATACCTTCTTCGGGCCATAGAGACCATATCTGAGCAACTGTTGTGTGGTTCCGTTCAGCCTACTTTCAATCTCCCAGAATGATAGACCCGCCTCTTTCATGCCGATAATTCGGTCCCTATCAAAGTCATGGGCTAATATTTCGACGACGTCGCACTGGGGGCATACAAGGTGTCTACTTGACAATTTTTCAATCAAACAAACTGACATTTTGTGGGCTGAAATTCATTAATTGCTAGGAAGAAGATATTGAACGATTGAGATAACAATAGTACAGGAAACATAGCATTTGAGTTTTAAAGGCGGACATTTTCATCGTTTTAGTTGATAATAAAGCATTATTTTACCGAAGTTTCAATATTGTAGTTTGAATTTGAGTGTAGATCAACCAAAGATAAGATTGTTTGTATCTCTTATTATGAAAGCAGTTTTAGATCAGAAAAAGACCAACCAAAACTACCACATATTTAGGATGTGTTTGCTGCGTGCAGTTGTAGAGGACCAGTAGAGGACTTTTATTTCTAAGCTGATACAAAATTAAAACCTTAGTATTTTTGTGTTTTCTTTGACGCAAAAAGATTTTTCGTTATTTGAGGAAATAATTGTTTACCTTGGATTTTCGAGAATTCCCCTTTATTCAGGATGTTCCCGAAGCCGTAATCGATGATGCACATTGTCGACCAAAAGACCAAGCCGAAGCTGCACAGAATTTTCCATTTTATCAGCATGTTTGAACCGTAATTGTGAAACGTTTCGCCGATATGCCGAAATATTTGATTTTGTCGATTGCACGTCCCTTCACATAATCAGTGCTTGAAAGCCCGGATATTGACAGCTTTCAAAATTACAGATTGCAGAGGACTGGATTTTTATTTTATTTTAATATAAAACGTAAAATCACACAGATTAATTACATTAAAAGTGCAATTAAACTTAATTCTGACATTTCTATATCAGAATTAAGCTTACAGTTTTTGTCAATACAATTTTATGCATATCCAAACAATAAAAAAAACTCTATTTCTTCAATGGTTTTCTCAATTATCACTTGGTGAAACATTTTTACTATTACCGTTGAAGGTTTAAATTAAATTACACTTGGTTTGTTTTACAAAGTTTATCTATTTTTCGCTTTTTAAGGCATTTTCAAAAGTAAGTCAGTTTCTTTTGTAACTTACTATTGATAATTCCTTAAAAAGTTAAAAAGCGAAAGTAGTGGAGTAAATAGACAAAATTTTTGAAACAAACCAAGTGTAATTTAATTTAAACCTTCAACAGTAATATAAAAACCCTATTTGAGTTTTGATTGTTCTGTTCAAATTCTTTTGTTTTTCTATAATATTTTTTTGAACAGCAAAAAGTAAATTAATAAGAAATTCCCAATGCAACATTCAGGCAAATTGTTTTTTATAACAAAATTAGCAATTTTTGTCAATATTTCGAGGCTAGATTTTCACTTTATGGGATATTTTTAATACAAGCGTCTAAATTTATGTCACTATTTTTCTCATTTTTAGCCGCATTTATTATTTAATTTGTCGAAGTCATTTATGTTAAAATATACACAATTTATGAGTTAGGCTGCATTTATAGTGGGGAAATTGAATACATAAGCAAGATGTTAAAGTATGCACGAATTATGAGCTGCATTTATAGTGGGGTAATACGATGCTAGTTAGCATCGTATTACCTCTCTATAATTTTATAGCTGAATCAACGGACTGTTATCGTTATGAAGAACTTTTATTTAAAGCTGATTTCGCACCCCATCCGCAGTCTCAACAAAAATGAATGAAAATGGGCGTTATTGAGATATCTCATGGCTTTCGTCAGAACAGACCGACCCAAATCATAGATTGAAAGAGGCAACATTACGGTGCGCAAATTTTATAGTGCACTCAATTAGCCTCTTTCAAGGTATGATTCAGCTATCATTTAGTATCGTGTTATTCCACCATAAAGGCGACTTCTACAAAAATGTGCTAATTTTAACATAACTGTTTTCAACAAAAAAAGTTGTCTGCATCAACCGGGTAATTTAACGCAATAACCTACAATCGATTCTTATGGATCTATTGGTGTTTGTAAGCAATGTTTCATAAAAAAAATTGAGATATTTTTAGCTTTTTACTTAAGTAAAACTTGTTTTCAACTTATGTTAGTGCAATTTTTAGTTTACTTATGTTGATGCAAATATTATTTTGTTTCGAAGTTAGTTATGCTAAAATATGTATGCTTTGTGAATTTTGGTCGAATATGTAAAAAATGGCATTTTCGGGCTTTTTACTCTAAAACCATCCCGAAACAGTGAAATTCTGTCGTCGACATGCTCACAAGTTTTGAATTTTAATGTGAAAAATATTTCGTCAAAAGATTGCATTCAGAAATTCTCATTAATTTAATGCTCCACTGCGTTATCAGGTTAAATTTAGTCTGTGGAAATATTTAAATTTTGTTAAAATAAATTATTCAGGAATAATATTATGTATATATTCAATAAAATTATCAAGTGAGAATTGTGTTCTGGGGGGTGAGTTTGTTCCGAAGTTATACACGTGTATGTGATAGGCGGACGGCTGAAAATTTAGCAGGCACAAACGGCAATATCTGATATTATTGGGATCCTGTTAATTAATCGGGTTAAATATCAGCGGAGGTAAAGTTGGCGGTGTACGTGCTCGAGTTTCGGCCACCCTCCGGGTTCCGGGGGGGTGGTGGAAAGCCGTGGCAATATTCGGGTCGGCGTTACCCAAACTGTAAATTCAGTTAAGCTCACGCAACACCCACACACACTCACACACACATACTGAGGAGATGCGGAAGCGTTCGCTTGAAATGCGGGAAACCGCTTCGCTTCACTCCCATCCCGGGGATTATTTCCACCCCTCCTGGCGGGATCCGAGTTTAATGCCGCCTTAATTTACTCCCGGTGTGATTGTTGCGGAGTTTTTAATTTCGTTAGTGCGCGCGGAGGATTGACTTAACTCTGACGCCGCCGAAAGGTGGAAGTTGATGTTAAGGAGCTTAAGAGCTTAACAGATAAAAATTCAATCTAAAAAAAATTATTTCCCAATTACAAATTTCGATTTGTTATGGATAACAGTAGATTTCAGGAAAGTTTTCATGAAGACTGATCTAGATTAAATAAGGACGAGAGAGGAAGCAGGAAATCTTCTTCCATGCGCAATTACCATCATCGGCTTAGAATCCCGAGGGAAGCAGAATTAGATTACATAAGGACAACAGAGGACTACAAGAAATTAGGACTTTCTTGTAGTCCTCTATACAAGAAATTAGGACTACAAGAAATTAAGACTTTCTTGTAGTCCTCTGTATATACAGATTTATATGAGATGACAACGGGAGGGAAGGTACCTCACGCTGATTATCAACTAGCTCAGGTTGATTTAAAGACGAAGCAACTAACCTTTAAAACACAATTGGTTTTTAAATAATTTATTTACAATTTCCAAAAAAAAAAAAAACAGAGAGAGTAGTCACACAGTGTACATGTAGGTAGACCTGAGGTAGCGTCGGCGTCTGCATGGAAGCGGCGTTCAGGCAGCAGTTCGGCGTCCTGTGATCGGCGTCGGAATTCGGCGTCGATGTCCGTGGGTTATTGCGTCGGGGTTGGATCCAGAGGCAGGAACAAACACTACCCTCGTAGTGTTGACGTCGAAGTGGTCGTACTGGCAACCTAGGTGCTTGGCGTCGGTGTTGACTGCAGGAACGACGGCGGAACGGCTAACGTCGGCGTCGGGCTGAGTTTCCTGGAGTCGGCAGGTTCCTGGATTGGACTGGATCCGGCAACAGCATAGGACACTACCTGGTAGCGTCGATGTAGCGTCGAGACGGTTACACCGGTAACCGTGAAGCTCGGCGTCGGAGGACTTCAGGAAACACTGGTCCTGGAGTCGACTTCTTCTGGCAGGAACGACGTCTGGAACATCTGGCGTCTGCGTCAGTCAAAGGAACACGTCCCAATTGATCATTTTTAATGAAAATATTTTTTAAACCCCAGTTCCCCCATTCCCCATAAATTAAAAATGCAAGAAATCCCATATTTTCCTATAAAAAAATTGTTTTTTACTCATAGATAATATTTTAGTACATTTGAATTCCCTACACCCCATCAACCATCTGCTTGGAAACACCAAGGAAAGCAGAATCGGATTAGATAAGAGTAACAGAGGACTGTAAGAAAGTAATTAATGCAGATTTATTAGACAGAGGACTAAGAATAATCTTAATGAAGGCAAATTTCGATTAGATATGGATAACAGAGGACTACAGAAAAGTCTTCTTCTCCAAGCAGCTACCACCATTGGCTTAGATTCACCGAGGGAACCAGAATTCGATAAGATAACGACAACATAGTTCTCATCTAATCCAAGACAGGCCTAATGAAGGAAGATTAAGATTATATAAGGACAACAGGTGACTATGAGAAAGTCCTAAGGAAAGCAAATTTATATGAGATAAAGACAACAGAGGGCTGGGGTAAAGATTATTATTATTAGCAGATAAAGATTCAATCTTTTTTTAATAATTTTCTTATTAATGATTATTAGATTTTTTAATAATCGTTTTAGTTCTGTCTGATGCGGCTGCCTCATTACTGATGAAACAGTAACAATCGTTGCAGTTGTTTACTGAGACATTTCATTTATCAATAATTTTTAAAATATTTCCTTGTAAATAAAATAATACACGATAGATCATGCAAGTATTAAGAATAATTATAAATCTAGTAAGTGTTATACAGGTTCAGTTAACTCCATAAAAAATGCATTTATAGTTTGGTAGTGTGCCCTGAAAACCACTTAGAGCGCTGAACGCAAAAATATTTCCTTCTAAATCATTTCTATCCTTATTCTTCTAACGGTGATAAATACAAAAAATAAAAACACGCACCCATAAATACGTTAAATCATTCAAATGCAAACTTAAATTACAAAACTTTTAAAGTTCTTAAAATATTGAAAACTGCCTTATGCAAAAAATTATTCAATCATTCGGTGCTATTCTATAAGTGACATGTTATTTTAACCTATGACAACAAAACTTATTATAACAATATGTACAATTGTGTTGATAGTCTGTTATGGGCTAACGACCATAGGTCTTTCTGTCCGATTATTTTTTATAATCATAGTTTAAGCAGTTTTTGTAATAGATGTTTATATACATAGAATGTGAAGTTAAATAATAAAAGACGCGTTAAATTTAACATTTTCCATACGGAATAGCCCCGATTGTGTTGTTAAAAGATTAAATAAACAAATGCTTCAATTTTCATTCTCGGATCAGTTCCAGCTCTATTTTCTTGTATTAAACAGCAACAGGCATGTTGTTTTATAATAATTTAATTGAATAAACATGAAAGTTAATAGTTAAACTTAATTGGTTATTGGAACTAAACAATATAACAATTTTAACACTTAATTAAATGTGAGTTTCGTGAAGATTTGAAAGATATATGAAAACACTTTGTACACTTTTCTTCACTTATTTATTTATTAATAAATGTACATTTCGATCACCATGTGGTAATTATCACATGGTGATTTGTTAATAAATAAATAAGTGAAGGAAAGTGTACAAAGTGTTTTCATATATAATAAAAAAAATATTTATATTTATTACTTGTCAACGAGCAACTAGATTCTGAAATTATTGTAGGATTCTATAAAATACTCTTAAAAATGGTGTAATTTATGCAACAAAGAAATTCTTCGGGTTAATTCAATGTGTTTATTAATTGATCCTTAATTGCAATTACAAATTATTCTGATTCTGGAAAGAACTGCTCATTCGTTAACCATTATACGTTGATGACAAATTATTATTGTTTTATTGATTAAACTCTTATTTTTATTAAAAAAATAATAGTTGGGGCTGTTACTTAATGAAATTCCATATTAACACTTTGGTAAATAGCACACTTTGTTGTGATTTCACTATCTATTGGCTGACACTGCAAAAATTGTTTTACTATACAGTAGCTTCATCAGGCAGATGCATAATAATTATGTTTAGTAGGCTATGATAAAACAACAATGACATTCGAACATTTTTTTTTCATTTTTTACTACTGATTTATAAAAATTAAAAACAACCTAATTAAAACAAACGTCGAAATCAAAAACAACAAGCAAATCCACGATTATGAATCAAGAAGAAAATCTGACATAAAGGCAGAAACATTCACAACAAAGAAAACGACAATAAGATTAACTTCATAAACCATAAAAAAATAAATTGCACTACATTAACCTTAAAATAAAAAAAATGGTGATATGTCCATCGTGGTACTTTCCCCGGTGAATACGGTCAAATAAGTTTCTTATTGAAAATTTAATAGGAAAGCAAAATGATTAATAGAAAAAATTGATTGTTGTCTTTCAAAGTTGAAACCAAGTATGGCATTTAGAAGAATATTATAATTAAGTGTGTTATTTCTTACCTTACAATGTGTTGAAATCATTTATCCACACTCTTCTTCATTTTTTAAAACTTTGCGAATGTGCTGAATACGACGGCACTTTGACGTTTTATTTGTCATTAAAATAATTATTTGAATAATTAAAATCTCTAAGGGAATTTATCAGGTAAACGAAATTCTTCGGCTTATAAAATGAAAACCGGATGTCTTACAATAAAAGTTTTATAACAGAAATTATTTATTTTCCAAGATCTAAAACTTTTATTTGAAACATTTTTCTATCCGAATTAAAAAATGAAAAATTGCTAAGAGTAAAGTTGCATTTAATGAGTTTTGATTCTAACCAAAAGCTTTTCAGATCATTCCACTGTTATATAAAGCTTAGATATAAAGTTTGGGCTTAATCTATTTAGCCGTTAGGCCCTATCGCGGAATCACACAGACACACACACAGACATTTTTCAAAATTCGATGGAATGGACTCAGGGGATCTCAAAACGTGCATATTTGTTGAAATTGGCGGTTCGAAAATTTTCACCATCACAATACTTTCCCTTGGACAGGGATCCGGGGAAAGTAAAAAAACCTAATACTTAATGATAAAATAAATTTAAAGATATAGCCCGAGATGTGAGCAACGCCTGAAAATCCCGTGGTGAAGAAAAAGGGAAGGAAAACCCGCCCAACATTTTACAATATGGTTATTATATATGTAATATGTAATTATGATTATTATACAATAAAGAATACTTGAACTCGACAACGTCTAAATTTCTGCTCAAAAATATTACATTTTTGTTGCTCGTTTGTACGAATTATTTAAATTTCAGTGTTTTGAAGCCTACGGCATCAAAAAGTATTCTAAATTTTAAAAATGTCTAATAGATCTTGTAAAACAGATTGTGACCGTTTTTGTTACCTTTATGAACAATTGATATTTGCAAAAAAGGAAGATGTATATCAGAAGCGCTGAAAACAGCATATCTGCATAATTTTAGATTTGCAGTGTTCAATCAAGAGAAAAAATGGGTATCACTAGCTTTTTTTTATGAAAGTTGTGGGATAAATTTAGTGTCAGGATAAAATGTTTTCTATTGTGGAGGCTTCTACTTCGTTTTACATGATAAATATGATAAATGTCATAAATATGATAAATATGATAAAAATAATAATTAAAAAACACTTTTAAACTTTGTTTTGTATAACACTTTATTTTTACTTGTGACTGCAGTTTCAAAAAACACAAAACAAAGTTTAGAAGTGTTTTTTCATTATCAGGAGAAAATGTATTTCTTCAATTTGGAATTCCAGTATTGTGGCGAAAGCCCATGAATCACGAAAACGACTGTTATTTCTGTATGACAAAGACTTCTGGTTTTAATTATAAAACAGTCATTGACCTTCTTGATTTTCTGTATGTCACAATGTCATGCATACATCCTGCCACATACTCTTGGTCCAGGTATGGCACATAGCCAAAGTAACGAGGAGCAGGACTTTGTTGGAAACGACTCTGATAAAACTTTCTGCATGGAGTACGATAAACCGCATTTAATTGACAAAGTGTATTTAGTGATCTGGTAAGATCTGTCTAAATCCAAAACAAAGCGTATGGCACATAGCTAAAGTAACGAGGAGTAGGACTTTGTTGGAGACGACTCTGATAAAACTTTCTGCATGGAGTACGATAAACCGCATTTAATTGACAAAGTGAATTTAGTGATCTGGTAAGATCTGCTTAAATCCAAAGCAAAGCGTCTTGTCTTTCAATTACAACAATGGAACATGCTGACTCCAAGCATACAATTGACATATTATAGGAAATGGAGTATAAAATTACAATGATTTCTTTAATCATAATAAATGAAAGACAACGCAAGCGTCATCTCTGGCCTAATTTCATGTGGCATCGTCAACGATTTGGATCTACAAGGTAGACGACCGAGAATCATTGTTTCGTCCACTAAAGGAAAGCGAGAACTTGTCCTGTTTATGAGAACAGGAAACGAAATTTCGTAGCACAATTAAGGCGTGTTATTTGCAAATTGGAGAAGTATGCTTGATAAATAAAGAGGTTGGATTTGGGTCGTATAGGTCGTAACAATATATATTATAAAGGAGAGGAGATAGAGGTGACCCTTGTGGTACCTATTGTTGAGGGATAAAAGGGTAGGTTAGGGATTTGTGAATTTTTATTTGTAATTTTCTTTCGGATAGGTAATTTAGGATATTGATATAATAATAATATATAATAATATTCTTAAAATATCTCCTATTTTAAGATTATTGCATTTGTACAGCACCGGGTACAATACTAAGTAAAAAAAAGTCACAGGATTTTAAGACAAAAAATATTTTTATAAATATATAAAATGTTTTTATTAAAGTTAATATCACAGAAAATTCGTATTATTATTTACATATTTACAATTTGCATAAATAAAACTAACGAGGAAAACAATGTTTGTTACATATAAAAATACCAGTATGAGAGTATACCTATTATCAACATTGTATATAAATATTTCTATTTTTGTTACATATTAAATAGTCAAAAATGATTAATAATAATAACTTAAAACGCATTGAATAATTGATTTTTTGAGAATCCTACTTCCCTGTTCGCTATTGATGAGAAGAAACGAAACAATTAATCTAAAAAAAAATCGCTATGAATTGAATCTGTCAATTGCCTGTTTTCAAATTGACTGACAGGAATTGATTGACAGATTATTTCCTAAATTTTATATTTTTAGGAGACAGAAAAACAGATTGACTTAACCTGGTTTGTTAAGATACAAGATATAAGAAAAAAATAATTTTTCAAAAATGTTGTAGATGTAAATTAAAAAAAACAACGATTTAATTATTTGTTTCTTTTGCACAATTGCATTTTAAGGTTGAATTACTCCTATGAATTTCCTTCCTATGTTTATAGAATACAAATGTATTAGAGAAACTTTAATCAAGTGCGATTTATTATATTTCTTCTTTCAGTGCGTTTTTTCTTTGTTTTGTTTTTTTCGATTCAATCCCTTTAGTCAAAATAGGATCCAGTAATAAAATCATTACGGCCTCAAAACAAACAAATTTGTGTTTAAACAATACAAATAGATTGAAGTAAGGTTAATTATGTGTGATTAATTACAATTTTCTTCTTTTCTTTATTTTCTTCTTTCTGTTACTTTTGTTTCCTTTCATTCAGTCCGTTATTTAAAATAAGATCCAGTAGTAAAATCACCAGGACCTCAAAACATTCTTTCTTCAATAAATTTGTGTTTAAACAATACAAATAGATTGAAGTAAGGTTAATTATGTGTGATTAATTACAATTTTTCTTCTTTTCTTTATTTTCTTCTTTCTGTTACTTCTGTTTTCTTTCATTCAGTCTTTTATTTAAGATAAGATCCAGTAATAAAGTCACCAGGACCTCAAAACATTCTTTCTTCAATAAATTTGTATTTAAACAATACACATTTATTGAAGTAAGATTAATTAATGTATGTTTTATTACAGTTTTCTTCTCTCTCGTCTTTTCTTCTTTCTGTTGTTTATGTTTCCATCGATTCAATTCCCACATTCAAAATGGGATCGAACAATAAAATCACCACGGCCTCCAAACATTCTCACCGACTTCCAACTGTTTCCGACTGACTTCTTGCGCAGCCGGTGGAATGACAAAAGCCAATTCCCCGTTCCCGAGCCTCGTTGGAACCAGCGTGATCCCCACGTTCACCCTGTTGTTGCAGGTGCTGTCCGCAGGTCGGATGAGTATTTCCTGATCCTTTTTTGGACACATTTTCGGCGATTCTGAGTCCAATTTCCTCTTTAGATTTTGGATGTAGTGGACGGTCATCTCGAGGATGTCGGCTTTTTCTAGTTTTGCAGTCCTCTGACCGGCCTTTTTCGAAACGGTTTCTTTAAGGGTGGCTTTCGATTCCAGCAGGATTTGCTTCAGGGTTTCAAGGCTGTCGTTGATGCGGGCGCGGCGTTTTTTCTCCATCAGAGGTTTTCGAATCTGCAAAAAAATAATGAAACGTTAAAGTTTTGATTTTTCTTAATGTAGCGCTGTTGAAAAAACAAAATGTAAGTGTAATTTTCAATTACTAACGATAACGATCAATAATTTTATTCTTAATATGTTTAGTTTTTAAATAATTTGATGAGTTTAAAATAAATTAATGATAATAGAGGCTTGTACTTCTTTATACATTTTTTTTTGGTGTAGAGGGGATTGGAAATCTGCTAAACAGTCAGTGGCTCTTGGTTCTTGTTCGCCAATAGTGTCGGGATGTTTTGACCGACTAAAATCCTTCCCCCTCTCTTCCCTGAAATCGCCTGGTCGCGGCATTGCCTCAGGGGGTATCGTTATACATTGTTTTAAATTTTAATAAAAGCACTGATTCACTTTATTTGTATAACTTTAATTTTACTCTTAGTTTGATAAAGACAAGTTAAAATTGTTGAAACTAAAGTCACTAAAATAAAATTAATGTTATATAAACAATGGCAATCAGTATTTTTATTAAGAGTTTAAAATAGTTATTAAATTTGTAAAGGCAACGTAAATTATTCCACGGAGTACCAGCAAATTTTAACGCAAATGATATTTTCTGAAAGTTGCTTATTTATATTATAGTAAATGATAAAATCATTATCAAAATTGATCATTTAAATTACAAAAACCGTAGATAAAGAATACTTCTTACTTTTTGTAAAAAACTAAAATCTGTATAGTCTATATAACACACAATAAGTTTTCTGCTCTTTAATTCTGTTTGATTTACAATTATGGCATCGAAAAATAATTGCCCTTGGCTCCTTTAATACAAACTATCTGTCCTGTCTTAATGATATTGTTGTCTTCACAATATATATATACTTGGAATAAGGTATATTCAAAAACGTAAAAATATCATTTAAATTATTATAGAAAATTAATCTATGTGAAAATTAGACTTTAAATACTACAACAAAAAAAGTAACACCCTCTCAATTTTCTTCAATTCTGAATCCTCTGAAAATGGGCTGATAACCCGAAACTAGTCGAGGATTTGGAGTTATTCATTTTAATCTGTGTTTTTATTTATTTTGTTAGTAATTTTCTAATAATTTATTCATAATTGTTATTACTATTGTGTTAGAGATTACTGAATGTGTTGAATATTGAGAATTGAAATGATATAATTTCTGGATACTTTAATAGTAGAAAAATTAGCAATTTTTTGTAATTTATTTACTTCTATCCTTATAATAATTTTGTTACATTTCAGTGTTTTAGTCTACTGTTTTAATATTGATACATTTCATCTTAAAATAATTGCAAAATGATTGATTACGTTGAAATAAAAATATGTTTACGATGAGTGTCATTTCAATCATTAAAATTAAAAAAAAAAATTGATTGCTGTCAATATTTTAAATATTTGCAAGTGTACATACTGAATAAAAATAAATATTTGTAGAAAGGTTATTTGTGCTTTATTTATAAATTAAATTGCAAGTGTCTTTATGAAAAATTATAATTTTTTCAATCATGATTTAGTAAATATAAATAATGGTGTAATAAAGCACGTAATAATTGTATATTAGACTTTTTTATACGAATTATTATTTTACATTTTTGACTAGTTTTAAATATTCTGTAATCATAAAGCAACTTAGTTTGATACCATTTAATAATAGTATACGGCAATAGATAAAACACGTAACTTTTTATACGAATTATTATTTTACATTTTTGACTAGTGTTTAATATTCTGTAATCATTAAGCAACTTAGTTTGATACCATTTAATAATAGTATATTGATTATTGGAGATAATAGATAAAATTAGTTTGAATATTTATTAACTGAAATCACTTTAAGTAAATTCAAAACAAGTCATTGTGATTTATTTTACAATATCGAAATAATTTGATTAAACAGATTAAAAAGTACTACATCGACAGCATTATTAAAAAAATGTTTATATTGATTTAGGATAAGTTCTTAGCGATTGTAAAATGATTTAAAACACATTTCAAATGTTCCTCAAATATTCTTAATCCTAGACATAGAGACACACCATTTATTCGCCGAAGCCACTCATCTACTTTCGAGAAACTGATGTTTTAAAGTAATTTAAATTTAAACGATTTTAAAAATGATTTAAAAAACATTTCAGAAATTAAAAAATATATATATTCCAGCTTACCTTTCTGGTTTCAGAAACTGGAGCTTGAACTTTCCTCGAATCACTCTTCATTTTTGCTTCTTTTTCTCGCACTGATTATTCCCTCCAAAAAATTGGTAATCACTTCACACAAAATTCCGTTCTGCGTTGTCACTAACTGGTGTGTCGTCCGTCGCGAAGGTAAGACGTTTTTGAAGCTTCTTCAGTGAAGCGTTTCAAGATAAACACTCATCCCCACCCCAATTGCTCTCGACACCGCCCTCCTCAGGTACGACAATGAGTACGGATGGATGAATAGACACGGATTCGGGGGTGGAGTTTGGTACTCCAGGTAATGATCATTGTTGTTGTTCGTAAATGGAAGAATCATGATGTCGGGAAAATTGCTGTAATAAAATTTGCATTTTCTTAGTAACCACAATAATACATTTTTAATAATAATAGAAAAGAGTATTCACTTGGTCATAGTTATTAAAATAAATGAGACGCACTTGAAAATAATTAATAAAATATTTCCTTTCTAGCTACTGCGACTGTTTGAATTTATATTACGTAAGTACTTTAAAACAAATATATATTAAAACAACTACTTCTCTGGCCTATACCGCGCAAATGTCCATTATGTAATTTAATATCTGAATTACATAATGGGCACTTGCTATTGCATAGCAATAACATATTGTATAATGTAACAATATTTTATTCGAAAATATTTAATGAAAAGAACAAACGCTACGTTATATAACGCCATCTGCAGACCCTTGTTTCAGGATTTATTCATTGTCAGTACAGCTCAGCCTTGTAAAATTTAAAAGTTGTTAAGTTAAATTAATTAAGAGGAAATAATTTAATAATCAATTATTTTATTTAATTAAAAAAAATATTTTAATAAAACATTCAACATTCATTATTGACATTTCTCTTGAATTTTATTTTACACCTGACATACATAAATGTAGTATATCAGGTGTAAAATAAAATCCTATATACAGCAGCATTTTTTTGATCTAATTAGTTTTCTCAATGTCCACTTTATGACCAAAATCACAAAGTGGATATCGAGAATGGTGACTACAAACTAATCATATATAAATAATGGTGTTTATACAGTGAGGATTTTGTTGTCATTGAACATAGTCCTACATTAAATTTAATTAATTCATATTTATTTATTTAACGGAATATACCATTTTTACAAATATAAGACATAAATGTAAAATGCAATAAATTTATATGTATTACTAACTAATTTTAAATACAATAGTAAACACTTTGAACGCAAATATAAACGCAAAAAGAAAAAAACCTTAACAGTCATTTATTTACAACAATGGCATGACCCAACTCCTTTCACAAAATGCACGAATCTTGATAGATTGCCACAGAATAGATCACACTTTGGATGGCTGGAATGGTATACAAAATAGCGGTGGGTTTAATCAGGAAAATTTCATTAACGCCATAAACAATCAGAAATAGTGAAAGTTTCCTGATTATATGAATTAATTAAATTTAATGTAGAGCTATGTATTATTTATTTTATATAATACTTCACAAAACTCATTAACGTAAAAAAAAATTACATGTATGAATATATCTAATTTCTGCTATAGTTTTAGACTATGGTTGAACCCCAATTAGATAATGCCAATTGAGTGTACCTAAAATACCCTCCAACTCTTCCATGACACCCCCAATTTGGGTTATTTTCGAATGGGTCGACAGATTTGGCTCCAATTAAAATATTGCATAAAAACTTACAATTATAACTTTACATATTGAAATTAAATTGTACAAATTTAAACGAACTTTTGAAACATATTTATTTATAAAAAGACCAAACAAAGCAATTGAATACAAAAAATGGCAGAGAAAAATAAATAAAAAAAAAAAACAAATGCACTGAAAAGTATACTTCTGAATGGCGTAAACAATATTTGCTCTCTATTCAGTTATAGTTTTAGACTATGGTTGAACCAAATTAAACTTCGGAAAGTAAGATAATAATGAGCGCGAAGAAATAGTTCAAACTAATAATAAAACTAAATAAATCTAGCTATGAATCCTGTCGCATCCACCATCATCCGATTTTCCAAACAGAGCTGCTAATATTCAATTTTATTTCAATGATTGATAAATGGTGCATAAAAATATTTCCTCTATGAATTTATGTAATTATGTTATAGTTTTAGACTAAGGTTGAACCACAATTAAATTGTTAAATATTACTGAAAATCAAACTATCAAAAACCTTTCATTTATTGCATTTTATAAAAAAAAGTAATAACTTTGTTGAAATATTTTAATCAATATTGAACCATGTTTTTTTTTTTCAAATAAAGTTGATTATTTTTAATTTTAAATAGCAATTAATAGTGGTCCCAAATTAGATCCTTGAGGAATACGACCTTTAATTAAGAATATGTCTGAAATTCATCCCACAAACAATTTTTTGTGGTTCAAAAATTCGTAATCATTGCAATAATATTTAAGTTTAATAATTAAATAATTTATAACAAATTAAGTTAGTACATTATTTTTTCAGGTGCTCAGAAAATATCTTATAAGGTTGTTGTAAAACTGCTTTGGAAAAAAATAAATTAAAAACCAATGGACCAAAATGGAGCCTTGAAGTACTTTAAAACAAGGAAAATATGAATCGGATTTGAAACCATTCGGCTAATAAATAATTTTCGATATTTGAAATAAAAATAAATAAGTGCTAATGCACGTTTACTAAATCCAAATCTATCTAATTTAGCCTTTTATGATCAACTATGTCAAATTTCTGGTGCCTCGACTATTACCAAATTTTCCAAATGGAGCTCTTAATATTCCATTATTTTTTACAGTATTTGTTAAAATGTGACCTATTGATGAAAATCAAACTATCAAAAAGCTATCATTTATTCCATTTTGCAAAAAAGTAATAAATTTGTTAATCATTAAATTTGTTAATAAATTTTAATGATTAACAAATTTATAACTTTTTTTTTGATAGTTTTATTATTTTATCAAATTAATTTAATTTTGTACGGAGTTGTTTGTTTTTAATTTTAAATAGCAAATAATAGTGATCCTAAATGAGATCCTTGGGGAATACCACTTTCTACTACGAATTTGTCTGAAATGCATTCCATTAACAATTTTTTATTGTTGAAAAATTCTTTATCGTTGCAATAATATTTACTTTAAAAAAAGCAAAAATAAATTATTATTACTATCATAATCTCTTTATTTATTTTACATTTGTATAAGTAAAAATAATCATAATTTGTAACAATTTGAGTCAGTACTTTTTTTTGCAGACGCTAGGAAATTTCCTTGCAAGATTATGAAGTTGCATAGGAAAGATAATTTATAAATAAAATAAAAATTAATGGACCCAAGGTGAAGCATTGTGGTATAAAAAACCATGGAAATATGAGTCGGATTTGAAACCATTTAATGCAACATAGGGTTTGCGATGTTTGAGATAAAAAGTAACAACTAGAGTCAGTACTTTATTATTTTTTTGCAGACGCTAAAAAATTTCCTTGCAAGATTATAAAGTTGCATAGGAAAGATAATTTATAAATAAAATAAAAATTAATGGACCCAAGGTGTAAATATGAGTCGGATTTGAAACCATTTAATGCAACATAGGGTTTACGATGTTTGAGATAAAAAGAAATAACAAAAATACCAAATCCAAATGTATCTAGTTTAGCCAAAAATAGTTCATGATCAATTATGTTAATCAAACGCTTCTACCATTATCCGATTTTCCAAAAGGCGCTACAAATGTTCCATTTTCTTTCAGTAATTGATAAATTATGGATTATTGATAAAAATTAAACTATAAAAGAGCTATCATTTATTCTATTATACAAAAAAGTAATAAATTTGTTGAAATTTGTTAATTACTTTTAAACCAAGTTAATTTTATACGTGGTTGTTTATTTTTTAATTTATATAGTACATAATAGTGGTCCTAAATTAGATCCTTGGAGAATACCACTTTTAACTACGAATTTTCAGACAAATTCGCTATTTCAACAATCGTTCAAAAATTAGTTATGGTTGCAATAATTTTCAGTTTAGAAAACTATAAAATAATTTATTATTACTATAATTATCTCCTTATATATTTTAGAATTACATAAATACATGTAATGGTAATTTATAATAAGTTGAGTTAGTATTTCATTTTTTTAAACACTCACAAATGTCCTTGAAAAGTTTTAAAATTGCATTTGATAATTAAAAACCAATGGACCCAAGATGAAGCCTTGTGGTACACTAAAACAAGAGAAATATGTGTTGGATTTGAAACCATTTAGGATAACAAACATATGATTCGTGCACTGTTACCAAGTGCATCCACACTTATTGGTTTTTATCTCAAACAGCACGAATCATATGTTTGTTATCTTAAATGGTTTCAAATCCAACTCATATTTCTCTTGTTTTAGTGTACCATATGGCTTCATTTTTGGTCCATTGGTTTTTAATTATCCAATGCAATTTTAAAACTTTGCAAGGACATTTTAATAATATAAATATATAGATGTACTTCTTCATCTAAATTAATTGCGCACCATTGCTATCTTTGTTATTAGTTCAGCTAGAGTCAGTTAAATTAACAAAGTGGTGGTATTTATTGCGGGGATTATAATGGCGTAAACAGAAAAACAAAATAGCATTGCGTGTTAAAGGTATTAACAAAAAATATTTTTAAATATATTTTTATCATAATTTGAAAGAGAAGAATTTTTTTAACAAAATATTATAATACACCATCAAAAAATCACAAATTAAAAATTTATTTGCAAATTAATATTGTGTTTTCAGTAAATTCCACTTATTACAAATAATAAAATAGCAACAAATCATGAAAACAAAATTTGTTTTCTCCATCTATCAGTTAATTCAACATTTACTTAGTCGATATAAATCTTAATATCTCAGACATGTCCGAGTCAAGATATTCTGTAATGTTTGATAATTTATAAGCGAATTACAGTTGATCAATTTGTTATAAAATCGTGGTGTTGCTGAAATTGTTTTGCAATGTGGAATAGTATGACGATTATACGATAATTAGTGACATTGCCGTAATTATTTGACGTTTTAGAAATGGGAAAAATTGATGCAAATTTTAATACGCTGGGAATTGCCGGGATCGCTACAGACTAGTTGAAAAGTTCAGTCTTGGCATAAATACAATTCCCAGATATGATTTATTTCGATGGCCAATTTTAATCGACTTTTATTAACTTTTCTGATCTTATAATATGGTTTGTTAGTAACAATATTTCTATTCGATTTTTCTGTTAAAATTTATATATATTTCTTTTGCAGTGGTTTTAATTGTTTTTTTGTATTTCGTCATTCTCTAGTATAATATATATAATCTTTATTGAGTTTTTTTTTATATACATTGTTAAATACAATATAGTTTATTTTATTATTTTGAAAATGGCTATCGACCATCGGTCTTTCAGCCACTAGTATAATATTTTATTGTATTTTATTTGTTTGTACTTCATTTACTTATATATTTTATTTTATTAAATGTGCCCATGATTATTGTTGTTTATATATATTCTGGAAAATTCGATGGTTATATCGAGTTATATTGATTGAATATATTATTGTTTTTTTTTATAATTTAAGACTGTTATTGTTAACTATAAAAAGAAAAAAATATTATTATTAGTATCATTTTAAATTATTACATATAATAGCAAACGTAAACTTATGGCGATTTTGTTTTGTTCTATGATAAGATAAAATAACTTTTCAATCGACCATTAAATTCAGTACTTGGGTGATTTTTTTTAACAATAAAAATACAGAAATATAAATAAATTAAATAACTGTGACCAAGTGAAAAAATCCTTTTTGCTATTAACAGAAATATAATTAAATTGCTATATATTTTAGAGACAAAGCAAAGGGCGATATTTTGCTCTGTGCTATTTTCCAATTAAATGATTCATATCAGATTAATTAATCACAACACAACATCCGTTCAATTACCTTCATGTGCAATGCCTTGATTGCACAAGAAACACACTTGTCTGATGTGGTTCGAAAGACCGAAATGGCCACATCAACGCTAGACGAAACGTAGTTGAACATTTTGTTAAATTAAATTCCCATTCAACTATCTTTCGCGCCGAAAATTCGTTAAATATCGACGTTCCCTCTTCCTGTAAAATCCGAATCCTTTCGCACGTGATCGATTATTCATTTGTGTCCACCGATACTTATTTATGCACTCCAACCCCCTGATATCGAATGTCTCGACGCATAATTGAGGACAAAAATAAAATAGGTTATCGATTCAAATGTAGATAACGAGACGGGACGGGATCTATTAGAATACGTTCTTGAAGGAGGAGAGTGGAGAGGAAAAAAAAAACAGGAGAAGGATCTTCCAACGAACTCTGCGAGGACAATCGGCGTGGTCACAAAGCACAGGAAGAGGGCGGAGACCTCCGTGTAAAACGACACTAGCAACAACAAGTGAACGTTAGTTAATCTTTAATACTTTCTTTCGTTCGGCAATTGCGTCGTCTAGTCTTGTCTAACTGAAAAATTAAATTAGCTAACGTTCTTTTTTTTTTGTTTGTTTGAGTGGATTGATGGAATTTTCTTTGATATTTCGTACGGAAAATGTTATGTATAACGTGTACGTTACTAATTAATTTCACATTCTATAATCAACTTATAATTACTACAATAATTACAACTTTTAAATAAACGAAAAAAAAGTTACTTTTTAAAAATCAAAATCCATTGCATTGTTTTTACGTAACAAAATAGACGTTTTATTGTGTAAGCTGAGCGCATCACTATCATCATTAAAAGATTCAGATGTGTGTTTGCTTTATGCCAAGAATATTTAACCATATAATTTTTCTAAATGGGTTATATATTTATAAATTTAAATAGTATATCCAAATCCAATTTGAACTACGAATTTAGCCTAAATGCATTTCATAAAAAGATATCTTTTTATATGTTTATATATTTTACAAAAGTGTTACTGTGATAACAAAAAAATAGCGTAAAACTTAATATTTCCCTTACAGAATAGCTCCGATAATTATTTTTTTTTTTTCATAAACTGAAATATTTATGATAGGCGTTTAGTTTATAATACACTTGTAAATAAAAATTTTAAATTTTGTTTAATAATTCCAATATTCAGAGAAGACATTCCTATTATGAAGTATTATTTACACTAGCTCGAATACATTACATATTCGATTGTCCATTTTTAAATGAATCATAGGATTTTTTTACGTGAGGAGGGGCAAATTAAACGCCAAAACATTGCTATTTAAACTTATGGCTCGCGTACAAAATATTCCCTGTATTTATATATGTAATTCTGCTTTAGTTTTAAACTATGGTTGAAACATAATCCCTCCTCCCTTCTAGTTACACCTATGCAGTGGTGGATTAAGCCGTTTAGAAGCCTGAGGCGCAACCCGATTTTGAGGCCTCCAATTTTTCAATTTTTAGAAATAAAAAATGTAATAAAAAAACAAACAAATTTATTAACAAAGAAAAACCTATTATAAATAATATTATAATAAATAATCTAATACATTATTAAACATTATGACAAACAAACATAAAAGTATAAAATAAAAATTGAATTCATAAAAATAAATGTTTTGATATACTAACTATATTGCACTTATTTATATTCTCACTTTTCTAGTCTTTTGTTTCGCAAATTTATCAATTATATCATCATAATTTATTTGGTGAACAATATCACTTTCTACGAACATAATTGATAAGTTGTTTACATTAAATTAGCCAAGACTATTATGCAGGTCATTTTATAGCCTTTTCAATACAGAAAATGAGAGTTAACCACTAGCATTACATATTGGATTAGTCAAGAAAATTTTTAAAATAGTTTCCACATTGGGAAAGGTGGTCTGCAGACCGTCCATTAATAATTTATACATATCTATGGTATTAGGTACATGTTCATGCAAGAAAATCAATAACTTCATCTTTAAAGTAATCGGTGTCGATATCATTTTCATATTTATTGCACAGCCGAGTTATGCATTCTAATGTATCACTCTCGTTCATTTTAAAATTTAAAAAAATACTTCGAAATCGCTGAAAACATCATTATAAATCGAACTTCTTGCAGAAATTCCAGAAATAATATTATCATATATGGTATTATATATGCTTATTTTAAACGCATCTCCGCCAGTGAAGATCGTGCTACCTTCACGAGTTTAGTCAAATTGCATATTTTTTTGTAATTGGTGTTATCCGTTAGCAACCCTGCCTCTAATTCAATAGTTTCCAATTTATTTCTAAAGTCCTCAACAAACTTAGAAACTCATTTAAAAAGCGTTACTCCTTGTAGCAAATTTGACTGTATATCTTGTAGTGATACACTTGTACCGGGTGTCCAGATAAGAAAGGTCACCGGCTATATCTCAGGAACTATGAGTGCTAGAGCTGTCAAATTAAAAAAATGTTGATAAAAGTGATCATGAGAAAATGCTGGAAATAAATTTCAAGTACGTAACTCTTCCGGTAGGGGGCGCAATGAACAGTCGAAGAGTAATATTGCGATTACCTTAAAAAAATGTTTAATAATGACATCATAAAACTATAATTTTGAAATCATGATAAGTTCGTGAAACAAAAATGTTACAAAATTTTTTTTCTTACTCTTGAAATAAAGGGTGGAGGAAGGTCAGAATTTATAAAGAGCAAATGTCAAATAACTCTTTTGTTTTTTAACCGATTTTATTGGTTTTAATGTCATGCGAAAGAACTTATCATGCTGATTAAATTTATTGGCAACAATCAGAAAAATAACTAACTTTATCGCCGCTAGGTGGCGCCAACTTAAAATTTAGATTATTTTCCTTTTTTTCACAGAAATTTCAAATGGGGTGACATACCAGGGGTGTTAGTTGAAATTTGCCGGTTTTTTCGATAAAGAAAACACTTAATTTTCAGAGAAATCTCAAAATTTTTTATTCAAAGTATTGACCATTGGTTTCTACACATTTCGCCCATCTCTCAGGCAAATTATGGATACCATCCCAAAAAAACTTTTTCTCTTTCGAGGCAAACCATTCGACGAGTCATTTTTCGACTTCTTCAAAATTAGCGAAGCACTACTCTGCAAGGGAGTGTCCCTGGAGAGTGCGGCGGGTATGAAAATATTTCCCAATTAAGTGTTTTTAATGTGTCTTTCACCAGTTTAACGGTATGAGACGGCGCGTTGTCATGTTGCAAGATAACTTTGCCATGTCTTCGGGCCCATTCCGGCCGTTTTTCGATCAACGCATGATTCAAATTGATCATTTCTTATCGGTAACGATCCGTGTTCACCAGGTTTTAACAACTCACCACACTAGTCCCACCAAACACAGAGCATTGTCTTACGGCCAAAGCGATTTGGCTTTGCAGTCGATGGGCCGGCTTCACCAGGTGAAAGCCATGATTTTTTTCGCTTCGGGTTCTCAAAATAAATCCATTTTTCGTCCCCCGTGACAATTCGATGCAGAAAAGATTTCCTTTCGAATCGTTGAAGCAGCATTTCACAAACGGTTTTTCGATTTTCCATTTGTCTATCTTTCAGTTGGCGTGGCACCCATTTTCCATACTTCTGGATCTTTCCCATGGCGTTTAAACGTTGGCAAATTGCTCCTCGAGTCACATTTAGTGTTTCTGCCAATTTTTGTTGAGATTGGGTTGGATCAACATCCAATAACGCCTGCAATTCCTCGTCATCGAACTTTTTCGCTGCACCAGGATGTTTATTGTCTGTCAAATCGAAATCTCCACTTTTAAATTGACGAAACCATGTCTCACATGTTCTAATCACTGGAGAATGTTCACCATAAGTTTCTACCAGCAACCGATGAGCTTCAGCTGCTTTTTTCTTTTGATGAAATAAGAAAAGCAACGAATGCCGCAAATGCGATTTACTTGGAACGAAACTCGACATATTCACTGAGGTAAACAAATATGACGCGATTATTTTGGCGGAATGTGACTTGCGTATTTTTGTAAGTTAATGTCAATAGAAAAAAAATGACATACATGCAAAATCACAAAAATTTATACATATTGCTAGCGACATCTACTAGTAAAACCGGCAAACTTCAACTAACACCCCTGGTATTTTTCTTAATGTTAGTAGAAAGAGGATTAAAAAGTAAGAAATTTAGTGAAAACCGGAAGTCTATATCTAAATCCTATCAGAAGTTATAATTAAAAGAATTTTTATAATTAAAAATTATTATTGTAAATTTTAAAAAAATTATGTGTTAATTTAAAATAAATGAAATTATAACTAAAATAACAAATCTACATTATTTTGTCACCGGTAGGGGGCGCTTTTTAATTTTAATAATAATTTTCTATTTTTTTAAATAAATAAATATTTCTTATAATGCAGTTGAAAAAAGTATCAAAACCAAATGGAAAAACATTTTTAATGCCAAATTTATATCAAAATTTTGTCTTTCAAATTGTCAAATGAATCCACCGTCATATATAATACAATCACATAATTTTATACAATTAAATAAGCAGCGACATCCACTCTACTAATAGCAGTATATCTATTTCTGAAGTTTTTGCATTTCAGATCCAAAAAAATATATCTTTCCTCGTTATGGGTCTGAATTGATAAAAAATATTTTTTAATTTGCCCCAAAAATAAAAATCTGAACATTCGGCAAATCGTGGTAACCAAAATAATAAGCATCCCCATCTATTTACCTCTCAAGAAAGAGTATATTCAAATAATTTAGCACGCTTTAGAAAATGCCCCCTGGTGTTGATAAACTAATTCAGTTTTGTTGTTTTTGTTATAAATTTTATTAACCTCAAAAAGTTTTCGAATGACATTTGAAATTTTTAATTTGAAATTTTCTTTTATATATAACTTGTGATAGAATAAAGGTATTGAGATGCACCAAATTTCACCAAATTTCTTACAATTTCACACACTTTCTATTGATACTAAGAAAAATATATCATTCCATTTGAAATTTGTAAGAAAAATAGAAAAATTATATTTTTTTTAACTTGGTTTCACCTAGCGGCGACTGAATTACTTATTTTTATAAATGTTGTCAACTGTTTTAATGATAAATTCTTTCGTATGAAATTAAAATCATTAAGATCGGTTAAAAAAACAAAAGAGTTATTTGACATTTGCTCTTTATAAATTCTGGCCTTCCCCCACCCTTTATTTCAAGAGTAAGGGAAAAATTTCTGTAACATTTTAGTTCTATAAACTCATCATTATTTCAAAAAGTGTAGTTTTATAATGCCTTTATTTGAACTTTTTTTGAGATAATCGCATAATTATTTTTCGACTGTTCATTGCGCCCTCTACTGGAAGAGATATGAACTTGAAATATATTTCCAACATTTTCTCATGGTCACTTTTATTAACATGTTTTTTATTTGAAAGCTCTAGGAGTCTTAGTTCCTGAGATATTGCCAGTGACCTTTCTTATCTGGACACCCGGTACAATTAGTGCGCTGAAACATTTTATCCCATAGCACCATTAGTAGAGCTATTTCATATTCATCAAAGTAGTTTGATAATTTTGTTGCTTTCCTGCTCACATTCGCTAATATCTATTAGCACTTCCTGATTTTTTTTAAAATTCATTCTTAGAGCAAAAATCATCTCGTATCACTTAATCGCTTGATATGTTTTGATTTATCGGAAAAACTACTTGTAAACAGGTTCCACCAACGAGTTGATGAAGCAAAAAATACATTTTGAATGAAATAGAAATAATGTTGACTTGCTGACAAGACTCTGCAGTACAATTTCATATAAAATTCATGCTATGACTAGCATATGGTATGTAGGTAGCCTTTACATTGTGTTCTTTAATTCTGGCTTGTATTCCCTTGTCTCCTTGATCTCTACAATTTTGTATGTCTATGTTTAGCTCTTTAGTAGAGCTATTTTATATTCATCAACGTATTTTGATAATTTTGTTTTTCTTTGCTGCTCACATTCGCTAATATCTATTAGCACTTCCTGATTTTTTTTTTAATTTATTCTTAGAGCAAAAATCATCTCGTATCACTTAATCGCTTGATATGTTTTGATTTATCGGAAAAACTACTTGTAAGCAGGTTCCACCGACGAGTTGATGAAGCAAAAAACACATTTTGAATGAAATAGAAATAATGTTGACTTGCTGAACAAGACTCTGCAGTACAATGTCCTATAAAATTTATGCTATGATTAGCACATGGTATGTAGGTAGCCTTTGCATTGTGTTCTTTAATTCTGGCTTGTAATCCTTGTCTCCTTGACCTCTACAATTTTGTATGTCTATGTTTAAGCTCTTTAGTAGAGCTATTTTATATTCATCAACGTATTTTGATAATTTTGTTGCTTTCCTGCTCACATTCGCTAATATCTATTAGCACTTCCTTATTTTTTTTAAATTCATTCTTAGAGCAGAAATCATCTCGTATCACTTAATCGCTTGATATGTTTTGATTTATCGGAAAAACTACTTGTAAACAGGTTCCACCAACGAGTTGATGAAGCAAAAAATACATTTTGAATGAAATAGAAATAATGTTGACTTGCTGAACAAGACTCTGCAGTACAATTTCCTATAAAATTTATGCTATGACTAGCACATGGTATGTAGGTAGCCTTTGCATTGTGTTCTTTAATTCTGGCTTGTAATCCCTTGTCTCCTTGACCTCTACAATTTTGTATGCCTATGTTTAAGCTTTTAAAAAATATTAATATTAAAAATATTAAATATTAATATTTAATCAATACGACTCAAAATATCTTAGCAATGTATGCTAAGATATTTTAAGTCGTATTGATTAAATTGAAGAAAGCCAAGAAACCCTTCTTTTACCTCTCCTTTTTTATTTAAAAATCTTAAAATGATTATCAGCTGGTCCACATAACTATTATCAGGAGTAGAATCCACGATAATGGAAAAATAGATCGCTTCTTTCACTTCAGAAACTATATAAGATGTTGCCACATTGCCCATTATAGTTATGAATTCGTCGCATGTATTATGCGATAAATAATTAACTTTACCTCTACCTGAACAACCATATTTTTCAAGATGATTTCTTAGAAAATTGTCGAATTCTGATAGGTATTCCAAGCAACTAAAAAAATACCTCTTCTATTAGCATTAGCGCATTCTCTATGTCCTCGAAACGCCAAACCTATAGTGGACAACAGACGCACAGTAGCGACAATTCTTTTTAGAACCTCTCGCCAATATTTCTTTTCGAAGTCTATCTGCTTCACGAATTACGCGTAATTCACAATCAATTTGTTTCACTAGAATTTGTAATACGCCCAATTTACGCTTTTCGTTTTTGAAAGGCCAACATAGTTTTATTGTGATCTTGGGAAGATTACTATTCTTTTAATCCACGTTTTACATTTTTCCAATCACTATATCCTGTTGTAAATTTCGTCTGCACATTAAAAAACATTTTACATATGTAACAGTAGACACACTTATTAGTTTCTGTAAATATCAGCCATTCGCGTAATTCCTTAGAGCCGTTTGTTTTGATGCAACAGAAGTCTGTTTCTGATATATTTCTATAATAAACTCTATTTCTATCAGTATAAGTTATTTTTAAATTTTTAAAGTCCCCTATATTAAGCGGTTCATTTTTCTTTTTTTTGGCGCGAATGACCTTTCCCGTCGACGCCCTACAAACCTTTTTTTTTGTTTCAGTCTCTAGGTCATTACCTTTGTGATCATTTTCTTCTATCGCGACTGTTTATACTTTCCACTTTCACTGTATTTTCTATAACTGTAATTTCTTTATCAACTTCATCATCATCGTCGATAGAGATTTTAGTAGAAGATGCATGATTGGAAAGCGATACATTAGACACAGACGTTGAATTTTCATTTGGGATTGGTATAGCACAAAATGACGCAAGTGAATTTCTCTGCTGATCTGCGTATTTTTCTTGGGCTTTTCTTTTTCGTAGTTTTGCAGCAACACCTTCAAATCTTTTTTCATGGCCTAAAATGAATAAATAAATGATAATTGGTATTAAGAGCTAACAATTGTACGCGCTGGGTGGAAATTACAGAGTAATTTATAAAACTGAATATTTCACACATTTTTTAATATTACTGAATTAATTAACGAATAATTAATTCATAAACATAGAATTAATTACTCGTTAATTATAAACACTATTTTCTTGAAAATCTATATTTCGGGTTTTTTTTAAGTATGAGGAACATGGTGCAGCACCTAGCTTTTTAAACATTTAAAGTTGAAAATGACCCCCACGATTCCTTCAATGATCCCCACAATGTGTTCGTACGTGCTTGTTATGTTTCACGTTTCGTTTTATTTTTGAGTTTTGAGGCCGGTGCTATTCGGGGGCCACAGGCGAGCGACTCATGCGGTAATCCGCCACTGCATCTATGGCTTCACCAAAATTGATACTTGCCTATTAAAAAATTCTAAAAAAATGTTGCAAAATTAATTTAACTGGACTGATAACTTAACTAGACTACGACCGATGAGATAATATAATTTTCTTGTACTTAACATATACCCTTTAACCCTTCCAGGGCACCCTCACTTTGGATTATACCTATCTCTTAATTAAATTTTGGCCAGTAAGATAGTAATCTTACTACTATTACTATTTTTGCCAGTAATGTCAATTGTTTGTACTTAACATACCCTCCAACCCTTCCAGGATAGATTCAATATGGATTATTTTCGACGGGGTCGATAGATTTGATAGCATTCAAATAAATTAAATAAAAAGAATTTGAAAATAATTAATTAATTTTTAAATTATTTTCCCTTTAACTACTGTGACATTATGACTTATGTTACATAAGTACTCTAACAAATGTATAATAGTAGACATTTGCTGTTGCATAACAATAACATATTGTATAATGCAACAATTTTTTAATCGAAAATATTTAATACAAAAAACAAAACAAAAAAATAAAATAAAAGTTACGTAATATAAGGCTATCTGCAGATACGTGTTTCGGGATTTCATCCCTCATCAGTACAGCTGTGCCTTGCGTAATTGCAAAGTTAATTAAATTGATTAAAATTAATTAAAACGCACCGTCTCCTCTGAGACGATGGAAGTGATCGTTAGAGGACGTCTTCTGGAATGTCATGCGCGACATCGATAAATTGTTTTGTGCAAAAAAATTTTTCGACTCGGATTTTAATAAAGCCAAGTGAATAAATCCTTTTTTCTATTGCTATTAAATAAATCTTAAAAAAAAACAAAAAAAAAAACAACTACAAGCCTTATTTAACATGAGTAGAAAGAGCAATAATTTGCAGCTCTTTTTGCACATGTTTAAATGAAGGATATTGAAAAGGTATTAATAAATTATTATTATAAATAACATTACTAACTGCGACCAAATAAATAAACAATATATTAAAAAAATGTTACTATAAAATGATTTATTCTTTATCGATATTCTTCATTCAAATATGAATAAAATTAGCTATCTTTCCGTTCATTTATGTTCATGAATGGAGAATGTCGAAAAAATATTAATCATTTTATCGTAATATATTTCAAATTAGTTTAGTTTTTTTCTATTTAGACACTGTATTGATTTAATTGCGACCAAATGAATAAACGATATATGTCAAGAAAAATATCTAATTCTTGACATATATCGTTTATTCATTTGGTCGCAGTTAAATTAATACAGTGTCTAAATAGAGAAAAAAAAACTAATTATTTTCATAGTTGTTTTCTGATTTAATATTATAATGCAATACAAAAGTTGAACTAAATCTATTTTTTATATTTTCATAGTTATTTTCTTATTTAATATTAGATCTGTTATAATGCAATACAAAAATTGAACAAAATCCATTTTTTTTCACGCCACACCTTCCACGCTTATTCCCATCAATTACCTTTAATACACTCGATTCCCTTCCCTCCGTCCACTTGTAAAATTGTTGGCTCTTCGTGGGCGAAATCTGTCAAGCAATAAAATATTTCACGGTCCCCGGCACACAGAACCGAAGCCATTCTTCCCTCCGCCGAAGTATGAATGGATGAAAGAACCCCACCGAACAATTTGCTGAAGATTTCTCGTCGATTCAAGAAAAACTAAAAAAGGAGCGGGCTGATAAATGGTGAGTGCCAGATGTTCAAAATTCGCCGCTTGTACGTTTCAAATCAATTGACTTTAATATGGTCAAATTGCTTTAAAATGCGCTCCTTTGGGTTCATATTAATGACAGTTTACGGGCGGCTTTGTTGAGTTGGAGAATGGAGTCGAGTGTTGGGGTTGGTCGCACGTTAGGTGGAAATTGGATGAAATGGTTATTGTGTATATATATTTTTTTTGAGAAATATATATTCATTGCCCCAAAATATGAATATTAATTTATATATATGTTATGCACGAATTCACCCTTTATTCAGAACTTTATATGTTTTATTTTATTTACCCCTATCCCGAAAGATATTCACTTTTTTGTCCGAATTAGGTTGACTGTTTCGACTTTTGTCTTTTTTTACAGGAATCACTTCGGATTTCCCTTACATTTATATTATATTATTCAACTATTTTATATATTATTATTATGATCGTTATTAAATTCCATTACTACAGAGTTAGCATTCCTACAGAAACCCGTCCGCATCCACGCATTTTTCATCCCTTATGTATCGCAATGTACTAAATTAATCGAGAGTTTGTAAAGTTATTTCATCGTGAACAGATGTTCAGCGCCATTTTTTATTATTAACCGTTTGTAAAAATTGTAACTTTTTCTCTTTCTATATCGAATATATGTAACTCCAAATTTAAATCATATACATTTTTTTCGAAGTGTAATATCTATGTCCGGCGTGGGTATTTTGCCCGGGAAGTAGTTGCTTCAATAACTTCGTAAGTTTATAAATTGCAGAGTAATTGGAAGAGAAGAATTCATTAATTATTTTCACATTCTTTTCTTTTAATTTAATTAATATATAAATTTAATATTTTTTCCAGTGCAAATAAATTTACTTAATTCTTTCACATTTTGATTTAATGATTGTCCACTGATTTTGCTATAATGTAACGGCAATGCATACGGTCAGTTTAATTCACTTTTAGTTTTATTAAAACTATAGTCGCAATAAATTAATCTAGTTTTGTGCAAACAACATTTAAAATGTTATATCTAACAAATCAAACTTAATTATAAGTTTTGTTAAAGGGTGGTGCTTACTTACAAAGTCAACTTTGGGGATTTTTTGCTGGAAAAGTGAGCAACGTAGAATATGTTGCTGCTTGCTACCTAATAATAAATAAGATTATTAAAAATCTAGTAACTTAATCTGCGTTTTTATATATTTTATCGTTTTATTTTAATTTATTTATATTTATTATAACAATATGAATACCAACGTTTAAATATTAAACGTATTAATTATTCTAAGTATATATTATTTATTAGTGTTGGGCAAAATCGAGTGAATTTAGTAATCGAGTATTTCTGAATAACCAATTTTAAGTAGCTAAAGTTATTAAATAACAATAAAATTGAGTTTATTAATCAATAGGTAAAACTTTCCAATATTAATATTATAAATAACATTAAGAAAATTGTCATAAACTTCATTTTGCAGTGACAAAAAAAATCGAAAAGATCGACTTTGCACATCTCTATTATTTATTATTCCAAATATTTATGTGGCATACAATCATCTAATAAATCTGACTGATATTCATGATTTTGGCAATCTGGGTGGCCGCTTTCAAATGAAGCATTTTAAAAATTTCCTCGTGCCTTGAGCAGGAATCATTTAAAGCGAAACAGTTTAAGGATGTTCAAACCCTCGAAAATGATACGTTTTTAGTATCCGGTAAAAAGTACAATTCTGTTATTTATTAAAATATTGATCCGAAATTTTATATAGTGAAAAATATATGAACAATCTTGGATTATATAGAATTAATACATTTATATCTAAATTTATACTGCAAAAATTTGATAATAAAAGTGAGGTATTTTTAGTCATAAATAAATAAGTAATAATCAAAAAATATGGAAAATATTTAATACTTCCTATAAAATATTAAATACTTCCTATAGGGCAGAAAGACCTCCGGTTTATAGCCCATGACAGACTACTAACGCATCAATATGTATTGCAAATATAAATATTTGTAAAAAATTGTAATTCTGCTGTCTGAATAAAGATGTTTGTATATGTTCCTATAAAATCCTAGATTAATGTTTATTGACAATATTCATGAAATTCAATTTATTTGAACGCTTTCTACGGGGAAGAGATCTATCAAGCCAGATTTGATTGAGGAATATTTAAAAGCCAGATTATTTATATATTATTTTAAGGTTTCGGTTTAGTAGAAAGAGATAGCTACATAGTAAAATGGAAATAATCGTTTGAAAAAAGAGCCATTCTTTTGGATTTAATAATATGAATATTTATTTACATTTTTTTATTTACAAAGTATAAAGTATCAGTGTAAATATAAAATAAATCGTTAATTTTCGTGTATTACGTCAATTTACTAGTTCAAGTTAGAAAAGAGCATTGCACGAAATAATGAAGTTAATAGGTCATGCCTGTAAAGTTATTTGAATGCAGAAATCCTTTAAATTTTCATTGCACAAGTTTTTATTAGCAAAAATATAATTTGAAATTTTTATTATTTTACACACTAACAAAACATTACAATAAATGTTTAATTCATCTGATGAAATTCCTGCTTGTTTTAAGATTACTTTAATGTATAATACAATATTGTTCGTTGACCACAACAGCAATCTAACTCGAATTAGTGATTGCAAATATTTATATAGCTATCTCTTTCGTCTAAACCGCACCCTGAATAGGTCAGACCAGGTTTGATTTAGGAATATTCAGAATTCCGATGATATTATATATATAATTTTAAATGGATTATATTTTTATATAAAAAATTTATAACTGTGAAAATTTGTTATAAATAAATAAGCAATACCCAAAAAGTATATTTTTGTTACTATAAAAATCCTAGTTTAATTCTTAATTAACAAGATTCACGAAATTTATTTTTTCTGGAAACTGTTGTAGAAAATCCAATTTTCCTGCACCACATACGTGGTTTAATTCTGTCAGACCAGGTTTGATTTAGGAATATTTATAAGCCCGATGATGTCATATATATTTTAAATAGATGAAAAGATCACAGTGTTTCGATTTTTTGTCTACCTTAAAAAAATATTACAAGCGTTATGATATTACAACTTATACAGGGTGGCCCAAATTGTATATTACAATAGGGAATTTCGGTTATAAGGAGGGATAGAAAAATTCTCCTCGAGCTCTTTTTATAGATAAATTTAACGCAAAGGTAACATCAACATGTTACGTATTAATGAAAAGGGAAAAAATAACCAATTTACTAATAGCATGATCATCTATGACTTTTATTTAAAACATATAATAAATAGATAGATAGAAGACGTTTAAACTAAATTTAACATTTTTTGTACGGAATAGCTCCTATTATTTCCTTCCACACAGTAAGAGAACACAACCCATTCAATTAAAAGGAAAAAAAATCATTGATGGGATAGCATTTGCGTTCCATAAATATAAAATGTTGCATGTCTTTGCTGAGGCGTAATATTTATCTATATATAATTTTTAGTTTACTTAAAATAAAATAAAAAATGATAATTTCAAATATTAAAATATTATTAACTTTTAAACTGATCAATTATATTTAATTTATAAACTTGTCATTTAAAATAATCAAACATTAAAAAGTAAAGCGAAATAGTAAACACACCGCGTTTTCATCGACTTGGTTTCAAATATATGAGCGCAAAAAAAAAACATCGCTCTGCGAACGCATTCTTTAGATAAGAAAATCAGTTGTGCTCGGTCCGGACGGAGGTAAGTACATACGTATTGAATTGTTTTTATGTGTGCAATTCATTTTTGCGTTAGAAAGTGATAATTAGTGATATTAGCGATTTCACAATAAGGATGGCTTTTCATTATTCATCAACAACAAATAAATGGTGAGTTTTATTTATTTTAATTCATATTAAAATTTATATTCAGTTATAGTATTCTGTAATGTCCAATAGAAACATTATTAACGTAAATTAACATTTTTTTATTAAATTGAAAGCAATATGAAAATTATTTTACTCGATAGAAATGTTGTTTTTTTAAAAATGTTTTTTTATTCGTACATAACTTAATTCTAAGAGGCTAATTGAACTGAACTAATAAATCTTAAGCGGATTAATATACCTAACAGTTACAATATTATCTCTAAATGGAGGCGTAAGAATGTGCAGATGCAGCGTGCATATGTATCTGGAACAAAGAGTTTATATAATAATAAGTGAATAAAGGCCGAAAGACCTCCGGTCGATAGCCGTTTCTCTTAAGAATAATATAATAATATATATATATATATTACATATATATTAATAATATATATGTGTTTTAAATTGTTTCATGTATTGTATATTAAATTAAATATGTATGTATTCTTTGGGAATAAAGATGTTTGTATATAAGTGAATGAAATGTATTGTGTGAGCGATAGCTAATTTGCATATTTGTGGTTGTATTAGATTGATGAAAATAACAGTAACACCGAAATTATTATTCACATATTAGTCCTTTATAAAAGTTTTGAAATTAAAATTAAAATGCTCAGCTATGACAATAACGAAAGAAAATGAGATGTATTGTCCTTCCAGTCAAGAAGCTGGAATGTGTTTTTTAAAAAATGTCTTTTATCCCCAGTCCTAAATAACATATTCTGCCACGACATATATAATTCTGAATCCACATATTTTAACCCTTCCCAGAATTCCTTACTTTTCTCTCATCGCCCATGTCCCCACTTTTCAATCTACCAAACCATCACTACAAACTTCCTTCGACACGGTACAAGCCTAGTGTTCCAAATGGCGCATTCAAATTAATCCTACTAAATCCAAACTCTTTATCTCATTCCACAAAATGGCACTACAGCCCCCCACAATTTCCATCAATATCCCCTAGTATCTCCCTCCAACACCTGATAAATGCTTAGGCATCCTATTCGACTCCAAAGTATACTTCAAACTTCATATAATCTCCTCTAAAATTATAATTAAAAACAGGGTAAATTTCTTACGTACAAGCAACAAGGTATATCCATTAAAACCGCCACTTATATATAAAATATATGTTATTTGTCGGCCCCTATTAGATTACGGTGCTCTTTTCGCTCAACTCATCCTGAGTTGGGTAAGGATTCTTAGGGATGATCTTTCGGCGACTTGAAGGTGATAAATAGTGGGAGTTATCACCTCCAAGTCGCCGAAAGATCATCCCGCTACTTAAATAAGGTCGGCATTCAAACGCTAGATTGGCCAGAATGCAGTCCAGGTCTCAATCCAATTGAGCATTTTTAGAATCAACTCGAAAGATGAATTCGTAATAGCGTAGCATTGCAGGAAACCCTCCAAGAGCTAAAATTGGCACTTCAAGAAGAATTCCATGCAATACCTCAAGATTTATTAACAGCTTTAATTAATTCAGTACCTCGTCGGTTACGTGAACGGTTACGTGAAGTGATTCAAGCACCAGGACGACATACGCGCTATTAGACATCATTAGATTGTCGGTTAAAATACAAAGTTTGAACTTTTTAATGATTATTAAAATCAGGATTTTGTACTATTTTATACTTTATTGAATTAAATTTATTACTATTATTAATAATTATATTTAAATAACTGTGACAAAGTGAATGAATACTCTTTTCTATTTAAATTAAATTTCATTTTGCGTTAATTTCTATTCTTTTTTCTGTTAATTTCTCTTCAATAACGAATATTTCTTTCGATTAAAATCATTATTAAATTAAACATTAGTATTAGTTATTAGTTATTTTGTGATTTTTTCTTGATGCCCGGTTTTTTTTTTGCCGGTCAGTGTATTCTTCTCTGTGATCAAATTCTAATCTGCACTGAATTTGGTATCAATACACCTACATTTAAATAGCTTTTTAGCTTTTTAATGGAGCAAGGGCTAAAATTGTACTACATAGAATTGCATAGAATATTTTGGTTTGTTTCCACTATAACTTTTATTCCCTTATGTTGATTTCAATATAAAACAAATTAGTCACAGGTTTTTTTTTGTACCGTATATTATTTTGTTTTTTTTTTTAAGTGTGTTTTATTTAGTATAATCATTTTTTGTGTTTCCACTGAAACTTTTTTCTTTCTCCTGTTGATTTCAATATGAAAGCCCGTGAACTCGAAAAGGAGTCGGGCAGGCTTCAGTTTCATGAAACCGGTCCACAAACAAACAAACACACACAAAAAAACTGTTGTAATTCTCACGTCCTGTGGATGAAAGAAATGAAGCGTGGAAGCCGATGGAAAAAGCGTGCCTGCGCTTCGCTGCCTCTCCTTAACATAACCTTTTTCTTTCTTCTTTATACACAGCTCGATTGTAAATGCACTTTATTGACTTATTAAAAAAAAAGAAGTAGAAAATGAAAAAAAAAAAAAACATTTAATTTTTAATAATAATAATATATTAATTGATAAACTAATGAAAAAAATAATACTGATGAAGGTTTAAATTAAGTGTTTTAAAAAAGTGAAACAAACCAAGTGTAATTTAATTTAAATCTTTATCAGTAATAATTCAAAATGTTTGACCAATTGATAAGTGAAAAAATCATTCAAGAAATAATTAAGAAAGTAAACAAGTTTCATTGATATTCCGGTTCCAAATACACATAATTTACAAAAAAATATATGTGAAGAAAATCAGCAAACACGAAGAGCTGGCAATGGAGGAAAAGCAGCTATGGAAAGTGAAAAAAAAAAAACTTTACCAATTATACTGTCAGCAGCAAGAGTGATCTCTAAAAATCTTCATAATAGCACAGATAAACATAATATTAATAGTTTGAAAAATACACTTGATTTGTTTCACAATTAGTGAAACAAATCAAGTGTATTTTTCAAACTATTAATATTGTGATCATGTTTCATAAAGTGATTAATGAGAACCAAATCAAAGATTCAGATAAACATATATATAGCAAATACGAAGAGCTGGCAATGGAGGAAAAGCAGCTATGGAAAGTGAAAAAAAAACTTTATCAATTATACTGTCAGCAACAAGAGTAATCTCTAAAAATCTTCATAATAGCACAGATAAACATATACTTTGTCTGTGATAATAGCTTAAATTTATACTACACCTAACAAAGCACACCTATATAGAATTGCAAAAGGCAGTAATACCCAACACTTACCGCATAGTTAGAAAGTTCATGGGCGATGACAAAATAATACAGTAACACACAATGTCCACTGAATCTTGATTCAGTAGATAGCTCCAGTTTATGCCGTGATTTTTCAAACATTAATAATAATAATGTCTTAGAGTCCCTTTACAACTCTGGGACACTTAGGTTGAGTTTTTTGTTGTTTTAGGGTTCCGGCATCGGTTTCATTTTATAACCTCGTTGTCATCTATGATATTATATATATATTATATCTTATTTATTTTAGGTTAGGTACATGTATGTCTACTTTAATATTGTGATTTAGGTTTATGTTTTTATATATGTTGTGTGATGTTCTGGGGCTCTGGATCACCTGAATTTTAGATTATTTCCACTATGAGAACATTACTTGTTGGCTGAAACAGAGACGAGTGACAAAAACTGACTACATATTTTTAAGAACTTTCAGGGAATAAGTAGTAATTTGCCTCCCACTTCTCCTCGCCATGGTGCAACCTAATAGTTATTGGTATCGATTTCAAAGATATTTGTAAGTCGACAATGCAAAGTTTAAATTCACGACTTACTCATATAATTAATGAAAAACAAATTTAAATTAATAATATTGCAATTTTTTCTGAATTAAATAAAACCATTTCTCATAATCTCAGGAAGGTAGTAATAACAATTTTTTTAATTTATTTTGTTGATTACTGTAGTGGTAACAACTTCCCTTTTTACGTAAAGTTTTTTGTTCTTTGCATTATTCTCGAATAAAAAATTGTTACGTTATACAATTATTTGTTAGGTAAATATTATGTTCATTATGTAGTTTAATATCTGGCGGGGTATATGCACGAGAAATAGTTGTTTCAATGGATGCTTGTTTTTTTAAAAATTATTTTTTAGCACTAGCTTGTATGTCTACATCTCTTTCGGATACTATACATCCATTATCAATAGTTGAAAATTATATGGTTGAAGCTGTTACTTGATGAAATTCCATTATAACTAATTTTACACTCTGGATTATTTTTTTAAGTTTGACAGATTTATTGTAGAAAACACTGCTACAAACATTTCATCGGGCAGCTGCCTGATGATAATACTGTGTATCGAAACAATCTTAGCAATATTTTCTACAATAAATCTGTGAAACTTAAAAACAATCTAGTATTTTTTTTAATTTTTATTTTAATCGAAAAATATATGATCGTGTAGCCCATTAAATGTAGCATTTAATTCCGTAATTGTTTTTAAAAAATATATAATCGGAGGCGACTAACATTACAAATCATAAGACCCATTATCAGGATCGCACCCTTAATTGTAAAATTAGTTTTCAATAGTTGTCTAACAAATTTTATAACGGCGTCGGTACATTTATGTGGTAGATGGATTAAAGGAAAAACCTAATAGTAATTATGTCAGTATAAACAGACCCTGTTTCTTAAAACTAGCCGCTTGTCGGAAATTAATTATCTAATTTATTAATTATATTATTCATTATGTCTCATTTTTTTAAATCCAATTTCCGTATGTAAGATTTTTTTTTGGTATTCATTAACATCAATAAAATAATTTAAACAATATTGTGAAAGCCTAATTTTTAAAACAGTATATTATTTATAACTGACAACAACATTGTAACAAATCAATTACATAAAACGCTCAACGCACACAAGATCCGAACCAATAAAACTAGTTTACGATTTTTCTCCCTTTTTTTCTTCCATTCAAACAAGCAGTAAACTGCATCATCCCACGTGTCAATGGTCATTATATTCCTGGTGCGTTAAGACGGATAAACTGTTAGGACGTTTTGAATAGGGCAGGCAGGTAATAAGGACGCAATCCATTCAGAAACACGTAATCCTTGCTGCTCGTCTTTTCCCCGGGACGGTGCCGCTCTTTTTTCTGCTTCCCCTCATTGTTGCCGTTGCACAAGGGCGGATTACTTTTGATGGGAACTGACGGCGATGGTCTTTTCCGACAGAAATTGACCGATTCCGATCAAAGGTGACACAATGACGCGCTTGTGTGCGCGTAATCCGAAAATAAGGATCTTCTGTTTGTTCAATATTTTGCGTCAAAAATTATATTCGAGCACCTGTGTGCGCGTTGGTTTTCTTTTCGGAGTGTGTTTGGTTTATCGTGTTTTGTAAATCGAGTGTGCTGAATTGTAAAAGAAATATTAAAATGTGTAAACATGTATAAGAAATATTGTTACCTATTCATTCAGGACAAATAGTTGTAATAATAGAAAACTTTGTTACACAACAGAAAAAAAATCAAAGATGGATAATAATCAAAATAGAAATTGTATATAACAACAAAAATTGCATTGCGAAGGGTTTCACAATTTCAAGTTTTGAATTATTTACAAGAAAATATTCGTGATATATGAATCATACTTTCCCTGCTGATTCGTTCAAACAAGTTTTTATATGAAAATTTAATTTTAAATAAAAAATTATTAATCAAATAAATAGATTATTTTCTTTTAATGTTAAAGTCAAGTATTTTGAAGATTGAGAGAAAACTATTTTACATTTATAGAAACTGTCTTAGTCATATGTGAGAATTTTACTGAGTTTTATTTATACGTCACTACACAAAATTTAAAATATTAATTTAAACTATTAAAGGGGTTTAATAGTTTTTTGCTTTAAATAATATTTTTTTCATCTAAGTTAATTTCATGATACATTGTAAGAGTGATTTGTATATCACGAATATTTTCTTCTAAATAATTCAAAACCTGAAATTGTAAAACCCTTCGCAATGCAGAAATTAATTCCGCCTCGTGAATATATACATATATACATTGTTTTGTTTCCAGTACTGGAACGTTCCATTTGCACACCTTCGAGCGCGACGGAATAAATTCAATTTTCATGTCAGTTTCAATCACGCGAAATTATTCAGCAAACACCGACGTTACAAATTAATCCCCCAATGAACGTTAACACACCGCTCATCGCGCGCAATAAATCAAATTACATCTCTCCCGCCGCCCTTCCCTCCATTTTACCTACCAGCTCTAATCCGAACAAAGTTATCGGCATTCTAAACTCTGCATTATTCAAGAGGAGACAATTGAACAAAAAAAATATAATTTTTGTTTCTCTCACGATTTTATTTCGTTGGAAATGTTCAGTAACGTCAATGCATTGCAAGTAAAATTAGATATTAATTCAAGTGAAAAGTGAAATTTCATTAATGTCGCAAACTCTTGAAACAAATATTTCTATACAAAATCATTCTATGAGTACTCTTTCTGAGAGTTTTTGATATTAATAGTTTACTGACATAAATAGAAAACAGTATTCATTCTCTTGGTCACATTTAGCTTTAAATGTGGAAATAATTTATTAATTATTTTCAAATCATTTTTATTTAATTTATTTTACTGACATTCAAAAATTATTTTCTCATCTGGCACTTGGTAATATATATTGCAATTAATAAAAAATAATTAATTAATTGACAGAAAGGCTTCTCTGGTCATTAGCCGATTACTGTTTTATTTGATTTCAAAATACATTAATTTGAAATTTTATATGTTCTATTATCAAAACAGTAACAAAGATGTTTAATAATAATAATAATTACTTTCTTCTTTCTTTCTTAATCTTATCCTCTTTTACCCGTATTGGGTGTCGAGATAATAATTACTTATAACAATAAATATATTACCTACCAATAAAATAAATAAAAGAGCAGATTAAAAAGAATAACTTTACATTAATTAATTAATTATTTAATTGTGTAAATAATTAATATATTTTTTTTTTATTTGATTTAATTTAGAGTAAGTTTATTAAGAAAACATTTGGTACTATTTCACAAAAAATGATACAGTAACCTTATGTTAATTAATTATTTATTACAAAAGGATATGTTCAATGAAATAAAATCATCACTGAATATTATAATTATAAATCTCAGACCGAAACAAAATAAAAAAGTATTTCATTACTTACTTATTTTTTGTTTTGTAGTAAATTGAAATTGAAATATGGCGATTGGTTTTAATATTTAAACATTGGTAGTTCATATTGTATAAAATAAATATGAATAGATTATTAAAAATCAACCAATCAAACAATTAAACACAGATTAGATTGAATAACTTTAAATTCTCGACTTTAAAATTTATTTCTCTTGAAAATGGGCTAATAACCCAAAACTAGTCGAGAATTTAAAGTTATTCAATCTATTCTGTGTTTAATTATTTTATTGGTTGATTTTTAACAATCTATTCATATTTATTTTTATATGCCTTTGTCAAGGCATTGCAATTGGAACACACTGACCTAATAACGTCCGAAACATAAAAATGGTAGTTTTTAAAAACTAGACTTGTCATAAGAATTAATTACACACACAAGTATCTGTAATTGTGATGGATTAACGAAATGAAAATGTGAAGATGTATATTAAATTTATATTATTCTGACAGTTTAAATTTAAATGTTTGGTATATCTAAATATTATGTTATTGAAGGAATGGCATTAACTCCAATGTCACTTGGTGATGAGAAGGTTGATTTTCCCTTTTGATATGTGTGCTGATTTGCATGCCTCTGGGGGAAGTATATCATAAATAGAAAACAGTATTCATTCACTTGGTCACAGTTATTTAAATATATTAAATAAAAATGATTTGAAAATAATTAATAAATTATTTTCACATTTAGCTCTGTGACTATTGACTTACCTACGTAAGTACGTTAAACAAATGCACATTAAAACAACTACTTCCCGGGCAAATACCCACGCCGGACATTGAATTACATAATGTACACCTGCCGTTGCACATCAACGTGCACACGTGTCTGCAGATGGCCTTGTATTATGTAACGTTCCTTTTGTTGTTTTTACATTAAATTTTTCTCGGATCAAAATTTGTTGCATTATTCAATGTTTTATTGATGTGCAACGGCAGGTGTACATTATGTAATTCAATGTCCGGCGTGGGTATTTGCCCGGGAAGTAGTTGTTTTAATGTGCATTTGTTTAACGTACTTACGTAGGTAAGTCAATAGTCACAGAGCTAAATGTGAAAATAATTTATTAATTATTTTCAAAAGAAGTATATCATTCCTAATGTGGAGATCCAGCACCTTTTCTATGCCTTTTAAAAAGAATGAAGATGGACTGATTGGTCTATAGGCCTTAGGCTGTTCAGTAGGTTTACCCGCCTTTCGAATAAAGATTACCTCAGTCCATCTCCGCTCCCTTGGAATATGTCCCAGGGTATGACTTGTACTGAAGATCCTCCTTAGGTTTGTTTTAATCAAATTCAGACACTTCTGGATCATGCTTGGTGCTATGCCTTCACCTTCTGGTGTTTTTTTAATGAATTCTTTCCTCAGCGCTGGATAGGTCGCATGGGAAGTGAAGAGCCGGCTCTGCACTTCTAGCCACCGAGATCTCCCGATCTCACCCCATGTGACTATTTCATATGGGGTTATATTAAGGAAGCTGTTTACGTTCCGCCTTTAAAAACAACTATGAACGATCTGCGAAAGCGTATCACTGTTGTATTATCAAAAAAATTAAAATATTCTCTTTTCATGGCTACAAATATTGTCAATTTTCGATTTGTACTTTAATAAATAAGATTTTTTAAAAGTGGACCCTGTTTTAATAATAAATGTATAAGTTATAATTAAATATAATTAAATCATGCCATGATACACTAAATATTCGAATCGACATTAAATAATAAGTATTGGAATAAGAAAGAAGAATCTCAAGTGTGTCAACCATATAATGATATAATAAATATCAAAGAATCTATACGCACTTCAAAATATAAGTACCTGGAAGAAGCAATTGATGCATCATTTAGTAGACTTTAAATGCGTATACTCTAAATATAATAATAATACCATCTCTAATAATATAATTAATCTTTACAGATGAATCAAAAAGAATTGATGGTGTAAGGTATGCTTTTCTTTATTAAAAATCTAATTTAAAAGTAGATTAAAGTTAGGAGAACATATAATTTACAATTCTGCTGGACTGATTGCGATTTATAAATGTATTGAAAACATTATGGAAGAACAGCAATATAAAAAATATTCAATATGCACATACTCTAAATCTATCGAGCGTATAACAAAAATCGACAACAAAGTTGGTATTGGAAACCTAAAGTCATGTTTGAACTAAATTCACACGCATACGCGTAAAGTACTGGTTGTCATGTTGACAAGTTAGTTGTCACTGTTTAACCGCAACCACGAGACTTCCAACGTCAACTTCGTCGTCGATTTTTGTTATACGCTCGATTGTGTGAGAGCCATTGACATATAGAATACGTCAAGTCAAACAAATCAGAAAAATCCAACAATTGATCTATAACTACATACAACACCTAATAGAGATAAATATTGACATACAATTTATTTGGACTAAAAGTCAATGTGGTTTATACGCCAATGAAATAGTGGACAAAATCGTAAAAGGTCAAACTGATTAAGCATAAAGCACTATATTTATAAAAAGGCAATTAAAGATACAATACAATATATAAAAGCAGTCAAAAAGCAGGAATGTATGAAATAATACAATAAAGAAAAGTCGTTAAATAAATCACACTATAAAGAACTTCAGCCTGAACTACTAAAAATCATATTGATAAAGCAGAGTTCTCCAGGAGGTTTGAAACGTCAATAATGAGATTTTAAGTTATCCTTTCTTTAAAAAATGTGGGTTAAAATATGTATTAGAAAAATGATAGATCTACCATTTTTTGGATTGAATTTCTATTCTACACTTTTTATAAAGGGTGGACCACGAATAATGGCCATTAAAAGTTTTCCGGGTGCCTGACCAAGATTTTTTTTTTAAATATACGTTTTTTGGGGGGTATTGCACACTGTAGTGGGTTCCATGTGCAATTCCCCCCCCCCCTAAAAAAGATTTGGAAATAGCAGAGAGCTATGGAATGTAAAAGTAGTATAAAAATTGGACAACATTCTTATACCATCGTTTCTTTACATTCTAAAATTTTTCTATTCTAAAATCTATTATAGTTTACTTAGAGTAGCTCCAATCAGTCTAAATGTTTAATCCGATAAAGTGTGTTACTTATATTAGTTTGAAAATATATTGAATTACATTATTTTTCTACAATGAGAGATTATTATTGCGCACTGCATCTTATAATTTATGTATCGAATTTATCGTGAACAACCAATATATGCAACCCAATCACCACCGTCCAGCAGGAATCGATCCGATTACAGTTCCCTGCGCTCCAATGTGCATCAGCAGGAATGAAATAAAAAGGAAGCATACCCGCAACAGAACCAACCTTGACCGAGAAATGAAGAGAAACGGCGCGCAGGATCGTAGCTGGTGGGGGCAAAACGGCATACCTGATTTCCAACATTCGCTTATTGCGTAGCGTGTAGTGTTAGCAGCGCGTCGTGCGCGTTTCCGCAGGAAAAGGCAGTAATGTGAATCGTGCGCAAGCCGTCAAAACAAGAAGAGAAGAAACAAACTGTGCCAAAAAATAATTACAAAAAATTGAAGGTGAGTTTTAATTATTTTTTTATGGTTGCGTTTGAGATGAGATTCGGGATGGAAATTCATTTCGGGGGTTTTGTTTGGGGGGATGAGGGGATGCGCGGACACTTGTTGAAGGCCGGGAAAAATGTGCAGCGGGGTTGAATCCTTGCTATTTGTGTAGCGCATGAATATAAAAATTACGTTACCGGTTTAATTGGCAGCGGTTTGTGCAGTTCGTAACTTGTTGAACAGGAAGTTTTCATGCGAAATTGTTTACAATTGCATTCAATTAATATTCATGCTTCATAAAAAAATACCACAGAATTATTATGAATATTAATGATGAAAACACCACATTACAAAAATAATTCAGTTTCGACTTAATACAGTCATTATCAAACGGTTTGATGACTGTAAAGTCGGTTAATGAGTTTTATAAAGACTGTACTGCCATTATCAAACACATTAACCGTTTGACAATGACTGTATTAAGTCGAAACTAGTTACTGAATAAAAAAACGCAGTATGTGATACGAGCAATGTGTTTTATTTAATTTCTACCTTCATATTAATACTAATTTAAATTCAGTATTGCTAACTAAGAACAGTTGACACTGATCACTTTGTATTTGATAGAAAGAAAAAAATAGATTGTAAAGTAAACTTATGGCTTACGTAAATAAATATTCCCTGTATATACTTCACATTCGAAGCTAATTGTGCCTACAGGAAACTATAGTCATAAATAAAAAAAGTTTAATTATACAAACAAAATAAAAGTATAATCAATAGTTTTAATATTTAAACATTAGTAGTTCATATTGTAATAATAAATATGAATAGATTATTAAAAATCTACCAATAAAATAAATAAAAACACACATTAAATTAAATAACTTTAAATTCTCCACTAGTTTTGGGTTATCAGCCCATTTTCAAAAGAATTGAATTCAAAATTCAATTTTGAATTGATAACTCGAAACTAATCGAGAATTTAAAGTTATTCAATTTAATCTGTTTTTTAATTTATTTTATTGGTAGATTTTTAATAATTTATTCATATTTATTATTAAAATAAAAGTATTTTATTATTTAGAAAATCAACTAAATTCGCAGTCTAAAAAAGTTACTGTTTTCTAATATTGAAAATGTACCACGAACTAAATGCCTCGAATATTCAAGAAATAAATTCGTAATTATTATTATTAAACTGTAAGTTTCGTTTTCTTTTTTTTTTGGAATTTCCCTTTGAAAGCAAACAACGATAAAACTGCTTATATTTATGTCACTATAAATAAACGCAGTTTATCCTTATCCACAGCTCTGTTTAATTCATATTATTTACAAGCACTGTCGCAACCTTGAATGCATGCATGCAAATATTTTATCATGAAATGTGGTCAGGTTTATTCATACACATTTGTCTTCTCGCGATATAAACATGATTCAATTAAACGCCGTTATCACATTCGACTGTCACGAAACTATGACTTGAGAATGTGGTTCGTTATCAGATTTGTTATCGCAATATTATAATATTTTTATCGGGTAATTAGAGTGATGATATTTGTTGGTCAAACGCGTGTACTTGTAATTTTGAATGATTTAAAAAAAATCGATTTGTAGTTTTGTATCATTATTTTTTTAATTATTAAAATAAAATAATAATTAAAACGTTGGGTTGGTTCATAATTTTTATTGTAGTGATATTTAACTTGTAACAAATTTCAAAACCGCGTTATTTAAACGACTCAAATCGAAGTCCAATAAATTATTTTTATACATTTCAATTGATTTTAGTATATTTAATTAATATCGAAGAGAAAAGTTAGCGGTGGATTTTTAGTCACGGATTTTGTGGGCCGGCGCATTCACCATGTTTTGTAACCTTCTTTCACTAAAGAAATCTTATTTTCTTACAAAGTATTATATCAGCAAGATTAAGATTACGGATTCAAAATATTTTTTTCGGCTTCCATTATTAAGGGAAGATGTTTATAGTAATTAATTTTTCAAAAAAATCCATACAAATTTACCTGAATGGATTTACGATTATTTTATTTTAATAGTTAATATTAAGTATCTTTAACAATAATAAACAATCGCCACTGCGTAATCTACTTTGGATTTTTTTCTTCAACACAAACGTTGTCTCCAGAAATTAAATATATATATATATATATATATATAACTCCAATTCGCCTAAATGGATTTTCGATTTTATTGTTTCAATAGTTAATATTAAGCATTCTTAATAATAAACAATAGCCACGGCGTAATCTCTTTTGGAACTATTTTATTTTGAATTAAATTTGTTTGTTTAAATAATTAATATCAAGCATTGTTAACAATAATAAAGAGGGAAATTTGAATTATGGATTTTTGAAAATTTCTTGAGAGAACATTTTTGTTGCTACAAAAAAGTATTATTTATTTATTTATTAAACGATAAATATCTTTACAAATTGAAAAACTAATTAAATTATAGGGAACTGAGTATACTTAAAGATAATTTTACAAATGTCAATACTACAAACAAGCAAAGAGAAATACTTTCCGATAAAGAACTTAAACTATATGAATGAAAAACATAATATTATACATAAAAAATATATATTATATAAGCTACCAAACAGGAGACTTAAACTAAATGAATAATGAATCCAGATCAATGACCAAGACCGCTCTGCAAAAGCTTGAGTAATTACTAACAAATAAATCAAAGTTTAATTATGGCAGTAAACAATTTGCGGTGTGCATCAATCCATCTAACATAAGTGGATCTATGCAATTTTTCTCTAAATAAAACAAGTGATCTCGTAGAAGGACCTGCCTATTTATGCCAAAAGTCAAGTCTTCCTAACAGTTCTGGACAGTTAATATGACTGTTTATTAGTTTGTACAAAAAACACATGTCAAAATAATTTCTGCGAAACAGTAACGTTGTAATGACTAGATTTACTCTAAGCAAATTATAATTTAATTGTGGATTCAATATATTCATCCTATATGCTATATGACGTAAGAATTTCTTTTGCACCATCTCCAACGAATTAATTAAGTAAAGCTGATGTGGATACCATATTGTTGCTCCGTATTCTAAAATCGGTCGAACTAAAGAGCAATATAGAAGCCTTAAAGTGTCGATCTTAAAGTCACTACCAATTCGATTGATAAACATCTTGTAAGCTTTATTAGTAATAGCCAATATATGAGTTTTAAAACATAAGGATTTCTCAAAGAAAACACCTAAATCATTTATGCCCGATACTCGTTCCAGTGTAGCATTATTAATGCATTAATCACAGTCAATTATGTTTTTATTCCTAGAGAATGTGATACATTTACATTTGGAAATATTTAAATATAATCAATTAATTGTACACCACCCATGTAAATAATTTAAATTATCTTGAATGTTATTAACATCAGATACAGAGCCCACGGTGTGAAATAATTTTAGATCGTCTGCGTAGAGTAAATATTTGCAGCTTAGTGTACTGCAAATATGTACTCCTTTGGGCAGGTCATTGATAAATACATTAAATAAGATTGGACCAACATGGGATCCCTGGGGTACACCAGAGGTCGCATTTACATTAGCTGAAACGCAATTACCCAATCTAACCATTTGACATCTATCAGAGAGAAAGCTTTCTATCCATTTAACGACACTGTTCGAAAAGCCGATATTATATAATTTTTGTATTAGGGTGTGATGGCATACTCTATCGAAGGCCTTGGCGAAATCAGTATAGATAGCATTTACCTGACACCGGTTCTCCAAGGCGGTCAACAAATAATCTTGATAGATCATCAAATTTGTGGTTGTAGACTTACCTGAGGAAAACCCATGTTGTTCGTCAACAATTACATTCTTCAAAGACCAACCCAACTGTTCGCTTACAATACGATCTAAAATTTTTGGAATCGCAGATTGAATAGAAACTCCGCGGTAGTTACTAATGGCTAATATTAGTCCCTACATTTGAAAATTGGACTAATATAGCTTCTCTTCCAAACGGATGGTACACAATGTTGCTCTAGAGAAAGATTATAAATGATAGTTAGAGGATGACAAATTGTATAAGCACATTCTCTAAGGAATATATTTGGAACATTATCAGGGCCACAGGACAAAGTTGCTTTTAAATTAACTAATTCATTGAAAACTCGCATAAAATCAATCTTAAAAGTAAAAGAAGGGTCAACACTCTGTTCAAAGGAAAAATGATTAATACTTGATGTTAGATTTTTACTATAAACGCTAGAGAAGTACACATGAAATAGATCAGCCGATTCCTGTAAGTTAATACTCTTAAGATCATTTAAATACATAGTTGTAGGCATGCCCTTTACTTTTTTATGTTCTTGGACAAATTTCCAAAAATTATTACAGTTATATCGAATATTATTCTCAGTCATGTGAATATATTTTAAATATAATTCCTTGCTTAGGGAATTACAATTTTCGCGCAACCCTTTGAAAACTAAATAATCTTCGATTCGGTTTGAATTTTTAAATGCAATATGTGCTCTCTTTTTATCTTTAATCAAATTAATTAACTTGTAATCGATCCATTTTGGATATTTATTACCATAGTGCATTCTTTTTTTCGGTACAAATAAATCTATTGTGGCATACAGTATTGAATAGAATGCATCCACAGCACTACTTACATCTAAACATGATTTAAAATAGTCTAACCATACAGTACTAGCAATAACATCATTTATTTGACGATAATCTGCATTTTTAAAATCATGATAATAAATGTCACAGTAGGCCAAATTATTTATACAATTGCAGTTTAGAACAATATTGTAAGGGATATGATGATTTTTAACATTGCAAAGTAAATCAGTTGCCAGATTATTAGAGAAAATTAAGTCTAGAAATTTATTAAATTTGCCAATTTATTATTGTTAATAATGCTTAATATTAACTTTTTAAACAAAAAAATCAAAAATCCATTCCGGCAATTTGGAGTTACGCATTTTTTTTTCAGAGAAAATATTAAAATGTAAAAAAAAAAGATTTCCAAAGTAGATTACGCCGTGGTTACTGATTATTATTGTAAATATGAATTTATGAAAATTTCTCGAGAGAACATTTTTGTTGATACAAAACAAATTTTCCAAAACAGATTGTGATTTTACACACACGTTATAATATGAATAACAGGTAAATTTTAGTAAGTGGGCACTTTTACAGGTGTTATTTTTCGGGGGTATTTTTTGCTTTTTGTGGGGGGTTGATTTTATATAATTATTAAGGAATAATTGTACCAGGAGGAATTTTTGTAAGGGGTTGTAATTTTCCACATATGTTTCACAGCATAGTTTTCTAAGGGAGTTATTTTTCATGAGGGATTTTTTAGGGGTCTTCTGATCAATTCAATCGGCTCGATCTTTTTAATCAGCGCCATCGGATCGATTTTTCTAATCAGCTCGATCATCTCGATACTTCATTGATTGATTGATCGATCTTGCCCATCACTATTAAATAGTATGATTGCAATATCGGAATGGTTTTTTCAAAATAATAAACTATTTATTTCCCATAGACATATGAATTGAAAACATAGCAGAAAATTACTAATAATTTAAACTATGGAGCCTTTTAGGAACGATTTTTTATGCTGGATGTATTCTTCATACCCTAATTAATATAATAAAACAATTTCCAGAGTACCATTTATATATATATATATATATATACAAACATCTTTATTCAGACATCATTACATAATTGTAAATAATAATAATAAAACAAATATTGTGTTAGTCTGTCCGGGCTATCGACCTGGGGTCTTTCTTCCCCATTTTTTTTATTTTGTTTAAATAATTTATTTCCTTCACGAGGATCTCCCGATATACGAAATTTTCAATAATCGAAAAATATAACTTAAGCGCCCTTTAGGAACGATTTTTCTTCGGGATGTATTGTTTGTACCTGAAATGATGTTTTTAAACACTTTCCAGAGTACCATTTTGTTTGTGGTTTGTGATGGAAATCGATTATTTAACTATATACGAAAAGCCGCAAAAAAATAAATTTTATTTTCACACAATTTTAAAGAAAATTAGAATGTCAGATTTTAATGTCTTAAATGAACCATAACTCACACAAACAGTTTCCTGGAATTGTGGAGTATTCTTTATATATTATGCTGAATGAATTTAAGAAAAAAATACCTTGCCAAAAAAATTTTAAATCTGACAAATACAGAATTAATTTAAAAAAAATATTAAAATAAATTTATTGTAAGAAAATATTATTTTGCAAAATTCTACAATGGCAAAAACGAATTGCAAAAAGTGCTGTGTAATGAATGATAAAATAGAATGTATATCCTGTCACCATTTTTATCATAAAATGTGCACCTATGAGAAGTTGGCTACGAATTTTGAGCCACGAATCCTGCGTCTCCACCATCTGACTAAACATCAAATTTTGATATTATCTCAAACAATTATTTACAAAATAGCGTTAACTCATTAATGATGAAATGCCTCAGATACTCTAATTTTAAAAACTTAAAAACATTTATTTTTAGTAAATTAATGCAGTAAGACTTCAATGAAATTTGTATAATTTTCAAAGTGCCAAAAGTCATTGTTGGGCGCTGTCGATTTTAGATTAAATTGGCCATAAATGTTTATTAGAGCTTTGTTTATAATATCAAACAATTAAAAAAATGCCATATATGTCTTGTTTTTGTTTAAACATTTGTTTTTAGTCGGACACTCATATGGAAAAATGGAAATTTTCAAAGTGCCAAAAGTTACTGTTAGGCGCTGTCGATTTTTGATTTTATAGGCCACAATTATTTATTAGGGCTTTTTTTATAATATAAAACAATAAAAAATACCACATATGTTTTGTTTTTGTTCAAACATTTTTTTAGTCGGACACTTATATCGAAAAATGGAAATTTACAAAGTGGCAAAAGTCATTGTTGGGCGCTGTCGATTTTTGACTTTATTATCCATAATTGTTTATTAGGGCTTTGTTTATGATATAAAATAATAAAAATATGCCACATATGTCTTGTTTTTGTTTAAACAATTTTTTAGTCGGACACTCATATCGAAAATTTGAAATTTTCAAAAGTATTGACTTTTGAAAATTTCAAATTTGCCAACATTGGTTGGGCGTTGTAGATTTTTGATTATTGGCCGTAAATATTTATTAAGGCTTTGTTTGTAATATTAAAGAATAAAAATACGCCATATATGTTTTGTTTTAGTTTGATTTTTTTAGTTACTACAAGTTTAATACAATCAGTGTTAGTTTTCAGTAACATTTTGTTCCATTATCCATTGTATGATTTTAGGTTACACAATTCTGAATATTCCACTTAGGTGGTGAGTTAGTATTAATGCAAAATTTATTGCAAAAATGATAACTTATCAAAAAAATATATATTGTCAAAAAATTGTGATATTTAAAATTCCATGAATGGCTTTATTCCTTAGCAGGAAAATTATAAAATAATAAATTTGTTAAATATGGTTAGAATTAATAAAAATTTAAATTTTTTTCTTTGGATTATTTAATGTTACTACCTTTAAAAAAATCTAGTTATTGTTTGAACGCAGAACAAATGTGTATAATTCTTGAAAATAATTCATATTTTTAATTAATGCTAAAAAAGTAGGAAAATTATAAAATAATAAATTTGTTAAATATGATTAGAATTAATAAAAAAAAATATTTTTTTTTCTTTGGATTATTTAATTTTACTACCTTTATAATTTAGTTACTGTTTGAACGCAGGAAAAATGTGTGTAATTCTTGAAAATAATTCATATTTTTAATTAATGCTGAAAACGCTAAGGGTGACTGAAAAAAATTGTTTATAAACAAAAATGACACAAATGTGGCATTTTGTATTGTTTAACTGTATAAATAAAACGTCCTTAATCATGCTTAATAAATTTGGTTTTTAATTATGCTATGAGTGTATGATGAAGAACATGTTTAAACAATAACAAGATACATGTGGCACTTTGTTATTATTGAATATTGCAAACAAAGCCATAATAAACAATTATGGCCCATAAAATCAAAAATCGACTGCGCCCAACAGTGACTTTTGGCACTTTGATAATTTTAATTTTTCGAAATGAGTGTCCGTCTAAAAAAATGTTTAAACAAAAACAAGACATATATGGCATTTTTTATTGTTTTTTTATTATAAACAAAGTCCTAATAAAAAAATATGGCCTATAAAATCAAAAATCGACAGCTCATAACAGTGACTTTTGGCACTTTGAAAATTTCCATTTTTCGATATGAGTGTCCGACTAAAAAAAATATTTAAACAAGAACAAGACATATATGACATTTTTTATTGTTTGATATTATAAACAAAGCTCCAATAAACATATATGGCCAATTAAATACAAAATTGACAGCGCCCAACAATGGCAATTATTTTCTATTATGAACAAAGCCCTAATAAATATTTATGGCTAATATAATAAAAAATTGATAGCGCCCAACAGTGACTTTTGGCACTTTGAATATTTCAATTTTTCGGTATGGGTGTCCGACTAAAAAATTGTTTAAACAGAAACAAGACGAATGTGGCATTTTTTTGTTGTTTAATGTTATAAACAACACCTTAATATAAATTTATGGCCAATAAAATAATAAATCGACAGCGTCCTACAATGACTTTTGGCACTTTGAAAATTTTACAAATTTCGTTGAGGTCTTGCTGCAATAATTTACTGAAATTAAATGTTTTTAAGTTTCTAAAGTTATTAAAGTATCTGAGGCGTTTGATTATTAATGGATTCACACTATTTTGTAAATAATTCTTTGAGATAATATCAAAATTTGATGTTTAGCCAGATGGTGGAGACGCCGGATTCATGGCTAGAAATTCGTATCCAACTTCTCATCAGTAAAATGTGCACCTTTCTGAAAATGTAATAAATTCTCGTTAACTGTATATTTTCGTGTTTAAGGAATAACAGTCTTTCTATTTTGTGAAATTCTCGTTAAATTTGTTCAATGTGCAGATAACTAAATTTAATGAATTATTACTTGTCTTTCGTCCAAATGTCTTCAGTATTTAATGACTAAAAACAAAACCAACTATTCATTAAATCTTCTAGAAATATTGAAAATTGCGAAACTGTCCTCTTATGCTTGCTATCCAGATCTAGATATTAGAAAATCTCAATCCGTATCAATATTTTAAAAGTACTCTGTAAATAGTTAAATTTATTTATTTATTAATTTACGGAATTCTTCTTTTTCAATATTACAAAAAATGTATAATAACATATACAATATAAATAATTACAGTTAGTAGAACATTCCGCTTTACACTAAAAAGAGAGAGAAAAAATACAAAAATGCTATAAGTGACTAATATTGGCGAGATCAATAAATGATAAGTGGCGTTTAAATACATACTACGAATTTGAAAAAAAAATAAGGAAATTAGGATTTAACATAAGTAAGTTGCAATACCGCATTATACGCGATACTGGACTCTGAACGCCATAACTAGTGCGATGGAAGTTTAACCGAAACAATGGCCTGTTACGAACAGTTATGGATACAAAGAAATTAAAATTCAATAGCGAAAGTAAATGACTGGAGTTCACAAGACCATTGATCAGTTTAAATCCATAACACATATCCAATGTAACCTTTCGATGTTGTAGGGATTTCAAGTTTAAATACTATTAATTAGGGCACAGAGAATACATCCTGCATTAAAAATCGCTCCCAAGCTATATTTTTTGATGTATGTAGAGAGAACCACGTTATGGAAATAAATGTTTTAAAGAAAATAGAAACAAAATAATACTCTAGAATTTTATTTTATTAATTAGAGTACAAAGAATACACACTGAACGTCCCTAAAGGGCGCCCAAGTTATATTTTTCAATTTTTGAAAATGTCATATTTTGGGAGATCCTCGTGATGGAAATAAATTATTTAAACAAAATGTAACTCTGTAAATTATTTAATTCCATTAATTAGTGTACAGAAAATACATCCTGCATACAATAAATATTGAAATCAATAAAATAAATAATAATATTCCACATGGCGAAGGCGCCAGGATTCGTAGCTGGAAATTTATTGCTAACTTCTCATGGGTTGTTTATTTTACTCCAAGTTTTAAAGTTTGTTAAGGTGAATTTATGAAGAAAATGTGTGTTTATGATATTGAAGGACGAGTAGAAATTTTATCGGCATACATAAAAGGAATGTCAAGCACAGAAATTCCGGACCACTTCTCTGCGACACATCCAACAGTGCCAAGTCGATTTTTTGGTTTAAATATTTGTGTTATTAATTTCAAATTTGAATGCGAAATACAGAAATACAATATATGTGTGTATTTCCTATCAATGTACATTTCGTAGAAAAGTGTTGATTTATTAATAATATAATAAAAATGTTTCAAATTTCGACGACAACAAAAGATAATAATGTTTGAGTATATCCTGTAAAAAAAATACTCTTAAAGTAGTGCAATTTGAAAATATTAATTTTTGAAATTGGAAATCCGATGGTGGCAGCGCCATTGCCAGCAATAAGTCTAATAACAAATGAACAAAAACGAATGTAAACATTCTGATAGTTGAATATTGTCATGTGATGATTGTGTTATTATAATTTTAAAGAAAATTGAATTTTAAATAGTGCCATTTTAAAATATACCATTTTGAAAATTACACCTTTAAGGCGGTTGGTGAGACCCAACAAAATGTGTAATAACAATTTAAGAAAGTATAAAGTAAAGCCTTTGACAAGTGATATTTGTTCATTAGGAATAGTTTAAAGAACTCTAGAAAGATAGTTGAATGTAAAGTATCGAATTTGAAAATATGATTATTTGAAAGAGGAAAATATGGGAGCTGACAATAAGCCCCATAGAAATTAAACTAATAAGAATGTAAACATTTTGACATTGGGAATGTATTGTGTAATAATTGTATAAACATTTAGTGAAAGAAAATTGAATCTAAATTAGTGCACTTTGAAGAAACAACATTTTAAAAATTTGACTTTTGGGATTTTTTAATTGACCATTCATTTGGTTAGGATGCAATTATAAAATTGTGTCTTATCGCGTTTTATAGATTTTGTTTCTTTTACTTAAATGGTTATAAAATGTTTACCTTTAGTCGCTGATTTGTTGTAAAAAATATTATTTAAATTATTTAAAAAAATGGTGGAAGTGCCGGGTTATTGCTGGAATTATTGCCAGCTTCACACACGTAAGTTAATATGGGGCACAATTTTTCCCTATGGCCACACTTAATTAAAAGTCATTGTATAACAATATTATAATTATTATTAGATCATATCAAAGCATGTTAATGCCCGCCTAAACAAAATTTGAAGTATTTCATCTAAAATATATCCAATTAATTTAAATATCAACCGTGTACTGCTTACCAAGATAAAATCAAATATTCGAGCACTCGGTACTTACACTTATTATTATTTTTTTTCAAGTCAACTGTCCTAAGTTGGCAACGCTATATTTAAGTTGATGTAACTGAGTGTTGCCTTGGTGTGATTTAATTCATGCCTGGTTTTAAATAAGGTTATGTTTTTAATAATAAATATGAATGAAACATTTAAAATCTATTAATAAAAAAAACAACACAATATAAATTTAATAACTTTTATTTATGAGTATTTTAATAATGTATTCATATTTAATATTAAATATAACCCACCAATATTTAAATATTTAAAATGTTATATTTTTATGTTAAAATTATAATTTCAAAACTGTGAACAAGATAAACAACATCTGACAGCTCGAGACAGCTCGAAGGAAATAATAAATTACACAATCATGTTTGTAAACTATCAAACTAACGTAGTAGTATCAAACTCGTTGTTTTTGTTGCAAACTTCGGACAGTTGAGATTGATCGCTCAGTACTTTTATCAAAGTATTTTAAAATTGCTCGTCTAGTGTTAAGTGCGAAAGTTATTCAAGATATCATCTTGCAATAGAATATGTAGGTTTAGTTACGAAAATTTTCTTAATTTTTGAAAAATAAATTGAAGTATGCAAACAAATATTATTATTCATAATAAATTAAAGACGACGCAAGCGCCACCTTTTGCCTTATTTCAAGTGGCATCGTCAACGATTTGGGTCACTAGTTATCCATACGCTAGATGAATGGTGGTTGAACGTTTCATTAAATGTAAATATTATTATATTTATTTTTATTAATAATGCTTATACATATTGCAAATTTTTAATTTAATCAGTAAATTCCCTTTTGCACCACAAAAATATTCCCCCACACACATCCGTTTCTTTTTACAAGCATACGTTAGTTTACATTACATTGTATTAGCTTAGAGTTAATTTAGCCCCATATGCTTGTGTTGTATGTAAATTTCTGTAATATACCGAAGCTCGGTTATTGTTTTAATTAAAGCACACACACAGACGTACGATGCCGGGCGTTCTAGTAAAATGATAAGACACTCGGAATGTAAAGCACGTTTTCATTAAATTTTCTCCCATCGATTCTCACAATATTTACTAATATCAGCGGCGTTATTAAATAGATAGTTCCGCGCCGGCTTCCCCCAGACGGAAACCTCGAGCGCTTATTGCTTCGGAACCCATGGAATTATCGCTCGAAAAAAGCAATTAAGCAACTTGTGGATCTGTAGTGGGTTTCAGTAGGAGAGATGAGTTTGTGAAGGATTTGAAAAGGTGGGCTTTTTTTTCTTCAATTGCAAACTGTAAATTATTTGAATAAAATCATTAAATCGTCAAGATTTTTTCTTTCTTTAATTGCTAAAGCGTCTTGCAAACTTCCTGAAATCCACGGAATTATTGTACCTGTCCAGGGAACTGTAGCGCTGCAGCGTTTTACGAAAGCGGTGTTGCTGAATGGTACCGCTTTATGTGTGGCGCTGCAGCGCTTTATCAAGCGGTAAATCATATTTTTTTTCCGCTTGATCGCTTTTCAAGCCGTGCAGCTCTAAACAAAACCGCCATATTTTCAGTACAGACAACTACAATTTGTCCGTTCAGGGAAAATCAAGTGCTTTGTGCTGCAGCGCTACATGTCAAAAATTGCTCGAGAAAAGCAATTATGTGTGTTCAGGTGGATTTAAGGTGAGTTTCAGCAGGAGAGATGAACTTCTGATGGTTTTGAAAAGGTGGGAGATTTTTTTTTCAATCTGAAATTATATTATAATGTGAAGCGATATTTATTTATTTATTTGAACGTATAAATTTTTTACAATTTTACAAACTTATAATAATGCTAGACAAATAATAATACAAAAATCGCAAAAGAATTAAACATGCTGAAATTATTTATAGAAACAAATATTCAAAATTCTTTATACAGCAAACAAAAAAATTTAAAATAAAAGATTATGCATGAAATTATTTGGATGAAATAATTAAACAACAAGAAAAGTTTATTCTTGAATAAACTCTCTGCGTGTATTGCCTCGAAAACTTACGGAATTATTGATTGAAATAAGTTAATATTTATAAGTTAATCTATTAACCGTGAGTCTGTCTTGGCTATCAACCAGAAGTTTTTCTGCTATTTTTGAATTTATGGTGCAATCAGAGGACGTGGGACTGCTTGGGAAGTGATTAGGAAAGGGCAGAACAATAGATCTTAGGTCGCAGTTCACATGAGGTTAACTTACCTCTCACTGGCCCTGTATAACCTATAACCTATATAACCTATGGTACAATAAAAATATCTCAATACTTATATTTATTTAAATTATGAGAAAATAATCAATAATATATACTGGTGTGAGTTACGTGAAGATTAATGAATATAATAAAAAAAAAACATTGTAAACTTTCCTTCACTAAATTTATTTTAGTCCAGATGACATTTCGAACACGATGTGTTCATTCTCAATGGAGAAACAGAGAAACTGTTGTTGTGTTCGAAATGTCATCTGGACTAAAATAAATTTAGTGAAGGAAAGTTTACAATGTTTTTTTTTATTATAGTAATCAATAATAAAAATTTAATATTTTTTTTAAATAATATTCTCAATTCTTTTGTGAAGTATCAATTTTCTGCCCAACACCGATACGCACATAATCCTTCAACACTCGTATTTTTTTCCTTTCTTGATATTTAGCGCGGGAAACGGGTGAAAAGGGGCGAAAATATGACGTGGGCGTCGGTGGGAATTCCTAACGGACCGGATAATTTAATAACTCAATCCTCGTGGCACATACATATAGAAATAAAAGAAGTTTCCCGACATTATTCAATTTGCACGAACAGATTTCCACGCGACCGATTTCGTTACGTGCGTATTTTTTGTTTTGTTTGTTTCATTAATTTCCGGTAAAATCGTTACAAATTGGGAAAGAGATACTCGCGATGATAGAAAATCTGTACACTACTGTTGAAATTGTAATGCACTAAAGTAATAGTGATAATTAAGGACAAATGCTGATAAATCGATTTATTCACTTAAGAAACATTTCGACATTTTCAAACCTGACGTTGGGCATGAATTATAAATCCCTAGAGATTTATTTCCATCATAATAATTAGGAAAGACTCTCGTGTTGCAAAATTTCATAAAATTATCAATTTTCATGTTAAGAAAATTGTAGACTATTGATTAAAACACGTCAGTTAAAATCATTTAACTATATAAAATACCAAGTAATAGTCTATAATTTAAAACGTTTCACCACGGGTTAAGTGAGAATTTAATTAAAGATAACAAAAATTGTATTTGTATTTTCGGCTACATCAGTTCACAGCATTTACGATACTTAATGGTAAAACAAACAGAATCTGGCATGTGGTGGCCACCATCAGCAATGTACCCTTGAAGCCGTTCTTGGAAATTGGCCGTCACTCTCCACTATCGCTCTGTTGATCGCGTTGGGTTTTCCTTCAAATCTTGTATATTTCCAGGTTTGTGCCTGAACACATGCGCCTTTAGGTGTTTCCATAAGACATAATCGCATTTCTGCAGATCGAGGGATCAAGGTGGCCAATGAATTTTCCAAGACCGGAAAATCATGATTAACGAGCATTGGTGCCTTTGCATTGTGGGCCGTTGCCCTATCTTGTTGGAACCAGTCACATCGGATTGGGATTCATCTTCGTCGTAAATGAGGCAAGAAGTCAGATAATACAAAAATTAATATAAATAATTACAATTCATGTAGGTGTTAGTCTATCTGGGCTATTGAACATAGGTCTTTCTGACCTGTCATGAATTTATGATGAAGACACAGAAGAAAATCTACTCTAGCTAGCTAAACTGTCCTGATGATTCGAACAGTAATTTATTATTATTCTTAATGTACTAGGGTACATTATAAATAACAACGAAGATTTTTTTCAAATGATTTAAACAAAATAACCTTTTAATTTCGAGATAAATCCTATCCATAATGAATTTCCTATTTTATCTTGCAGAATGAATTTTCCTTTTTTTTTCTAGATTGGATTTTGTGTAGTTTTTTTACATTAGACATAAATCAAACCAAACGAGCCATCGCCGTTTTATCCGAGACGATCTCAATTTGAACGAGGAAAACAAATCCGCATCGCCGTCCCCCTGTTCTCATGTTTATTTTCTATTACTCCCCTCTGCCCTTATTATTTGTTTTTTTTTCCTTACACCGCATTTCGTATAATTCAAGCAAATAAACAAGGCATACATACAAATATAATTATGTGGCAAAAAAATACAAAATAACAAGCAAGAATAATATGCGAATAAACATTTATATTTTCGACTTGATTTGATTAAGTAAACATTTACTTATTTATCTCGCACGATGAACAAAATTACAAGGGAATAATGTAAATATACCAAAATGATTCATTTCATATTTATTTTTACAATGATTTATTATTTAAACCATATGAATATGGAGTAAAGACTAACGGAAGAAACCTTTTATACAATCGTTGCAGCAGGTGCGACTAGTGGATAGGACAGATTTTTAAATTCTAATATATAATATTCTGTAGTTAAGGGGATATTTAATAATAATAAATGTTTATTGTCGGATAAACCATTTTATAAACTACAATTCATTATAAAACATAAATAGCGCGCAAGAAAAGGTTTTTAGATATTCCTTTTTCAGGATGTGTAAAAGATATCAATGCACAGTTTTGGGCAATCGATGTATTAGTTTTTGGACAACAATTTCCATATTTTTAATTACGAAAAACTAGATGAGAACTTACAGTAGCTCTAACGCAAACCGTGTCCGCTTTGGACGTGTCAACGCGCGGTAGACCCATTGTTGTCCAGGTGATCCAAAACCAACATATGTTTGAGAACTATAAAGCTAGTGAAATTATCTAGCAGTTGTGCTACTCCTAGGCTATTCGTCCAATAATATGCAAAATAACGGCAGTTTGACAAAAATAAAAATACATTTTTCGTCGATTTTTCCAACTTTGTCGGCCCTTAAAAAATATTTATTATGGCACAACTCATAAAGAATTTAATACGCTTCAAAATTTTCAATTCGAAAGCTCAATCGGTGTATTTGTTCCCGAAATATTCTACCGCGCGATTGAAAAAAATAAGTTTCGAGAAAAAATCGTTCTTAAACTTTTGACGGTAGAAAATCGAGTTATTGTTGCAACTTACGGTTAATCGGCAATATCGGAAGCATAAAGTTGGACGCAGTTCTCGCAGTTCTTTGTTTCAACAAAGCCGCTCGTGCGCTGGAGTTAGCTTCTCGGCATCGTTGACTCCAGGATCGTCGGCGTTCTTGGTGTACTGCCTCCCGTAGATCCCCAGGGTGATCCCCATGTGGACATGATTTTAAAGATAGAAGAATATCCTTCGTTGAAAATGCTAACTGCCGAAAACGTTGCAATTTCGACGGTGCGCAACCTGCAGTGCAAATGTTTTGGAGATAACTTCCAAACGCATTCAAACTTTTATTCGAATTTGGCATGTTTCCACTAAGACATCGATGCAGCAAGTCATTTATCGAAAGGGCCCCGTAAATCGGTTAAATGACAGTCTGAACTTCTTCGCATATCGGTGGTTTGTGGGTAAATTTTGCTTCAGCGACGTGCCATCTGCACTAGCTACTCTTACCCTCCAAAGAATTTTGATGTTTTGGGAAGTCGTTCGTTGAACCTATATAAAAATAAGGCGCCTAAATCACCTTCTTCATGTCGTATATCGAGATACAATGCCGTATATTCGCCAAACCGTAGTATATCGTCAGGTCCTTTATCAATTTTTTGGTCAGATTCTCTCGCCCTTGCTTCAAAACCAAACAGATGACCACAAGAAAGCCACTCTCTCAAGTGCAGCGGACGGTCTGTCTTAGTGTTACAAGCGCCATGCATACTACTCCGACAATGGTGATGGAAGTCATGCTATGCCTTCCACCACTTGATATCCACATGGGGAAGGAGGCTTTAGCGACCACATTTCGCCTTCAGAGCAGTAGAATCTGGGACAGTAATAGATGTGTGGAGTTAGAGCACACCTCTAGAGGCATGTCTGTAAAGATCTACCCCTTTTAGAGGCTGTCACCGACTGTTGTTTACCGACACTTATACGGAATACACCCTACAAAGTTACCATTCAATCCACTAAACGGATGAGAAAGTCGGCTATAAGGATCTACACAGATGGACATAAAAAGAAAGATGGATCGGGATTTGGAGTTTCAGGCAAAGATTCCTATGGGAAATATGGAACCATCACGGAACTGATGTAAATACCACTTGCGGCTGAGTACACCATAAACCGCAAATTGTCAAAAGTAGCTATATTAATCCTAACGGATAGCAGGCAGGCGATACTGTCTTTGCAGAAAGCTTATGCTACGTCAGAGACCGAAATAGAGTGCCAGAGGAAATTCAGGCAGGCAGCAATGCATAACGTTGAAGTTTCCTTGGTGAAGGGGCATGATACAGACAGACGGAAACAGAAGAGCTGACGCGATGGCAAGAGCTGCGGCTGAGATGAACCTATTCTCACCGGAGCAGCTAGTGCGACTCGCTCTTCTCTCCTTGTGTAACATGTTACACACCAATACCTTGTAGAAATTTAGAATGCGTTAGGATGATATCGAGGGCTATAAGCTCTCTAAGGAAACACTTGTGTAACTTAATAAGAAATCAGCGAAACGGTACCTGCAAGTGACTAGAGGGAACCTTAGGCACTTAACTACCATCCTTACTGGTCACTGTAGACTAAACGGGCACCTCTACAAAGTTTCCATTTTGCAGATGGTGTAGCATGGAAGACAAGATTGCATGGCATTTTCTTTACGAATGCTCAGCAGTCTCGTCAATTACTGGCTGACAGTTGGCCTGCAATGGCTTACACAAGAGATCTACCCATCTCGGCTATACTGGATTACCAGACTGGCTGAACTAAGGATGTGTGATCTACGGGAGGTAGTACAATGGAAATAATGAGGCCTAAGTGCAGTGCAGAGCTGTACACTCCCTAATACCATATACCTTCGTCTTTTTCCTATGCCTTTGTGCTGTTTTTTTCACATTCGTTTTTGTCCACATTCGTTTTTTTACATGACCGACGCATTCTCTTTTCTCTACGATGACTTCAGAATACAGGTCTAACTCTACTAGGTAAAATAAGCAAGCAAATTACGGCAAAAAGCCGTTTTTGGACACGTACATTGTTTCGTTCAACCGGGAAAAGCAAGTCCTTACGATTCAATTTTGAGAAAGTAGCTTTAATGACATATTCTTTTATCTCATCAAATAATGCGGACTTTAACAATGACGATAGTAATCATGACAATTAGGTAGACAATGGCAAGAACTAGAAATAGACAGGCGGAAAGACCTTCAGTCGGTAGCCATTTCATATATTATATGTGAACATAACTCTACAAGTACATTGTAAATAATTATACACACTATGTATAAATGTTACATGAATCAAAATGTTTAGTCAATGACATATTCTGTATACTTCAGAGTGTGAGAAAATTCAATTTAAAAAATCAATTGTGTTAATCCAGTAAACGTAAAGACTCCCTTAATAGTAAATAAATAGAATACAAAATAATTTAATATAAACTTTAAGATATTAACTGAAAGTATAGTTAGTTTCTTAAAGTTTATAACAATCAGCAGAAAAAAAGAAATAATTAATTAATTATTTTAATTTAAATAAATTAAATAAAAATGATTTGAAAATAATTAATAAATTATTTCCACATTTAGCTCTGTGACATTTTGACTTACGTCACGTGAGTACTTTAAACAAATGCACATTAAAACAACTACTTCTCGGGAAAATCCTCGCCAGACATTGAATTACATAATGTACACCAAGTGAATAAATACTCTTTTCTTTTTATTTAATTTCAATAACTGCGACCGAGTTATTAAATACTTTTTTTATTATTAAAAAAAGTTAATATTAACTCTTCTCACTTCATTGTCTTTACAATCTCCCTGCTGTAATTAATGGTCGTTTAGCAGTCTGTTTCGGCAATAGCAACAAACCAAACCAACACAAAAGAAAATCACAATCACGCACAATCAATTCCATTCCATCCCATCAGAAAAGTGAACGATCGATTGCCGTAACGAAGGCAGGTGCTGCGAGAATTAATTACACGGCTTTAACTGCGAAGTATAAATCAGCGAAAGAGAATTGATCGTAAAAGTTGTAAACGCTAAATTATCAGTTAGAAAGTTTAAATAGAAAAATATCGGTTCTTCGCTCCGGGACAAAACAAAATCGAAAATAAAGCGCCGCCTGCAGTCGGCAATGCATCGTCCCTGGATTCATTGCGTTTTATATTAAGTCCCGAGTGCTGGGAAATTAATTAAGTGCTCGATGCGAAAAGTTAATTACTTAAATACAGAGAAGGTTGTAATTAAATTTATTTGTAATTTATTTTACAGTGTTTTTTCATGCACTGAATTATATAACAATTAAAATACAATTAAGAAAAATCAGCCAAAAACAGGTTATGTTTCAAAGTTGAAAATCATAAAGTTGTCCGGACTTTAGATTAGTTCATTTTGCATTATTATATTGCTAATAGCCTACTTATTGGCGCTTACGCGCGCACCACCAGTCGTACCCTCGGACCGATAAGAGAATTAGATCTAATGTAGAGTTTCACTTGATACCACGGGACCAAGATTTACGTGTATTATTGTAAATAATGTGTACTTGTTAAACGACAACGACTTTTTGGAACCACCACACGGACCATCCCATCCACGCTGAAACACTACTAATCCATAAACAATTAACAGATTTGAGAGAACTCGTCTGATTATATTTTTTATAATTTTTTTCTCCAGTCACGGATTTTGAGCCAAAACAGGTTATGTTTCAAAGTTGAAAACCACAAAGTTGTCCACACTTTAGATTTGTTCTTTTTACATTATTATGTTCCCAACAGCCTACTAATCTATAAACAATTAACATGTTTGAGAGAACTCGTCTCATTAAATTTTTTATCATTTTTTTTTTCTCCAGTCACGGATTTTGAGTAAAAACAGGTTATGTTTCAAAGTTGAAAACCACAAAGTTGTCCGCACTTTAGATTCGTTCTTCTTGCATTATTATGTTGCTAACAGACTACTAATCCATAAACAATTAACATGTTTAAGAGAACTCGTCTCATTAAATTTTTTATCATTTTTTTCTCCAGTCACGGATTTTGAGCCAAAACAGGTTATGTTTCAAAGTTGAAAACCACAAAGTTGCCCGCACTTTAGATTCGTTCTTTTTGCATTATTATGTTGCGAATAAGCCTACTATTCCATTAAAAATTAACAGTTTTGAAAGAACTCTATATATTTTTTTCCCAGCCACGGATATTGAATCAAGACAGGTTAACTGTTTAAGATTGCGGTTTAGTGGAAAGAGATAGTTATATAGTAAAATGGAAATAATCGTTTGAAAAAGAGCCATTATTTTGGATTTAATAATATGAATATGTATTTACATTTTTGTATCTACCAAGTATAAAGCATCAGTTTGAATAAAAAATAAATCGTTAATTTTCGTGTATTACGTCAATTTACTAGTTCAAGTTAGAAAAGAACATTGTAAGAAATAATGAAATTAATAGGTCATGTCTGCTAAGTTATTTGAATGCAGAATTTAGTGAAATCCTTTAAATTTTCATTGCATAAGTTTTTATTAGCAAAAATATAATTTGAAATTTGCTATAAATTCGATAAATTTTCATTATTTTTCATAATTGATTTTCACATAAACTAAATATTACAATAAATTTTTAATTCATCTGATGAAGTTTCTGCCTATTTTAAGATTACTTTAATGTACAATATTGTTCATTGATCACAACAGCAATCTAACTCGAATTAGTGATTGCCAATATTTATATAGCTATCTCTTTCATCTAAACCGTACCCTTAACGTTGTCATAAATAAAATTGACAACACGGTTAAGGTAAAATAACTAAATATTTTCCTTTGATCGTGGATTTTAGTAAATAATTATGTTCGGTTTGATACCAAATATCTAATCGGGACTATTCTATAACGAAAATGTTAAGTTTAACGTGTAGGTTATATTTTATCATTACAGTCTAAGCAACATTTTTAAATGCATAGAATGTGAAGTTAATAAATAACATACACATTAAACTTTACCTCTCAGTACCAAACAGCCCTACTTTGTATCTATGTATTCCGAATTAATTGCCATCAGGAATGGCATTTGGAGAGATTATTCCACGATTTTAAAAACAGCGTTCACATTTATCTAAAGTACAAAGTAAATTATACAATATATTTATTATTATTTTGACAAGAAATTAAAACATATTATTTATTAATACTAAAATTTAAATTATTGCAGTTAAATGTGCAATTATTATAAAAACAGCCCTACTATGTATCTATATTAGAAATTAATATTAAACTACATTATAGATAAAGTTTTTAAAAAATACGTATTTTTTGTAATAAATTTAATATGAAGCTTTCCTTACAGAAGAAGAAGACGTGAAAAAAATAAACAGCTTTGCGTTATTACAAACGAGCGATGTAGCATTTATTAAAATGGCAGATGCGCCGGGCTCGCGTTTAATTACATTCACATATTTTTTCTTGTTTCGCTTCATATTACATCCGACAAAAAGAGAGAGACGGAGAGAAAAAGAAGGAACTTACAATTTTTTTCTTCCAACATAATTATTTTTCTGCGGGACGGCGATTCCTTTCTGCACGTTTTATGAGACGGAACGCCATCGTCCGAAAATAATGCGTCCCTGCAGAAAGAAAGTGGAAACGGAATGATTTTTTCCTTTTTCGGGGCCGGCATAATTCAAGAAGTGGAACCGTAGAGGATAACCGTAAAGTTCACCCGAATAGCTTATTGGTTTTATATTATATACTATATAGATATATATATATATATATATAACACAGAAGGGTCGTCCCTTGAAATTACAGTCGCGCAAGAATAATTCATGGTCCGGAAATTCCGGTTCAGACTTATCGAGTAGGTTTGACCTTTACTAATTTGATTGTGTTTGCAATTTGTTTATATTATAAAATCATTATTCATATTTACTAATTCCCCATTGATATATTCACACATAATGCCTTAAGTGATTGCAATTTCCTTGAATAAATTTCGTTTTTGCATGAAAGTTTGTTGCTTGGCGATTTTAATGAGATCAGCTGTCATGTCAGTTGCTCGAATAAAAATTGCGAACCAACAAGATTGAATGTACTAAATACAAAATTTATTCTGAGTTAATTGCCATCGCGAATGGCATTTGGAGAGACTATTCCACGATTTTAAAAAAAGCGTTCACATTTATCTAAAGGACAAGGTAAATTATATAATATATTTATTATTATTTTGAAAATAAATTAAAACATATTATTTATTAATACTAAAATTTAAATTATTGCAGTGAAATGTGCAATTATTATAAATATTTACATTTTTTTTTGCTGCTTGTGTAATTGATAGTTCCTATTTGCGCAGAATTTTTAAATTGCTTCCAAACACATGAGCTTGTTGTTGTATTTTTTGGTACCGAACTCTGCATTTATTACGGATCCCGAAGCGCCACCAAACCTTTTCATTTTATAATTTACTTACAGTATATGTATTTCGTTTTTTTTATCAAGGCTAATTTGTTTTTAATTAATTATTGTTTAATTTTAATTAATTTAGTTAACAACTTTGCAATTACGCAAGGCACAGCTGTACTGACGAGGGATCAAATCCCGAAACACGTGTCTGCAGGTAGCCTTATATTACGTAACTTTTATTTAATTTTTTACTTTTTTTGTTTTTTGCATTAATAAATATTTTCGATTCAAAAATTGTTGCATTATACAATTGTTATTGTTATGCAACAGCAAATGTCTATTATTAGACATTTGTTAAAGTACTTATGTAACATAATTCATAATGTCACAGTAGCAAAAGAGAAAATAATTTATTAATTAATTATTTTAAAATTCTTTTATTTAATCTAATTCAATTTGTTTTTTCGGGGAATAGTTAACTTCGGTTTTCTCAGTTGAAAACGCCAAGTTTTGTTCACTTAAAAATTGACGTGATTAGCTACAAAAAAACACAAGCCTCCTTGTCATTGGCTACATGCAATAGGAGTGGAATATTCAAAATGAACAACGAGGTCTTGTTTTTTTTCTTATTGTGCTGATATCTATTGGACAGAATATAATAAAAAAGTGCTATTTACGGCCATTATTCAAAGCTACTAATTCTAATTTTGACTTAAACGTCATAATTATAATTGTTTTTAAATCAAAATAAATTAGTAATATGAAAACATCGATAAGTGTATGGCAAATTTAACATTTTTTTATCCCGTTGACTCTAAATAAATAAATATATAGTTATTTCGCACTACCGCGACAATAGGAAAAAATAATTCCTCACGAGATTTTATTAAAACGTTTTATTTTTCAATTCAATCCTATCGAGGAAATGAATCCCAGTCCAAGTCAACTCCCGAAATAAATCAATTTAAGTAGGCACTTGCGAGTGGACACTTGAGATGATTTAGAGTGTCCATTTTGCGACTCAAGTATCATTTTTTTTAATAAGAAAAATGGTCGGCTTCGTGGGAAGAAGTCATGATGATTGTTGAAAAGGACAAGTAATGTGTACCATCGGAAACAGACGCTTTTTCACATGCGTTATACAATGAAGATTTTATTTCGTTGGACAAATTTCATTGCAAATATATTTAAGGAATTAGTGAAATTTTATTAATGTAATAAATTGTCATAAACAGTATATAGGGCTATGTTCAGTGAAATAAAAACCTCACTATGTAATAATTAATAAAAAAATATTTATATAGTAATAATACGATAACATGTGTGCAATTAGGCTAAATGCCTAATTTTTATATATGCGAAACTCCTGCTCATTTATCTGCGGACATTAGGTATTTATTTTCTTGTTGTTATTATTTCCACAATCCACTATACATAATTATTATTATTATATATATAACATCTTTATTTCTGTAGACAATTTTATATATACAAACATCTTTATTCCCAAAGAATACATACATATTTAATTCAATATACAATACATGAAACAATTTAAAACAAATATATATTCTTAAGAGAAACGGCTATCGACCGGAGATCTTTCGGCCTGACAATTTTATTTGCCATAAATTAACAATATAATTCTTATACTATGTTATACGTTGTCCTTAGAAAACGGTTATCGATTTGTAAAAAAAGTAAATCCGTTAATATAAATAGAAATGAGTATTTATTCACTTGGTCACAGTTATTGAAATATATTTGTTTCGCTTCATTTACCTCCCTCAAGATGACCTATGGTCGAAACTAGCCGGAGAAAATATAAATAAGTGAAAGAAACCAAGTGTTTTAATTTTAATTAAATTATCCTCAATTAAATCAATAGGTTTAACGTTCAGTTAATAACTAATTGAACAATTAATTACTTTTTGTTTAGTTACTGCAACTGTTTGGCATATATAATGTAAGTATTCAAAGAATATTCATTCCTACTTCTTGGATAAATACCCCGCCAAAATAATGAAGTTAAATTAAATTTATTAATTGATTTTCAAAATTTTATTTTTTATAATTATCACAATTTTGAAAATCAATTAACTATCTCTAAAATTAAAAAGTGAACGTGAATTTTTAATCATGCATTTTTGGCAGCCAGTTTCAGAGTTGGAAATATATTGTGAACGTTAGTGTATTGTTAGATATTGTATTGTAATTGTATATTCCAATCTCAGAAATAAAGATGTTTATCCATGTATGTCATGCATTTTTTTTTCTAACTAGAATTAGAGAATTAATATAATATGCAATTTTTGTTTTTGATTTTATGTAATAGGTCTACTAATAGGATACTGTAAACTGAACAAACATATGAATAAATGAGTCTAAAAGCAGAATCTGAATACAAGAACAGTATGTTCTAGTGTGAGACTTTCACAAAGTTTAGACTTCTAAAGCTAGGCTATACCAAACTGTTGAGTTGCGTGCGATAGGTTCATTCAGTGGAATTAAAAACGTTCTGATGTAGAGAAGTTTTTGATATTATATAATAGGTCTACTAATAGGATACTGTAAACTCAACAAACATATGAATAAAATGGGTCTAAAAGCAGAATCTGAATACAAGGACAGTATGTTCTAGTGTGAGACTTTCACAAAGTTTAGACTTCTAAAGCTAGGCTATACCAAACTGTTGAGTTGCGCGCGATAGGTTTAATTCAGTGGAATTAAAAATGTTCTGATGTAGAGAAAAACGATTAACAGTTAATTGACAACGATGAAAATAACTTATATATCAAAAAAAAAATTACATGAGAACACTTTTTAAAACAAAAAAGTAAACTTGATGGTTTAAAACATAAACATTAATTCGGTACATCAGTCTTATGTGAAAATAGTTTCACTTGTACGGAAATTTAAACACTTAATTCCAATTTTTCACCAAGTAGTAAATTATTGTGTAAAAATTATTTTTTTTATATTATTGATTGAAAATTTTCTACTTACATAAGTAAATACATATTCATATTATTAAAATTCCAGAGGCTGCGTGTAAAATAAACCAAGTGAAACTTACTTAACAATTCCTAATATTTAAATCGATTATTTTCATGCTACTGTATAGCTATCTTTTTTTACTAAATTACAAACTTAAGTGAGCTTGTGGTTTTGGCGTCAGTATTTTATCACCAAAAATCATTTTCTTATATTATAGAATAATACAATTTTAAAAGGATTTCAAAGTTCCTTTTTTTGTAGAAGCTAAAGGTAAGTCATCCCGAACTCAATCCGTGGATAAACAGTCGCGCAGTCTTTATTATGCAAAAGTATTTTCCACTTACCGGCGTAATTTCGCTGTATAAACTGCTTTCCTTTAAAGTTTTCCGGGCTCTTGTTATTTCGAGCTCTGAACGGGAGATATTTACGACTGGGAAGAGGGACGAAAGGCTCGCTCCTTCACTCACTCTCTCCGAGTCCCGGGGCACAATTTACAGGAAGGAAATGAAAAGATATAATTTTCCTCGAGGAAATTATGCCATGCTTCGAGTGATCATTATATACGGCCCCTCCGCAGAACTGAATTTCCACCGATTTGCGCCGATAAGGAGGAGGAGATCGCTGAATTAATCCGGAGCCGGATGTTTAATGGGTGTAGTTTTCTTATCGGGAAAACGGATCCGGATTATTTTCGTCGAATAAATGCGGATTTTGAATAGGTTTATCCTGATGGGAAGGAATTCAAGAGTTTTTATTAGTGTCACTTTTTTTTAAACAACTTTCTTTTGCAAATTTTAACGAACTCAACAGTACTTAAAATTACAACATTATAAATAACAAACCATTTATTTATAATATCAAAGATTTGTATTCACTCGATGATAAATAAAACGCAGTTATATTCCTTTCTTCACTGTTTTATTTTGAAACTATATGTACATTTCGAACACTAGGTGTTCTTTATCAATAGTTAACTAATGACGTTTATATATATATATATATATATATATATATATATTTTTATATATTGAAAATCTTTATTTCTGAGTATTACATTATATAATTTTATAATATATATACATACAATCATTTACACATTGTTAGACCTCAGAAAATGACTATCGACCGTCGGTCTTTCTGCCTGGATTTTTTTAATTTAAGGGAACTCGCAGTTTTTTTATCGATAAAGTTTGATGAATTCTTGAGAATATCGTTAATTTTATTGGTATATGAAGTTAGCGGGTTTTTTGTTTGTTTATTGGAATGGTCTGATTCTAACATTTCATGAACCGTCTTTGAATAATCGATCTTATTAACGATGACTGTGGCATTACCTTTGTCAGATTTAAGATAAAAAAAACATTTCTGTTTCTCAGTTGTTTCGTGACATAATAATCTTTGTTGTGGTTCTTCTTGTACTGGTTGTTTTTCATCTTCTTCAACGCTTTTTGGACGCTTTCCTTGGTTGAGATCCGGAATGTTGCAGCTTGTTCTCCTTCCATCTTAGAAGCGGCAAATTCCAAATCGTTCACGATGTCTTCAATCCGGATGCGCGGTGCTTCTAAGGAGTGCTTTAGTCCTTTTGCTAAAAGATTTAATTCATCTGTCGAAAACGTCTCGTCTGTTTTGTTGATGACGGGCGCTGAAAATTGCGGTTCACGAGGTCTTATGACGATGTTGTTGGGTTGTTGAAGGCGACAAAATTTCTTTAACTTCCTTTGGATATTAAATGATTTCTCCTTCACTTTTGTTTCGATGACGTTAAACATTTTTAGTAGAGATTCATCCCACTTGCTTGAGTTGTAGTTTTTAGATAGTTTTAAGTGAAGGTCGTATGCGAGTAATTGCAATGAATTGCGTTTCATGTGGAGTGAACTCGTCTCGGCTCTTAATAATTTAATTTTGAACTGATCAATTAATTCCACTTTATTGCGAAATAACTTATTCACTTTCACATTCTCAAATGTTGGGAAAACACTTTTATTTATGCATTGTTTTAAGAAATAGATGTCGGCACTAGTGAACTTGATTTTTGTCTTGAGTTGGAAAAATATACATATATTATATTCACTTGATCACAGTTTATATATACAAATATCTTTATTTATGAATTTACAGCATTAATACAATTAATATATAATTCACAAATTGGCTATCGACCAAAGGTCTTTCAATGACGTATTTTTTGTATTTAATAATCTGTAATTAAAAATCATTATCAAAGCAAGTATAATAAATAAAGAAAGAAGACTTTTCGTACTTTCTTCAATTTTTAAATTAAGTCTACATTTACTAATTAAATAAAGTCATTAATATTAATTACATAACAATAACTTGAAAATAATTAATAAATTATATCCATATTTAGCTCTGGCACATTTTGACTTACGTTACGTAAGTACTTTAAACAAATGCACAACTAACTCCCGGGCAAATACCCCGCCGGACATTGAATTACATAATGTACACCTGCTGTTGCATATCAATAAAATATTGCATCATGCAACTAATTTTTTATCCGAAAAAAATCAATGTAAAAAAAATATTTTACTTTGATAATAACAAGTGTAAATTGTTGAAACTATAGTAATTTAGTTTAGTGTTGTTTCGCACAAAGGAAAAAATCAACGCCCGGTTGTGATTATATTACCCGATATATCCTCAAATCTCTGAAATTTACGATTACGTCATCAACATATTTTACTTCCTCAACAAATCCCAACTCGTCTCTCAGGAATGCAAACAGGTCATAATTACATCTATTTTGAAAAAAAGGCAGTGATGTATTTCTGTAAAACGATAATGATTTGAGTGTTAATTGAATTATACAAATATTTTTTCGGAGATTTCTCATATTTTGGAAGGGCTATAATTATTCATTCCATAACTGATTATATATTATTATAGAATAAAGAATACTCTTTACTTAATGGCACATAATCACGCGGAAAAGATTTTACGGAAGCATGAGAACCTTTAAAAAGAAATTCAAAATAAAGCGAATAAAATATTAAAACAATAAAACCCAATTTATCGTTATTACACCCGTCTCGCGGAGACAAAACACGGATCCTTGGCGACGGTATAAAAGGGGGATTATGTGGGACTTGAAAAGGGTTTTCATTACGCCCCCGGGGTGATTTATGGCGCGGCGGCCGTGATTTCACTTTGATTGAAATTGTATTCGGGGATTTGTTGTCGCTTTTTTTTTTCGTGAACCCTGGGAATACGGACAGACTGTTATATAATAAACGCAAAAAAAAAACACGGAAGAAGAAAAAGTGGCGGAAGAGTGAGGAGACAAGCGGAAAAAAGATGGGTCGACCGGTCTTCCATCAATTTGCGAATCTAATTTATTTGCTTAATTGAAATAATCTAAAATCAATGGCGTCGGCAATCGGCCCCAATCAAATTTTATAATTGAACAACGCCGTTGGTGAAATTGATTTTTCGACGAATGAAATTAACAATGAAATTAGGTTTAGGCTGTAAAAGACAACCTCTAATTCAATTGTTTAATTAATTGTAAATATGTGTTACCATTTTTAACGTCATTTTAATCAACTTTTTTTTTAATTTAACAGTTTAAATAAAATGGAAGTTTAATTTGCTGAGTGAATAAAAAAGGGAACGCTATATTTATTGGCAGCCACAAATTCGTGTTACATTCAGGATTTCAATGTAACACGAATTTATGGCAAGTGTTTTTTTTTTTATTATTAAACAGAGGCAATTGATTTTGTAGGTTTATATACAAACTATACAAATGTACAATTATATTCAATCACTGCTGTCGATAATGTGTTAAGAAAGAAAAATCTCAGCAGGAGAATTAAAAGTGAATAAAGAATAATTATTAAGCATACATCTTCTTATAAAAATAACAACAAGAAAAAATGTTTCTAACAGTCATGGATATTTTTGAAGCTAATTGTATAAAGAATAATTATGTCATAAACTGTCAGTTATATAAACAAAATTAAAAGCGTTTAAATATAAATATATATTTCACTCGTTGAAACCATCTTTTTAATAATTACTTTTTTATTTCACAAATAAATTTTCTAAATAAAGAGCTTAACAATTAATACGTACAATAAGACAGACTATCTAAGAACTGGGAAATAGAGCGGGAAGATTATATATGGAATAAGATCTTACTCAGCTGGAGATAAGATTGGGACTTGCTGAGGCAATTAAAAGGGTGGACATACATATGGGAACAAAGGAATTAATTATTTATAATGGAAAAATATTGCATAGCCGCAGGTTACTTATATATATAAGGTGGCGCAAAAGTAATGTGTATTGTTTTAACGCAATGTGAATTTCGTCGTCATTTTCCCTGTCATCCATGTGCTCTGACGACGCCAGAGAGAGTCCACAAACATCAACAAGACTACGATGCGCACAATTATGTATCAGTAGGTGTTCGTTACAACGGATTTTGGTGAAAGATCCCCTAGAAAGTGCAAACCGTTTACGAATTGCTGCCTGTTTACCGGACAAGGTTAACTTACTGCCAAACTCTATCGAACTTGGTGCAAAAAGAGTATGACTTCGTGTCAAAAATCATAATTAGCAATCACTTCGAGGAGATACAATGGATCTTCTTCATTACATGTGGATTTTCTGTGCCCCCAGAAACGCAAATTTTGTTTGTTAACATAACCACTTCAATGGAAATGGGCACTTAAGTGGTTATGTTAACAAACAAAATTTGCGTTTCTGGGGGCACAGAATATTCGCATGTAATGCAAGAAGATCCATTGCATCTCCTCAAAGTGATTGTTTGGTGCGGAATTGTGAAAAAAAGTGATTGATCATTATTTTTTGAAGAAACCGATGGCGTAAATGTCAGGCGTTACAGGCAGATACTAAACAAGATTTTTTGCCGCAAGTTGCTGCTCGACAATGATCGAGACCCATCATTGTTGGTTTCAACAGGACGGAGGAACCGCTCACACAGCTCTGGTAATTATGGAGATTTTGAGAGACCAATTTCCAGGTCGAGTGATCTCCCATTTTGGAGATTTGAACTGATTGTCCAGATCGTCAGATCTAACAGCTCGAGACTTCTTCCTTGTGGGCTTTTTAAAATCTCGCGTTACCACAACAAACCACAAACCTTGTAAGACCTGCATTGAAGATTAAAGAAGAAATCGCCAGTTTGAAGTCAGAGGTTTTCCCAGCAACAATTCAAAATGCCGTAAAACGAGTACAATTATGCATCAATTCGAGAAGTGACCATTTGAACGATGTAATCTTTTCCAAGTAAACAACAGTAAAATAGAGCTATTTTTCATGTGTAACAAAATGGCAGCCAATTAAAATGATGACATTACTTTTGCGCCACGTTGTATATAAGTTATACAAACAAAGTGAATTGTAAATTAAATAAAAATAATTAGGGCACAAAGACCCATTGTTGATAGCCCATGACAGACTACTAACTCAAGTGTACATATTACTATTATAAATTTTGTAAATTTTTGTTGTCACATCTGAATAAAGATGTTTATATAAAAAAATAATTTGAAAATAATTATTTTACTGTATAATTAATTAATTATTTTCCCTTTAACAACTGCGACTTTTGTTTTGATTTACGTTACGTAAGTACTTTAAAAACAAATATCCATTAAAAATATTACATCCGGGGCAAAGCAGAAATTGAATTACATAATGGACATTTGCTGTAGCACAGCAATAACATATAATTTATTAATCAATTAATTGAGTAAATTAATTATTTTAAAATTATTTTTATTTAATTTAAATAACTGTGACCAAGTAAATAAATACTTTTTTTCTAAAGTTAATAGTCTCTTCATTAATCGATAATTAATGGAATTGTATAAAATTATGAAACTAATATCCCTTCCCTGCTAAAAATAACAAACGATTTCACCACGTGAAAATATACTGGTGCAATTATGCAGTGCAAACAAGCAGAAGGTTTACACGCTAAATAATTTTATGAAAATGGCGCGTGTATTGTATTTTATAGTGGCAATTTAGTGGAGCTAAGTTAATAACGCAGTCAGCAAAACCGGGCTTTTCATTAAGGGAATGACACCGGGGGTAGGGTCGAGATAACAGTAATAAATTTCGCGTTTAATACTGATGCTGATGATAATAATAATAAGAGCAAGATGAAACGCTGCAGTTTTTGCCCATTTATAACCCGTGTTAAACACTTCGGGGCACAAAATCTGCTTAATTTTCTTTAGTGTAATCAGGGGAAAGTTTTATTAGGTCATAAAATAAGACGTTTGTTAATTTTTAAAAAGTAACTTGTTTTTATAAATAGAAAGGGGTATTTACTCACTTGGTCACAGTTATTTAAATAAATTAAATAAAAATGATTTGAAAATAATTAATAAATTATTTCCACATTTAGCTCTGCGAAACATTGTTGTTTCGCCATTATAAAAAAACTCTGATATTCTTTCTCACATCTACTCCTTGTCTTTGACGGCAACAGATAACACTTGCAGCAGTTGCTTCTTTTCGGACATCGCCAGGAATTAATACTTTTGCACTGACTCATGTTATTGATTACTAAAATTCACGTCATTCACAAATTATAATCGATTATTTACTGTTTTTTTCTATATCGGCCTAGGGTTGTTATGATATCAGCCATGGCCGTTAAATTCGATATACCAATCGAGCACATAGTGCAGATAAACGAAAATAACATAGATATTACGAAAACACTATTGTGTTAATAATTGTTTGAGAAAATATCAAAATTCATGTTTAATTATATGGTGGCGGCGCCGGATTCATGGTTGGAAATTTATTTAATTATTTATTTCAACGCCGTGCCATTTACATGAATAATACAATATACAACACAAAAATACATAAAAGATACAAACACTGAACTTAAAACTAAACAATACAATAATATTACATTTCTTTTAAAAGGCGCTTTAATTATGAAAAACTTCCATTAAAAAAGTCAAAGTTTAAAATATTGGCGTGACGCAAAACACGAACAGATACCGAATATTTCGCATAATCCGTGCGCCTGTAACCAATATGGAACGTACTATCAGACCGAAGAGAGCGCGTATACCAACCAATTCCAACAGATCAGGGCAATCCAAATACCCGTTGAGCAGTTTGAATACTAACTTAATGTCAGCTTCTACACGCCTTTGTTTAAGACTGCGAAGGCCAAAAGTTGTCAAAAGATCAAAGTAGGGCTGATCAGTACTAAATTTAAAGGTAAGGTACCTTACAAATTTCATTTGAACTTGCTCATTTTTTTAATTTCACAATCAGTGCACTAACGAATTATACAGCGTTACCAACGTTCTGCTATTTGTGAAGTTCTTACTGTTACGCTTTACAAAACCCAGCATCTGATAAGCTTTCGCGGCAATGTTCGAGATATGGTGTGCAAATGACCACTTTGAATCGACAGTGACACCCAAATCCCTTATTCTATCAACCCGATTAATTGCAACATCGTTGAAAACATAATTTGTAATGAACGACCTTCTTGAAAAGTAATTATATTACACTTATTGATGTTTAGCGTTAACCTGTTATCTTACACCAGCAATAAAAGTGATCAAGTTCATTTTGCAAGTTTGTTGCATCAAGAGTCGATTCAATACGCATATATATTTTCATATCATCAGCGAAAAGTAAACAATTCGCTTAGTGAAAACAGCTCGTAGCGTCGTTTATAAATATGTTGAAGAATAAGGGACCCAAGTGCGAACCTTGAGGAACACCAGAAGTAACCTTTAGGGGTCTTGATGTTATCTGCCCAATTTTAACCACTTGTTAACCTATCTGTTAAGTAAGACTCTATCCAACGTAAAAGAATACCAGAAATGCCAACATAATGAAGCCTGTTGAGTAATAGCGCATGATCAACAGAGTCAAACGCCTTGGAGAAATCGGTATAGATGGAATCAACTTGAAAACCGCATACCAAGGCGTCGACAATGTAAGAATCATATAACAATAAATTAGATTTAGTAGATGCCCCCACTCGAAACCCATGTTGTTTGTGAGAGATTAAAGATTGCAGTGAATTAGTCAAAAAATCCGTCATCATTTTTCAAAAATTTTTGGGATTGTTGCAATAATGGATAACAAGTTTGTTATCGCCATTCTTATATATTGGAATTATGTTTGTTAATTTCCAGCAAGACAGAAAACAACCACTAGATGGTGACAATTTAAAAAGTAACTATATTGGTCTGCTAAGCGCGAATGCAAAGTTTTTTAATAGGGAAGCAGGCAGACCATCGGGACCAGGAGAATAGTTATATTTAAGAGACTGTAATTTCAATTTTCAATTTACTTTATTAACGGAATCTTCATTTCCAAATTACAATTATAATTACATATTAAAAATTTTATAAGAAAAGTGTGACGCTCAAAAAAGATTACAAAACATATGTATAAAAAAAGGCAAATTACCAATCACAAATTAAGACAAAATACAAAATAAAAATAATACGCATCAAAATATTTATTTATCAATCCCAAACAGTTTATTGTGAAAACAAAATGCAACCGCCTTATTCCTATCTTCAAGTAATGCATTGAAAACCTCCGTGATTTTTATATCAGGTAAACGATGTAAGTGAACAGATCATGGTCAAATCGATGAAGGTGTTATTTATTTATTATGCGAACATGGAGCTCTATACACTGATTCGAAATGTTCAGCAAACAAATCAGCTGTCGTTGACAACCTCATTACCTTTAAGAAAATTCGATATAACATGAGACCAAAATGATTTTGGGTTTGTATTAATTTCGGATCAACGTTCTCTAAGTGATTATTGTAACATAATCTGGATAAGAGCTTGCACTCTTCCCGTATTGAGGAAAATTGTAAGTAATCAGAATGAGAGCGTGACAACATATACTTTTTATGTAACGTTTTCTTAAGGATAACTAGAAATTTTAGTTCTTTGCTAAACCATATCGGAAAACTATTTTTAGTAGTATACCTGTTTTTTAGTGGAACATACATTTCGAATGTTTGGAAAATGTATACATAAAATGTGTTACAAGCTAGTTCAATACTGCAATCATTAAAAATAGTATCCCAGTGTGTATTAATAAACAAGTTATTGAGGGATAAATAATCCGCTTTCTTAAAATTAAAACCAGCGATATTGTCTGTCCAGGAGTTGTCACATACTGATGGTAGGTGTAGGTTCAAGCTAAGAGCTGGATGATGCTTATCGCACGGTACTAGAGGAAAAGATGTTGGCTCAAGTAGAGAATCCAAAGATAAAATAGAGTCTATAAATGCTAAGTCAAGAAGCGCGTTATTTATATTTCGGCGGCGTTCTTATAGCGGTCTCTAATAATTTTGATTCTCAGGAGATTTTGGGAAAAAGTTGTATTTCAGAAGAGCTATATGTTAGCTACTAATTCTGATTTTGGGTATACAGTGTTATTACGTACGCCAAACTCCTCGTTAATCCAAGTTGCATTTGGTAAGTTATAATCACAAAAATGCACATAATATCGTACTCAGTCATCGATTCAATAACATTGCAATGACTTGAATAGACCGACAAATCAGAGTTTTGAGGGATGTAAACTGCGCCAGCAAGAATGGAGTAGCACTCAGAAATAATAGCTACATATAGCTCTTCTGAAATACAACTATTTCCCAAAATCTCATGAGAATCAAAATTATTATAGACCGCTATAAGAACGCCGCCACCACGAGATTTATTTGACGCAACATAATCACGATCGCACCTATAGACACTGAAACTATCAAATCCTAATTCGGCATTTGAAATATTGCCATGAAGCCAAGTTTCCGTTAGAATAAGAACATCATAATCCATTAGTGGTATTATTGTGGTTATATCCATTAGTTTTGTCCGAAGACCACGAACATTCTGGTAATAAACCCGTAGTTTATCAGATTTATTTCGTTTGGGCGCAGGCGCAGCCACATTCACGGACGATGTAGGATGTGTTATATTATTGTCTCTGAAGACGCTTTGTTCCTCGTAAAAAAATCGTTCGATTTCCGTTTCTTTGATCGATTTAAGAATAGACGAACAATAACACCATTTGGCCATTTATCAGCTACCATAATAGAAACAACGACGTCGCAACCAATGCCAATTTTGAAAGAACAATATAGATTATTGCTGATAAGTGGAACGCATACTGTGTTTTGTACATCCAGAGTATTTAGCCAGGAATTAATGTCGTCAACTTTTGTGTTCAGAGCGCAGTTACCAACATAGTAAAAAAACTTTTTTAGGAGCACACTTGATGACGGTGCCATTAGCAGTACCGCAAATAACGTGCGATGCATTAGAACTTTTCACATTTAAGTTAGTAGTTATCGCAGTATTTAAGCCACTGTCTAAGCTGGAATTAGAAGCAGTGATTTTATCTGTAGGTTCGCCAATAGACCGCGCAATAGACGCTGAAGATGCAGTACAATTCCTTGAATCTGAATTATCGGTAGTTTTCGTATTTTTTAGATTTTTATTATTATTATTAGTAATGTTTTTATTTGCAACATGTTTATTATTTGGTTTCGTGGAGGTGTTCGAATTATTACATGCTTCCACGTTAAGACACCTGTGCGTATCCTCGGAACCCGATAAGGATGAAAACGCAGAAGTAATGATATTTTTTATCTTATTGTTATTGACAAGAATTAGGCTTTTTGTAGAGAGATCAAAATCATGTTTCATAGCCTTAATAAATGATTTCAGTTCTACAATTTCCTGTTTCAATAACTTTACCTCAGAGTGTAAAGAGCAATGATTAACGTCATTACAAATGTTTACACCAGATAGCGAATCTGAGATAGCTGGAAATTTAGTTGCTTGAGATCGAGTTGTAGATGTTTTATTATCAACTCTATCTTTATCAAAGGTTTCACAGCCTGGGCATTGTGATAGAGACGTAATATTTTGGTCAATATCAGAGAAGCCTTTGTAACATTTTAAGCAACTATAATAAAAAGCCGAGTTGCAATATGTACAAGTAAATCCTGACGCAGCGGATTTCGTACATTTATAGCAATTCATTGTATAATAATATATGCGGCGCAATTTACAGGTTAAATTTAAATTGGTGGCCAACTTCCAATTCATGAGATTGATTACTCGGTAATATTTATTTTGTAGAATATAATAAATTAACATTATTAAAACTCTTTTCTATACATATATATAACATCTTTATTTAGACAATTGTTGATACCTTCTAAACTGTTTATTTACGTAATTAATATTTACAAAACTATTCTTTTCAGTTTTCATCAATTGTAGAGCGAAGAGAGTGTTAAATTCATACAAAACAAGTAATTTCAGTTTGCGCTATTTAATCACATCCACACACTCACGAATAAAATATCGCTGCGGTAATCATAACTGTGAGTAAACAGTGGAAACGTAGACAATCAAATGAAATATACAAGCCCCTATTTATACGCACCTCAACCGGGGGAGCGCATGCATATATCATCCCTCCCAGGAAGTGCGGGAAAGGGGAGCGGGCAGCACAATGATACCATCTCATCCGAAACTACATCCACGATCTGATTACTTATTTACATTACTTACTCTGAGAGGTTTCCTGGCGCGCGTCCTGAAAGCCCTTTTGTTTGCTGGCGTCCCTGTTGCATCTCATTACCCACCCGCTATCCCGCTATCTGCAGACCTTTTCTATTTTCTCTTCAGAGAAAGTAGGTATAAATTAACAAATAAACAAATAGGATAAATAATGGCCCTTTCTCTTCTCCTCTTGAGGTAAAGTATTTGTAATTTAGCAAGTGAATAAATAAAACAATTAAATAGGGGAGACATTTGAAAATAATTAGTAAATTACAATTGATAGTTGAGGTTTCTACTCCATAATTCAATATTTGTAAATTAAACAATGATAAGTTTCACAAAAATATTATTTAATCTGCTTGGCAATAAAGATCTATTATGATTATTATTAAAAATGAAAGTTTGTCTGTCTTGGGTTGTCGACTAGATGTCTTTCTACCCTGTCTTGAATTGATGTTGATGTATAATGTCTAGCACAGACTTTATACATCAACATCAATTGCTGAATTGTTTTTAAGCGTATTAATGTATTCATGAATGGTGAGAGTAGGATGGATGTATTTTGAAGGGTGATTCATCTAAAATGATGTACTCAACACCGCTTAAGGGGAATCGGTACAGCTCTTTGGTGTGTTTCTGGCTCAGTAGATGGCACCGCTTTATATGGGACTTATAATGTAAAAGTTTTTCCGTTGTTTCTCGAAAACTGTAGTTTGTAGGGGAAAATAAAAATCACCATCGTGTTCAGCGCAGTTAGGAGCAGTACGCATGTGAAACCTTTTTTTCCTAAAATTAAGTATTTGTAAGAAAATAATTAAACAAAATATTTAAGGCTAACATTCCCGCCTGTGTTAAATAAAGACAAACGTGAAACGATACCAATACATTTTTGCGAGTGAAGAAAAAGGATAGATAATTGAATCGTCGTCGTAGTTTTTCAACTTGTAATTTATCGCACTCCATCGCCTCCGATTGGAGATTGACGCCTCGACATGCATTTCTAGTCCACGTGGACTCGTAAATACAGAATATAAACAAACAAACATAGAAAGAAATTGAATACGCTGATTTTGGAGCCGACAAAAAATCAATGAAAGCATCCAGCGGCATAACGCTGATATTTATTTACCGATTTGAATGAATTAAAAAATAAAATCAATGTCGGTTTAAATACTATAAAATAATAGTAATTATACATTTTTTCAAAATTAAGTTCACTGCCAAATAATAGTCATCTTTCAATTTTTAAGGGGAAACTCTATAACCGCGTTTATGAATGAAAGGTATTTCCAGCAGATCTCAGACACTGCAAATCGTATAAAAAAATGCATTGATTCCTAAATAATCATGTATATTCCTCGGCGACAATGGAGCCGCGCTATGTTATATTCGTAAGTGCACAGCTAGATAATTCAATAATGCAATCGTATTAGTTTCACATTTTTTGTATAAAAATGTATTTATTGATAAAACTTTCTTGAGAACAGAGGGCGCATAATGTAAAATTATTTTTATATATAGAGTATCACTATTATCCCAGGAAATCATATCAACTATGTTATTTCAAATGGAACACCCTAAATATTATTTTTTTTTTCGTTTCCTCTTTAAATTATCTTAATATTAATATAACATTATTAGTAGTTTTGACTAACCGTTACTGCAGAAAAAAAATTCTAAAAATTCCGACAGTTGCAGAATAGTTGGTATACTATAAAATTATAATTTTTTGTGTGTTTTGAGATGGAGAAATTAAATTGTCTATATATACTAATATAATAATAACTTTAAATGTGAAATATTTGTATACACTGTGCTTAAAAAATAATTTTAAATATGTGACTTTTCAAACAGACGAATTTATTTAAATGGCACCCTATACTTTTTTTGAATTATCATAAAATGATACAAATATTTCATTAAACATACGAGATTCCTATCTTCTGTACTTATTGAAGTATTTCACATTTTGTAGTATTTATATGACATTTTAGCAATGAATTGAATAGTTGGACATGAAAAACAATGGAAACGAAAGTAACCATAAAAAATAAAGGAAATTGAAAACAAATGTCAAATAAATAGTATTTTCTATTTAAATTAGCGTTACTGAAAATATAAATGTGAGTACGAAATAGAGATTGATCTTATAAATGAGTTAAAATTTTATTTGTAATAATAATAAAATAAATGGAGTTGAAAACAAGAGGACAGGCCGATAACGAACAGTGGTTCATAGAGAGGAAACAACGATTGACGGCATCTAAATTTGGCGCAATCTGTAAAAGGCGACAGAAAACAAAACTTTATAAGGAGCCGTTTTCAAATGAAGCCACGGTCTACGGACAAATAAATGAAAAAATTGCCTTACAAAAGTATGAAGAAACGACCAAAACTTCCGTAACACCGTGCGGCATTTTTATTGATGAAACGTATGGTTTTTTGGGAGCATCTTCAGATGGACTCATAGAAAATGGTCGCGGAATTATCGAGGTGAAGTGCCCAAAATCGATAGAAAAAATGACCATTAAACAAGCAGCAAACGAAAAAAAACTTTCTTTTTGGATACAGATTTAAAATTAAAACATAATCACAATTATTATTACCAAATCCAGGGCCAGATGCATATTGCAAAAGCCGACTTTTGTGATTTTGTCGTATGGACAAAACAAGAACTGTCAATTGAAAGAGTTGTCAGAGACGTCAATTTTTGGAAAACAAAAATTATTGATAAATTAATATTTTTTTTATAAAAATATTTTATTAAAAGAAACTATTGATCCACGGGTATGTAGAAATATGCCTATTAGAGAGCAATATTGAAACATGTGTGTGTATTTTCGCTTTATTTTAGATTATAAAGAACTTTAAACATTTTATCTGAAATAAAATTATATTTACGCTTTATTACTTACTTTTATTTATTTTATTTTTTTATTTGTCTGAAATAAAATTATATTTACACGTTATATTAAAATGTAACGAATTTAATTTTACAAACATTTTGACTGAAATGAAATTTCGTCACGAAATTATTTCTTGTAAGTATACCTGGTGTTCGATAAAAAAACGACCAACGTCATAGCCGATAAAATATTTATTAACTGAACTATTGAACAAAAAACCAAAGCCAATGGCAGTTCAAATACTAAGAAATACGAATATAACATAAATCACGTAGCGTGGCTCCTTTGTCCTTTGCGTTATTATTTAGGTATTTTTGAAATTTAACATATTGCAAAAAGTACTCCACGTGTATAGTGCTCCCGATTATCTGAAATCAATGCAATTTTTCTTTTTTTTATACGATTTGCAGTGTCCGAGATCTGCTGGAAATACCTTTCATTCATAAACGCGGTTATAGAGTTTCCCCTTAAAAATTGAAAGATGACTATTATTTGGCAGTGAACTTAATTTTGAAAAAATGTATAATTACTATTATTTTATAGTATTTAAACCGACATTGATTTTATTTTTTAATTCATTCAAATCGGTAAATAAATATCAGCGTTATGCCGCTGGATGCTTTCATTGATTTTTTGTCGGCTCCAAAATCAGCGTATTCAATTTCTTTCTATGTTTGTTTGTTTATATTCTGTATTTACGAGTCCACGTGGACTAGAAATGCATGTCGAGGCGTCAATCTCCAATCGGAGGCGATGGAGTGCGATAAATTACAAGTTGAAAAACTACGACGACGATTCAATTATCTATCCTTTTTCTTCACTCGCAAAAATGTATTGGTATCGTTTCACGTTTGTCTTTATTTAACACAGGCGGGAATGTTAGCCTTAAATATTTTGTTTAATTATTTTCTTACAAATACTTAATTTTAGGAAAAAAAGGTTTCACATGCGTACTGCTCCTAACTGCGCTGAACACGATGGTGATTTTTATTTTCCCCTACAAACTACAGTTTTCGAGAAACAACGGAAAAACTTTTACATTATAAGTCCCATATAAAGCGGTGCCATCTACTGAGCCAGAAACACACCAAAGAGCTGTACCGATTCCCCTTAATAATTACACTTTATATATATATATATTTACGGTATCTCCTTTTTACAAAACAAATGCAACAAAAATCAATATTACAACTAAATATATAAATGTTTGTAAATGATATTCAAACTGAAATATAATTATAAACTGACAGTGAATAAAACTAATATTTAAATTGGTCATAACAAAAGTATTAATTCCGTTGATACCTACTTACATAAACGCATCATTGATGACAACTGATAGTTGATTATTTTTTACAATTAAATTCCTATTTATTTATTTGTCAACGGATCAATAATTTTAATATATATATATATATATATATATATATTAGCAAATAAATAAAAAAATGACTTTTTCTAATTCCCTCCAGATAAATTATTTATAAATTAACAAATAAATAAATAAAATAAAGAATGGACGCTGTACATAAATAGCTTTTTGAATTCGGAATATTGGGTCGGGCATCATATTCTCGCATGGACCGACAGATTTATTGCTGAGCGGGGTTGAATAGGAAAACGGTCCGGTATAAATTTGCGACTGATCCGTATGAGGACGCCGGCTTTTCGGTGTTATTGGGTTGATTTATTTGATGGGTGATTCGTTTGTTTTGTTTGGTTGTTAGGATTTTTGACAATTTATCATAAAGCGTTTTGCGCGCAGCAATTTACGGACATAGGAAATATTTTTTCAATTCTGTTTGTTTTTTCTTTCGCACCAATTTATTCAAATTAACAACATATTTTTAAATACGAACCGCAAACTAAATACAGATAGGCAACGGCGCACAGTGGGACAGATCGATCGAAAAAGTGATCATCGAAATTTTTCAAAGCGGTAAATGTTCATATGGAGTTAATATCATAAAAATTTGATAAAATAAAGGTTAATCATTTGAATTTCATAAACATTTTATGGGTTATCTAATTATTATACATGGTGCCCATTACTAGCTCTTCGCAAGATATCTCAGCTATTATTAGGGGTAGGAAAAATTTTTCAGCGCCAAAATTATATAGTTTGAAAAAATAATAAAATAAAATTATTTTCATTTATGCAGAGTGTCGTATTATCAATATATTCTTAGTGTTATAAATCTTGTTAATTTTATATTTCATGTTCATATAAATTTTAGATATAAATATTGTCACAGTTATTTAAATAGAAATGATTTTCATCGTTGTAGGCTACAATTTTAAACATATATGCAAAAATAATTTGTTAGAGAATTAAGAAATTATTTTTTCTGATTTGAAATAAAGATAATAAATGTTACTCAAGAAATAATATTATACTGTGGATATTTAATATACACATAATATGTAGAGAAAACTAATATTAGTTTTCCCTATATTATTTGGTAGATGTGAAGATTAATGAAATAAATATTCGAATAGAATAGAACAAAAAGAGTATATATATAACAAAAATAGAATAATCAAATCATAACAAGGTCCGATTTCTCAAATTAATTCGTCATCGCTGTCACTATTGTCTTCGCAATCGGCCTGAATCGAATACATTGGGATTTAGACAATTCACAATCGAGACAAATTGCCAATGCTTTTTCGGGACTAATTTCTTTGCTGTCATTATTTTTCAATTGGCTTCTGGATTGTTCTAGTAATGTTTCTATAGATTTTGCTACACTTGATTTACCCTCCTTTTTCAGATTCATAGACGCTGCATACAGCAATGCACTACTCTCTTCTATGTTTAGAAAATATATAGTGATATGATGAAAAAATATTTAATATTATACATTTTATATATATATATATAATGTGACAGATACCTTACGAGTAATTCTTCGTCTTTTTATGCAGTACTCAAAGAATTAAAATTCTTGATCGTTCGCGATCCAGATGGTTCATCTTGTGACATACTCACAATATTTTCTGTTGTGTACAAATCTGCACTTAATCAATTTTAACGTGCGGTTTCAAATCTATATATTTTGGTATGCAGGTGAGCCAATTTTTTTTAAATCAATAAGGAATTTGTTTATAGATAGGCAACCCATTATACACTAGCTGTGATAGTATTGCTTACATTAAATAAATTCTTATTAAAAATTAGTGATGGGAAAGATCGATCAAAAAGATTGTGCTGCTCGATCTTTGCTTATGATCGATCAGATCGATCTCACTGAAATATCGAATCGATTATAACTAGTTATGGAAAAGATCGATCAAAAAAATCTAACCTCTTGATATTTCTTTGTGATCGGTTGAAACGACTTTACTGAATGATTTTTCATGATCAATCCTTTCTGCTCAATCTGATCTTCAATCGCCTAGCAGCTGAGGTTCGATCTTTCCGTTTAGCTTGATTATGAGACTAAACTAATAAAATTTGTATTTTATTGTACAAATTTATTTTTATAGTGAGAAATATTCTTGTTAAAAAATTATAGATAAATAATTGTTTATATTTAATTTAAATATTTCAAGCTGAATCGATCATGCCGAAATAATGGATCCGAAAAAATGTGCAGCTCGATCTTTGAGGATCGATATTTTCAATCCAACCTTTCAAGATCAATCTAATCACCGATTGATTGATCTTTCAAGTGATGAATCACAGATTAATCGATCTTAAAAAAGATCAAGTTTGCCCATCTCTATTAAAAATCATAATTGCTGTATGGATTTTAAGAAACATATTCTTCTGTGAGCAAGATGCCCAAGTAACTCCATTCATATGCATATAAGACCGTATTTCTACTGACAGATGACAGTTCAGCACTCAAATAGGCTCGAAATTTGATTCTACGCTACTGATCGTGTTAGTTTATTCAAGATTTCCATATAAAATGTTTATTACGGTCAAGTTTATCAAGAAAAACAAAATTATTGAATGTTTTATGTAATTATCAATACAAACAACGGATCTGCAACATACTTTTTTTATGTCTAAGTCTGAGGGTCGCGCATTGTCGCAGATAGAAAAAACACAATATGAATATTGTGTTTTTATCTATCATTTCTATAAATTATTTCATCCCTCTTCATCCCTCTCTGAGGTTATAGGCATTCAAAAATTAAAATCATAAATGGAGCTATGCGATTGGTTAAAAAAATATATATGAATGAAAAAAATATAAATTTATATTCAAAAACATTAGTATAGAAACATTCATCACTAAATGATAACTTTCATCGCATTTAATATGATTAAAACAAAAAATATAAAATCCTTATTTTGACATTATTGCAAATTACTGCAAATTATTAATATAAATACCGTCACCAATCTACAAATTTTCACTAAAACTATTGCATAATGTGTATTGCGATATGTTTATAACATTTATATGATTTTTTTCTATATTTAATTTTTCAGGCTCATGATCACTTTTTTTACGTTTCGTCCCACTGTGCTGCGTGTAAAAAATATATTTCCAGAAAAAAGCCATCATCAATATGTTCATAATACTTATGGCACCTGAACTATAAAAATTCCGAATTTCATCAGTCAGGATGACTTTATTTATATAAAGGAATATTCTGAGTAATATCTTATGATATTAATAAAATTTATCGCACACAGTACCGTGAAATAAATAGAGCATGTTGCTACCAGCGGTAATCACGACCCAACTGCAATACTTTTATTAAATTAAATAAAAATAATTAATAAATTATTTTCTCTTTTGCTTAATGACTTATGTTACATAACAACTTACTTACTTTAACAAAGGTAACTTCCTAAGCTGGGAAGTCTATGTATGTTATCTGTGAACTCAGTAGTTTTGGTCTAACCGCAGATATGTTCGAAACTTCTGATCAATGGATATTAATTAATAATAATATGAGGTATTATGTAAAATTGCTAGAGAAATTCACGTGGCCAAAAATAATATTGACATTTTTGCGAATCTAAATACTATAAATTCTTATTATTATCTACCTGATTTTTTTTTTCAGTTTTTGTGCACAGAAAAAATGTTTTAACGAAATTTGAAAATATAAAAAGGTAAATCAAATGAAAAAGTGCGATTTCGGCAAAAATCCCAAAATCGCCAAATGACTTCGCATTACAACAAACAAAATATATGTAAAAAATTATGCTCATAAAGTGAGTTTTCGCAAATTGGACGAAAATGTCTTTCAAATTTACGATTTTTTTTTCTGGTGGTCTCAGTTTATGGGAAACGATGGTCTTAAATGAAAATGTAGCTGAAAGAATTTACAAGTGATCTCTTTGTGTGTTTGCTATTCAAACAGTATTTATTTCCTGAGTGTAAAATTAACATCCATTCTATATTAAGTTTTAGTAGAATTTAAATTTATTTGAAGATTTTTAATTATTTGGGCAAATTTACGTGGAGCCTTATGGGTACGGTTAAAGTGTAGTGTAGACGAAATCTTACACGCTATATTGGTTATCGCGTGTAAGATTTCGATCAAATTAAATTTTCTCAATTTACAAATAGCGTTAAAGTATATCAACGGGGAAAGTTAAGGAATTAATTTCATTAACAAATTAATTACCCAGACTCTGAATGAAGCGATATTGAATTAAAGGTTTGGCATGAAATTCAGAATCGGATGCCGTTGTTTGCCAACTACGATGACTTAGTTTTCAAAGGGAATGCCACAATCACTTTTTTTTTGTTGAAAAAATAAATAAACAAAAGGGTACTTACCTGAGTTTCCTAGTATGCATTCTTCTATCTTATATATAGATATCACTCACAAAGTGATCACTCAAAAATAAAATAAACTGATAGTAACTATTAGCGATAAAATTTACGCACTGCTTTCACTGCAACTAACTCACACTGCTTAACTGACTGTTTACTCACTGTCGAAAATCAAAAACTAACTATTGTCTCTTTTTTTTTGGGAGTGGAGAAATAAAAACTTCTTCATAGCATCCCTTCCATAATCCCGCCAGAACTTAATTGACAGGATAATGATAGGGTATGTCAGACTTTTACAGACTAAAAAAAAAACCATAAACTATAGGTTGCATTGTGAACCTGCGATAGCTATGAGATAATGGAGGGTTTACGACTTTGGAAATTTTGGCATGATAGCAGAGGTCGTTTATCCTGAAAGGACTGAGAGATTTGAGGTTAATCAACCTTGTGGGGACGCTTGGTTCCTCTCCGTGTGGAGAGTTCAACAGTATCGTTGAGTATCGTTATTTCGAAAATTACATATTTAATGTAATATAAATATTGCGGGTTAGACTAGAAGAATAACTGTTTTTCTTCTTTATTTGGGAGGGTTGTTGGAGACTTAATCAGATGTGTGTACTCTTTGTACATTTGTATTTTATTTAATTTAAAATGTGCAGTGTGAAAAGTAGTGCGTTAAGTTTGATAATTATAAAATGAAATAATAACATTTTTTATTTATTTAGTTTTAATAAAAAAAACGAAGTGAAATTATTTTTCTGTGGTCCCTTGTCATGTATGTATTGTTTTGCGTGGGGTCATACTTACAATTAATTATTAGTAATATATTTATATTCATATATACAATCAATTTGCGTATAGGTGGATTATCTGGATTGTAAACGCAAAGTCGTGGGCGTGTCGAAAGGTACGAGTTTCGGTACCGAGAGGATGTACCGCGAGCATCGGCACTAGCTCCTCGACTACCAAACATTGTAAATAAGTTTGTGAACAAAAGTGTTATTGTTTACTCTTTTGAACCCCCGTGAGCCCACCACCATCAGTGTTCACAAATAGGACAATAAATAGTGGACTCGTTAGATGAAGGAATGTTGTAACTATACTTCTCATTAATACTGGTTATTGTAAATTATTTGTGATTTCCACAAAAAATTACAAAATCAATTCAAGAATTAACAAGCGATTATTTTCAGCATCGGCTGTACAAAAACTATTTGTTTTCAAGGCATAAAATTAATTTAGATTAATTTCCTATTTATTTTAAAAATGTTCGTATAATTTAAAGTTATTTAGATTTTTTTACTTTCCGACCTAATTAAAGCTGCTTTATGGGAACGATTAAAATGAAACTGAATTGATTCATAGTACTACTAGTAGGGTTTGAATAAATATTTTTCAATTCGCAGATGGAATAATATGTTGCAGATTGAGGCATTCAATAGAGGAATGTTGCAGTTACACTTCACATAACAACTTGTTATTGTAAATTATTTTTATTTAAATCACAAAATCGAAACATATTTTCAAAAATTTTACCTGTGATCACTTTGAAAATCTGCTGTACAAAAACAATTTATTTCGTAAGTGTAATTAACCCAAATCAATCTCCCATCCACTCTGAATATTTTGGTAAAATTTGAAGGTATTTAGAAAAATCTTTAGGAACTGAATTCTGAAAAGTTCATCGTTGTAAGTTATCTGTGATATTACTAACCTCGGTCTAACCGATTTTTCGAAAAGGCCAATCATGAAATCTTTCCCATAAGGCCTCATGAAAATTCCAAGAAACATTTAAAGACCGATATGAAGTTACCCACGGATTTTCAGTCACTCACGGATTTCCAGTCACGGATTTGTCCGGCTTCTCTATCTTGGTGGATGTGCCGGGTAAATTATTTATTTCAAAAGTAATTCATAGTTTATAAACGAATGAAAATAGTCCAATTATACGAGAACTGTGATAACATATACCCAACTTAATTTAAACTAATTTTTACTTTCAATTATTACCGTCGATTCAAGACTTGCATATATCAGATTCAAGGTCGAAAATGAAGATGTTTGTCACTATTTAGATTTTTGTTACTAGATTACTTTTAAAGGTCTAAATAATCATTGGAAACAATAAAATTAAGGGTATGTATTACGTAACATTTTTTAACTCTCAGCCAAGGATTTTGTATAGTGAGACGAACTTTTTTAAGTCCAAAACAAAGATGTTTGTCACAATTCAGGAACATGTTTTTGTTCTTAGATTGTTGCTAAAGGTCTAGATAATCATTTAAAACAATAAAGTCAGGGATATGTATTTCGTAACTTTTTTAAAAAAAGTTTTTAACGCTCAGCCAAGGATTCCCTATGGAAATCTCATTTTTAATCTCATTATGCGAAATCCGTGGCTGAGAGTTTAAATTATTTGTAAAAACTTCCACAATACACATAGCTGATTTTATCATTTTATGTCACTAATTTAACTTTTAGCAACAATTTAGTATGAAAAAGAAGAAGATAGTGACAAATACATTCGTTTTGGACCTTGAAATGTTTGTCTCTTTATATGGAATCCGAGGTTGAGCTTTAATAATTCTATTAAAAAGTCACGAAATACATACCCCGGATTTTATTATTTTAAATTATTATTTTAGCAACAATATGGTAAGAAGGACCTGAATAGTGACAAACATTTTCGTTCTGGACCTTGACTCTGATATGTCTAAGTCTTGATTCGAGGCTGGTAATTGAAAGTAAAAATTATTTTGAATTAAGATGGATATATGTTGCTACAGTTATTGTGTAATTTTTATTAGTTTATAAATTGTGAATCACTTTTAAAATAAATAATTTACCCATCGCCTCCATCATGGAGGATACGGATCTGTGGCTGGAAATCCGTAGGTAACTTCACATTGGTCATTTAAAGTGGCTAAAATATATTGAAAATTATTATATTTCATAAATCTAAAATGTCTACATTTTTTTTACTATCAATAAAAGCCTTCGTGATTTTTTTCCAGAGAATGTTTTGGAGAAAAAAATTACCAAAATTTGAAATTTTCATAAAAATTAAAATTATCAAATTGCTTCATATTATACCAACATGCAGCTACAGAATGAGAGCACGAACAGAGATAACTTTAGCCATATCAAGAAATTAGCTTTCGGTCAGTATGCTCGTAAAGTGGGCCTTCGCGAATTGGGCGAGAATATTGTTTAAGTTTGCGATTTTTTATGGCGGTCTCGGATGATTTAAAGCAAAGATATTGTGCGATAATGTAGCTGTATTCTTTAGTAACGAATGCTGAAAAGTTATAAGTTATCTGCGAATTCAGTAATTACGTTCCAGACACAAACATGTTGGGAACGGTCAAACAAATGGCCTAAATATAACTCTTCTCATAATGCCCTATGTAAATTTCATAAAACAATGAATTTGGACAAAATTAATTAAAATTATTATTTTTCTCGAATCTAAATCAGTGGTTCTCAATGTGGGTGTCGCGGCACCTTAATATGACGCAAGTATGACATAAAAATGTCGCGAAATTTATAATACTTAACATTTTACTGCTGTTTTTTTTTTATATAGTATTCTTTTCAACACTTATAAATATTAAAACAAAGAACAACAACAATTTTGAAACAATTGAAAATGAGTCTTTCAAATAAACTTACTTTGAAAAACACATTCCTTATTGGCAAGGGGTACTGTGAGGTTTTTTTAATAATTTCAAGTTACCACCATACAAAAAAGTTTGAGAACCACTGATTTATGTAGTCTAAATTCCTGTTAGTATTAAAAAGAGTGACTTTTTAAGACATTTTTGTTCATTAGGGAAAATGTTTTCAGCAAAAATTGAAAATATGAGTTCAAATAAAGACTGAAATAAACGTGCGTACTCACATGAAAATGCCTTTTTCAAGGGGTTATGCAGCAAACACCTAGCATCGTGCTGTCCCATTATAAATGAGTCCTAACAAGTACAATTATAATCCGTAATGAAGTATGTAATATTAAATTTAAAATAAATTTAGTTGTGAAGAATTATTTAAAAAATAAGTCAACTTCACTCTTTATTTATATTGTGATAAATAATGAGTTAGTTATGAATGCACAGTGCATCAGATTTAGGTGAGCGCGCCAGGCGGTGTTAGGGGAAGAAAAAATAAAATTCAAAATAAAAAAACAAACAAAAATATAGGTACAATGTATATACAGGGTGATTTAGTTTGGTGTTTCACCTTCTTCTAACTTTTTTTATTTTGACAGTAAACTATAACAAACCATATATATATTTGCAAACGGCAGGAAATTCTCTAATTAATGGTATCACCAAATAATGATAATGCGATGACAACTATCAAAGAAGCGATAGTCAACTTTTTTTTTCAAATGACACCATTTCTATTTTTTGTACAATTCGGATAGGGGGCACTCCTGCACCTGAATATCCATCACAACTCTACGCTTAGCTAACAAAAAAAAAGAATAAAATAAGGAAAGATCCTAATCGGTTTATGTTATAAAAAAACGGAAATTATAAAAAAATAAATAAACTATTTCATTAAGTGTTCAAAATGCCCACCACATACTTCTAAACATAACTCCTCTCTATGCAAGACTCCTTGAATGCAGATAAATTTTATAGCATCACGATTTAATTTACGGCGTTCAATGCGTATCCTATTTTTTCGAAATTTTCTTATTTTATTCATTTTTTTTTTTTACTTTTTACTGTGAAAATCCTTCACAGTTTAAGCGATAACTGTGAAGGATTTTCGGGTGCTGGAAAGTACCCGCTATCCGAATTAAACTAAAAATAGAAATGTTGTCATTTGGAAAAAAAAAGAAAGTTGACCATCGCTACTTTGCCAGTTGTCATCTTATTGTCAATTTGGTGACACCATTAAATAGAGAATTTCTTGCAAATATATGTGGTTTGTTATAGTTAATTGTCAAAATAAAAATGTTAGAAGGGGGTAGAACACCAAACTGAATCATCCTGTATATTATGGCATTTGGTAAAACTTTATTGATGGTATAGAACATTAGTTATAAATTTTTAAACATAACGCGATTTTATTATTAATTTTCAAATTCAAGTTGAGTTAAATTAATCCCAGTCATATGTAGGGTGGAGTCCACCATCAAAAATTTGCTTATTCTTTGCTCTATTGAATCCTGCAAGACGTATTTTTTTTATCGATCCTAATAAAGTGGTGGTAATTTTTTTAATCGCCGCGACTCTATTCTTCCGAAACTGATGAGCAATCCTATTCGTACATTTCTTGCTCTCTTATTTATTTCATCATACTTGCACATTTTTTCGATTTTTAAAAAAGTTAAACAAAAACATATATTTTTTGATAACATGCTGCTATGGATGCATTAATTAAGAATAATTGTCATAATTATTTAAACAAGGCGAGATTTATATATTTCTTTTCAGCTTTGAAATGGATTAGATTAATCAATATTTTAGGACAGAGGGTAGATATTACTATCAAAATGTCGCTAAGAGTTTCCTATATTGTATGAAGAAAAAAATATTTTTTATTGATCTCAATAAAGACTTTTAGCAATTGATATTTTTTGTTCTGTTAGTTAATAAAAAAATGTAAATAAAACAATAAGCCAGTTGATTTATTATTAAAAAGAACTCAGAGATTCAAATTCATTGTATTAAAACAAATGAACCGCTATAAAATACTGTTATTTATTATATATGAATACAAAATTACACAAATAAATCTACTACACTTTAAAATATGGCGGAGGATTCTGGGTGATATATCACCGGTTGGTGGAATTTGTACGATTCATCATGAACCCTCTCCGAAAACGGTGTAATTTTATAAACGCCGAACAAAACGCGCGGAAACATTTTCCGGGTTGTTGGCTTTTGATGCGGGATGACGCGGTCGAATGTCGCCTCTAATTTGCGACATTAAAGCCGAGAATCCTTCATCTGGCGAAACCGCCCGGGGAGGCGGCTTTACAAATGACGGAGACCGTCCAGGTGGATTATGTTTATCCTATTAAACGTAATTTAATACCCTCACCGGTTCGATGTTATATCCGATACCGAGTGGGACATCAAAGAGGGTTTGTTTGTAGTGAGTGATGTGATTTATTAGTGCTAGTAGGTTTAATCGATTAATTAATTAAGATTTTTTTTTATAAATAATTAAAATGTAAGGGCAGTAAGACCGACGGTCGATAGTCGTATTCTGAGGGCAACGTAATATAATATAATATAATATAATATAATATAATATAATATAATATAATATAATATAATATTATATTATATAATATAATATAATATAATATAATATAATATAATATAATATAATATAATATAATATAATATAATATAATATAATATAATATAATATAATATAATATAATATAATATAATATAATATAATATAATATAATATAATATAATATAATATAATATAATATAATATAATATAATATAATATAATATAATATAATATAATATAATATAATATAATATAATATAATATAATATAAGAATTCTATTGTTAATTTATTCTATATAGAATTGTCTGCAGAGAAAAAGTTATATATATAGATGCAAAAATAAAGCACAGATTATTTCGAATGAGGCAGTATTGCGAGTGCGACTCGTAGTTCTCTGTCAACCGTGGCTCGGATTCGATCCAACTTTGTTTTTAATCACAATAGACGAGTTCGACTCATTCGGAATCAAGTTTATAGATCGGTAACTGTATAGGCTTGTTACTGCTACCAAAAAGCATTATAAAGTGTTGATTCAAAACGATTTTCGTTGTTTTTAGAATAACTTGTTCTAAACATTATCCTCGTGATTGTTCTTGATAACACAACATTTTTATTAAATTATTTGGCATAAATTTCGTTTCAATTTTGAAATACCAATGTTCTCTATTTATTTAATGGTAATGAGTGATATTTCTTGAATAGTTTTCTCATGTATCACTTAATCACACATTGTGAACTATTACTGTTGAAGGTTTAAATTTCATTACACAAATTTTGGCTATAGTAAATAAAATAGTAGAGTAACTACTAGTTTCGCTTAATATCAATTGTCAGCTTGTCAATTTCTTTTGTAACTTACTTTTGATAATGCCTTAAAAAATGAAACTAGTCGAGTAAATATACATTTTGAAACAAACCAAGTGGGTTTACTCGACTAGTTTAATTTTTTAAGGCATTATCAAAAGTAAGTTACAAAAGAAATTGACAAGCTGACAATTGATATTAAGCGAAACTAGTAACCCACTTGGTTTGTTTCAAAATGTATATTTACTCGACTAGTTTCATTTTTAAGGCATTATCAAAAGTAAGTTACAAAAGAAATTGACAAGCTGACAATTGATATTAAGCGAAACTAGTAGTTACTCTACTATTTTATTTACTATAGCCAAAATTTGTGTAATTAAATTTAAACCTTCAGCAGTAATAAGAAATAAATGATATAGATTGTATTAATATCAAACAAATTAACTTAAAACTTTAATTAAACAAAAATAATTTATTAATTATTTTCAAATCATTTTTATTTAATTATTTAAATAACTTTGGCCGAGTGAATAAATACTCTTTTCTATTTATAACTTAGAATATTCCTGTTTATTAATGATTTGAGTGACAATTTATAAAATTCATATTTTTTTTATAGTTTGTGACGTCCGGCTAGTTGTAATAAATATGGCGGGTGTGAGTAAATTACAAGAGAAACACAAGAAATAAATTTATAATTTAAGACTAAATATTTAAATTAATTTCTGACATAAACATCAGAACGAAAATACATGGGCGCCACCTAGAAATAATCCGTGCTGGGACGGTTAAATAATGTTCAAATCGACGATAGCTCTTCAAATTTCGAATTGACACTTATCTTAAGAGGATATTAAACATAGTGTCAGACAAACAACTCAAAAACGGTAACTGATAAATTATTTAAATTTTCTCTAAAAAATATAAAAAAAAATAAATAACCTAGTTGTGCTATTATTTATTTTTTTTTTCATATTGTTTATAACAAATTGTTTATGCAATAACAAAATATTATAAATAAGTTTTTCTCAAAAATAAAATGATAGCACAATTCTATGGATCGAAGAAAAATTAAACATTAAAAAATAATAATAATCCAATGAAAAACAAGAGAGATATTTCGAATACGAGAATTTTCTTAATAGATGGCGCGAGCATTCTCCGATTGCATTAAAAGGCGCAGTGGGCGGAGCCTAGAAGAAGAATTACGAATGCATATATTCGGATAATAATCGGATTTCGTCCAAGATATGAAATAACGAGCGGCAGCAGTAAATGCGATCCTACACCACATTTGGGGTACGGGCGCACAAACATAAGAATTAAATACGATTTGTCGCATATAACGCGTACAGCGAGACACTTGAATTTACTGTTAAATAACAACGCCAAATTTATAAATAAATAAATTCAAAATATTTCGTTCTGTCTTTTATTATAATTTTAAAAATAATATTTCTATCATTTATACTTCATGAAATATTAAGTTAAAAAATCATATAAATCAATTACTATATTTACAAAAATTAAATAATAAACAACATTTTTTAGTACGAACTACGGTAAAAGTATAAAATAGTTAAAATATTTGCAAATATACCACTACGATAATTTAAAAATGATTAATTACTTATTATTTTATAAATTCTATTTATTTTAACCATTTTTAGGAGTACAAACCTTTCTATGTAATATTAGTATACGTCAAATTAGCATAATTTTTGCAAAGTGAATATGAATAAAATTAGCATATGTAGAAACAATATATCTCAATCTAGTAACATTTTGAATTTCACAATTTTGAAAACAAAAAAATAGAAAGAACATTTTGACATTCCATTAATATTCAATAATAATATTACATATAATGTCTGCTTGTAATTTTTGACTGATATAAAAATACTATAATTTAAAATGTATACATTTTTATGCCGAGCATTTCCCGTGTCAATTATGTGCTCAACTAAATTAGTTTTGCCTAATTTATGTGAACCTATCTTCTTAAATTTGTTAATTATGCCTTCTAACTCAATCTCTTGAGTGATAACAGCGTACGTTCACTAATACCATATATTGAGTATTTATCATTTATTTTATTATAAAAAAAACTATGCGAAGACCATTCATTTTTCATGAAATCCAGTATAATTCCATATTTCTTAATGAAATTAATTCCTAAAATTAAATTTGTATTTAAAGATGGTACTACAAAATAATCAAAAACATCACTACAATGTCCTACTTCAAACGGAAGCTTAATTACCCCAGTGACGTTTTGCTCTGCCCCAATAATAACACTTGACACGCCACTGGGAAAAATATCTAAATTCTTGACCGACAAAAAATGAAACATATCTGAACCAATGACGGACTTGTTCGCCCCAAAACACTAAATTTAGAACCCAAAACAATTAATTCGATATGTGGACAGTTATCCCCTTCAATATATCTAAACACTGAACTTAATTTTACACACGGAACGCAAAATGTTCTTACAGTATTTAGCCAGTTTTTCCACTCTTGCTTTCGTCTAAAATCGGCCTTCAAGCAATCTAGGAAGACTTGGCCACCAGCCTCCCTATTCACTCGTTTTTTGAGCAACGCGAGCATTGAGGTTTACTTATACCCTTATTCCCACAACCTAAACAAAATATGTTTGTTCCAGGTACACTACACTTATTAAATCGGTACCCCTTTTTATTGCAATTCTAACATTTTTCAGTTTTACCAAACGCAACTGTACTTTCGCTACGGGCACTCTTTTGTTCAATATACAAATTTGAAACTTTAGATTCCATCTCAACAACTTTTTTGATAATTATTTAATGGCATTTGATAAATCAGCATAAGCTTCAGCCTTATTTAACACGTGTACATTTGACGACTGAGATTTGAGACTCACCATGTTACTATTTTCAAGCTTCCTGCACAACTCAATTAAATTCGGAATAGTATCGATATCAATTAAACTCAGCTGTATGATATATGGCGGTAAAAGATTTTTTTAATTGATTTAACGCGAATCATTTCATTCGGCAAACAAGATAACTGTGAAAATAAATTTTCAACAGTCGAAATTAAAATAACAATGATCTCGTTTTTACCCTGTTACCGATTACATATTTTTTCCCAAATGAAGTTGTCAAAATCTTCTGGCCAAATCAATAAATACTCTATTTATAACTTAGAATATTTTGAATTAATTTCTCACCTAACCCGTGGTGAAACATATTTAATTAATAGACTTCGAATAAAACACTTGGTTTGTTTCACTGATTTTTACTCCGACTAGTTTCGACCTTAGGCCATTTTCAGGGAGATATGTGATATCTATATATCTATATATATATATATATATTCTATTACTTAGAATATTCCTGCTTATTAATGATTTGACTAACAATTTAAAAAATTCATTTGTCAGCTATTAAATGGCCATGCCCTTGATCGTATTTTTCACTCGGTTGCCGGTCTGTATTTATTCTGTGATTAAAGCATCAGTAAATTTTCATGCGTCAGTTATACACTACATGCTGTCTGATACGCGTTGGCAGCAGGGTTTCGCAAAATCCTGCCAGGCATTCGTGCCAACGTAAACAAATCGGAAACTCGGCTCGACGTTCTGAAGCTAATGCTCGTATTTTGTTTGATGGGCGTCCGTAAAATGCAAACCGAAATGTTTTCTTTATTTTAAAAGCACTGTATAAAGTCACATATGCATAGACTTACGCATACACAAAATATATGTTTGTCCCATGAACGTATATAGCATTTTTTGTACTGACAGCGTAATGCAAATCTTATGGATGATGTCATAAACTTGCACTCAGTTCAACTTGAGTAAAACCAACGAATAAAACCAAAAACTAGATTTGTCAATAGATATTCTCTCCCTGTGCGTCTGTTATCCTGGAAGAGAAAAAAAAATGTTTTAAAAAAATGTACAAAGACAAACATTTCAATAAAATGCACATACACAAGTTTGTTATTTCAAGATAATTGTGTGCTATTTTTACCCACAGATATTCAAGCCATGTATTCACCTTCAGCTCTGGTGAATGCGCCGGGCCATTTAATTTTTAAAACTACTTTAGAACACTGTTCTAAAGTTTTGTGTAAAATTTAAGAAATGCTGTTTTATTTACAAATAGAGTAATATGGAGTTTTATCAAGTAAAAGCTCCGATCATCGATTACAAAGTTGTTAGTATTGTCTAATAATTGTATAGATATTTAGTGAAAGAAAATTAGATCTAAATTGTGGCACTTGGAAAACGAAATACATTTCAGAAATTTAACTTTTAGGATTTTTTAATTCGCCATTAATTTAGTTAGGATGCAATTATAAAATTGTTTCTTATCGGATTTTATAGATTTTGTTGGTTTTACACAGATGGTTATAAAATGTTTACATTCAGTTGCTTATTTATTGTAAAAATCATTATCTAAATTAATCATAATAAAGGAAAGATGATGCAAACGCCATCTTTCATCGAAGCATTGCACATGAAGCACACTAGTCTGAATAGGTTCGAAATGGACATCACTAGATATCCATAGGCTAAACATTTTATTACATTATTTAAAAATATGGTGGAAGCGCCGAGTTATTGTTCGAATTATTATCAGCATCATACATATAATAATATGGAATTTCCGTGTATTGCCCGGCGCTTTCACCATAGTAAACGATTAATTTACAGAAACTCAAATCAGTGGTTAAAAAATATTTGAGTGGAAATAAATAACAATGGCCTATGGTCGATAGCCATTTAACCATTAATTTTTGTGTGATATACCTAATCAATGTTTGTTACATTATTGTAAATTTAATTCTTAATAAAAATTGTTTTCCATATAAGTAATAATGACGTTGAAATTATCTTTACTAATGAAAAATGTTTTATTATTGTATTAGTAACATCTATTTTGTAGAGAAACATAAACGTAAAGAAGCAAAATTAAAAGGCAATTTCAAACATTTCTGAAATTATTTAATATCCCCAAAAAATGAACCATTATCGAAATTTTAATAAAACGGCGAACATATTTTATTGGAACGCCCCCCCCCGGAAAAATTGAATTTGAAAAGCAGTGCGGGGAAAAAATGCCCGTTATATTAGCATAATCTGGAACGTCACTTAATATTCCATTAGATGCACACGAGATGAAATTTTTCGCGCGCGAATCGATTTCCCGGCCGCCCCTTGCATTACTCCCTTAAACCGAATTTATGGATTCAATTTTCTTTTCGAGACCGAACGGGATTTCCATAACGCACTCGCTATTCACTCCGCGGGGGAGGCTCACCTGAATCGAAATTATTCATATACGTTCAAACTCTCTCGTGTGTATCTATGTCTGCATGTGTGAGTGCGTGCATTTTATTGAAATGTGTGTCTCTCAATATATATTTTTGAAATATCTCTTTCTTTTCCTATGTATTTGTTACGCAAATGTACCTATTGTTTTAGGATTGTTCGTTTGTTCTGCACTAGAGCTGACTTCTAAGCGGATTGAGTAAATTGATTCAAAAAGATTCAGCTCTTTTTGGGTAGGCAATTGAACGGGGAATACAAAAAATAATTAAAATATAGGGTGTTCCATTTAAAATAACAAAGTTGGTAGCCATTTCCGGTACAATCGGAAGTGAAAGAAAGTCAAAATATTTTCCATGAGGTGTTCGCATTCAACCGTACAATGTAGAATTTTTTCAAAATTTTCCGCGGTCAGCAACCTCGAAATCTTGTAATGGCCATTATTCGTGGCCAACTCTGTATATATACATATATACACATAAAAAATATAGAATAAAAACATTTAAATTAAAAAGTAAAAATAATAATAATAATTGAATTTTAATTTCCCAAATATAAATTTAATTAAAAAAAATAATTTCATTACACCTTCAGGTAGAAAGAATAATAGATTATATATATAATATAAAAATATAATACATTTAATTATTCGTTTGAAAAACAAAACAAATATTAACTAAATATTTGTTTCGGTTTCAGACGAATAATAACCCTTTTTGCGCTAAAATATAGCTATATCTTTCGGTTCACTAACCAGAATTAATTATTTAATTATTAAAATGTCTTTATTTATATTTATAATATTTCTGGAAAACGATTGGTTAAAAAAAATGCAAAAATAATGCTTGAGTATAAAATAATTATTAAAAAATTATTGAATGAATGACTGAATTTATTAAATGAAATGATAAATTTTATTAGCAATAATGCAAAATAATAATCGTAAATTCATTTGCGCAAATCATCAGGGCAGTTCAGCTAGCTAGCATAGATTTTTCTTTAACTTCATCATAAATTCACGACAGGGCAGAAAGACCTCTGGTCGATAGCCCAGACAGACTAACACCTACATGTATTGTAATTATTTATATTGTTATATTGTTAAAATTATCTATATAGTCTGAATGAATATATATATATATATAATAATCGTAAATGATTTTTAATAAACGATTTAATTTACACAAAACGCGATATTAAACATTTAAAGATTATTCACAGAAAAATATTATTAGTTTTATTTCGTTATAACAAATTTCGTTTAAAGAAAATTAATTCCGTCCTCGAAAAACTCTCTGTGGCAAAGTCCACCGGTAAAAGGAACATTTCACCAACTTCAAGGAACACATTTCCAATACAAAAATCTATCAAAAATGCGGAATTATAATATCATACAAATAAACTCTAAAACAAACGGATATATATTAGAAAAATGAAAACCCAATCCAATCAATTCTGCATTCATCGAAATCCAAACATACCCAGCTGCAAAACATCGCCAATTCATTAGCTCGTTTCACTAAGGCAGCTAAATAAACATAATGAATAAATATATTTTTTAAAATAAAAATGATTTGAAAATAATTAATAAATTATTTCTCACATAAGTCAAAACTCGCAGAGCTAAATGTGGAAATAATTTATTAATTATTTTCAAATCATTTTTATTTAATATAATGAATATCTCCTTACACCTAACGGTAGAAAGGAAAAAGATTAAAATAAAATAATATACTTTGATTTTCATAACATATAACAGATTCAGACAGGGCAGTAGAACCGTCGGTCAATAGCTCACACAGACTAACGCTAAATATTAATAATTACTTCTAAATATTTTAAATTGTATCAAAAATAGTCTAAGTAGAAGAAAATATGAAAAATATATAAGCTCAGTTCAGTTTCAGTAACGTTTTTTTTTGTTGTTACTTTCGAAAATCAATTTTATACTTTATTATTACATTTACGCAACAAACACGTATTGGCGCTGCGGAAAGAAAGAAACGAAAAAAGTACATTTCGCAGAGCGAGTAAACTTTACGTTTGAAGTCTCTCGCTTTTGATGTCGCGCGGATGTTTGTTTTCTTTGCTCTTTCTTTTTTCCAAAGTGATATAAATACATTGCACTGAAATTAAACCTAATTGAATGCATCTGTATTTGCTCATCTGTGAAATTGAATAAACTCTGATGCGCCGATGGCGACGTGAACTAAATGCTTGTATGCGTTTATGCGATTGGTTAATTTAATTTAATTTAATCGTAGAAATTGAGAAAATTTTAGACTGCAGTTGAAAATGACGTTAATTGGGTTGATTGGACATTTTAATTTATTAAATGTTTTAAGGTTTACGGTTTTAAAGTATTGATATGCAATAGCAAGTGTACATTGTGTAATACAATGTCTGGCGGGGTATTTGCCCGAGAAGTAGTTGTTTTAATGTTGATTTGTCTAATGTACTTGCGTAACGTAAGTTAAAATGTCACAGAGCTAAATATGGAAAAAAAATATTAATTATTTTCAAATTATTGTTATTTATGTTTTAAGGTCGTCTATTGATTGTGTATTTTTCTTTGAATTTTATCTGTATTGGGGTTTTCCGTTTGCACAATAAACCTTATTCTTATTTTTTTTTTGTTGTGGGAGGGGAATATCCAATTACGGACTTAGTGTCGGACTCCTCCTGGGATTTGACCAGGAGACTACCGACTAAGAACCCCTCCTACTTTAGCGGTATCGACTTCATGGTCATTTGCTGGTCTCATGCGAAAAGTGCATTGACATGTCTTGCTTACTATCTCCTTGGTGTCAGCCACTATTAAGTAGACTTATAAACTAATATCACAGTAAATTTAAAACTAACATCGCAATGTCCTGAAATCGGAGTGCCAGACGCTACGATGCAAATAGATAAAATAAACCAGATTATTATTATTATTATAACAATTATTTAAAAAAAAATAAGTCACGCGATATAGCATTCGTTATAAATCGTGATTCATAATAATGAAAACAGTTTCGAAAGGAGATTGTACTTGTGATGTGTAGGTAACATTAATAAATTAATACTCTATTTAAAATTAAAATATGAAATGTTTACAATTAATAATTATAAACGCCATGATGGTACGTTTTCATCTGGTCTCTCTTTTCCGACTCGCTGGTGGTGAAGATAAAGTGATGGTGGGTCGCAACGAAACTGTCCCATTGGCACACTTATCTATTCAGGGCCGCTTGCCTGAACCCCAGATGTGGTCGCAAAAACTAGGCGTTATGTTTAATTTAGCTTCATAAAAGGTTTCAGATAAAAGTTATTTTATAAAAATGAAGACATCGAATGACCTCACATGTTAATTTAACAGAAGCCTATTTCAAGATTAAACGGTGGTATTTTTTTTTAGAGTATACAAATAATTTTGGGAGAGGGAATCCAATACGTAGGATTATTTTATATAGTGCGTTTTCAATGAAAGGAACAAGTTTATTTAAACTGCTGGTGATTATTTTTGAGAAAAATGCTAGGACAAGTCTATTAGTATTTTCTACTGCGCATATTAAATTCTTAAAATATGTTAATATAGGGACCTTATTAACATATTTTAAGAATTTAATATGCGCAGTAGAAAATACTAATAGACTTAAATTAATAGACAATAAATTAACGTGAAAATAAAAAATCTAAAAAACAGTGTTATATAACGTAGTTAAAACAACCATTAGAAAACATAAGATTTAATGCTTATTTAGAAAATCCATTGTTGAAACTTCAATGTGCGAGGATTTAGTATGTAAATAATATAGAAGTTTTATTTTATATTAGAAATAGAGAAATTACTAATAGATGCATTTCGGCGCCTCCGCCGTGGTGGAGGCGCCGGGCAGAAAAACCGTGGACTGAAAACCATGGGGTAACTTCACATCGGTTTCCCGTGCTTAAACATTCATTGTAAATACTCAGCAGTTGGTCTCAGTCTGCTTCTATAATTGCTTTCATCGCCTCGTTCGGGATTTTATTTTAGAGTGAGTAATGAAGAGACAAAACCTCTTCTCTGACCGAGGCGATTTCTTCTAAGAAAGAAACTATATGAAATCTACGACGAGAAAGGAAAATACATAATTAATAAAGTCGCAGTTACAGAACTACTATCATTAATTGATGGAAATATTCAACCACTTATATTTTCAATTTGAGTCTCATTAATCACTTGGTAAAACATTTTAGTAATATTAGGATGGCACATTGCCATTATAAACAATGAATAAAATTTTATTTATTCTTGATAATGGCAATGTGCCGAGACTAGTCGAAAATAAATAATTTTTGCGTGTAAAATAAACCAAGTGAAACTTACTTAACAATCCCTAATTCAACCACTTACTCGTAAAAATCATGCCGTTGATGCAAAAGTCCATTCTCATTGATCTGCGTTTCTTCGCTATTGACTCATTTGAAAAAGTTTTATTTGATTACATTGGCTTTCACAGATTCTCTGTCTGTAGAATTAATAATAAAGGGACTCGATGAATAGCAGTACTGAAACCACAAAACAAGAGAATCGAACATGAGATGTTTAATCTATTTTTGTATGAAATCGGAAGATTTCTGAAAGTAATTATTACAATTGATTGTACTCATATGAGAATATGTTCTTAAGGTAGAGGAAATTTTGAATTGTTTATGATTAGAAAAGGGTATTTTTTCAATCCTCACACAACTAATTATTATACATTAAATAAAAATGATTTGAAAATTATTAATAAATTATTTCCACATTTAGCTGTGTGACTTTTGACTTACGTTACGTAAGTACGCTAAACAAATGCACATTAAAACAACTACTTCCCGGGCAAATACCCACGCCGGACATTGAATTACATAATGTACACCTGCTGTTGCACATCAATAAAATATTGCATAATGCAACAAATTTTGATCCGAGAAAAATTTCTCTAATGCGAAAACAACAAAAGGAACGTTACTTAATTTAAGGCCATCTGCAGACACGTGTTTCGGGATCTATCCCTCGTCAGTACAGCTATGCCTTACAATAATTTATTAATTATTTTCAAATCATTTTTATTTAATATATTTAAATAGTTGTGACCAAGTGAATGAATAATACTCTTTTCTATTTATAATTATTATACTTTATAATAATATAAATTACTTACTTTTTGCTATGTTTTGCATTCTCATTTTAGCATTGAAGGAGAATTTGATCGCACTTTTATTAATTTTTCACTAATTATACTTCACTAAACAAGTAGAAAACACTTTCGGAATGTTTTTCCCGATCGTAAAAATTTTGAGGTTAGGTATGGGTTCATACCCAACCTGAAATCAACACTGGTAAAAATTATAATAAGAAACAAATCAAAATAAATATAAAATTACAGGCATTTCTACAAGAAATGCCACTAAGATTTAGATAAATGATATGTAGACCCCAGTCTAATAGACTGCGGATCCATCCTCTTCACCACCTCCCACAATTCCATCCTTCAAAACCTACAAGTAAGCGAACGTTCATCCCTAAGGTCCCTAACAATAATCAGACTCCCCCTTAACCCACTTTACAACCCATCTCATACCCTCTTCTACAACCAAACTGAACGCCTCCACAGCCTATCCAAAAAATCTCCAGAAAACAATCTAATTTCACAATTTTCTCCCAACTTTGTATCCCCAGAGACGATAATATAATTCCTAAAATCAAAAATCCTTCACAAACCCTATTCTAATTCTTCATTTCCCTTAACCAGCAATAAATAAAATGCGCGAACTTTGGCCGATAGCTGATTGTCGGTAAATAAAATAATAATATGTATTGTTAATTTCTTTCACATTTATGTGTATAATGCACTGACAATAAAGATTCTTTATATATTATAATAAAGGTATGATATGATATATTATATCATTGTAATTAGAATAAATAGAGGATTTTAATCTGATAAAAAACAAAATGGCGCCCATAAGAAATAAGAAAGTTGATGATGGTCCAGAAGAAACATGCTATTAGTAAAATTAGTACGCCATCGATTAGATCATAAAAAAGTGCTATAAGAATGTCTTCTTTGTATTGAAATATTGCTTCAAATAACGAAGATATAAATAAAAAAAGAAAATCGCGTTTTTCAGTTTTTTTCATTTTTCTTGAAAACAAAGAAACTTAGACCAGTTTTCTCAATGGGGTATTAATCAGCATGAAATTCTGCAAAAGTGCCGAATTTAAACCTACCCTCTATATCTTATAATAAGCGAGATCCCCATGGTGAGACTCGAATTTGAAACACCCTGTATATATATAATTACATTTTATTGTTTTCTAATTTTCACATGTTCATAAAATCTAGCCTTAATGTAACGGTAAATATAATTTTATGTTCATATATTCTTTCTTTTTTGAGCCGAAACAGATTTCTTGAATTACCAACCGATGATTATCGGAACAAGAAAGAAACCCTAATAACGTTTTGTCAAGCGTTGATTAACTATCAAAATCATGACATTATGCATTTTTAAATCTAATAATATGGTAGCTAATCACGGATTTGACAAAGCTTCATACAACCGGCCCAATATGTAAGATTTGTTCATATAGCATATTATGTTAGTAGCAATGTTGGCATATATGGTGAATTCGCCGGGACATAGCTGTAATTTATTTATTTAACGGACTTACCTCTTTATAAATCTACAATAGTTAATAATATTTATGTATAGTGGATTATAGAACAAAAGTAAAGAAATAATAACAACAAAAAAACAAACAAATAATTGGCGCTGGTAGAGGATAGCATAGAGCTATGAAATTCAAAGAATGTAAAGAATTGAGGGTATAAGATTAAAACCATGTCATTTTTTGTTCTTAAAATTCATTAATGTCCAGCTGAACACTTGACTCGACCCCTACAAAGTAAACAGATATTTACTCTGCGCCGCATTCCACAGCTCTCTCTTGCAAACGCATCGACTATAATTTATTAACGTTATATAAAGAATAGAATTCTATTACACCCAACCATCTAATTAATCGTTTAATTTCGTAAATTAAATACAGCAGTTAAAATTCCTCAACAAAAACTCTCTCTTAAAACAGCACGTACAATTAATTAACATCCTTAATCATAATTAAAACTTAATTTGCGCGCGCGAAAACGGAAAGTTTTCCTTTTTAGGAATTTATTAAGATTGCGGACGCAGAGGAAGAAATTATGCGGCGAGGAGCCGGCGGAATGGAATAGGGAAAAAAGAAAGCGCGCAACAAAAAGCAGCGCCGAAAGTTCCAGTTGTACTGGCGCCACCCCTCATTTGAAACAAAAAAAAAGAATAATCGCAGTTTCCGGCGCGGACGTGTTAAACGGCTAATTGAGTTTTGTCTCCCAGCGGAAATTATGTAACTACATTGCAATCAGGGAAACTAAACATTGATGTCGCTCCGGCTGAGCGTGTGCGAGTTAGATGCGTGTTTCAGTATGAATTGTTAAAAGTTTCAAGATTAGTTTTGGCGCCTAGTGATGAGTAGTTTCGTGTGCGGATTTGAGGGAGTTTTGTCGGTGTATTAAAATTTCAACATGCGTGAGTTTGAAATTGCTTATATAGATATATATATATATATATATATATATATATATATATTTATTTATTTATTGAGACTATATTGATAATTTTAACAATATAAATAATTACAATACATGTAGGTGTTAGTCTGTCTGGGCTATCGACCAGAGGTCTTTCTGCCCTGTCGTGAATTTATGATGAAGTTAAAGAAAAATGTATGCTAGCTAGCTGAACTGTCCTGATGATTTGCGCAAATGAATTGATGAATGGTGATTGTAGGATGTTTGTATTTAGGAAGGATATTAGGGTTACAGGGAATACAGAATTTTATAATAAGGGGTAGATTATCAGAATTATTGGCAATTTTTTTATTTAAGGCTAATATACGCTGGGATATGGGTTGGAGGGATTGTGAAGTAGGTTGTTGGGATGCCTGAGTTTGGTAAGGATTCTTAGGGAGGATCTTTCGGCGATTTGGAGATGGTACATAGTGGAAGGAATAAGTTGAGTGAAGAGGATAGCACCGTAATCCAGCAGGGGCCGGCAAATAGCTTTGTATATATGAGTGGAGGTTTTAATTTTAATTTTAGTTGAAATGATATGAGGTTTAAAGGAGAGTTTGGAGTCGAATTCCTATTCGATGCCTAGGTATTTGCAGGTGTTTGAAGGAGAGACTAAGGTATTATTGATGGAAATTGTGGGAGACTGTGGTGTAATTTTCTGGAATGGGATCAAGAGTTTCGATTTAGTAGGATTAATTTTTATGCGCCGTTTTGAGCACCAGGCTTGTACCGAGTAGAAGGAAGTTTGTAGTGATCGTTGTACAGCTTGAAGATTGGGGGCATGGGTGATAAGGACTGTGTCGTCAGCGAAAAGTAAAGAATACTGGGATGGGTTAAAATATGTGGGGTCTGGATTGTATATATCATGGCAAAATATGTTATATAGGATTGGGGATAAAGGAGAACCTTGAGGAACACCTTGTAATATTGGAAATGAATGGGAGAGTGTCGTATTCTTACTTGGCAGGATCTGTTGAAAAGGAAGTTATGTATAAGAATAATTAAGTGACGCGGAATATATAGAAGGAAGCATTTGTAAAGGAGACCAATATGCCAAACTGTATCGAGCGCTTTTTGTACATCCAAAAATAATACGGCCGATTGATAAACATTTGGAAGGTCAATGTTTAGTTTGCATATTGGAAGTAAGGGTGGATAAGGTAATTATTGTGGATCTTTAGGGAAGGAAGCCGAATTGGTATTCTGAGATATAATCAATCGAACACTTGAGGAGTTTTTGTTTAATGAGGGATTCAAAAAGTTTTCCGATGACAGGAAGAAGGGTAATAGGATGGTAGTTGGAAACTAATGTGGGATCATAATCGGATTTCGGGATGCAAACAATTATTCCCTTTTTCCATTGGGAAGGGAAGTATTGATGGGAGTAACAATAATTGAAAATTTTGAGAATAAATGATGGATTTCGTTTGGGAGCTTTTTGAGAATGAATCTGGGGATTTTATCGAAGCCGGTAGAGGAATTTTTACCAGAGTGTAATATTGTGTAGTAATCTGAATCGTCTGGTGGTGGAGGTAAAGGAGTGTTGTCGAAAGCGTCGTACCAATCGTTTACCAAATTAAAAAAAATCGTCATAGTCTTTGTCTTTTGTCGGTTTAAACGTCTTCTCTAACTGTCCTGCAAAAGCTTCCACTATAGAAAAATCGTCGGTCAGTATTGAATCGTCCGTCGGGTCTTTAATATTGTTAAAATTGTCAGATTTTTTGTATTTCGATATTTTTTTAACTTCCGTCCAGTAAGTCTTTCCTTGCATTTCATTTATTTTGTCTAAACTCTAAAATCAAAGATTTGATCTGTCGATTCAGTTGGTTAAATCGTCGTCTAATTGAACTGTCGTTATTGAATTTAATGTCTTTGTAAATCTGTCTTTTATATTTTAACAGTCTAAGGATAAATTTTGGGAGTGGATATTTGTAAAATTGTTTTTTTTTTAAATTTTAGCAGTATGTCGGGAAATGGATTCTAATAATATTTTATTAAAACGGGAAATAAGAGTTGGATTTATGTCTTCATCATTATTAAAAATATTCAGAATGTCTTCAGCAACTTTTTCTACATTACAGCTCTGGTAATTGAGGATAACCTCGGGAAGTGGTTGAGCGGGAGGTGATAGGGTATTAAGGTCAAATTGGATTGCGAGGTGATCGGAGCAGATGTCTGGAATTAGTTTCAGGGAATGGATAATAGGGCGAATGTTGGAGGTGCATAGGATAAGATCAGAAGTGGTAGATTGATTTTCGTTCATAATAATTGTGGGAGGCGTAAGGATTTTGATAAAATTGGAATTGGAACAAAAATTGTGAACATGTCGGGATTTTCTACAGTTGACTTTAAAGTCTCCAATTATAATGGCGTGATTGTATAATGATGCTTTCGTGAAAATTGTGTCGTCAATAGTAGAATGAGGATGAATATAGACTAAAAGTATGTGGATGGTTATATTATTAAAGGAAAAGGTGAAATTCGTTTAAGGATTGTTAATAGATTTACCGAAAGGTATCGAGGGATGAAAGGCTGCAATGGAACCTCCTCGATGATTGCAATTAATGACTGAAGAAGGTGTCTGCACACTTCTCCAACCATTAAATGAAAATACACTTTTAGTTTTGGTTTCAACGAGTAGGCTCACGTGGATAGGGTTATTAGAAAGGTAATGGAAAAGGAGATGAGATTTATTGGGAAGGGAGTTGATGTTGGAATAAAGGAATCGTATACTAGCGAAGGGTAACCGGTGCATGAGCTGTGTACACTCCATCTGTAGGAACTACTGTGGGAATTTTAGGTCAAACAAGACTATGAATACACGATTGCCTGAAAATGAAGCATGAGTGTCTATGTTGTAAGACTCTGCGAAACGGCGACGTAGTTTTTTTGAGCAATTCATTTCTGTCTGTGTTCGTTGGTTTATTTATTTCCGTAGCGTAAGTGTCTAGTATAAAGTCATGTAGTGTAAATGAGTTATGGATGCGAAAGTTTTTTGTCAATGACTTGTCCATGTCAGCTATATACAGGGTGTTTCAAAAGTAACGGATTTTTAATATACATTTTTCAATATGTATATATATATATAAGTTACCTGACGCCAACACAATGGACTTAATTTATTATTATGAATAGAATTAATTGTTGCATTTAATTGCATTTATACATACTCTGTAAATTGATTATTCCGTTAATTATTATCTTATGCTTATTTGTCACTTTATTGTAATATAAATTGTATTTTCCATTGTAATAATTTAGATACGTAGAACGTGTAACGTTGTTGTTATAAAATAAATTCCTTTAAAAAAACAAAATGTGTAACAGTAAAGTTAATTTATATATATATATATATATATATATATATATATATATATATAACCATAATATAGAAAAATTCAGTCCTCAAAATAATCAATTTTACTAAATACATGCATAATTTTAGAGACATTTTGAGGACTGCAATATTCTACCTTACCTGTAAACATAATACATTCAAGATGATTCTCGTGCTATAGAATCCTTTCAATATTGCCATTTAAATATATTATTTTTGTATTGAAAATATATTCTCTATATTAAATAATAAATATCAAAATAAAAAATAAAATGTCAAGGGACAAAGCATTGCTCTATCTTAGCGCATGTGATGAAAGTAATGTCAACTAAAATAATTAATAAAAAATTGGTAATAACATAAAATTTGATTATTTTTTTTTAGGTTATTAGCCTAATATTTAGAATTTTAATTCATTGTTGGTCCTATTTTTAGAGTAAGTTTTTAGAGTCTTATGTCAAGTTGTATGTCTTTATCTATGAACTGAAGAAATTATCAATATATCACATTGAGATATAATTTAAATTAATTAAATATAAGTGGAAAAGAAACATCTCTGATGGGATTTGAACCCATGCTGCTTGGTTTCTAGCCGAGTGGGTTACCAACTACACCGCAGAGACATGTGATATCAAATCTCCACCCAGTCTTTCAAGTTCATTTATATTCAATTTATACTTCATGAATGTATGTCTTTAATTCAATTTTAAGTCAATTTTCATGGCTTCAGTTCTCATTTATTGTCCGATTCTGATGTGCTTTTATTCCCATGACTATTTGATATAATTAGATTATATTTCAGCAGATTTTGATTATTTTAGTTGTTATTTAGACAGATTTCAGTCGATTAAGTACTTTCTTTTCGCTAATTTATATGATTTTTTTGATAGATTTATTTTCTATAAGTTTCTGATAACCTGAAAATGAGTCTTTCATTCAGTTCTAATATAATTTTCAGACTTCATTTAATTAAGGCCAGATTTCATTGTTTCGCATCACTTCTGATTTAAATTTGTGGCTTTTACTTCATTTTTCGGCTAATTTATATTATTTATTTTCAACAAACCTGTTTTATAATATTTTAATATATTTTTAAAACTAAAGCTACGCGAAATAACATTTAACTAAAAATCGATTGTTCTATCTTTTTTTAATATATACAAATAGGGCGCAACATTTGAATAAGCTTGTATTAAATAAATGAAACAATACATATTTTTTTCACACGAACTGCAAATAAATATACATTCCCCCTTTACACGCATTTGTTATTTCATCCTTTATAAACAAAACATATTCGTTTGTCCCGATTTTTTTAATCATGCGAAACGTATTATTCTACGTATTTGTATTTATCAGAGTTTACATTTATTCGGAAAATATAAACAGAGTTGAAATAGCCGGCCGGGAAATGTTTGACGTAATAATTTCGTATTATATTATAATACATAATGGGCGTACTAATTCTGCTTTTCGGCTTTGTGTGTGTAAATGGATTTTCCATCGTAATAATTCGTATTTTAAATAATGCGGAATAGTGAAATGTATTTAATGTAAATTGTAATAAATATTATTATGAATGCTTGTTTTCATAGATTCATTAAATTTTATTCAGTTCATGCTTCTATTATGTAATATATTTATTATACAGATTTTTTCATGAAAAAAATAATAAATAAATAAAATAAAATAAAAAATAAGCTATTATTTATAATTGGCAACATAACAAATCAAACTCTTTTTTTGAAAATAAATTCACTGGATTATTATATAGATAATAACATCATGTTATAATTTAATAATAATTAAAATAATTATTTGAAGTTATCTTGGAGGAAATATTTCGATTAAATTAAATTAAAAGAAATCGATAGCCATTTCGCAATATGTTACATTATTATTAGTGTTTCATATTAATTATTTTGTTAATTACTCTGTAATTGGATTATTTTGTCTGTTGGGTAATAAAGTTTATTATTATCATTATTTTTGTAAATCAATTTAATTAGGATTTGTAATTAGTTTAATTGCTTGATTTTTAATTCATACATAATCATCAAATGCATTTACAAAACATATATTTAATATATAAAAATGTTTTACTCCATTTTCAGGAATCAGCTATCGACCAGAGGTTTTTCCGCCTGTTTTTGTCTAGTCTGTTATTATTTAAATATCATGATCGCTAACGTCGTTCTCAGTGTTCTGCTGATGAAATGTGATGAACTGATGGATCACAGAAAGGGGAAAAATAAATTTGGTATTGATTGAATTTGTCGGTGCATTAAAATTTCAACATGTGCGACCTTAGAATTGCTCATATTTAATCAAATCATAATATTTTGTGAAATTAAATGAAAACTTAAAATTGCAGACAGCTATTTCAATTAAATCAAATAAAAATAATTTGAATATAATAATTTACTGAACTAAATAATTAATTCCTTGGATGACTTAAAAAAATCGGAGTAGTTAAAGAAAAATAATTAATTAATTATTTAATTAATCTATGGTTGATGCTTTTACTTTATGAAACTGCTGCATTTATAAATAATGAATTATTCAGTTGAGCAAATTAATTATTTGCAAATTTTAATTTCCTTTAAAAATTAAAATATGATAATCCGGAACAAATTTATATTTGTGATTTTTAATATTCTATTCATAACTATTTTCTTAAAAAAAAAGGTCTTTATTCAGACAGCGGAATTACAATTCTTTACAAATATTTATCTTTACAATACATATTGATGGGTTAGTGTTCTGTCATGGGCTATAGACCGGAGGTCTTTCTGCCCTTTTTCTTCTTTTTTATATTTATACAATGAATATTAACGAGATACCCTATTTATTTTAGAAAACATCTTTTTATAAAAAAAAAAATGAAAACAATAAAACCGCTTAATAATCAAATCAAAACCACACAGCTCCACCGGAAATTCGCAATAATTAATATTTAATTCACAATTAAACGTTGAATTTCGGTAAAATTAATTTCCCCACAATTTAACAACTTATTCAACCGAATATTTGGAATAATAAAAACGACAATGCCCCGCCATAATTACGTGCGGCCTGTTTCGGAAAATTTCAAACAAAGTTTTACGACTTTGTAAGCGGCCTTCGGGCGAATGGGAATTACTCGTTTGAAGCTCTCTTTATGAGCCTTTATTGATATTTACAATTTGGTAATTCTAATTCATCGCCGTTCTTTCTGCTTGTTGATATTAGACTTAATTAAATATTAATTGAAAAGGAGGTAAGTTGCGATTTAATATTCTCGGATTTAAATAAAATCATGATTTAATGTTGTTACGAATTTTGCGTTTTATAATTGGCGACTCTCGGAGTTTGTACTTACATCAAGATGGTGCATCCCTAAGATAGGGGATAAGGAGAAGTTACACCTCTACATATTGGGGATTGTAGAATCACCAGATTGTAGAGGATTATGTTTGGAGGACGAAACTGCGAAGCTCTGCCAAGCGCTAAAGTCTAGTAGAGGATCCACACTATAATAATAATAACTTTATTATTCAAATGGAAAAATCCAACATTGGATCAATTTGTATTAAGAATTTAAACACAAATTGATAACAAGCAACGTCTGTTAGCGTTTACGCTCATATAATACGTAGGTGATTTTAACATAATATTTGTCTTAACTTTAGGTACCTAAAATTGGCGTGATGGCAGGAGTGGAATGTTGAAGTTGATCATTCCGATTAAATGTGGTGCATCAATAATGCCATTCTTCAATTTGTGCATGAATGAAATGGCGATTGACGAAATGGCTTCCCATCCACCCCCACTTTTCACTAAGAAGGTTTTTATGGCTTACGCCGGAATAAGGCAGTCTCCCTAATGAGACCTATTTATGCTTACGCAGCACGCGCAAGTCCCGTAACCGTAAGGAGAAGCCATTACAAGGTTCTTGATTTTCATACGATTTTGGATACTCTCCTGTAGACCAAAATGGTGCCATGGTATCACTGGCCATTCCTTCCTCAAGACCGGTATGTGTTATAAAAGTAGCCATGGTGGATCTAGAGGAGTAAACTTGGGTGAAAAATCCGAAATCAAAGGTGCCATACCAACCGTGAATAGCCATCCGATAGTTGGTCACAAACGGCGACACATCGGTTGAAAATAGCCTTCTTGTGGCAAGGGACTACTGTCATTGACCACCTATAGTTCTGCCCATCTTGAGGGAAAAAAATGATGTGCTCAAATTTAAATCACAAAAAATCAATATGTTGCCGTTTCCACGAGTTATTTTGAGTGCGAAGAACCAGAAGTAAATTAATAAATTAAAGATGACGCAAACGCCACCTTTTGCCTGTTACCGGCGATTAATTTTAATCGTCGTCAACAAAATTAAAATGTTTAATATTATTTTTTTTTTTTCGTATAAAACCATCGGGTCAACATTTACTTGACCCGAGGTTAGAAGATCACCGCCCGGCCCTCCGGATTTTCGTTCAGCAATTAGGGCCCGAGCAGCGGATTAAGACGCCTAGGGAGAGTACGCAGGCCGCCGTTGCAATTTGAAAGAAGAGGGATTACAGATTAACGTATTTCATTCAAATTGCATTTTAACGGTTGGATTTAAGAATTCGCTGGAAATATTTTTTTGGCATGATTCAATGCTACATTTTTGTTCTTTTCTAAAAAAAAATGTATATATATACGGATTCAAATGATTTTTGACCTTCTCATTTGAATTTAACGTTTTATCGTTTATTTTTTCATATAAACTGAAACAACCGGGTCTGAAGAGTATGGAGGGTCTGTCAATATATCCCATCCAAGCTCTAAAAACTTTTGCAGAGTGATGAAACTAATAACATTATCCTGTTGGAACAGTATACATTTCATATTGACCAATTATGGCCTTTTTCCTTTAAGTGAATCATTCAATTTCTCAATCAATACACTTCAGAATTGATCGTTGCGTTGACCTAATTTTTATTTTTTTGTACACCATTAATATACTGGTGTAAAAAATAAAAAATTAGGTAAATTAGGTATTGTCATCAGTTGGAAAAATTGAATGATTCACTTAATGGAAAGGCGATTAATATTATTGTAGACAACTCATTCCTTGTTCTCAGTGATAAAACGCTTCAAAAATGGATCATTTTCTTGTTGTTTGAAAAGCAAATCACATGACACGTCAATACGATGGCACATTTTTTTCCCGTAAATATATGAGGAACCCATATATCCAGCTTTGTGATTAAACCTAGTTATAAACGGTCGAATTCGATAAATTTCATCTCTAAGTGTGGGAGTGATGTACGGGTGATCTCCGGCGGTTCAACTTCTCGTTGGACATGTTGGCGGTTCTGTGCTGGCTGGCGTTGTGCAGTGCTGCGACGACGTACCCTTCGAGGTTTCGAGCTGGTTTTATTTGTTACTCTGAAAACTGTTTTGGCTGACTATAGTGATAAGTAAGGATAAGTCCGTGGTGAGACTGTCGATACTGAATTTAGTTTGCTCCTTTTTGTTGTTGTCCTTACTTTAATTAAATTCAGCCTTCCGGCTATGTTTAATTATATTGGGGCGGATCTGGTAGTTGAGGGTAACCCCGAATTTAGATCTTTTCATCGCTGTGAATGGATAGAGCTGCTAATCCTTTGAGTCGGCTCTCCATTTTTCGCCAGTAGCGACGAATATCTTTTTTGTCCTTGATGGTCGGACTATGGTGATTTCCATATCGTTTTTTTTTAGAACCTACAGACATGGTCGGTGCCCCAGGGTACAGACATCTGTCGGGCCAGCTACCTCTGCTTTGTTGTGTTTCCATAAGTTTCAACTGGCCTTCCACAACGTTGAGCATCTTCGAGATTAAATTACCCGATAAAAAGCCATTGCCAAAACTGTTTTTTTTACACTAGCACTCACTTAACGTATCTTCTCCACACAAATAGGATTTTTTTTTTCTTGCTTGAATAGCATTTTTACCTTTCTTTAGTAAAAAAAAACACTTAGTGGACGCAGTCACAAGTGGAGAAAAATGAACAACAACATGTATTTGCAGTATGAATGCTGCAGGTGAGTTTGTACCACCAAAGTTAATATTTGAACGCGCACGCATGCCGGATAATTTGAAAAGAGGTACAGCAGGAACTACATATTGGTGCTCCAAGAATGACTTTCTAGCTTCTGAACTATTTCTTCAGTGGTTACAACATTTTATTGTTTATACTCGGTTCGCGAAGAGTGAGCGCATGCAGGTTCTGCTTCTACTGACACTTCGCATGCCAAAAATATTAACGCGATTTTACTAACACGCGAATATGGAATCATTTTACTTTCTTTTCCTGCGCACACTACGCATCGTCTCCAACCATTAAACTGTTCTTTCTCTAAAGACCTACTATAAGGAAGCAGCGGCGACTTGATTGATGATATATCCTGTCGAAACAATTAAGTAATGCAATATTTCTAGGTTATTGCGTAATGCTTAGATCCAAATCTGCACGCATGGCCATCGCCATGAACGGTTTTAAATCTACAGGGCTAATGCCATCTAACCGATATATCTTCACAGATGAAGACTTTTGTGCTTCAAAAGTACATGATGCCAAATGTTCATTTTTCGAACCTGATTTTTCACTCCAAAATATTGAAGGCAAAGAAATTAATACACCGGATTATTATCTTCCATCAAAGACTACTATTGAAGGGACATTGTTTTTTGGTAATTTCAATCGATATTGTTACCCGAGATTCAACTATTATCATTCCATCTCAATCCCCAAATGAAATACAAGAAAATTTAAATTTAAGTTTTTTTTTACAAGCAATAAAATTAGCGAAAGACCAAAAGACATGGAAAGGATTTATTAGGTCAGAGAAAAAAAAAATAAATAAAATAAACCCTGCAACTGAAAAGGTAGAACGGGTCACTGAATATATATATATATATATATATATATATATAAATTTAAGTTTACCAGTTTTGCTATTAAATGAGGAACTATAAACAATTTATAAAAAAACTTGAAAAAAAAAACAAGTTTTTATTAAACATTCATCAAGGATCTAAGAGTAAGAAAAAGCATGAATCAATGTTTAAAATGTAAGTTTTGGGTGCATGATGTATGTGCCGGCGTGTCAAAAACAACTAAAAATAATTTTATATCAATTGCAAATAAATGTTTTAATACATAGGCTATAATTTTTATTGGGAAAAACAGTTTATATTAAGCATGTTTGCAAAACTATCTTAAATATTTATATATATATATATGCAAATATATTGACAAACGTAATACACACCTACATATAACATAAAATATTACAATACATTGCCAATTGGCTATCGACCAGTGGTCTTTCCGCCTGGATTTTGTATTTTCGTCCTTGTCAAAATATATGGATAAAATGTGATGATTGTTAACAGTCTAGGTCAAAAGTCCCTGTCGGATATGTATGTAACCTAACTGTCTTGAATGTTGTGAAATGAAGGGTTAGGCTGGGGAATTTACGTTTGGAACTTACAGTTTTGTTACGAGGAATGCATCGGGAGTTAAGAAGATATAAGAAGGAGTCTTTATTTGATGGGACTTTTTTTATATTTTCTTTAAAATATTAAAATTTAAAAAATCGGAAAATATCGGAGAATATTTAAGTTAGTTTTGTAAACATGCTTATAGTAAACTGTTGTTCCTAATAAAATTATAACCTATGTATTTACGGACAATTTCTCCTGTTTTGGGCTTATTTCTCTTATAGGGTACTACTTTAGAAACTTTCCCCAACTTCACAAAGACAATACATGACTTGATAGAACTCCTTCTGGGATAAGGCTTTAAGCCGATTCATTTTTTTTCTTAAGACCTGTGGATTAAATCAAACAATAAGATAAAGTGTTTTGGATCTTCTTCAAGGACGAAAATCTCAAAATCAATACCTCCAAAATATGTGGAGTTGTTTCTATCAATGAAATTAATGATTTTTTCATCCTTGCGGCCTTCTTTTTGAGATGATTTTTCAAACCTTTGGAAATTCAAAATATAGTTCGCAATAATAAATCGAAAAATTATTAATTTCATTTCATTGCGAACTATATTTTGGATTTTCAAAAATCATCTCAAAAAGAAGGCCGCAAGGACGAAAAAATCATTAGTTTCATTCATAGAAACAACTCCACATATTTTGAAGGCATTGATTTTGAGATTTTCGTCCTTGAAGAAGATGCAAAATACTTTATCTTTATTGATTTTTATTTATTTTATACATACATTAAAATATTTTTTCTTTTATTTCAGATAGCTCATGAATTCTTTGTGGTGACCCAATTAACAATTCAATGGTAAGTTTTTGTTTTAAATTGATCATTATAAATTTAATTAAAAAAATATTACACAACAAAGTACAATTTTATTATATTAAGTGACTGTTGTACATTAAATAAATTTACTAGAAATCGAGGGACATGGGTTCAAATCCTATCGGAGAAGTTTCTTTTCCACGTACATTTAATTAATTTAAATTATATATCAATGTTGTACATTGGCAGTTTCTTCAATTTGCAGATATAAATATAATTTAAAGGAATATCAATTTAATTAACAAATTTACATTGTCATTATCAAACATATTGTTACGAAATCAGGTTTAATCAGACTCAGAAATAAGTAACACAATGTCGATTTATTTATTTAGAGTACACTTAACACATTTATATACACCACAACGCGATGTTGAGCACTTGGACGTTCGTGATTGATTGACTGCAGCAGCGCCACTAGCGCTCGCTTATATAGCGTGCTTGTTTCTCGAATTTCCCGGAACTTTCGATGACGCCGCGTTTACCGTCGCGCGCTCTGTGGAACGTTCTAGAGTAATGTTTCCAGTTTCTTCTTTCACTTTGGTTACAATATTGTTAAACGGTGTTCAACTTAATGACAATAACTCAGTGTCGGTTCCAAGAGAATCCAGCGAAGTTCAACAAAAACATATATATTTACATGTTATGAATAAACAAGTTACTGGTACAGTGGCACTGTTCTATAAATTTGTTTCCCAGGCCTCAGATAATGGGGGACGACACTAAATATTTTATTGCTTTGTTAACATCATCATATTCTAGACATTTTAAAACCGAAGTAGATAAATTATCAATACTATAAATAAATATATTGTAATTAACGCATTAACTAGAACAATAAGAAAAATTGATTTTGTATAGAAAACTAGCTCTAATGAAAATATTTTTCGTACAGTTTAATGTAAATACAATGAAAGTATTTTATTTTATATGATAAGTATACATTTTGAGTTTTCTAATTATGTCCAAATTCTATAATTTAATTAATTAGTTACGCCAGAAAAAATAAAAATATAAACAAGCAAAATTAAACATCAAATTTCAACTTAATAACGCTATTAATTATTTAAATAAAAAATACTTGTCCTTTCTCCTACTTATTATTTATTTTACTAGATATATTTCGGAAACTATGTTTCCATCATCAGTAGTTGAATATATATATAAATATATCTAGTAGAATAAAAAATAAGTAGGAGGAAGGACAAGTATTTTTATTTAAATAATTAAAGTCTCCACAACCAACAACCAACATAAAGAAGATTAACGCTATTAATGCTTGAGTCAAGTATTGTCAAAATTTTACTTACGACAAAATAATTTCCAATTATTTGTTAATACGACCGTGAAAATTTCAAATAAAAATCCGATCTTATGAGTTATGATTATTTTAATACACGCAGTTCACAATTTTTCACTCATATTTTACGATTTTGAGCAAGCAACAGGCGCATCGAGTGACTGTCGTCATCTCGTTCGTGCATATTCACTGGAGTGTGATTGCAATTTTGAGGGACGGAGTAAATTACAAAAATCATAACTAATGAAATCGGAACGTTTCGGATTTGAAATTTTCCTGAATTTTCCTGGAGGAAGATTATCGCAGTGTGAGCAGATTTTTGATATTACTTGACAGATAGATTCGAAACACTTTTAAAGTTTAAATTTAATTTATAATTTTACACGATTTTACTTTTAATTAATTGAAGCTTTTAATTAAAATTTCGTCGGATTATTAGGATTCCTGTGCATGCTTTTTATGTAATAAAATCAAGTTTATTGTATTTACCATTAAACTATACAAAAAAATATTTTCATGTATGTAAATTTTCTATAAAAATATAACTTTTGAGATTGTTAAAGTTTGTGTGTAAACTACGGAATATTTGCACATCCAGTAGTATTGAGAATTTATGTACTTAAGTTTCAAAATGTTTAGAATATAATGATTTTAATAACGACATTAAAATATTTAGAGTATCCAGACAAGCAGAAATAGCAAGCGATCATCACTTATTACGATTGGATATGAAATGGAAAGATGAACAAAGACCAGATAAAAGAAGGAAAAAAGTCAAAGAGAAGAAAAGAGCGTACAAACTAAAAGAAGCCCAAGTACAAGAACAATATCAAGAGTCACTACAAATAAAATTTAGAGAAAAAGAAAAAAAGACAAAGCATAGAAGGGAAATGGGCGACATTCAAAAGAATTATACTGGAAACAGCGAAGCAAAATTGTGGAGCATCATAAATAGGAAACGAAGATCGTAAGAAAACATAATGGTGGACAGAAAACATAAAGAAGATAATTAAAGACAAATAAGAAGAATGGAAAAAATACCTACAAACTAACAAAATAGAGGACTATAAAGAATACAAAGAAATAATGCAAAATGACTAATAAAAAATGCAAAACAAGAATCATCGACAAAATTTGGAAAAACAATGAATAACAACTATATAGAATAAATTAAAGACGACGCAAGCGCCATCTTTCGCCTAATTTCAAGTGGCATCGTCAACGATTTGGGTCCACAAGGTAGACGACCGAGAATCATTGTTTCGTCCACTAAAGAAAGGCGAACTTGTCCTGTTTAATCAAACAAGGAAAACGAAATTCACAATAGTCTGATGAGGTTCGAATCTATACGCTAGATGAATGGTGGCTGAACGTTTCATTAAATGTGAACTATAGAGAAAACCAAAAACTGTTTTACGGAACATTAAAACAACTAAGACAGAAAAAAGAGCACAACATGATGAACATAAAAGACAAATACAGGAAAATAATCACAAATGAAGATAAAATTATGAAAAGATGGCGACAATATTTCGAAGAACTGACCGAAAAAGAAATAGAAGAGAACGAAAAACACGGAAATCAAGAAGAAACACAAGAAGAGACACATATAGAAACGATGGAGAAGACTAAATAAGAAGAGGTGAAAGAAGCAATTAAATAATTAAAAAAATGGTAAGGCGCTAGGAGTAGATGAAATATCTGCAGAAATGATGAAATGCATAGGAGAACAAGGAATATTGTAAACGACAGAATTACTGAATGAAATAATGGAGACCGCAAAAAACACCAAGAGATTGTAATACGGGAATAATACTTCCACTGCACAAGAAAGAAGATAAAAGAAATTGTGGAAATTATAGAGGGATTACACTAACGATCATATCCAGCAAAATTCTGACAGGGATTACAAAAAAAGGTTGCGAGATAACCTTGAAAAAACAATAGACGACATTAACCACATTGGTTAATGTGGTTTCAGAAGAGGGAGAAGTGTGCAGGACTTGATATTTATAATAAGACAAACAAGCGAGAAATCAATAAAAATGAACAGAGAAATACACGTATGTTTTGTAGATTTAGAAAAAGCATTTCACGGTATAAAAAGAGAGGATATATGGAAAGAACTGTAAGAGAGAGGAACAGAAAGTCAATGATAAATCTATTAAAGTACATGTATAGAGATAACCAAAACATAGTAAGAACGAACAATGAAGGGTCAAAATCATTCGAAACAAAGAAAGGAGTCAAACAAGGATGCGTACTGAGCCCTCTGTTATTCACAATAGTACTGGACAAGACGATGAAAGAATAAGGAAACATATGAAAACAATAAAAATTGGATACTGGAAAATGGAAATGATAGAACTAGCAGAGCTACTATTCGCAGATGACATGGCAATATTTGCAGAAACCGAGAAAGACCTTCAACATAATATGGATATACTAGTAAAGGAACTGACTAAAATCAACATGAATATAAACCTAGACAAAACGAAGACCATGTTAATAGCACAAGAGAACAAAAAGCACGAAATAAAACAAAGAAAATAGAACAAGTAGAACACTACACCTATCTAGGAACAGTAATAGAGAATAACGGAAAAATAGACAAAGAAATAGATGATAAAATAGGGAAAATAGCAAAACTATTTAACATGCTTAAAAACACCTTCTTTAATAGAAAATAAATTTCGAAGAACACAAAAACAGAAATAGTGAAAAAAGTCATAAGGCCCACCATGACATACAGCAGTGAAACATGGACAATGACAGAAAAATACAAAACTCGGATAAACGCGATGGAAATGACGTTCCTCAGAAAAATAGAAAATAAAACTGGGAAAGATAAGATACGGAATGGTACATACAGACATAACCTAAAAATAAGATCAATAAATTAAACAAATAATGGAAGGGCAGATGAGATGGTTTGGTCACATCTACAGAATGAATGAAGAAACACCAAGAAAATATACGAGGCACGAGCAACAGGAATAAAACAAAGAGGAAGACCAAGGAAAGATTGGAACAACACAATAAGAGAAGATACAAAGAAAAGGGAGTACATGGAAAGAAATAAAGGATCTAACGCAGCATAGAAAGAAATGGAGGGAATACTATCGTACACAATAAATCCATATGAAATTAAGAGAATTATATTAATTTGTATTGTATGTTTATAAAACCCTACACCGAAATGTAAAAGTGTCAATGAATAATAATAAAAAATACTTATGTTTTTCCTCCACTAACCGGGGCCCGACGGGAAACTAATTTATAGCACAGTGCGTCATGTTATATTTTAAATCAACCAATAATTAATTTAAAAAAAACAAAAACATTTTTCATCGCTGCAAAAATTTTCATTTTATTTTTTGCATTGAAGTGACGAAAAGAATAAAAATTACATATACTAATTTTTCTCTTACATTTTATTAATTAAATACACGACAATTAAAATAATTCCAGATGGAACCCTTAAATTTTCGCGTACAATTAGAAAATTACCAGTCGAGAGAGATAGAGGGGGAGGCGAGCATTTCCTTTGTGCATTGTTTGAATTTAATGAAATAATTTCCTTTGGTCCTCTGACCTTATGACTGGCGTTAATTAATGTGAATGGCGAACCACGAATTGCAATCAGGATGGTCATTAATTTCGCGGCTTCAAATGCAAATGCAGCGCTTTCATCCATCAAATGGAAACACTTCCACTCACCACGGCTTGTGTTGGCCGCAATCATCCAATTACACTGTTTTCCAGTATAATTGTTCATGGCGATAAAGAAAAAAAAAATATGCCAACAAAAAGAAATGGAAAAGAGAGAAAATCGATTGAATTATACTGTTAAGATTAAATAACGTTAAGTGAATATTTTTTTCAGTAATTAAATCGTTTCTTAGATCGAGAACATTTGATGTGGAGTACAGATTAAAATTATTTTACCGTGAGTTCTATACAAAACATTTTAAAGACCACTGATATGATTAATAACGGCATGCTTTGTTTTCAGAAAATGTAGTCTGTTTCTTTCGTGCCTATACAAAAAAAAAAGTTTGAATGGGAATTATAGGGCGGCTTCGATATCTTCGACATTATCAATTTTTATTCTTGTAATCGAAATTATTGACACTAATAAAAAAAGTTATACAAACAAAATAAAATTGTTTTATTACAGTAAATTACGATGTATAACAAAGTAGAAACCAAAACAATTAATAATTTAATGTATTAAATAAAATACTAAAAATTAATTAATTAAATAAAATCCTTGTCCTTTCTCCTATTCGTTTTATTAAATATATTGATTTCATTTAAATTATAAAAAATACCTTAATCTGATTTTCAAATACATCACATTTTCATATTTAATAATAATAAATGAAAGACGAACTTGTCCTGTTTATGAGAACAGGAAACGAAATTCATTTAATAAAATGTAAAAAACTAGTTATCCATATGGTGGTTGAACATTTTATTAAATGCATATTTAATTTTGTTTATTTGTCAATTTTATAAAAAAATATTGATAAAGAAAAGAAGTAAAGAAAGGAATTTAATATAAATATTACTAATACTAAATATATATTTAGTGAAATAAAACATTCGGAAACTACGTAAAATAAAGCAAGTAGGAGATAGGATAAGCATTATATTTAATTAATTAAGCAGTCTCCAAAACCAGCTGACGGAAGATTATTTTTTTTGCATAACACTAAATTTATTGTTATACAATGTTTAAAGTGTATTATTTAATTGAAGAACAATGTGTAACGAATTATTAAAAATATAATGTATTTTTATGCCGAACAAAAAGTTTGATAATTCACAATCAATTTGTTTCACTAAAATTTATGTATTATTCAAAAAGATGACAATTTCATTATGAATTTTTATCTTCACTATAGAGATGACTACAATGACCACAACGAGCAATAAATATTGCTATGACATCTCCCGGTAGGCTCGACACTAATTCAAGCCCTTATGCAGAAATACACAAAAAAAAAAAACGAATTTTAAAGTGGTTTTATTTAATCCATAAACAATGATTAACGAAGTTATTAAGTTATTAATAATTTAATGTGTTTTAATGCCAAATAACAAAGTTTAGTAATCCATAATCACTTAGTTAAGCTAGAATTTGTTTATTATTTAAGTAGATGTTTAAAAACCTGTTATTACATTTTTTAATTGCTTTTATAACAGATAACAAATTTAATATATTATAATATTATTTTAGACGTATTAAAAAATAAAAGCAATAACTTTCTTAATAACCCCACGAAATCCCATTTATCTAAACATCCTCAACACTAAAACTTGTAAATGCAAATGTCTGTAAATCTTAACCACAGGCATTTTTTGTTTTATTTCCTTTTATTGCCACTTTTAATTTAATTCTGTGCGATTTCGCGGAAATGGGAAAAAATAAGGGGAAAAAGGCCCCTTAACACTTGAAATATTTTAATATTCATTCCGCTCGGTACGGGAATATGCAAACTAAGTGCCTCGCATTTAGGAATGGTCGAATAGTTTCACGAGTTTAGATATATATATAAAAAAAGACTTTGGGAAAGGAGGAATTTAGCCCGGCGCTGCTTAAAATGCAAATATGCTAAACCAGATATTTATTTTACAGAACATTTGTGCTACAAAAAAACGACTCCCGAAGCGAAGCCAATGTGTTTTATTAGATGAGGGGGGTTGTTAGTGTTGCGAGAATAAATATTTGTGGATGCTAAAAGAGTTCGCTTTAATTGATGATTATTAAAGATTCACTTAATTTACAATACATTTTTTTTTAGAAATAAATTAACTTGAGTTCGCCCCGAAGGCTCGCAGGTTTTGCGCTTGGAGGAAAAAGATAAATTAAAAATATCAAGCAAAAAAAAAAGAATAAACATTTCATTGTAAATACATGAAACCCTTCCGATCCTGCAAATTTGTATTTTTTAATCCAATATATTATTTGCAATTAACGCTCAAAGTTGAACAATTTTAAAATACTTCAATTTTACAGTATTTCACTCGCAAGTTTAAATATTTTTTATATGGATTGTAGGCATGATAGTACGCCTACAATCCATGTAAAAAAATATTTAAACTTGCGAGTGAAATACTGTAAAATTGAATCTTATTATGCACATTTGTTTATAACATAATAGTGTATGTTATGGTTAGAATATAATGTCTCTAAATATTTTACAGCAAAAATTATTTTTCCTTAATTTGAAATATATTTTGAAAATAAATTTTAAATTTAGAAAGTGTTTTAAAATAAATGCTCCCTCGATGAGGTCTGGGACTACTGTCAAAATTTAGTTGAATATTTTCACTTGCTACCCTCAAAATTTTGTATTTCCACCGGTGTGGAATTTTGGGGGTGTTTGTATTTCGCGCCAGCAATTAAAATTGGATCGAGCGAGGCCCGCGCCAGATTAATCCGAGCGCGCTAGGCGAAGGTGGGAGAAAAAACATAAAATTCAAAATAATAATAATCGTAGCACTTTATTATCCAACAGTTAAAAACTTCTTACAGGATAATATTAAACATACAAAAAATATTACAATGTAAATGATAACATAGTTACAGAATTATTATTGTATTTGCCGTCTTAGCTGTCCAAGAAATTGACGTAATGATATTTTAAAAATATCAACATTTGAACAATACATATTAAAGAAATTACAAGATGAACGTAAAGTTGATGATTTGTCTTATAATTGGGGATATAAAACAATTTTGTATTTCTAGACATAATACGAGGTACAAAAAAATGAATTTGATTTAGTAAGTCCGAATCAATTATATAACCGTGAATAAGTTTGAAAATGAATATAATTTGCGCAATTATACGCCTGGACTCTAGAGGGGGCATGTTAAATATACTTAAAAGAGACCTGTATTCGAATCCTTGTTGAACATATGAACCGTATTTACGGTAATACAAAGCTTTTAAAAATTCGTTGTACTTTTCCAACAAGTTCCGGATATAATGGTAGTTGAGGATGCCAGATTATCGACCCATATTCCAATTTGCTGCGAATAAATGCATAGTAAAATCGTATTAGAGGAAGCACAGAACTAAATGATTTGGCATTACGAAGCCCATGGTCTATGTACAATTGCATATGGCTCTAATGTGATTACTGAAGTCGAGTCTATTATTCATTGTTATACCTAAATCATTAAATTAAACTACGCGAGCTAGGGGTATATTATTAATAAAATAGTTATAATTAATTATTTCTTTATTTCGAGATATTGTCATGACTTTGCATTTTGCAACATTAAGTTGCAGCCCCATGGAAGCACACCAGAAACATAAATTAATTAAGTCTGAAAAGCAATAGTCTTGACTTGAATTAATCCTTCGAAATAACTTAATATCATCCGCGTACATGAGGAAATTTTAATTTAAACAATTAACAAAATCATTAATGAAAATGTTGAAAAGCATAGGTCCTAATATTGAACCCTGAGGCGCGACACAAGAAGATAGAAATGTTGAAGATTTGCACGCAAGAACTTCTACGTAGCTGGAATGTCCAATTAAATAAGAACTAAGTAGACCTACTAGATCCTGGTCGAAACCGAATGCTTCTAGTTTTTGCAACAATAATTCGTGTGGAACAGTATCAAAGGCCTTGCTAAAATCAGTGTAAATTACATCAATTAGCACGCGGTTGTCCAAAGCCTCCGACACGTATTCCACGAACGTGCAAAGATTAGTAACAGTAGACTTTCCAGTAACAAAGCCATGCTGTTTAGAAGTAATGTAGGTTTTGACATGTGTAGAAATAACATTGAAAATCATAGTTTCAAACAGTTTAGCAAAATTATTAATTAAAGAAATTGGCCCATAATTTTCAGTGTTTCTCCTGTCACTTTTTTTAAAAACTGGAGTAATCTTTGAAACTTTCCAACATGACGGAAAGGTATTTTGTTGCAAAATTAGGTTATATATATGAAGCAGTGGTTTTGTAAGGATCCGGAAGCAATCTCTCAAAAACAATGCTAGAAAATTATCAAGGCCACATACAAAGTTTGGTTTAATTTTCTTGGCTGCAGCATCTAAATCAATCTCGGTAAATAAGAAGTTGTTAATATAATTTACATTATGGGATATGTTAATAGTACTAAGAGTTTACCGTATTTGTTTGGATTTGTTCCAGAGAAGTATGTAGCAAAGAATTGGCGATGAGCTCGGGTATCCATCTCCAAATATCATTACCGCAGGGATCAACCGGCCATTATTTTCAACATCGGAAATATAGGTTCGATAGTCTGTGTTAATACATGATTTTACTAAGTTCCTAAAATAATTAAAGCGAATTTTTAAATAATTGAATTTTTTATGGTTATACAATTTTCTATAATGCTGCAAAATGAAGAAACGAAAAAAAAATATAGGTACAATCTAGATATTGCAAAATTCTCAAATTTTCAAGTACCGTATTTTCCATTGTGCCCTCTTTGAGTAATAAATTTCGATAATTTCGGAAGGCGAAGTAAGCTTGAAGAAGAATTTTTAAAATACGGCTAGTATTTTAATAATATATTTTATCGTTCTCGGCAAACATACTGTTACAATTTTAAATGAGTTAATTTAACACTTATCCCTATATGAAATAAATATGAATAAATCATTAAAAATCAACCAATAAAACACATATCAGATTGAATAACTTTAAATTCTCGGCTAGTTCGGGTTATTAGCCCATTTTAAAGAGAATTTTAAATTTGTTTTATTAAAATTTCTATGGATATGTACATGAATGGACATATTGATTTTTTAATTTTAATTTTAATTTAATTGTGGGGCAGGCAAAATAATTTCGGTCCCAGTATTTGCTCACAAAAAATCCCCACTAAAAAGCCATCCTCAGGATCATTATGGAATTATTTTGCTAAAACAAAATTAGTTATTATTAAATAAGTTGGATTGCTAAAATGAAATGGAAATTAATATAAATATATAATTAATAGAAATATATATATATATATATATATATATATATATATGGTTTAATAATAGAATAAAGTGAAAAGTAGTATTTATAATAAATCATAAAGTGAAGAATATAATAGATCTACTTGTTCATTTAGAAGTGATGAATTAGTGTCTTTATTGTGTAAATAAATTTCGATTGTTTCCAATATATCTAATTTTTGACCCTTTTCACAATGATGTAAGATTTTTGTAATATTTAAATTTGGAAAAGTGTGACTATTTGTAAGCATACGATTTGAAAATGTACTACAATCTTTATTTAATCTAAATGCTCTAAAGTGTTCATTATATCCTATATTAAAATATCGGCTAGTTTTTTTTTTTTCAATATACACACTATTACAATCAGAACATATAAGTTTATAAATACGAGATTTTTTATTTGTTTTATCTTTTCTATTGTATAATATATTACCTAATTTATTTTTACTTCTAAATCCTATTTTGTAATTATTTTTTATATTTTAAAGTTATATATTTACTTTAACTTATTTTGGAGAAATTTCAGAAAGAATTGCAAATATATTTAGAATTTAGAAGTAAAAATAAATTAGGTAATATATTATAACATAGAGAAGATAAAACAGAATTGTTTTCTTTAATTTTTGGATAAATTTCAAAAAATGCTTTCTTTCTGAATTCTTAATTAATTAATTTTTGAATTGTGTGAAATTTGTTATTGATTTCAATAAAGTGGTAGTGATTTTTTTATTCGCCGCGACTCTAAACCGCACTGTGTGTGGTATCGCAGAGCAACACCCAACAATTTTAACGTTCGCACCCGAACAAGAAAAATTAAAACGCACATGTAGAATTTTTTTTAAATGTATGCAGTTACAGAAAACATTGACAAATGTTTGTATAGTCTCAGTCAGTAGTCAAATCGTAGATCATTATTACGATTTTTCTAATCCCATAGTGAAATTATTTCTTCCGTTAGAATTTATTGAAATAATATTCATTTAAATCACATTTAATAGAAATATTTTTGGGTTTCTTAGCATTGATATGTAAGGACACATCTGTTACCGAGAAAGGTCATCTGGTTTGTCTTTACATTCTACAGGGTGAGTTTTTTTCGATGTTCTCTATGGGGATCTCGGAAACTATAAGAGATAGAAAAACGGTTAAATGGGGAAAGAAGTGTAGTTTTATAAGACGAATAAAATGACACTTTCAAATTATTTGAAAAAGTCAAGGGTAACTAGATATTTTGAAAAAAGTAAAATGTGTCAATTTTTTGAAATCAATATATCTCTATTATTATCATAGATAGAAAAAAACTGTAAAGGACAAAGTTGTAGAAAATTTTACACAGATTAATAACAAAAAATCAAAAACATTTTTTCGCCCATATTTTGGGAGATATGACACAAACTTACCTTTTTTTAAATGGAAACAATAGTTGGCTATGACTTTATTAAAAGGGCTATTTTTTTCTCTTTAATCCGACATAACATATGCCATGGTTATTTTTAACATAAAATAAGTTACAGTCATTTTTAATTTTACCATACACCAAAAAATAGTTAGCCATGAAAAAGACAAAAGTAAAACAATTGCGGTTGTTTATAGCAACGAAATCAATATTTAATTTATTATCTTTCTTTAGATTTGTCAAACAACATAAGCAACATAAAGTAAAATAATTCCGAAATTATCAAAATAATAATAGAAGAAAATTTAAAATATTACATAAGATGCTCAAAAAGTCCACCATTATTATTATGGCATAAAGTACATCTTTTTAAAATCGAATTTGTGGCTTTTTTGACTTTTCTTCTGTCAATAGAATAAAATGTTTCAAGTACAGCTAGTCTAAGATCCTCCACGGATTGATATGATTGTTGATACACTTTGTTCTTCACATAACCCCACAGAAAAAAGTCTAAAACGGATAGGTCGCGTTTCATCTGTCCAAATTATTTTTGTAGGGAACGTATTATCCTCTTGGCACATGTTTTTGTACCACATACAGAAGACAATTTTCTTATTGGTATCACCGTCATGTAAATTTTGTGAAATTGATACCTTATATGGGTGATATTTATGTTTTTTTCAAAACTCGTACTACAGTCCGTTGAGATATGCTTGCTTCTGTTGCAATTTGTCTGGTCGATCTGGATGGATCTATCATCGCCAATGCTAATACGTTTATTTCCGAAACATCATTAATTTAGTTTTTTTTTTTCAAGTTTCGGCTTTTTAAAGGATCCGTTCTCACCCAAATTGTGGTAAATTCCTCTGAATGTTGGTATAGATGGCTGCCGACGATCGATATATTGATTATAATATTGTTCTGCAGCATCCGCAGCTTCACGCTTTTCATCGTTGGAAAAATTCATTATCACTTTAAAAAAACTTACAACACCAAAAAAAATACAAAACAAACTTATCGAAACAAACCAAATATGGAAATGAATTAATGTGTGTTTAGAATAAACAAGTGCAATTGTTTTACTTTTGTCTTTTTCATGGCTAACTATTTTTTGGTGTATGGTAAAATTAAAAACGACTGTAACTTATTTTATGTTCAAAATAACTATGGCATATGTTATATCGGATTAAAGGAAAAAAAATAGCCCTTTTAATAAAGTCATAGCCAACTATTGTTTCCATTTAAAAAAAGGTAAGTTTGTGTCATATCTCCCAAAATATGGGTGAAAAAAAATTTTTGAGTTTTTGTTATTAATCTGTGTAAAATTTTCTACAACTTTGTCCTTTACAGTTTTTTTCTATCTATGATAATAATAGAGATATATTGATTTCAAAAAATTGACACATTTTACTTTTTTCAAAATATCTAGTTACCCTTGACTTTTTCAAATATTTTGAAAGTGTCATTTTATTCGTCTTATAAAACTACACTTCTTTCCCCATTTAACCGTTTTTCTATCTCTTATAGTTTCCGAGATCCCCATAGAGAACATCGAAAAAAACTCACCCTGTATATTAGGGCTCTGTTTGGCGCCGTAATTAATGGTATTGCTGTCACACAATTTATTCAGTTTAGGTAACTGAAATAAATGTTTGCTAAATTTTCTTAAAACCAAAATATACGTTTAGTTTTGAACAAAGTCTCGAATAATTCGCATATTTTTTGTACAGTAAGCGAACATTATAAAGCAGTTATTATATATACAAATATCTTTATTCAGACACTTGCATTAAATTTTATATACAGCTATATATTACAATTACAAACATGCATGAAAGTGTTAGTCTGTCCTAGGCTATCGATCTAAGGTCTTTCTGCCTGCAGTTGATAATTTATTAAGTCATATATTGGGTTGTTCGAAAAGTAATTTCATTTTTTTGTGGAAATGAAAGATAGTTTTCGTATAATAAACAAATACTTTATTAAATTATATATTGGCCGTTCTGGTCCATCACCTTTTGCCATCTTTCTGGTAGTGGCATAATTCCACGCTGATGAAATTTTTGGTCTTTGCTGGCAAAAATAACTGATTGAGGTGGTTTTTGATCTCCTCATCTGAGGTGACGTTTTTACCGTCTAAAAAAAATTGGAGTGACCGGAACAAATAACAATCCGATGGTGCCAAGTCTGGAGAATATGATGGGCGTGGCATTGTATCGCATTCAAGCTGTAAAAGCTTTTGGCGAGTGACCAAACTTGTGTGAGGTCTCGCGTTGTCTTAGTGAAACACTACACCTTTCCTGTTGATTAGTTCTGGTCTTTTTTGTTGATGTGTATCATTCATTTTGTCTAGCTGTTGACAGTAGACTTCTGAATTAATCGTTGTGTTATCCGGTAAAAGCTAAAAAAACGAATCCTTTAAAATCCCACCAAACAGACAGCATCACCTTTTTTTTGTGAATATCGACTTTGGAAATGGTTTGAGCCGGTTCATCTCTATGAACTCTTGCGTTTGACGTTGTTATATACAACCGATTTTTCGTCCCCAGTGATGATTCGCTTCAAAAACGGATCATTTCCGTGACGTTTGAGAAGCGAATGGCAGACGTCAATGCGGCGACACAGATTTCTCTAATCCCAGGCCTTTCAAGTGGTCATAAACCGTTAAATTTGATAAATATAACCTCAATCCGATCTCACGTGTTGTTATTCGCCGGTTCGCATCAACTAATGCCTTTATCGCGTCTTTATCAGCTTCAACCGGCCTTCCCGAACATGGTGCATCTTCGACATCAAAATTGCCGGATCGAAATTTAGCGAACCAGTTCTGGCACTGCCGTACTGTCAACATACCTTCTCCATACACATCGGTCAATTTATTTCTGGCTTGAACAAAATGTTTACCCTTTCTGTAGTAAAATAGTAAGATATCTCGAAAATGCTGCTTATCGCTCTCCATATTTAAAAGGGCACCAACCAAAAACTACTGCGCAGAATTAATTGGATTTTTTCACACACAAGCCTTGCTATATGAGCTCTCAAAGCATATAAAAATTATACGGCTTAAGTGTGAAGTTAAGTGCAAAAAAATACAATTAAATCCTCTGTCGGGAAATAAACGAAATTTCTTTCCGAACAACCCAATAGTATTATTATTTTTTTTTTTGACCATACACACATTCATTGATTTCAGCTTTAAGCGTTAATTGCAAATAATATAGTGGTTTAAAAAATGTAAATATGCAAGATCGGAAGGGTTTCATGTATCTACAAAGGAGTGGATATATTTTTTGCTCGGATTTGGCATAAAGTGACCAAGGACTTTCAATTCCTGGGCCTGGTTGCACTAATCATAGTATAAATGGTGTGATTGTCCCTCCAATTTGAAATTATAAATATTTACAAAGCTCATTTACATTAGGCTTATTAGCCCTATATCCTAGTTTTCAATATGTCTTCTGTGGTGATTTTAATCTGCCAAATGCTTCTTGGAGCCATAATAATAAATATGTCTTAACTAAAAATAATAATTGTACAAGCGCCCAAATACTAAGTGAATCATTATAATTCAACAAACTTAGACAATTTAATTCTATACCAAACAATCGTGGCGTCTTTTTAGATTTTTTTTTTTCTAACGTTGTTAAAATAGTAATTTCCGCATCTGAAGATCCTCTGTTTGATAACTCATTTCACCGTGTATCTGTTGACACCAATAATTTTACTGATTTACTTGGTTACGATGATTTTATTTATGATTTTAAGGCTGCAAAATACTCTGAAATAAATATGTTGTTGTCAAATATATCTTGGAGTATCTAAATCAAGCAAATGTAAATTATAATGTTGATAAATTCTATAATATTTGTAGGTATGCTATCCATAAATTTGCTTCACTTAAACATATAAAGTCATCGTCTTACCCAAAATGGTCCAACCACACATTAATACATTTGTTTAAATTAAAAAAAAGTGCGCATATTAAATATAAATGTAGTGGAAATCATTTAGATTATGAACAATTTAAATCATATCGTTCTAAATGTAAAAGTCTCGCTGATCAATTGTACACACGGCACGCAAATGAAATTGAATTTGAATATTTCTTCAACCCAAAATTATTCTGGAATTATGTGAACGAATCTAGAAAAACAGATGGTTATCCCAAGTGTATGTATTTAAATGATATAACCAGCAACTGGGTTGAAAATAGTGTAAACTTATTTGCAGACTTTTCTCAAGTGTATTTACTGAGAGTCAAGTAAATAATAACTCGAACACTGTTGCTTCAGATTCAGTCAGTTTAACACAATTCATTATAACTGTTTTTAATGCGATATTCTTTTTGTCGGATTCATGTACTCCTGGCCCCGATGGGATACCATCCTTATTTGTAAAAAAATGTATTTACTCATTGTGTACGCTATTACATATTTTATTTAATTCTTCCTTCAAATATTGTGTTTTTCCTTCTTACTGGAAGCAAAGCTTTATTCGACCAATTTTTAAAAGTGGTGATAGAAAGAATGTTTCAAATTACACAGGAGTTTCAATCCAGTATATAACACCAAATCTATTCGATAAAATTATTTCAGATCAAATTATGTTTTCTTGTAGGAGTATTATATCAGATGAGCAACACGGTTTTTGCTATGGGAGGTCTACGGTATCAAATTTACTAGTATACAATGCTTACATTATTACTTCATTTGAACATTGTTGTCAGGTTGATGCTGTGTATACTGACTTCTCTAAAGCGTTCGACCGTGTTTCTCATTCTATATTGATAAATAAATTGGAACGTATGGGCTTTGGATTATCGGTAACTAAGTTGCTCTAGTTTTCTGGATGGTAGGATAGAATATGTAAAAATTAACAACTTCATCTCTAGAGCTATTATCGTCACTTCGGGTGTTCCTCAAGGATCTCACTGCGGCCCAATCTTGTTCCTATTATTTATTAATGATTTGAATAAATACATAAAATGTAAATATCTTTTATTCGCAGACGATTTAAAGATTTTTCGGGAAATAAATAATAGTTCTGATATCACGCTCTTACAAGACGACGTAAATAATATTTACAATTGGTGTGTGGATAATGATTTGTTTCTGAATATTAGTAAATGTTCATCAATATCTTTTGGTAGAGGTCATATGTCAAAAAATGTTTACTCTATCAACGGTATCGACCTACCATCAGTCGATCATATTAAAGATCTTAGAGTAATATTTGACACTAGACTAACATTTTATAAACATATTGATACTATCTGTTGCAAATCATTACAGACACTTGGTTTTATTACTCGTTTTTCTAAGGACTTTTCTGTGAATACTCAAAAACTACTTTTTATCACATTAGTGAGATCACAACTAGAATATGCTTCTTGTATTTGGTCTCCTTATTATAATGTCAAAATTAATCAAATCGACCGAGTTCAGAATAAGTTCCTATTGTCAATATCATTCAAAAATGGGATTAGTAGGGTTAACTATAGTCGTAGTTGTTATATATTGGCCTCGCTTTAATTGAATTCATTGCGAGAAAGGCGTGTGTATGTTGATCTGTATGTACTGTACAAAATAGTACATAGTTTGATAAATTGCAGCTAGCTAGTGGGTTTGTTAAAATTTAATATTCCATCTAAAACAAGACATATCAAAATATTTCATGAAGATTTTTATTGTACAAACTATACCCGATACTGCTCGATAAATCGAATGTTAAAAACATGTAACTTGATTTGTTCTTCGCCTAATTTTATCTTTTATGATTCATCATTTCGTAAATTTAAGTACAATTTAAAATTAATTGATTTGTGGGCGGTTGTTTCTGATATTTCATAAGCGTATCTTCTATATCGTGTAGATCTTTAGAATTGTATACTTTCTCTTTTGTTTTTGTTCATCAATATATATGAATTATTGTGGAGTTGTAGAATTAGTTACTATAATTTGTATGTTATTCACTTTAAATTTTTTGTTATGAATTTTGTAAAATGGCATTGCCGTAAAATAAATAAATAAATAAATTCCATTGTATTATAAAAAAAAAAATAGAACGAGTTATAAGTAACTTCCGTTTGTTATTCACTTTAAATTTTTTGTTATGAATTTTGTAAAATGGCATTGCCGTAAAATAAATAAATAAATAAATTCCATTGTATTAAAAAAAAAATAGGACGAGTTATAAGTAACTTCCGTTTCGTTATAAGATATTTATTTTGCTCTCATTAAATAACATAATTACCTTAATTTATTACGTATTCACCAACATTATCTATAACCTTCTCCCATATTGCTGACAGTTTACGAATTCCTTCCTTGTAAATTGTGGCTGGTTTGGACTAGAAGGAGTTTACGACATCCTGTGTGATTGGCTCTTCAGAATTTAAAGTTTAAAAAAAAAAAATTGCAGGGAACAGAAAAGGTGGTAGTCTGTCGAGGCCAGATCCGGAGAATCGGAAGGATGTGGTAAAATGGTTTGTTTTATCACATCAAGCTCAAGATTTTTTTCTTAAGTCACCTTTGCTGAATGTTGTCGTGCAGATGGATGACACTTTTGCAATTAACGAGTGCAGGACGCTTTTAAAGAAGTTTTTCTTAAATTCTTTGCAGCTAAACATATCAATCCGTAGTAATCGTTAAATTTGGCTTCAACAATTCGTTTTAAATTATTCCTCAACAATCCTACCATACACACAATAAGTGTTTTTTGCCATGGATGTTTCGGATCTGGTAGGGGTGGTTTATCCTTATCAAGCCATTGTCTTTTGCAGACTATATCTCATAGGTGACCCATTTTTCATCGCCTGTTACAATCCTGTTTAATAAGGGCCCCATTTTTACCCGTTAGATCAGACTTGTGGCGATTGACATGCGAACTTCTTCATTCTGCTCACTGAGATTGTGAGGTACCCATATTCCTAACTTGCTGACTTTTCCTAATTTCTCCGGATGGCTGATAACTGTTAATTGGGATGTATTCAATCTTCCTGCTATATGTCATGTCGATTGACGTGAATTTTGCTCCAATACTGCCTTTAAACAGTTTTCGTCGAAGTCGGAAGGACGTCCCGCCCTCGGTTCGTCTTTTAAAGTCATATCTCCAGATCTGAATTTTACGAACCAATTTCTAACTGCCCGCTCAATCATCAATCCTTCACCATGCACTATGCATATATTTTCGGATATCGCCTTAGCATTATTGCCTTGCTTAAATTCCTAAAGCATCACATGACGAACATGACGATATATATATATATATATGTATTTGCCCGGGAAGTAGTTGTTTTAATGTGCATTTGTTTAACGTACTTACGTAACGTAAATCAAAAGTCACGGAGTTAAATGTGGAAATAATTTATTAATTATTTTCAAATCATTTTTATTTAATATATACTTTTTGGCTCTCCATTTCAGAGGATAAAAAAGTAGTTTGCTGTAACGTGTATCATACAAAGTTGTTCGATAATCTGTCGTCCTATAAATATAGGACACTCTTAAGGATATACAAGTTTTTTTATAATAATAATATGGCATATGATTACTGATATTTCGCCATAAAAAGTAAACTTAAACACATTCACTTTTTGTAGTAGAATATCAGTAATCATTCAACTTAATCACCTGGATAATTACAAATTTGTATATATTTTGTTTAATTGTACACAACACAATGACGCTTCACATTCATCAATAATATGAGCGCATGTTTCATTAATTTCCAATTGCGGTAAAGTGAGTCGTTAATTATTAGGTGAATTATTCATGAGCGTTATTGTAATAATGGTGCTTTGTAATACGCGTTCAGCAACATTTCAGGAATAACCGATAAATTGGAATCATCGAATTAAAAAGTAAGAGGATTAATGTGCTGATTGAAATTAAATATTTAAAAACAAATTACACGCTCGACCAACACATCAGTGAATGAATTATTTTCCATCATTGTAGTTATTAAGAATTTCGAGTTGATTAATGAGAAGTGTTTTTTTTTATTAAGATAAACGAAATACACAATTCCTTGCATAAGGGTACGGTTTAGAAGAAACAGATAGAAACATGATTATAGGTAGTCAATTCGTGTTATATTGAAGCCCTGGACAATAAACAATATTATATTACTACTTTAATGTGTCTTGAAACATAAAAATTATTTTAATAATTATTTTTTCTGAAAAAAAAAAAAAAAACAATGAAAATTGGACGTATTTTTAATCAATATTTTTTTATAACTAAATCGTGGACAATAACATTTTGCTATGATTTTTCTAAAATATTTACATTATTTGCTTATTAATTTTAGACTCTTTTTTTAATGGTTTTAATATTTAGACATTGGTGGTTCATAGTGTATGAAATAAATATGAATGAATTATTAAAAATCAACCAATAAAACACAGATTAGATTGAATAACTTTAAATTCTCGACTAGTTTCGGGTTATTAGCCCATTTTCAAGAAATTTTAAATTCTCTTGAAAATGGGCTAATAACCCGAAACTAGTCGAGAATTTAAAGTTATTCAATCTAATCTGTGTTTTCAAGAAATTTTAAATTCTCTTGAAAATGGGCTAATAACCCGAAACTAGTCGAGAATTTAAAGTTATTCAATCTAATCTGTGTTTTATTGGTTGATTTTTAATAATTTCTATTTGACTGTATTGATATCTCTCTCTACTAAACCGCAACTTTACTTAGTATTTTAAAAAGTACTTTTTAGTAAATGAAACAAGGAATTGTATATTTCATAACTTAACTATAGTAACGATTAAGCCATTAAAATAACACAAGTAATATATTAGTTACAAATTTCTTTGTTAAATAAAATAACTAAAAAAATGTTCGCGCCAATTACAAATATTTTACTTAAAAAAGAACAGGAAATTATTTAAAAATATGGAAACATTTAAAAAAACCTGCATGCTTATTAATTTCATTCTGTTCGTCTAAATTGGAGGTTAAAATAAAGATTTTTAGTGAGTTAATGATAACTGATTTAAACATTTTTTTTTAACTGACAAAAAATAACGATATATAACTAAGTAGAAGGTTTAACAATTAATAAATTATTTCGTTTTTAAAAGAGATAATTGAAAAATAATAATTAAACGAATTTAACCATTTAACAATATAATTCATGGGAAACATTTTTGTACGATTTAATTTTTATAACAAATAACAAGGTAGAAATATAAATAGAAAAGAGTAATTATTCACTTGGTCACAGTTATTTAAATATATTAAATAAAATGATTTGAAAATAATTAATAGATAGGTAGGTAGAAATGGTTAAAATTTAAATATAAAAAATATTAAAATCAAATATGACATTTATTTATTACTTAAAGTTACTAATATGGTATTATATTGATTTATTTAGTCTTGCATTTAGATCCACTAAAAAGTATGCAATAGATAGCGCTTTGCGTGATTTATCAAATTGACATTACAATTCAATTAGTTTAGAACATTGTAATAATTTAAACCACAAAACTTCTCAACAAATTCCGAATATTCTCCTTAAATCCTTTTGATAAATTACAAAAAACCCTCTTTCCCCTGGCGCACTAATCCCTTTATTCGTCCTGCGGTGAACTAAACGAAACCGGCGGCGTGGGCGGTTTTATAAACACCGTGGGGGTTGTTCGCATGTATGTATAATCTCGAAAATATTTATAGCTCGGGAGCAACACGTGTTTCGAAGTGCTCCAAAATTCCGGGCCGAACTTTCGAACGTACTCAAATTAAATATGGATGTATTCCCCCCGGAGGCCCGGAGAGATGCAGCGGCAAAAAAACGTTTTTTTTTTGTGGGGAAATATGAATTTAATTTAAAAAATAACGGGGGAGGCGTGCTGCAACATGTCGGAAATATATTTGTATGTATTAGAGGGATGCGGAACGCGGGGCTGGGGATTAATAAATTTAATAGCCGGCGTTTTGAATTTTTATTTCGTGTATATATATATATGTTTTAATTTTAATTGGAATTGAATTGGACGAGAATGGGAAAAATTAATGAAACACAATTGTCGTTTAATTAACTGTGTTTTACAAAGTAATTGTTTCCATTTTCGAATGACAGTCAATTTAAAAATAAAATAATTGAAAGTTTTATATATTTTTTTATTTTAAAAATTAAAAAAAATCATTAATTTTCGTTAATTCCATTACTTCGTAATTTACTACAAGGTATGTGTTATGGGCATACACCTTGTAGTAAATTAAGAAATAATGAATTAACAAGGATCTATGATGTATTTTTTTAGTTATTTAAAAATAAAAAAAGTATCATAAAATTTTAGTGTTGGGCAAAAACGAATGAATTTAGTAATCGAGTATTTTTGAATACCCAATTGTAAGTAGCTTAAGTTTAAAAAACAATAATAAATTAGGTGATATTAATATTATAAATAATATTAAGAAAATCGTCATATACTTCATTTTGCAGTGACAGAAAAGATCGAAACAATCGACTTTGCTCATTTCTACTATATTGTCTTGTTATTATGATGTGTTTTCTGTTGTACAATAATGATTTATTATTATAATTAAAAAAATGTTTAAGTATCATATAATTGATTGCCATTCAATAATAGAAGCAATTACTTTGTGTTTTTTTTTTAAATTTTTATATTTGACATATTTTGTAGAGCTATTAATTCTCATTACAGTCATAAATTTATTATTTCAAATAATAAATGTATTTTTAATGGGGAATATTCACATATTGACGGAAAGACCAACGGTCGATAGCCAATTGGCAGAAGAATTTATTTTTATGTTAGTTATTTATTGTATTTATTTATTATTATTACTTTGTTAAAAAATAATCTGCCAATAAAGATTTATATATATATTCACATAGTAGTCTAAAAAATCTCCAGATTAATGTATTGTCGATACGTGCCAAATAAAGAACAAAAATCTATTTATCTTCGAGGGTAGGTCGATTCTTTTTAAATTCAAGCTACCTGGACTGGGTGGCTTCGTTTTCCATATAAAAAAGGGCCCTGTATAATATAAAATAATTAATCCTCAGTATTCTTGCTTCAATTGAAATCAGAACAATGAATGGAAATCCCTTTTAAATATGACTTCCTTTTATTTTCTCATTAATATGGAAATATATTTCTTTTTTCTGTTGATGGATATTTTTCTATCCAAAAATAAACGATTATTATTAATATTCATACATTTTCATCGCAACAAAAGAATCCCCTTTACATATAATCCAACAGTAGGCAACCATTTTCAATATTAAAAATAAATAAACCCGAAAGCAAATCGCGCCACTCTCTTCCCTTATCGCAGCCCCCCTTCCAATAAGAAATACACGAAACACTCCCATTTCACCCTCGCTCCGAATCTTTTGATATTCACGGCACCGCGCCAGAGTAACTTTATGCATTATTACCTGGGTGAGATCATTTTTTTTTGCAAAATCGTGAGGGAAACATTCTTTGTACATGTACAAAATTGCGTGAGGGATGGCGTCATCAGCGTGATGTATGCATCGCTTCTTGCACTTCAAAGAAGCCCTCCTCCCACCCCCTCACGGCTCTCATCAAGTGTAATCGCTCGGAGCGTCTCGGGTATCTAATGATCAATTACGCCGGAGATGGAATTATGCAAAGTGCACTGCTTGCGTAGTTTAATAAGTAACTGTGTTATACGCCGGATGAAATTACGGCTCTTTGAAATATTTGTTACATTTATTAAAATAAAAAGAAGAAATGTTAAATCAAAGCTTTAGAAATTTTAGTGACGTTAATTTGATTATACAAATTGTTTTCAGAATATTGAAACAGTTTAACTTTAATATCGCAAATACATTTAATATTAGATAAAAATGATTTGTAAGTAATTAATAAATTAAACTCACATTTAGCTCTGTGACCTTTTACTTACGTTACGTAAGTACGTTAAACAAATGCACATTAAAACAACTACTATTTATATTGAATATTAGATTTGATAGTATAGTAAGATGGATAATGATTTTTATAAAGATAAAGCAATTAAACTATATAATATAGTATTAAAACAGATAATGGAGATCCAAAATAATAAGACCTAGATAAATGAAATAAAAACTTTTATACAAAACGACAAAGATACCATAGCGGAAATATATAAATAACACCCCACCAACAAATCCTTTCACTTCTACCGACTTCCAGTAATTACACAAATTGTTGTTTATTAGGCAAACGTTTTCTTCTTTCGTTTTTCCCGTTTAGATATTAAATACACTTCTTATCATCAGAAATATTTATTCTATATATGTTAATGCATTATATATATATACATTATTATGTCTGTTGCGACTACCTGATGTTCAGCCGTATCCCAACCCTCATTAATATTAGTTTGCGCATTTGCAATGGTGTGGGAACGGTCGGGCGGATTGCGGCGAAACGGGAAAGATCGTGGGAAGCGTGGCCGGCCGTATTGAGCCACACCACGCATGCGCTTAAAATATACAAACGGAGATTCGAGTAACACCCGTGGGAAAAAGGGTGATACGACGTAAAAGGCGAGGCAGGCGGGAACGATACCACCTCCGCGCTTTTTTCACCCGCAGTCGGACGCTCGAACATACACACGACGTCCTCCACGCACAAATGAAGACGAGACTTCACACAGTCAACATCGCAACGATTATTGTACATTATAAATGATATAAAAACGGGCAAAGACGAACTCGAGACTTTGAAGAGTCAACATCGGCGACGATAAATTCAATAATGTACAAATTTTGTATATGTGTTGTAATCATTAAAATAAATCTTTACGTTAATTATTTTGAATATTATTCAATGGTCCTTCGAAAGGTAAATAAGAAGTAACAATGTCTTTAGCTTTATATATATATAACATCTTTATTTCTTATATACAATAAATAAATAAATCAACAATATAATTCTTATACTACAATATTTATTTATTTAATAACCCAACAGCCCTAAGGCCAGATTAAGGATTACATAAATTACAAAATTCACAATTACAAAATACAAAAACAATAATTCAAAATCATAAATATCCAAAATTTCATGGCTTATAATTGTAAGTGCAAAACTAAAATTAATATAAAAAGTGAACATTTAATACACACAATAAATCTAAGAACCGTGCAAGATGTTAAGAATATAAGTGAACATCTGTTTAGGTGTAGATATGTAAAATAAATTAAGGGTTGGATCGCGCAAAAGTGGATCATTATATAAAGAGCATATTGCAAATAGAGGCGATTTAAGAAGTAAATTAGATTTGGGAATGTTAAGTTGAAAAAATCGGGTTTGTCTTGAGACTTGGGGAACACGAATATTTAATTGAGCGTGTATATCACTACAGTCAATTAAATTGTTACAAATTTTAAATAATGTGGGAATAAAATAAGCTTTACGGTGATTTTCCAGTGAATGTAATCCGAATCTATCGAGAAGATTGTCGTATGTTATGGAATAATCGGGATATGAACCAGTCTCTTTAAAATACAGGTACTTAAGCAGTTTCTTTTGTACGTTTTCAATTTGATTAGAATATGAAGTGTAGTAAGGATTCCAAATACAGCAGCCATATTCCAAACGAGATCTTATAAAAGCAAAGTATAAGGAGAGAATTGATTCAGAGTGCTTAAATTGTTTTGTATTTCGGAAAATGAAACCTAGAAAACGATTGGCAGATGAGAAAATATGATCTATATGTGCTTTAAAGGTCAAGTTGTTATCAAAAAAAAAAACCTAGATCTTTAAATTGTAATACTCTCTCAAGTATATATCCATTTATTGAATAATCAAATATGACGCTAGATTTCCTTCTTGAGAATGATATGATCTTACACTTATGAGTATTAAGAGGAAAATTATTTGAACAACACCACGCATGTATTCGATTTAAGTTATTTTGCATTGATCGACAATAATCGATTGTTTTAATTGGTTTTATAATTATGAGGTCATCTGCAAACAAAAGATAATCAGTATCAATAAAGTTTAAAAGATCATTGATAAATATATTAAAGAGAAAGGGGCCTAGAACTGAACCTTGAGAAACCCCAGACGTTACCTGAAACGTATCAGATCTGTATCCATCATACTCTACAAATAGGCGTCTTTGGACCAAATAATGATGAATTAGCTTGCACAAAGATGTTGAGAAACCAAACTTAGATAGTTTGGAGAGGAACAAGCTGTGATCCAACCTGTCAAAGGCCTTAGAGAAATCAGTATATACGACATCAACTTGCACCTGGCGATCGAGACAGTTCGATAACTGTTGCGTATATGATGTCAGATTACTAAGAGTGGAGCGTTTATGTTGAAATCCATGTTGGTTTTCTACCAGGTGCAAATTGATGTAGCTACATCAGCAGTAGCTAATTAATACGATCACGGAACAAATTCGAAGCACTTTGACAGGTTCGAGATAATGGCTATAGGTCGATAATTTGATATTGAATTCCTGTCGCCGGATTTACGCATTTTTCCAAATATCTGGGAAAGTATTATGCTTTAAACATAGGCTAAAAAGGTGTGTCGATGCTTCAGATAAGACGAAGCGACAATTCCGAAGTATAAGTGCTGGAAGACCATCGGAATCACTACTTAATTTATTGTCCAATTTGTTCAGTGCTATTTCAGTGTCAGATTGATCAAAAAAATGTATATGTAATGAAGAGGTTTGTATACTAGAGGAATGTGAATCAGTGCTGATGATAGGTTGTATATTAGATACATATGACTTCGAGAAATGATTTGCATTAATTTGCATTAATTATTAACGAAATCTTGATCAAGAGTTAACAATTGTCCCTCATAATTCATTACTTTAGGTAGCCCGTTATTGTTTTTTTAATGTGTTTACAAAACTCCAGAATTTATTAGGAGTTTTCGCTGTTATTTATGAATAATGAAAAATCGCGTTCAGACAAAGTTTTAACTTGTTAGTGAAAATAATAAACTTTTCGTTTGAAAAATTGGAATAAAGGGATTTTTTTGCTTGGTTTAATGTACTTCCTTTTTTCTTGTAGTTTCTTTTTGAGTTGAACTGAAAACCAAGACGGGTACTTATTCGACGATTTACGACTATAGGGCATATATAAACTGAAGATATTGTATAACTTTTCGTAGAATAAATCACATGCTATATTTACATTATTGCAATTTAATAAATAGAACCAAGTAATATCAAAAATTGATTCATAAAGTTTGGGGAAGTTTGCTCTTTTAAAATTGAATGACTTGTTGTTGTTGAACATTATGTGAGAAAGAATGCTGTTTATGTTTAATGTCAACGTTGCACTCGATTGAGAGTGAGGGATGATGTTTGTCTTCGACAACAAAGGGTGTAGAATTATGATATACAGTTACAAAACACGAGGTCAAGAATCCAGTTATAGTAGTTGTAGATATATTTTTTTATTTAGGCCGAGGAATTTCATACAATTATGTAATGCTTTAGAGCAATTATTACTCATTGTAACGACAGAAATATTATTTAAATTAAAGTCGCCTAATAAGATGGTCGTGCTATTTAACAGAAATGTCATGCTGTCGAGCAAGTTAATCAAACAAGTTACTTGATCAAAACTAACCGGTGGTCTGAAATATATGGAAATTATATAGACTACATATTTTTCCAATAAAACTTTTACAATTAGTAAATCTACACAATGTCGAGATAAGTTTTCTGAATTAAATATTATTTCGGAAGATTGAAGTTTCGAACAAACGGCAATAAAAATATGAAGCCATTATACGTTGTTCTTAGAAAACGGCTATCGCCTTTCTGTCTGTCCTTGTTCAGTTCTTCTCTTGTTATCTAAATGTCATGATGGTTAACATCTTTGTCTGCAAATTTAATCATATGAATTGATGAACGGTTATTTAAGGTTCCGAGAATTTAGGAGTAATGTTAAGGTTGCGAAGGATACAAAGGTGTTGTATGATAGGAGCAATACGGGGATAAGTGGCGAATTTTAAAGATAAGGTTTCGGGTTTGTATTTTATTGGGGGAATTTTGCATGTATCCAAATATTCTATTTATCATATACTTATATTTTTACATTTTCAGATTTTTATTATATCATTAATTTTAGTTAAGGTAATAGATTAGAAAACTAAATGGAATGCATGAAACAAGTACTTATACTATGTTGAACATTGGGCACAATAATTTAAGAAATAAGAGGCCAAAATAACAATAAATATGATTTAATAATAATAATGTTTATTCACAGATATATACAGCAAAAATATACAATATATATATAATTTGTATCTGTTAATTTGCTGTCGACCAGTGGTCCTCCGCCTAAAAATGATTTAAAATTATATTATTACATTATGTAATTTAATGTCCGGAGTGGGTATTTGCCCGTGAAGTAGTTGTTTTAATGTGCATTTGTTTAACGTACTTACCTAACATAAGTCATAAGTCACGGAGCTAAATGCGAAAATAAGTTATTAATTATTTTCAAATCATTTTTATTTAATATATTTAAATAACTGTGACCAAGTGAATGAATAAATACTCTTTTCTATTTATTTATAGTCTTTTATATTTAAAATTATATTATCTGTAAATGTCTTTTGAATTGAATAAATTTTAATTTTTATTTTAAACGAGGTTTAAAAATCACAGTATTTAATTCTAAATTAATTTTTCCAGTTTCTTAACACATAATTGTACATTTTAACGTTTCAAAGTATTTACTCACATAATCCCTCACCCCCTCGAGCATTAACCACCGCAAGCAACAAACACACACACTCGCATTTAAAATTCACCCGACATTCAAACGCAACTTCAGAAACTCCACAATGCGTATAAACGCAAGCGTTACGAAACCGGAAAAAGCCGTTAGAAACTTGAGAATAATTCCGCGGTTCACTCACGAGATTCATTCAAAAGCCACCATTTGGAACTTTTAAGCCGAGAAACGTGGAGACTGGGTCGGGGTTTCTCGGGGCACTGTAAATCAACCCGAAAATTATTAATCAAACCGCGATTTGCATATTTATCATAAATATATCTCTACGTGCGATGTTACACCTTCCCGTTTGTCTACATTCCGCACGAACGTTCTTATCTGGAAATCCTGATAACGAGTGCGTTTTTTTTTTAATGTGTATGCGGTGCGAATGTTTATATGAAGCCGTTTTTGAGCGGCAATAATGTTAGTTGTATGTTTACCTTCGTGGAGTTAACAATTGGAAATTAAAGGTAGGATTTATTGATTATGATTAATGTTTATTTACGGCAACACCATTAAATAATACAAAATAATAATAATAAATCATAATAATAACGATAAATGAAATTGATCATTATTATTATAATTTAATATAATAAATTTATGACATTATAAGAAAGTGTGTTTTGTATTTGTTGTGATGTAATAGTTACAAAATCTTCAAATACACTACACTTTCGAGAAATATTTCTATTTGAACTTAAATGTGTTATAGCAGAGCCTACTAAAGATACAGGCCTTAATAAAGTTAATTTCTTATATTTATATTGTTATTGCATAGCAACAGATTAAAACAATTTCCAAACAAAACATAATAGTAAAAAACAGCCAAATTGTTATTGTTTTTTTTTTTTAATTAGTCATCAAAGGTTTTGAATGTAAGTAGTCACGTGAAATTAATGAGCCCTTAAGGGGACAGTTTAAGCAACTAGACTAAGTAGCACCTATCTTCATCTTCTTTAGACATCTTTGATCGCAAAATCCTCTAAATTTTTAGCTCATTTTGAGCGTGTTGAACGAAAATTATTATTTTTATGAGGATTAACTTCTTACAGATCATTCTCCCATTATTTAGTTATATTTTGGTATAATATGGAATCATTTGGCGATTTTCAAATATTTGTATTTTTGACTTGCGATTTTTTCAAATGTTGACAATAAAATTAAAAAAAATCACAAAAAACCTTAATTACAATAGGAAAATGATTTATTCACTTGGTCACAGTTATTTAAATAAATTAAATAAAATAATTTGAAAATAATTAATTAATAAATTATTCATATTAGATAGAAAGTCAGGAAGAGGTGGTGGAGTTCTAATTTCCATTAAAAATAATATTGCGTGTGAGCGAGTTCTTGTTAATATGACTGATTTGAATATCGACCTGGTTGCTGTTAAAGTCAAATATCTGAGATCTTATTTTACGATCGTTTGTTTATATATACCACCCAATACAACATTAAATTCATACGATCTTCTATTTAATACCATGGAACAAACATTTAGTTGCGATGATTTACTAATTACCGGTGATTTTAATTTAAAGGCATATTATTCGTGGAAGATCAATGGAGACTTTTGTTCAAAGCTCTCAACATTTCTCGATTTTCTCAGCTTCAGAGACTTACTTCAACACAACAACATCCTCAACAATAACAATAAAATTTTGGACATGGTAATAACTTCCAAAAAAATAACTGTTTAGTGACAAGATATGATCATCCATTCGTAAACGAAGATTCACATCATCCTACTTTATGTTTTGAAATGCTCCTAACTAGTGTCCTGAATTTCGCCCCTTCTGGTAGCCACAACGAATTTAATAAAATAAAAAAAAATCACAAAAAACCGTAATTACAATAGGAAAAGGATTTATTCTATTCACTTGGTCACAGTTTTTTAAATAAATTAAATAAAAAATGCCGCACGTTGATTGGTCGCCTGTTTTAAACTGCCAAGAAGTTGAGACAGCATGTAATGATTTATATAAAATCATATATAAATTATTTAATAGATATGTTCCTAGAAAGAAAAAAGTTTGTAGTACTATGCCATATCCTGCATGGTTCGATGGAATTTTAATAAAACTATTAAAAAACAAGAATAAGTTACACCGAACTTAAAAAAAACCAGAGTCCATCATTCAAAGAAATCTTTATCGATACTCGTAAAAAATTTAAAGAATTGAACCGACAGGCTTACAACGTCTTTATTAGAAATGCTGAAAATAGTATAGCTTCGAACCCCGCATCATTTTGGTCATTTGTTGGTAACAAGAGACGTAAATCAAGGATATCAGGTATTATGAATTACGAGGGTTTGACTTTTAACACTCCACATAGTATTATTGAAGGATATGCTTACCATTTCAAAAGTGTTTATATGAAATCAAATGGGCCATCGAGCTCGAAACATACCAGTTCCCACCATACGAGACAAATGGGGGCATATGTCCTATCTGAGGCAGTAGTACTAAAATCTCTGAAGAAATTGAAGCCAAACTTAACTATGGGTCATGATGGTGTTTCAGCATTTTTCTTAAAGGATTGCGCAAAACATCTAGTATCGCCCCTTACACATATTTACAATCTAATCATTAGACATTGTTATTTTCCACTTTGTTGGAAAATAACAAAAATATGTCCAGTTTTCAAATCCGGTGATAAATCCAACATAAAAAAAACTATCGTCCTATAGCTTTGCTATCCAACTTTTCTAAGGTTTTCCAAAGTCTAACGACTTACATATGTGCCTCAATCAAATGCTTTCGATCAATCAGCATGGATTTATTATATAGAATACAGTATTCATTCACTTGGTCACAGTTATTTAAATATATTAAATAAAAATGATTTGAAAATAATTAATAAATTATTTCCACATTTAGCTCTGTGACTATTGACTTACCTACGTAAGTACGTTAAACAAATGCACATTAAAACAACTACTTCCCGGGCAAATACCCACGCCGGACATTGAATTACATAATGTACACCTGCTGTTGCACATCAATAAAATATTGCATAATGCAACAAATTTTGATCCGAGAAAAGTTCTTTATGCAAAAACAACAAAAGGAACGTTACTTAATTTAAGGCCATCTGCAGACACGTGTTTCGGGATCTATCCCTCGTCAGTACAGCTATGCCTTACATAATTTAAAGATGTTAAAATAAATTAATTAAATTAATTCAAATACAATCAGCAAAATTAAATCAGTTATATTAAATCAAATTAAACTAAATCAATTTAAATTAAATTAAACCAAATTAATTCAATTTAAATCAAAACCGAATAAAATTAAATGAAAAGAATTGAATCAAATTAATTAAAAAGAGATTTTTATTTAATGGATTTATTAAAAAAAGAAGTACACAAAACAACTTAATTAACATAACTCAATATATTTCCCGTCACTTAGATAGTGGGCAACAGGTAGATGTTTTATATACTGAAATCAGCAAAGCGTTTGATCACATACCGCACACAAAACTCATGGAATATTTAAACATGTGCGATATTAATGGTAATATATTATCGGTATTGCAATAATATCTCAAGAACAGACAGCAATACATATCATATATGGGCATTCAATCTAATAGATACACTGCAACTAGTGGGATACCTCAAGGTTCCAATCTCGGCCCTTTACTGTTCCTTGTGTTTATTAATCGAGTTGCAAAAATATTGGACTATGATCATCTGCTTTATGCAGATGATATGAAACTGTTTAGTGTAATACGTAATGTTTCTGATTGTGTGCGTCTTGAAAATAATCTGAACCTGTTAACTTCTTGGTGCAACCAAAACGGATTATCCATTAATGTATCCAAATGCCGTGTAATTAGCTATTATAGATCAAAACATCAGAAAATATTTCACTACAAAATTAATGATTCCGTTATTACAAGAGTAAAATATTTTACAGATTTAGGTATACATTTTGATGACCAGCTTAAATTTAGGACACACATTGAAATCATCACTAATGAAAGCATGCAGTTATTGGGTTTCATTATACGTAATTGTAAAGATTTTCGTTCTGACACTACTGCTAAAATCTTGTTCAACTCGTTAATAGTAAGTAAATTAAATTATTGCGCTTCTGTTTGGTCTCCTGAATGTAAATCAGGAATATTGATAAGTTTGAAAAAGTACAAAAGAGATTCCTACAATATTTACATTTACGTAAATATTGTTCATATCCTTCATACGATGTTCGATATAATGAGCTATTACTTGAATTTAATCTATGATCGGTATAAGCTTATTTTAATTAAAGAATTGTATAAAATTATCCATCATAAAACAGACAATGTCAACTTAAGTCAAATTAATTTTACCGTGCCACGATTGTTCTCGAGAAGCTGTAGAACTTTTTACTATGATACGCCTAGAACCACTCATCATTCACGTTCTCCTTTGTATAAAATGATAAAAAAATATCAGGAAGTACAATATGCGGTCGATATTTTCTCATCAAACCAGAATGACTTTATTAATAATTTGCAAGCGCATTTATTTTAATTTTAATTGTAATTTACACCAATTAGTATGTAAGTAATTATAGGTAATTATATTCATGTTTAGATTATAAGTGAACTTTGTTACGTGAATTTTCGGACAAAAGGTTAATTTTGTTATAATTAAAATATAATCTTATTATATTATATTTATATTCTTTTTCATTTGCTTTATATTCCTGCATTCGGAACTATTGTTTGTTTTTTTTTGTCTACCTGCGTGCGATTGGGCTCGCGCATACATTTTTCGCGTTTTGCGCGCACTCCTCGCAGCGACTCGAAAAACCGTTCACGCAGCGATTGCAGAAGAGTGTCACGTGCGTTTTGAACGGAAAATTAAAAACCACTGTTGGTTTCCTCATATTAGAGGGATTTGTTTCCATTCAAAAATCATTCGGTAGATTATTTTGTGGATTTGTGTGATTTGTTTCTTCCAAATCTCAATTCCATCCAGAGGTGAGCATTTTTTTTTCTTTGATTAAAATAAATCTAATTACTCGGAAATTGCTATAGGTTTTCCGTATGGTTTAATTCTTATTTTAATTAATCTCAACTATACCTGCGAGAGGGATTATTTCCATTTATTTTTTTAGCCTCACTACCATCCCGAGGTAAGCGTATTTTTTGTTTGTTTCTTAATCGAATTAATTTCTAATTATTTGGGAATTATTGTAGGCGAGAATTCCAGAGAATTCCAGGGTAGTCCAGGATATTCCTAATCGGTTCTTTTTATTTTCTCTTCGAGTCTACTCCGCTGTTTTATTATTATTTTTACAATAATAATTTCCATACTTCTAAGATTTTTACGGGATTCTGGCAGTCGTATTGGAAGTGTAATAGGATTGCAGGACAAACCCTTTTGACGTGCTAATCGTGTGTAGCAGTTATGTGGGAAAGGTCAATGGTGTTACGTCAGGCTGGTTCCGGTTAGTGAAGAGGTTGGAAAAGGAAGTAGAGTGTCTGGGATTGACAAAGGTCGGAGATTTCATTTATTATTTTTTTTTTTAAGTTTGAAGTACGTTAAATTTAAAGTAAAAGCTATTGATAAGAAAAAAAAAAAAAGATAAAAGTTAAATTTTAAATCACATATTATCAATTGATATATACAGGATGTGTTAAAAATATCTATCGTTTTTCTTATTATTATTATTACCTGTTGATGACATATTGTATGGAAATTTGATTTGTTATTTTTTTATGATATACAGTATGTTTCAATAAGAAATGGTAGTTGTTTAAATTGAAGTACCATGTATGATTGTTATTGGAAAGGTGTAGCTATATCTACGTCAGAATTTGTATTATGATATAATATTTATTTTCATTTAAAATATTTATTGAAAGTAATATCGTTAGTTGATGATTTTTTTTTGTTGTTGTTTGAATGAATTTGATTTTATGATAATATCTTGGACTTAACTTAATATTATTTAGATCCAAGTAACTCACGAGGTTCTATGTGTAATTTTTGTTTGTATTCAATTATTAATTTAATTAATTAACAGTTGGTTTAAATTTTGATTCACACATTTAGTTGTATAGTATTAGTTATTTTACCACAATCTTTTATATATTCATATTGATTTATTAATTAATAAACATTTGATTTCATTATTGGGAAAACGTTGTTTGGTGTTTGGCTTGTGCATATATGAATTATTTTGAGATCGTGGTTCGTGATTATCCTTTTATTAGTTACCGTTACCGCCCGTAATCACGTGGCGCCCATTTTATTAAAATCTATGAACTACCCCTTCTTCACTGAGTTAGTCTGGTCGTGCGGTAAGTAAACAGGTAACTAAGTTAAAATTGCGTCGCAACTTGTATTTTCCTTTGTAATTAGACTTAGGTCTGTTGAGGAAATAAAGATACTATTATTATTATTTTCTCTTTTGCTACTGTGACATTATGACTTATGTTACATAAGTACTTTAACAAACGCCCAATAATAGACATTTGCTGTTGCGTAACAATAACATTTGTATAATACAATGGATTCAAAAATTTTTGCATTATACAATCGTTATTGTTATGCAACAGCAAATGTCTATTATTAGACATTTGTTAAAGTACTTATGTAACATAAGTCATAATGTCACAGTAGCAAAAGAGAAAATAATAATAATAATAATATCTTTATTTCCTCAACAGACCTAAGTCTAATTACAAAGGAACATAAGTCATAATGTCACAGTAGCAAAAGAGAAATTAATTAATTAATTATTTTCAAAATCTTTTATTTAATTTATGTAGATAACTGTGACCAAGTGAATAAATCCGTTTCCTATTATTATTAATAGCCAGCGTGGCTTTATTAAAATCCGAGTCGAAAAGATTGTTTGCACAAAACAATTTATCGATATCGCTCATGATTGTGGCGCGTCCTGCCTGTCCAGATATGACCAATGCGTTCACTTACATCGAGAATCTCAGAAGTGACAGGGCGTATTAAATTAATTAACTTTTTAATTTTTAATTAATTTAATTAACAGCTTTGCAATTACGTAAAGCACAGCTGTACTGACGAGGGATCAAATCCCGAAACACGTGTCTGCAGGTAGCCTAATATTACGTAACTTTTATTTTATTTTTTAACAATTTTTTTGTTTTTTGCATTAAATATTTTCGATTCAAAAATTGTTGCACTATACAATTGTTATGCAACAGCAAATGTCTATTATTAGACATTTGTTAAAGTACTTATGTAACATAAGTCATAATGTCACAGTAGCAAAAAGTGAAAATAATTTATTAATTAATTATTTTCAAATTCTTTTATTTAACCTTAATTACGTCTGAATGAATGTGGATTATTTAACACTAAACCTACCGATACTTCATGTATACCTATTCCTACCACAGCGGGTCAAATGACCCGTCTTTGAAATCTTATATATATATTACTATGTATAGCGAAAAATATATCATTTAGCACAATTTGGTAGATGAGTAAAACATTTTTTTTTCAAATAAGGATTCAAAATTGTTTATTTATTAAATTTAAAAAACATAAAAATAATACAAGAAAAAAATGAAATATTCTTCAATTGAATACTAAATTTAGAAAAAAAATAATATACTTTATTTGTGTTCACCACATATTTTGCAAATTATTGGGTTCTCGAAGGCACATTTTCCACACACATATTTGTTGCATTTGAAACAGATTTTCGTAGTTTTGTTTTATTTGCAAAAACCTATTTGGCACCTTTTTCGCATTTGCACACGAGAATCCGAAGTTGAATTTGTTGATGCTTTCTGTATAATTTCCTTTTCTTCCTGTTGCTCATGTTGAAAATCTTCGGCTAGTTCTTCAGCCAATTGGAATAAAAATTGTTGTCTAGAAATTGTTTCACCGGTTGTTTCTCTGTATAAAACCCAAGAGTTGATTCCAGCCAGATCGAGAATATTGAAGAAAATTTGCACAGGCCGTCTTTGCGATTTTGATTTCACGGAGTATTTTCTTGCCATTTTATCCGTCATGTCTACACCATATTTAGTATTATTGTAAAATCTAATCGTTTCAGGTATACGCTTACCGTTTTTTTTTTTTTTTTCGATATTTACAGATTTGTGCTTTGAGCTTAGTAGAAGCACTTTTTTGTTTCGCTTACTTTTGTAAATGGTAAGTGAACAATGACTCGATTTATATAGTTTTGTTGAGAAGCGTGGCATACCATCTTTCGCTTGCTTAGCGAATTTTGGTAGTTCTCTTTCATTTGCGCGGATAGTTCCAACAATAGTGGTTCTTTTCTTTAGTAATTTTGCAGCTAGTGATGCGCTTGTAAAGAAATTATCTGTAGTGACGCTTCTTCCGCATCCTGTGAACGGTTCCAGTAGTTTGAGAACAACGAATTCCCCGGAGATGAAGCTCCTCTGTTTTCATCCTTTCCCAAATATGGAAATCCATTTATAATGTATTTGGTTTTGACGTCAGATGCTAGCCAGAATTTGATACCAAACTTATCGGGTTTGTTCGGCATGTATTGCGTAAACCTACACCTCGCTTTGGTTGGGAAAAGCTGTTCGTCGATAGTTACATGTTCCCCAGGCTTGTAACAATTTTGGCTATTCTCGATAAATTTGTACCATACTTCAGAGATTAGAGCAAATTTATCTGTTTGTAAACGCTGGCTTCGTTGACTTTTTTTATCAAACCTGATAAACCGCATAATTTCACAAAAATCACTCCTGTTCATGGTTTCCGAAAAAAAAAGCGGGTTCCCATTTCTTGTTCCATAGATATGAGATGTTCAGATTGTTTGCCTGATATGCGCCTCGTGCATATAGAAGAGCAATAAATGCATTTATTTTTGCAGGAGTAAGATTCCATTTAGTTCCCAATACTCGACAGGCTTCTTCTTCTGTGCATTTTCTTATGTGCTGCATTATTGGATTGTCAATAAGCAAGGAAAATGCAGTTCTCACTTTGCCCTTCATAATATGTTGTTTGGCATATGCTGTCGAGCCTACAACCTCCCTAAAAATATTATGAATTGGCAATCGTCCAGGTGTTGAGCCTTGTTCTATTTCCTGCCAAATTGTACCATCAGCCGCAATTTCGATACATCGGTCTTCCACATCACTTTCACTTTCTGAACTCGATAATGGTCTTTTTCTCTTTTGTCCTCTCCGTATATTCAAAATATTCTCGTCTTCACTTTCTGAGGACTCATATTCATCCGTAATGTCAAATGAGTCATCATGTTGTTCTATGCTATTTACTTCATTTTCAGATAGCTCTTCACTAAATTCCGAACACTCTTCATCTATGTTGTTTATAATTTCCAATGATTTCAAATATTTTGAATGTTTCGACATTTTTGGGATAAGAAGTATTGGTAAAATAATGACATAAGAATTCTTGACTCGCAAAATAGCACTATAACTTGAAATGCTTACTGTAATGCTCGCTTGGAGGAGAATGAAATTCGCTATTCGTTCGTTAGCCAACAGCAAATATAACACAATACAACAAAATATATGATGCAATAGCAAAAATGTCTAATGCAATGGTTTTGTATCACAACCACACATACAAATCTTCATGATATCACATGAATCTTTGCACGGGTCACATGACCCGTTGCGGTAGTTAGGGCAGATTACATATATTTCTCGGTAAAACAATTAACAAGAGAGGAGTAAATATTGAAAAACACATTCGATGTATTTTTTTAGTAAAAGTCGCAAAGGCAAATGGCGATGTGATAATGTTATTTACAAGAAATTCTGGCAAAAAGTTTAAAATGGGTCATTTGACCCGTCGTGGTAGGTTTAGTGTTAATTTCGCCGATTGGCCGTTTTGGACGCATCTGCGGTTAGACCAAGAAACCAAGATTTACAAAAAAGAATGAAAGACAGGCTTCCCAACATTGGAAAGTATACTGCTATGATAGTCACGATAGTCAGCTTTGTCGGACATGTGAGTTATGTGATTATTAAATGATATAAGTATTAAATGTTCTATTATTAACCACCCTTCAAATGGTTTGGATAACTGCTGATGACTATTTCGGTCTATCGGATATCATCGGACCTGTGAGTTCCAAATAACTTGATAAAGGTGGTTGAACGAATGTTTTTTTGGGCCAATGGACACAGTTATGAAACATAATTAATTTGGCAAGAGATAGCTCTTTGCCTATTATTATTTAACCTTTATTTTCTTTTGTGACGGTATTTTATAGTACCAACGTATTTCCCACTGAGCGCTAATAAAAAAATTACATAATGCAGTAATAAACTACTTTACTCATAAACCGTGCCAAAACTAAAGCACTTCACGATTGCAATTTAAACTTAAACGAGCATTAGCTGAATAATTGCTGCACCGAATACGATTACTAATGCAATAGACAGAGCCCCGGTTATGGCGAGGAGTACGTGAACGTTTTGACAATGCCGTTACATAAACCCCCCAGTCCTTGGCGAAATCCGGGAGGCGAGGATCTCCCGTCGTGCGACTAACATCAGGTATTATTTCTCGGTGGTTGCATCCGAATGCACTCGCTCGTTCCCGAATTGAATTAATTCATTCGTCATCTGTTACATCTCTGCATTCGCGTTGCCAGTGCCGGTCCGAATCATGCTCCGGCATTTATTAGGTTATCAATATGCAAATCACTTTCCGACATTTTGTACTGGCGTTAGATATCGCGGAGTTTAATATGATTAGGTGTAATTCATATTGCGGTTATGCAATGTTTAAACACTTTTAGTGGAATGCAACGATAATTGTCAGTTATTATGGTTGATTTTTTCAATTTAGAAAAATTGTTAGAGCACAAGGGGGAGCAAAAAATAAAATTCTAAATCCTAATTAATTATTTCCTCTCTTTGGCTACTGCGATAATAATAAACTTTATTACCCAACAGGCAAAAAAAAACAATTACAGAGCAATAAGTACAAACTTAATATTATATGCTATTAAATAAGACGTACATAAAAATATAAAGAATGACATATTTAAATTAAAATAAAAATTAGAATACAATTGTGGCACGAACGTTTTAAATAATAATGTATCTACAACCTTATAAGTTAAATTCAACTATAGAAAGGAATGCCTTGAATTCACTCAGACTAAAGTTAAATATGTCACAATTAAAATAATTATGAGTTTGGCAAATTCGACGCAATGGAGAGAATTCAAGTATATTAGAGCGTGCATTAGTTATATAGAAGGACGTGCAACATCTTCTATATAATCTAGGTACATTAAAGTTAATTTTAAATAATAGATCGGAACAATCGATTATATTATGGAGGATTTTGAATAGAAATACTTGATCTAGTGTATTTCTCCGTGTTAATAGTGAGACAGCATCAAACTCATTCAAAAGCAAGTCATTGTTAAAACCCTGCGGAGAATATATTCCATGCTTTTTATACCACAAATACTTGTAGAATGTATATTGAATGTTCTCAAGTGATTGCTTATAAGTGTGATATATTGGATTCCAGATAATCGAACCGTATTCCAGTATAGATCGTACATACAAATTATATAGAATTTTTAGAGCTTCAATATTTTTAAAAGACCAAGTGTTACGAATGCTAAACCCGAGAGTTCTGTTGGCTTTGCAAATTATTGAATTAAAATGATTTTTGAAATTAAAGTGATAATCAAAAGTGACACCAAGGTCTTTAAAAGTTGTGAATTTTTCTAAAGGTTGATTTCCAATATTATATGTGAATGGTATTGGTTTAATAAGTAACTACTTTACATTCAGCTACGTTTAGAGTTAAATGATTAACACAACACCATTCAGTAATTAAATGAAGCATATCTTGTATATTTAGAAAACAAGAAACTGTGTCAATATTAGAAAATATTTTAAGATCATCGGCAAACAGTAAATGGTTACAATCCAGTAAAGCGCTTAGGTCATTAACAAAGAGAAGGAACAATAACGGGCCCAAATTGGATCCTTGAGGTACACCCGAACGAGCAACAAACATTTTAGATGAGAAACCATTGATTGAAACATAGAGATGGCGGTTAGATAGATAGGATTTGAATTAGTTAATTAAGTTGACATGAAGTACAAAATTATCAAGCTTTTTTAATAGTATAGTGTGATCAACACAGTCGAAAACCTTAGCAAAATCCGTATAAATACAATCAACCTGACCCTTACGGACGAGTTCACTGCAGACATATTCACCGAAGCAACACAAATTGCTCGTCGTAGACCTACTTTCCATGAAACTGATTTGTAGAGTTATAGTGTTTAACCTTTGGATAAATTTTATTATAAATAACTATTTCAAAAACTTTTGCGAAATTTGACAACAATTCAATGGGTCTATATTTACCGATATCCCTAGAATCACCAGACAAGCACTGGGCATATCTTTGATACTTTCCAAGCTGACGGAAATGTAGAGGATTTTAGAATGAGACTGAAAATTGTTTCGAGAGGTTTTATTAGCAGAAAATTAGTGTCTTTTATTAAGAAGCTTGGAATTCCATCTGCGCCGCAGGACATAGTATTACTCAGTTGACAAATGGCATATGGCCGAGTTAATAGAAGTAACATTAAAAACATGTAAATTATTGTGCGCATCGGAAACAGCAATTTGTGAAGCATTAGTATAAACGTTATTGAAATTTGATTTTTTTTAAAATTTACATTACGTAAGTATTTTTAGTAAAAATATTTACGTAATGTAAGTAAGTTTTAGTAAAAAAAAAACGCAAAATCTGAGTGGCTAAAGAGGAAATAATTTATTTATTATTTTCAATCATTTTATTTAATTCAAATAACTGTGATCAAGTAAATTAATACACTGTTTATTCTAAATCTTAGTTTCAAATAAACTTTTAAGAGTATAAAGGCCTTTCATAAGGTCATATCAAACTTTTAAATTATATATACACACTTTTATTCAGAATATACCTATAATAAAAACAATATAACATAAACAATTACAATAAAAGTAGGTGTTAGTCTTTACGGGTTACCTTTTATTAATTAATATTTATTCATTATATATATTATTAATATATTTATTCAATGGTTGAGGCTGTCACTTGATGAAACTGAATATTCAGAATTAGATAAAAACACAAAAATATTTTAGTTTCACTGTTATTTATTGTAGAAACACTGCTATAATTGTTTCGCCAACACAGTGGCATCATCAGGCAGATGATTAATGGTTTTTACAAAAACAAAATGGTATTTATATACAAATACAGGTAGAAGAAAAGAAGGTGGGGTGGGGGTTGATGGGCTTAGTTAACAGTACAGTTAATACAAAATTAAATAGAGATATTTATACAAATTATGGTTAAATTATAACGTAGGTAAAAATAATATTTAGCGAGTGAAATTATAAACTAAGTAGAGGGGAATTATATATATCCTATTGGTCATTCAGGAGCACACCTTTAGATTTGAGTTTATTTATCTCTAGTTGCTCAAGGAGGTTAAGTTTTAGGCCTTTATTGTATATGTGGAGAAACTTAAACTTATCGTTAAACCCATGATTGTGATCAAGTAAATGTTCGGCAAACGTAGAGTGACCTTTCTTTAAAAAAAAACTTTTTATGTTCTTTGATTCTGGTTAGAAAGCCACGTCCCGTTTGCCCAACGTACACCCCATCACAATCATTGCAGTTTAGTGCGTAAATATCTGATTTATTGTTTGACGCCTTTTATCTTTACAGTTATTTATAAATTTTTGTATTGAGCTATTTGTTTTAAAAGCTGAGTACCACAAAAAAATGTGGATTTTATTACCGAAAACAAATTTAAAAAAATAAAATCTGATCCCACTGTGTAATTTCAAAAGCAACTAAAAAACGCACTAAACAATTCAAAGGCTATAATCTCTGAAAAAAAATCAACTTACATTAATTAACCTCCCCTAAAGATGTACGGCCTCCTAAAAATACATAAGCACAACTCACCCATCAGACCCGTAGTCTCATACATATCGGCACCATGTAGAATCCTATCGAAATTTCTTATTAATATTTTTAAAAAATTCTTAAATTTCGAACCGTCATTTTCATTAAAAATTCCTCGGACTTAATTAATAAAATTTCCCACTTCAAAATTCCTGTAAATGGTCAATTAGTGTCCTTTGACGTAAGTAATATCTTCCAGAGCATACCTCCGCAAGAGGTCATGACTGTAATTAATGAAAAGTTGCGCTCAAAGGGCACTAATCCTATTATCCGCCAAAAGATTTTAAATCTTATTGATGTTTGCCTCCAAGAAAATTATTTTCAATTTGACAATAATATATATACACAAACAAATGGGCTTGCAATGGGAAACAGTCCTTTACTATATATTAAATAAAAATGATTTGAATTAAAATGTGAAAATAATTTATTAATTATTTTCAAATCATTTTTATTTAATATATTTAAATAACTGTGACCAAGTGAATGAATACTGTTTTCTATTTTAGTCCTTTACTAGTTGAAATTTTTATGGATACTCTTGAAACAAAAATTAGTAAACTAGAAATCTTCAAAAAATGCTTATACTGGTTCCGATATGTTGACGACATATTAGTCTGCTTCACAGGCACTGATAGACAGTTATCCTCTTTTTTAAAGTCCTTGAATATAAACATTAAATTTACAATAGAGAAAGAAAATAATAAATCTGTCAACTTTTTAGACCCATTTCTCATCCAAATAATATTTATAATTTCAACATATTCCATAAACCTACCCACACAGACACTACTCTCCATTGGAAATCGGCCCACCCCTTATCACACAAATTAGCAACTTACCACTCAATGTTACACAGATTAATTAATGTCCCACTGTCTTAAATGGACTTTAATAAAGAGTTTGACAGAATTTTAATCACAGCCAATAATAATGGATTCAAACAAGACATTATCCTCAATATGTTAAAGGAAAAACAAAAAATTGTAAAAGTGATTCACGCCATATCTAAAGAAAAAAGCACACAAAATAATTATTCTTCCTTTACCTTTCTAGATGAGCCCTCAATAAAATTATCGATACACCTTTCAAAATTCAAAATCAAATCAGCTTTTAAACCAAATAGTTCAATGCAAAAATTTATAAAAAACTGTAAATATAAAACCCCTCGTAACAATAAATCTAATGACTTTTTTAGTTCTTCGTTGCATCATACACCATATTGTGTTTCAGTAGAAAACATTGGCTATACAGATAAAATGACATTTTCGCTTCCCACTTTGGATTTCAGATCAGCTATAATGTAATTAATGATTATTTTTTGTCTATAAATTGGAATGAATACCTTATCGATACTGATGTTAATGTTTTAGTTGATAAGTTCCATGCACATGTACCCATGTTTTGTCTAATTTTGTACCTATCAAGTTCATTAGATCATCAAATGACCCTAAATGGTTCAATTCTGAATTGATTAAATTAATTAAAGCAAAAAAAAAAGAAACTCATTACAAGTACAAAGCATATGGTTCATTACTTCACTACGAACGTTTTCAAGTTTTAAGAGCAAGATGTTGTCAACTAAGTGAAACTTTGTATAGAGATTATATAACGTTGATAGGAAGATACAATTTAACTCAAAAGCATTTTGGACTCATGTTAATGAATCGCGCAAAACGGATGGTTTTCCTAAATCTATGTTTTATAATAACAAAGTGAGTAACAATGCCTATGAATGTGTTGATTATTTGCGGATTACTTTTCTAATGTATATGCTGTAAGTCCTGGCTTAAATCTATCTTCTCATATTGGCCGCGCAATTAATCATAATATTTTTACAATTAGTATCTCGGATGTTTTGTATATCAGAATTAAGTGATTCGTGTACGGTAGGACATGATGGCCTCTCTCAATATTTTATAAAAAAAAATGTATCTATCCTCTATGTGCCCCTTTGCATAGAATTTTCATGTTATCTTTAGTCAGGTAAGTTTCCCTGCTATTGGAAAAATAGCTTTATTCTGCCATTTTTCAAAAATGGTTCAAGGGAAGATATTTCAAACTATCAAAGTATTGCCCTCCAATCGGTGATCCCGAAATTGTTTGACAAACTTATTGCACTACAATTAATATGGTCATGTAAATATTTGGTGTGCGAGAAACAACATGGTTTTTCTAAAGATAAATCTTCTATTACTAATTTATTATGCTTTCAATCATATATAATGAGTGCGTGGGAACGTGGGTGTCATATTGATGCGGTATATGCCGACTTTGCTAAAGCATTTGACAGAGTTTGTCATAAAAGACTAATTAATAAATTAGCACACCTTGGCTTCGATCCAGCAATAACGAAATGGATCTTTAGTTATCTAAGTGGGAGAAAACAATTTGTAAAAATTAATATTATCGTTTCCAAACCAACTAGAGTTCTATCTGGTGTACCGCAAGGTTCACATTGCGGCCCTATTTTCTTTTCTTTGTTTATTAATGATATAGTTGAGCACATAAGGCATTGTAAAGTATTATTATTTGCGGACGACTTAAAATTATTTAGAACGGTATCAAATGCCAAAGATATTGAATTAATCCAAGAAGATCTTCATAATTTAAGCTACTGGTGCCAGAAAAAATGCTTATTTTTGAACATTAGTAAATGCTACTATATTCAATTCTTTAGAAATAAGAGTACGCAATCTCAGTATTTGTTAAATGGTCATGTACTAACACAAGTTAGCGTTATACGTGATCTTGGGGTATTATTTGTTTGTAAACTTTCATTTGCGAAGCAGATAGACAACATATGCCGTAAGTCACTCCAAACTCTAGGTTTTATCAAAAGATTTGGCAGGGACTTTTCTATTGACACAATTAGGTTATTATATTGTTCCTTAGTAAGACCTAAATTAGAGTATGCCACCTGTATCTGGTCGCCTCACTTTGATAACTCAATATACCAGATTGAACGCATGCAAAATAAATTTTTACAACATATATTTCATCTCACTGGAGTACATGATGAAATCTATAGTCGCAGTAGTATGCTTGCTCGTATAAACTTGAAACCTTTAGAAGAACGATGCATTATAATGGATTTATGTATTTTATACAAGTTAGCCAATGGCCTTATAAATTGTAGTTATCTGCTATCTTGCTTAAATTTTAATATACCGAGCAACACACGTAGTAAGGCATTACTTCGTGAGCGTTTCAGCCGCACTAACTATGGTAGAAATGAACCCATTAATAGAATGGTGCGTTATTACAACAACATATGTAATGATAATCCTATTTTAGATATTTTTAAAATTCCCAAGTCAACATTTAAAAATATATTAAATTGTATGAACCTTATTTAGCTCCTTTGTTTTATGCAATTATGCACTGTAAATTAAGTCTATTTCTAATTAATTTGTATTTTTCTTTTATATATTTTGTTTTCATTTTGTAAAATGGTGTACCGTTTGAATAAATAAATAAATAATATTTAATCTCAACACTTCTGGTATTTTTTTAATAATTTCGAAACAATATTTTTTTATAAAGCATCATAATCAGTTTATAATTTATTTATAATATATTTCATGTACTTAATTAACTTTACTCCTCCTTAAATAATTTAATTTCAGACATTTTACAACCCAAACTTCGTTTATATAGAAATTAATTAATATTCATGTAAAACATAAAACTCTCCCTCGCACACATACACACACAAATACAAGAATTAATATTTCCTCCCCTAATTTTCGTATAAATAATCCTCAGCGGCGCCGTAAGGAAATGAATGGCTTAAGAGCGCGCGTCTTTCGCACGAGATATTTATTGCACGTAGCGTCGTTTCATTATCTTACAAACCGATTAATTCACTAAAATAACATTTATCTTTGCCGCGCGAAAAGTTGTTTTATTTCGCTCCCTGAGAGATCCCAACATTTCGTGTTTCGCTCGCGCGAAGCTGAACTGAAGATTTGCTTTTTTGTTTGTGTGTGGGGGGATTAAAAGGAGGAAATTGAAATATTTGTCGAATTTAAATAAGACGCGCTGTTTCTTGGGGGTTTATATCCGCGTTTCTGGATCCATTGCGTTGGAATGGATGTCTTTCTCGCGAATGGATTTGATGTGATTTTATTAAAAGCGTCTTTCGGGGGGATTCTTTGAATTGTGCTCCGGGATTGAGTTATGTGTAATTCGGTTATTGTCGTGGATTTTGTAACTTGTTTACTGCGTAGCGTAGATGATGAGATGAAATATTCATAAGAATTTTTAATTTTGTACATTTATATGAAAACCCTTCACATTGTGTTGTTTATATGAACAAAAATTATAGTTTTAATATGAAAATATTAAAGTATTTAGTTTAAAATATTTTTTATTTAAAATATTTGCGAATATTTCGGACAATAAACGGATTCCTTAAATACAGAACTTCTTTCGAGGGAACAGACTAGAAGAGGGAATAGAAACAATTCTTCAAATGTCTGAAATGAATCAATATCAATCAATTTCTTAACTTTTTTCATTTTGGAACTTTTTATACATCAAAATGTATAAAATAGTCAAGATAATTATATTTATTTAAATAAAAATACTTGTCCTTTAAAAAATAAGTAGGAGAAAGGACAAGTATTTTTATTTAAATAATTAAAGTCTCCACAACCAACAACCAACATAAAGAAGATTAGAAGATAATTATAGATTACATTGCAAACAATCCTTAGATCAGCCAATAGCATTCGCGAATCCGGGATTCATCAAACCTGGACGGATTCAAGGATTAAGCTGCGACTATTTGTACGGCTATAAGGGTTGTTTACTCATTGACATCTATTGCTTGACTTACAAAATTCTTGCAAACTTCTTACTACTAAAACTTAAACTAAAACACGGGGATTATGGATCCAATGCCCGTTAAGAGTAAGCGCGCCAACAAAGGTTTAAGATGTATAGCCAATATGATCAATTAGTAAGGAGATAGATATACGTTAGAGAGATTTTGTATGAAGCTGGCCATACCTATTAACCACTCTCTGAATGCTATTTTTTTTAACGTAATAATTAACTCTTGAATTTCCAATTCTCTTGTGTGAGGGCTTTTTTTGTCGTTGATATCGAAATAACCACTTTTGAAACATTAGGACTAATATCTGCAACTTTGCTCTGATGAAGCAGAAAACTACAAGCAAACGACACATTTCCGCAGAACTTTTTTCAAAATATAGTAATGAAGATGAATTTCCTGCAAATACTGCTTTTCGAGGGAACAGAGGTGGATTATTAGGTGCGAAACTAAGTTTCCGCTGTTTTTCAAGAAATGGCTTCAGTAGTAAGTGCTGGTCTATTATGACATAACTAAAACGCCATGAAGCAAGCTTAGACATATGGTAAACAAACTTCTTTGTCACATTAGGGATTTTGTTGTTGCGTCATATACATTTGGTTGCGTGAAAATGTCTGATTTTGTGCCAAATAATCGTCATTTTCGGAAAGTGTTGCTTTCCTTCCTTCATTCTAAAAAAACGACGGCTGAAGCGCATCAAGAACTCTAAAAAGTTTATGAAGATGCTACTCGAAATGAAACAACGTGTCGTGATTGGTTCCGTTACTTCAAAGACGGTAATTTCAATGTTGACGACCGTTCGCGTGACGGAAGGCAAAAATCTACGAAGACGCTGAATTGGAGGCATTGCTCGATGAGGATCCGTGCCGAATGCAAAAATAGCTTGCTTCAGCATTAGCAGTTAGCCGCCAAGCCATTTCCAACGTGTGAAATAGTGATTCTATAACATGATAACGCTCATCCTCACGTTGCCAAAACCGTTAAAACCTACTCAGAAACTGTCAAATGGCAAGTCCTACCCCACCCAAAATATTCCCCAGATATTGCGCCGTCTAATTATGTTGGCACATGGTCTGGTTAATCAGCAGTTCCGCTCATATGAAGACATCTGAAAATGGCATGATTCGTGGATAGCCTTAAAAGACGAACACCTCTGCCGTGATGGTATTCGAGCTCTACCAGAAAGATCGGAAAAAGTGGTCGCTAGCGATGGGAAATATTTTGAATCATTCCATTGTAACTATTTTTTCACAGTAGTTTCATCAAAAAGAAAAAAAAAAAAAAACTGAAAAAACCTTAGTTGCGCACCTAATACGTTTCAGACTTCTCTGATGAGTGGAAAGCTGAAATGTTAAAGATCAGCAAATAAAAAATAAAATTCAACAAATTTGAACCCATTTAAAAATCTGTTGTTCCAGATTTTTATTCGACTTTTTTATACGCTTCAGTTAGCAATCATGAATTACGTAACGTTCCCATTTTTATAAAGTAAAAAGTCTTGAGCAGTCACAAAAATTACAAAAAAAATATAGCTTTGTCGTTCGAGATCCTATATTTATTTTAGACAGAATGATATCTCTAATTTTTGTCGGTAGATCTGCAGGTAAAAGGAAAAAATAGCAAATCCAATGTTTATTTCATAGTCTTAGGTGAGTTATTTAAAGATTGAAGCGATTAGTTGGCAGTCATTAATGACGTATATCACAGTTTTATAAAGTAAAAAAAAAACATGGACAGTCCCAAAAATGACAAAAAGTAGTTATATATTTTTTTTCTTTTAAACTCAAAGTTCATCGCTCGAGTATCTTGAAGTCATCTTTGGCCAAAAACGTTCTTTTAATTTTAGTTCCCAGATCTCTGGACAATAGGAAGCTTGTCCTTACATACCACTAACTATGGCATGAATAATCCTACCGACCGATTGATGAGGCAAGCTAATGTTATATCAAATTGTCCGATTTTTATGCTCTTTGCACCTACGTTTGCTACTTTCAAATCCCGTTTACGTTACGTTGATCTGTCCAGTATCGTTGATATTTCTTATTAGATATGTTTGATTTAAGAAATTTTGTGGTTTCGCATTTAATGTATTTACACTTTATTTCAAATTGGTATCGGGAAGATAGGACTGAACTGATTATTATTATTTTTATTTTTTGTGTTTATTTGTGAATGTTTCCATTGACATTTTTTTGCCTCTATAACTGTAATTGTTTTTATTAAGGTAAAAATGATTTGAATTTTTCATGATTAATTAGTTCATACCATATTGTATTTTTTTACTTTTAAATGATGTGTACATTATTTTTTTTTACCAATTGCGTTCCTACCGAATATTCGTATGTATAATTATATTATTTTCATATTTTTTATTAGGTTTACTTCTCTTTACTTGTTTTAATATATATGTATTGTCTTTGCAGTGATTTTAATTCAATTTGGCAGTTTGTACCTTTTTTTGTAAAATATTTCATATGTATTTGATTTACTTATATATTTATTCACGGTGCGAATAATTATTGTTATTGTGTTTATGTTTATTGATTGGAAAACTCAATGGTTATACTTGATGAAGGAGTTATTAATCTAAATTTTATCAAATCAATTCAATATATTGTTGTATTTTGTAATTACAGATTATCAAAAGGTGATTTTCCGTAAATAAAGAATTAATTAATTAAAAAGGAATCTCAATATTTATTACACAGTTTTGTATGATTTACACAAAGATTAGGGTTATCAAATGAAGGCTTGTTTTCCATGTTATTCTTCTTATTAGATATTTATAAATTGTGAATGAAAACAACACCACCTATACGCTTTAGACTTTTTTAATGAGTAGAAAGCTGGAAAGTTAAAGTAGATTTTCCTTCAGGTTTTCATTTTATCGTTATAGGTTGAATTTTGCGGTTGTTCCTTATAACGCTAAAGTCAAGCTAGTTTTTGTATACCTCTATACTTAAAGGTATATCAATAGCTAACAAAGGTAGTTCCTCCGTTTCTTCAAAGAGGGAACTAATTTTGTTAGCTATTGACAATAGACTCATAGTACATTAAATATACATATAACATAAAAATATACAAGTGAAATTAGGCAATAGATGGCGCTTACGTCGTCTTCCGTTTGTTATAATTGTTAAATAGATGATTTAACCGCAACATCAAGGTATTGCACATGGAACATACTAGTTATCCATAAGCTAGATCAATGGCGGCTGAACATTTTATTAATAAAGAAAGGAATACAAATTGTTTTGTGATTACTGTTTTAAATTTCTTCACGTAACTCACAACAACAACTACCTGTTAATGATCACTTCAGAGACCAATAAGAGGTGTTTATAATAATTATAAAGTACATTATTTTCCCAACAGAAAGATAACCAATTACAGGAAAAAATTAAAAATAAGTGCACTACAGCTAATTAATTGAGTAATAAATTCATTTATAGTAATACAACATAAGACAAAATAATATATACAGAGAGGTTTTTTTTACAGTATACATATCCCCTATGTATACATGTAAAATACCCTAATCAAACGCATTGATGTATGTGTTTAGTTGCCTATAATACGCAACCCGAACGATCGATTCATTCAACTAGGATAATTCAAAAAACAATTAAATAATTTTCTATTTCTGTTTATGACAATATCGAAATGCACAATGTGGAAGAATTTTCGCGATCGTTTGAGTTACTGTCTTGCAGTTTCTGGTGGTCATTTCTAGCACTTATTCTAATTATTTATTTCAAGTTTATTGTTCTTCACTGTTACTTTTCTTTCAAATTGTCTTAATAAAATCTCTTTTTTTACCTGTTATTTCTCCATAATAATAAGTATTTTTTGATAAAAAAGGAAATTGTAACAGTAACGCATGCAGTGTTAGTCATGATTTATTTCGTTGCGTTTTTCAATAGAATAAAGAGAACGCAACATACAATCTTCCAAAAATAATGTTTTAGTTTAATTATTTTTAGATTCATTCATTTGGAAACTTTGGATTCATTGAAATGTCTTATCCTCCTCTAGTACTGTTGGAATTGTAATACACGCATGAAATTCGACTTTTTCTTCATTTGTACATTTTCGATCAAATATTTCACACACTTTGAAGTTTAGCGTTTGACGTTTAGTTGTGTGTTATAAGCAACCAAACATACACATATCAATGTGTTTAAAATTTTATAAAAAAAGTTACGAATTACATACCCCTAATTTTGTTGTTTTAAATGATTATTTAGACCTTTGGCAACAATCTAAGAGAAAAAAAAAACAAGTTCATGAATTGTGACAAACACCTTCGTTTTGAACTTAGAAAAGTTCGTCTCTCTATAGGAAATGCGTGGCTGAGCTTTAAAAATTTATAAAAAAAGTTAGAAAATACATACCCCTGATTTTATTATTTTAAATGATTGTTTAGACCTTTAGCAACAATCTAAGAACAAAAACAAGTTTCTGAATTGTGCCAAACACCTTCGTTTTGGACCTTGAATATGATATGTCTAAGTCTTTATTCGAGGCTAATAATTGAAAGTAAAAAATATTTTAAATTAAGTTGGACATATCTTATCACAGTTCTTGTATAATTGGGTTAATTTTATTCGTTTATAAGCTGTGAATCACTTTTAAAATAAATACTTTACCGGCGCCTCCGCCATGGTGGTTGAGCCGGGCCTATCCGTGGCTGGAAATTCATGGGTAACTCCACATCGGTCAAAATCTTTAGTAAATCCGTTTAAGAAAAATATTTGGAAGTGCGCATTAAGAAACCAAGCATCTTGAATGCTTGAGAAAAGATGTTATTAATATGTTCGGAGAATGTTAAGCCAGCATGAAAAGTAACACCAAGGTCTTTAACTGTACTGTTAGGAATTAGGATATTGTCATGTATAAAATAGGGAAATAACAAAGGTTTAATTTTGGGCGTGTAAGTAATAATGACACATTTATTAGCGTTAAGGGACAGTTTGTTTCTATTGCATCAATTACTTATTAAAATAATATTTAAATAATCAGTGAAATATCATAAATCTTATAAACAACTGTTTTAAATGTTTTTATTTAATATATGTTTTGTGTATAATTATAGATTGGTTCGTGTGGTGATTTGAATTCATTGAAGAAGAACGTACGGTCATGTCATACGAACCAACCTAGAATTATTACACTTCATTACTTCAACATATATTGAAGAAAAACATATAAAATAGTGGAAACACATACAAAATGATTAAAGATATATGGATTTAATGAAACGTTCAGCCACCATTCATCTGGCGTATGGATAACTAGTGATGGCCATTTCGGTTTTTCGAACCTCATCAGACTAGTGTGTTCCGTGTGCAATGGCTAAACGTTTCATTAAATGTGAATTTCCTTTTCCTTGTTTGCTTAAACACGACAAGTTCGCCTTCCTTTAGTGGACGAAACAACGATTCTCGGTCGTCTACCTTGTAGACCCAAATCTTTGACGATGCCACTTGAAATTAGGCAAAAGGTGGCGCTTGCGTCGTATTTAATTTATTATAAAGATATATCGCATTACTACCTCTAAAGTTTGACAAGCAAATACTTGCTGTTGCTATACTCTAATTTTATATTCATAAATGCCACCTTTTTCAATCCCGAATACTAATCAAGCAGTCTATGTAGGCATTAAAGTATTTCTGATTTATTTACTGAAATTTTATCAGAGTGGAAAATTCAATGAATATTTCATATTTATAAATAAATTTCTTGTTAAAGAATCAAATTAATTAAAGAGCAGTCATAAATTAAATCAAATAGCCAATTTATATTTTTCCGCATGGAATTGCATAACACAATTTTTCTTCGTGGGTATTTTTTATAACTATGCTCTTTTTATAAATAAATATCTAGCTAAATAATTAAATGCTTTAATAAACAGTCATAAATGATAACAATTAGCAAATTTTTACTCTTCCAAATGGAATTCCATAATGCAACAAAAAGAGCTTATAATAATCCATTAAAACGATAATTATAAGCTTTTGTATCATTAATGTCCAATTTTGTTAAGAATTGTAAAATCCCATTTAAAAATATTTCACATGGCATTAAAATCACATATGTGCAGAGAGAACACACGATATTTCTCCCTGTGTAATTTTTTTATAGAAAAAAGCTCCATCCTCGCATCCGTGTGCAATCGGATTCCCACCAAGTTTTCCTCGGGCCGTCGCTGTTGTTATTTTAATGGGTTATTTGTTGATGCTGATGTAAAAGGAATGCGACCAGGTCTTTGTGTACGTGATCCTTTTCAGAATCCGGAAGTGCTCCGTGACTTTATACAATGCAGAAATAAATACGTAACGCCGGCGGGGGGATTCTTGGCACGCGTGCACCGATGCATTTCAATTTATTCCCTCCGCGGACTCCGGCTGCGATTAGACACATCTTTATATTGGAGCGTGTACGACACGGGTTCAATGTAAATACAGTTTTGCACAAGGCATTGTTTGCCGGTTTGTTTGTAAGTATATAATCCTATATTGGATTTTAAATTGAAAAATACGTTTGAGCAGATGTACGTGGTTTGTTTGATGAGTGCTCGGATTGGTAGATATCTGGTGTTACTCTCACTGAATTTTGACAAGCGAGTTAAAATAGGTTGTACAATTATAACCCTTGAATTAATTTCACTTGGTGAAATCAATAATTGGTTAAACAATTATTTTGAAAAGTTAAAAATAGAAGTAAATACACAATATAATGAGAGGGATATCTTTTTAAACTTTTTTAAATTACTTTTAAATACCAGTCACGAATCCTATGAAAGTGTGCTTCAGATTCAAAGTAAAATATGGCACAGTTTAAAGCAATTAAAATTGAATATTTTTTCTAGTAAATAGAGCTCTTATGTATCGTGACTTAGATATTGTATACAGTATTCTGTCGTAAAATATACAAATTTTACCATTAGCCCGAGATGGGAAGCAACGTCCGCAATCCCGTGGTGAATTAAAAGAGAAGAAAAACTCGCCTGATTTTTACAATATGGTTATTATATATGTAATTATTATTATTGTCAAATAAAAAAAATACTTGATATTAAAAAAAACAATTATTTTTGCTTTTAGACTTTTGATAAATTTATAAACAATGGTAATAAATTATAAAAATATTTTCCAATCCCGAATACTATTCAAACAGTCTATGTAGGTATTAAAGTATTTCTGATTTATTTACTTAAATATTATCAGAGTGGAAAATTCAATGAATATTTTATATTTATAAATAAATTTCTTGTTAAAGGATAAAATTGTTTAACGAGCAGTCATAAATTAAATCTAGTAGCCAATTTTTATTTTTCCGCATGGAATTACATAACACATTTTTTTATATACTATTGATATATATACAGAGAGGTTTTTTTATCAGTATACATTTCCCCTATGTATACCTGCATAAAACGCGAGTCAAACGCATTGAACCGATTAAGTGTGTATGTTTAGTTGCTTATTTGGCATATGTGTGTTAAGTTGCTTGTTATAGGCAACTAAACACACACACATCAATGCGCTTGACTCGCGTATTTTGCAGGTATACATAGGGGAAATGTATACTGATAAAAAAAGCTCTCTGTATAAACAATGGTAATTAATTGTAAAATCGGGTGTATTTATTTTATAGCTTTTTAAAATAATTTTTGTGCGCTTCTGATGTGGTGAAGGTGCCGGGGAAAAAATCACATTATTTATTCATTACTAGATTTAATTTACTGTGAGGAAATTTCAATCATGGACAAGTTATAAAATCTCACTCGGGATTATAAATCACTTAAAATATTTATTCGTATTAAGAAAATATTCTCTGTTCCACACCACCTATGGGGCCAATTAATACTTCTAGCAAAAATAACTGGACATGTTACACAAGATATCTCAAACTAACCGTGGAATCAAGTCTATGTCGGAACTTGATTTTTTATTTCCATTTATGCAGTTTGATGAAGAATTTAGTGCTGCATTAATCCATATTAGTTTGCCTCTACCTATCTTAGCTTATTCTTATTCTGTTTGAAAACAGAAGCAAATAGATAAACTAATATTAATCCTTTTTGGATAATATAGGTAGTACATTAATTCGAAAGACTTTTTTAAAATTACATCCATTTATCACACATTTTTGACTAAAAATATTACACTATAAATATAATTTAATTCAATTACAAATTCAAATTTCCGACCTAAAATACGATAAAGTCTATTTTACATTTTCGTCACATTTTAAATGTAGTTTTGTATACAGGGTGTTCCACCGTGCGCGCCGAGTAGCTCTACGGCTAAATGTTTTTTTTTTTAAATCGGCTTTCACAGGCGTATGTAGATCTATTAGGACCATATATTAAAATTAGTTTCAAATATACAGGGTATCTCTTAAAATCAAGGCGTATCATAGTTATATTTTTTCTAATGGAATATCCCAAATTTTTTTTTCAGATTCTACATCAAAAATATAGTTAAATTTTCATAATATGTTCATATGTCCAAACCGAATAATTTTTGAAATATTTAAATATTTTTTAAAAAAATGACGTTTCGAAAAAAAAATCATAACTTTCAAATAGGTGAAAGAAAACAATTAAAATTTTGTATCATACAAGGTATCCAATAATCATGTAACTTTTTATATCGATTTTAGATTTTACTCTTAAAATCAATAATTTCTGGTGTAGGGTATATTATGTCAATTTTTGATATTTAAAAAGTTACAAACAATTGAATGTTGAAATCAATCAATTCTTGATATCTTATATTTCAAAACTGAATAAAACACAATTAAATTTTTTGTCAACGCAATATGATTGAAAAAATGCTTAATAATCGAAATCTTTTCTCATAAAGCAAATTTTGTATACAGGATGAAACAATACGCAAAATGATTTTTTTTTTCTTATTTTATTTAAATGGAACATCCTATATTTTTTATGAAACTTCTATGAAAAATTGTCTGTTCTTCCATGTTTGTATAACAAACTATACTTCTATTACAATTTTTTTAACAATTTTAATTCAAAGTACATAATTGAATGTTTCTCTTATTAAACAAATGCAATTCCTTCATTTACATATTTAATATAAAGACAATTGTGTGTCCACAAATATTTGGGGATTATTTTAAAAGCAAAAAAATCTATTTTTTTTAAATGTTATTCAATAGAAATATTTGATACGAATACGTGAATTGCATACATAGACATTTTAATGGAGGATAATTTTAATATTAACAAAATAATATGATTCAAATATTGAATTATTTCATTAAGAGGCATCGTTCCGAATCGACCTTGAAGCTTTCTTATGGGATTTTTTAATAAAAATGCGTACTTTTAGAGAGCTTATTAGTGGAGATAAAGATCTACCTTTTTTTCTGCAAAATCTTATGACCTTTTTCTAGAACTTATATCGATCAAAAATTTTAATTTGATTTTAGTTTTTTTATAATAAATAATTATTTCTTACTAGATTTTTACTCATTTTCCGTTCATATTTATAATTCTATATGTTTTTTAATACGCTTAAAACAACAAATCGTTCCTAAACACAACAAGCGAGCGGCGCCGTCTCAGTTTGTTTACTTAGTGAAGTATCGGATTTCGGCGGCCAGACAATTTGAATCATCTGCTATTATAGCTAGCGAACGTGCCGCTCAAGGTAGATCGAGTGACACATATATACATATGTGTAAAGGTATGCTGAACTAGCGCCTCACATAGTTTCAACGCTCCCCTTGCTTCTCACCTCCCTCTCGGTCATTCAGACCTCGTGACGTAGACGAATTCGAATATTTTCGCGCGTACACCGGCGAAAACAAGCATAACCTATTTTCACATTGATTGCTTTCTATTTCTTTGTTTATGCCAGTTCATTGTTTCATTATTTAGTTATACTTCGATCTTTCAGCGACCATGCGAAAAGTAAATTTGAAAATTGTTATCACGGGGCGTAATACATTAATTTGTTTGTCTGCGGGACATTACATATTTTTGTATTATTTTATTACTTTAATCCACAATCTTTTAAAATGTTGCATTCTTTAGGTTTTTACACAAACAAATGCACATACTATAGTAACTGAGTAAAAATGGTAATAACTAAGTTCATTACTACACTGTATTATTATAAAAAAAATAATACATTCTTTTAAACATTCGAATGGTCACATCGTGACTGAAATATACATTTGCAATCAATAAATTTTATGAAGGAAGAAGACTCAATCTTTAATTTACTAGTACACTTTTATTTGTACGCAATAAATACAACTTAAATATCGACTTTTGAGGTTATTGTTTATTATAATTTTATTACGATACAAATATTAAACAATTTAATTAATATTAGTATTTTTATTTTAGTAATAAATTTAATAAAATAAAACGAAAATTAATTATATTAATATAACCTAAGGCCGTATTTTGGTTTAGTCGATAGCGACTCAAAACGAAGATGGAGCGATTCCAAACAACGGTTGATAGAGAGAAAACTCCGTTTCGATATCGTTTAATTTATAATTCGATAGCTATTTTAATCATATTTAACGCGTGCGCAGTAAATTACTGTGACGTCATGAGATCTCCCGTTAAATTCCTCCCACTCTCAAATTTTCTATTCCATCTATCCTTTATACATATACTCAAGCGTCCTTGCGTGCCGCTTTGAAAAGGTAAACGAATTCGAATTCTGTTTTTAATTATGGTAAAATAATAAGTTATACTTCAAGATATGTTTATATAAAAATATATATTTTTAAAAATCTTCATTTTTTTATGTTACATTATTATACATACAGCGCTATAAAAATTAGTTATATAGTATGGCATTACAATTTTATGAGTTATTTTATTAATTATAACTGCAAAATTGTTTTCATATATACAGGGCGACCCAACTTCTCTGAATTAATATCATCTGTGTTATTTTAAATGAAATACCCGATATGTTATATTTTTATTCGATTCCTCTTTAAATTGTCTTTACATCAATATAACATAATTAATAGTTTTGACTAACTGTTATAAATTTTCTAAAAAAATGTTGACAGTTGCAGAAGTTTACTAAAAATCATTACCTTTTTATTTTTTGAGATAGAAAAATAAAATTTTGGATACAAACTGAGATAGTACTATTCTATGCAATTATAGTTTTAAATGTGAAATATTTTTTATGCAAGGTGTTTAAAAAATAACGTTAAATGTGTGAGTTTTCAAACCGATGTACTTTTATTTTTTTAATAGCACTCTATACTTTTCATTTTTTTCTTAACTTGTGATAATTATGTTGTATATTATTGAGACAACTAAAATTTCGGATGATTTTTGCTCATTTATAAGACAACCATTATTTCTTAGTCACATATAGATTTTCCGTGATGTTAATTTAAATAAAGTATTTATTTGGCATTTGTCATACCAATAAAATTTGACTATTAGGATTTTTAGACATTTATTTTATTTTTTGTTGGCACCGAACCGATTTCAATAACATTTTAAGGATTTGTAGGTAATCATAAAAGGCACCTAAGTAATGAATAAAATATATATCAAGTAATTAAAAAAAAATTATTATCGAAACGTAACTTTTTTTGGGAGATCCTGTATAATCAAAAATATTTTCCTGAAATACGTCCTTGGATCCAAGTAAACATAATTTCAAACTGGTCTGTCGAAAACGGGAGCTGAGATGCAGGACTCTGTGTAATAATTTATTAGCACCAACCGTAGTTTTTAAAAATAGCAGATGTTGACTTAATTAGTCATACACAGTTCATATTAGAGAAAAACTGCAAGAATTAAAGTAATAATAAATATTCAATATTCAATTAAAGCAGAAAATAAAATCTATGTAAAACATTATGTTAAATTTATTAACTATAAAAATGGCTGTACAATTAATAAATATTTAATTAAGTTTGATTATAATTGCTAAAATTCATATATTTAAATTACAAAATCCATGTTAAATATAAATCTTAAAAAAATGTCAAACGTCACGTTTATTTAGAGTGCACTTTTTTACATAAAAGTTACAGCTAATTTAATTCAATTTTGCGATAATCAGAAAAATAATGTTACATTTAATTTGTTATTTATTAATCAGACAATAACTCTACAATTGAACAAAATGTGCCATTTTAGACAGTTTTTTTAATTCTGAACATATTTTAATTATTGTAGTTTTTTTTCTAAAATAAACAGGGAAGCATGAATTTGCATAAAATTGTTTTTTCATATAAAGTTCCTCGTCGCGTTAACATCCAGTATATAAATAAAAATAGGAAAATACCTGCTATGATGAAATTGCGCCAGTTATAGTGGATGATTCAAAAACTACATCATTGTTTTGGGTATGTTTCAGAAACTTCAATTAGTTTATCATTTGATAAATCAATTGCTTTATCTATAAGATTTAGTAAAATAAAATGCAAATAAGTAAAATTATTGATTTTAAATAAACATATTTATAACTACTGTACTCTATCAAAGGGTAGGTGTCATATGATTTCGAAAAAAAAAAAATTGTATGGATATTTATTAATATTTTAATAAACAGTCTTTAAAAATTACGTTTGCATTTTGAGGAAAAGTATTATATTATTGTAAATGGACTTCCGTAAATAAATAAATAAATTTAAAAAAATCCGAAATATTATATTATTAAACAATAAAACAATAAGTAATCACAATCGTATGATTGTTTACTTTTTTTCTTCATTTGTTTCCATGATAATCTATGATAGTTTCACAAAATGAAAAACCTAAACAGATTATATATTTAATCTGTTTAGGTTTTTTTTGCGTTTTTGCAAAGTTATAAATCATTTTGTGAAACTATCATAAATTATCATGGAAACAAATCTACGAAAGAATCTGTTCCCAATAATGTAATTTTTGACTGTAGTCACAATTATAAAAATCGAAGTTTGAGGTTATAACTCAAAAACTAAAAATGATAAATACAATTAGATAACATATTCGAAGTCAGTGTAATGTTGCATCAAAATTAGAAAATCCAGCGATTCGATTTTATTCCTTGTATGCTGCCGAAATCCGATACTTCCCCAAGCAAATAAACTGAGCGCGCGCTTGTTGTGTTTAGAAACGATTTGTTATTTTAAGCGTAATAAAAAAAAACATCGAATTATAAATATGAACCGAAAATGGCTAAAAATCTAGTAAGAAATAATTATTTATTATAAAAAAATTAAAATCAAATTAATATGTTTGATCGATATAAGTTCTAGAAAAAGGTCATAAGATTTTGCAGAAAAAAAGGTAGCTCTTTATCTCCACTAATAAGCTCTCTAAAAGTACGCATTTTTATTAAGAAATCCCATAAGAAAGCTTCAAGGTCGATTCGCAACGATGCCTCTTAAGCTTGCTGATACATATTCGTTTTTTCAGCCTACATAAATTATTTAAAAAGTCATTTTAATAAGCATATTAGAATATTTATAATATTTTTAGAATAATCACCAAAATTTATTTTTGTTTGTTTCTAATAATTAAAGTATTTTTTTATTAAAGAGGTATGTCTAACAGTACCAGTGTTGCAAAAATTTAATAAAATGTTCATTACTTATTAAATATGATATTAAGAATAACAGGGACTACTAAATAATAAAAAATGTGTATTTGCATTTTGATTTTAAATATCTCAAAAATGGTTTAATGGCAGTAATTTAATTTGTTATACAAAAAATAAAGAGGGCCCGTTTTCATTTTGAAATGGCATAAAAATATAGGGTGTTCCGTTTAGGCAAAAATAGAGGAAACTCATTTTGCGTATTGCTTTACCCTATATTTAAAAAAATATTCTAAGAGAAAAACGACTATTCCTTTTATTATTAAATATTTTTCCAATTATATAGCGTTAACGAATATCTATTTCGTTTTTAATGCGTGCAATAAAAATTTTAAACATCTTTCGACTTCAACTTTCATTTGTTTATAAGTTTTAAATATAAAAAAAATCGACTTAATAAATTTTATTAAAAAATACGTGGAATTGAAAATCGTTATAAAAATATATCATTCCATTAAAAAACATATAATTGATATACCACATGATTATTGAAAACCGTGTGTATATGTGGCTACAAATTATCTAAGTACTTTTTTCTCCTAATTTTTCGAATTACTGAGATAATGGACTTCACGGCAATATTGCGCTACCCTGTTTGAAATTTACTAGACTTTGCTGTTAATTTGAGACACACTGAATAATATTTTTAAACTGTTTCTACATGAGAATATTATCCAGGAATAGTACTATAAATACACCACATTTTATTCCTGTGACTTTATTCTGTATTCAAGTATGATATTTTAGAATGCTGTCTAAAAAATGATGATTTTCAAAAAAAATTAAAAATCTCAATACTGTTACACGAATTTTGTAAAAAAATCAATAAAAAATATAGGGTTCCATTTAAAATAATAAAGCGTGTACGTACTTCCAGTATAATTGGAAGTGAAAAAATCTTGAAAATATTTTAATTTGAAAGAGAATATTGGTTTATTTTGTTAATTGTTGAGGCTTCTACTTTGTTATACATTGTAATTGAATTTTAATAAATGAAACACTTTTTTACTTTGTATAACTCGGATTGATTTTATTGTTGACTATAGTTTCGACAACCTTAACGTTTTATTATCAAAACAAAAGTATTTTAAAAATTACAAATCCAGGTATTTAAATACATTACATAATTGCTTTAAAGATGGGAGAATATATTGGATCAAGCTGGTCGTTAATTACGGGAATGTCCGGATTAGCGCGCGCTTCGTAAATTTCCAGTGACTCCAGGAGGTCCATCTTACGATCCTTTTCGACAAAATGTAACACCGACAGTACAACCTTGCCAAAAGTGTGATTGTTTTCAATTACATGTTTAGCGAAGGATGACTTATTAGGTGAGCGTATATGTTTCTGGAGTCTGGTATTAAAATTACGAGCAGATTCTCCAATAAATACTCCCTTACAATCATTGCATGTTAATTTGTATATCCCCGATCTGCTGAGTATATCTAATTTAGTTTTTGGGTTAAAAATGTGTGTTTTAATTTTAGTGAAAGGTTTAAGGGCTATTCTTACAATGTTTTTTCTAAAATTGATTTTATTTGAAATGAAATATTTCCGTAAAATATTAAAAGTTTATATATTGTACTTTTTTGAGCTTTACCTGCATATATGTACTTTTGAAGTTGAAGTTGGATAACCATTTGAGCAAGCTATATTCTTTATTATTTTAATTTCTTTATTAAGTTCAATATCTGAAAGGGGGATATTAAATGCTCTGTGTATCATAGAATTGAACACAGCCATTTTGTGTTTAGTAGGATGATTGGGTGAATTAGGGATTTCACAATCTGTATAGGTGGGTTTTCGGTAAATAGCGAAGGATAGGTTGTTTAATGGACATTCCCGTAATTAACGATCAGCTTGATCTAATATATTCTCCCATCTTTAAAGCAATTATGTAATGTATTTAAATATTTGTATTCGTAATTTTTAAAATACTTTTGTTTTGATAATGACACGTTAAGATTGTCAAAACTATAGTCAACTATAAAATAATCCGAGTTATACAAACAAAGTAAAAAAGTGTTTCATTTATTAAAATTGAATTACAATGTATAACAAAGTAGAAGCCTCAACAATTAACAAGTTATTATATATGTAATATGTAATTATTATTGTAAAATAAAAAATACTTGATATTAAAAAAACAATTATTTTTGCTCTTTGGTTGTTGATAAACATATAAATAATGGTAATAAATAATAAAATCGGGTGTATTTATTTTATAACTTTTTAAAATAATTTTTAAGTGCGCCTCTAATATGGTGAAGGTGCCGGGAAAAATGTCACATTATATATTTATTACTAGAATTACTGTGAGGAAATTTGAATCATAGATATGTTATAAAATCTTAGTCGAGATTATAAATCACTTAAAATATTTATTCAATTCACCTACGACTCGTTTCGTATTATTAAATTTATTGCCAAGGAGAAAATAAGTCTAGTATAAAACTAATTGTATTCATATTTGTCAAAACGACCAATTTTCGAGTGCCCTTTGGTAAATTATTTAATATTATGCAACATTTTAATTAGCAAATTGTTAATGTATTTTAAATTTGCCAATAAAGTTGTTATAATAAAAAAATATATTTATATTAATTATTCAGGCTTCTATATTGTTAGTTTACATTGCTTTTAAAAGAATCTAAGCACCTTTAGCCTATGTATAATTGAAATTAATTTAGTGAGAATACCTTTTTCGTTTCATTTAACAATGTATTTAAATGTGATTAGTTTCGATTACACTGTAATCATTCTCCTTATAATCTAATCACTTTGAGAATAAATAAAAGAAGAATAATAGAATGATTAGTGTAATTGAAACAATCACAATGAAATAAATTGCTAAATGCGATAAAAAGACCGATGAGAAATTGGCCACGAATTTTCCGCCACGAATCTCGCGCCTCCACCATCTGACTAAACATAAAATTTTGCTATTATCTCGAACAATTATTTACAAAATAGTGTTAACCCATTAATAATCAAACGCCTCAGATACTCTAGTAACTTAAAAAACTTAAAAACTGGAAATTCGTTTTGATTACCTTCATATTGAAAATTTAAATGTAGATTCGAGATTTTTTTGGTGTTTTTTATAATAAATGTTTGAATAAAATTACAATACTATTTTTATAAATTTTTAAAGCATATTAAAATTTATAAACAATGTATTGTAATGTGCATTTGTTTAACGTACTTACGTAACGTAAGTCAAAAATCACAGAGCTAAATGTGAGAATAATTTATTAATTATTTTTAATAATTTTTATTTAATATATTTAAATAACTGCAACCAAGTGAATGAATAATGCTCTTTTCTAAATGTATTGTAATTTTGAAATTGGATTATAAATGGCTTGTGTGAGCTTTTCTTTTATTTTACTGATTTATATTATGATTAATGATACTTTTATCATTAATCAATTACCTCTGCAAAAAATACACAATCACAAACAAACAAAATCAGGCAATGAATTAATCATAACGAATAGCGTAGCCTTGCACGTATTGTAATAGTTCCATCTTAACGTTGAACGAAACTTTTCCAATTAACCCCCGGGCAACATTGACTTGTTCCCGGCAACACGTCCCCTATTAACAACCCCCTCCCCCCACCCACATCCAGCCTGATCCAGTAACTAAACACGACCCCGGTTACCTTAATTAGCGGTAATGATTTAAGAGGTTACTTAAAACAATCCCCCGAAATTGAATTATTCTTATTAATCCCGGGCAACCTTTCCGGGGGAAATTAATTCCGTGTTTTCGCTGGCCGGCGGCGGGAATTATTCCTCCACGACAAAATGGCGCCGCTCCGTGCGGCGTAATTAAATCCACACCTAATTTAACAAATAATAACCGTTCGGCCCGGCCGAAATATTATTATTATTATTCGGAATTCCGCGAAGAGAACAAACACCGTCTGCGTGGAGGGAGTTGTTTGGAATATATTCGGAACACTCCCGAAGTGTATGCATAAAGTAAATAAGCAAATGAAAACTTTCAACCGTTGGAATAATATTATTTTGGATTCGTTCTGTTTGTGTTTGTTTTCTACGATGGTGGAAAATGTACTTGTTTTGTTGACGCTTTTTCCTCTTTCATTTCTTATGTACGCTTGCTGTTTGCCTTAAATTAAGTGGAGTGTTTAATGTAATTAAAATTTATAAAATCCTTTAATGAAATATTATATTGTATTATTCTTTTGAAATTGTCTAACAAATTAAATTTAACATGGAATAATAAATTTATGCAATTACCATATTTCAATGATATAAATTTATTATCCCTTGCTAGATTTAATTTACTGTGAGGAAATTTGAATCGCTGATAAGTTATAATATCTCCCTAGGAATTATACATCACTTAAAATATTTATTCAATTCACCTACGACTCGTTTCGTAAACTTCGTTTACGGTGATTTATAGCCTGGTTATGAAGGTTATAAATCTCTTGTTATTTACTTGTGGATATACTTATTATAACTGAATCATTGTAAATAAAAGACGTTTAAGTTTGTCTAAATGTAGTAGTTATTTGTAAGTATATTTGAAACGTATCACACAATCAGCACTGAAAAAAAAATATGACAATATAAAATCATATTTATTATATTAAATAAAAATGATTTAAAAATAATTAATAAATTATTTCCACATTTAGCTCTGTGACTTTTGACTTACGCTACGTAAGTAATAATAACTATTTATTATATTTATATTTGGTTTTGTTATTGCAATAATTTAATTTCCTTAACTTAAATAAAAATAATTTTAAATTTTCTTGGAATTGGGCTAATAACCCGTAATTTATTTTATTGGTTGATTTTTAATAATCTATTCATATTTATATTATAAATAAAAACTATTCGAAAATAATTAATGTACTCAATTGAATAATTAATTACGTTTCGTAAGTACATTAAAAAGAACATATAACAACTACTCTGGCAAATAACCCACCAGACGTTGAACTACACGATGAAAATTTGATGTTGCCTAATAAATAATTATATAATGCAACATTTTTTTGATTCGAGAATATTTACTCGAATCAAAAATGGTTGCATTATATAATTATTTGTTAGGCAACATCAAATGTTAATCGTGTGGTTCAATATCTGGTGGATTATTTACCAGAGTAGTAGTTTTATGTTCGTTTTAACAAACAAAAATGTTATTTAATATAAGGCAGAAACGTGTTTCGGGATTCATCCCTCGTCAGAACAGTTCTGTTTTACAAACTAATAAGCGTACCGTCCCTACTGCGATCTCAGGTGTGATCGATTGAGATACTAATTAATTATTTTATTATGTTTTTGATTTTCACTTTAATTTATTGTTCGCGACAATTGCTTCGCTACACAGTAGCTTCTTCAGGTAAAGAAATATATTTTCAAATTCGTTTTTTGTTTTAATTTAAATAATGATGACCAATAAATACAGTTTTTCTATTAAACTGATCCTTAGTCACCGAAGAGACATCGAAGAGTTCATACGCCCTTCGTCCACGGAGCCACTGAAGATGTCGATTATTTTCTTTCGTATAAGACGTTTGATCAACGAATCACATTACCCGAAGATTATCACACCTGTTCTGGCTATCTTGTATATATAATTGATGGTTTAAGTCAGTTAATGTTGATAATGTAAAATCATTTCACTTTTATTATTATTATTATAAATAAGCAATTGTGTTCCTTATTTTTTGTGTAAAAACAAATAAAATTAACAATCCAAATAAATAATTAAATCCGACATAAATCTTTTAATATATCCGAAATCGCATCCATGCAAGTTTCCACACATCCCATCAGTTTGAATAATTATGCACTTTAGCCATTAGGTGCACTTCGAGAGCCTCGGGGGTCGAATTTTATCCGAAACCGCCGAAACGGCCCCAACCGAATTTGTTTTATGCATCGCGCGACGCCCAGAGAGGAGTTTCGAAAATAAACTTTTTGAATGCATAAAATATCTCCGCCGGCTGAAACGGCCAGAAGTGTCTCATTATAATACTACGACACTTTCGCGTCGTAAATGTTCAAATACAGTTCAACGTCGCTATTGAATAATTTAATAAAAATACACAAGAAATAACAATTTGTCGCGAGAAAGGTAAATATTTTAATAGAAGGGAAACATTTCTTAACTTTGTATAATTATTTTTTTTTCTTCTTTATTTAAAAGACTTGATAAATTATGAAGTGATTGTTTTCTTTACCACGGATTTTGGTACCAAGTGCATCGACTATCATACGGATTAGAACGAAAATCAATTAAATATATTAGTAATAGCATTAATATCCTATACCAATATGTGGTAGAAGGATATAAGATTATATATAGTAATAGCGTTAATATATAATTATAAACTCACTAATATATAATTTTTATTAATAAAATAATTATTTTCAAGATCAAATAGTGTATTTAATGATGAGTTAAAAATATAGCTTAAGATTTGATCAAAATCCTTCTTTAGTAATATTTATTTCTATATAATTTTAGGATTTACACAAATGTAAAATAAAATGTGATTGATTTATAAACTTTCCTGGAAATTTCACAGCCATAACTAAAATACTTCTTAAATAGTTGACTTTTGAAAATTGGGTTAGATTTTCATTAAATTAAATTTATTTAAAAAATTGTTGAAATAAACTTTCATATATATATATATATATATATATATTATCAAAATCCCATTTACCCTTTCGGGTATCGGGTAACTTTAATAAAAACAACAATAATTTTGATCGTAGAATCCAAAAATATAACAGTATATACGGTGTTCTATTAAACAAACAATTTTTGAAATTTTTGTGGTATTTTGTGATTTTTTAAAATTAATTTCATAGTATACAGGGTCACTATGAAAATTATTTTAAAATGTTGCCATTATAGATCGCTACATACCCCAGAAATATAAATTTTAAAAAGTTGCATATACAATATTCCATTTCGAATAATTTATCATTTATTTGATTACACTGTTATATCACAACATGAAAATATTGTTTCAAATAACCAAATTCTTAAAAATATATATCGATACTGGAAATAAACTTAACTTTTATCCTCAAGAAAAACTGTTTTAAAAAATGTTATCTGAACAAAATGAGCCAAAATTTGAAAGCACAAACAGATATTTTTTTAATGATTTGTGTAATAAATATTGTTTTTAATCTTGTAAGCAGTGTCTTTGAATTATTTTAGATTATTAAAAATATATATTTTTTTTCTACACTGACGATATTTGATGTTTGGTAAAAATGTTTAAAAACTCTTTTTAAATCGATACTAGAAGTAGGTCTAGCTACTTTCTTTCGCAATCAATTAAAAATTGTTAAAGTAACTTTTTTAGCAAAATACACAAAGATTGAACACAATATAGAAACAAAATGTGTTAAACATATATTAATAATTTTTTGCGAGATATTTTGATTAAATATTGTTTCTAGACAAACTCCCTGTTGACTTAGAAGCAATATTTAATCTATTAATTATTTCAGTTATTTTTCAAAATATATTTTAAGAAGGGGTTGATATTGGCATTTTTTGCTTAAGGATTTATATTTACTTTCCATTATTTAAACATTTTAAATAAAATTTTAAAAATCCGAACTTTCCGTCACATTCATCATTTATAGAGAACGCTCAATATTCTATAAGGAATGTTAAAGTGCGGGATTTTTAAAATTTATTTAAAGTGTTTAATTAATAGAAAATGAAGTATGAAGTATTTACTACACTATGAAAGTAACATTTTAATATCTTTAAATTTTGTAAGGCAGAACTGTACTGACGAGAGATAGATCTCGAAACATGTGTCTGTATTTATATTAAGTAACGTCCTTTGTTGATTTTGCATTAAATTTTTCTCGGATCAATATTTTTTGCATTATGCAATATTTAATATTTTCAGCAAGTATACATTATGTAATTCAATGCGTATTTGCCCGGGAAGTAGTTATTTTAATGTGAATTTGTTTAGCGTACTTACGTAACGTAAGTCAAAAGTCACAGAGCTAAATGTGGAAATAATTTATTAATTATTTTCAAATAATTTTTATTTAACTTTATTAATTATTGTATGAATTATTTAAGATGCACAATTTTCTGAGTCATCAATGAATCCACCACATAAATCCTTCTTTTTTCTGTGACTTTGTAATTTAAACAAATGTATTTTTATTTAACTCTGCAAAACACCACCAAAAACTTCAAATCCAAACTTCCCCGTCATTTCTACAAAGAAATCCAATTAACGAAACGCTGACGAAAGAGGGAAAAAACTGTGCCCCGGAAACTCCAATAATAGGATGCAAGAACAATGGGGGAAGCGACATCGCTGGAAAAAAATAAAAGAGTGAAATAGACAGTGAGGGAGAAGACGACGCGAGGGGAGTTTTGGTAAGAAAGTTTATGCTTTCTGGGAATATGGGTCGCCGGCAGTAATCAATTTACAATCGACAAGCGGGGGAGATAAATTTGAATTCGCGGCATTATTTCGGAATCATAATTTTTACGGCGGGCCCAGATTTATCATCGTTCGAACACCCGCACAACTCGGTTTTTGCGTTTTAACGTGAATTACATCTGTCAGTGTCGTGAATAATGAAACATTCGATGGGTTTTTATCTCTAACTGACAAATATCTTTATTTTCAACTAATAAATACTAAATGTCTCTATTTTATTGGGTTGGTATATTAAATTCAATTATTTAAAATAAAAATATTTATTTAGATAAATATAGTTGTCCTTTATGCTACGTATTTTTATTTAAATAATTAAAGTCTCAACAACCAACATAAAGAAAATTAAAAAAGAGATTATTATCGAACTACTAAAACGGAATTGACTATAAGACTGGACGACGGTGAGAAGAATTTAAGAATTAAATTTGTTTGTGGTATATTTACTATTGTTAGCAGTCAAGGTTTGGACAATCAGAAAAACTAACATCGCCCAACAATGAATCTGAAAAATTGAATGTCTATTATCAGAATACACGTGGCTTATGCACAAAAACGCACTTATTATTTGCGACAATCCATAATATTATGTATGATGTTATTGCACTAACTGAGACATGGTTGCATGATTCTGTTCTGAACACAGAATTATTTACGGATCAATATAACGTAATAAGATGTGGCCGAAACATTCACTAGTTGATCGAAGAACTGGTGGCGGTGTATTACTAGCTGTTTGTAATAACTATAGTGTTGAACGTATCGATTGTACTGTTATAGGGAATACTGTTCCACTTATTGATATACTTATTTGGAAGGTTAATATTCGATTTAGGTCTATAATAATTGTAGTTATTTATGTACCACCAGATATCTCATCAGATTTGTTTACAATGTTTTTGGAATCATTGGAAGTGTTGCTGTTGGACCATGAAGTTATACTTCTAGGAGATATTAATATACCTGATTATCATATTAACAATTATCCTATATCTTTTAAGCTGCGTTTTTTAAATAATTTCAGTGATTATTTGAACTTACATCAATTTAATACCGTTCTAAATACCAGTAACCGTTTATTAGATCTGTTGTTTTCTAATGTTGATACTCAATTTCTTGTTGAACGTGATATGTCACCATTGGTACATGAAGATTCACACCATCCAGCATTGTAAATTGAATTAAATATATCACCTAATAGAAAGTGTTTGTTTCCCAGCAACACGAATAAACGTTATAATTTCCATAATGCCAATTATCCATTATTGCACAATTTATCATTTGAAACTTTTTAGAATGTTACGACAATATTGACAATGCGGTCGATGGATTTTATGTAAAGTTATATTCTATCTTTAATAATGCTATCTCTTTGCGTAAGTCTTGTAATTTTTCGTATCCACAATTTTTTACAGCAGAAATTAGACGTTATATTAAATTATAGCATGTGTATAGACGTAAATGGAAATTGAATAACTCATTATTTTACCGTAATGAATTTATTCGTGTGCGTCGTCTTATTAAAATCAAACTTCAAATAGCATTTAACAATTATTTACTCAATATTGAAAATAAAAGCATTTTCTGGAATTTTATGCGATCAAAATCTGGAACTTCTCGCATACCTGGGCGTATCGATAATGGTGAAGCTGTTCTCAATGAACCTAGTGAAATTATTAATGCTTTTTCTGAAAAATTTTCTAGTTTATACTTAAATTTCAATGTAAATAATTATGTCCTTGCAGATTTAATACCCTCATACGATAATGTAATTTCTATAAACAAATCTGAAGTCCTGGAAAGTCTTTGTAAATTGAAAAATAAAATTACATCTGGTGAGGATCAAGTACCCAGTTTTATTGTTCGAGATATGACTTAGCTAATGATAATTTTTAAACTTGCCATTAAGACATCTACCTTTCCACAGTCTTGGAAATACGCAAGGATATCTCCAGTGTTTAAAATAGGCGACAAGCAAGACCTGAATAATTATAGACCTATCTCGATATTATCTAACTTCTCGAAAGTATTTGAACATATTTTGTATAAAAACATATATTCACAAGTGAAATCTCAAATCTCTCTTAATCAACATGGATTTATATCAGCACGTTCAACTGTAACTAACCTTACAATTATTACACAATATTTAAGCGAAGTTATCGATAATCGCGGTCAATCTGACGTCTTATATACAGATTTGTCGAGCCTTTCATTCTGTTAGTCATGATATCTTGCTTATTAAATTAAAATCATTTGGACTCACTAAAAATTACATAGATCTTATTGAATCGTATCTATATAATCGCGAAAATTATGTTTTTTATAATCGATTTAAATCTAATATTTTTATCTCCACGTCTGGTGAACCTCAAGGATTCAATTTAGGGCCATTACTTTTCATTCTGTTCATAAATGATTTATTGTATTCGTTAACTTGCCTGGTTTTAGCTTATGCAGATGATTTAAAAATCTTTAGTAAAATCGAGTGTTTAAATGACGTCTATGTGTTATAAGATAACTTAAACAAAGTTCATAGCTGGTGTAGTATATACAATAACCTGCACTTAAATGTTGAGAAATGCTTTGTTGTGACTTATTGTCGCCGATTAAAATGTATTATATATGATTATAAGATTAATGAACGCATCTTAACACGTAAAACTGAAATCAGAGATCTAGGATTTGTATTTGATAAACACCTCACTTTTGTAAGTCACATAAATATAATATCTAAATCTGCCTCCAAGACACTAGGATTTGTCTTACAACATTGTAGTAACTTTACTAACACTAACACGATAAAACTATTATATCCATGTTAGTACGTCCCAAGCTCGAGTACGTTTTTATTATTTGGTACCCAATATATATGTATAATAGTGTGATAATTGAGCGAGTTCAAAGAAGGTGTTTAAAATATATGTTTTTTTAAATTAGATAATTTGTATCCTGACAGAGGAACTGATTATATACATCTGCTTGAGAGGCATGATCCTTGTCTAATCGAAGGGACGTCAATAGTGCTTTATTTATGTACAAATTATTAAATAATAAGATTGACTGTGCTGAATTACTGTCTCAAGTGAAATATTATGTTCCAAGACTCTCTTCTCGTAACAATATTACATTTTATGTACCTGTCGCTAAAACCAATGTTCTTCGTAAGGCTCCTCTTTTTCATTTGAGCAAAAATGATAATCGTTTGTTTGACTACATATTTTTCTCACCAGAAATGAGGCAGTGATTTAGCATTATCTGTGAAATCATTATTTTTGTATGTTTTATTTATTTATACTGTATTATATAATTACTATAATAAATTAAAGATGACGTAAGCGCCACATTTTGCCTAATTTCAAATGGCATCGTCAACGATTTGGGTCTACAAGGTAGACGACGAAGAATCATTGTTTCGTCCACTAAAGGAAGGCGAACTTGTCCTGTTTAAGCAAACAAGGAAAACGTTAACGATGCCACTTGAAATTAGGCAAAAGGTGGCGATTGCGTCGTCTTTAATTTATTATGATTAATATCGGGTATATAACCCCAACATAATTTCCGTTCAGTCGCCTTCATCAAGGCATTGCACATGGAAGACACTAGTCTCATGAGGTTCGAAAAACCGAAATGGCCATCACTACGCTATTCATACGCTAGGTTATTTAAATATAATTACTATTATTATTATTACTTATTATAAGTTTTTTTTATAACATTGTCCTGTAATTGTTTCAGCTGTTGGGCAATAAAGTTATTATTATTTGTAATCTCGGGTTAAATTCATAAATATGAAACATTTAATTTAAAAAATACCCAAGGTCATTCACAATTATTTTTAAGTTAAATTAATTACAATTACACATTTTTTAAAATAATAATTATAATAAACATTATTATAACTATTAATTGCTTCATCTTCAATTTTGTTAAGGTTTAATTAATTAAAATTCACTAGTTTAGTATCGTATTTCATAACGAGTTTGTGTGTTCTTCGGTTTAGTGCAATTTTGTCAATAATATTAAGCTCTTAATTTTTGAAAAATCACTCCAATCAGGTATATGTTCAATAGAGTACTAAAATTAGTGCAACGATTCAGTAGCTCAAGATTTTTTTATTTGTAAACCAAAGAAGCTGTCTTGAATTTTTGTATCAGCTGTATTGCCTTTGGTTGTGAGATTTCGTCGAGACTCATGATAAAATTTAATCGTGCGTATCCTTGACCGTGCAGTGCATCATATATTGATTATTTATCACTTTTCATTCATCCTCATTGCTCATCCATTGTTTTGGTATTTTTTTCTTCAATTTATTTTACGTTATTTATACTTTTTAATCAACAATACGACAATATTTCACCACGGATTAAGTGAGAAATTAATTCATGATATACTTATACTACAGGATTTATTTCATTTTTGTGCTTCTTTATTGTTTTATAACGGTGCCTTTTACTTTTTTGTTATTTGTTATAAGACACTAGGAAAATGCTGATTTTTATAAATCATTACTTATTTTTCTTATTTGATGAAATACCAGAGATGTCCGGTATTTCATACTTCTATACTTTTTCTCGTATCTTATCTTAAAAAAAACTACATGGCTACCACGGAATGACCCTACAATTTAGACAACTTTAGCGTATCATTGTCAAAACTAATCATACCAAATAATTAATTGTACAAATTGCAATCAACAATAAAGAATGAGGAGATTAAAACAACGTTTATTTTGATGACACGCTTAGCTTATAGTCAACAAATAAAGAATTCAAGTAATACAGACAAAGTAAAAAGTGTTTTATTATTTGGAATTTAATTACAACGTATAACAAAGTAGAAGCCTCAAAGATGATAAGCCAAATGAATAGTTAATGCCTTTAGTTGAACCATCATTCATCTAGCATTTAGATAAGTGGTGGTGGCCATTTCAATTAAAAAATATTCAATTCATAATTTATTAAATTGATTAAACCATAATAGAAAAATGATTTATTCACTTAATAAATTAAATAAAAGAATTTGAAAATAACTAATACATTAAATAGAAAAGAGTATTCATTCACTTGGTCACAGTTATTTAAATATATTAAATAAAAATGATTTAAAATAATTAATAAATTATTTCCACATTTAGCTCTGTGACTTTTGACTCACTTTACGTAAGTACGTTAAACAAATGCACATTGAGACAACTACTTCCCGGGCAAATACCCACGCCGGACATTGAATTACATAATGTACACCTGCTGTTGCATATCAACTAATACATTATTTTCCCTTTAGCTACTGCGACTTTATGACTTATGTTACATAAGTACTTTAATAAATATCCAATAATGAACATTTGCATAACAATAACATTGTATAATACAACAAGTTTTGCATTAAATATTTTTCACAAAGTGAAAATAATTTATTAATTATTTTCAAATTCTTTTTATTCAATTTGATTAAACCACTTGAATTTAATTAATTTTAATTTTGAAATCTCATCTCTATAATATTTTATTATTTTTTGATATTCTGTTTAATATTTTATTTAATATAGCACACGTTTTATTATTTCTTTTTTGTAATGCAAAATATTGGCATAAGAATCCCAGCAATGCGAAAAAAAAAGGGGGACGATCCCGACCCGTTTCTCCTTCCAATTCATATATATATATATATTATTCCCTCTCCGTCAAATCCCTACGTCAGCTCATCCCTATCGACCACGGGATTAAGTTCTCAAACCCTGAATGTCAAAAGTCATCCGCACCGCTGCGGACGTTTCCCCGTTCTCCCGGCTGCGCACTTGTGTGGGAAAATTCGTAATTGCGTTTTAAAATCGCGACCACATTTTTTTTTTTTATTTTCTCCACCCCAGTGAAACTACGCGGCGTGAATGTGCAAGCCCGCCGATGAATTAGTTATTTCGAAAAGGGGTTGCCCTTCGGGCCGGAATAAGGCCCTCCTGAATATTTTACCGGGGATAATGTTTCGAATGCTTAAATTGTCAGTTCATGAATAATTATTGTTTGGAAATTAAAATGGGATTATTATTGATAGGGGGTTTCTAATGGGTTTCGGTTTCCATTCAATTTAAGATTTGTTTGCGGAGTTGATCGAAAAATTAATTGCGCTTATATTAGTTGTGATTAATAAAATAATTTATTATCGAAAAATATTTAATTCATTAAATGCTTGCGCGTATTCTGATCATGTTTTTACTTTAAGAAGTCTGTTATCGCTTCAAAACAGACCCTATTCGCCCTCCAATGGGCGATCTTCCCTCATATAGATTGCAACCTGAGTTAATCGAAAAATTAATTGCGCATACATTAGTTGTGATTAATAAAATAATTTATTATCGAAAAATATTTAATCCATTAGATGCTTGCGCGTATTCTGATCATGTTTTCACTTTAAGAAGTCTGTTATCGCTTCAAAGCAGACCCTATTCGCCTTCCAATGGGTAATCCTCCCTCATATAGATTGCAACCTAGTAGATGTTTCACTCATACCGATAGATTTTACAGGTCCTTTTCATTTCTGTTCAGATATCATATGATTGCGAACTTTTCTCTTCCAAAGTGATTTTTTTCAATAAAATAAAAAAAACACAAATGATGTTGGCAATAAAAGTAACAACACGCTATAGGTCATGTTATTTGAAGAATTTGATTTGATAAATAATGATAAATGTGACGCTCCATTAAAAAAAAAATGTAAAAATCTAAGCACTATAGAGGAGACAAGTTCTCGATCATATGGTAGAAACGAACAGTACTTTACACCACAAAGTGTTACATCTCGTACTAACGAGGCCTGGTTAGCTGCTATAGATAGTTTTATTGCAAAAAGAGTATTGCCTACATTTTTTTTTTTTTGAATTGACGTATTTTGGTATAGTTCGCCTTGTAAATAGTTGAATTTTGATGTAATTTCAAGATATTGGAAATTTTAAGGTCGCCTAATTTCAGTTTAGTCGACCTTGTAAGTAATTTTACCTTGAACTGTGACATCATTACAAGATATTAGAATTTCTTAGGTTAGCTTATTTCAATTTAGTTCACATTTTAATTACTTTTACCTCGAACTTTGACGTCAATTCAAGATCTTATGAATTTAATGGTTGTCTTGTTTTAGTCCAGTCGATCTTATGATTATTACCTTGGACTTTATCATTATAAGACTTTTAGAATTTTAATATAGGTTAATTTCAACTTAGTTCACATTATATTAATAGACACAGTATTTATTCATTTATTTAAATAAATTAAATAAAAAAAATATTGTCCGCATTCTACAATAACTATTAGAAACTTTTTAAATTATTATTGGATAGTAAAATACGGTCCTATTCCTTGGGCTCTATAGTCTCCAGATTTTTTACCCAATATTTTTGTTCCTTTGGGAACATATAAAATCATCTTTTCATGATAATACCGAAATGCACAATGTGGAGGAATTAAAAAAAATCGAATAAATAATAAATGCACCAAAATTAATGCTGATTTTATCAGAAATACGGTGTATGCTCTTCGCGATCGTTTGAGTTTCTCTTTTACACTGTCTGGTGGTCATTTTGAGGACCAATTGTAACTATTTATTTCAATTTTATTATTGTTCACTGTTATTTTTCTTTCAGCTTGTAATTTTAATTTTTTTAATATGTTTTACTCGTGATTTCTCCATAATTATAAATCACGCGTTTTTTAAAGGGATATTACTTGTGATGGTAACACACGCAGTGTTATTCATGATTTATATTGTTACGTCCTTCAAGAAAATGAATAATACAATCTCTTAAAGAAAATATTTAATTTAATCATTTTTAGAATGGTCATAACTCAGGTATTCAGCCGTTTTGGATAATTCATTGAAAAAATGTCTTATATTCCTCATGTACTGTTGGAATTGTAACACGCTGGGAAATACAAATTTTCATTTTTATACGTTTTTGGTCAAATATTTCACACAATTTTTGGAAATTTAGCTTTTGACATGATAAAGACTCATTTTAATTTCATACGAAATAACTTATACTGATGAAAACAATTGACAACAATCATAAAAATAAGTAATCCAGTCGCCGCTAGGTGGCGCCAAATTAAAAAGAATATAATTTTCCCATTTTTCAAATGGAATGATATATTTTTCTTATTATCAATAGAAAGTGAAAACGTAAGAAATTTGGTGAAAACCCCATGTAAATACCTTTATTCTATCACAAGTTATATATAAAAGAAAATTTCAAATGTCACTTGAAAACTTTTTGAGGTTAATAAAATTTATAACAAAAACAACAAAATAGAATTAGTTTATCACCATCAGGGGGCATTTTCTACAGCGCGCAAAATTATTTGAATATACTCTTTCTGGAGAGGTGAATAGATGGGAATGCTTATTTTTTTGTCCACCACGATTTGCTGAATGTTCAGATTTTTATTTTTTGGGCAAATTAAATAATATTTTTTATCAATCCAGAACGAGGAAAGACATATTTTTTTGGATCTGAAATGCAAAAACTTCAGCAATAGATAAACTGCTATTGCTAGAGTGGATGTCACTGCTTATTTAATTGTATAAAATTATGTGAATACATTAAATATGGCGGTGGAGTCATTGGACAATTTGAAAGACAAAATTTTGATATAAATTTGGCATTGAAACTGTTTTTCCATTTGGTTTTAATACTCTTTTCACCTGTATTATAAGAAATATTTCTTTATTTAAAAAAAATGAGAAAATTATTATTAAAATTAAAAAGCGCCCCCTACCGGTGATAAAATAATTTATTTTTGTTATTTTAGTTATAATTTCATTAATTTTAAATTTACACATAAAATACTTAACTTGTGATAGGATTTAAATATAGACTTGCGGTTTTCACTAAATTTCTTACTTTTTAATCCTCTTTCTACTAACATAAAGAAAATATATTATTCCATTTGATTTTTTTTTAAATTGGGAAAATTATCTATACTTTAAGTAGGCGCCACCTAGCAGCGATAAAGTTAGTTATTTTTCTGATTGTTGCTAATAATTTTAATCAGCATGATAAGTTTTTTCGTATGACATTAAAATCATTAAGATCGGTTAAAAAACAAAAGAGTTATTTGACATTTGCTCTTTAAAAATTCTGACCTTCCCCCACCCTTTATTTCAAGAGTAAGAAAAATATCTCTAACATTTTTGTTTTACGAACTTATCATCACTTCAAAAAGTGTAGTTTTATGATGTCTTTATTAAATATTTTTTGATGTAATCGCAATATTACTTTACGGCTGTTCATTGCGCCCCCTACCGGAAGAGTTACAAACTTAAAATTTATTTCCAGCATTTTCTCATAATCACTTTTATTAACATTTTTTTTATTTGAAAGCTCTAGCACTCATAGTTCCTGAGATATAGCCGGTGACCTTTCTTATTTGGACACCCGGTACAAAGGAGATTTCCGTTGATTAATAAATAAATAAAATGAACCACAAATATTTATATTAAAAATATAAATCAAAATTTCCTTTATTCTAAATTACACCAACAAACTTTGAAATGAGACGTTTCGGCTGTTTGTTCATCCAATTCCTTAATGTACGCGCCGAAAAAATTACATCCGCAGTGGCACACCACTCAAAATAACTTTGATTAATTGCAGCTGGGCCCAGTGTAATAAAGGGACCTCAATTTCCTCACACAGACCTAAGTGCCAGAACAAGGTATTACTGTCCCCCGTTTCCCCTGTCCCGCCCCACCTCTGGCTCTTCCCATCCACTTACCGAAGGAAAAAATTATCCCGACAAATTACCTGTCGTCCCCAATTTGCACTCCTGCGATATTAACGAGGAAATATTCGCCAGGTGGAATTTTGTGTATTCACAACTGAAACATTTTATTCCCTCAAGATATTTATACAACTTAGAAATGAATGTTTTTTTATGAAAATATATTTTAATGATTAGAATTTTGCAGAGCTAATAATAGTAATATTTCTAAAATTGTCAGAATGAAACCTTAATATTGGTAATGGTAACCCAAAAGTTGAAAACCAAATTTATGAATTACAATGAAATTAAACAAGGAATATTTCTGGCAATGATCATTCAATAAAATTCGATCAATCCCTTTTTCCAACTGCAAAAATACTTACACATACATACTTACGCATTTACGTAAGTAAATGCTTGGGAAGTAGTTGTTTCAATAGATGTTTGTAAAACTTACACTGTATTTTTTGCAGTTGGAAAAAGAGATTGATCGAATTTTATTGATCATTGCCAGAAATTTTCCTTGTTTAATTTCATTGTAATAAAAAATAATTTATAAAATATTTTCATAGCTGAAATTAAAAAAAATCTAACATTAATTGTGAATTTAATACAAAACAAATAAAAAACATAGCCCTCCCACAAATCTCAGTCAAAGGTTTTCTAGATTTAATTCCAAAATTAGATGGCGAACTAATAAAATTATCAGTATTTATAACTGCACGCGAATCAGCTATGCAATTAATGTCACCTTACAATTGGCCTTGATCGAATTAATAAATATAATTAATGATTATTTAAATCAAATTATAAGAGTAATAACTTTTGCAAGACAGGCAGAAATGCATCCAAGTATAATTAGCCCCATAAAATTAATTAACGAACTGAAAACAATTCAAGAACATTCGGAAGATACAACTCTTATATCTGAACCAATATTCGATAATATTCCCAAAAATGGAAAAATAATAACAGTGAAAACATATAAAAAAAGAATTAGTTATTTATTTTGTAATAACAATTCCATTAGTTCATTAGTTGAAACTCAAACATATGAATATTATCAACTTTACCACATTCCAAATGAACTAAATAAAATGATTATACCATATTCAAAATATATACTTTTGAATCATCAGTCATTTATCGAACAAGATAAATTTCAATTCCAATTGTCTCCTCTTCAAAAATAATAATCCATTGCTATTGTCAATTCTAATTATTTTAATTGCCTAATTAGAAATTTCATGAGTCAAACAAAAAATGTTTGACTCATGAAATTTGAAATAGGTTTGAGTCAAACAAAAATTGTTTGTTTCATGAAATTTCTAATTAGGGAATTAAAATAATTAAAATTGACAATAGCAATGGATTATTATTTTTGAAGAGGAGACAATAATTGGAATTGAATGCTCGACACAAATAACCAAATGAAAAACTTTACTTGGAACATATTTAATATCGCTACCATTTGAATGCGAAGGAAAATTTAATACAAAATTATTAGTACCGAAATTTAAAACACAATATTCGCTAATGCTAGTGACAATGCCTCATGTTCAAGTCAGTTATCAAAAAAATGAAAATTCATTTGAAACAAATAAATTTAACCAGAATTGACTTATCAAAGTTTTCTATCTTAAAACAACAAACGAAAGCTTTGGAAGAACATGTTGAGTCACAACATCTATTAAAGATTCAAAGTGACAAAATTAATTGGTTGTAAATTACTATGCCATTTATAACAACATTTCTAATAATCTTGTGCTTATATAAATGCTTTATAAATAACAAAGATAAATGTAAAAAAAGAAAACGTTCCCATGGATGCTGACGTGCCATCTGGACCTTTCTAAGCCCGATGACACTTCTACGGATGGAGAAGTTATCGCTCCGCTATCTAGGTAGTGAGATATATAGATATTCCGCAAATTTAATACCTTTTAAGATTAATTCAGGATGATTTAATTGAAATTAAAACACTTGGTTTGTTTCACTTATTTATATTTTCTCCAACTAGGAATGTACATTCCTCCCTGGAGATGACCGATGGTCGAAACTAGTTGAAGAAAATATAAATAAATGAAACAAACCAAATGTTTTAATTTCAATTAAATCATCCTGAATTAATTCAAAAATGTTTCATCACGGATTAAGTGAGAAATTAATTAAACATTTTTAAGATTATATATATTTTTTGTAATGTGTTAAATTAATTATATCGCAAGTTTTGAGTAACGCGTTTCACTAATTCTTCCACAAAGAAATTTGTTATTTTTTTTAAAAAAACCCAATCGCTCGGTGACGTAAAATAACTCGCGTAGTTAGACGACGGGCGAAGAAGGACGATTGGTAATGGATAATACAGGTCCTGTTACTTTGCCCATGCGTTTCACGATATACCCAGATGGTTCTACGCTAGTGGATGAGAGTAAGAGACAAAGTCAAATATTAGTTCGTGTTAGACGAAGATACATTTTTATACAAGTTGGTGATTCGCTTTTCCACGACGTAACTGATGAATATGTGATGAACCTCTCGTAATGAACAGGATTCCTAAGTATACTTCTTGCATGTGATCTCCATAGACTAAACTATGGTCATTGGAACTGGAGTGTGTTCAAAGGAAACTTTTATTGATTTCGTCTAGGAGATTAGGTTTTAGTCGTCGGAACGTCAACTCATTTTTTTTTCATTGATGTTTTTTTTTTAATTTCCACAATTCTTAGGCCAATCATGATCGCATCGATAAATGGTTCAAATAGTGATGGGCAGCATCGTTTATTTCAATAATCGAATATGAAAAAATCGATTATTTTTGATAATCGAATGAACATTTTATCGTTTCTGTGAAATATATGATTAAAAACTCAACTAGAATTATTATAAATGCTGTTTCTATAACTATTTGAGATAAAATATTATTTTAATATTTTTGTAACCAGACTAATTTATTTTATTCTGTATATGTTACTGTATGAAATGGCCTCCGTAAATTAATAAATAAATAATTTGGATCATCTTTCATTTTCTTTTGTATTTTTCAAATAAATCGATTCTACAAATAATCAATTTTGCCCATCATTAGGTTCAAATAAAAGTCGTATATTTTGAAGAAATTATTGCAGTGTCAATTATTGCAGAATAAAACTATTGAATTATCTTCCAATACACGTGAGTGAATTAAAATATCTAAAATTTAAAATTCATGTTAAAACTATTTTAATAAACAGATGCCATTTCTAGGTCGACGATTTTTTAAAATACACAATTTGATTTAATATTATATATATTGTTGAATATAAGTATTTATGGCTTACATATACACAATAAACATATTATAATTATTGAATTAGTATTTGCTTTTATTAACTTTTTATTAATTCAGTTCTTGACTATACTTGATTATTCAAATAAAATGCTGTTATATTTCAGTAACTTAGTGAATTCCCCGGGAAAACTACCATAATGGACACGTCATCATTTTTTTTTATTTTTACCTCTTTCATCATACGTTGATGACATTAACCAAATTTCACCGATTACTTGAATACGCTTCCAATGTGAATATATGAATTTTATTAAATTGAATATAGAGCTATTTTCAATGAAACTATCATGATGGACACATATTTTGTTTCAATTTTTACTCAATTCATCATATGTTAATGACATTAATAAAATTTCTCTGATTACTTGAATACGCTTCCAATGTGAACACATGGATTTTATTAAATTGAACATAGGGTTATGTTCAATGAAATAAAATCCTCACGGTATAATTCATTACTTAATATATTCATAAATATAAAAAAATCATGTTATGCACACTTTATTAAAAACTTTAATAAAACACGATAGTAGTAAACCCCGGTAGAAATTTATGTGCGCGTTCGAGTCAGAAAATTATAAAACCCAACCAGCGTCCCCGCCCTTCGCATAACACGTGCATTACGTGACCGTTACCCACATTTATTCAGCAGCAGACGTTACGCGTTAAATCTCTTCTGTAATGTAATAGCGCTAACTTGTAATATATAATGGCCGAATGTTCCCGTCCGGTTATAACGCAAGAGAACATACGATGACTGGCCTAAGACACGGAATTACCAGTTCAATGTGGGATTTAATACTGCACCAAAGGGCGCGTGAGTTATTGCGATGAGAGTTATTTCCGATCCATTGGTTTATTGCACGGGTATCGCGGGGGATATTGGATGGAAAATGTTTATGTGATTTTGTGAAATGTTTATAATCTCCAATAGAATGAAGAAAAAATCAACGATTTAATTCTTTTTTTATTGTTTAATTACACGTCAAGTATTTCATTGTTATTTCAAACCGTATTACATATTTCAGTCACAAATCCAGCTTGTCGATTTAATAAATATCGCATTTCGTAAATAATTACAAATAGTCATACAATCTAGTAATGAATTAACATTAATGATGAAATTAATTAGCCAGATGTAAAGCAGGAATCGATGGTTCGAAAGCTACCGAATTGTTTGACGGGGAGTTAGTTGTGTTAGTGTTGTGGTGAACGCGCCGGGATTCGATGAATCTGTATCGGTCGTACCGAGAATTTCGGTTTTATGAAAATTTCACGCAGTTTCAATTTAATTAATTAATTCTGCTGAAATGTTTGAAGTACATAATTTACAAATCAATGTATTAATAGAATGGTGTATATATGTACAATCATCTTTATTCAAGTATTTATACATAGTAAAGTACAATACCACCTTATACCTAAGGGTAGAAAGGAAAAAGATTTAAAAAAATACAATACAATTTATTTTATTATTTTTAAAATGGCTATCGACCATCGTTCTTTCAGCCATGAATGATTTATTTATTTTAAGATCATATAGATTCTTTTGAATTCAATTAAATGGACTTTGAAAATAATTAATTTAAAGAACATTAATTACAATTTTAAATAATAATGCTTTGGACATAATTTATAAATTATTCCCTCTTTACCTACTGTGATTATTTATTTCCCCTTTAACAACTGCAACTTTTCTACTTACATAACGTAAAACTAAAATTATTATTAGAAATTAACGTTCTACGGTAGTCGGTGTTTTTTTTTTATTTATTTAAGATTATTATCGATGCCCTCTTTTGGGGCAAATTTATTTTATAAAATTGATTGATGCTTCTACATTCATTCAATTTTTGACATCACATAGGTAAATAACATATTTTTTAAATCATTTCCCATTACTTTCAAGAGGAATTTAAATGCATTCCACTTGAATATTTGAATATATTCGGATTCCCTTTCCATTTACATGAAACAATCCACATCGCCCTATATTTATGATATATCGCATCCAATGCAGTTTATCAGAATAACATATACACGGGAGCATTTGGTGAATTCACCTCCCCTTCCGTATAAATTCCGAAACGTCTTAAATCATCGTACGTAATGCATCTTCCTCCCTATCCTTTTCGCAAGAGGTGTTGAGTTTCCCCCGAATTCACTCCCATCCATCCCGACATTACAATTTCGTTACATCCGATAGGGCTGACACTTGCTCTCGTAAAGGGACCGAATTTATGGTCTCGTGTCTTAGACGCCGAGGGGCCGGATGGCCGGTCCATTCTAATTCACCCTTTCAGATACTGAAACGACCGCACCGTGTACATCCGCCCCCTTTCCCCTCCACCATCCGCCTCGGAGATTCCTCAACTTCCACAATCTACTACTAGCCGGAGAGAGCTACAAAAGCATTCCTTCATTGTCTCTGGCTGATAGTGTTGTGTATGGGGTGGCGAGCGAGTTTCGGCGAGGGTTCAAGTTTAATTGTTATCGTTCGGGGCGTTATTAGTTGGGGATTTCGAATTGAATTAGTGTGTTTATGTTGCGCGCTCTCAACTATTCCGAAGAGTGGGCTAATAAAGTTTTAACCCAAACGAGGGGGTGATTTAAATGAAATTTACACATTCATATAAGAAAATATTTGTAGATTTAATATATACTAACATCTTTATTACTTACTATACAAAACAATATAATGTAAATAATTACATTACATGTAGGTGTTAGTCCGCCTGGGCTATCGAGCAGAGTTAAGTCTTGCTGCCCAAGAATTAATATTTTATCGAATAATGTAAGCATCAATTTTATAATAATTATCGCAAAATAAAGTTCGCTAATCTTCACAACAACATTCTTAATGAACGAAATAATAATAATAATTTCACAAGAATTAAATGTATCCTAAAACAAAGTACATAAAAAATACAATGATATACACAACAAAATTCGCAACGAGGGCCGATTATTTTAACGCCCGGTCGTTTATTCTTTTTTATTATTTAATTTTATTTATCGTCCGCCGGCAACGGGGGGTTCATAATTGTAATAATTGGACGGAACAAATGGGCCGGCCGTTCAACGAGTAATCCGTCGCAATTGCTCCCCACACGCCAAATTGCCCCCCACTGCAATTCAATTTCGGAATACACTCGTAAAACTAATTGCACGCTTAGATATGTCAAAAGTTGTTTAACGATTATTTATTTCAGAAAGTATTTATTCGTGTTGTTTAATTAAAACGAGTTGTGTTCTGTATATTTTTTTTTATAATTTGCTAACTCATTTTTAAACCATTTATTATCAATGGTTTTAATAATTAGACATTGGTAGTTCATATTGTATGAAATAAATATGAATAAAGTATTAAAAATCAACCAATAAAACACAGATTAGATTGAATAACTTTAAATTCTCAACTAGTTTCGGGTTATCAGCCCATTTTCAAGAGAATTTAAAATTAAAATAAAAATTAAAAAATCAATATATCCATTAATGTAAATATCCATAGAAATTTAATAAAACAAATTTTAAATTCTCTTGAAAATGGGCTGATAACCCGAAACTAGTTGAGAATTTAAAGTTATTCAATCTAATCTGTGTTTTATTGGTTGATTTTTAATACTTTATTCATATTTATTTCATTTATTATCAATTATATTCGCCCGAATTTACTTTACAGCCTATCGCATGTTGGAAAAATAAGTCATAATAAACAATAGATTTATTCGTTAGATAAACTGGTGCAGTACCTTTTACACTTTCCACACTGAACGTAAGGCATTTTTTATGAGTGATGTCACAAAGCTTCACTTATTTCAAGTTAAAAGTTAAAACAAACAAACGAATAGATCTAACATTTTTTTAAAATAGCACAAAACGCCATCATTTGCCTAATTTATAAGTGGCATCGTCAATAATTTGAGTCTGCAAATGACCGAAATCGTTGTTTCGTCCACTGAGACATTATACATAGAACACACTGTTCTGATGACCGAAATGGCTATCATCAGTTATCCAACTGCAAGATGAATGGTGGTTGAACATTTTATTAAATATCGAATGGTTGTTGCTTCTAAAACACTATATAATTTACTGGCCTTTCTGTTTCTGTGAAATGTTTAAATCTTTAATAATTCTTATATATATAACAATCTTTATTAACAATTAAGTTTACAACAAACCTGGATTATGTATATCATACAAAAATTAATTAATTGTTAAATAGCTATCGACCATAAGTCTTTCTGTCCATCATTTTTATTTTTTCGTGCATATTTATTTAAGAATAAATATATAAGTATAGCAGTTAATGATAAAGAAATAATAATAAATTTAAACACAAAATAAAAACACAATAAGAAGCGACTTAAATCTAATAAAAGTCATTGCAATTAACAAAATAGATAAATAAACATTAAATGATATTGCAAACTGAAACCAGATTAAATGATAATGGATAAATTAAACAAGTTGATGCGTTTGAGATGATGATTGAAAATATAATTAGAGGCATGGAACAAAACAAAAGTATAATCATTACTTAAAGCGTTAGCGTATTGCATCATACGTGTTAACGGATTAAAGGCTTCGTGCTGAGTCGGATTAAAGGCTAAACAAAATAGAAAAACTGGGTGAGGAATGGCCAAAAATGATGAAAATCAAGGATCTGCCTGCCTCGGCACTGCTAGCCTATCTTGATGAGGTAGGCTGGTTGTGCTCATACACGGTTTCAGCTTTAGAGGGCAAATGAGGCTTATGTGTACTTGCGCATCATGCGCACCTCCCATAAAACCGCAAAACCATAGACCATTCAAAAATATACACTTCTGATTGCAGACCACGCGGTACAATCAATGTTAACCTCTCAGTCAAGTTTATAGAAAATTAATAGATATAGAAAGCCCACTCCCATGTTATGGCCGAAATTGCGTTTAGCGCCTCTATTGGTCCTTTCACCGTACTAAAAGCGGTGGGAATTGCCCATATTTAAAATTACTTGTAATTTTGCCAATACAAATTATTCAATTTCTGAAAATAATTTATTTGAAATTAAAATCTTTGGAATAATAAAAAACAGTGAGATATATTATATCCAAACATTTTAATTACATAAAAATTATTAAAAAAATTAATTAAATTACATCTGCAAATGAATATATATATTTATTTCTAAGGTGTTCAGTTTTCTTCCTTTCCTCTGGATATGTAGTATTTGGAAATCTTCGTTGAATTTGTGGCTTTCTTCTAACAGGTGGTTTGAATACGTTCATTTTTTTCTTCCTCTCAAAGCTAGATTTATGCTCCTTTATCCAAAATGCTCTCTCTATACTTTCGGGCAGTCACCACTCTGTTGAGCTCTGGATATTTTATCTTTATTATTTTTTATGTATTTACTTAATGTGTTGTCTGTTTTATAAGCTATTTTAATATTTATTTTTTTCCAAGTTTTTTGTTATTCTATTAGTTTCGTTGCCCGTATATGTGAAATATGAATATTTTGTTTGAGGTTTATTTTTTATTATAGGAAAAATTGAACTTATTATTATTTGTTTTTTAATTAGTATTTTCTCTAAGATTGATTTTTAAAACCATTACTATTGGCAATTTTGTAAATTATTTTTAATTCTTTTTCGTCATTTTTATTTGACATAGGGATTGATAAAAATTCATAAATCTCGAACAACACAGTTTTCTTCTCGAGACAAGAAATTCCATGCTGTGACGTTGAAGAAGTTCATCTTACAACGTTCCAGTAAGTCAGCTCTAAATGAAAGAAATTTCAAAAATCAACGGTGAATGCGGTCTGGAAAAAACGAATGATTGGAATAGATGGGAAACCATAATAAAGTATTGTTTTCCAACTCACTTAAAACAAACGCAGAGTTAATAGATTTCCGGGCATTTAAATTGCGAAAGTCACGACTAACGTGGTTAATAAAATCTAAGACCTTAGATTAGATCCGTTTACACAAGTTAACTCTGTGTGGTGTTAAAGTAAGTTGGTGGTCAAACACAATCATAAATGTTTAAAAGTTGTGCATTTCATAATAGAAAAAATGGATTTATTCACTTAGTCACAGTTATTTAAATAAATTAAATAAAAAGTATTTGAAAATTATTAATTGATTAATAAATTATTTAGCTACTGTTATAATGTCAGAGTAGCTAAAGAGGAAATAATTAATTAATCAATTAATTATTTTCAAATTCTTTTTATTTAATTTAGTTGTATATTTCGATAACACGTTTCCGGAAATGTGATATGAAGAGTCAACTGACGTATGTATACGGAAATAACTCATTACAGTTAATGTTCTTAATGTTGATGTAAAGGTGAACACGGTCACATCAGTCAGCGATTATATCTAAGTTGTTTTTAAGTGTGAGGACATCATTGCTAGAATTGATTTTTAGATAAATTTTAATGTCATCCTCATATGCAAAGACAGGGCAGGCAAGCTTGCTTAATAACTTATTTATAAAAATGTTAAAAAGTAGTGGCCCTTGACAAGAGCCCTGAGGAACACCATATGAGGGAGAGAATTCATAAGATTTGAAGCTATTATAGAACACATAACAAGAACGATTAGATAAATAGGACTTGATGAGATTAGGGACTGTACCCAAAGCAGCAATTTGACGAATCAGAATCTCATGGCCCATAGCGTCAAATGCACGGGAAAAATCCATCTGACCACGAGCATTTATAAAATCAGCTAAATACTGAGAAATAGTAGCTAAATTAGTTGTAGTAGACCTGGCGGGCATAAATCCATGTTGATATGAAGATATCATACTGCGAACGCCATTAAAGATTTCATTATGTAGTACAATTTCAAAAAGTTTCGAGAAATTAGACAAAATGGATATCGGACGATAATTGTTGAGAATAGACTTTCCACCTTTTTTATGAACCGGGCAAAGTCGAGCACGTTTCCACAAAATAGGAAATGTACACGACGAAATTGCCAAGTTTATGATTGCGCATAATGGAATAGTTAGAATAAACTTGGAAGCCATACTCGAAAGCATTTATCAAATAATTCTGATAAACCATTAGATTTATAGTAGTCGATTTACCATACAAAAACCGACGTTGTTGAAGTATTATGTATTGAGAACAGGATCGCATTGACATACCATAACTGTCCTTCCAATAATCAGAGAATATACCGGAAGTTAGAAAAGTAGCAATTAAGGAATGAATAGGCTTACATAATGTGTATAAGCATCTTTATTAAAAGTACGCAGGATTTACGTTTTAATATTTTTCTTTTAGAAAGATCAAGATAAAGTCCGAATTATTGGGCAATTAAATTGCTTAATATATTACCAAGAACCGTTAAAGATCTTTCATACACGTCATTTAAACGCACAAAAAATGTTTCCACTAAAAAAATGCGTTTTATGGGATAGAACAATATCGTCAATATCGTTGATTACTGAGACACTTGTTTTTTTTTTTTAAATCCATGATTTCTTTAATAAATTAATAAATAAAATATTTTTGATTTTAAACTACAATTTTTAATTTCACTATAATTGTTTCGTTATGCTGTAACTTATTCAGGTGAAGAATGTTAAATTTGCTTATGTTTAGTTTTTATTTTATATTGACTTCTATAAAAATGTATTTTTAATGGCATCAATAAAATATTATTATTATTATCAATTAAAACACATTATTATCTGTGAAAATATAAACTAATATTCAAAGGATTTTTTACACGGTGCCGTTTGGCTGTTCAGCCTTCCTGCACGGCGACCAATGCGGTCTATTGTACCTACCCTTCTGCGTTTATTCTGAAATGAACCCTACCTTTTAAGCAAAGTCTAGGATGTCCTTAAGAGACTTGGTTCTTAGTTCCTGAGGAGTCTGAATTGCTCTCTCAAAACGAACAAGTCTACTGTGCGTCAGTGCCACACAATTACATGTTATGTATTCGATGGTTTTCTCCGCCGAGTTACATTGCCGGCAGGTGGTTTCCGCTGCTTTACCCAGCTTTTGAAGGTGATAGTGATAGTGATTCCTACCATACTTTTAATATGTCTTTTAGAGAGGCATATGACTTTTTTGATGCTTTCTGCCGAATTTTCATATGAGCACTTCGATTACCTTAGCCCTGGAATTTTTTTCCAGTGGGTTCGCTTCTATTCTTCCTCCCATTCTCTGGCCATTTGTTTAAAGTGGGCAAGGTTCTGGTCCAGAGAAGGGACTTGTGACTCCGCTTTTTTGCGAGGGCGTCGGCGTTTATGTTACCCTCTATTCCTTGGAATCCAGAAGACCATCGGAAGGCTAGTCTGTATCCCTTTGCCGGCTAATTATGGGAGTGTTTACATTGCCAGGCAATCCTGGACTCAAAGCTGTTAGCTTTTAGACTTACTAGAGCTGCTAGGTTGTTCGAAATGATAAATATCCGCTTGCCTTTTAAATATTTTCCTACGCAGATGTTCGCACATCTATCAATTGCCATTATTTCTACCTAGATGGTGGAGTCTCGCGCAATATCGTAGACTCCTTGAAACCCCGGCTATATATGCCGATACCTGTACCTATTGCAGTTTCACCTGCATCGGTGTACCATATGAACGCTTTCCTGTCGTCTATGTTTCTAATACCCTAGACACTGTTTTGACGGTTAGTGATGACCACTTCAAATGCATTGTCAAAGACGAACTCTACTGGAAATGCGTCCTTGGGGTATGTTAGGAACTCCTTTAGAGCCTGATCCTTTATTTTCACGTGCCCTAATGTATACGTGGTGCGCCTTTATCTGAGAGCACTGAGTAGACCTTTTCTTCAACCTGTTTGTGCAGCGAAAGAATGTCTAACATGGCTTCCATTGTTATGGTTGGAGTTGTAGCTCCTGTGACTCCAAGATATGCAAGTCCTACAGCTATTGAAGTTTGCCTTGTGTTTTCCTCTCCTTTGTCTTCATCCACCATAATAAGGAGCCATAGGTGATGACGGGCTTTACTACCGTAAGGTATGACGACAGCACTATTTTTTGTTTCAGTCCCCCTATTTCCCGAAGAGTTTGTGACAGATCCAGATAGTCGCGGTCGCTCTTTCTAGAACATTGTTTAGATGTGAGATTTTTTGTCTACGATAACTCCCAGGTACTTGATCTCTTCAGATATCAGCCACTGATATTGTTAATTGCGCACTGTGCAATGTTCATGGTCATACTTTCGTACTTTCCTTATGGTTATCGCTACATCATCTGCATACCCAAACGTATGGATCCCGTTCTCTGTTAGCTTGTTTATGAGATCGTCCACCACCAGACACCATAGCATAGGTACCACTCCCTGTGGGCAGCTTCTACCCGTGGTTACTGTTGCAACTACCTAGCTAGTCCCAACAAATTTACATTTTATGACAGGGGCTCCTGTCCAGGGGCAAAAGTGCGGATAATTAAGTGTTCCGTTTCGAAGATTTGTGCGCTTTTCTGAAAATACGACAATAAATCGTGCTAGCGGGCTACGGCGAACGAAGAGGAAGCGTCCCGCAATTCCATCATCTGGCGGACAGACCACCGCTGCCCAGATATGGAACAATAGACAAGTGGAGGGTGTTTTTCCGCATTTCCGGCGAGTAACCCTTGGGAAGAAAGCGAAGAGAAGAAAAGATCAGACGAACTCGAGACTTTTAGTAGTTAACATCGGCGACGATAAATTCATTTTTGTACATTTTGTATATGTGGTGTTGTAATTATCAATATACATCTTTAAGTTAAATTATTTTGAATATTATTCAATGGTCCTTCGAAAAGTAAACAAGAAGTAACAGATACTGTTCGGGACAATCCCCCCAGCGTCGTGGTCGTCAATCTCTTTTCTGGTGGCTGCATTCTTTGTCGACTATAAAGATTTCCTTACATAACAAGGAAATTGCACTGTATGATTTGTAAGATGTTTTTTTATTTTTATAAATGGCTTACCGTTAATAAAGTTATTATTAATTATATATGGTACTATTTTATTAATAATAATAGTATATTACATTACTAGTGTGGAAAGTGAAACATTTCGCACGTAAACGAAAATTGCGCACGAATGCGGATCCAAGTATACGCGTATTCACAGAAAAATATTTACCATCTAGTTTCGTACAAAACAAATGTTTCTAGGAATAAACAAAAAAATTGAAATTGCTCATATTTTGTTATTTATACAAATTCTTACTTTGCATGGCTTTCTAAGAAGTACATTTTGTGGCATATTTTAGTTATATATAAAAAAAATTATTAATTATAACCACTGTATACAATGTTAAAAGTATTTTTAATTAATTAATTAACTTTTTTATTCCCTTTTAATTAAAAATGCGACATTTGCATTTCCATTCCACTATTTCAGATCGGAACAGGTTAGCGCCGTGTTTCGTCCTCGGGACCATCACCAATGTCTGTATATATTGAATATAAGTGAACTTGAAGCACTAAATAGAGATTTGATATCACATGTCTCTGCGGTGTTGTTGATAACGCTATCGGCTAGAAATTAAGGAACATTAGTTCAAATTCCATCAGAGATGTTTCTTTTTCACTTATATTTAATTAATTTAAATTATATCTCAATGTACATTGAAAAATTCGTCAATTCATGAAAGTATTTTATTTACAAGTGTATCTAAAATGTATCATAAAGCGAACGCACAACATTGTATTTTAATTAACACGAACATAACCTTGCCCTAACCAAAAATACACAGCTTATATTACTAAATTATTGAAATAACAAATATGACAAGACATTTGAAAAAAAAAATACAGAATTTATTTTATTTCATTTATTGCTAATAAAACTAACACCACCCCATTAATTATTTATAAGTCGAGCAAACATATCTTACAGACCGAATCCAGTTGCTGTTGGCAGAACGGTAACGATAAGAAAGAAGTATAAATCCCGGCAATATATTGTAAAATAATCCACCCCGAGCGCGCGATAATAAACCCAAAGCCCCGCACCCCTCACTATATATTTCTATTATATGACATTTTATTGCGTTTGCATTAATGCGCCGCGCATAATGTAACCTCTGCTTTTTTATACACACTCACCAGTGCGAGCTTTTATATAACACCGAAAATATATAATTCACAATAAACAAGCGCCCGCTGTAGAAAAAATAAATGATTTTGTGTGTTTTAAAGTCGCGTAAAACACAATGCATCCATTGTTTTTTTTAGTATTCATAGTCGAGGGCGTAATGAAATTGGAAAAAAAGTAAAATAAAAACATATATGTGTGTAATGGTGATAGGAGTTGTGAATGTCACTGCGTTGAAATTTAAATTAATTTCGCATAGCACAAACGATAAACATTCAATTGCTTTTTGTTTGAATAAAACAAAACATCAAAAATGGACGTGGGTATGTTACGTTTTTATTTTGCTCATTAATATTTTTTTTTCTGTATAAAACAGCTGTACGTCAGTTTCTGCAGAGGTTTTATGATAGCTATAAATCTCAAGGGATAAAATTTTCATCAACAAACAGATGACTTAAATTTATTATTATTCTTGAGGTGCAATTGCCGTTTGTTTGAATAATATAAGACATAAAAAGCATGTGAGTATATTACGTTTCATATTTGCTAATTATTATTTTATTTAATTTTCTATATAAAACAGCTGTACGTAACTTTTGCACAGATTTTATGATAGCTATAAATCGCAATGGATTTATAATTCATGCACAACTTCAGATTTATTTATGCACTTCAGGATTTTTTTAATTATTATAATTTTTTTAAATAATAAATTTGGTTACATAAAATGAAACAAAGATGATTCACACATTTGCTGTTATTTAAATTACAATCAAATGAAATAATGAAAATTCTGGCATTGATCAATAAAATTCGATCAATACCTTTTTCCAACTGCAAAATTACTTACACTATAAGTTTTTGACAAACAACTACATTGATTGAAACAACTATTTCCCGAGCATTTACCCCGACTAATATATATTAGTCGATATAAATATTTAATGAAATGAAATAATAAATAGTAATTACAAGGCTTTGTGTAGACACGTGTAATCTTTATTAGAAATTATCATTTACATGCTATAGAGTGAACAAAAGGGTTATCAAGTGGACGCCATTTATGACAACTTTACCAATAAATGCTTTGGCTAAGTCGGCATAAATGACGTCCACTTGATTGAGGTATTATATTGCTTTCAATAGTTATAAATACTGGTGGTGTATTGTTGATATCAATAACTCGTGGTCAATTTACGATCTAAAGTACAATATTCTGGACTAAATTCCTCCCGAGGAATCAATTTCACTAGAGAATTACATCGAGAATGCGCGCGAATAAACACAACGCTTCTCACTCAAGACGTATTTATACGTTACATACTTTCATGATGAACATTTTCTTATTTAACGTAGATAAAATAAAAGTTTATATATTATTAATATTATTAATTTGAATAATTTGAGGCGTTCACTTCGTGGTATATTTGTGGTATAATGAAATAAATCATTAAGCGCCAAGAAAAGTCTTTATCCCAATATTGAAAATATACCACGAAGTGAACGCCTCAAAATATTCAAATCAATAATAAACTTTTATTTCATCTATGTTAAATAAGAAAACGGTAATCATTCTTAAACTGAGAATGATTACCGTATAGTCGAAACTACTTACTTACAAAAAACGATGAAGATGTAATTACAAGGTAAACGGGTTTCATTGCGCGTTTCTTTGTTTGCTGCTTTATAATCGATTTATTTAGATATAAGTTTCTTAGTGGAAGATAAATAAAAATATGTTCTTAAATTAGGAAAGAATTTTCAAAGTAATAGATAAAAATTAAATGCATTTAACAACAATGGATACAATTTTTATTAATCATTTACAAATCATCATTTTTTCCGTAATGAATATTTTTATTTATTTCTCACAAAGAAAGCGTATATCTAAATAAATCGATTATAAAGCAGCAAACAAGGAAACGCGCAATGAAAACCCGTGACTAGAGAGAATTAATAGACGAATCCATTTGGAAACACAACTATACAAACATAATAAAAATTGCAGAATGAGGTAAATATAAAAATTTTAAAGAAAAAGAATTTTAAAATAATTAATTTACTCATTTGAATAATTAATAAATTATTTTACCTTTATCTGAAATTTTATAAAATATTATGTAATGGAGCAGAAAGACTTAACTCTGGTCGATAGCCCAGATAGACTAATACTTACATATATTGTAAATGTGTATGTTTTATTGATTTGTATTATCTCTGTGTGTGTATAAAAAAATAAAAATAAATAGAGCTGAAGTTGTTTAAAAATGTTTTTAAATCAATAAAAATAAATTTTAAGAATGTTTTTGAAGAAAAACAATAGATCGGGATGTACTGAAACTAAATTATTATACATTGAGCACATTGGATATATATTTACGAATTTACTAAAGTATTATTATTTGAAATTACTTAGCTATAGGAATAAAAAAAATATCAGAAAGAAAAAAGAAGAAAACGAGTAAACGATTGGATGTTCACAATTTGATATGTACAACAATATGAAGAAATAACTGTGAAAAACAGTAACAGAATAATAAAATGGTTTCCATCATGGTACTTTCGTTGGTGATTTCGGTCAAATACGTTTTTGAATGAACATTTAATAACAGAGAAAAAATAATGAATTGAAAAAATGTATTCTTGTCTTTTAAAGTTAAAGCCGAGTATTTCGAATAATATAATAATAATTTATGTCCCAACAGAAATACATCTATTTACAAGGAAATATATATATAAAGATTACTTAAGCTTAAGTGTAAGAAAATAATACGAATATAAAAATTAGACAATAGAAACGCATACGATAATACAAAAATGGTTGTAACAAATTAAGGGCGAATTACTACATAAATATAAGGAATTTAGGGAAATTGGAAAAATAATATAATATTATAAAATATATGTGACATTTTTTATAAACTCTTTTGTTTAAACTGCACAGAAATATAGCTGCATATTATTGGACATTAAGAAGCACTAGTTTCATGAAGTTAATGGGAGAATAATAATATAAATTAGTGTTGCTGTGGTTACGCGTTCAGGAAAATTTTAGACATGTAGCGCTGCAGCGCAAAGCGCTTGATGTTCCCAGAACACGCTTTCGATTGAGATCCCTTGTATTCGGGGAAAGTACAAATGACACTACATAAATAATTAATTTCCCAAATACATATATGAATCTGAAGATGTGCATGGAATATAAATCCCTTGTGATTTATAGCTGTCATAAAACGTCTGTACATTTTGCAGTATAATCGTGAAGGAAATAATACTATTACTCAATCCTATATTGGTTGCAATGTATTAGCATGGATTTTATCAGATTGAACCTAGAATTATGTTCAATAAAATAAAATCCTCATTGTATTTTTTAGAGTAATTTAAAATTTAAAGTCGATAAATTTTCATGAATTATAAAAGTGATTGCATGAATTATAAATCTCTTGTGATATGTAGCTAATAAAACTGTTTCTATTTCTGCAACGTCTAATGAATGCGTTATTAACTCTCCATCCCTCCTAAGTGCAGTTAGTCTACATGTGCCTAATAGGAAAACACGCTCTAACAATATTTTACTTGGATACACATCTATACAGATGAATTCGTTATCAAGATGCCTTAGTATTGTTAATAAGTTAAGCAGTGAGACATCGTTTGATTTATTGGATAATAATGTTCGAAATTTGAAAGTGATTTGTAAAATTTAATCTATTTATTAAATCTATTATATTATTTTTTTACTTGTTACTATAATATGTATACCTAGTTGTTTTTTTTTTATTCATTTCTAAGGATATGGAGTTTTATTTACATTTAGATTAATTAATTATTTTCGGAGGTTTATCTTTTGTTAATATATAGTTTTATGATTTACTGGACGTATTTGATATTTAATTTTATGATAATAATAATTATATTTTTTTATTTTTCCATAACAGAACAAAAATACAGAAACGAAAATATTTATGACAATTATAAGCGATTCCTAAAAATAATAGTTCTGATACTGAAAAAAAAAGATGCAATTCAGATGCGTACCGAGGTACACTCTGATCTTCCATTATACCTTATTATGATAAATTTAGTAAAATAATAATATAGATTGTACAGAAATAAACAAATATAAATCATTATAAAAATTAAGGAAAAAGATAAGAAGAAGAAGAAAAAAAAAAGAGTTAGAAAACAACATATTACAACAAAATAAATATAAGTTATTATGAAAATGGGTGCATAATTTATAGTGAGCATTGATTGGTATACAATGTCGTAAAAATATATTTATATTGATTAGTTTGTAATTTGTATTATTTATTTATTTATGCATTTATTAGCCAACAGATACAGTACATCCAATAAAAGGGTAACATCAGTTTAAAAATAACACAAAATTGGTATATATTAGATAAACAAAATAATAACACAAACAAAAATAAAATGGCCGCATTTATTCAATAAAACATTCGTTTATATGTCTGTTAATTACACTGAGTGAATCACCAAACATATCGGCGTACAATACGCTACGCTATGATATGACTTATATGATTTATATAATGGAGAGTTGCTGTGATGAGAAGTATGGGGAGTGCTGTAAGAAAAAGTATAACATGCCCTATTTGCAAGCCTTTGCAAAACTGACTAGCTCCAAAGCAGGGGTAACATCAATAAATTTGTTATTAATCATAGATACAAATATGACATATGCTTATGCCCATAACTTAACGAAATGTGCTTAACTCACTTAATAAACTGGAGTAGCTGATAGTTCTTTCTGGGCATATTTTTGTGCTTTATAAAGTAGAGATATTTCAAAAACTTGCGTTGAACGCTCTGAACTAAACAAATATATTTAACGTATTGCGGTGCACAGACGACGGAGCAATACTCAAGTTTATTACATATATAAGCAGAATAGAGAGATCCTAGCGCGTCAATAGAACTAAACGACTTACTATTTCTTATAATGAATCCAAGAGTACGATAACACATATTAACAATTTTACCTACATGATCTTTAACGGTGAGATTAGAGTCATACATAATGCCGAAATCTTTAAACCGATCACTCTCTGTAAAAAATCATCGTGTATAGAATAGTTACGATGGATGGTGTTCACATTTCTTGAGAATGTCATAACACAGTACTATTTGGTATTTGAAATAAGCCAAATTAGAAAGGCACCAGTCACAGATGTTATTTCTAGTGATGGGCAAGATCGATCAAAAAAGATCGACTGCTCGATCCTTGCTAGTGATCGAGCCGCTCGATCTCTATGTGCGGCTCGATCTTTTTGATCGGCTCGATCATTTCAAACCGCTTGAACACGGACCGTTTATTAATTCTGTAATTAATTTTCATATTTGTTAAATAGTTTTAGTAAATAGATATTAATTTCTAGAAACATATTTACAATAGTAATAAATAGAATATCATTTCCAATAGGCAGATATTACTTAAAAATTAATTGTATAATTGTAATTAATATTTGTTCCACGAGAATGTTTACAAAACATATGTACTTTTGTACATATGTCGGCGTCGACATTTTTCCGGCCTTGTTGCATTTATATTTTTTAAGATGTATTAAGTACTTTCAGCATTATTATTCAAAATATTTGTTTTTTATTTGAAATTATTCCATATTTTCATAGTTATGTTACATATCTTGAATGAATCTAATTTTTAATTCTAAAATACTTTTTATTATTATTGATTTAAGTACTGTCAAATAATAAATTATTTAATAGACAACAGTTATTTAAATTGAAAAAAATAGTAATTATTTAATTTAATGAACGAAATAGTACTTATCATCAAAGTGATCACGTAAAAATGTAACTGGACACTAGAAATGAGATAAACTACTATTTTTAAGGTAATTTAATAATTGTGACTAAATAGAGTACATTTTTAATAAAGATTAATATTAATTCAATTTATAATAGCTATTTATTTATTAAACAAACCTGCAATAAATTGTTTTCCACTTGGCTGATTTTCAAGAACAAAATTTACAGGGACGACTTTTGAGAGGGGTTGTAATTTTACTGATACGTTTCACGGCGTAGTTTTCTGAGGGAGCGATTTTTGAGTAAGATCTATTTGATCCTTCTGATCGGCTCGATCTTTTCGAGCGGCTCGATCGGTTTGATCGGCTCGATCTTTTTGATCAGCTCGATACTTCAACTGATCGATCATGGATTGATCGATCTTTGAGATGATCGATCTTGCCCATCACTAGTTATTTCATCGTTTTCAATTTTCATAAAAAAATTAAGTCATCGGCATATAGTAGAAGTGTATTGATTTTATACCATCAATGTCTGTCTGTCTTTTTCCAAGTATTTTATTCTAAGTTTATGTTTTAGTTTTAATTCGGAAATAATATCGTTATCAAACCAAGGTAGATAATTACGGTTTATTGTTAACAAATCGAATATGTAGGTTGGGATCGTCCATTGATTTCATTTCAATAATTATATACAGAGAGATTTTTTTATAAGTATACATTAGGCGAAGTGTATACCTGCAAAAAATGTGAGCCAGCCGCATTGAACCGATTAAATGTGTATTTAGTTGACTATTTGGCATATGTGTGTTCAGTTGCGTGTTATAGGCAACTAAACATACATATATTAATGCATTCGACTCGCGTATTTTGGAGGTATACATAGGAGAAATGTATAATGATAAAAAAAGCTCTCTGTATAAATAATATTATACCCTAACATTTCTGGTAAAATGTAATTGCCGCAAATAATAATAATAATCATAAGGGATTTATAATTCATATACTTCCGATTTATTTATGCATTTGGAGATTTTTGTAATTTTTAACAATACATTAAAAGGATTTTTTGTAGGACCAACTTGGATAAGCAATATTGTATAAAAATAATAATAATCTTTATTTTCAAGACAAGGACATCCGGCTGAAAGACCAATGGTCGATAGCCATTTAGTTCGTATTAAATTAAATATTGTATTATAACTAAATTGTATCAAAGTATATAAAGATCTTATAGACATACATATATATACTGAGAGTTTTATGTAACACCGACCATGCTAGAATGTACTCAATGTAAATTTCCCTATGTTCGATTTGTTCAGGAACGCATCAAAGCATATGATTGGCTACTATTTATAAAAATAATATAGTCAACCCAAACTACACCTTTCTCCGTCAAAAATGACTTACACTTGTCAGTTATCGCAAGCAAGTGATATTTACTGTTCTGGCTCTTAAAGCAAAAGTAGACGAAGAGTTAGACATCTTTATATATCAATAATGTATACAAAGGAGGAACAGATTTTTATGGTATGCATTGCGGTTAAGTATAATAATCATAATTATACATGTTGCACTTGACATAATAGTTGACATTAAAAAATGTACCCAACGTAGGAACATTTACATTGAGTACATTCTAGTATGTTCGGTGTTACATAAAACTCTCTGTATATATATATAAATATTATCATTTATTATAGTATCATTTACAAGTTACAAGAGTGAACTAGAATTGAGTTATCAAGTGGACGCAATTTTTGCCGACTTTTCCAAGATATTTGATCGAGTTGTTATATTGCTTTCGATAGTTTAATATTTCTCGAAATACTGCTGCAGTAATGTTAATATCAATAATCCGTGGGCAATTTAAGAACTAAAATACAATATTCTGAACTAAATTCCTCCGGAGGGATCAATTTTACTAGAAAATTACATCGAGAATGCGCACGAATGAACGTAACGCTTCAGACATAAAACGTATTTATATCTGGAGTGTTACATACTCGGGGAATAAAATTTTCTTATTTAACACAAATTAAATAAAAGTATAAACAACATAAAAGATACAATTTAGTATAGCTTTCAGATATGTTTAAGTTAAATTATATTTAATTATACATTTCATGAATTAATATTCTCTTGATAAATGAGAATATTAATATTCTAATTATATCTTGAATGTATTTATACACTAGTGATAAATTAAAATATTAATTCATAAAAGATATAGATATAATTTCAAAATTTAATTAAAAAAAAATAACTCAGCTATTATTAAAATGAACATCTTATATATTCTAATTTTTAATTAATTAAATTGATATTCTTTTTTTAAATTATATCTATGAATTGAAGGCATTTCAAAATACAACATTGAGATATAATTTAAATTAATTAAATATAAGTGAAAAAAATAAACCATCTCTGAAGGGATTTTAACACGTCCCCCGATTTCTAGTCGATTGTGTTATCAACTATTTTCAATTTAAACAGACAATCGTGGGCCCGTGGACGATGGGGGACATGAGTTCAAATTCCACCAGATATGTTTATTTTCCACTTATATTTAATTGATTTAAATTATATCTCAATGTTGTACATTGAAATTTCTTCAATTCATGGTTCTATTTTTTTTTTATTTTATTCTTTCATTTGTGAAACATTTCTAATTGTATGATCTTTGATTCGAAACTTCTTTGACGGAACAAATTGATTCTGTATCAAGAGCAGCAAGTAAAATTTTAGGTTCATTTTTAACAATATCTCTCAACACTGGCTAATGCCGGTAAAATAGTATCGATTATGAATGAATGAATGAATGTAACAATGTCCACATTTTTAAAAGATATTGATTTGCTAAAAACATTATATTTTGTATATGCCATAAGTAAAGTAGAATACGCAGGATTAATTTGCTATCCAAGTATGCGAATCAGTGCGCCTTAACCTTGAGAGGACACACAGGGGGTTCTTTAAATACATCTGTTTTAAAGAAGATGGTTTATATCTAGCTAGAACCAAGAAGATCTCGCATCTTATACATAAGATGTTGGGATTTCAAGAAAGGAGATAATATAATGTTAGGTTCTTTCTTGTGAAATTTATTCACTTCAAAATTGACTGTGAAGCTCTTCTATTGCGATCTTGCTTCCATGTCTCTCATGTTTTTTAAATAATTGCCATCTATTGTGATCTTATGTTATTTGCTTGTGTTTTATATTTTATATTCTTTGTTTTTTATTGTGTCATCTAAGTGTGTGTAGCATGTTGGACAATTAAGATTATTATTTACGTGAGCCATGCAAATATCAGTGTAATATACTCACCATTAAATATTGTTACTCATTTTTTATTTTACAATTTATAAATAGAAAAAAAGTAATTATTCACCTGGACAAGGTTATTTGTATAAATTAAATAAAAAATTGAAAATAATTAATAAATTATTTCCACATTTAGCTCTGTCACATTTTGACTTACGTTACGTAAGTGCGTTTAACCAATGCACATTAAAACAACTACTTTCCGGGCGAATACCCCGCCGGACATTGAATTACATAATGTACACTTGCTGTTACATATCAATAAAATATTGCATAATGCAACAAATTTTGATTCGAGAAAAATTCAATTCAAAAACAACAAAAGAACGATTTAGTAACGTTCTTCCATCTATCCCTCGTCAGTACAGCTCTGCCTTACATAACTTAAAGATGTTAAAATAAATCAACCAAAGCAATCCAACTATATTCAGTCGAATTAAATCAATTATAATGAATCAAATTTAACTAAATCGATTTAATTTAAATTAAACCAAATTAATTCAATCCAAATCAAAACTGAATAAAATTAAACGGCGGGTATTTGGCTGGGAAGTAGTTGTTTTAATGTGCATTTGTTTGACGTACTTACGTAACGTAAGTCAAAATGTCACAGAGCTAAATGTGGAAATAATTTATTAATTATATTGAAATTAATTTAATTTAATTTATTTAAATAACTGTGACCAGGTGAATAAATACTCTTTTCTATTTATATTAATAGCCATCGAGGCCTTTATTCAAATCTGAACCGAGATAAGTTTTTGGTGAATTTACGATAGCAGTTCAGGACCGCGCATCCTTGCTTCGCCCGTCATTACTATCAGAGCACGCGGCTGGCAAGGATCGCCCTTTTTGGTTAATTTAATTCAATTCGTATCGTTTAATTTTATTCGGTTTTGATTTGGATTGAATTAATTTGGTTTAATTTAATTTAAATCGATGTAGTTTCATTTGATTTAATATAATTGATTTAATGTCAATGAGTATAGTTGATTTGATTTGGTGGATTTATTTTAACATCTTTAAGTTATGTAAGACATAGCTGTACTGACGACATGTTTTCCGATAGTAACGTTCTTTTGTTGTTTTGGCATTGAATTTTTCTCGGATCAAAATGTGTTGCATTATGCAATATTTTATTGATGTGCAACAGCAGGTGTACATTTTGTAATTCAATGTCCGGCGTGGGTATTTGCCCAGAAAGTAGTTGTTTTTATGTGCATTTGTTTAACGTACTTACGTAACGTAAGTCAAAATATCACGGACATATGGAATGAGTATCAAATAAAAAAAAATAACTCTAATTATTCATGCACCATCAAACATTGTTTTTCATCCTTTTATTTTACAATTGAAATTATCGACGAGAAGGAAATGCAAAACATGTCTAATTAATCATTAAACTTGAATTGTTTCTGATCCTTTTTGTTTTGTAATCGATATTCGAGATTATCGACTGAAAGCACTCTATACCCAGTTAATTAGTAAAATAGGGTAGAACGTATTTACTGTATCCGATCACTAGCTATTATCAACAGCAACTAGCAACGTGAGTACGTAGGAACGTAAGTGAATACATGCAGCAAGCAGAAATCGAAATCTTTGTACACAATATACAACAGTCAACTGAGTTTAATAGTTTCTCTCTAATCAGTAGGGATAGTTAATGGATTCTTTAATATTGACAAATTATATCTTGTAAAAAAAGGATTTAAAGCATTTATAAATAGAAAAGAGTATTTATTCTCTTGGTTGCAGTTATTTAAATAAATGAAATAAAAATGATTTGAAAATAATTAATAAACTATTTCCACATTTAGCTCTGTGGCTTTTGACTTACGTTACGTAAGTACGTTAAACAAATGCACATTAAAACAACTACTTCCCGGGCAAATGCCCATGCCCAAGCATTTATGATAATAATAAAAGAGAATAATAAATAAAATTATGAACATAAGAAAAAAATGCACAAATTAAATGAAACGCAACAGTTTTTTTTTATTATCACAGTTTTTATCGTAGAAGTACTACTACAAATGTTTTTGCAATAAATAAAACTGTGAAATTGAAAAGCACTATTGGGTTTTAATTGATTTTTAATTATTCAGTTTCGTAACAGTTTTTTTTTTAGTTTTGCAATTTTTTTATGAAAAAAACTGCTACAATTGTTTCGCCAACATCAGGTAGATGATTAATTATCTATCTAATGATGTCACTGTGTTTACGAAACAATTGTAGCAGATTTTTTACAATAGGAAACAAGGAAACTAAAAAACGTTTGTATTTTATTTAATTTGAGAATATGCAGCTTCACAATTTTTATTTTTAGTTTCACAGTTTTTACTGCAGAAACTCTGCTACAAATGTTTCTACAATAAAAAAGCTGTGAAACTAAAAAAAAAAAACTGCTGTTTTATTTAATATAATTAATTAAATTTATTTAAGCTATGAATATTTAGTTTTACAACATTTTTTTTTTTTTAGTTTTACAAGTTTTTATTATGGAAAAACAGCTACAATTGTTTCGCCAACATCAAGTAAATGATTAATTATCCATCTAATGATGTCACTATGTTTACGAAACAATTGTAGCAGAATTTTTACAATAGAAAACAATGAAACTAAAAAAACGTTTGTATTTTATTTAATTTGAGAATATGCAGCTTCACAATTTTTATTTTTAGTCTCACAATTTTTACTGCAGAAACTCTGCTGCAAATGTTTCTACAATAAAAAAACTGTGAAACTAAAAAAAACTGCTGTGTTTTATTTAATATAATTAATAAATTTATTTAAGCTGTGAATATTTAGTTTTACAACAGTTTTTTTTTAGTTTTACAAGTTTTTATTATGGAAAAACTGATACAATTGTTTCGCCAACATCATCAATCATTATTATCATTAATTAATTATTTAATTAATTATCTATCTAATAATGCCAATATGTTAACGAAACAATTGTAGCAGAATTTGTACAATAAAATATGGACTTTAAAAAAATTACAGCCTCAACAATTATTTTACTAAAACACAGTTGCTCAAAAACTTTATGACTATAAAAATTGAATAATAGACACTTTTTAGAATTAACTCAATTAATTTTTAATGAAAACTTGTAATAAAGCACAGTGGTCTCAAAAACTTTATAAGTATGCAAATTGAATAAACCAAATGATCGTTTTTTTGTGTAAGTCGTCATTATTATCAATCTACAATAAAATACTTTTTAACTTTGTATTACTTATATTTTTTAGTGACTATAGATTCGAGGCGGAGAGTATCATTATAAAACTAAAACTAAAATTATAAGTAATACAAAGTTAAAAAAGGTTTTATTTAATACACTTTTTATATATTAAATAAAAAATGATTTGAAAATAATTAATAAATTATTTCCACATTTAGCTCTATGACTATTGACTTACGTTACTTAAGTAAGTTAAACAAATGCACATTAAAACAACTACTTCCCGGGCAAATACCCACGCCGGACATTGAATTACTTAATGTACACCTGCTGCTGCATATCAATAAAATTTTGCATAATGCAACACTTTTTATGTATAATTTATTTTATACAAGATTTCTTCGTGAGAAATCAATTAAAATGTTCATAATTAAGAAAACACCTTTATAAATACTTTATTATAATAAAAATTATATCCATAGTTTTCAAATGGATTTTTATTATTATTTTATTAATTACTTCAAAAGTGTTTTCCCAATTTAAGAACATATTTATATTTATATCCCACTGAGAAAGCTTACATCTAAATAAATCGATTATAAAGCAGCAAACAAAGAAACACGCAACAGAAACCCGTTTTCCTTGTAATTACATCTTCCTGTTTTTTTTTTTTTTTGTTGACGCTCTGCATTCGTGCTGTTTTCCGTTTTTATTTCTTTGCGTTTCCCCTCTTTTCTTCCGTTTCACTTTTTCCTTTTTTGTACTCCATTCGATCCGGCTCTCCTCCAGTTTTGTTTATTTACAATGGAGGAAACAGAAATTCTAAAGCGCCTCGCGTATTTTATGCACATAATATCCGAGGATGAATAAATTTCCATAAAACGCCGGAGGGGTGAGTGGGAAGGAAGGGGGAATTACACAGCGACCACTAATTTTATTTTTGCGGCCGGATTAAAAGGGAATTATCTCGGGAGGCCGAAATTAAATTGCTTTATTTTTGTTGTTGATGTTAAGGTTTTTTTTCTGTCTACATAAATGGGATTTGATATCAATTGATTTAAAATCAAAATTGGAAGCAAATTGTTGGTTACGAGTTGCAAAATTAATAGCCAGGAGCAAATGTGCTTGTTATCCATGTCAAACGGGGACGAAATTAATTAAAAACATCACTAACAGCAATACAAAGAGCTGCAACGTACTCTTTCTGTATATTAGCTCATTTTATTACCCTAAAAGAGTACATAATTTTGAATTAATCGAGGATTGATGAAATTGTTGGTTACGAGTGCAAAAATAATAGCCAGGAGCAAATGTGCTTGTTATCCATTCCATGTCAAGCGACGACGAAATTAATTAAAAACATCACTAACAGCAATACAAATAGCTGCAACTTACTCTTTCCGAATATTAGCTCATTTTATTGCCCCCAAAAAGTACATTATTGTCAGTACAACTAGCATGTTCGTGGCAAACACTTCATTTTTCCCCAACAGTTCCGACGAACAAATCTGTCGGACAAGGTAGTTTTGCTTGCTGTGGAGAGCGCTCTTTATGGCAAAAGCATCTTTAGTAGAGCTTCCATACAGAGCTTCCATACAGAGCTTCCATATCGAGGACGGGTTAATAACTCCCACCACCGTTTTTTTACACGATCGGCCGTAGTCGTGGAAGAAAGAGAGAAACGGTGTGAAATGCACGATTAGAGGACGTACGTTAATTTTTCATGCATCGTTTTAGAATCGACGAGAACCGCGTGAATGAGTGAATCCTCCCAATTTAAATAAATATGCATACGGTTTTAATGTTCATTTGCATTTTTCTCCATTTATTCAGCAATTTCTTCCATCGGCAGAGCGAAATCGTTGGATTTTCGGTATTTTCGTATGAGAAAATTTATACTTTTCTTTTCAATTTCTAAAGATCATGAAAAACGCTACCTGATGTACTTCTTGATGTTAAATAAGCTAAACATATTTTTAATAATACGGGGTATATCATTTTCCCGATTCTTATTAAATAACCTTTACAATGATATCGCATTTTTAATACTTTTAATTAATTATTCCGAAACACGTATTTATTTTTTTTTTGCATTAAATATTTTCAATTTAAAAATTGTTGTATTAAAAAATATGATATTGTTATGCAACAGTAAATGTCCATTATTGAACATTTGTTTTAAGTACTTATATAACATAAATAAACATGTCACAGAGCTAAATGTGAAAATAATTTATTAATTATTTTCAAATTATTTTTATTTAATTTAAATATTGATAAACCAATGTAAGAAAATATTCTCTGTTCCACACCACCTATGGGTCGATTAATACTTTTACCAAAAATAACTGGAAATGTTATACCGGATATCTCAAACTAACCGTGGAATCAAGTCTATGTCAGAACTTGATTTTTTCAAATGAGGGTGTTTTATTTCCATTTATGCAGTTTAGTGAAGAATTTAGTGCTGCATTAATACATATCAGCTTGCCTCTACCTATCTTAGCTTATACAATACGCGTTTCTATTTGAAAACAAAATCAATAATCTCTGGATATTATGTCAATTTTTGATATTTAAAAAGTTATGAACAATTTCAATTTCAATTTACTTTATTAACGGAATCTCCATTTCCAAATTACAATTATAATTACATATTAAAAATTTTATAAGAAAAGTGTGACGCTCTAAAAAGATTATAAAACATATGTATATTAAAAAAAGGCAAATTACCAATCAAACATTACGACAAAATACAAAATAAAAATAATACGCATCAAAATATTTATTTATCAATCCCAAACAGTTCATTGTGAAAACAAAATGCAACCGGCTTATTCCTATCTTCAAGTGATAATAAAAAATATAGATAAAAAAAAATTAAAAAAAAAAATTATGTAGTATGAATGAGATGGGAAATATCCATGCGGCGTAAATGGGCTGTGAAAACTGCAAATGAAGAAGTGAAGAGCATAAAGTTTGAATTGGTAGACAAATCGTTCGCATACCTCATCATACGATCAATAGGGTTATACATACCATATTTTGTGGTGTGAAAACTAATGCGAAATATTGGTCGTTGTCTGGAATGAATACTCCGAGGTATGTTAAAATCCAACGCTCCCACCAATTCACTGCAATTCACAAACCCATTTACTAACTTAAATAATAATTTAATGTTGAAATTAATCATTTTTTGTGGTCTTATATTTCAAAACTGAATAAAAACAATTAAATTTTCTGTCAACGCAATATGATTGAAAAAATGCTTAATAATCTAAATCTTTTCTCATAAAGTAAATTTTGTATAAAGGATGAAACAATACGCAAAATGATTTTTTTTTCTTTTTTTTATTTAAATGGAACATCCTATATTTTTTTATGAAATTTCGATGAAAAATTGCCTGTTCTTTCATGTTTGTATAACAAACTATACTTCTATTTATTACAGTTTTTTTACAATTTCAATTCAAAGTACATAATTGAATGTTTCTCTTATTGAACAAATGCAATTCCTTCATTTACATATTTAATATAAAGACAATTGTGTGTGCACAAATATTTGGGGGTTATTATAAAAGCAAAAAAATCTATTCTTTTAAATGTTATTCAATAGAAATATTTGATTCGAATACGTGAATTACATACATAGACATTTTAATGGAGGATAATTTTAATATTAACAAAATATTATGATTTAAATATTGAATTATTTCATTAAGCTTGTTGATACACTTTCGTTTTTTTCAGCCTACGCAAATCATTTAAAATGTCATTTTAATAAGCATATACGAATATTTAAAATATTTTTAGAATAATCACCAAAATATATTTTTTGTTTGTTTCTAATAATTAAAGTTTTGTTTATTGAAGAAGTATGTCTAACAGTACTAGTGTTGCAAAAATAAATAAAAATGTACATTACTTATTAAATATGATATTAAATATAACAAGGACTACTAAATAATAAAAAATGTGTATTTGCATTTTGATTTTAAATATCTGCAAAATGGTAAATGGCAGTAATTTAATTTGTTATATAAAAAATAAAGAGGGCCCGTTTTCATTTTGAAATGGCATAAAAAATATAGGGTGTTCCGTTTAGGCAAAAATAGAGGAAACTCATTTTGCGTATTGCTTTACCCTATATATAAAAAAATATTCTAAGAGAAAAACGACTATTCCTTTTATTATTAAATATTTTTCCAATTATATAGCGTTAACGAATATCTATTTCGTTTTTAATGTTTGCAATAAAAATTTTAAACATATTTTGACTTCAACTTTCATTTGTTTATAAGTTTTAAATATAAAAAAAATCGACTTAATAAATCTTATTTAAAAAAAACGTTAAATTGAAAATCGTTGTAAAAATATATCATTCTATTAAAAAAAAAACATATAATTGATACGCCACGTGAATATTTAAAAACCCTGTATATATGTGGCTACAAATTATATAAGTACTTTTTTTTCTCTTATTTTTTTTTTTTTTGAATTACTGAGATAATGGACTTCACGGCAATATTGCGCTACCCTGTTTGAAATTTACTAGACTTTGCTGTTAATTTGAGACACACTGAATAATATTTTAAAACTGTTTCTACATGAGAATATTATCCAGGAATAGTACTATAAATACACCACATTTTATTCCTGTGACTTTATTCTGTATTCAAGTATAATATTTTAGAATACTGTCTAAAAAAATGATGATTTTCAAAAACATTGAAAAATCTCAATACTGTTACACGAATTTTGAAAAAAAAAAATTCAATAGAAAATATAGGGTTCCATTTAAAATAATAAAGCTTGTACGTACTTCCGGTATAATTGGAAGTGATAAAATCTTGAAAATATTTTAATTTATAAGAGAATATTGGTTTATATAAACGATGAAACTTGCATTCGAATCTAGCAATAGAAAATCCATATACTTTTAAGGCTGCGGTTTAGTAGAAAGAGATATCTATATAGAAAAATGGAAATAATCGTTTAAAAAAAAGAGCCATTCTTTTGGATTTAATAATATGAATATGAATTTATATTTTTTTATCTACCAAGTATAAAGTATCAGTCTAAATAAAAAATAAATTGTTAATTTTCGTGTATTACGTCAATTTACTAGTTCAAGTTAAAAAAGAAAATTGTAAGATTTAATGAAATTAATAGGTCATGTCTGCTAAGTTATTTCAATGCAGAATTTAGTGAAATCCTTTAAATTTTCATTGCACAAGTTTTTATTAGCAAAAATATAATTTGAAAATTGCTATAAATTTGATCAATTTTCATTGTTTTTCATAATTGATTTTCACACAAATTAAACATTAAAATAATTTTTAATTCATCTGATGAAATTAGTGATCGCCAATATTTATATAGCCATCTCTTTCGTCTAAACCGCACCCTTAAGGTGAGACACCCCATATAGGAACCGTAATGAACTGCAAAATTGTTTTTTTTTTTCAAAAAAGATTTGAATTTATTTCTCACAAATTTTTGAGAAATCAAATTGAAAGAGTTAAATACTTTAATACTTTTCAATAAATGTAAACGAATTTATAATTACATTTATTTAATAAACAAAAAATAAATAGAATAATAAAAAAATGTAAATGAAATTAAAATTGATTTTTCACAGTGTAGATTAATATTAATCGGAAATTACACTATTATTTTCCTTGCCCTTAAAAAATTTAAATAATAACTTTTTAAATATAATTTTCGAGGATTATACTTCCCATTGCTTTATAGTGAAGTGTTTAATATTGATTGGTTAGAATTTGAAGGTGAAATTTGTGATTTTAATTTAATATTTGAAAAATTTTATAACACACTAGATGAAGTGTGTGATAAGTATGTGCCTAAAAGGAAATCCTGAAAAAAAAAAGAATTTATCCATCATGGTTCAATTGTCAAATTATAAACTGCATAAATAATAAAAATTGATACAGACTTAAATTTAAGAAAAATCAGACACTTCATATTCGAACCGCAGGGGAATTTTCGAAAATTTAATAAGGATTAATCCTACTTGTTTTTTTGTTGTAAGTTCAGCAATAAATTTTAATTTAATTTTACAAATTGCTATTGTTCAAAATATCTCTGAAACAAATGAAAATCAGACTTAAGATATGAGCTTATTTCGCTAATTTTTGCTTCCCTGCCATATCTTTAAAATATTTTCATTTCCTCTCGAATAACCATGTATTCACAGCTATTGTTATTGTTTCATCTATTTTATATCTTGTACTTTTTTTAAGAAATACATTTTTGTAAATAGAAAAGAGCGGCAGTTGAGGGTCGCTCTTTTTAATTAATTTGATTCAATTCTTTTCGTTTAATTTTATTCGGTTTTGATATAAATTGAATTAATTTGGTTTAATTTAATTTAAATTGATTTAGTTTAATTTCATTTAATAATTTAATTTTGCTGATTGTATTTGAATTAATTTAATTGATTTATTCTAACATTTTTAAATTATGTAAGGCATAGCTGTACTGACGAGGGATAGATCCCGAAACACGTATCTGCAGATGGCCTTATATTAAGTAACGTTCCTTTTGTTGTTGTTACATTAAATTTTTCTCGGATCAAAAATTTGTTGCATTATGCAATATTTTATTGATGTGCAACAGCAGGTGTACATTATGTAATTCAATGTCCGGCGTGGGTATCTGCCCGGGAAGTAGTTGTTTTAATGTGCATTTGTTTAACGTACTTACGTAACGTAAGTCAAAAGCCACAGAGCTAAATGTGAAAATAATTTATTAATTATTTTCAAATCATTTTTATTTAATATACATTTTTGTATTTTATATGTACACCTTAATCTAAGATTTATTTGTATTGACCTTAAGTTACATTTAAATTTCTCGGTAATTGATACATGTATCTGTTGAGAAATTAAATAAATTAATAAATATTACTATCACTTTTCCTTTTACATAACCAATAATAACGAATTTCCCCTTGACGTTATGTTTGTTCATTACATGAATTGGTGCAGCACTTTTTACACTTTCTGCACTAAAACTGTTCGTTACATGCACTAAGTTGAACTGAACTTGAACTGAACTGTGTTCGTTTGAATCAGCACCGAACCTGCACTTTTTGGCCCTGGTCCGGAGTATGTGTAATTAGTGCAGCTTAAAAAAATAAGCTGGAAAGTCATATGTCAACAGTACAATTTTTAAATATGGATATAATTATCTATTTCAAATATTATTATATTAGTGAGTTATTTATTATTTTATACTATTATTATTTGTTTTATTATTTTAGGGGCCCTTCAAATATTATGTAAGCACTATATGTACGAATGAAAAATAAAATACTTGTGCTGACAGCTCCTTACTTCAGGGGAATATACTGGTAGAAATATATATATATATTTTATAAAACATACTTTATTAAACATTTTAAAATAATTTATTCTATTTCTTCAAATATACTACGACATACTTTCTTCCTCATACGATGACCTTCTTTTACAGATGATTCACCAGTTAAACAAGGCTGTGTTTCAGGTTGTTCATCTGCATATTGTTCATTGTCATCCATGATAATATTGTAAAACATAAAAAAATGTGAAGCCAAATCGAAATCCATTTTATTATTAAGACTATAACTGTTGTCTTGTCACTCAACATGCAATAAACTGCACGCAAAGCGTTCGTTGCAGTCAACCCCAGCTCATGAAAACTGGCATGTACTAGCCTGCACCGGTGACGTCACAACCTGCACACTGTTCAAGTTAGTGAGGAACAAACCTATTATCAAGAACAAAGTACTATAACATTATTAACCTGAAACACAGCTTGAAATGTCATATTTAAAAAAACCGGACTATAAACTTTTAAATGAAAGCAATCTTTACCACACTAAATTCTTGGGGCGTCAAATTTGAAATGTCATATTTTAAAAAAAAACAGACTATAAACTTTTGAATGAAAGCAATCTTTACCACACTAAATTCTTGGGGCGTCAAATTTGAAATGTCATATTTTAAAAAAAAACAGACTATAAACTTTTGAATGAAAGCAATCTTTACGATTACATCTGCATGTGATTAAAAGTTAAAACAGCGTGAAGAACATACGTAATGGAACACACACACTGACAAGCCATCCACTTTAAAAAGATCCGGCGCCGTTTATTGCCGCCGTTAAAGTTCCCAGCTTCCTCTCCTGCAAGCGGCATCCATTCCATTCTACTTTTGCGATCTACGAAATTATGACGGTGCCAAAACGATGCCCCGGAGCGAAAATCCGGCGAGTACAAAGGGGAATTCATTACGCGCTCGCGAAACGCTTTCAAAATCGACGATCGAGCCTGAACTTTTGACATTTCAACATTTTCAGAAAGCCCCTTGAAAAAAAATCCCATCGATGTTAATTAATATAGTGCTCGCCCGTTTTTATTTTTTGTTTGTTTATTTTTGTTGATGTCATCATAATCGATTTTTATTTCGTGTGTCACTAAAAATATCCGCGGGGGAAAAGGGAACGGGGGGAGATTTAAAGTTTCACGCTCCGGTGTTTTATGGATGAGGCCCTTTCACCATCATAGCGGCGTGGGTTGTTAAAAGTTTGATTGTTGTTTGTGAATGGGCCGGAATGTGCTCGCAGTCAATTGAATTTTATTTCGGGGGATCGCGCGCGAAGTTATCTATTAAACATAGTTTTAGTTAAAGTTAAAACGAAATTGTGGCATCGTTCGGACGGCAATGAATATTTAACGCCGGCAAATATTGATAATTTCGATCGATGTTGCACGCGCTCGTTACGTTGCACAAGTAATTTCCCGGCGCATTCACCACATTTGCATATTGTTAGTTTTTTTAAGTGGAGCTATTAAAGAGTAATTTCACGAGCGATTTTGAAATTCATTTCGAATTTGTATTGAATTATAAATCCATCGATGGATTGTATGTAAAAAGAACAAAGATGAATTTAGCGATTAACTTGGGTTAATTTTTATTTTGCCGTTTCTGCTAATGATATTAAAATATGTTATATATGTAAAATTGTATTATTCTGTTTATATGTGATTTACAGTTATGCTATTTATCTAAACATTTTGAATATTGTTATTATTCTGTATAAAGGTGCTTTACCGTAAATAAATGAATTGAAATGAAATGAACTATTATTAAAAATATATATTATATGATCGAACTTTTCTGCCCTACACTGCTTTCATTTTTTTTTTATTTATTTTACATTTTATTGACACAGGTGAAAAAACTTTTCTTCATCAAATTTATTTTACATCCAAATGTACAGTTCGATCATGAAGTGAACATTCTCAATGTAATACGGTATCTCGTGTATCTGATACAGATAGTGTATCTGTATTCCATTAAGAAAGGTCACTTAGTCCATTTGTATCAGTGTATACAGACACAGAAACACTGTAAAACTTTTTATTGTAGGACCTTCAATTTTCATTTTACAAGCGGAAGAATTTCGTCTATCTGATAAATTCCCTTAGAAATAAACAATTATTTTTATAATCTTGTTTTATGTTGGCTGTGGAGACTTTAATTATTTAAATAATTATTTTTATGTCAAATAAAACATCAAAATGCCGTCATATTTTGAAAACACCTCCAGAATATTGCAGACAATAAAAGTAGTGTGGATAAATGTAAGGAAGCCATTCTAGGGTAAGAAATAACAAACTAAATTCTAATATTCTTTCAAATACTCGGCTTTAACTTTAGAATACAATTTATTTTTTTCAATTAAACATTTTTCATTTACTATTAAATGTTCATTCGCAAACGTATTTGACAAAATTCACCGCGAAAAATTACCATAATGGACACGTCATCCTTTTTTTTAAATAAAAAATTTCAAAGCATTCTAGATGAGAACAGTTTTCAATGAAATGGAATTTGAGGGTTTACTTACGTGCAAAAACGTATAAAAGAAGAAAAATATTTTATTGTATAAATCCATTGTTTATATATTGAACAATATTAAAGCAAATATTCAAAATAATAACTTAATTCATCTCCAAGTTACAGCGAAAATAGTAACAGAAAGTACAAGAAACTAATTAGTCGAATCATCAATAATTGCAAATATGTTTTTTTAAATGTAAACATTTCTTGATATTATACATGTGGACTGTGCATTCATTCAATTTCAGAACTTGCTCACAGAATGCAGTATTGTTGTTGTGCGTTACTTGAAATAATTTTTAAATATAAGCTAGTATTTATTGCGGAATGTTAAAATTTTTTGTTACTAAAAGTAGAGTCAGGTATTGTTGTTGTAGATTGCTTAAAATACTTTGTAAATATCTGCGTGTTGTATTGCGGAATGTAGAATTATTTTGTTGCAATAGATTATTAGGTACATGCAAAAATGATGAGTGCGCCGGGAGTTTACAAATGCAGAGCACTCATTTTGTGATTCTGTTGTTATTTATGATTAATAATGCATAACGAAATCAAAGCCAAAGCCTTCGAAATTACTAAATTATTAATAATAATCAAATATTAATAAGCTTTATTAACCGACAGCTTGCACAAATTAATTACAGTATTTTTAATAAATCGTTTAGGTACAGAGCATATATAAATAAATATTTAGCAGCTGCTTATTTAAATCTTAAAAAAACTATACTCTAATAGATATAGTCTAGATATTAAAACGTAATTCCGTTATATAGTCCACTAGTATTGTTAAAGTTTACAATTGGTTCCACCTTGTGGCACGCGGCTATTGATAGTGTAACAAACAAACGAAATCAGAAAGTACAAAATGATTGTCTGAAATATATTTACGGATTACAAAAGTGTAATTGAATATCCCATAAATTTAAAGATTGCAGTTGATTATCTATATAAGAGCTTCGAACAATACAGGCGACATACTACATGTATTGATATTAACTAAACACCCGCCATATCTATATAATAAAATTTCTTTTGAAGAAGACATTCATAATATCAACACCCGTTACAAAGGCAGGTTATCACCCCCTAAATATGGGTATGTAATTTTTGAACGTTCATTATTTTATAATATATATCGATTTTTTAAGATAGACCACAAGCATTCAAGAATCTTTCTCTGCAAAAATCAAAGAAAATTAGAAAACGTCTGTGTTGAAGCGATATGTTAATGTCATTGTTTTCTTGTTTGTTTAATATTAATTTTATATAATTTTCTGTAATCTATATAATTATATTTTATGTTCCTTGTAACTATAAACTATGAAACGTATATATTTTAGGTTTAGATGGAAGAAAAGTGAGCGTAAGCTTAACTGAATCGCAGCTAATAATTTACTTGAAAAGATTATTATTTTTATGTACTATAAACAGACTAAATTGAAATGATATTATTTGTATTTTTTGTATTTAAGGGGGGCGAGCACTTTGAAATTTAAAAAAAAATCGAAATTTATTTTTTTGCATTATCAACATTCTTATACTGTCTAGCATGTTGTGGCAAAATGCCAATTCGGTATCCGAAGTTGTTCCAAAAATACAGCAAAAAATATTAGTTTTCCGTTAAAAGTATTAGAATACAATTCAAATCTTTAAACGCGTTTTTCTCAAAATAACATTTTTTAACCTCGCGATTCTTTGTGGTTTTTGTAGAAAATTAAATTGTCTACAAGATAACGTAGGATTTTTTGGATACTCCAATTTTTCGATTTTGTGCGCATTTCAGTAGCGATTTTTTTGCGAAAAATCTTACTTTTTATTACGAGAGCCGCCATTTTGGTAATTTTGCGAATTTAAAAAAAAAATCCTATGGTACCTTTGAGATTATTTAGTATAGGTATCGGAATACTGATTAGTTTTTCTGTCTCTATAACATATAGAAAACCCAAATTCCTACAATCCTACTGTCCAAAAAAACACCTTAATTTTGACCTGCTTAGTAGGGGTCACCCTTAAGAGGAATGTCGTTAAATAAAGGAATAAATAAAATTTAAGTGCATTTAATTTATAAAGTTTCTGGACTTACACAAAAATATGTGCTTACTTTTTTTCCTACACAAACATATAAAAAAATAAAGATACTAATGTATAGTATTTGCTTACTTTGTAGCATATATTCATACATTTGCATATAAAAATAAATGACAATACTAACGTAAAACTCTACAAGATTTCTTAAATTTACGTTGAATATGTCAAAATTATTTGATAAAGCATTTACTGCATTACACATTGAGTTTGTTTGTGAATATAAACAATGGATCATTATTTGGATGGATTTGATATTGATATGGATGGATATATAAAATCTACATTTGAATTTATTGTTGCACTTAAGAACTACAAAATTTAATTCATAAAGCATTTAAGCATCCTAAAAAAAAACACTTTATTTAAAAAAATAATAATTTGGGTCATAATTCTTCTTTTTTAAACTGAGAGTATACTAAATTATTTTGCAAGCTCAGCCGTAGGATGGTCTTAAATATTATATTCCCGAATATTATTAGCGAATCCAAGAAATGCTAAAAATATAATTAAGCATTTAGTCGTCTATTTATAGTTTTGCCGCGATCAGTGAATAAAACTCAATTTCCGATCAATCGCAGACTATTAGTTGGAGCATAAATCTTTGATTTTAATAATGGATTATATTAAAATTCTATTGGTCATGGTGAATGCGCCGGGATATTCGGAGTTGCCTTCACATCGGTGCTGTCTTGTAGTAAGCAATGATATTTATTGACGTATTTATACATGGTAAAATACAATTCAATCTATTTTAGTCTTTCAAAAATCCCTCTTTCAGCCAAAAGTCACAGTCTTATGTGTCATGTCCGTCTTTTAGTCGTCGATGAGAGATGAGATTGTGAAATTTTGGAGGAACATATAGCTTTCGTTTTAAGCAGAGTTGGCTTAGAATGTTTTGGTTTACTGGTAGTAATAAATTTATTAAAATATGATAAAATGGAGTTATTTAACACTACTACAAAAAAATGTGTTTAAAAATATGTCTAGTGCTATAGCCTAAAAAGATTTGCGTACAGCTAAAATACAAATTAATGCACCTGCTTCAACAGCAACGGATTTGTATTACTAAGTTTTGCAAATGGTAATGGATTGTCAAAGTGATATAAAAAAATATAACTTGTCAAATGAATTTAGATTTTTTTATATATTTTAGCGTCTGGCGATCAGTGAATTTATTTTGAATCTGCTTGATCTTTTCCTTATGAAGCTATTTAAGGTGATAAAATGTTACAGCAATACTCAAGGTGAGGCCGAACCTGGCACTACTCCTCAGAAGCCTCATTGATGTAGTATTAATATAAAAGAAGATTAGTAGTTGTAGACTTACCAGCTCTAAAGCCGTGTTGCTTAAGAGGGATGTTTGATTGTAACACTGTAAAATGAGATGTAATCATCTTTTCGAATATTTTAGGACAGTATCGAAACTGGTCTGAAGTTTTCCACTTTTTTGTTATCACCAGATTTGTGGATGGGCGTAATATAGGCACTCTTCCAGCGAGTAGGAAATATACCACTTATAAGAGATTTATTAAATAAATTATTGTTTGAAAAAAGATTATATCGTTTAAACTAACGGGATAATATATATATATATATATATATATATATATATTCTGATATAAGTTTTCGACGATATTTATTCTAGAAAACACTGCTACACATTAATTATTAAAATAACGATTAATTTATTAATTCTTCTAAGACGCTTTTCTATATGTTTTTTATTTTTTTGTTTCAGATGTGTCCACTACCGGGATTGGTGCAACTACTTACAATAATATCAACAGTATTATTATTATGCGACGGGCTGATATCGTCGGAATGGAGTTTAAAGTGCGATCCCACGAAGCGTACGCTCCACATGTATGATATAGCTAATGTTACCTGTGATATAAAAGGTAATTTCAGATATGTTTTTTTTTGCTTAAATTAAACATCAAAGAAAATTCCTGGCGTTCGTATTAGAATTATAAAAAAAAATGGCTTGTTATTTTGTAAATCACGTTATGTATACAAATATCATATTATTGTTATTGTTATATCTCCTATTTAGTTTTAATGAATCATTAAATGAAATACAAACACTATATAAGTATTTGAAAAATACTTCTGTCTTAGTCATGGAGTGAAAATCTTTTTTCGCCTATACCAGCATAATTTTTATATCTTTAATATACTAATTGACATAGAAATGCGAACACTCAGGTATAAATCATTCTATTTTCATAATATTTTCTACAATTATAAGGGAAACTATAATTAATAAATGAACAAAATTTCTTTTCGATTCAACGAACTTGGCGAAAAAAAAAAACATCAATAATGTGTCAATATACACCCTCTAAGACGCCTAAGTTCGCTTCTATTTTGGTGATTGATATCCTCTTGTGCTATCTCATTCCAAGCAACTACTAACTTATTTTTGAGGGGGGTGCTGCAAATTAAGAAGTCTTCGGCCCATACCCACACATGCTCAATTGGATATATTTTTTTAAAGGATAGGTGAAAGATAGGATATTAAGGTTTGGATAATAAAATGAGGATGAACACAGACTGGCCTCGGCTACTCGTCTATTAAGCCAACATGAAATTTATATATATATATATATGTATATATATATATATATATATATATATATATATTTAACTATTAGGTTGATGCAAAAGAAATGTCGGATTTTAACCATTAACTTTAATTGAGTATAACTTTTTATAAAATAAACTTTAATAATAAAAATAAGAACCATTAGAATTAATACAACTTTGCCAACAAGAAACAAGTTTATTTATGCCGGTATCATAGAAATCTGGAGTTCTTGAAGCAACGAAAGAATTGAAGGCGGTTTCAGCATCTCTTTGATTTTTGAAGCAATTATCACGCAAGAAGTTGTCCAGATGCTTGAAAAAGTGGAAATCAGTAGGCGACAGTTCGGGCGAGTATTTTAAATGGTCCAGAGTTTCGTAATCCAACTTATGCAGCTTTTGTCTTGTCATAATTGAAACATGTGGCCGAGCGTTGTCATGATGAAGAATTGGGCCTTTTCTCTTAACCAATGCCGGCTGTTTCTGTCGAAGTTTTTCGTGCATTTCCTCGGTTTGTTGACAATACTTCTCCGCTGTGATAGTTTCGCCCGAATTCAGAAAGCTGTTATATATCAAACCCACCATAGACCACCAAATAGTCACCATAATCTACTTTTGATGCATATTTGGTTTGGGGAAGTGCTTGGGAGCTTCATCATGATCCAACCAATGGGCTGAATGTCTTCGGTTAGCATAAAGAACCCACTTTTCATCGCAGGTGACGATTCGGTTGAGAAACGAGTCGTTTTGGTTGCGAAGAAGTAGTGCAGATCAAAACGGCGATTTTTTTGATTTTCGTTCAGTTCATTCGGAAGCCATTTGTCAAGCTTTTTCACTTTCCCAATTTTCTTTAAATGTCGAACAACGGTTGACTGGTCAACATTGAGCTCTTCAGCAACTTTTCTTGTTGATTTGCTTGTGTCAGCTTCAATTATGGTCTTCAATTTGTGATCATTAACTTCTGATGGTCGGCTACCATGTTTTTCATCTTCAAGACTCTCATCATCATTACAGAATCGGACAACCATCGTTGCACAGCACGTTCATTAGCAATATTTTGGCCAAATGCTTCGTTGATATTGCGAGTTGCCTCAGCTGCTTTTTGACCTCGCTTAAACTCATTCAAAACTATCGTTCTTAATTGCTTATTTTCTGGCATTTCTAGAAAGATCAAAATATAGCAAAATCATAGAATATTTATAATAAAAATATAGAGCATATTTGTTGACTGTTGTTCGAAGGACCATTAATAAAAAATGAAAATAAACTTAATATTTCTATTTAAAAGAAACTATACAATTTTACAAATTTTAACGTGTCGTCGCTTGGTTGTTTTCTAGATCGCGTCTTGAAAAGAAGTGACCGTTTTCTTCGCCCTTGGCCTTGTCCTCGGTGTTGTAGGCGGAGCCTAATTGGTCAGGTGATAAGGGTGTGTGAATTGGTGGGTATCGCTATTTTCACCCACTACAATTACAGTGTTGCCAAAACGCCCTTATCAACCTCCGCGTCTTGAGCACTGGCGGTCTGGTCGCCAGATGTTGTTTTTGGGAAATGTCTTTCGTAGCCCTTCGAGGAACCCACGCACAAAGCCTATTGTTCGCCCTCTTGACACTACACTTAATTGGTGTCGTAAATATCTTGAGCGGACGACCAGTCCGCGTTACAAATTCACAAAATATGTAAATGAGGGTTGGGGTTGCGACAACGCAGGTAAAGTCGCAACAATATTCTAAGCTTTAAAATAATATATATTATGTCAATAATTATTTAAAATTTTATTAAATTTTTAAACTATAGAGTTTAATAATATAAATTCCGACATTTATTTTGCATCAACCTAATAATTCCAAGTGGAAGATGTGGACAATCCCTAACATCTGTTCTCCAGAAGGAGAACTCTTCGTAAGAATTTCTCGAACGCGCACTTCCACGGCTACCGAACAATTGAGACCAGCGCCTCAACCGCTAGACCACCCTGGCCCAAAGCCAGTGCAATAAATTGATTTCAGCGTGCTCAACTAAGTTCATTGCGGCTCTTGTAATGTGTGGGCGAGTATTATTCTGCTGAAAAGTTCGATTTGGCAATGTCTGAAAATAGGGTACCAGAATTTATTCAATGTGACGTAAGACCATGATGCCTCAAACAAAGATTAGAGGTGACCTAGAGCCATGAGAAATGGCATCCCATACCATAACCTCAACAGTGTGATGAACGTGCCTTTCGACAAAAAATGTTGATTTCTTCTTTCAACGCGTTATCTTCTGCCATCATGTATCCCTAAACAGAATCTAGATTCGTCACTAAATACTATATAATTCCTCTCCTGATCCTACATTAATCGTTCTCTATGTCATTTGGAACGATTTCGTTATAGAAAGCATCTAGTGTGGACTGAATGAAAAAAAAAAGCCAAAGGTGTGAATCCGGCGGTAAACTGTTCGCATTCCAATCGGTCTTCTATGCTCTTCATATCACTGGTTTGTAATGGACCTGGTCGTGGAGAAACTATCTCTTAAAACCAACAAACTCTGATATTCACACTCTGTGATTTTTCGACGTGGTACTGTACCTCTAGCTCTTCGTGTTTTATCTTCTTGATCCCATGCCCAACAACATATTACTATAGTATCTAAACTTTTGTGCACCTGTCCCTAATTTCCTGGAAAGAAATCTTGCGAATAGTTGGACTTAGGTCCAACTATTCGCCCTCTATTAAACTCGAAAAATTGATTTGCGCGTCTTTGCTCCCTAAGCATTGTAAAAGATAACATCTTAGAAACGCACTCAGTAAAATTTAAATCGTTACTATGGCAAACATGTTAAACTTCACCGTCCTCACAAAATAAATAAACTAGCTGAATAAAAAAACGAAAACTTTTTCTGATACAACTGAATTTTTAATCGTTTTTTTTTTCTTTACACCAAGATAAGCTTAAATATAAAATTTTATAAAAATTAAACAATCAATACTATAAATGGAAAAGAGTATTCATTCATTTGGTCACAGTTATTTAAATATATATTAATTTATATTGTTTAATTTAATTTAAATTGATTTAGTTTAATTTGATTTAATATAATTGATTTAATTTTGCTGATTGTATTTGAAATAATTTGATTGATTTATTTTAACATCTTTAAATTATGTAAAGCATAGCTGTACTGACGAGGGATAGATCCCGAAACACGTGTCTGCAGATGGCCTTATATTAAGTAACATTCATTTTGTTGTTTTTACATTAAATTTTTCTCGCATCAAAATTTGTTGCATTATGCAATATTTTATTGATGTGCAACAGCAGGTGTACATTATGTAACTCAATGTCCGGCGTGGGTATTTTCCCGGGAAGTAGTTGTTTTAATGTACATTTGTTTAACGTACTTACGTAGCGTAAGTAAAAAGTCACAGAGCTAAATGTGGAAATAATGTATTAATTATTTTCAAATCATTTTTATTTAATATATAATCAATACTGTGATTTTTTTCTATGTCACTTAGAATATTTTAGTAAATATAAACTAGAAAATGGTAATCAGCCACCGTTTATATTTCTTGTGCAATATACATAAATAAATAAATTGTGTTAATATCAATTAATCTTGAATTATTAAAATCTCTTTAGATATAAATCATATTTACATGCAAAATTACAAAGCTTATGAAATCCACAACAGAAAACCCAACTTTACTTCTTCAAATCCCTGCAACTTTCCCAATTATAAATCACCTCGCGTCGTAAATTACCGATTTTACTTGGCAACAATTCGTTTACGAAACTTCGCGAAATTGATACGCTGTTGAGAAGACAACAAAAAAATCACGAAGTGAGAAATTTGATTTTTATCATCGCGGAACTGCAACGCATAAACACGCCGTGTAAAGTTGCTGGCGAAGTAAGTTCGCTGTTTGTGTTTTGTATGTGCGTGTGTTTGTGCAAGAGGGGAAATTTAATCATAAAACTTTCAACGAACTCCGCTATAAAGACAGGTTATTTGAGGTGTGATGGATTACAAGCGGGGTTTTTGTTTTGTTTATTTTTTGCTCACGAGGGGTAGGGAATGGAGGTTCTAATATACGTGATATTTATTATGCAGTGGAGTAAATTGGCGTCGTTATGGATCGATTTTGTAAATTTATGCATAAAAATATGTAATGTATAAATTAATAAGCGAATATTTATAAAAAATATATAAATTTTAAAATAACGACATATTTACGTAGAACCATTTGTTATTATACAAGGTGTATAGAAAATGAGTGAAAAGCTTTAGGTAGCGTGACTCTTTGACTCAATTTTAGATAAAAATATTAACGAAAATAAGTCACACGGTCTTTCCTTAAGCCTCACGGGCCACTTAAAAGAACTATACATTTGGCAACGCTGGATCAAACAAGTGTTATTAAAAATAATCATACATTTCACATGTCAAATTTGAAGTTTAAGATCAAAATTATAGAAACTGTTCAAACTGGTATCCATCAGTTTCTAAACAAATCTGGAGCCTCCGAGGAATAGAATTTATTACCCGGAGCAACATGTCTTCGGTAATTAATTCAACTGCAGCATTTATCCTGTTTATAACTTCTACATCATCCGCTGGAGGTGTTGCATACACCTTTTCTTTTAAAAAGCCCCAAATACAAAAATCGAGTGGATTCATATCCGGTGATCTTGCTGGCCATAGTATTGGTCCATTACGTCCAATCCATCTTTCGGGAAAATGTTCATCCAGCCACTCTTTAGAAATTCGTGCACTGTGAGCAGGTGCTCCATCATGCATGTATAGCATATTGTTTAATAAATTTAATGGAACATTTTCTAGAATTTCTTCTAAAACATTTACATATTCCACTGCATTTAATCGAGTTGGAAGAAAAGTTGGTCCAATAACACGTAAATTTAAAATACTAAGCCAAACATTTACCGAAAATTTTCTTTGATACCCAAATTATATGACCATCCGCTGATTTTCGTCTGCCCAAAAATGAAAAAATTATGGCTATTAAATACTCCTTCTCGCGTAAATGTACACTCATCGCTCCAAAGAATTCGAAATAATAAGTTAGGTTCCTTTTGAATTTTGTTTAAAATTGTGTTACAAAACGCTTTTCTATGCACATTGTCATTTTCATACAATGGTTGTACTTTTCGGATATGAAAAGGCCTTAACAGATTTTGATCCTATCCTAGATCGATATATTTCAAGCATTATGCAATGGTGATAAAATAATTTGTGAATAATTATCTCACAAACTGTGATAACTGTATGTAAAATTGTCATAGAATTAGTTTATAAAACTATTAAAAATAAAATAATACCTTCACTGTATATTTGTTTTGCTCTTTTATACGTTATTCGGTTGTTATAAATTTCTTTAAATGTCGTTTACAATATTTTTTTATTTTGTCAATAAAGATACAGTAATAATGTTTACAAACTAAAATTTATTTATATAAAAAATGTAAATCTAATTATATTATTTTTAATTTATATATTTCAGGTCCAAGATTATATTCTGAGTATATGTTGGTGATAAACTCGGACAATCACCACGTCGTCAAAGCCGATAAAGAAATTTGGCTGAGGGTGGATTCTAATGGAAAAATCGAATCTGAGAGTTTCAACATCACTGGACAATTTTTAGGTATGTTTTAATATACCATGCACGTTATTTTCTTCATATACAGTGATGGTATAAAGTATGGAACCAAGTAAATATCTTTAAAACAAAACGATATCTTTGAAATTGTCCAGCTAAATGCAATGGGGCAAAATACGTCTAATGTATAGTTAATACTATATACTTTATTTATTTACCTAAATGTTTTTTTTTACTATAATGTATACAAACTTAACAGTGGTTGATTTTTTTTTTTTCAACAAAAATAATGTAAAAATATTGTATATAGGTAACAAAGGCCAGGAACTAAACTTCCGAGAAGTAGAACTGGAAATATACAGGTCAATTAATAGCGAATAAAACACGCTTAACGTTATGGAAGAAATCTGGCATTCTCCCATCGAGGCAGCTCTTGTTACCTGTAATTAGTTAATCCGATGTAATCCGCTCAATGTATATATACCGGCATTTTTGTTCTTCCGTACATTACTCCTTGATAATAGTCACTGACCGAAACTAGTCTGAGAATAAAGTAAAGTCTGTGAAACATAATAAAACAAGTGTTTTAATTTTCTATCATTTTTAATTAAAAATGTTTCACCACAGGTTAAGTAAGGAATTTATTCAGAATATAGTCTAAGATATCGTCAATTTTTTTAATATACATATATAAACATCTTTATTTCTGAGATTGGAATATACAATTACAATACAATATCTAACAATACACTAACGTTCACAATATATTTCCAACTCTGAAACTGGCTATCGACCAGTGGTCTTTCAGCCTGTCTTTGTCCAGTCTATGTCTGCTTTTTAAAAATCGTGATCGCTAACGTCATTGTCAAGGTCCGGTTGATGTAATGAGATGAATGGTTGAAGTGGGATATTTGAATTTGGGTTGCGTGTTAGGGTTGCGGGGTATACACATGTGGTTAAGAATAGTGGTGATATTAGGGTTTGTGGCAAATTTTTTAATATATTTACTTGGTTTCATACATTATCCCAACCCTGTATATTATTTTTAATAAAACTTCTTTTATAAAACGATGTACTACCAGGGATAGACAAAATACTATGAACACCTAACGTATGCCATTCACACTATGTATATATTAATAAGAAGTGGGTTTTAGAGTTTTCGTCAAGCCTTAAGTTTTCATTGATGAAATACTATTACACTTTATCAAAAGAAAGTGTGATTTTATTTTATTTATTTTAGGTAAAGCAAAGGTTTCCGTCAGCGTCCAACAGCGCAGCAATAATGAGCCCAAAGCGGAGGAAATTATCGAAGTGACCGTTATTCGCCAGAAACGTGTAATCGACGTTATTTTCCACGTTTCCGTCATCGTGTTGGTCAGCGTGATGTACATCAATTTCGGCGCTGCCTTGAATTGGGGTAATCTGAAAACGAATCTTAAAAGACCGATCGGCCCGATTATTGGATTCGTCGGGCAGTTTCTTATAATGCCACTCGTGAGTATTTAATAACGGAAAACTACAAAAACAATTTTAGAAATAAAATAATTTTTATAGTATTTTGTGATTAATCTCCTAATTGATTCAGTAACGTAAATTAAAATTGTATTTTTTTAAATTTTATTTTAGAAATACAAATATTATACACTTGATGAAACATGGTCACAATATTAATAAATTAATAACATTGATTTATTTTTTATTTTAAATCACATGCATCTATGAAATCGCAGAATTTTTTAATGTATAACTCTGATGATTACTAAAATTTAATATCAATTTAAATATCACTAGAAATAATTTCTTTTCACTCATATCTAATTAATCAATTTCTATAAATCAATATTGTACACTAAGAATTCTTCGATTTCACAATATTAATAATTGTTATAATTGATATTTGATATTTTAATTAAAAAAATAGTAAAATATAGACGAATGTATAGCTATCATTTAGGGTATACATTCGATTTTTAAAATGCAATGGCAAAATACGACACACTGATGTGCTAATGACACCAACATGGAGCGATAAATCTCCCCAGATTTTTCGGCGTTAAATTTAACTGCAATAATTGTTCATCACTCTGTGTGTACCTTGAGTATTTGATTTGTTTCGAAATAATATCTATTCACTAGAGTCAACTACTTTATGGTATTCCTTTCTAAAACAGACATTTTGCCAAAGACGTCCGTATAATGAACATGCAGAGTCGTGAGATCATAAAGAGAAGATCGAAGAAGCAAGTCGAGAACTTGCGTGGAAATAAAATAATAAATAAATAATAGATTTCGATTTTCTGATATAAAAGTTTCATTTTGTAATTATCAAGTCTATAAATATATCTTTAATTCAATTAATTGTTCGAGGCTTAACTTTCTTACATTATAAACTCCGTGGTAACGGCGAGATAGAAGCCTATAAGAAAGGACTCTAAAACCTCGAACCGAGATCAATAAGTCCCAAGACTGACAAATAGATGGCGCCACTTTCTAATCCGAATATATGGGCCTATTCACAATCGCGCGGGAATAAGAACGGAATGAAAACGATAAATCATGAGACTTTCTGTATACGATTTGTTTCAGTTCTCGGTCCGTTACCGGGCGATTATGAATCGGCTCTATCACTCTTTAAGAAAAGTACCGTGATGAAAATATAGTTTACTTTTTGGACCAATTCAACTTTAATTTTATATATAAGTAAGACTTGAGATTTATTAACTGATGTGTTATTATTCTTACGATCCCTTGGAAGTTTATCTAATGCCCTATAAAATATGTAATGCTATTGAACTGATGTAACATCTCGAGAAAACAGGTTATTTTTTTGATCGATCATAATTTTGTTTATATCGAAGGGCACAATTAATAATCCTATTAATTTAACAATCGTTTAATGCTCTTAAATGTATTCCTTTTATTTTCACTATAAAGTCAATAAGAGTAAAAGAGGGAATGCTTTATTAATTATTTTCAAATTCTTTTTATTTAGTCTAAATAAAAGAACCGATGAACTACTCAAAATAACCGTTTCGCTAAATCAAGTAAACCGTCTTGGATCCATTCACTGAAGTGAGTACCTGGTCTATAGGTAGCATAAAAAAAAATAACACTATTTTTTCCACTGGTTTCGTAATAATATAAATAAACATAATTCCCTCTCTTTTCTTTCAGTTAAGTTTTGGAATAGCAAAACTCCTCTTCCCCGGAAACGTAGCGATGCAATTAGGAATGTTCTTCACTGGTGCTTCACCGGCCGGTGGTGCTTCGAACATGTGGACTGTCATTCTGGGAGGCAACATCGACTTGTCAATAACAATGACGACGATAGGAACCTTCGCCGCGTTTGCCATGATGCCGTTCTGGCTCTTCACTCTAGGCAGGGTTCTCTTTCAAGAAGGCAACATTGAAGTCCCCTACGACATGATTTCCAAATACGCCATCTGTCTCGTCATACCGCTGTTCATCGGTTTTCTGATACAAAAGTATTTGAAGAAGGTCGGAAATTTCCTGGCGAGGATCCTCAAAGGATTGTCCTCGTTCCTTCTGCTGTTTATCATTGTATTTGCTATTGTTTCAAATCTTTATTTGTTCGAACTTTTCTCATGGCAGGTGAGTTAAGTAATTATAACTTGCAGTTTTTTTTATACAAATTTAACTAAAGATTCATTTGTTCATTACTGAATTTTTAGTCAAATTTGTATATATTTATAAATGTATAACTGAATAATCCTTACTTATACTTTAAGTAAATAATTTATATATACAAACATCTTTATTCAAACAATTGCAAAGTATTACACTTTACATTACTTACAATAACATTTATATACAATACATTTACGAAGGGTCATTTTTATATTCCCGGACAAGGCATGAAAACAAAAGACTAGAGAATAAACTAAAGTTTATTCTTCAACTTAGTTCCTCTGCTTTTGTTTACAGGTATAACACCACTTCAGTAACATCTTTAATCCAGTATAACAATATTAATTGTTTTTTTTTAATCATAATAAATTAAAGACGACGCAAGCGTCACCTAGATGAATGGTGACTGAACGTTTCATTAATTGTGTTTTTTTTTGCAAAATGGCTCTCAATAGTTGCTATAAGTTCATCATTCTCCATAAATTTTATCCCCCTTAGTGTTTTTTTTTTTTTGAGATTTGAGAACAAAATATAGTCACTTGGTGCCAAATCTGGACTATAAGGTAGATGTTGAATTTCTTCGAAGCCACAATCAACAGTCAAAAGACTAGACTTGTGCACTGGTGCATTGTCGTGGAGCAGCAAGACATCTTGCGTCAGTTTTTCGCGTCTCTTTACTTTAATAGCATGTCTAAGAGTATGCATCAGGTGTGCATAAAACTCACCCGTTATCGTATTACCCTTATTCATATAATAAATGATTAAAATTCCATGAGAATTCCAAAAAATGGTTGCCATTACTTTTCCTGTAGAAGGGGTGACTTTAAACTTCTTGGGATGGCTGGAGCTCTTAACATGCCACTGCGTCGACTTTTGTTATGATTCAGGATCATAATAATAAACTCAGGTTTCATCTCCAGTAACAACGTTGTTGATAATTAAATCCTTTCTTTGTTTTATTAGTCTTGCATTTATGGTGATGTGCAATAAAAATATATGAGCTTGATAGCTGAACTGTTTTAATTGTTTCCAGTAATTCATTGGTGGATTCGGAGAGGTGAATGTTGATATTTTTAAGGAATCTATAGGTTTCGTGGGATATGAATAATTTAATTTATATACAAACATCTTCATTCAAACAATATGACAACAAAATTTATTATAACAATATGTACAATTGTGTTATTAGTCTGTTATGGGCTATCAACCATAGGTAATTTATATTATTTTAAAATAAACCTTCAATATAGCTGAAAAAAGCTTCATTCAAGGTTTATTTTAAAATAATATAAATTAAACTGTTCAATTAAAAAAGTATTTGCTATTGCTTTTTATAATTTTAAGCCATCTTTCGCCATGAATTCTATCACGGAAAATGTTATGTTTTTGAATACGATAAAGTCATAAACCACTTTCTGATCTCGGAAAAACGTTACTTTTTGAACACGATAAAGTCAGCAGCCCACTTTCTGATGTCATCTAATGTTGGTAGTACATATCGGATGGAGCAATAATGTATACAGAAAATCCCAGCCAAGATTCATAATGATGTCTTTTATATTGGAAGCATTCTGTGGCCTGGCGCCGTTATTCAACAACTTCAGTGGATGTTCTCGTCGGTATATGAGCGTTTCCATGCCAATGTTTGACTCTAGTAAATTAATTGACTTTTAATAAAAAGTTCAATCAGCATTGATCTAGCATTTGGAAAACTAGTAATAGCCATTATTTCAGACCTCGTCAGACCAGTGTGTTCCATTGTCTTGGTGAGTAAGCAAAAGATGGTGCTTCCTGCTGTCTTCCTAATTATTTAATTAATTGACATTACTAACAATTCTCAGTAATTGTTTTATTCAGTTCCAACTACTAGTAAAAAGCATGCCCTTTTTATCCTACTAAATGTAATGAAAAACCTTCTTACCCAAGCAATTGGAGTTTGCGACCTAATTTGATGATTCGTTGGGTTTTACCCATACTGCGTTTCGGATTCTCATAAAATATCAATTTATCATCGCCCGTAACGATTTGCTACAAAAAATGCTTTAGATACAGCTTATTGAGATGGTCGGTTTCCTCTGTGAGCCTCTCTTGATAATGCCGTAAAAATGAAACTAGTCGAGTAAATAGAAATAAATATTGACAAAAACCATTTTTTTTATTTGTTTATCCATTAACATTATTATTAAGAAGAGTTAAGAGAGGGAAGGATTAAGAAGAGATAGACACATTGTCATTCGTTAATCTTGATTTTACTGAGTTCATGCTGGTTCATTTTTTTTTTGTTCATTCTGGATCTTTTCCATCTCGCCTAGCTATAAACGTTTGTAATTCGTTTACGTTACTTCTAACTATTCTGGAAGCTCTTCTTGTATTCCCGCTAAATTCTCAGCGAGTAGTTGTTTCAATAATGAAATAATAAAGATATTAACATTTAGTTTTGTTTAGAAAAACAACTGTAGATAGTTGGATAAGATGTACGAATTCTATACTGTATATTTAATTTTGATTTATCCATTAATTTTATGATTGATAAGAGTAGAGAGACCGAGTAGAGTATAAGAAGAATTGAGAAGAGATAGACGCGCTGTTATTCGTTGATCTTTGTTGGTTTTACCACAGACAAAAAATATATGTTTGTCTGTGGTTCCTGAGTCCATGCCGGTTCCTTTTCTTATTTGTCGATCCTTTCCATCACACGCAGTTGTTTCAAAATCGTTTATATTACGCCCAACTATTCTACAAGCCAAAATGACGGCAAGCAGTTCATCATTAAAATAATTTGAATTACTCATTTGTATAGCTAATAATGAAATATTGCAGATTTTAGCACTTATTTTTGTGAAGGAAAACAGAACTGTAGATGAGTAGATGAAATGTATTAATTCTGTACTCTATATTTATTTTTTGTTTTAAGAACGAAGAACAGAACTGTATTTATGTGCATTAAAAGTAGAAATCTAAATTCATTTAAAAAAGTAATCATTTTATTTCACTCATTTTTAAATTTATTTCAACTAGTTTGTGCTTAAATTGCCACTATCAAGAATAAGGCACAAATTGTTTCTTATGGCTATTTATGTAAAATTGAGATTTCATCAACATTTATCTTTTATTTGGGCGACGGAAAACAATATAAATGGATGAGTGGATGGGATGCAATCATTCTACCGAGCGTACAACAAAAATCGACGACGAAGTAGGCGTTGGAAATCTCGAGTCATGTTAGTACAGACATGACTCGAGACTTCCAACGCTCGATCACACGCGTGAAATGCTGGTTGCGGTCAATATGACAGCCAATACTTTACGCGTGCGCATGTGATTTTAGTTAAGACATGACTTTAGATTTCCAATGCCAACTTCATCGTCGATTTTTCTTATACGCTCGATAAAATCATATCGCAATCCCTTTAGAATTTTCACATCATCTCTAATCCTTTAGAATAAACGGATTCCTTAAAATTTCTGAAAGGCTGTGACATGAGAAGATTACATCACCTTCAAAGTCGATTGATAGATCTACCAATTTTTAAATGGTTTTGAAAATAAAATAACAATAAATCGGTAGAATTGGGAATGAAAACAATATATGTGTGCGAAGCAATAACCCGGCGCTTGCACCATTTCTAATAATAATTTTTGCAACAAATACGCGTCTAAAGGTAAACATTTTATAACGGGTAATGTAAAACCAACAATATCTATAAAACGCGATAAGACACAATAATGGTGAAATAAAAAATCACAAAAGTCAAATTTTTAAAATGGTTTTCCTTACAAGTGCCATAATTTAGATTCAATTTTCTTTCACTAAATGTCTATACAATTATTGGACAATACATTTTCAATGTTTATTTATTATTTAATAAATCGACCAATGATTAGCGCATCTTTCGAGCGCCTTAGCTGCGAGTATTCCATTGTGCGTGCGTCTTGCCATAGTTGACGCCTGACATCACCGTGTCGGGGTTTACCCGTATGGATATTTGTATTTGGCCCGGGACAGTTATCCAGCCTGCCGGGGCAACATTTCAAATGTCATAATATTTACATTTTTATTCGTTCATTTTCTATGGAGCTTATTGCCGACTCCCATATTTTCATCATTAGAGCAAATTTTCAAATAATCCTTTTTTCAAAATCAATACTTTAAATTCAATTATCTTTCTGAAGTACTTTAAATTATTCTTGACGAACAAATGTCACTTGCAAAGATCTTACTTTATTCTATCTTAAATTGTTATTATACATATTGTTGGGTCTCGCCAAGCGCCTTAAAGTTGTAATTTTCAAAATAGTATATTTCACAAAGTCCATACTTTAAATTCAATTTTCTCTAAGATTATAATAATAGAATCTACAATTGACGATATTCAACTGCCAGAATGTTTACGTTTGTTTTGATTAATTTGTTATTAAATTTATTGTTGGCAATTGCGCTGTCACCATCTGGAAGTTTGTTCGGTTGTTGAGATCTCCTGGTTCTGAGATCCAACCGATGGTTCATAGATGTTGAGATTGAAATAAAATATATTTAACACTAATACTTCTATTAACTCCAACAAACACAATATTTACAGATATTATACAGTCTAAACTTTACAAAATACAAAGATAAATGGCATTGACGAAATAATGTAATAAAAAATCCTTTGTTAAAAATCACGTCGAGTCCTGAACACCATCTGGTTGTAATTTTCCAAAAACTATATTTAAAAATGCGATACTCTAAGTATATCCCAATTTTACCGAATAAATCTATTTTCTGTATTTTTTTTACATATTCCTTCTATTCTCACAAAATTCAGTGAAATTCAATTTAAAAATTCGTTTCAGATTTTAATAATTTTCATCTGTGTAGCCTGATTTATTTGGAGTGTTAAAGAAACATTTTATTTTATATTTCTTTCATTAATTTTAGATTACCATAGCTGGTTTAGGTCTGCCTTTATTCGGATACTTGCTGGCTTGGATTATGGCGTTCATTTGCAAACAGACGCCTCGCGATTGCCTGACGATTGCGATCGAAACCGGAATACAGAACACAGGAATCGCGATATTCCTTCTCAGGTAAGCATTGAGTAATATTTTAGGTACTACAAAAGTGGAGACATAAGATATTTACTAAGCTAGTTGGGGACAATTTACATAAGAAATTTCGAATTCGAATTAAATCAAATAAAAAGAATTTGAAAATAATTAATTTACACAATTGAAAAAAATGATTATTTTGGCTTTAGCTTTTTAATTCGGTCAATCTATTGAATTGTTTAAATAAAATAAGCTTTTAAAAATAAATAATAAAAGTAAATTATTTTCTTTATTCCATTAATTTTTAAGTGTTTAAATAAAGTGCGAAAGCAACGAATGTTAAGTATATAGAAACTTTAAATTCAATAGTAAATATTTTAATTAAAAATTATTTAAAGAATAATTAATAAATTATTTCCACACTTCATTACATTATATAATTCAATATCCGGTGGGGTATTTGCCCGGGAAGTAGTTGTTTTAATGTGCATTTATTTAAAGTACTTACGTAACGTAAGTCAAAATATCACAGTAGCTGAAGAGGAAATATTTCATTAATTATTTTCGAGCTCTTTTTATTTAATTTATTTAAATAACTGTGACCAAGTGAATGAATAATCTTTTCTATTCTTTATTCACTTTATTAACGGAATCTCCATTTCCAAATTACATTTATAATAACATATTAAAAATTTTACAAGAAAAGTGTGACGCACTAAAAACATTACACAATACATGTATAAAAAGGTAAATTACGACAAAATACATAATAAAAATAATACGCATCAAAATAATTATTTATCATTCATAGCGAAAACAATATGGAACCGGCTTATTCCTATTTTCAAATGATTCAATGGTAAAAGTTTTTAATTTACAAACGTTTGTTCAAAAATGTTAAAATCATAAATTCAGTCAGTCATGATTCTTTAATAGATAATTTGTGAATTTACCTTTTTATACAATACATTACAAAAATTGCATATTTTGCTAATGTAGAACATAAGAAATTGTATATATATTAGAGATGGGCAAAGTCGATCTTTTCTGTTACTGCAAAATTAACTATATGGCAATTATATTAATAATAATATCACTTTATTATCCAACAGTTATAAAGTACTTCTTATAGGATAATATTAAAAATATTATAAAAGAATACAAAGTATATGATAACATAGTTACACGATTGATATTATATTTGCCTTCTTAGATGTCTAAGAAATTGACGCAATGCTATATTAAAATTATCATTATGTGAACAATACATATTAAAGAAATTACATGAAGATGATCAAGATCTGTGATTTGTCTTATGATTGTTTTATTTCTAGACATAAATCGAGGCATAAATAATGATTAATGCAACAGATTTTATTAATATTAATAACTGGTTCCTATTAATTGCAAAATTTCAATTTATTGTTATTTATTGACTTCACTATTATAACATCTTTATTCAGACAGTTTTCATAGAAATTTCTTTAAAATATTTACAAGCAATTATTAATATTTAGTATTAGTCTGTCTGGGCTGTCGACCGACGGTCTTTCCGCCCTTATTGACTTTATTTATTTAAAATAGCTCAGTTAGATATACTTGATTACTAATATTACTCGATTTTGCCCAACACTAATATGTATTTTTGTGAGTTATGTAAATTATTTTTTTTATGTAATATACAAGGAATATTTGTTTATGCCAGCTATAAATTTATATTATAATTATAGTGATTAATTAAATCCTTGGCAAGTTTCAATTTTAATAAATGAAACGTAAATCCACCAAAGTAAAAAGTATTATCTTTAATCAACATCTCACTTAACCCGTGGCAAAACATTTTTTGAACTAATTAGGTTTTTTTGAAAAAAAAAAAAAACTATTTAGTAAAAATTGTTACGTTTAAGAAAATAAATTACAATGTATAACAAAGTAGAAACCCCAACAATTAATTTTGTACTTTTTTTGTACTTGCATATACGTTGATTGATTGTAACACTGGTATATATATAAATATATTGTATTGCTTTTGTAAAAAGGTGATTCCGTAATAAAATTATTATTATTAATAACATAGAGAGTTTCACTTATATTAGAATGTATTTGCCGTGATGTTTTTGTCTATTTTTATATGAATTGTATTTCCTATGAATCATTTAAAAATGAATAAAAAAATACATTACACACATACCGGGTGTTGATCAGGTATACGTTGGGATTTTATATGTAAAAATAATTTTATGCAAATTCTTGCTTTGATATTCATCTTAGAGGAAAAACTACAAGAATTGAAACCTGATCTCGCCATATAAAACAATTTTATGTAAATTCCTGCTTTACTATTCATTTTAGTGAAAACTACAAGATTTTAAAGCTTGTAACTGGTCTTGCCAACACATGTATAATCTATGTAACAAATATTTCTTGTATACGCATAAATCGATTTGAAATCAACAGCAAATTGTATCAAAAAATTAGATATCCCAATTAGGATATCTGTAATTATTGTATCAAATTAATATGTAACCAATTATTTCCTTTTATTTCTAGATTCAGTTTAGATCAACCAGAAGCTGATCTAACGACAGTTGTTCCTGTCGCCGTTGCTGTGATGACACCAATTCCACTCTTCTGTTATTTCATATATCAAAAAGTGCAGCAAAGGTAAGCGTTTTGCTTCGCTTTACTCGCTTGATCTATGTTTTTTTATTTATTTATTTCAGTTTTGTTTTTCTTTATTTCTTGCAGGCTTGAATCCCCCTCCCATGTCTATATAATTTTAGAGCAGGACGAAACTAACCTGACCTGACCCAAACAAAATCGTTCCTATGTGCTTTTTATTATAAATGTGTTTTAAGTTACTTTTAAAGCTTTTATTTGTTTGTACTTGATTTGTTTTTATTATTGTATACTGTTCATTTCGAATTATTTCCTCCTTCTTTGATTATATTTTTTTGTAAAGATTCATTTTCATCCTCTAAACCATTCTGTATGAGTAATTTTTAATGTCGATGATTTTTTTTATGAATATATACATACCTTAATGACAGAAAATAAAAATACAAATGTTGTTACATTCTTTTAAGTAATATTTTGTATTAAATTACTATCCGTTTGAAAACAGTTTGAAGTTCACTTTTAGGTGGTGTACATTTCGAATGAAAAATCTTAAAACTTGTTTTAATATAGATATGCATTCCTTCAACTGTTTTTTTTTTTATTATTTAAAAATCCAAATTTTTAATATTTACACTAATATATATATTATAAAAAAAAAGAGGGCATTTTGTATCAAATTCGGTATTGACCCACACCAACTAGAAAATCCATTAGCTGTTCGTATATGCAATTTCAATAGACTGGAGTGTGTGTAAAAGAATAAGCATTTTTATTTGCACTTTAATAAATATGCATTTTTAAAAATGCATGCAAAATGGCCCATCATTTATAATCACCCTGTATATTCGTATACAGATATTTACGATGAAAGTGAACTGGCTGCCTTTTCAAACTGGACAGTAATCAGAAATAATATAAAATGGCTTACCGTTAATAAAATTATTATATAATTTATAAATAATTTTACATAGCCAAGATTTTTCATCATCAACAACCTAACAAACGAAAATCCTCATCTAACAATTTCCAGGTGCTGCATGAAACACGGAAAACTGGACACGTCCGAGCTGAACAGCCCGATGTCGGAACTGGAGAGCGAAAGCAACTACCCGAAAGGCCCGAAACTGATATCAACCCTCTCATAAATAAAGGATCAGGAACAAAAAGAAACAAATAAAGGAGGGGAGAAAATTCGTTAGACTGTGTGTACATACATAAAAAAAAAACTCAAACCATTTTCAATAGCAAAACTCTAAATGTCTTATTGGAATCGTACTTAGGGAAAGAGATATCTCGTACCAAAACTAATCCTAGATTTCGTGACAGAAAAAAATAATCTACTTCTACTAAAGTGATATTGTGATTTTTAAATGTTATTCGAAACGTTCTTCCAGATACAAAAATAATTATTAAAGTTGCTGTAATAAATGTATATAATTATGAGAAATATATTTATTGTTCTACTTCAATCTTCCGCGTCTTGTTGTGAATCTCGTGGATTTGCAGCAATTTATGTACATGTATGTGCAATGGGCGTTAATTTTTTTGTATTGTTTTATTTTAATTCTTCTTCGGACAATTTGAACAAATGGATGGGAGATGTGTTACGTTGGTGATTAAATTTTATGGATCATGTTTTTTGTATGTTATTTTCTTATTAATAAAACGAGTATTATTCAATAAAATATGAATATAGTCCTTTATTAAAACCTCTATTACGGTAATAATCTTATTCCTATTAATCATATAAGAGTCGGGGAGTCCGACGTGGTCCAGGAAAACGAAAGTAATAAGAAATTATTTATTAACACCTTCACTGCTATGTAACGCATAACCGGTGTGCTATACGCGATATTACTAGTGATGTGCAAAATCAAGTAATATTAGTAATCGAGAATTTCTAAATGAGCAATTTCAAATAAATAAAGTCAATAAGTAATGATAAATTGATGTTTTTCTATAAATTGGAAACATAATCGGGGCTATTCCGTGCGGAAAATGTTAACTTTAACGTGTACGTTATTTTTTATCATCACAATCTGAGCAGTTTTTGTTATAGATATGTATTCATAGAATGTGAAATTAATTAATAACGTACACGTTATATTTAATATTTCCCGTACGGAATAGCCCCGATTAATATAATAATATATTTATTGGTGTTAATACAGAAATGCTTACACAGTTCACAGGTAATTTTAAATAATACTATGTATAATCACATTTATAAAGGCGACCACTTAATACATTAAAATTAAAAATTATTTGAAAGCAATAAATTAAAAATTATAGATAAGAAACAACCATTTTTCTGTACAAAGAAAAATGGTAAAATATGGTTATATATAATAAAATAATTTGTTGGACAAAACTGACATATTAAAAGCATAAATTACAAATAATTGATATAAAATAGACATTTACTATAAACAAACATGACATGAAACAAATATTATATAATAAAATAATTTGTCGGAAAAAAATGACATATTAAAAGCATGAATTACAAATAATTGGTATAAAACAAATATTTACTATGAACAAACAAGACATGAAAGAAATATAATAAAACATTTTTTATTTGACAAAAATAATATATTAAAATTTGTGTTTTTTGCACTCCTGAAAGTATTCCTCAAAGGAATAGAAAGCATTTTGAGCCAGAAATGTTTTACACCAAACTTTTAAATGCTTTGGTTGAATTTGTGTAGGAAGAGCATTGAAAAAAATGTATGGAGCGATATCGTATTCCAGTTTTAGCTTTTATGAGCCTTTGAAATTGTACGCGGATATCATTTTTCGCTTTTGTATTGTGATCATGATAAAACCTATTACTGTCGTATTTATCTTTATTGTTTGTTACCTGCAAAATGCACTCCAGTATAAAAACACATGGGATTGTTAAAATATTAAGATCTATAAAAAATAGAGTATATTGCATAAAATAAAAATGAATAAATTATTAAAAATCAACTAATAAAACAATTAAATACAGATTAGATTGAATAACTTTATATCCTCAAATAGTTTCGGGTGATTAGCCCATTTTAAAGAGAATTTTAAACATTGTAAAGATCGACATTGCCCATCTCTAATTATTACCACGCGACGGGTGTAAATTTGCCGGAGCAGTAATTCGTTTATATTTAAACAAAAATCGGTTCTACAAATAGCGTATTGCTTCGATGAATGTAATGAACATCCTAAGGTTATTTTGTTTCTGCATAGCTGAAAAAATAAAATTGGTCTCAAAAGTGCCTAGTGAAAGTGATGACAGTAAAGGTGATGACAAATCTCTTGAAAATTATTGTGACAATGGGGACGAGGTTGGTAATGAAGATATTAATGAATCTATTTATACCAATGGAGAGAGCGATGATTGTGAACCCAGAATGCCAAGTTTACTAAATGATTTATGTAAAGTGTGTTTTTTATAAAATAAAAATCGTTCCTTACTTCACTTTTTGTTTATAATAGCTAAATGTACATTTCGAGTACGAGCGATTGTCAATTAATAATGAGTACTCGAAATGGACATTTAGCTATTATAAATAAAATGTGAAGTAAGGAATGAATCATGTTTTCATTTTACAACCCAGAAGTTGAAGAGTTTAGTGACAGTGGCAGTATGGTTAGTTATAGTGACTATGTCATCGGTTCCAATATAGATTACAGTCGTCAAACAATAAAAGAAATCGTTTTCATTCTGTAAATGAATAATGTGTCTTGACTTTGTTATTCTATCATATTAAAACTTTTATAATATGTGTGTGAATATAGAAGAAATATTGATTTTCATTTTTAAAAACCTATTTGATATTGTTACTCAAAAAATATTCTTTTTTCTGTCTAAAAAATGAACGAAAAAATGTTAATGAATTATACACAATTACAGACTATTCATAATGTCTTGTTTTCATATTGAAATTCAATACGGATAAGTGGTGGTTGGAACCATGTGGTGTTTAGGAGTGGTTGCCGGAAGGTTTGGGGAGAAATTTGTGATCCAATGTTTATTGAGAATACGTAAATGTCAAGTCATATAATAAATGATCATACAGTTTAGATTTCAGTGGTAAATTTTCTCATCATTTTGTTAATACTTTTTGATAATATAATTTAGTGCAATACAATAATGCGTAATTATTTAATACGAGTAGAAAAAGTATAGTACTCGACACGTGAGAAGGGCATTATTCAGTCAGATGAATTAAATATATTTTCTTCAATAATAGCCAATTTTCTCACTCATTGAACAATATAATATTATGTAACAAACTGGCAATGAGTTCCACAAATAATTAAGAATTATATTTGCATAATGCCCAATATTACAAACCTCAAGTAACGTTACTCTTAATTTTTTCATTCGGTTGGCAGACAATCATAGACATCGACTTTTATTCCGCGAGTACGTTTGTATTCGTTGCGGATTGTAAAATTGGGCTTAAGTAAACTAATAATAGACTTTTGCTTAAATATCTTTTTTGCTTCAAAATACAGTACATATTGTATAATTAAACATACAGCAAAAACTATTGCTATAACTACAGTGATACTTTTGAATTTTATCACGTGATCGTAGGAGCGCCGTTGTTGGTCAAGAGTCTTCGTGACGTCACTACGCAGTTTGATAGCCCATATTCATTATTTGAGATATGAAAATCGTGTTATTATATTCGTATCAATAGCGTAAAAGGAATAAATCGCGGAGGATAATCTATCGAACATGCACGTGCTTATAATTTCTGAGGTTTTCACAAATTGTAATTTTTCCAATGGAGCGCTCACAAGCTAATAGCATCAATGGTTTGTATTAAAAAATGTTGTTTCTACAATTATTTCTTTAATAAATATTTCATTCAAAGTTTTACTTTCAATAAATTCAGAAAAAAAATCAATAACTGTATATAGAGTTCCACTTTATTTTTTCTATTGGATCGTAGAAAAATATATTCGCCATTCGTTCATTGCTATTATATGTGCATTCCTTGCTGTTACTTTTAATACTGTTGTTTGCTGTTGTTTACAACAGCTAAGTATTCAGCTGCGTAGTGACGTCACAGCGAGATATTGCTGTGACAATTACTTGATGCTGCTTCGGGTTTTAAATCATCTTCAATTTTGAATTATTTATATAAGTTCCCACTATAAACGCCGAATCTAAAACCTAAAATGGATTTAAAAATAATTATTAATTATTATTTTGACTATTAAATAAAATCTCTATATTATAAAATAGGGCAAAGCGCCACCATTTGTCTAATTTGAAAGTCTTATTGGGACCTAAAGATCGAAAAGGCCATCGCAAGTTATTCAAACGCTAGAGATAGTAATTGAATCAAATTTAATCAAATAAATAAAATATTTTTTTTCCTTTCTTTGCTTCGGATACGGGTCCATATGGCCAGCTCTCAGCGGTTAATTCTAGTTTTTGTAGAGGTTCTTGGTTTTGGTTAGATAACATAATCTAGCTTACAGTAAACCTACTTAGAACTTATTTTAGACGCATTGATAATATTGATGTGGTAAAAAGAAATCCATTAGGTATCTATATCTCGCGCTGTATATGCCATCTATCTGATGGCGGTAGAAAGTGAGACTTTGTACTAAAAAACTATTCTAACAGTTTTGTGATTAATTGACTCAGTTTCGCTTGAGCACACGTCGAAGACCGATATTAGCAAAGAGAAAATACGCTACATCGTACAGTATTTTTCTTCTATAAAGGCGAAAACAAGTCAGGCAGTTGAAAATGTTTTCCTCATACTGTAACAGCCTATCACGCGCAATTTTAGTTTTGTCAATTCCGTTCTGGTAATTTCAATGTCAAAGATATACAACGCATTGGAAGGCGAAAATATCCATAAAATTATTGTTTCGATTATCCTGAGCTTAACATTGTACAACTGTTTGTAATTATTTGAATAAGGTTGGATACAAAATGAAGCTCGATGGATGGGTGCAAGAGAAGTTAACGCAAAAAACCTCATGGACCGAATTTCCTTTAGCGATTCTCTGCTAAATCGCAACAAAATCTATTTATTTCTGAACTGATGATGAAAAATGGATCACTTATGACAACGTCCAGCGAAAACGGTTGTATCAAGATAAGTCGGCGGAACTATCTGTTCCTGTCCATGCCGAATAACTTGCTGTTGAAACATTCACTTCAAAAGAGGCTTGTGTGCCTTTCTAAATAGAAAATATAGATAAATAAATACATATATTGTATAACCCGGATAGCCTTCTCTTTAGATTATAACAAAATAAAATTAACAAACTAATCCAACTACAAAAAAGAAACCATTCAATAAAATCATCATCAACACTCACACCTTTGACAGAAGTAAATAACCATAAATATACAAGATTTATTTACCACGAAAAAATAAACAATAAAATACTCAGTCTATTAAATAAATTTAAATTGACTCCTGCCTTTTAGAATAAAATAAAATTAAAATCTTTACTTGGCAACACTTTCCCGTGAAAGAACATTTAAAAGAATGGAGAATTTATTCAATAGCCTGCAATAATTGTGATAAAATATACATAGGATAAACTCAGCGGAATTTACTAAAGAGATTCAAAGCACATGTATACCACGTAAAAAATAGAAATATCTACAAATCCGCCTTAGCAGAGTATAATTAAATTACAGACCACCTTTTCTCAATTGGTAATTTAAAACTTTAAAAAAATTCAAACAAACCGCATTTAAACATGCTAGAGGCAATTGAAATGCACAAACATAAAAATAATCTAATCAACACAAATTTAGCCCCTCTAGATAATCCTTTGTTATGCCTTCTGCCGAAATAAGACTAAAAATTCTCAAAAACCTCATATTAATCCCATGCCCTTTCTTGTTTGGAACAATCACTGATTCTTTTCGTATTTTCCTCAAAATTATTGTTGTATATATACCTAACGCATCCTAAATTCATTATCAATGGCAAATGGCTTTATCGCCATTGATAATGACTACATGGTACTCGAAATGATGTGCATAGTATTTAAAAATAAAAATTTAAGTACGAAACGAATCTTTCAATTATAACGCTTGACATAACTCATCAATAAAACTCAGTTTAACGGAATTTTTGTTTTGTAAATTAATAATATTTACAATTTAATAAAATGTTTAACCACCTCTCATCTAGCGTATGGATAACCAATGATGGCCATTTCGGTTTTTTTAAACCTCACTGAATATTTGAAAATAAAATGAAAAGTTTTAATATTTTTTTCTTACAGTAAGAGTATTTTCCTTGTCGTACGTATAGAGATAAAATGTATGTTCCACTTCATCAAGGACAGTCAACGAGAAGCTAATTATTAAATTCTTCAGCTCCTTATTCTTTTTCGAAAAAGTCAATATTTGATACCTGTGGATTATACGTCCGGTGCGTGATGACTGAAATGATTACATAAAAAACAATTTAATTGATTAAAAATTATGTGCTTAAATTTAATATACGCTAGGATGTCGATGTGTATTTGATGAATTAATAAAATTAATTGTTTTAAAGATTGCAAATTAAAATAGAATCGATTTTTGCTGATTTGTATCTCTTGTATATATATCATTAAAACTTGACAAATATTCACTTTAAGCAGAAATTTATTATTTCAGACTAAAATAAAATTTAATTAAATTAAATTTTTATCATTTCGTTTTACACATACAACTCTTTAATTTTTTATCCAACAGCAAAACGAACCAACATTTCATATTTCACTTTTTTGGCTTCGTATCCTGTTCTTCATAAGTAATGATTATAATGCGCATGTATAACTTTGGCATTAATTATAATCATACAGTTTACTGTGCCACCAGATATTTAAAACATGTACACTCGTCAATATATACAAAAATATATATATAGTACATAAATTAATAACGTAAAAAATACATGTAATTAAATATTAACTCACAAAAATTAATAACTATGTAATGCCTTCGAAACCATTATATAAACATTCAATGATAGAATATTATCAAGCTACATAAATAAAGTAAAAAAAAATACAAAGCCCAGGAAGTACAATTTCTGGTAAATATTGATAATTTGATATAAATAGAAAAGAGTATTTACTCACTTGGTCACAGTTATTTAAATAAATTAAATAAAAATGATTTGAAAATAATTAATAAATTATTTCCACATTTAGCTTCGCGACTTTTGACTTACGTTACGCAAATACAGCAGGTGTACATTATGTGATTCAATGTCCGGCGGGGTATTTACCCGGGAAGTAGTTATTTTAATGTGCATTTGTTCAACATACTTACTTAACATAAGTCAAAAGCCACGGAGCTAAATGTGGAAATAATTCATTAATTATTTTCAAATATTTATGATTTTCAACACTTTTTTATTTAATTTCACTACAATTGTTTCGCTACGCTGTAGCTTCTTCACCTGAAGAAGCTACAGCGTAGCGAAACAATTGTAGTGAAATTAAATAAAAAAGTGTTGAAAATCATAAATATTTTATTAATTAAAGTAACCATGGATTTTCAAAAATTAAGTGCCTCATTAATCAACGATATTTTCAAATAATTTCTATTTCACTTATTGATAATTTGTTTGCTATAACTTTTTGTTTATTTTAAAGCAAAACAATACGTTGTAAGGTCGTAGAATTAATTAGATCTACGATTTTTTATGTTGAATTTCTGCTCTATACTTTTAGTAGAGAAAAATTGTACATAGATTATTGTCATTTTTTTGTTATATCCAAAGGAAATTGGATTCTAACAAATGTTGTAAATAAACGAATTATCTACAAAATTTATTTAAATTATTTATTTTTTCAATTACTTTTCGCTTGCCCTGAATATGCAATTTTTAGTTATTTTTGACAATGAGAAAAATGACAATATACTGTTTGCTTATTCTAGAGAAAAATAATAGATACAAACATCTTTTTGCAGACAATATGAAAACAAAATTTTACAAAATTTATTATAACAATATATACAATTGTGTTAGTAGTCTGTCATGGGCTATCGGAAAAAGAATATATTCAAAGTTCAGCGATTTTAATCAGATTTTAACTTGAATTTCTGTTATATAATATTTCGTAGAGAAAAATGCACACTGTTCTTATATTGATTATTAATTTTTGTATGTTCTGTAAATCTTATTATTCATTTAAACGCCATTTAACTTTTACTTAACTGAATATTGTTAATTAGTTATTTTTATTGTTGCGCTTACAATTATTTTAAGAATTTTGTTGTTAATTTACTCAAATTTTATTCATTTAATTTATATTATGTTTATTTTAAGTTACTTTTGTACGTCATATATATTTTGCACAAAGAAGATTTCTGTTCATTAATAAATAAATGAATAAAATTTGCAATGTAAAAGAAAGTTTCAAGTTTGATTTTGTTGAATTTATATGAATACTAAATGTGTCACTAATACAAGTATACATATCAATCATAACACTTTAACAATAAAGAATAACGTTATTCTTTTTCGTTAAATTTAACATTACGGAATATTCACAATTTATCATGTATAAAATTACCTCAGTTTTCAATCTGTCGTTGATGAAAACATAGAAAAATAGCGCATTCAGATTGAAGAACATAAAAAGCAATATAATTGATAATTTCAAAGAAAAATTGTGATCTCCATAGACCAATAATACCAGCATGCTTGCTATGTCCAATCCAAACTGGTTAACTCCGAGAAACATAAAAACAAATATGTTTATCTTGAACGTGTCTACAATGGCGCGATTCAATCTGTTTAGTTTCGTATATAAAAATTGCGCTGAACTAAAAAAATATATAATTAATTATAACAAAAAAATAGTCACTTGGTCACAGTTATTAAAACAAATAATAATTAAATTAAAGAGAAGATTACGATTTTTAAGTAATTATTATCGAAAATTATTTTACTATTTAAATAATTATTACTTGAATCGGTCATTTTGAAAAGGGGCCATCTCTGAAATTTTATTTTTTTAGGAGATGAAATTAAAATAAGAATATTTAAATAAGTAATTAAGGAAAAATAATTTATAAAAAAATTAACATTTCACATTCCAAACTAAAAAGAACAAAAAACATTGATAATTGTTGGTGCTAAATATCGCGAAAAAACTGAAGCGGCCAAATTAAATTTTATATTGACTTTATGACATTGAACACGACAGAGGAGCAATTATCCATTGTATAATTTTTCTAAAATTTGTAAAAAGTGATCGATGAACGTGACTAATTAGGATATTACCTCCCTCGGTCGAGCGATTAAGTGCAAACACCTTTTCGAACCACTTTCTTGTCACATTTAATAAATTTTTGCAATGCCTTGTTGAAGGCTCTTGTGTTGTGATTAAATAACCTGATATGGATCATAATAATTGGAAATGTAGCGCTTGCGTTATCAAATGAAGAGTATTAGGACGTCTCACATGTGCTATTCAAATGTGTAGCGCTTACCAACTGAAGGGAAGAAAACCTGTATATCCACATCAACTCTTCCCAAAAGACAAATTGATCAAGAGGATGCTGGAGCATCACAAAACTATTTGATTAGCTATAAGAGCGGAAGCAGTACAATAAGCCAAATGGCTGCAGTACTTGGGCTATCTAAATCTTACTTTCACTCTGGTCAATTGTTAATTATTCGGTCACTAATCAGTGATCGATGAACGTGACTAATTAGGATGTTACCTCCCTCGGTCGAGCGATTAAGTGCAAACACCTTTTCGAACCACTTTTTTGTCACATTTAATAAAATTTTGCAATGCCTTGTTGAAGGCTCTTGTGTTGTGATTAAATAACCTGATATGGATCATAATAATTGGAAATGTAGCGTTTGCGTTATCAAATGAAGAGTATTAGGACTTCTCACATGTGCTATTCAAGTGTGTAGCGCTTACCAACTGAAGGGAAGAAAACTTGTGTATCCACATCAACTCTTCCCAAAAGACAAATTGATCAAGAGGATGCTGGAGCTTGAAAAAACCTCAAAACTCTTTGATTAGCTATAAGAACGAAAGCAGTACAGCCAAATGGCTGCACTGCTTGGGCTGTTTAACCCTTACTTTCGCTCTGGTTATTGTTAATTATTCGGTCACTGACGCCAAGCCACCATGGTAAGTTACATTACACGGCTAAGCAGCACGCCCAAATAATACAACTCTATTATCAAAAAGATTGTTCATTGGTCCAAATTTTGCGCGCGATGCGCCCATTTTACGGCAGACGTGGTGACCCTTCAAAGTCGACTCTCCAATGATTGCTGGTCGAATTTGAGACAACCAGTTCAGTAAATAATCGGCCAATACCGATACCCTAAAAGAACGCCAGATCGGCTGATAACATCGCTACTATCCGTAAAAGTGTGTAGGAGAACCCGAAGCAGTCAATTTCTCCCCGTGCACAAGAACTCAGCCTTTCGCAGACTTCAACTTGGCGAATTTTGCATCGCGACAAGATCTGCATCCGTACAAGACCTAACTTATCTAGGAGTTAATAGTTAATAATCATAGACAACGCCGTTTGTTCGCTGATTGGGATTTGAAGCGTTTGGAACAGAATCCCAATTTTGGGCGAAAAATCATCTTTAGCGACGAGACGTATTTTTAGCCAACGCCACCCCTCACAAGGTTCATCAGATGACAATGCATTTATAAAAAGTGAGGGTTTGGTGCGGATTTTGGGCTGGCAGCATCGTTAGTCTGTACTTTTTCGAAAACGACGAAAGTGCTACAGATCGATGTTAACCAATTTCATTTCGCCCTAATCGAATGATTACGATACGTGGTTCCAGCAAGACAGCGCGATTTAACGGTATGGTAATCTCCCGAAAAGGTGACGTGAATTGGCCACAAAGATCGTGCGATTTGACCCCGCTAGACTTTTTCTTGTGGGATTTTCTGAAGTCGCAGATTTATGCCAATAAGCTGCAAACTACCGATGCCTTCAAAGGCAACATAACCCAGGCCATCGTTAAAATTCATCCGGATCTATGCGGTAGAATCATTGAAAATTAGACCTCTCGAATCCCTACCACCGTGAGAAGTTGCGGCGGATATTTGAACGATATTATATTCCGCGCATAATGGCATACATGAGCCTTTTAAATAAAAAAAAATCGTTAATACCTCATACGCTATTGGAAAACTCTTTATGGTGTAACTGAAAATAGGTAATCTTAACCTAAGGCCGCATTTTTAGTATAACAGATCGATATTAGATGCAAGCTGCATCATACCTCAAAAGGGGCCAATTTTTATTGTGTATGCATACGAAATTTTAGTTACATCCGCGCACACACAGAGAGCACCCAAAAATTGGTCTCTATCAAGGTGTGATGCAGCTAGCATCGTGTTAACATACTATAAATGCGGCCTAAAGCAGTTGAAGCTGGATAAGCGCACAAATATTTATATTAACATCGTGTTATTACTCTACTACAAATACGAACGTGGCTATCACGCAACCGGGTTTGTTTATCTCCACTGCCTCTTAAATATGAATACACTATAGGTAGAGATGACCTGTTTTCAAATGAATTTACTTGTTAAGGTAAAGGATATAGAAAAAATGTTGCTTTTTATAAATTTAGTAAATGACACATTTTCAAAATGACCAATTCACTTAAGCAAAGTAATATTTGTATACAACCGTAATTTTTGTAGTGCGCAAACAACCTCCAAAGTCCCTTTCCCGAGATCCAAAAACTCATTCAACGCCTCATGGTACTGAAACAAAATAAGCAAAGCCCGTTTCGGCAACAACAAGGTCGTATACAGCGAAATAACCAAGCACTTGATGATCATAATCTTCTTCAATCCCTTGGTATTCACGTAACAAATCAACGCAAGAAACGGAGCGAAAAGCGCTAAAGCGTATATAACGTAATGTATCACCGTAATCGTTTTATAAAAACCTCCCTTCTTTCTGTATACACCGAACTCGCTTGCGCGTTTCGCCAAATTCTGCAATCTGCGCAGAAACTTGACGTATTTCTTCTGGGAAATGAAGTTGAACAACGTGTAACCAATCAACAACGCAAATGTCATTGTGTATTCGTATAAAATCGCGATGTCGTAAATAAGGGCTTTGTGGAAATTGAATTTCGGGACGTTATGATAAGCCAGTATGGAATATAAGGCTATAATAACGCCTAAAATAATTTTCATTTTCAATGAATTTTCTACTGTAAGCTTATTTCTTGTTGTGTTATAAGAAATTCGACCTAAAAATAACATTTTCATCACTAAGAAATACGGTTTGAATTCGTTGTAAATGCAGTGTGACATTTTCAACATATGGGAAAACATTGTGGCTGTAATTGCGTTTTTACTACAATTTAACTTAATGCGTTTTGATTTAATCAAATATTCATCAATTGTCATTATAGAATAAATTTTAATTTACTCATGGGAATTTAAGTGAAAGCATATCTGTTATTGTAAATTTTTAATCAGTTAAAGTATAAATATATAATAACAACAGAAAAGAATTTATTCACTTGATTACGGTTATTCAAATAATTATACATGAAGGTTATAAGAAACACTTTACATGGGTCAATAATTATTGAATTGATTCAATTGATCCATCTAAAGTGTTTATTATACAGGGTATCAAATTACACGTGACCCATTTACAGGCGCTACAAATATGCAACAAAATTGTTTTTTTAAGTAAAGAGGGAAATTAAAGGTGGACGCTCCATTATTTTAAACTTCAATACTTAAAAATTACATCGACCAAGTGACTTCCATTACTATCGATGCATATCTGTGCGCAGTGCCACATTGATCCCATTACACGCTGATATATTTCAGCCGGAATCTTAGCAATAGCTTGTCTTATGTTATTTTTTAAGTATTTCCTAGTTTGACGTCGGTTCTGATAGACTTTTTATTTTACATATCCCCACAAAAAGTAATCAGGAGGCGAGAAATCATAAGTGCGCGCAGGCTACGGCTGATTTCCACGCTGAAATAGCAGACGATCCAGAAAAATCTCTCGCAGGACATCCATAAATAAATTTAACACATGAGGCCATTCACCGTCTTGTTGAAACCACGCAATATCAAATGGTAACTGGCATCCACTAAAAACATTTGCAACTTGTCCACATATCGTACACTGTTAACAACTATTATATTTCCTAATTCATCTTCAAAAAAATATAGGTCCAAGATTCTAGTTGTCACCAAACGGTAACTTTTTCAGAATGCAGCCTTTTTTTTTCAAATAAAACGTACGGATTTAATGCAAATTCTGCTTATTTATTTCGCCATGGAGTTGGAAATGTGCTTCATCGCTCATAATACTGTTGTTGAGCAAATCTGGCGGTGTCCATTAACTTGGCCCCCACTTTTGATTTTATTATATTTTTGTTGCGCCGGATTGCGCGAAGCTAGCGCCAGCAAGTGCCACAAATTTTAATACTAGCGGGACCAAGTTGATGCTAGTCCCTCACTTTTGATTTTTTTTTTTTTTCGATTTCTTTCAAGAATCTAGTTACTTGGAGCTCTCTCCACCAATTTTAAAGCTAGCACCCCTCTAGCAATCCCTAAAATTTTCAAATTATTTTTTCTCCGAAACTCAGTTTATTTACTTATTTTCTATTAAAAATGTAGCTAGAATATCACATCCGTTAGATAAACAAATATTTTTTTGCTATTACATATTTTTAATAAAATGATGAACACATCAAATTGGCGTTATAAAGATAATAACGTTATTGATTAATAAATTTTCAACCCCCAAATATTATAAATTTATAATTTCACTTACTATACTCAAACTTTAAATTTTGTTGTGAATTTTAATACTTTTTAATACGATTGATTGAGACTTAGGAATGAAACAGTCGCATTGAACTAGCACAAGAAATACGTGGTGTAACAATTTTTTCAATTTTTAACCACGAAAATAAATCCCTTATAACTTTCGCAAATCAATTCCGATTTCAAATGTTCTGACAGATTTCGATTCTTTACTGAAAACTAAATAACAGGCGCTTAGAGTTAGCGCCATTAAAACAGTGGCGTAATAAATTATTTAATTTTAAACCCCCGAAAATACAATCTCTTATAACTTTCCCAAATCAATTCAAATTTCAAATTTTCTGACAGATTTAAATCCGCGATCTCGTTGAAGACGGTCGTAAAAATTAATTAAAAATTATAATTAATTGTTGAAGCCATTACATTATGTGTGATACATGTTTATTATTAATATGAAGGTGAAAAATTAATAAAACACTTAGTAGTTATTTGGGGCTATTCTGCAAGCGAACTAGCGTGAACTAGAATCTTGAAAGATCTCGAAAAAAAAATCAAAAGTGGGGGGCTAGCATCAACTTGGCCGCCAGACATAGAAGAAAGACAATTGGAATAGCTGGGACACATACATAGATTAGACGAGAATATAATCATAAAAAAATATACGAAGTACGAATCCAAGGAAAAAGCAACCCTTATAATTTTCCACCCCTATAACTGCTAGCTTTGGAGCTTGCTGACGCAACCTTTATAATTTTCCACCCCTATAACTGCTAGCTTTGGAGCTTGCTGACGCTAGCTTGGCGTAACAAAGGAAAGTAAAAAATCCTTGGGGTTCAAGATGATGGACTCTCTTTCTAAATTCCAGCGACTAAATTTTAAACGAATATTTTGGTCATTTAGAAAATGTTTTTGAGCTACTAATAGTGACGAAAATGCAAATCATACTTTTAATATAGTTCTTACGAACTCGTGCAAAATTCCTACTAGTTCCTCATTTGGATTTCTAATTTGTTAGAAATTCTCTTCTGTTCATAGTCGCTTTAGCCTTTCCAAAGGTTTCAAATCCACAACTGATCTCCTATGGTGATAGTTTGCGATCAATCTTCAATTGTCTTACAAGAAGGAGCCATTTCAACATTAACATTAAATTCTCATTAAAACCTTGCCTTATGTTGTATTGTTACAAAATCGGGTTTAATCAGACTTGGAAATAAGTATCACAATGGCTATTTATTTATTTACAGTACATTTAATACATTTATTAACACAACACTGTCACTACTTAATTATAACGTGATGTTAAGCACTCGAACGTTAGTGATGGACTGACTGATTGCAGCGCCACTAGCGCTAGCTTATATAGCGTGCTTGTTTCTCGAACTTTCCGGAACTTTCGATGACAAAGCATTTACCGTCGCGCGCTCTGTGGAATATTCCAGAGAGATCTTTCCAGTTTCTTCCTTCACTTTCGTTACAATATTCTTTGTACAATCGGCCAACGCTTTATATCTAACAATACTTGAGATATGGCAGTACATTTATAATAATTACAATTGTTTAAAATTGTTGTACTTAATAATTCAAATGTTTTCATTCATAATTTGACACCTTTTATTAAATATATAAATATACTTTTAATTGCTAACTTTGTTATAAGTTGAGCTAGAGAATCAATTAAATTAGTAATAGAGGTAATGGCCTAATATTACCTTTTAGTTAAAAAATACTCTTCTCTATCAAAGGTGATAATATGTATATATTTTATCACCATTTGATAGAGAAGAGGTGTTTCATTTAGAATTATTTTATATCGTGAAAACGCGACCTTTGTTTTTCTGTATTACACCATTGTAATCTAGTTGGCCCATTTAATAGACTCATTGGCAAAATTAATACTAATCAAGTACTTGTCAACTGGCCATCGACCATTTCTGGTTGAATATTTAATTCAGTTAATTTGTGAAATAAAGTCCTCGTCATAATTCCGAGGAACATGATTGCTAACTATATTTGTATTGTCCTTGTCATTATTAGTTCGTCATATAATCATGATTGATGAAATGATATTTGTTTCTAGGAAAACATGAGGAATTTAGAATATCGATATAAATAGGATTTGCAGCGAATTTGGTGCCTAAATGGAAGAATCTATTTTGAATTGGGGACTCATATAGTAATTGGAGCACACGCGGCGGAAATTATAACCCAGCGTGGTGTAAACAATAAATGTCTGTTAATCCTCACGAACATCAAACATACTCTACAGTCTCCGAATAGAAACTACATCTGCTCAGAGGCAGTCAAAGAGTGCCGTAATAAATTCAAGCAGGCATCGATACACAACAGAGTCGAGATCTCCTGGAGGAAAGAGCACAGTACTGATATTGGGAACAGGAGGACTGATGCATTGGCTGTAGCTGCGGCAAGTATGATCATTCATACGCTCGGCTCACTGATGCGTCCCTCTGTAAGTTCTCAATCATTACATCCCAATACTCTAAAGAAATATAAATGTAGATGAAATAATGTAACAGAGCAGACTTTCTAAGGAAACCCTTCGGTACCCAAATCAAAGATCAGCCAATCAATACCTGCGACTGTTCAGGGAGAACTTAAAACATATCACGGCTGTTTTAACTGGACACTGCAAATATAGAGCATACCTCCTCAGAGTGGGGATTGCAAAATCACCAAATTGTAGAGTGTGCTATTTGGAGGATGAAACGCTCTGCGGTTTCATCCTCCTTATCCTTATCCCAGCTAAAGTCCAGTAGAAAAGCCATGTAGGGTGAGGAATTGCCAGAAATGGCGAAAATTAGGGATCTACCTGCCTCAGCACTGTTAGCCTATATTGATGAGGTAGGATGGATGTGCTGATACATAGCCTTAGATACTCTAAGGGGGGGGGGAGTATTAGGGTCCTAACGAGGCATATGTGTGATTGCACAACATGCTCATCTCTATCAAAACCGTAAACCGTAAAACCGGCCTAACCACGGAACCGTTGTCTAATGCAGGTGGGTGTTTAAAGTTGTTGTTTTTTTTCACAACGGTTCCATGGTGAGACCGATCGATAAGTTCATTTTCTTCAAAAGACCTGACTTTTTTCCACCATTACCTCCTTCTATCTATTCTTGTCTGGTCCTGAGAACACTTCTGGAAATGTTGATTGGTATGTGTGTTCCAACGATATCCGCACTAAGGTAAGTGACAAAATCTTTGCAACCTTTGTTTCGGCCTGTCCGATGTACGACTTCCGAGTTCAAATTATGAGGAACATATTCACTTATCGAATCATCAGGAATATTTATTAGCTGATTGAACGGTCACTGCGTCATCCGCTGATGAAGTTGACGTCGTTTCTCAAAACATTAGTATATGACCAAATGTTTGAACACCTTTCTTCTTTTTGGTCTGTCCGATGTTCTTGACAACTTCTGAGTTCCAATATTCAGGAACATATTCACTCTGCAAATTATCAGAATCTTCAGACGAATCTTCATTGGCAGGTTGAACATTCGTTACATCATCCGCTGAAGAAGTTGACGTATCTTTTCAAAATTTGTGTTCCAATGCAAGCCGCACTATGATATGTGAAAAAATCTTTGAAAACATTTCTTTCTTTTTAGTATACCCGTTGTTCTTGAACAATTTCTACAATTGCACTAGTGAGAAAAACTTGAAACGAAATTACTGGCAAATGATTATACTCAAAGAGAAAACATTGAGTATTTTAATAGCTTTAAGCGTGAAACTTATTTTAAAAATTGTACAACAGCCTTCTTGAATGTTGTTTTAAAGGAAAATATCTACATGAGACAACCAAGTTTGTTATTGATAATGACCACTTTGTGGTCGGAATGTACATCTAACGTGTTAAATAAAAAGTGAAGTAAGGAAAAAACTCGTGTGTTATTATTGATACTAACACTTCACGTGAACTCAAAACCCATTTATATGAGACAACCAAAGGTTTTTTTTAATAAAATATATAAATTGAAAAAAAAAACAGTCTACGATTTGAAGCAATTAGGCCGAGCTTGAAATAAGAGGGCAAATAAAGTTTTTTTAAGAACAAACATCAAATAAAAACAACTACTTTTTGGGCAAATATATAGATAGCCATTGAATTACACAATGCACATTTGCTTCTTCATAACATGTAATTATATAATGCAACAATTATTATTCGATAATAATTAATGCATAGAATAAAAAACGTTACGTAATATAAGGCTATCCTCAGAAACGTGTTTCGGGATTCATCCCTCATCAGTACATCTGTGCCATATAAACTTTTAAAATTGTTAAATCAAATTAATTACCCATCATCATCGATTTGTGCGAATCATCAAGACATTTCAGCTAGCTAGTATAGATTTTTCTTTAACTTCATTATACATTTATGACAGGACAGAAAGCCTTCTGATTGATAGCCTAGACAGACTAACACCTACAAGTTTTGTAATTATTTATGTTATATTGTTTTGTATTTTCTGTACCGTCCGAATAAATATGTGTGTAATAGTATATTACACAACAAGAGTTGTAAGAAGCATATTACGTACGAAGAGGAACGCATAATTCCTCAAGTGCGTAATTGCTTTTCAACTCGAGTTGTGTACTATACTTTTTCTACGACCCACTGCTGCACTCCGAATTTACTGTTAGCGAGAAAGAACTAAATTTTTCTACGACCACTACTGAAAACGATCAATTACATACTAACAACATTATTAGAAAACGCATCTTTACACACGAGCCGTGCGTAAAATGTACAAAAGCACAGTTAGGAAATTTTTGTTTTCTTAAATGTATGTTGGCAGAACTAATACTTCATTGACGTACAAACGTCAAATTTAACAAGCTGGTTCCTGAGAGGTAAGAAATTCCACATTATATAGTTGAATTTGCATTAATTATTAGCAGTTTTAGTTAATTGCAATGTCTAGCGACAGTGACAGTTTCTCCAAAAGTAACCAATAAAGCAAAATCTGCTACTGACAATTTGTATGACAATTTGACGTTTGTACGTCAATGAAGTATTAGTTCTGCCAACATACATTTAAGAGAACAAAAATTCCCTAAGTGTGCTTTCGAACATTTTACGCACGGGTCGTGTGTAAAGATGCGTTTTCTAATAATGTTGTTTGTACGTAATTGATCGTTTTCAGTAGTGGTCGTAGAAAAATTAATTGAACGTAATTAAACGATGCCATATGAAATTCGGCAAAAGATAGCGCTTACGTCATCTTCCATTTATTATGATTAATTAAAGGTAGTTAAATAACAGTTAATTCTTTTTATTTGATTTAACTTAAATAACTGTGACCAAGTGATAAATGCTCTTTCCTAAAGTATTGTTAGATTTTAAACATTTCAAGTCACAGTTTGAACCTTTAATTTATTATAATTTATTCTGCAATTAAGTATTTACCTTATTATGTTATTTAGTCATTTTTAAAATAAAATAAAAAACAGAGTTGACGTTTGTTATAACAAATGTAATCATCAATCTAACATTATCGATTTATGATTAAGATTACGTAGATTGGTTTTAAATCTAAACTATAAATCTATTTTTATAAATTTATGTACTTCATTTAGATTCTTGATTTGTAATAATCGGAAACGCATTTTATAACGGCGATATACGGTCAAATGGAAAAAAACAAAACAATAATTACCAATTGTTAATTGAAAAATATATATATATATATATATATATATTAGGACAGTAAATTTAGCAAAAGGGAACTGGTTCCGCCCGGGATCGAACCGGGGACCTTCTGCGTGTAAAGCAGACGTGATAACCGCTACACTACGGAACCACTGTGGAAAGTTTATTTTCAAAAACGTATGTAAGTGTAGAAAATATAATATAAATAACGATTATTTTTCATTATAATAAAAATTACGGCTATTCTGTAAAGAAAATGATAAGTTTAACTTGGTGTATTTTATCGCCACAGTCTAAGCAGCTTTTACAATGGATGTCTATACATAGAATGTGAAGATAAATTATAAATCGAGCGCATTGTAAATCGTAGACTTACTTGGATACTGGTATCTCGAAACCTAATAAGTGATGAACAGTGTTGATTTCATAGGGATCCTTCCACATTCCACCTATCCTGCGAAGTTGATAATTTTTGTAGGTGTTATGGACGTATTGTGAGGTGATGGTGATTTATAGATGAGAAAAGAAAAAATATGTTTACATCTTTGATCTTTGAGATGCTTACTTCGTGGTACATTTTCAATATTAGGATAAAGAAAACATTTAGTAACTTTTTTGTACCACTCCTCTTAAGTGGTGTAAAAGAGTTACTAAGTGTTTTTTTAACCAAATATGTTTGAGGTGATATTTCTGGTTATAGTGAGTAATTAGTTGGAACAGAATTTGTGAGGAATTTATCAATTTGGGATTAACGGAGTCGATAAGATCGATTTAACCCGAAAATTGGCATTTATTATAGATTTTGTTGTTGTGATTAAATAGAAAAAAAAAACAACACAATTATAATGTTAATCATATTTATTTCATACTATACACACAATTAACATCTTCTTAAAAAAATAACATAAAATATGGAGAACAATATGAAAGTCCGTTTTTAAACATAAATTATCTCTAATAAAATATCGTAAAATAAACAAAATATTGCTTAAAATCTCAGTACGGGGAAAATATAATACAAAGGAAGTGCATCCAGGAAATAAATTAAGGAATACAAATAATGGCAAGAGGTGAAAATGAGAATGAGATTTGTTTATAAAATTGATAACCACGTTGAAATTAAAAAAAAACATTATTTACATAAAATGTCAATTTCATAAACGTTTGATGAGATATTCAGCAACCATTCATCTAGTATTAATTAGGCGAAAGATGGCGCTTGTTTCGCTTTACATTTATTATGATTCATAAACGTTGTTATGAAAAAATCGAATATAACTGATTTTACAGTTATATTATTTCATGTTTCACTAAGTGATTAATGAGAACATAGTGAAAGATAAACACATATTAAAGAAAACACTTATTTTAACTTTGCGTTTATATAACAGAATTTTATATTTGGGTATAAAGTAATGTTAAATAAGTGTTTTATTTAATTATATATAATGTACAAAATATGATTATAACAAACACAAAGTTAGAAAAGTCGAAGAAGAAGTCTCAGTTATTCATAAAAAAATTATATTGCTTCTATAAATTATATAATATTTACATAAAACATTAATTTATTAACGGATGGATTTAAATGTACATTTTTTCTTTTTCATAGAAACGTGTATTTCATAAAAAAATCAATATTTCAAATCATCAATTTAAATAAAGACATCTTTCACGAAGCCTCTACTTCATGACTTCATGAAAAAAGTCTATATTTAAATACATCCATTAAAATTGTAGCACAATCAATTTATTGAAAAACAGAAAATGTTTCATCGACTTGTTATGTCGACATAAAACGCTGTTCTAAAGTTGACAAAAATGTTGCTAGAAAATTGAGATATTTCTAAACAAACCAGCACATGAATTAAATAATAATTTACATTTATTTTCAATAATTTGTAGAATTTCTTACATAATTCCACTCAATAAAAGATTTAATCTTTATATACACATTTTCTTTTTAAAAATTATGAACAAAAATAATTATTACAATATATTTTCTTTAATATTTACATTTCTTCAAAAATCGATCAATAAAACGGAAATATGTCAAATAACTAATTTAAGATGTTGTTAATTGTTGAAAGTTTATATTCACTTTAAAATTGAATAAAACAGCTATTGGCTTTCAAAAATAATATATTAAAAATAATTAATCATTTTTTTGCCATAGTCTCAATATATTATTTTTGAAAGTCTAAAGTTGTTTTATTCAATTTTAAGGGAAATAAATCAATTCTTTTACAATAATTGAAAGGATGATCCAAACTTTGTGGTTTCAATTTTATTCTATTATTAATGATATTGCAGAGATTATATCATTAATCTCAATTATTAATAATTTAATCTTCTTTATGTTGATTGTGCACACTTTAATTATTTCAATAAAAATGGTTGTCCTTTCTCCTACTTACTAAAATAAGAGAAAGGAAAGGACGACCATTTTTATTTAAATATTAATAATTTACCTATTCTGTGAATCAAGACTATTTTAGCAGTATTCTCTAAAACACAATTTTCGACAATTGAAATGATTTTGGAATTGGAATTTTGAAGCTGTTAGAAGTAAAACTTATTTTTATTTTCATCTCTTTAATATGATTATAATTTAATTTTGAAAACACTGGTTTTTGTTAACAGAAATAGAAAAATTAAACTACAGAATTTAAATTATGGATCTCAACCAATAATAATTTAATTTTTCTATCACATTTTTTTAGTAATTACAAATTTATACAAACGTCTTTATTCAGACAATATGACAACAAAATTTTACAAAATTTATTATGACAATATGTACGATTGTGTTAGTAGTCTGTCATAGGTCTTTCTGCCCTAATTACAAATATTATATTAAGAAATTTAAATTATTGATCTCAATCATTAATGATTTAATTTCTGCAATTAGTTTAATTATGGAATAAAAATGAAACAAACTTCATATCTGTTCGTTATATAAACAGATGTTATTACACTTTTTGCGTAAATTTTAAAACATTATAATAATAGGAAAATGATTTATTCACTTGGTCAGACTTATTTAAATAAATTAAATAAAAGAATTTGAAAATAATTAATTAATAAATTATTTTCTCTTTCGTTATTATTTGCCTATTATTAGACATTTGTTAAAGTACTTATGTAACATAAGTCAATGTCACAGTAGCAAATGATAAAATAATTTATTAATTAATTATTTTCAATTTCTTTTATTTAATTTATTAAAACCATATGTTTGAAATCACAACCTTTCACTCAGTTTAACTTAGTGCAGTATTATAAATACAGATATACTTATTCTGATTTAATAAAATGTTAAGAATTCGCCTAGAGTATGGATAACTGGTGATGGCCATTTCGGTCTTTCGGACCTTCTCAGACCAGAGTGTTCCATGTGGATTGATTTTTATTCTGATATTCTAATTGAATTCCTATTTCATTTCTTTATTGCAGAGAAATGAAAGAGGAATTCAATTCTAAAAGAGGAACTAATTTTATTTGATTTGTACAACCAGCGCCATCCACTTCCAGATATTTGTAAAACTAGCTCCATCTATTTCCAGAGATTCGAAACGTTACGGTGTTTGATAACAGATGGCACTAGTTGTTAAATGAAATGATTTCAATAACTCTAGGTAATAACAGCAAACACAAGGGAAATTCAAATTTAATATAATTACATAAATTCTTCCCGTTTTTAAATGCATAAATGAAAGAGAAATTCAATCGAAAATCCACAAATTTAATTATATTTGCACTGCTAGTGTCACTTGTTTTCAATTGTTGAAAATATTAAAGCGAATGATAACAGATGGCTCCAGTTGTTAAATGACTTTATTACAATACTTTTAGATGATAGCAGTAAATGTAAACAAAGGAACCTCTTTACTTTCGCCTGAATCAACTATTATCTTATTTTCAGTTTGTTCAGTTATCTATCTATTTTCTTTTCATTTAAAATATTTTCAGATGTTTTATAATCAGATTGTGAAGGCTGTTACTTGGTGAAACTCCATTTATCCATTTAAACATTTACGAAGTAAAACACAATTGGTGTTTAATAAGTGTCTCTGTATTGTAGAAACACCGCTACAATTGTTTCGGTACACAGTACCATCATCAGGTGGATGAAGATAAGATCAAGATGAACTTCTAAAGAAGTATTTTCTCTTTTTCTTTAAATTTAACTTTATCCATCGAAGAAACATTTTTATTTAAGAGTTAAAAAAATATGTTTGATTTATGGAGAAGCAGGTTTGTTTTCTTGAGATTTTTCAATGAATAAAATTGAAGAATTATTTCTTTTACACATTTCTCTTCATAATTGTTAATTTGAATTTCCAAAAATGATTTATCATTATGTATTAAATTTTAAACAAAATGTTTATCTAATTGATGGATTCGCTTTATATTGAAAATATTTGTGTAGTGAAGTATAAATCAAACCAAATTAATTCCTTGCCATCTTGAGTCATTGATTTAAGTTTTTTTGTGTATAATAATTTACAAAATTATGCCACATTTTGTCTTTGCCATTTTGTTTCAACAATTTAAGCTTTTTTGTATGTAAAATAATTTACAAAATTATTTTATCCCTGAAAAGGAGTACCGATATCAAAATATTGCTGATTTCGTTAAAACACCACAAAACGATAAGTCGAGTCCAAATAAATCAGCACCAACCCCTTCTATCATTTATGTAAACAAGATTATCCTTCTTCTGCGCAAAGGACGTCCACCTGGAATCAGAAGCGTTGTTCACGGAATTCATCGCTTCGACCCTCGACTGGATCTGCGCCTCAGTTCTTTGATGGTTCTGGAATTGCGACTCATTCCTCGTTTGTATCTGAGGATCGCCTTTGGTTTTGGCCTGTCCTTCGGTTCTTGCTGCGAATTGCTCACCGTTCCTTAAATGAAATTGCCCATCGTTTCTTGAATGAAATTGCGCTTCGTTTCTCGGCGGATGCTGGGAGTTATTCCTCGAATGATGCTGACTTTCGGTTCCCAGTTGTTGTGTGGTACTCCTTGAATGGTGCTGTGTTTCATTTCCTGATTGATACTGCGTGTCGTTTTTTGAAAGGTGCTGAGAATCATTTCTTGAATGATGCTGTGTCTCATTTCTCGAGTGATACTGTGCGTCATTCCGTGAATGGTGTTGGGTTTCGTGTATTGATTGGAGATGTGTTGAATGCGTGTGGTTTTCAGTGCGCGAGTCGCTTCTCGATTGTAAATGACCTTCATTTCTCAACTGCGCGTCATTTCTGCATTGACCTTGCGGGTCATTTCTTCCCTCAATCCTTGATTGTTGGTGATCACTTCTCGGCTGACCTTCGAATCTTGATTGTTGGTAATCGTTTCTTGATTGCCCTTCAATTCTACATTGTTGCTCATTCCGCGTTTGCCCCTCAATTCTTGATTGTTGGTACTCATTCCTTCCTTGTCCTTCAATTCTTGATTGTTGGTAATCATTCCTTGATTGCCCTTCAGTTCTTGATTGTTGGTAATCATTTCTTGATTGCCCTTCAGTTCTTGGTTGTTGATAATCAATTTTCGACTGCCCTTCATTTCTTGATTGCGTCTGCCCCTCAATTCTTGATTGCATTTCATTTCTCGGTGCAACATTTCCTATTTGGTTTTCATTTTTCGATTGCCCCTGATCGCTGTTCTTCTCAACGTGCCCATTTACCAAAGGAGGCTCCCCTTTATGATTCCTCTTCATCGGCTTCCTAGAATCCTTCTCCTGCGGTGGAGAACCATTAGGCGTGGGCGTCTCAACACTCTGCAAGCTCTGCGCGCGGTGCAGCGAGAGCCTCAACGGCTTCTTCGGAGGAGTAGGCCTGGGCTTCACCACCTTATGATTATCAATCGGTTCCGAGGTGTAATCAATATTCTTTTGATTATTCGGATTGGGATAATTGCAATCACTATCGAAATCCAGGGATTTCACACTCCTGGCATCGTGGAGCTTCTTGTAAAGCCTCCTGCCGTTCGTCTTGTGATCGATCGCGTCCAATTCCTCCACACTCCGCGAATCGCTGGTGTATTTCGGCCCTATATGGATTTCAGAGCGGAAATCTAGGACTGACGTGGATTTCCTCGCGTTGTAATGCCGCAAAACATCGGAGTTGTATTTTTCAGAAGCTCCTATGCATTTCGAGCGGTGCTTCTCGTAAAGCGTTTCTTTATTTTTGGTTAAATCCTGTACTATTTTCGTCGCTTTTCTATAGCTTTGATCCATTAAATTACTCTCGTTATACTGAGTCAGTCGTGAGTTATCCAAACTCTTCCTGCTCCTATAATTATTATCAACCCCCGAATTACTCTCAGAATTATAATCCTTCTCCCTATGGTGGTGATGATGGTGGTGTTTTTTGTACGCCTGGTCCAAATTCTGCGTGCTCGAAGACAACATCAAACCATTCCTGCTCGAACGGTGTTTGTGTCTATGAGATTTATGGCAGGAATAATCGGAAGGTTGCGGGCTAGGGGCGGGAATGTGTGTGTTTGAGACGTTTGAAAGGCTGCTTTTCGAACGCACTGGGAGTTGCGTGTGGGTTTCTTTACTCATATCCAAACCGGGGACATTTGAGACCAGGGTGGTCATCTGCGGACCTTTTTGGAATACTTGGGGTTCTTTGATTTGGCTGATGACAGTCGAGGGCTGCGAACGGATGTTGATGTTGGTGATGTTCTGGCTGGTTTTTACGGTTGAAGTTATCACAGGGCTTTGGTTCACGATTCTTATGTCGCCTTCTGACGGTTTCCTTGAAAGCAATTCAGAAACCTAGAAAAAAATAAAGAAAACAATATTAAATTAAATCAACAAAATATAAAGAAATTCCCTTAAATACTCAATAATGTTATTGTTATTATTAACTGTAATAAAACATAAATTAGAATTAACATTAACAAAAACATTACCGGCTAATGACTTTAGCAGTCGAAGCCGGTAAAGTGGGAGGGGTTTTAGTGGGTAGGCTTCCAGTTAACATCTATCTAGAAGGAGTCCCACACTCCGTCCGTAACTGGATTTGCCCTTCCACAGACCATCCCCCCCCCCGAAAAAAAAAAACATTATTCATATTTACAAATTATTTTTTTACTTTTCTGAAAGCCCTTACAACTTGAAAAATAATCGATAAATTTAAAAAATGTGTTTCCAGCAGGCATTGCCAATGAAAAGCTGCAGGCTTATTCTCAATCACTCGCAATATTATTACTGTTAATAGTTTCCTCTTGAATTATAATTAGAAACTTTATTAGGTAAAATAAAACATAATAATTGGGAGATAACGTAAACGCCATCTATTGCCAAATTCTAAGAGGCATCGTCAATGATTTGGGTTTACACATTAGATGACTGAGTATCGCTGTTCCAGTAAAGCAAGACGAACTTGTACTGTTTATGAGAACAGGAAACTAAAATCATTTAATGAAATGTTCAATGTTTTACAAAAAAAAAACATAATCAAAAGCTGGGCTAGATTTTTTAATAGAATAATTCCCCAGAACAAAATATTTACGAACATCGTTGCATCAAAATTAGGACAACATTAAATTTTAATGTGACGTAATTTAAATTAACTAATCAGAGTTCATAATTTTTCGAATAACAACCCATCACAACTTGTTTAAGGGGAGAATTTTTTTCAATTTTCACAAGTTATCAATTAGAGTTCTTAATTTTTCGATACGCAATCAATCACTGCTTGTTTGAGATGAGAATTGCCGTCAAATGTCACAATTGATCAATAAGAGTTCTCAATTTTTCGAATAACAACCAATCACAGCTATGATGCTAACAAAGTGGAAGATATTCAAAATAATTACCTGTTCTTCCAAATACGATATCCTATGCGTGAGTCGTATGTTATCCGATCGAAGTCCGTCTTTGGCTCGTTGGGCCTCCTCGGCCCGTTCTTTGACGACTTCCAGTTCGCACCGCAAAGCGGCGACTTCCCTGGAGCCGTTCGTCGAAGACGTCACTTGACATCCCTCACCCTTTGCGCCTTTTCTCAAGACGACTATGAAGGCTGGGTCCGGTGCTGCTTGGAGTAGCCTGGCCAAGTCTTCTCTGCTTTTAGTGAGGACGATTTTTCCGTTCACTTCAATTAATCTGCAACAGAATGGAGAATTTTATTAGTCGTGTAAAAACTTTAAAAATAGAGTGTAACAAAAAAGAATTGTTAATTGTGTAAAAATGGAGAGGATTTTTTCTTGTGAAATTGATTATTAAGATTCTAAAAATTCAACAGAGCAGAATTGTAATTACATTATTTATTTATTTATTTTCAAATAATACAATCACGGAAAAATACATTTCCTATACAAGAATGTATATCACTTAAAACTAACATAGCTAAGTTTAACAAAAGAACGCCAAAGTAAAATAATAATTATGAGCCGTGCAGTATATCTATTATAGAGTTAAAACATATTTTAGAATTTATCATATTGAAAATGTTAAGAGCGGGATTTACTGAAAGTAATTTGTTGTACGTATCACACATTGAAAATATAGGCGATTTAACCATAACATTTGTTTTTGGAATAGGAAGTTGCAAAAATCTATTATGTCTTAAACCATAGGGAACGTGAAATTGAATCTGAGCAACAATCTCTGGACAATCAATCGAATAATTTAATATTTTGTGAAGTTCAGTAAAAAGGAGTGCTTTTCGTCGATTTTCCAGAGATTGCAATTTAAAAACTTTTAATCAAAGTTGTTCAAAATTGTTTACTTTTTTATACCAATAATAACATAAATGTATTAACTTTTAACTAGTTTAGATTACACCGTAATCATTCTCATATAATTTCAGAAATGTCGATTACATGGTAATCATTCTCAATCTCTTTGAGGAATTTTAATTAAATTCTCGTAACTCTTTGAGAAAATGTACTGACTTATCATTAGTTTCGATTACACGGAAATCATTCTAAAACTGTATGAAATCCTTTGATTTCACGATAATCATACTCAAACTGTTCGACAATTTTTATTAACTTGTGAGAAACTTCAATTACGCGATACTCATTCTCAAAGTTCATGATATATTTCGACTACATGATAATTATTCTCAAACTGCTTGAGAAATTGTGATGATATGGTCATTCTCAACCTCGTTGAGGAACTTCGAGTAATTAGTAATGGTTCTCGAACCGTTTGAGAAACTTTATTGACTTAGAATAAGTTTCGATTACATAAAACTGTATGAGATTCTTCGATTACACGATAATCATTCTCAAATCTTTTGAGAAATTTTATTACCTTGTGACTAGTTTCGGTAACTATTCTCAAACTGTATGAGAAACTTCGATTATATGATAATATTTCTAAAACTATATGATAAAAATAGAAAAAAGGGGATTTATTTTATTGGCCACAGTTATTTAAATATATAATAAATAAACGGTAATCGTTCTCAACCTCTTTGAGGAAATTCAATATTTTGGTAATCATTCTAAAATTGTTTGAAAAACTTTAATTACCTATGACTAGTTTCTATTACTTGCTAATCATTCTCAAGCTGTATGAGAAACGTTTATTACACAGTAATCTTTCTCAACCTAATTCATAAACTTCGATTACGCGTTATGGTTGCGATAATTATGATAAGTTTGAAAAAAGAGCCATTCTTTTGGATTTAATAATATGAATATGTATTTACATTTTTTATCTACCAAATATAAAGTATCAGTCTAAATAAAAAATAAAACGTTAATTTTCGTGTATTACGTCAATTTACTAGTTCAAGTTAGAAAAGAAAATTGTAAGATATAATGAAATTAATAGGCCATGCCTGTTAAGTTATTTGAATGCAGAATTTAGTGAAATCCTTTAAATTTTAATTACACAAGTTTTTATTAGCAAAACTATAATTTGAAATTTGCTATAAATTTGATCAATTTTCATTGTTTTCATAATTGGTTTTCACACAAACTAAACATTAAAATAATTTTTAATCCTTCTGATGAAATTCCTGCTTATTTTAAGATTACTTTGATGTATAAAACAATTTTGTTCAACAGCAATCTAACTCAAATTAGTGATTGCCAATATTTATATAGCTATCTCTTTCGTCTAAACCGCACCCTTGACAATTCTCATTTATTTTACAAAGTACTTACGTAACGTAAGTGAAAAAGTCACGGCAACTAAAGAGAAAATGATTAATGAATAATTAATTATTTTAAATTTTGTATGAAATAAATATGAATAAATTATTAAAAATCAACCAATAAAACACAGATTAGATTGAATAACTTTAAATTCTCAACTAGTTTCGGGTTATCAGCCCATTTTCAAGAGAATTTAAAAACAAATTTTATTTCATACAATATGAACTACCAATGTCTAAATATTAAAACCATTAATTATTTTAAATTTTGTTTGTTTAATTTATTTAAAAAATAAATTAAATTATAAAAAAAGCTCTGACCATGTGAATACATCCATTTTTTTCTAGAGTTATTTAATATTAGATTAAACCCCAAATACACATAATTATAACAAAACCAATAGAAAATCCATTACATTTTTTAAAACACTCTTCATTTTGTCTTCTTTTATTTCAACAAGTCCAGTTTTTTTTTAGTACGATAGCTACAGGTGTATAACCGGATATATGGGTGGAAGGTCGTTACGGTTGAATCTGCTTCCCATTGTAGACGCTTCCTGTTGAACCAACGACAGGGCACTCTGCACACTCTACTTCTTTTCGTTTCTTTTTGTTCTGTTCTGCTTCGAATAATTATTAATCTCTCGTTTTTTTTTAACAAAATTGGGCCGTAACTTATAAGAAGGTGTCAATAATGGGGTAACACTACCCTGATGTGTATCTAAACTGCGACCGAGATAAAGGTTAATGAATGCTGTGGTGTTGCAGGTAGATGTTTCGAAAAGGTAATTACAAGTGTATTAAAAGATAATGATCGGGTTGTTGTTAATTGTTTGTTGAATGTGCTCGGTTTGTGTGGATGAATTTGTTGTGTATGTTGAATAGATTAATTTATTTATTAAACGTGTGTATGATTGGGAAACAATTTATAACGACTCGATTATTATCTTTTAATACCCTTTTAATAGACTTAAGTGAAGTGCTCTAAAAAATCTACCACGATAATTGATATTTGTTTTAGAAGGCAAAAAAATGTGCAATGAAGGAGAATTGCGGATGGAATGTTATTCCTGTGTACTTGCAACGGAGGATTTAATTGGTTATTGATTAAGATATGAAATCTAGAGATTGATTGTTAGAGAAAATTCATTTACTATTTGCCACATTATTTCTAATTAAATTAATAACACATTAAGTGATCGGTTGTTAACTTGAAACACTTGAAATTAAAAACATTGGAAATTTAACATCACTGACTGGCCAAATCTGATATTTGATTTTTAATTATATACATAATCAGGTGCGTAGATGGATATAATTTTCATGGGTTATCGTTAATAATGTAATACAAATGAAATAAAATTTAAAAAACAAATAAAGAACATATTTTAGTAATAAACATGAAAAATATCGTTTAATGTTGTTTCAGCGTTGCTAATACGTTATTTTTTTAATAAAAAACGCTGATTCGCTTTGTTTGTATAGCTTTAATTTTATTTTAGTGACTATAGTTTCAACAATTTTCACTTGTCATTATCAAACTAAGAGAGAGAAAGTGAATCAGCGTTTTTATTAAAACTTAAAACAATGTATAACGAAGTAGAAGCCTTTATTATCAATAATTTAAAACGTTATTTGTTTGTCAGTTATTAAAAATTGGGGGGGGGGGTGGTTTGTTGCCTACTAACCACACAACTATCTACGCTAATGTACATAATTAAAACTCAAATATCCAAATTGACAAAATAGAGATATTACATTTTCTAGTAGCAACCAATCAATTTGTTAAAGTGATAATTCCCCGAAAAGGTCACAATTTACCAATCACAGCTGTTGAATTTTTTAATATCAAACCTTGGTTTAATTAATGGTTGAGATTTTCATTTCATGAAACTCCACAATTCACTGTTTTGAAATAAAACAACGTTTTTTAAGTTTATTGTAGATACACTGCTACAATTATTTCATCAACACAATGATGATGATTAATCATCTGCCTGATGGCCACTGTGATGGCGAAACAAATGTAGCATTGTTTCGACAATATTTTTTGTACCCCGACACCAATTGGTAAAAGGAGACATCGATTATATATATATATATATATATTTTTTTTTTGTGAAACGTTGTGTTATTTATAAATAATTAATTTAAGTGAGAATTACATTGAAACGCCAAAATGTACCAATCTGAACGTTTGATAATATAAAAAGAGTATTATAATAGTATATAACAGATGTTTCAACAATTTATTTTAATGCGATATTTTTTATGATTCTCTTAAATTAATCCTTAATTAAAATCTCAATTTTGCAATAATGTATTAAAACTACTTATTTCTTCATTTTATTCATACTTTTACGTTTTTTGTATTACCACACACAAAGTTATATTTGTAATTATTGTATTTGAAGTTTTAAGAATGTTGTAATCCTTTTTAATATTATCTTGTAATCAGGATGAATCGTGCTGGACAATGAAGTGTTATTATTACTACATATTATTTTTTATTTAATTCAGAACTTTACTTATTTGTAATAGCATCCAATCACAAGAACTTAATTAAGGGGGCTGTGTGTATGTGGGCGCTTATGAAGATTTTAATGTATATTGTTAACCCAAATTAAAATTATTGTCTTCAATATTATTTAAATTATTTTTGCTAGAGTAGAGATTTCATTGTTGCAAACGTTTTGTATTCATTTATTATTATTTATTTTGGCCATTATGGTTTTTACGATATAACAAAATACAGGAAATGTTTCCTCTATTTTAAATCTAAATAACTTCATAAATAATTCTAATAATATAAAATAAACTGTTCCATAAAAATTAGTCAATCAGAGCATTAAATTTAAATGTACAAGAAATTGTCCAGTAATATAATTCAACTAATCATTAATTAATAACACACGAAATGCTGTGTTATTAATTAGAAACTATTAAGTATCATAGTACAAATATTTGTTTCATGGCAAATTGAACGAAATTACCGCTCTGGAATCGATTTTTATTATTATCTTCTTTTCTTTCAGAGTTCATCTTGCGGTATTGTTTCAGGAACTCCTTCCGTTCCTTTTCTTCAACAATGGCGTGCAATCCGGGCATAATTACAAAGTACCCAAACACACACAAATAACACCTCGAGCACACACTTCGAATCCTTTGTTGTTCACATATTTCTTAACAGCAGAGATTCTTTGGTTAGTGAAAATAAGTCGCATGAGAATTAATGCTTTTGCACCTTTGATTGATAAAATAGAACTGACCCCACCTATAAATTAGAGGTTTGTGCTATCTCTCCAGTTATTAATACTAGAAAAGAATGCATTCACATGGTCACAGCTATTTAAAATAAAAAGAATATACAACAAAGCAGAAACAGCAACATAAAAAATAATAGAAAATATTAATAATCCAGGAACCTTTCCTGAAACGAATCCCCAACAATCATCACAACACAATTGAGGAAACTCGATTTCTTCACGGTGTGCACCGAATGACTCCATCGATTAGGCACCGTATCGATCACCTACAGGAAAGATAAAAGCCGTAATTCGATAACAATAACGCGACACGTTCTGCAACAATATATCCCCGCATTCTGCACGGTCTGCTGCTTCCATTTCCATGCTTTCCATCCCGCTTTGTGTCGATTGCACAACAAGGCTTCCACATTGTCCGCGATTGATAACTGTTTTGCGCGCGATTGGTCACCCGTTTAACAATTTGTGTAGATTGATATTGATATTTAATGGTGGAAATTGTTGAGGTTGGTGAATTTTTGTTTGTTTGAGAGAAGGTAGATCTTGGATAAGTAAATTATTAGCTGTTATTGGAAAATTTGCTTCCCCATTATTCTGACTCTTAATAATGAGCTAGAGAAAAGAGAACAAAGATATTGATAAAATGATTCGTTCTTTTTAAAAAGTAAAGAAAGGAACGAATCATTTCTTCATTTCATCAAACACATATTTAAATATACCAAAAGTGGCACAGAATTTACAGCAATAAAAAAATCGATTCAATCGTCTTTATGACTCATAATATTAAGTTATTAATATAGTAAACTTGGCATAAAGACGATCGATTCGATTTTTTTTAAATATATTATTTTTAATTTTTATATTATATTATATTATATTATATTATATTATATTATATTATATTATATTATATTATATTATATTATATTATATTATATTATATTATATTATATTATATTATATTATATTATATTATATTATATTATATTATATTATATTATATATAAGTCATTATTGAGAAAGAAGTTTCAGATTTAAACGAAATAAGTGTAATTCTTCAATTTTGTCAGCGTTAACTTGGTGGCACATTTTCAACATAGTATATAAAGAAAACAAAATTACTTAAATGTAATTTGTTAGGAAATGAAATTATTATTAATATTATTATTGCCATCAATAAATTTCGATATTCCCATCACAAAATTTTCTAATCGATTTAACTCGTAAATTAATCTTTTACAGCAAATTAATCTCACATTACGTAAATAACAACAATTATTCCCCCCTGAACACGATCTAGAAACCAATTGTGAGTATTAATTAATTACAAAAAAGGACTTTCATTTTAATCGATGCGGACCATATGCTAAACCATTAATTTAACGGTCAGATGGATGCCTAAGAATCGACCAGTGTTTAAGATAATTGGATGATTACTATTCTTTCTTTTTTTATGAGTAATTCTGCGAATGTGGCCAGATAAGAATCTCCTGAGAAAGTCACCCTTGCGAAAACACTTTTTATAATCTAAGAGCTCGATTAATTAAAATTGAGTACACGAAAACCAGTCAAGGGTTTATTTTAAAAATTCATGTTTATTGCTTCCTACAAGGGTTGATTAAGGAATGGATTTGAAGCGAAAAGAAGGGGAATTGTGTTCTCACGAAAAAAAATCTGTCAGGTGTAAGAAATTGCTTGTGAGAATTTTTCTTCCCATAAATAATGGGTCACCTGCAGAAAATTATCTTAAAAGCATTTAACAAAACAACAGTTACCGCTCTAAAACAAAAAAATCAAAGATAAGCAGCTTACATTAACAAAAGCAGATAAGGGAAACACGAATGTTATTCTAAAAGTATACTAAAATAAAATAAAAACATTAAATTCAATTAACATTCTAGAGTTAAAAACCGACCCAAGTCCAAAATTCACGTCACAACTAAAAACAATAGTTAAAGAATCTAATAGTATTTTTAAAGATTTTGTCATTTAAAATTAATCCCCATGAAGCCCGGAAATCAAAATTTCCAATTATATTGATCGTGAAAGCCTACACAGTTTGATAATCCCTATGAACTCTATAATACCACGATTACACAGATTAATAAAATTAGATAAAGAACAAGCCTATGTTAAGCCCGTAGTTATTAATTCACCCTCTCAGAAAATTGCTATAAAACTTAATAAATTCTTTAAATTAATTACTAATTTTTAAGATCCTTGTTCCATAAAAAAATCTATTTTCTTTACTAATAAACTAAAAACTTTCAAATGAAAAAATAAACTCTTTAAATTAATCACTAATTTTTAATATCCTTCTTCCATAAAAAATCTATTTTCTTTACTAATAAACAAAAAACTTTCAAATGAAAAATCATTACAAAAAGGTATTGTTCGATGTATACAATATGTTTTCTAGCATCCCTTATCAGAAATAATCAATCTCATGGTAGATATTCTTAAAAAATCATTAGTAATTCCAGTAATCATGGAAGAAATTACAAATATAATTAAACATATTTTAAAATAGTTTAACATTATAGAAATAAAAGGCAGTTAAATTCCTTTCTTCGCTGATTTTAACTGCCTTTTATATTTCTATATAATAATCTTCACATAACTCACGAATACATATATTGTTTAATATTATATATACCGGGTGTTGATGCGACCCGGTATACATAAGAATTTTAAATGTAAAAATAATTTTATGCAAATTCCTCATAAAGAAAAAATAAGAGAATTAAAATCTATTTATAATTTAAAAATCTGTCTGAATTGATATTATGTTCGATTTTAATATCGTTGTAATTTTCTAGTCACATATTGAGTTTAAAATATCCTCAAAATTATTATCAACTCGATTTTTAATTATTAATTATAAATAAAGAACACTCGGTTTGTTTCACAGATTCAATTAATTTCGAAAGTCCACATATAGACCATATTCGGATAAATCCAATAATAAATATTCGAAATCAAAATCCGATTCAATTATCTCTATCTTTGGGAGCCTTTCACAACAACAAACGATTTTTGTGACGTGGGCGCATGCGAACATTGTTTCGACACGTGTTATTTTGTTTATCTGGACCACTTTATTTCTTTCTGTGTTTTCGTGAAAAGCGTGTTTCTTCTGTGCGATTTGCATACAATTTCGTTTTACTACAAAAATTCCTCGGGTCTCTGGCGGGCAGCATTGTTTTGTCATCGGATCAAGGCTTTCTAGTCGGGCATCGCATTGTTTGAACAGAATCCGAACAATGCTCAGACACAATTTGCTTAATTAGACAAATTTCTTCAAGTGAATTCGTTAAATGTACTGAATGTAATGTTTTTTTTTTTGTAGAAAATTACATTACATGGTGTAAAATGTTCAATAAAGTGCTGGATGAAAAAAAATATATATATATAGAAAAAATGATTTATTCACATGGTCACTTATTCACATTTTATTTAATTAAGAAATGCTAAATTAATATACATGCAAACAACTTTATTTAGGAGAATGTGTATATAGCAGAAAAATTATGTAAATTTTAAAATTAAACTATATGGACATATTTTCTCCTAAGAAGGCTAACGACTTGTGGTTTTTCCTCCTAAAATCGGGGCTATTCCGTACAGAAAATAATTTATTACTTATTTTCAAATTCTTTTTATTTAATATATTTGAAATAAATTTAAATGCAATCATGTACTTAACTTTTCTAACTTACTGTACTTTCACGAAACTCAAATTACATAAATTAAACATACAATTTGTATATTTATATGCATGTAATTTTAGAAAACACAAAAAATTCTATGCTTTTTTTTACTTTACAAGAATCTCGACGGTGCTGATATTCGCGTGCGTTATATAATCGTCCGCAAAATTGTCTTACATGCCTATAGAGTTTTATAATTCAATGTCTTGAATGTTAATGGCGGTGTTTTTCGCCGGGGAATTCATGCGTCAGTCTCTCGTTAAAAATAATGGCGGCAATTAAAGCAACACAGTGAATCATTTACATGGGAACAGGTAAATTAGATGTGTACGAATGGAGGCAGAATTACGCGCCGTGACAGATAGATGTACATTCAAATGCCACTCACAGAAAAAAACATAAAATAGAATACCTCCGAAATGTATTCGTTTTTTTTTTTGTTGAGCAAATTGTGGTTTCTTAAGCACATTTTAGGATTTTAACGAATCGTCACTGACATGTGAAATATCGCTTACTATTAATTACTTTTGCATAAATTAATTTCAAAGAAAAATTGATAATTAAAAAAATGTTTCGTGTTTTGAGATTTTTTTAATTTAAATTAATTTAAAAAAAAGTGGTATTAGTTTAATTTAATACTATATATTGCGGGCTGTTGTTTAAATCAAAACAGTATTTCATCACAATTAATTAATATAAATAATTTCCAACAATTGAATGCCGCACAAATCAGCTAAATATATTAAATTAATAAAATTTATAAAGTGAAATTAAACCATTTTTTACTTGACTACGTAGTTATCCTTGCTTACAATCACCTTAAAAATATGCAAGTCGCCGAAAGAGCGACCCTAAGAGAGCTTGAGACACCCTTTGAATCCCTTACTCAATCCTTCAAATATCCACTTCTATATAAAATAACCAATATCATTCACATCGAACAGAGACTTTCCTTTCTGGCCCACGAATTAGTCTCACATTCCACAAACCTAAACCTAATCAATTCGCTATGTATCCCACGCAATAAATATATATATATATATAATCGATGTCCCCTTTTACCAATTGGTGTCGGGGCAATAAAAATATAAATCCTAAAAGTAAATTTCCCAGCATGACTCTTCATGAAGTTGAATGGAAGATAATAAACGTAGAGTTATATTGTCCAATTTTGAACAAATGTAGAAAATGATGGCCTTCATTTTCCAGGCAAATGTTAACACTACGTTTTTTTTTTATTTTATTTTTTATTTTTAAATACATATTGAAGGTGCTCCGGCCTTATGTTCCTTATTTCTTTCTCAATTGCTGCTTTAAGTTCGCTTTCGATTTTTAAAGTCGCAATCGCAAAATACGACGTACGACGTTGCTAGTGTCAAATATAGTTACTATTTATTCACTTTTCTTTGACATGAGCGATAAAACTCCCCAGATTTTTCGGCGTGAAATTCAACTTGTTTGCCATCACTGTTGATCACTTTGTACATATTTATTTTTGGAATAACAACAACAGTCAATTTAGACAAAATATTATAAATTATTTTTATTTCACAGATTTATTCTTAACATAAGCGTCACGACCGTTTAATACTTTATACTAAATGAAGGCAAATAGACCGACGGCCGATAACCTTTTTTTGAGGTTTAACAATTTGTAAATAATTGTAATGATGTAAATATTGTTATGTCACTTAATTAAACTCTCGGAAATAAAAAAATCTATATTTATGGACTAAATGACATATGGATGATTAAGACAATGGACACAGAAGGAAATAGGTGTTCTATATGACTTTAAAATAGACGATATTTATAAACTAAAAAGATTGGAGTCATTCGGGGCTATTCTGTATGGATAAAGTTCAGAATAACATGATCGTTATCCGTGAAATATCCTAGTTCAAGTGGATTTTCTCTAAATTATAATAAATTCAAATTTTCTAAACTATGGTTATGGACATAACAGATAAATATTTCTGTTGGACTGTGGCTGTTTTTTTTTTCTTTTGGCTTGATTTGAAGGTTATGTTAACGGCTCGTTTTTAAATTCTTGATTTTGTTGCTAATTGTTCCATAGTAAGTAATTGTATTATATGAACCTTTCTTATTGGCTGGGGTTGCAAAAATGTATTTTCTAATTTCTATAAGTTTGAATTTATTTATTAATACATTTACTAAAGATAGAGGGTATGCGTTATTCTGTGCTATTTGTTTAGTTCAAGTAGATTTTCTATAAATTATAATAAATTCAAATCTGCTTAGACTCTAATTATAAACATGAGAGATACGTTAAATTTTATTTTTTTCTATTATAGAATAGCCCCGATTATTAATGGTAAACAAATAAAAGATAATATGACTAAGAAACAAAAGAATGATTTTTTTTTAAATAACATACTAACAGTAGAATACCTTCTAACATCAGTAAAACAAATAAAACAAAAAAGACAAAACGGATAGAGAAGATCCAAAGCCCAACAGAAATATTTATCAATTATGGGCACCCAACTGAGAGTATGAAATGGATCAAGACCAAAACCTAACATGTTATATGCAAATTGTATTAGTCTTCTACATAAACTAATTTAAAAGCAGTAGGTTAAGTAACTTATATAAAAATCTTTGTTTCTGAGAGTTGCATTAAATTACTTAAAAATGTTATATTTGATTTTTTACGTCTATGTTCAAGCGAATCCACGTTGAATTTGTGCAGCAATAATGAATGATTAAAGCTGCGTTCAGGGTAAGTTCTCTCTACTTTAAAATATAAGTATTTAAGAAATTTACGCTGAACGCTCTTAATTAACTCTATTTGAAATTGCGTCTGAGGATACCAAATTAAAGAAGCATATTCCAACTTAAAACGGACAAAAACGTTAAATACGGATTTTAACGCATTGGGATCGTTAAAATTTAAAGAATTACGATGAATAAAACCTAACGCCCTGAAGGATTCCCCAACTAGCTGTTGCACGTGGGGATTAAATGTAAACTTATCATCAAATACAACACTCAAATGTTTAAAAATGCTTACACGCTCGATTGTGCAGTCAAAAACTTTGTAATTATATGGAAACGCACAATGTTTAGTTGTAAAGGACATAAATTTGCACTTGAAACTATTAAGTGTAAGATTATTGGTATTAGACCAATTAGCAATTGTATCAATTTGATATTGTAACTCTTTGCAATCAGAAAGTGATGAAATATTAGCGTATATTTTCAAATCATCCGCATAGAATGGGTGTTTGCAAGTTAGACGTTCTGATAAGTCATTATTAAACATATTAAAGAGCAATGGGCCTAATATTGAGCCTTGAGGAACACCAGAGGTAGGAAAGTATGTCTTATACTTGAAATTGTTTACTGACACATATGTTTCACGTTTAATCAAATAAGAAGCTATCAAGAGTAGAGCATTCGAACAGAAACCAAAGTTACCTAATTTATTTAAAAGTAGATTGTGGTCAACTTTGTCAAATGCTTTTGTCATATAAGTATAGATAATATCAATTTGTCCAGAAGAGTCCAAAGTACTAGAGATATCATGAGTAATAACAGCTAGATTAGTTGTAGTGGAGCGCCCAGGAATAAATCAATGCTGATTCGTAGATAAGTATGGTGCGACATGGCTAAATATTTGGAAATAGAGGGCTTTTTCAAATACTTTCCCAATATGAGATAATATGGCGATTGGACGATAGTTGGATATATTTCGTTGATTTGTTGTAGTTTTGGGAATGGGGAAAATTGATGCTATTTTTAGATTATATGGAAATATTGATTTTCTTATTGATAAATTAAATATAATCGATAGTGGATAGGAAACAATAGATGCACAATCTTTTAGTAGAAACGCTGGTAATTTATCAGGTCCAGATGAAAGTTTATTAGGAAGCAACTTTAGGTGTTTCAGGACAGTTTCAGTAGAAATTTCAGAGAAAGTAAAACAGGGATGGTTAGTGAAGATCCGAGGTAAGATGTTATTGGATACTGGTGAAAAAACTGATTTAAAATATTCTGGAAATCCATTAGAAATATCATCTGGAGTAGCTAGTCAGCTAGAATTCTCGATAAACTAGATTTCTTAGAGTTAACATATGCCCAAAATCTCCTAGGATCCGTAGTCACGTTCAGTAGTTGAAATGTGGTTACTATATGCCGCCTTGATTTTAGATTTGATGAGCGATCTAAGTTTTTTAAATTGTAATTGAGAGTGCACATCTTTATTTCTGAGCTTATGAACGCGAAATTTTTCTTTAATGAGTTTAATAATTTCACAAGTAAACCACGGAGGGTATTTACGTTTCGGCACAAACTTTGTTTTTGGAATACATGCACATATAGCGCTGTTAATAATACTGTAGAATGCATCAAGTGCAAGATCAACATCTGAATATTCAAGAAGAAAGTTCCAGTCAATCGATCCTAAAGAAACATACAAAATTAAATAATCGCCCTTTTTAAAGTTAAATTTTGTGATATTTTCGTTGATTGCTAACATACTAGTATTACAGTTCAAAGAAAGTCCACGATGATAATTGTCTACTGATACCAGAGAGTCCGCTTCAAGCTGAATGTTACAATCTATATTAGAGTATATTAGATCTAGTATACTTAACTTAACAAGATTTACATCATTAGAAATGTTTACAAATTGTTACTCCTCAGAAAATGGCGTATATAATTACTTCTAGTAATGAAACTTCTGTTATATTTACATTTAAACGTAGAACTATTAAGAATATTTTATATAGTGAACGGTTTTATTGATTTTCTCTTAGTTTGTATTGCATTAGATAGAATGACATTTTTGCGCAACCAGATGTGAATCGTTTTATTTATTGGCATAGAAAGAGAATTAATTCACGATGAAAGTTATCGAAGTTGTCAAAAACTGGCATCTCATTAGTCAAATTTAGCGAGTTGTTTTTAGCAAGAAAATATTTTTGGTAAAATACACTGTTATTAAATAAAGAACAGAACTTACCTATCTCCTTTGGAAAGGCCGGTGTCTTCCAAAGCCCAATCCACGTAGAGTCCAAGGCACGATTCCTTCTGGCCAGCACCAAATCGAGGACTCTTGGGATCGTAAACTATTTCAGTCGTGTGTAAGCTCACATCGTTGCCACTTATACAACTACAATTAAACAAAAAAAAAAAACATTACATTATTTTATATATATAAACATCTTTATTGAGAAGAATATGTATGGAATAACAATTACATATATTTTACAATCAGGCTATATTTATATGTTTTCTTCTAAACTAGCTAACGACCTGTGGTCTTTCCGCTTTACATTATTTTATTTACATATATATGAAAAATACTGTTTTTAGTATTTTGTAGTTTAAAATTTGATTGGATTATTTAATAATATATGTAACTACATTTTTATTGAGTGTAAAGTATTGTCAGTCGATGTTAATAACTAACTAACTAACCATCTTTATTCAAATGTGTGTATGTATGTACAATAATATACAAAAATTAGAATTATATTCTGTAGATGATGAATCGGCTATCGACCGGAGGTCTTTCAGCCTCGATGTTAATATTTGTCTATATTAGCATTAGTATACCTGGATATTCGGTATGGGCCCGGGAACGGAACGGAAACGGAAAAGAACCGATTCACGTAAATTATGATTAAGGATTTAAGTGAATCGGTTCACAATCTCCCGGCCCGTTCCCGGGAGATTGTGAACGGGCGTTTTGTACGATCCATTTCAATTTTGTTTCTGGGCGATTGTGATTTGGCCCCATATTGTATTTTATATATCGATTAAATTAATTTATAATAGTGATGAACAAATTTACATTGAATATAAAGTATTGTCAGTCAATGTTAATTGAGTTGCATACTTTAGTATTATTATATTTGGATTTACTTTTGGAATAACAATGAGAGTTAGTATAGTATAATATCATAATGATTTCAACTGTTGTTCAATATTAATACCGTAGAGTTGAAAAACTGAACAATATTAATTCTTCATAATTGAAAATTTAATTTTCTCAACAGGAAATATATTTAATAATCAATTTACTAATTAAACTCAGAATTACGAAGCATCGTTTTATTATTTATCGCCACTAAAGTCACTTATTGAATTTTCTTTATGAACGTGCGTTGAACGTCAAAAAAATTAAGCTCTGCCATAAACGGTCCGTGTATGATCGTGCGTTGCGTCGAAGTTATCCGCGAAATCTAGTTAATTACAGTTAATTAACCCAGACAAATCGCTGCCGCGATAAGGAATATACTTCCTGCATGGGAAGCTCCGGCGATTTTATGCTTCATAGTTTAACAGTGCACGCCCCAATCAATTAGTTTTTGATTGCCACTCTCTTACCCGGCCATAAAATATAAAACCGCTGCTTGTTTATGCTCAGGCACTGACATTGATTTGCTTTTAATAAATTATTGTCATAAGTCGATTTGTTTAATGTTAAGTTATTGATTAATGTTGATGCTGTTCAATAAATGTAATGGATGCTTAATAAATTTATGGTTGAGGAATGTGACGCATTTTATATTATGATGTACAAAATACAAAATTTCATGATTCGCTTAATATTTGTGTCAATACGAGATGTGCATTTCTGAGCATATAGACCTCTGGTCAATAAACCAGACAGACTAACGCATATACAGGCGCGCAGATAGAAATAATTTGTTATGTGGGTTTTATTTTTGTTATAAATATGTATTGTGTAATGTTTGTTAATAAAGATATTTATATATAATTCAATAAATATTTTATTTTATATGTGATTTTGCTAATAAATTCAAGACATTTATAACATACAATTAATTAACACAAACAAATTAAAAACATTATTTTTTGTAAGGAATCAAATTAACACGAAACCAAATATGAACTCTAATTAGTATTGAATTAATTATCAATTAAATTTAAATGGCGTCTCTATTGAACTCTTAATAAGGCTTTCGCGCGGACCAATGATCTTTATGAGACTTACGCAACCGCAACCACACATCTCTTCCTGTTATCTTAGCCATATTGAGCGAATGCGCATAAATACATAATTCACCGCAAAGAAAAAATTGAGGGAGAGGAAAATGTGCAGCTTTTACCATTCACAAATTCCCACAGAAATATTTAAACGATAAAGTACGAACAGAAATAAATTGCATATAAGAGCTGGAAAACTTAAAGAAATACCAATAACGCAAAAACAAGTGAATATTATCTAGAACTTGAAGGGTAAGTTGGAAGAGGAATTAAGGATTATAATAATAATTTCCTTATTTCAAAAAATCACCTATTACCAAATAATAAATGTAACTAACTATAAAACTATAAGTGAATTAGATTCCAATTTAAAAAATACAGCTAATTAAAAGAATATTAACGATGATTAAAAAGATGTTTTGCTCTTCATGAATTCTCAAAGCAATATTTTAACGATAACATAGAGCTTTAAAACTTTAGAAGTGCTGTGAGCCAAAAAAAAAAAAGAAAATTATCCAATGCTTTAAGGGTGTGTTGGGAGGGAAATTAAGAATGAAACTTTGATTGTAATTTATAAAGAGATTAATTAAAAATTCAAATTCACAAAAATCAAACAATGGCTTAATATAAATTCTTGAAGCCAATTTAAACAAAATCCTAAGGAAATTTTTTATATGTACATTTTTTTGTTATACGAAATACTGTGCAATTATTGATATTAATATATGCAACACAATTTACAACAGCACTTGAATAGACAGATGTCATTCGTGTGTAAGTTGATATGCATATATTAACAGTGCATATTTAATAGCACAACATTGCCTTTACTACATTTTATGGTTTGTTTTTAAATCTGTTGAGTCTCTTTATATATTAGTAATTACGATTAAAGCGTAAACCAAATTTATAGACTATTTTATTCAAATAGAAGATTATAAGCTGCACCCAAACAGCAATTGCCTTTACTGCATTTTATGGTTTGTTTTTAAATCTGTTGAGTATCTTTATATATTAGTAATTACGATTAAGGGTAAACCAAATTTATAGACTATTTTATTCAAATAGAAGATTGTAAGCTGCACCAAAAAAGCAAAGAATGCTTTTATAATCTAGAGTCAAATTAATTAATTCTCCACAAAGAAATAAATAAAATACGGGAGTGGAAAATGTTCCCCTTTTACAAATTTCATACATTTTCGAAGAAAACTAACTTTAAAAAATAAGGTAATTGTCATAAGGTTTTAATTAATTGAATTATTTGTTAAATTTAAAGAGTAATAGTAATTAGGATATATCAAACGTTTTGGATGTTACGAAGGGAATACCTCGAATAATTACTATGCTGTCTCTGCTCTTCACAAACAACAAATACGCTCGTGATGTGAATCAGCGACTTTTACAATCCAAGCAATTAGCCAAATCAAACCCAATTGACGATTAATTAACAATTATGCTAATCGTCCGTTTGGCGATGTGAAAGCAGCAGTCGTGGGCCGGTCGCGCAATTGATTTTATATGGGAATAATCCCATGGTGATTAGTTGACAAGGCGGCCGGCCGATCGGCAACCGTAATTTGTCGGGTACATGGAAACGCCGATGGGATCAAAAGTGGAAAATCACTTGCCTGTAGAGCGTGTGAGAATCGGAGGCTTTCTTGTTCGACTCCTCCAGGCAGTGTTGGAGCGCTCGCGTCTCCTCTAAGAGCGTTAGAAGGTTGAGCTCCTCCCTGCCCAGTTGGTATTCCAGTTCGGCCTGCTGGATCCTCACGTCAATGTTACTGAAACAAATTAAAAGATTAATGTGAAAATGGAATTTTATGGAAACGCAACTTTAAAAATAATTAATGAAACAAATAACATAATAACAAAGAATTTGAAAATAATTAATTAATAAATTATTTCCTCTATAGCCACTGTGACATTTTGACAAAAAGTACTTTAAACCAATGCTCAATAATGTGCATTTGCTGACCTAGTGAATAAATCCTTTTTTTCTGTTATTAGTTCAGTATATTTCACCAAGTGAGAGCAATTCATTCTTGATATTGTCGAGTCAAAAATATCATGTATAAACCAACTTTATATATATATATATATATATATATATATATATATATATATATATATATATTGCAAATTAAATTAAAAGGATACCTTTCATTTTATATCTATTTACACATGTACCATTCTGAATCAATTAAAATATTGTATGCCGATTACAGCCAATTATATCTTTGCAGTAGTTATAGAACCATTTTTAGTTATTAATTAATTGATTTGTATTTTTTTCTGATATTTGTCCTTTTATGGTATATCTGTTGGACTATAAAAATTATTATTATTATTTCCGGACAACTACTATATACACAATGGATCTTCAATATTATGTAAACGTAAATGTGTTCTACAAAAAAATACATCATGTAATTCATATAATTATATATATTTAAACTAAATAATCCCGAGGTTTAGATGGGAAAACAGTTAAGTATTTATTCTCTCGTTACTGAATCTCGTGATTCGTATACCAAATTTGACTGATTAGTTTTGATTATTATAAAAAAAAAACATAATTACTATTGATAATCTCCAACCTAGGCGCGCGATGTCATGGTGTGAGACGTATCACCCCAATATAAGCAGATACCTAACTAGCAAATCTTTCTCTTTTTCTATTACCTCAGTACCGAAAACTTCGTTATAAATCGATTTGCAAATCAAGGACAGTCGAGCTCAACTTTCCTGCCGATCCAGTTAACTTGGATTCTGAAGCTGAGACTGTATCACAAGCTGGACAAGTTTGGTTCCTCGATTATGCTTTTAAGACGGCCCAAGCATTCCAAGAATTTAGTTTCAAAGACCTACCTTTGATCGAGTTTGCTAATTGGAGAGGATTCATTGGAGGAATGAAAGGCATTTACGAGCAAATCATGAGAATACCTAAATGAGGAGGAGGAAGAAATAGTACTCCACTATCTAGGACAATGTCTTGCTCTTGGGGGGGGGGGGGGTAATAATTATATACATCGGTCTGGACTACGCAGATGAGCTGGCGGATCTTTAAGTGTGAATGATCTGATCATGTTCATTAGGTGCACAAATTGGGTTGTATAGAAGAAAGGATCACTATGATATCACAACAGGCCCTATGGGCCTACATAAACAGTCTCAGTGCTATTGCCATCAAAACCTAACCTAAATCATGAAATTCGGTGCTCACATTTTTGATGCTTTTGAAAAATATACAAAACCCATTATTATTTACATTCCACCAAATGGTGAGATGCGAGGAGGTGGTTGGGCAGTTGTTGTCTTATACAGATCCAGAAGCATACACTCCATTTTAATTAATGGCCCTCGATGAATCTCTGAAGCAGCACCAACCAGTATCTGTTCCAGATTTGCTTGCTCGCAGATGAAGCATTACAATGCAGATTGAAAATAAGAAATCACGTGAAATAATTGATTCAGTTTCCTGACTTGCATGACTCTCTAGAGAGGAAGAAAAGGGTTCCATCATAGATATCGTTTCATCGAGGAAATCAAGGATAATATTGTACTGAAGAAGGCTTTTGCTTCAAGATGAAGTGATTTTTGGTCGAAAGAATAAGAAAACCAAAGGAAAAATCTATTATTGCACACAATCTGTACTGTGAGAAGAAACACTCCCTAATTATACAAATAAAAAAATATTACAGGATTCTCCGGATATAGCTTTGGATGCAGTTGTGGAGATTTTACAAAAACTAAATGAAAACCAAAAAGCATAGGTGTTGAGGATGCTATCGCAAGTTGTAGGGAGCCAGTCCGAGACATGACTTTCGGCATTTAACTAGGCTTAGCTATTACACATTATTTTCTTCAATGGGCACTACTGTTTCAGTTGTGTTCTTAATTAGTTCTGGGATTTATTTGAGTAATTGTTGTCGTGACGGATTTATTCATCATGTGAAACGATTTCTTTATAGAAATGTACTCATCTAAAAATTTTTTAATTGTTATTTATTTTTTTAACTGTATTATGTTTAAAATATATAATTTTATTCTGTTATTTTTATATTTTGTATTCTATTCTTGGGTATACAAATTAAGTTATTATTATTATTATTATATACAGAGAGTTTTATGTAACACCGAACATACTAGAATGTACTCAATGTAAATTTTCCTATGTTCGATTTGTACTGGAACGCATCAAAGCGTTACGATTTCTAATGGTAATATAGTCAACCCAATTTACACTATTTCCGTCAAAAATAAATTATATTATATCAAATGCAACATGTATAATTATGGATATTTTACTTAACCGCAATGCATACCATAAAAATCTTTTCCTTTGTATACATTATTAATACGTAAAGATGTCCAACTCTTCGTATATGTCTGCTTTAAGCTTCAGAACAGTAAATGTCACTTGCCTGCGATAAGTGACAAGTGTACGTCATTTTTGACGGAGAAGGGTGTAGTTTGGGTTGACTATATTATTTTTAGAAATAGTAGCCAATCACATCGCACTCAATGCTTTGATGCGTTCCAGTACAAATCGAACATAGGAAAATTTACATTGAGTACATTCTAGTATGTTCGGTGTTACATAAAACTCTCTGTATATTAATAATATTAATTGACAAACATAATAGAATATCTACCATATGATTGAAAACATTCCTGTTCTGTAGTGCTTTGAATATTTTTTATTAAAAAAAAAGTTATGTTGGCAATAAAAATAATCACACACTATAGGTTAAGTTATTTTAACAAATTGAAGTATTTGATTTGATTAACACGTTTTAATTGTTTTTATTCACTCGTGCCAACAAAATGTAAAATAAAGAAAAAATCAAACCACTATAGAGCAGAAAATGTCTTGATCATGCGGTACATATAACATAGAATATTACAAAACAATTGTAAAGATCTGCTAATAACTATCGAATTTTGTATTTTCGTCCTTCTTAAAATATACGGATAAAAAATTATGATCATAACACGTGCCTTTTTTGTTTTTTACATTTTTTCTCGGATGAAAAATTTGTTGCATGATGCAATATTTTATTAATATGGAACAACGGGTGTTCATTACGTAATTCAATGTCCGGCGGGGTATTTGCCCAGCAAATAGTTGTTAAACAAAATGTCACAGAGCTAAATGTGTAAATAATTTATTAATTAAATCATTTTTATTTAAATTACTTGTGTTATTTGCAATAATTTTCAACTCAAACAAATATAATGTGTGCAGCATTTTAAAAACGCGTTAAAAAATCCACAATATGATTATTATCTGAACTGCGTGCGAATTTCCCTCCATTGTTAATTTCCGCAAATCATCACTCCGGCGTGTTTACGTCTTTCATCGAATCGCTTGTCTTGATTATGGAAATTGCTAAACAATATAATCCGACGCATTGTCTTGAAATTAATGAAACTAAACCACGTACAGCTACATTCAAACACACTCACGCACGCACATATTAATTTTTCATGCAATAAAAAATTTAAAAAAAAAATGTTTATTTTTTTAATTCGTTAAATACATTTTATTTACATATTCCACGATTTAATTATTTAATTGTTGTCCCGTGAAAAATGACTTTATTATACGGTGTATGTATAATCTTCTTTTAACGTCAAATTTTCAAGGGTTAACAATTAAATAATTAAGTTCTGGCATAGATGGATAAAATGTATTTAACGAATTAAAAAAGACGCATTTTCTTCACACATATATATATATAACAATCTTTATTAACAATTAAGTTTACAATAAGGTAACAAACATTGATTATGTATATCACACAAAAATTAATTAATTGTTAAATGGCTATCGACCAGAGGTCTTTCTGCCTGAGTTTTAAATAAACTGTCTTTGTCTTAATTTCTTCACATATTTTCCCGTGTATACAATTTAAAATTAATTTACATTCAACTGAAAAAATCAACAAATCTTATACCGCAAATTATTTTTTTATTGTTATTCCGCGAAAATTATTCTTTACTAGGTTATAACCTTATTACTGTGTGGATCTACGAAATTAATTGCATTGTTGATTTTTTTGATGGTTTCTAATTGTGAGAGCACGGTTTTCCTTGTGTAATCGAGCCTCTGTATGTATGTTCAATTAAACGGGATTAATTGGCACGTGGAAATTTTTCGGATCATCGCTCATTCTTCTGACAGTTGGAATTTGCTCTCTTTAATTTAGAGAATTGCTAAATGAGCGTTCTTTTTTATTCTTCGGTAATTGATACTCTGTTTGTAAGTCAATTAATTTAATTGAGTAATTAATTTTAATTAATAACTACAATTAAATTAGGTTTAAATGAGGAAGAATTTAATGAAGTTACAATGGATGGATAAAATAAAGTAGAAAATGATCTAAATTGTAAATCTAAATTTCTTTTCGATATTACCAAAACTTCCCTAGTGTTTCACCCATATATTTCAACTACATTAAATTATTTCATTTCTCTAAATAAATATCTGATTCGCATCACAACATTCGTGAATTAATCATAATAAATTAAAGACGACGCAAGCGCCACCTTTTGCCTAATTTCAAGTGGCATCTTCAGCGATTTGGGTCTACAAGGTAGACGACCGAGAATCATTGTTTCGTCCACTAAAGGACGTGAATATTTATAGTTTTTTTTTGTATTATTTATTGTTGGTGTATTTTTTTATTTCTATTTGTATACATGGTTAAACGGTTTTAAAAGCGCTCACTCACTAAAGTTATATATTGTAACGAAAGTAAAAAAAGCAACTGAAAAGAACACTCTGGAATATTCCACCGAGCGTGCGATGTTAAATGTAGCGTTGTGGAAAGTTCTGGAAAATTCGAGAAACAAGCACGCTATACAAGCGCGCTTGTGGCGAGGCGGGCAGTCTATCACGAACGTCCGAGTGCTCAACATCTGGTTATAAATAAATAGTAACAGTGTGATGTTATTGAATATGTTAAGTGTACTCTAAATAAATAAATAGAGTTTGTTTTACTTATTTCCGAGTCTGATTAAACTTATTTTTGTAACAATATTTATTCCAGTATTGTCATGTGCTTTACAGTTTGATAAAGTGCTTCAGAGTTGTCCATAAAAATGAATCGGATCAGAAATCACCTATTTTAAACGCTGTCATATATTTTACCGCCTTTTACATACAAAATACTCTCTTCAGCAAACTCCGCTTTTAAATCACTGCAGCGTTTAATTTCTCTAAACGCTATAAATGATAATTATTACTTAATTAAAAAAATATATTAGTAGTTTCGTGAAGTTTGTTCGCCTATGTATAACATTATATTTTTTTTATATATTGAATAGTTTTCTCACTTAAGATGATACCATGTCTATATTTCAAACCCATTTTTGTATATTGAAAAGAATGTTATCACTACTGTGTTTCAAGGGATTATAAGGAGAACCTACAGGGTTTATTTAATATTAAATAAGAAAGTTACAATACGTCATAAAATAAACGTAAATATGAAAAACGAAACCTTTAGAGCTTATTTTACTTTGGAGTTGAATATAAGTTTTCTATATTTTATTTTCCTAAAATAGTATGGAAATTCTGGAAAATAATGACCCGTATTAATCTGCATCTCATGGAGAAATGTTCGAACTTTCAATGCTCGTGCATAAGGGGTTAGGTAGATATCAGGTTTGTTTATCTTTCTTTTACTATAAGAATTCGCGTATGCAATACGGCCTTTACTCTTCTAAAGTATTCGCGGAAAGGAAAAGCGATCGTAAAATTTCGCCCACGGTATCCAATGCACTTAATATGTTTCAGTTTGAAATATTACGTTATAAATATAAATAAAATGCACTTGATTTGTTTCACAATATTATTTTTGGGCTTAAAGAAATTTCGACAAATTTATTATTATCAAAAACTGTAGTGACATACAATAAAATTGTGATATACAAACTTTTATTTTAATGTGAAATTTTTATGTATAACATATATTTTTATGTATAGCCATAATTTCATAATCCGTAATTTAATTATAATGGAAATGTGATCAAGAATTTAAGATATTTATTGATGAATCCCATGATTTTAAATACATCCATTTATTTAATTGTTTTGCTGATTTTTCAATAATTTTTAATTGCACTTGGAAATTCCTTTAATTAAAATTTGAAAATTATTTTGTTTTTATTGTATTATTCATAAATAAGTTGGTTTTATTTATTAGAATGGGTTTATTTTCATAAATAACTTATTTTCAGAAATAGCCACAATCAGAAAAAACCGCCAGCTTCCTTAACCAAACAGACGCAGATATAAAATAAAACGAAGAAGAGGAAGAACAAAAAGAAAAGCCAACAACCCGAACGACTCTCCGCGCGCTGTAATAATACCCACATCGACTCGTGCAGGAGAGCCCCATTAATAAGATCAAACCACCCGATATCGACACTCACTCGGTAATATCCAGCCTCTCCAGGGCCATCTTGAGGTTCTTGATGGCCAGCCTCTTGGTGTCCGTATCGTTCCTTAACCTCGACAGCCGCTCCTCCGCCTGCTTCCTCTCCACTTCCGACAGCTCCCTGGTGGAGTTGGTATTGTTGTTGTTGCAGATGCCGTTCCCGTTGCGGATGTGCGTCAGCCGGAGTCCCGGGATGCTTAGTTGACCCTTCAGACTCTGGATGATGTTCTCCTTGTCGCGGAGGGCGTTTCGCAGGCTTTCCAGTTCTTTAACGGCGATTTCTTTCGGGATGGAGCGGTTCGAGCCGCCCAGGCTGACGCCGCTCAGGCTGCCGTTCTTTTTTCTGCGCGGGGTCGAGGAGAGTGAGACTTCAATGCTGGCCATCTGAAAAAATATGAAATAAATAAAATGAAATAATTTGTAACATTATGTATAAATACTAAAAAGTGTATTAATTTTAATATATAAAAAATATTTCTTTTATTGGCTATGAGTTTTCTCGAAACTCATCGCAACAATATAACTCAAAGATTATTAATAAAAAAAGGATTTATTCACTTATGCCCAATTTTACAATCTGCAAATAAGGCGTAAGTAACGTAATCGCGGAATAAAAGTTGATGTCTATGATTCTCTCCGTTTGATTATTACTAAGACGTATGCTGTAATTTTGTGTATTTGTTAATTGTGTATTATAATTTTAATTTTTAATGTTAACTTTTTATTATTGATAATGTATATATTTAAGTAAAATGTCTGTTTTCATAGTTTTAAGCTAAATTGTAAATGGTCTGCCGTATATATTGAATAAATAAATAAATAAATAAAAGACAGTGCTGGCAACCGAATGAAAAAATCAAGAGTAGAGTGGGCCTTAGTCACAGTTATTTAAATGATTTTCTTTTTATTTAATTTATTTAACTCAAGGAAATTAAAAGTATAATGAGCCAAAGTCAGTTTATTTTTACTTTGAAGTTTACTCGATTTTATGTTAAAATTCGTGGTAGTCTGTAAAACAAATTATAAAGTAGTAATAATAAAAAAATAACCTTTACAAGTATTTCATCTGATCGAATGCACTTCGAGTAATGATTATTACGTAGAATTTTTCTTAGCCCTTATTTTGAGAACATTTTTGGATTATGTATAATTATAGATAATTATCACTACTGTCATTTTATTAAAACTAATAATTTATTTAAATTTATGTAAAAAAGAACTCCGGTCGATAGCCGTTTCTCTTAAAAATATATATTTGTTTTAAATTGTTTCATGTATTGTATATGAAATTAAATATGAACGAATTCTTTGGGAATAAAGATGTTTATATATATATTTAAAAATTAAATAGAATAGAATTTAAAAATAATTAATAATTACGTAAGTCAAAATATCGCAGAGCTAACAGAGGAAATAATTTATGCACTATTTTCATTTTTTTTATTTAATTTATTTCAAAAACTGTGACTATTTGTAAATTGTACATTTGTGACATTTGTAAATAAGCGATTCGATCTCATTGATTAATATTAAGTGACGTTCATCAAAACATATTTATATAAATTTAAAAATCTACATTGTATTGAAGATTTTGTACAGTATATATTGTGAATATTTATATATTTTCATTTAGCAGAAATTTTATCAAATGATACTAACAATTTTTTGTGGAATTTAAGGTGGTATAAGGTGGTATAAGTCTTTAATGTTGTAATATAAAGAGCAATACATTTATAAAAAGTGTGATCAATCAACTTATTTCTATTAATTTGTTTATTTTACACTGCAATATTTTTATATCATCAAAACTAGTATATTTTTTTTTTTGTAAATGAAGAAACCGGACCCTCTAATTTCCATACCATCCCCTCACACCCATTCATTACCCCCAGAAAAATAAAACCGGCGGAGCTTTATTAAAATCAGATATAATTCAAGGGTGTATCGCACCGCACTTTTTTCTATTTCATTCGCATAGAATCGCCTCCATTATTTACACGGTCCGCGCGCAAACAACAGGAAAAAAATTAGAACGGGGAGTCAAATTTCGAGAGGGCAGTTTTGTATGCCCTTCATTAAAACACAGTTAATCAATGGCGGGCAAACAAAAAGGTGGCTCCGGTGACGGTAGTCAGTTCCGCGCGCAGGAAATTAACCTAATTTGAATGACAAACGAAGAAAGGGGGAGGAAAGAGGGGGCTTAACGATTTTCACACCTTTCCGTCATTGTGTAACGGAGAATGGGAATTAAATTCGTAATTCGTTAATGCCAGAAAAGGGGATGATGTCGGTTTGTGTAAATGATATAAATGATTCAGTTGATGAGCTGAGTGTTATTTTTTTTTATAAATGCACACTAACGAACCCATTTCAATTAAATAAATATGAGGTTCAAATTTGTAAAGTTATTAAATTGTCTTTTTAGAGCTATTTTATGTGTTACCAAAGCTGTATACACAACAGTAAGGGTTGTCATGATTTTTTTTTTTTTGAGACTTAGCTCTATTTTATTATTTACCGAAGCCGTTTCCACGACAGTAGGGTTTTTTGCGACTTAGCCCTATTTTATTATTTACCAAAGCTGTTTCCTCGACACTAGGGGTTGTCATGATTTTTTTTTTGTGCGACTTAGCATAAAAATCAATGCAGCCCATACTGTCGTGGAAACAGCTTTGGTAAATGATAAAATAATTTACCAAAGCTGTTTCCACGACAGTATGGGCTACATTGATTTTTTTGCAACTTAGCTCGGGGTTGTCATGACCTTTTTGCGACTTAGCTCTATTTTATGATTTACCAAAACTATTCCCAAGACGTTAGAAGTTATTCACTGTTTGTTAACGAAAATCACGTCGGTGAATGATTTAGGTGCCAATAAGTATTTTTGCTGTTCTATAATAGTAAATAAATGAGTTCAGATTTTAAACATATTATATGTCCTTTTATCCTATATTAATCAAAAATTTCATGTCAACTCCTACTTTATCATGAAATTTTCTTTTTTTTGTAAGACTAAGGGTTATCATGATTTTTTTTTGTGCAACTTAACTCTTTTTTATTAATTACCAAAGCTGTTTCAACAGCATGAAAGTTTTAATGGAAGTGAATTTTATGGATGACTTTGTAAAACTTCAATTTGATCTTAATATAATTTGCAATTGGTGTGATATTAATGATTTAGATCTAAATATAGATACATGCAAGGTAATGATATTTAGTAGGAAAAAAGAAACGAATTGAATTTTCAATTAATAATACAACTCTTGCAAGGGTAAATAGAATTAAAGATTTAGAGATACTTTTTGATGACACTGTAATTTACTAATAACTTATCTTGGGTTTGCAACAAAGCAATGCGATCATTGGGTTTTATTATGCGGTCTAGAAAACATTTATTATTTGTTTATTTTACACTGCAATATTTTTATATCATCAAAATTAATATTTTTTTTTTGTAAATGAAGAAACCGGACCCTCTAATTTCCATACCATCCCCTCACACCCATTCAATTAATAATACAACTCTTACAAGGGTAAATAGAATTAAAGATTTAGAGATACTTTTTGATGACACTGTGATTTACTAATAACTTATCTTGGGTTTGCAACAAAGCAATGCGATCATTGGGTTTTATTATGCGGTCTAGAAAACATTTATTATTTGTTTATTTTACACTGCAATATTTTTATATCATCAAAATTAATATTTTTTTTTTTGTAAATGAAGAAACCGGACCCTCTAATTTCCATACCATTCCCTCACACCCATTCAATTAATAATACAACTCTTACAAGGGTAAATAGAATTAAAGATTTAGGGATACTCTTTGATGACTCTATATGATTTACTGATCACTTATCCTGGGTTTGCAACAAAGCAATGGGTTTTATTATGCGGTCTAGAAAAAAATTTAATATCAGAACTTTACTAATTTTGTACAATTCACTTGTGCGTTCTCACCTTGGCTATGGGTAATTAGTTTGGTTCCCAATTTACGAAATTCACATAAATAAAGTTGAGAGAATTCAAAATATTTTTTTAGGTATTTGTCTTGCAAATTCAATACAGTAGTAAGTCTTAAATTATTAGTTGTCGTCATAAAATTGCAGGAGTATGTTTTTTTATTTTTTTCAAAAACTTATACACGGAAAAATCGCTTCTCCTGCTTTGTTGTCTTTTAATTTCTATCCGCATAATATTCCCATTCATGGCACATCTTTGTTTCGAGCAAATTTCCATTACAGTAATTATGGTTTCAATTTTCCCTTAGAAATAATTATGATAAATATTAATAAACTAAATTTATCTGGAGAGTTTCACTTATTTAATGATTCTTTAGCCTCATTGAAGACAGCCATTACTTCGCATTACAATTAATTATTTCAATATGGAAATAATTTGTTTTAACAATGATATTTCCTGTCATTAAGCTAAATTTAAATTTAATTCTCGCGAATCGACATTATAGTGTTAATATATTTAACGATATGACTCTGTACTCTTCTACTCAATAATCACTTCTTTTTTTTTTCTTGGTATATACTTGTATCTTTAATTTGTAATACTATTTGTAATAATTTTCTAAAAAAGGAGATTCCGTTAATAAACTAAACTAATTGCGTAGCGCCTGCGTACATGTGATACTTGCACTATTGTAATTTATTTATAATTATCAGTAGAAAAATCAATGTTGGATTAATTTATTAATTATTTTCAAATCATATTTATTTAATTTATATATAATTGATAAAGTGTGTATAGAATACAGTACAGGCCCTAGAATGGATCCCTGGGGAATCCCAGATACAAGTTCCTTGAAGTTTGATATGCAGAATACAATACATACAGAGCTAAATGTGGAAATAATTTATTATTTATTTTCAAATCATTTTTATTTAATATATTTAAATAACTGTGACGAAGTGAATAAATACTGTTTTTTATTTTATAATAATGATTATTATTTTTAATAATAAATATGAATAAATTATTAAAAATTACTAATAAAATAAATAAAACACAGATTAATAACTTTAAATTCTCGACTAGTTCTTAATTAATTAATCCCTTCATCAATATATAAAAGATTATTTTTTTTTCACAAGTGACGAAATTTGTTTGTTATTTCAATATTGACGTAATTGGAATCGTAATAGTTTAAATTGCTGAACTAATATCTTAATATCAATAAGGTATTATTATTAGACAATTTTGGGATTCAATGAACCAATTAGATTATGGATTTTATTTATTAGTTTTTTTCTAAATGAAATGTATTTTCCAAAAAGGAGGTTTCGTAAAAATAAATAATGAAATAATAAAATTTGAGGCAAATGAAACGTAGAAAAATTAATCTTTCTGCTTAATGATTATTAAACTTCTACATTTTTTTACAAGTAAATCCGAGATGTAAATTTAAAAATCCAAATATCGAAAAGATCTTTTGAGATTTTTTTTCTGTATTGCGAGTCGCTTTAAAATTTGGTTGTATGAAGTTAATCCCAATGCACGGAGATCCGCCAGTAAATATACGCTTATTCGGAAATCGCACATATTCGAACCCAATTTGAAGGCGACTCGCGACTCGAAAAAAAATAACATCTCAAAAGATCGGTTCGATAATTGAAAAAATACTTGTTCGCCAAAAAACAGGAAACATCTGGCCATGTAAATCAGACAAATCGAACCTATTTGAATTGTGCTTTTGCGAGATTCTCTAAATTAAAATTTATGTTATAAGATTAAATTAATTTAATAATTTTTAATTCATAAACTATTTAACATATTAAAGTATTTCATTCAGTATTTGAAGCTCACATCTTTTTAATTTAAATTTAAAAAAATGTAAACATATTTTTCAAGCAGTTACAAAGATATGCATTTTTATTGACGTGACGATTTTCGTTCGAATTTCAGTTCTAAAATTTGCCTTTGTTTATGAATTAATTACTCAATAAATATTAATATTTTTATGTTGTGATTTTGTATTTTTGTGTTCTTAAATATAGGGAACATGATGGTGTACTTAGTTTTTTCAATATTAAAAGTTGAAGAATACCACCGCGCGCATAACCGCGTAATGATTATTGAACTTCTATATTTTGCTGCAAGTAGTTATTTGCACGAGAAGTTGTTGTTTCAATAGATATTTGATTTTGTACTCACTGCCTTCGTCATAAGTTACAGTAATATATATATTTAAAAAAAAATAATCAATTAATCCCATTGTCAATATTTAATTTTCATTTTTGTTTTTTATTGATAATTTTCAATATTTTTCCTTATTTAAATTTAAATTAAAGTAGTTGTAAAATAAAGATGGGCAAAATCTATCGTTTCGATAACTTTTGTTTCTGTAAAATTTTAGTATTGGGCAAAATCGAGTAATATTAATAATCGAGCTATTTTAAATGAATAATGTCAATAAGTAACATTAAATTTATTATAGTGATAAAATATGCTGCATTAATAAAATTGTCATATATGTAATTTTTTAGTAAAAAAAAAAATATCGAAAAAAAATCGACTTTGCCCATCTCTACAAAGTTTAGTATTTGACTATTTCCTTAATGTTACCCATTGTATTAATTATAGTAATTCTTCTCAATTTATTAATATTCACCAATTTATTGTTATTTGTTAACTTAAAATTGCTAATTTATAAATAATAAATTACTAAAAATTGTAATCTCTTTTATTCACAATAATTTATTATTTCAATATTGTCGCAATTTAAATTATAAACAATTACAACTAATGTATGTTACTGTATTTAATGGCCTCCGTTAATTAAATAAATAAATAAATAAAATTTGAGACAAACAAAATTTAAGAAAATTGATCCTGCAGCTTAATGCTTATTAAACTTCTTCGAAGATTTGAGAATTAAACAAAACAATTTGTTGTTTTTTTTTTTTGCTCATTTCTCTCTTTCTCCTTTTCTAATAAATCAATGGAATACAAAGAAATTTATGTTAACATGATATACAGTCACGTAGTTACCAGTGAAAACGATTAATTACTTTTCGTGCTTGAACTTTACCTCGGAAACGTGATACTGTGATCTTCGCGACCTCTAAATATGCTAATACCACACGGGAATGCAATGAGTCCGCTCCGGGTAAATTATTTGCGCAAACAAATTAATTGAACGGGAATTTGTGATAGCAGAACGCTCCGCGAGCTTTTTTGCTTGTAGATTTGCATTTTAATTGATCCGATATAAATTAGTATGAGCATTTCAGTTATTCAGCCACGTATAATGATGTTGATTCTTTAAAAGGATAAAATAAATCCTAATTTGGAACCTTGAGGCTCCTCGGAAATGAGGTTCAAATACTTCTGAATATTATATATTCGGGGCTTCCCAGAAATATAAAGTTTAACATGTATGTTATTAATTACTTTCACATTCTATGAATATTTATCTATTACAAAGGCTGCTTAGACTGTAATAATATTAAAGAACGTATACGTTAAACTTAAGATTTCCCCTCCAGAATAGTTATTCAACTACGTTATTACATTCTTAATAATAATATCTTTATTGTTTAACAGGTTAACCCAATTACAGAACAAATAAAAAAAGTAACTTATATTATAATGTTGGTGATTCTTTAAGGGGATAAAATAAATCCTAAATGGGAACCTTGTGGCTCCCCAGAAATGAGGTTCATTATACATAAAAATATCTGTATTTAGACAATTATATACATTTTTACAAACCTTAAGTGTAAACACTAAAACGAAATTGTTTTTCTGTCTTGGGCTAACGACTAGAGGTTTTACAGCCCTTTTTGAAGATTATTTACAATAAATTAAATAAAAAGACTAATTACTATTATTTACAATATAATTTTTATTTGTTTAACTGAATATGTATTCATTAACGAGATGTTAACTCATTAAAACGTTGTGTGTCATATATGGGCACGTCATAAGCCAGTAATATAATTGAATACCATCTACAAGACAAACGAAAATATACTGTTTACAAATAATGTTTCTGATTTTCTACGATTTATTTAATTTCACTACAATCAATTTTGTTTGTTAAAAAGTAACTTTTTATTGCTTTTAATGAAACGTTCAGCCACTATTCATCAATGATTCTCGGTCATCTACCTTGTAGACCCAAATCGTTGACGATGCCACTTGAAATTAGGCAAATGCTTACTTATATTTGTGAATATGAAGTTTACTTGGCAGCTGGCAATTACTTGGATTTGTAAAACGTTGAATTTTATACCATTCATCAATCGCCGTCGAATGTCTGATGTAATATACCTTCATAGAATATTATATAAATATTGATTCGCCAAATCTTCTATCACAAATTAATTGGGCCATTTATAAATAAATATTTTGTGGGCAATATTGGAGGCGGCGGGATATTGCTGGGAAATTGCTAATTTCTCATAAATTAAATATTCGCATATTGTGTTACATAAATTTATGTTATTCAATAGTGTTAATGAAACACTAAACATTTTTGAATGAAATAATTACACGAACAATTAATCATCGAAACGAAAAACTGTATTAAAAAAAAAAAACAAAACCATTAAATCACACTTACACCAACCAATAATTTGCATAAATAATTAAACCTCATTATGTCCAGTCCAGTGGCACACCATTCAATTAGCCAATTCCTGCCGAGAATTCGATTAATCACGCGCGGAAACGTGTTTTGGAAATTTTCCCCCAATTAATTAATTAAATTTTCATTGCAATTTTAAAACCTTGCCCAATCCGGTGATCGGGCAACAAAAAAAGAAAGAAAACAACTCGACGTGCCAAATGCGGCACACGCTTGCATCGTGAATAATTTATGACCGTTTTGTTCGATTGTGTGTGCACTTATTATCATTATTACAATAATAACACATTGTCTCCGGCGGGGATTTGCATGCCTTTTGACGATATGGAATTCCGGTGTCCTTGCGTGGGACACTTTGATTTACGGTTTGATTATTTTCACGAAAATCCCGCGATTGATAGAATCGTCGTAGGTGTGATTTATTTTTTGTTATTGGTAAATCTGAAATAATCAATTCGTTTATAATTGCTAAGTATTTCCTTTTTTTAATGTTAAACATAAAATATTCAAGCCATTTACAATTGTAAATAATTTATTTTTACTATTGTCTAACTTAAATTATTGCCTATTTAAAATTGGCAAATAATTAAAATTAAGTATTTTTTTTTCTACAGGGACAGTAAGAAAAGGGACCCGGATCAAATTTTAATTGAAATAAATTATTAATTTTCATATTATCTTATTAGAAGTATAGTATATGACATGCACACAAATTTTCAGTTAATTCGAATGCTTTTCAGAGGTTCAGTAGTATTTCCACTGAAAGCTCGATTTATCATTTTTTTATTTTATTGAAGATTTAAATCAAAAGTTGAAAAGTTAATTTTAATTGTTGTATTAAAAAATCCTCATCTTTTAGAATTTATAAAATTCTAAAATAAATCAGTTGAAGTTTCTTCAGTTATTTCACTTAAATTTGGATTTATGTAATTTCTGGCTGATTTTGTTAGGGATTTAATGTTTCAAAGAATCATTGGATGGATATTCAATTAATTTTGGATTTTGTATTCAGAAAATCTTTCTCGCTCAGAATATTTAAGATTTAAAAAATACGCCATTCGTAGTTTTTTCAATATTTTCACTCAGATTTGGATTTATATCATTTTTGGCTGATTTTATTAAGGATTTAATGTTTGAAAAAATCATAAGTCGAAAATCCCGCAATAGATTTTCAATTAACTATAATTGTTTTATTCAGAAATTCTTAGTCTTTTATAAAATGTAATATTTTTAAAATAATCATTCGCAGATTTTCTAGTATTTTCACTCAAAGTTGGATTTAGATCATTTTGGCGGATTTAATTGGAGATTTAATATTTGAAAGAATCATAACCCAAAAATTATGCAATAGATTTTCGAAACATTGGAGTAGGTCAAATATTAAAGTTGCCTTACCACTATAAATAGAAAACAGTATTCAACCACTTTAATATTTGCGAGCCTCGAGGAAAACCATCTTGATTTAATAACATTATGTTCAAGTATTAGGTTCGTTCCGCATTACGTTGAATAAAGTTAAAAAATTGTTAGATGTTAAAAAAAATAATTAAAGAAAACAACAAGAAAAAATTGAGCTGGAACTAAACAATAAACTACATCCGACGTAAATAAATCATCCTAAGCGATTTGAATTTTTACAACCTCCATTACCTCATTATAACGCAATCATTACCAGCATTCCATTTATCTCCACATAAACATCTAAGTAAGCACACTAATACCTTTTTTATCTTTCCTTATTATTAACTTTAGTGTTCGAGGAAATGACTTTGGGAACTTTTGCTGGCGTTTTCCGAGCGACTTCCTTCGCGAAGCCTGTTGTTATTACCTAAACAATTTGCAGTGCACGAATGTTTACGACCGGCAATTAATAACGAATTTTTTTTAGTGCCGACGACGGGACGCGAAAACAAAAGCGCTTGTGTTTGCATGGCCGAGCACGTGCAGACATTTTCATTTTTTCGTTTTCCCGCGCAGGAGTTATTGGCGTACGTGCGAATTTTCTATTAGAAAGAAGACGGTTTTCTTGTTTTATTTCGTCGGTTTTTTTATAGGATTTAGAATAAATTTGTTTGCTAGAAATAAATTATGATGATGACTAAAAAAAAAAATCTTTCAACTTTGTATGTTCGCAACGTAGCGTGTATGTTCACATTTAATTTCTTGTTGTTTCTTTCATATTTATTCTCTCAGTTCATCCCTAACACGTGATTCCAAAGCCTCCCTCTGATTAAAACTTAAATGTGAACTTTCGCGCTACATTGCGAACATTGTGTAATACAATTTTATTTTATTTGAATGCAATTTCGACAATCGGGACTATTCTGTACGAAAAATGTTAAGTTTAACGTTTATGTTATTAATTAATAACATAAAAAAAATGGAACATAATAAGAGTAATTATTTTTTACCCAATACTAATATTAAGTTCCATCAAGAATATAGCGCCAGAAGCATTAACTTTATTTGACAAAAAAAGAATTTCAGAAACATCTCATTGACTTGAAGACAGAAGTCACGAATTTGAGGTTTGTCAAACCATCGAAATTGTCAAAAGCAAAAGGAAAATATCCGCAAGCTTTTCAAGAATAAAAAGTACAAGCCTCTTGTCCTTAAGTCAAAGAACACTCATGCCATCTGCAGGGACCTGACCAAGCACCAGAGCAAACTCAAGACGGTCAAGGAGATCCGCAAAAGGTTGATCTTCTCACCAAGGAAGTTCGCTGTCATGGCCTAATTTATTTCTTAAATAAGTACTTTCAATAAACTATTTAAAAATAAATAGGCAAAAAGACCGATGGTCGATAGCCGTTTTCTAAGGACAAGATATAATATGGTATAACAATTATATTGTTAATTTATTGTATATAAAATTATCTACAGAAGTAAAGATGTTATATATACACTGCGCCGCAAAATTCGAAATTTCGTTTAAAAAAATAATTTTATTGTTTTTCCTGAATTGAGCCTTCTTCTCTTTTTCTGTTTATCACAAAAACTGGAAATATGTATTAGCAGGCTAAAAACAAACCTTATTATCTGTCAAACAGGTCTTTGTTTTCTTGTTAAAAAAGGCGAGTATCGTTTGATAAGTACGTTCTTTGATTTCTGGAAGTTTATTTAGAAAATTGTAAAAACAAACAAAAATGAATCCCCCTGAACGAGTTTCAAGAAATCTTACACGTGAAGAATGTGCTGTTATAGTGGCGCTGCAAGAAGAAGGGTTTACTGCAACTTACATTGAGCATCTGTGGGACATTGTAGGGCAGAAGATTAAAGACTTGCAGCAACCTCCTGCAAACCGTCCAGAGTTAAAACTCAGATTAACGCAAGTGTGGGAAGAAATTGAGCAGCAAGAAGTCAGAAGTTTGATTGACAGTATGCCACGAAGAATGCGAGCTGTCATCAATGCTCGAGCAGGCAATATTCGCTGTTAAGACCAACTGTACGACTGTTACACGCTATTTTGCGGATCAGAAGAATCATTTTTTTTTTGTATTATTGCAGTTTGTTGTTTATTTTATCATTTTTTGTCCACAAATAAGCAAATTAGTTTTATTAAGTAGCTATTAGGAACCACTTCAAAATGGAGAAAAAAAAAACAATAAAATTAATTTTTTAAACGAAATTTCGAATTTTGCGTTAATTTTGCGGTGCAGTGTATAAAAAAATAATAAAAAAAGATTTTCATTTAATTAATAAAATAAAATATTCTACAAATATTACGAATTTACGAACTTTCTGACTGAAAAAATATAGCAATTTAGTTTCATTCTGATGAACCCAGCTGAGCTAACCAAACGTTCCATTTAAATCTGTATTTTACAAAGACAGTTATATATTTCAGATCCCGGATATTTTTTTAATCATAAACTAAAACTATCCGAAATTTAAATGTTCTTTTGTCTGGAGATACAGATATCTATCAGTAAAATCAAAAATGACGAATTGCGATCAAAATTCAATCTAAATTCAAGTAAGTCAAATTTAGCAAGAGAAAAATCTATTGAGCCAACATTTTTGTCAATTTCAAAATGATTGAAAAAAATGGTGATATGTCCATCATGGTCCTTTTCCTGGTGAATTCCATCAAATAAGTTTTTGAATGAAACTTTAATAGAAAAGGAAAAATTATTGATCATAATAAATTAAAGACGACGCAAGCGCCATCTTTTGCCTGATTTCAAGTGGTCAACGATTTGGGTGTACAAGGTAGACGACCGCTAGATGAATGGTGGCTGAACATTTCTTTAAATGTGAAAAACTATTGATTGAAAAAAATAATTATTCGTTTTATTTGGCGCACGGTTTGCGTGTTAATGGCTAGGATGATTAAAGAATAAGAAAGAAATGAAAGATGCGGTGCGAACTCCTGGGTGTTGGCTGGCGGAAGTAACGACATCCCTTGTCTTGTTTGCACTTTTTCAGCCAATGGCATCATAGCGGCAATTTTCGGACGAGCAACTTTACCACTTGAAATTAGGCAAAAGGTAGCGCTTGCGTCGTCTTTAATTTATTGTAACTTTACCAGTGTTTATTAATTTAATGATCAAGGTTTGTACGAGACTCGGTTTGGAATTATGGCTAAGGAGAATCGTAACAATGTGCTTCAAGTAAAAATATTCCCAAGATACAATTTATGTTTCAGTAGTGAATTGTAGAGAAATGCACCAAAAGCTACAAAAAGTTGCCGGACCTTCGATATAGTAAACTAATCATCTAACATCCTTGCCTAGAACTAGCTGCTGAAGCAACTGTACTCAACAGAAACCTTAAGAATATTACTAAAATAATAACCGGTCACTGTCCACTCAGGAAACATCTACGCAATATGGGACTGCTGCTAGAAGAACTCATCTGTAATGAATGCAATAAAGGGGATGAAGATGGCGCACATATCATGTGTAATATGTAAGAAAAAAGAAAGCAACACCTTTCTAAAGGTATCTTGATACCAGGAGGATGATAGAATTTGAATAATTTAACACGGTTATATTCCTTAATTATCTGTCAATAGATTTAGCATGGAAATAAAACAGTGAAGAAAAAAGATAACTACATCCTATTATTCAGGTTACTCAACTCCTCAAAACTCACAAATACACAATCGATGCTATAATGAGCGAAAGTAACTAAAAGCACTGATTAATAATTGGAGAAGAGGAAATTCAACAAGTCAAACGGCTGCAGTGCTTGGCTACGTCAAACCATTTCCTTCTGTACCGTATGCAATAATATCTGGTGACATTCTTGCATGGATTTATGGAAGAATATCACTAAGAAGCAATCTAAATTATATAAATATTTGGGGATTTCATCCTCCTAACTATGATGCAAATCTTGATACTTCAATCCACATTACTAAAACAGGAAAACCGACTCACATCTGTCAAAATGTGTTACAAAGTAAGCAATCTAAATCCAAATATGAATATCAGAAAAACCAATCTAAATAATCTAAATATTTTAATGCGTTAAATAACTGTGATGACAAATTTGATTTTTCTTCCAGCTCTCTTAGAACGAAGCAAAAACCTTCTGGCGAAATATGCTTCAAACATAAATATCACTAAAAAGCAATCATAATTCCTCCACACATAAAACAAAGCAAAAACCATCGCACTTGTTTCTTTTTGTATGTGTGTGTGTATGTTTTGTTGGCGTGTGCGTTTTTCCGCACTATATGATTTATCTCGTAGCGGGAGAAATAAAAGGAAAAAGGAAGAAGAGGCACAAACACCTGACACGCTCTTCCTCTTATCCGTGCGCTTCTCACGCGTATCATTGTGAATTGTAAGACATGTTATGGGAAATAATCACAAGCCCGTACGCAGATGTTCGCATGCAAACAATGACTAAGCGTGCAGGAACTGCGATTGCCTTTAAGGGCGCTTTCAGGGAAATGTGAGCGTTTAAGGAAATCGATGGAAATAATTCGAAACAGAGAGTGATTTAGAGATTCCAGTTATTTTATTCACTTGCGAATTAAATTCCCACACAACAATATATTCACAACTAATAAGTAATTATTGCCCTACAGGGCAAAAAAAATGTAAGATGTCCACAAAAGGTATGTTAATCTTCAAGTGAAATAATTTGGATTAATAATCATTTTTATTTCAATTACTTCATTTATAGTTCTCAGACTTGTTTTTCTGAAATACTCAAAAGTATATTTTAATCACTGCAACTTGATGGATATTTCTGAGTTACGTAAAGGTAATATTACATTATTATGGAACATGAAACACTATCACTTTTAAATTAAATAAAAAGAAGTAGTTAAAGAGGAAATAATTTATTAATTATTTTAAAATTCGTTTTATTTAATTTATTTAAATAACTGTGAATAAGTGAATAAATCCTTTTTTCTTTTACTATCACTTATCATCATTATTTATTTTTTTATTACTTGATGTACATTTCAACTGCAGTTATTCAAAGCAACCTCAAACTACGTACCATACGGTGGTACTGGAGATCTGCCATGAAAAAATGCAATAACTCACTTATTATTTACCTTTAAATGTTTACATTTAGTCCACCTTTCTATTCCTAATAATAGAATTCAAGCAAATACATTATTATTTATTCTTGAATCTTTGAGACGTTTACTTTGTGGTACATTTTCAATATTAGGATAAAGAAAACACATTTAAATCTGTATTTTACAAAAACAGTTATATATTTCAGATCCCGGATATTTTTTTATCATAAACTAAAACTATCCGAAATTGAAATGAAACACTCAATAACTTTTTTATACCACTTTACTGTTAAGTGGTATGAAAAGTTATTTTTTATTTCATTTAAATTATTTCATAATTATTAATTCACAACAATTAAATAATTATTTAGCTTCAGCTCTGCAACTTTTAACGTACATAAAGAAAGTGTTTAAAAAAATACAAACATCCATTTAAACAACTATTGCTCAGGCAAATACAACACCAAACAACAGAAGATTTCCATTGTATAGTTCAATGTCCTACGTGATATTTACCCAGGTTGTTACAATCGATGTTTCTTCTTTTCAAAAGTTGGTAAAGAAAAAATAATTAATTATTTGTTATAATTTTTTATTCAATTTATTATTTCTAATTTATGTAATAAATAAATTTCAATTTCCAACCAAACACAAATTTATCACATCAATAACACCTTTTCATGGCAATCTCTCTCTTTTTCTTTCTTTCTCTGATTAGAATCAATAATCCATAATGACGTTCTGAATGGCAATTCAGGAATAACGAGCACGGCAAAAGGCTTGTCCGGGCAATACATAACGAATTTTTCGAAAATCCCGTGTATCTCATTTATTGCAGTTGTAGGCGAACGGACCATTCGAAACACCTACGAGCAAACACTTTTTATTGCTCGGGACAAGATACAATCTGTAACACTATACACATCAGCGGTGTTCCGTGCGGAGAATAATTACACCGGGCTTCAGTATCTGTGCAATAAATTAATATTCTATTGAGTTATAATGAAGCAGTGATTAAGCTATTCATCCCGTTGATTTGTTTTCTGTAGGGAATAATTACTAGGAAACAAGATTGTATGCAACAATGTGTTATAATATTGAAATATTGGGAGTGATAGTTCAGTAAGCTTTAAAAGTAAGCGAAATTATGTAAAGATGCTTAAGACTAGGCAGAACTTGGCGGTCAATTGAAATAAGGAATAACAAAAGTTTTCATTATGATCAAATACTCCACATAACTCAATTAAACAACTTTTTTATGCCCGGGGTTGTTTAGCTGTTCAGCCTTCCTGCACCGCGACCAATGAGATGTATTGTGCCTAGAAACAATTAATTTAGTTTGTATGACTTATGAATTTATTTAATTAATAATAATTTCTATTATCCAAATCAAACCAGCTTCTCTCTATCACATCCAAGTTGCCGAAAGATCCTCCCTAAGAATACTCATCAAACTTAGACAAAAATTTGCAAATAATTCCTATAATCAACCCATTCTTAGAAAATTCTGTATTCCCCGAAATCCAAACGTCCCCCCAAAATGTATCCATCCTACTCTCCCAATTCAAAAATTCATCGAGACGCTAGCTAGCTTCAGCTAGCTAGCACAGACATTTTTATTGCACATCATCAAATCAAGACAGGGCAGAAAGATCTCCGGTCGAGGACAGACAAACCTTTATTTTAATATATTAAATAAAAAATATTTGAAAATAATTAATAAATTATTTCCACATTTAGCTCTGTGACTTTTGACTTACGTTAAATAAATGCACACTAAAACAACTACTTCCCAGGCAAATACCCACGCCGGACATTTAATTACATAATATACACCTGCTATTGCACATCAATAAAATTTTACATAACAAATTTTGATCTGAGAAAAATTTAATGTAAAAACAACAAAACTTTTATTTTAATGTATATACTCAATGTTTGTAAAAATGTAATTGTTTGAATAAAGATATTTGTATATAATAATTTCTAAAATTTGGTTTCTGACATAGGTAATCATTTTTGGAAAAGAATTAATAAATACAAAACTGTATCCAAGTTCAGAAAATTCATAGACCTGTAATACAATACATTTCATTTTTTTTTTTTTAATCTTATTTGAAGGCACTGCAAATAACAAATCTGGGATGCATTTTAATCCAGTTCCAGGAATGGCACGTGGGTGCAGACGCGACGGCATTCGCCTCGGACGGGACAAACGACCCGGGACGGCGCGGGTCATGCAATTGTTCAAGTGCGGAATAAACTTGAAGACGACCATAACAAACCTCTCCCTTTACGTGTTGCTTGCTCGAGAAGTGTGGGTCGGAGCAACCGCAAAAAAATTCAGTTCCTGGTGTTCTTTCGCCCGTCGGGGATTTATCGTGCTCGAAAGTGTGTAAAACGCTCGCAAGCGATTTCGTTACGAAAGAGGTTCGCAATTAGAAATGTGATTTATTGTAAGAATTGCTTACGTAATTCATTTAAGAATGATGAAGTTGGTTAATTAAGGAAAATAATGTGATTTTATTAATTTGTAACCCGAAATGATGGAAGTTCTCAGGGAAAACTGAAATTATCACAATAACTATAAAATACAAGCAATTAGACTGTTAATATTCTATGTTTCGAGTTTGTAACCTATGAAAACTGTTCTGTGTAGGCATACATAGAGCTTGTTAAGCCCACAATGTTTCCTCCCTGTAAGGATCCTAGACCATTATACAGCACCGCCAGTCCATCTTGTCAAGATAAGCTAGCAATGCCGATGCAGGTAGATCCCTAGTATTCGCCATTTCTGGCCACTCCTCACCCAGTATAATAAATTTTCTATTGGACTTTAGAATTTAGCAATATTCAAGGAAATGCTGCGCAGTTCCGTCTTCCAAATAGCAACTTCTATAATCTGGTGATTCTACGCCATGTGGTCTGAAGGAGTATTTTTTTAAACTTCAGAAATTTACTGCTAACAACTGCTTAAACTGGTTAAAACAATCAAAGAAAAACGGTCAAAATTGGCAAATCGTTAATCAATCATATTTGGTCATAAGAATACAAGATCTCTCACATCTGTGGTGACTCTTAGGAAATTATTGATGCTTGACTGGAAAATGATGTTGCATCCTCTACATAGTCCTGACATGACGCATTGTGATTATTGTTTATTTCAAAATTTTCAAAACCTTTTGGATGGTAAAATTTTTATGAATGATGCTGACCTGAAATCGCACTAGGTTCAGTTTTTTGCTGCGCGTTTTATGAGCGCGAAATCATGAAGTTGCCAGAAAGATCAAGCATACATGAATATATCTAATTGATTTAAATTTATGTTTCCCTACGGGAAAATTAATTTCAAAAATAAATTAAAGACGACGCAAGCGCCACCTTTTGCCTAATTTCATGCCACTTGAAATTAGACAAAAGGTCAACGATTTAGGTCTACAAGGTAGACGACCGAGAATTATTGTTTCGTCCACTAAAGGAAGGCGAACTTGTCCTGTTTAAGCAAACACAATAGTCTGATGAGGTTCGAAAAACCGAAATGGCCATCACTAGTTATCCATATGCTAGATGAATGGTGACTGAACGTTTCATTAAATGTAATTTCAAAAAGTTTATTCTTTCTATAAAAAAACAAATAGATTTATTTCACGATACAAAACTGTAATTACTTTCTTGCCAACATAATACATTCTTTATTTCACGATATTTTCAAAACCAAACTCCAAGCACAGACAAACATACAGACCGTACACTGGCATACATTTTATGGAATATTTTTATCTGTGCTTCAAGAATCCTTTATGTCAAAAAATTCTTCTTCTTTTACATTCATTAAATCGCAGGAAAGAACCGCAACGCGTAAGTAAATTCATGCAAAACCAAACAAAATCAACGTTTAATATACACCGGCTAATTCCAATCCTGACCTGATTTTCCTAACCAGATTTACGCAAACAGAAGAAACATTATGTAAAACGAACAATTATAACATGATAGACGATCGCGTTAAGGAAGCGAGCAACTGTAGACGGATGGATAACGGTGTGAAAATCGATCCTTTCGAATAAGAAAGAAAGAAGAAAAAAACGTCGCGTCCACATGCGATCCCGTCCGTCTACGATTCCCCGCGCTGGTCAATTTGTCATCGTATTACCGAAGGAATTCTAAACACTCCGCGGAACGTAATATCCGTCTTATAGAATCCAAAGTCGTCCGCATAAGTACACAACATTTCATTTCAGTTCTGCGAACCGACACGGAATGAACTGATATTTGTTTTTTTTTTTTTCATTCGTCTCGGTTCTTATCGAGGATTCCATCGATTCGAAAAGGAAGAGATTATCGCGAATAGTTTATTGATTAATTTGAATTGATATTTTATTCATAACATGAGTTTGTATACATTTTTTTTAATTTAGGAAAAAAAAATGTAGGAATCATATAATCCAGATATAATCTTCTGCAAATTGGTTGTGGAGAATTAATTATTTAAATAAAAATTATTATCCTTTCTCCTACTCTTTTTTATGTTTAAATTAAGATATAGCATATAAATATTTTAAAAGACATTGCGTTCGCAGTTCGCAGTATAAATGAATTAGTTCCTATTTATTTATACTGCTAGTAAATTAAATACAAAGAATTTAAAAATAATTAATTGATAAATAATTTTCAGCACTTATATTAAATATGTTTTACCAAGTGATAAATGAGAAACAAGACTACAACATAATAATTTTCCCTTTAGCTACTGTGACATTATGACTTATGTTACATAAGTATTTTAACAAATGTCCCATAATAGACATTTGCTTTTGCTAGTGATAAATGTCTAAAAAAAGCTTGATTAGTATTTTTAACTGCGCATATTTTGTAATAAAATATTTATTTACAGAATGATTCATAAACAAATGATATAACTTACAGCGATACGGAGAAACGCGATCCGATTTGTAGTGCTGACATCTGTCGTGCTGAATATAAATTAACGTGTTTAGATATGGTAAATACCGACGTAAGAAATGTTCTGACAGCTGTTTAATTGTTTCAAGAAAACAATCATATTTTGATATTATTTCAGATTTTTTTACAATTCAGATTCATTCACTAATTGAGTGATTCAATGGTTGAATTTTAAAAGTTGAATTGTTATTTTTGAGAATTAATGAAATTTCGATGTTGAATTTTAGAAGTTGAATTGATAAATTTGAGAAGTTGAAATTTAGAATTTTAGAATTTGAGAAATTCAATTATGGGATATAAAAATTTGAAAATTTGGATTCGAGAAGTTCAGTTTTTAAATTCCAGAAGATGGAATTTCAAAAGTTATTTTCAAATATTTCATAAGTTGTGTAAATTTTAAGAAGTTTACATATTCAATTATTGAATTTTAAAACGCCTAAAATTAGAATTAAAATCACTTTCATTATTTAACCCAAAAAAAAGAAGTCATTTAGTCGCGGCAAATTATTTCCACTAAACTCAAACCATTCCTTTTTTCGCTTTGTTACCTTCCTTTGTGCACACCAACCATATTAGATGTCATTATAATTAACTCACCTTAGCCTCCAAGGTCTCCAATTGTGCCATCCTCGGTTCGAATACCGTTGGCTGGAGTGTTGTCTGAAACAATACGAGAGGGAATCATTAGCGCGTCTCGAAAATCTGTTTTCATCTCGTTTTTTTTTTATTTCGGCTCATTGTCACGAAATCCGAGAGAGGATTTTATGTAACTGTTTGGCAATTTCCAGCACGGTTCACGACCGTTATTTATCATCTTAATTATTAAGACATAATAGAGTCCGGCCCTGCGGCCGCGCGATTCGTTATGTATCCGATGGTTTTAATTGGCCGATCGGTTATTCTAATTTATCACGTGCTACGGGAAGGAAAAAGTGTTCGGTTTCTATACTGAAATGTCAGTGGGAATGAAGTATGGGGCATTTCGTTATTTATATTTATAACTTTTATTTGCACGAATTATAAATAATTCCAACTTATATTTTACAATTAATCGTACATTTTTAATAATAAAATAAACGTATCTTATTAACTTCCAATAATCAATTGGAATTTATTTGGTGGTTGAAATTTACAGTCACTAAAATATTGAATAAACTACAAAAATACAATTTTAATGCACAATTTCTTTTATTTCTCATACGTACATTTTTCACGTCTATAAACTTTAATTAGGAAGACATGAATTCATAAATATTTGGAAGACTTAAACACACATGTCCGACACCTGAAAGGGTATAAGGATTCGATAAGAAGAAACATACATGTGGTTTTCATTGTTTTTGAGGAAAGTAATTTTCCTAAAAGCGTTTCAAGCCGTTACTTCGCTGTTTTGTTAATTTATTCATTAGTGAAAATTTACAGTTCATATTAGCTCTGTTAATACTGAGTAGTGGATGGATCAACTAATAAAACTGTTGTCGTTTTAATACTTATTATTTTCTTTTATAACTCAATAAATACAGTTTTGCCAATACAAGTTTACACTAAGAGAGTTAAAATCAATCTAGTTGTTGATGTTAATTCACTACCTTTGTCGACTATAACCACCCCCTCCTACTCTTAGACGGCGGTGAGCCGTCGGGCAGGTACCTGAGGCCTTAACAGTCTATATATTATTGAATAAATTACAAAAACAACTAGTGTTAATGCATCATTTCTTTTATTTCTTATACTTTCAATTTTCTACTTGCATATAATTACAAATACAGGATTGTTTTTGTTATTTATACAAAAACCCAACAGACTGAGTCTAAATCTGAGTTTACAGTATTTACAAAGTTAAACTAACTTAAATAAATATGGCAGTACAAAGTTAATATATAGGGTTTAAGACAATCTAACAGAGCGCATTTAAAGTGAACAAACGGTGTGTTAAATATATCGATACAATTGGAATATTGATTGCAAACGCAAGACATCCTTAAAATGGGTGAGTTGAGATAATGGGCGCGGTCAGGGAACTGTAGCGCTGCAGCGCTTTACGAAAGCGGTGTCGCTGAACGGTACCGCTTGATGTGTGGCGCTGCAGCGCTTTATCAAACGGTAAAGCATATATTTTTTCCGCTTGATCGCTTTTCAAGCCGTGCAGCTGTAAACAAAACCTCCATATTTTCGTGAGCGTTTTTAACTTCGAAAGCGTGTTCAGGGAACATCAAGCGCTTTGCGCTGCAGCGCTACATGTCTAAAATTTCCCTGAATGCGCCCAATAATTATATCGTGTTGTTTTATGAGTGAAACTTTCGCAATTCTTAAAATATTAGAATTAATTAGTCCTAATATTTGTGGATATATCTACATGATTGTGCACAATTTTATAAAGAAAGCACAGGTTTATTGTTCTCTTTATTATAATTTCTATCTAGTAAATCTTTTCATTCACGGATTTTTTCAGGATTTTCAACTTTAATTAGCTTTTATTAACTTTTTTTGTTCTAAAGGAAAACATGGATTGATAAAGATTTGGAAAACTTAACACATATGTGGTTTTCTTGTTTTCAAGAAAAGTATTTTTTTTTTAAGTGTTTCAATTAACTCTCGAGTACACAAAATAAAAACAATTCTCGCAGGCCATCAGCCTCGAAAGTTCATTTTGTCAATTTATTCAGTTGTGGAAATTTACTGCTCAAAAGTTTTGAATAAACTACAACAAAAATTTAATGCAGAATTTCATTTATTTTTGAAAATTAACATTATTCTACTCTAATTTAATTACAAACGTAAATTTAAATTGATTGGGTGAGTTACGTGAAGATCAAATGTAATTGATAAAAAAGCACTAATAACCTTTCTTCACACTTTTAAAAAGTGTTAAGAAAGGTTATTAGTGCTTTTTTATCAATTAAACGTAAATTTGTTTTTTTTTTCTCTTTATTATATTCTTCTCTAATCCTTATACCCTTTTCTTTTTATTTTCAATAAAAGAAAAATAATATTTATTCAGTCAGGCACAGTTATTTAAATTATATACAACAAAATTTGAAAACAAATAATTTACACAATTCTCTTCACTACTTATAAAAAATATCCATTGAAATAAATACTTCTCGGGCAAATAAGAAAATAAAATCATTTCAAAATTTCAAACTCATGAATTTTACTCATGAACTCATAAAAATTTAAAAGACTTAAATAAACGTCAATTTGAAATACAATTTAGAGTCGATTTTATTAATTCATTGATTGCAGGAAATGTACAGCCTATAAAATATCGAATAAGCCATTAAAAGTAAATAATTTTAATCCGAAATTTTATTTCTTATAATTACAAATTTCTATTTGAACCTAATTATTAAATACAAACGCAAATCGTTTTATTATTCCTTTTATTACCCTTTCTACCAAGTAAAAGCTCGTTTGAAGATGTAATCATTGTGGGTTAAATAAAATTCTTTCCGCCATAATTTCATTCCCGGATTTTTCGAGTTCATTAATTCCACCGGGCTTAATTAACGCGGTTTTAATTCTACAGATAGATATTAGATCCAATCTGAGGCCGGCATAACCGACTGCGGTTGTGTGCAAACTGTGTGAAAATAAATCATTCAGCTTGAATTTCAACCGTTGCATTTACAATAACACCGCAGACCATGAAATGGTTATAACACACGTGAATAATTTCTTTGCGTTAGTTTTAATTTTTATCGTGATTATTGTAATTAGAAAGGATGTAAATATGTATTCGCAAAGAACTGCAGCGATTAAAACAATTATATAAATTATATAAATTAGGCAAAAGGTGGCGCTTGCGCCGTCTTTAATTTATTATAATTACATACATAAACATCTTTATTTCTGAGATTGGAATATACAATTACAATACAATATTTAACAATAACGTTCACAATATAATTCCAACTCTGAAACTGGCTATCGACCAGTGGTCTTTCAGCCTTATTATAATTATATATGTATATATTCGTAAAATACTGTGGCATTTTTTAGTAAGTTCAAAACAATTATATGATGATTTTAGAAACACGAAAAAGAAAAGAATGTAATTATACATTCGTGAAATACTGCAGTGATATTTGAAGGCCATCAATACAATTACAAAGTTGTTTAAGACATAGAGAATTGAAAAGAATGAAAATATAGCATTGTGAAGGGCTGCATTGAAATTTGAGAGAGGTTAATTTAATTATTATTATTATTATTATTCATATTAATTTCATTCATTTAATTTCTCACCAGATACATGTAATTTTTACAGAAACGTTTTAATCAAAATTAAAATCTATACAAATAAATTTTAATTTGAAGTTTGAAAATTGATTCAATGCGTTAAAAAAATACATTCGTATAGAGCTGTTTTAAAACGATTTTTTTTCTGATGGCTAAACAATTATAAAATTGTTTTGAGAAAGATAAAGCATATAAATATAGATTCGTAAAATACTATAACAATTTTTAAGTGCGATCAATACAATTATAGGACAAACATAAAAGTGAAAATAATGTAAATATACTAAATGAAATAAAAATTATTTGAAAATAATTAATAAATTAGTTCCACATTTAGATCTGTGAAGTTTTGATTTACGTTATGTAAGTACTTTAAACAAATGTACATTAAAACAACTACTTCTCGAGCAAATCCTCCGCCAGACATTGAATTATATAATGGACACCTGCTGTTGCATATCAATAAAATATTGCATCATGCAACAATTTTGGATCCAAGAAAAATTCAATGTAAAAAACAAAAAAGAACGTTACTTAATATAAGTCCATCTGCAGACACGTGTTTCGGGATCTATCCCTCGTCAGTACAGCTCAGCCTTACATACTTTCCTAATACACTGCAGTTACTTTTGGATACGATCAAAGCAATTATAAAGCTATTTTAAAAACATGAAACACTGCAGCGATTATTGAGGGCCATCAATACAATTACAAAGTTGTTTAAACAGACAAATTTTAAAAGAAAGTAAACAATTATTCGTGAAGCTCTGCCGAGATTTTTGAGAGCGATTAATACAATAATAATTCTTTAATGGTTTTAATATTTAGACATTGGTAGTTCATATTGTGTGAAATAAATATGAATAAAATATTAAAAATCAACCAATAAAACACAGATTAGATTGAATAACTTTTAATTCTCGACTAGTTATTCAATCTAATCTGTGTTTTATTGGTTGATTTTTAATAATTTATTCATATTTATTTCGTACAATAATTCTTTACTTCACTCATCGGAATGAATTGAAGGAGCATTATTAAATAGATAGATATTAAAAATTCAATGTGGAAATAATTTATTAATTATTTTCAAATCATTTTTATTTAATTTAAATAAAATTAATTTAAATTCATTTAAATTAAGCGACAATCGTATTCTCAATTTCACAAAGAAAAAGGTTTACACTGGGTTTAATTAAGCTTCGGTTTTTCATTATTCGTTTATGGTTTATTTTTAAGTGATCTCTAAAACTGCATATCAACCCAACATTTCCGATTCTCAATTCCACCGTGAATAAGATTTTTCAATATTGGCTTAAGCTTGGTTTAATTAAGCTTCACTTTTACACTATTCATTTATGGATTCATTTTTTAAAACCTTAGTGATATCAAAATCTTCGCATCTGCACAAAACCCAATATATCCGATACTCTCTTACTGAGAGTAAACGAAAAATTAGTTACAAAAAGACGAGAATATTTTATGGTTTTAAGGATTTTTAAAGAAAACCCATTTTCTTTTACAAAGTTTTAAAACCATATAATATTCTCTTCATTTTGTAAATAATTTTTCGTTTACTGTCAGTGAGTGGGAATCGGATATTTCTCACTCACTGACAGTAAACGAAAAATTATTTACAAAATAATAATCGATTAATTTATTTGTTAATTTATATTTTTAGTTATTGCTTATATGTAATAGCCTATTTACTACTTATAGTAAAAAATTGTTACAATTTTTGAAAAAATGGTGAATTTTCCGTAAATAAATAAATTATTATTATTAAAATGAAGAGAATATTATATGGTTTTAAAACTTTGTAAAACAAAATAAAGCACCAACCAAGCCGATCTAATTGGCGATCGCTGATTTCCTATTGAACACAGCAAGACATCAGAGGCAACAATCGTTCTGCTAATTAACACCATTCTATCGGAGAAGAAGGCTGGAAGAAGTTTTCATTGTGGTGGCATTTTAATTGGTCTTCCTAGATTAATCACCGTGGTCACGATTTCGCCCATTTGAATACGAACAAGACGAAAGAAAACACTCTTCTTTGCGAATGAAAATTGCTAATCATTAAGATTTGTTTTATTTTAATTAGATTTAAACATCTTAATGGTGTTTCAAGCTCTAATAAAATTGAAAGTGTAATTAAAGGGCAAGAGTAAAGAAAAAATCAGGTTCTAATAAAATTGAAGCCTTTATCAAAAAATAACCGTAAAAAAGAAAAATCACGATTTAATAGAATTGAAGCGATTATCAAGAAGCAATTAAAAAAAGACGCTCTAAAAACATTGAAACCCATTTTAAAAGACAAAATGCAACATTTTATTAATTATCTGGTAATTCTTTTTGAAAATTGCCATTATTGTACTTTCCAAATAAATTCTTTAAATTAATACTTTTTTCGACTGGGCGATGCACTGTAGAGCTTTTGGTCCTTAAAAAGAAAAGTCCCATTGAAGGAGTATTAATTCAAAGAATTTATTATTTATTATAAAAAAGTGGTAAAAAACATAGTACACCCTTATTCAACGCCAAGTAATATGAATTACCACATAGTGGCGGTCAAAACCATCATATATTTAATATTAAGAGGATTGGAATTTTTAATAAAAATCGAGTTTTCGTTTTAATAAACTAATATTAAGAGCATTGGAGTTTTGAATAAATAATCGAGTTTTGGTGATATCGTAGACATTTTTAACTGAATTACGATTTTTATTATTATTTTCTATAAATTTACATTACTGCGAGCTCTAATAAAATTCTAGTCCTTATCAAAATCCAGGAGTCAAAAGGAAAATATCGAATTTAATGCCTTTTTCTCTGAATGAATAACGAAAAAGGAGATAACGAGCTGGCGGAATAAAGTGGAAGCCGATTTGCTTTGTTTGCACTTTTTTCTTTTATTGTGTGTATGAATATTTCCTGTTTGGCTTTTATGGGTTTACAAAGGGGGATAAAGTTACACGGTAGATTCTTATCACGGGAAAGGAAAGAAGAAAGGAAATGGAAATGGAATCTCCGCTTTCTGAATTATTTACTTTCATAAAAATATATTTGCACACAAAACTTGTAATCTGTCAGCTGGTTGTGTGTTTATTTATCAAACCACACTACGAAAGATGGAATCCGAAATGTATATTTAGTATAAAAAAAGCGAGTAAAAGAAAGGACAAGAATTTTATTTAAATAAATAAACAAAACTTGTTAGGAGATAAAGAAAAAGAGCGCCATAACTAATCACCTGGTATCTATTGTCCTGCTTCACTATAAATGCGGCTATTTAAGATCTACTTAAATTTCAGCGATGGACGGAGAAGGCTTAAGCATATTTAAGGGCTACTTAGCAGTGACAACCATAAACACGCGATCAATTCTATTTGTAACAATCGAAAAAAATGGCATTTTTCGATACATTTATTGGCGTTAATTTTTACTTTTATTCAAATCACGAAGATTTGAATAAAAGTAAAAATTGCATAATTATTAACAATATTTATAATTTCCCGTTGAAATAACAAAATAATTCAAGCATTTTTCTTAGAGTGTAAATTAAAGTTATCATTATTTGAATTTCCTTCAAGATCTCAATTTAAACTATATATTATATACATTGAGATTTTTAAATATTAACCATCGATGAGATCAAATGCACCAATGTATTATTTTTCATTTTAATATTGATTTTTTTTAACTATACTAAATATTATATATATAGAGTTATCATAAAGTAAGTGACATACTTTAAATATTTGTATAATTTTAAGAAATTGAGCTGGCAGCAAAAATTAAATGGAATCTAGTTGCTTCAATAATGGGATTTCATTGTATATGTAGAAAACAAGAGTGATATTATGAATACTATTAATACAAGTGTTAAACAAAATTAACTCAATTTGGAGCAGAATTGTTAAATATTGTTTTCAGAAAACAATTTATAAAAAATCTAAAGGGGGTTGGGGTCTTTCGAGTGGATTTTCTCTCACTCACACTCATGGGTTTTATAATTGCGAGTGACAGAAAATCCACTCGAAAGAGTGGCTTTCTAAAAATAAGATACGATCTAATCACTTTTTGACAAAAATATTACATTTTAACTTCACGTGCGGTGTGGATAAGTTTACTCGTTTTCTTTTTATTTTTGGTTTTCGGAAAAGGAATCGCATCGAAGTCGGGGATGTGGTGATCCTGGACGCGGACACAAAAAAATCTAAAGGGGGTGGCATATTGATTAATATGGGCCTTTAAATTAATAAAAGAATTCTAATAATATATTACACACTGTTTTTACAAACATAAATTTAAATAATCAAATTAGTTTTTCAAACTAGGTATAGCAAAGAAATAAAATTAAGGAGAAAAGGGAGCCCAAATTATATATAAATATATATATATATATATATATATTTATATAAAATTTGAGCATTTATATATATACTTAAATAAATGTATTATTTGATACAATCCCCTACCATCTACATTCATCACTTCATTTGCGCGAATCATCAAGAAAATTCAGCTAGCTAGCATAGATTTTTCTAAATCCATGGCAGAACAGAAAGATGTGTCTATATATGTATTGTTTAAAGTCAATCTTGATTACTATAATGGTTATAACGATTATAATTACTCCAAATAATTATGTCATTATTAAAATTAATAAAAATGTTTCAAAGCGAGCAACGTGCGCTCGTATAGACAGAATGAAGTTAGGCACTGGAGAGATTTTATATGAGCGGTGTAACTTAATCCCCACCATTCTTTACTTATCTTTAAATAAATTCATAAGTAAATATAGTTTAAATAAAGTATAAAGTGAATAATTGACTATGTTTGATTAAATAAAATCCTTACTGTATATTTATTTAGTTGTCATTTCTCATTCATAAGAATCCAAACTCATTCTCCTCATTTCCCTTTCAAACAAGAAACCGAAAGTATTTTCGGTTGTTCGCCATTCAACATCTCTTTGTTTTTTTTCCTTTTGTAGAGGTGTTGAAAATGTCACATAGCAATAGCGTCTGCTAGCTTCGGTTGTATGAATGAAACGACATTATTCCGGCCATAAATATGTAAATCGCAACTATGGAAATGGCCGGCACGAGAACAATGCAGTGTTAAGTCACTAATTATTATAAACGCGCAGTGCCTACCCGTGGCGCCAACAGGACTTACAAACTGTGACCTCATATGCTAATCGACACCATTTCACTATCATTCCTATTAACCAATAATCGATTCACGGGAATGCTCGAATCCGTAAATAATTGTATTTCGAATGCAATACAGGAATTCGTTGTAATATCGACGCTTTTGTTTCTGGAAAATATTTTATTTAAAGAAATTAAAATTCATTAATTTCATTGATTATACATTTCACAAATTAAAATTAAATAAGGAAAGATATTGAAAAGTATCAATAAAATTAGATTTTCTTTTTCATCGCTGAAAAATTACTTACATTGTAACTTTTGACAAACATATATTTAAAAATACTACTTCCCGGGCAAATGCCCCTCCGGACATTGGAGTACACAATAGTAGGTTGTTGTATGCCAGTAAAGAAAGTGTTTTTATACTTAATTATTCACAGTATACACTCATGTGAAAGCCTCAACATTTTTGTTTCATGACCATAGCATTTAAAAATGGTCAAAATTGATGTTGCTTAACGTTTAATGTTGATATAACGTTACTTATAAATATTGTTCAGTATATATAGAGTTTAGAAAAACATTATATTGATAGAAATCAATAAAAAAATCCGAAAATAAGCTACTATTAATGATTTTTTTAATTAATTAGATGTTTACATGAAAATAGAGACATATGAAATAAGTCAAAATAGAAACAAGTTGGGTTTTCATCATTAATCAGTTTATAAAGTATTTACATTTTTAAGAATTATGAAAATTGATTCGAAATAAAAGTCCGTTCCTATCATTAAAATATTAATAATAATATATTTATTTACGGAATCTCCTGTTACTCGGGATATGCTCCATTCAATACTTGTGAGTAACACAGATTTCTGAAATTCCATGACTAACTCGATATGTTTAAAAGTGAAAAAATAAATATTTGTTACGAAATTATAAAGCTTATTAATTAATTCAAATTTGTATTAATAGGTGCTTATTTTTGGATTTTGTATGGATATTTATCAATTTAAGATTAAAGTTTTCAAACAATCTGAATCTAAATTATATATATAAATTATGTATTGTTATGTATTTATCTATATAATAGCGTCTTTGTTAATTATGAATTACGTATTTGTATATTATATTTATTTAATGTGAATTAATAATAGAATCGATGACTAACGCCATTTATGCTGACCACGTATTTTATCTTTGTATAAATTTTGTATAAATAGTTTATTTAATACTAATAAAGCCAGTTTGTAATCTTTATCCAAACACGTAGTTTATTTTTAATTTGTACCTAATAAAGATTTGTGTCCTTTTTAAAAACACAAATCACTCAACGAACAACTTAAGTTATATATAAATACATCTTTATTTCTGAAGTTGTATATAGAATTTTTACATTTAATATTTACAATCATGGTTGATAAATACATCAGAAAATGGCAATCGACCATCGGTCTTTCTGCCTGTCTTTGTGCTGTTCGTTTTCTTTAATTGTCATGATTGCTACCCTCCTTGTTTATATGGTCCGTTAAGATTGACGAAATAAATTGATGAATTATTAATGATGGTTTTGTAAATTTTGGATGAAGATTAGGGTTACGAAGGATAGAAAGGTGTTATACAACGGATGTTATGTGTGGATTAGTGGTAAATTTTAAGAAAGGGTTTCAAGTCTCTCTTTTATGAAGGGAATTTTGCATTTTTCATAAAGGAGTGTTTTGGAAGGATTATGGAAATCTAAATTAAATAAAAATGATTTTAAAATAATTAATAAATTATTTCCACATTGATCTCTGTGAAATTTTGACTTACGTTACGTAAGTACTTTAAGCAAATGCACTTTAAAACAACTACTGAATCTATTCTCATCGCACTTTGTGAACGCTGATGGTGGTGGGCTCACGGGAATGGTCACGGGAATGGTTCTCAAGAAGAGCAGAAGAGTAACAATAACACGTTTTATTTCAACTTATATACAATGATTCAACATGGTAGTCGAGGAGCTAGTGCCGATGCTCGCGGAACACCCCCTCATCCACCCTACACAATGAATGAGCTTTAACACACTTTTTTTTCAATTTCGATGATTTTAAATCACCGCATTTTATTAAACATTCTCTTTAAATTATCATTCATGGAAGTAATACTATTTCATCATTATGAACTTGATTTTTTGTTCCACTTATTAAACTTTTTGTTCTAATTAAAAAAAATTCTTTATCAAGTTAAGAATAGTTCATGGGAAGAAAATTGATGACGCATCCGTTTAGATACTTTTCCAGAAGAATGTCTGTAGTTCTTATTCGAAGCGCATTATGCAAGTGGTTCGCAATTTTTCCAGGTAATGAAAGTTTTCCGAAAGCGGTGGGAAATCGCGGATTCGGCCGCAAGCAAACATGTAAACTTTTACTCCTCGTTTTTACTCCATTCCAGCACACAATGGATGATTATTCAAATTTTCTTGTCTTGTAACACACGTGTTAATTTAGTAAGATTAATAGATTTATTAGTCTTAGCAATTAATTACGAAAACTCTTGAATAAAAATGAATATTTCAATAGAATTTCTTATAGTTTCGTGTGAAAAAGTTTTTTCCATTAATAAACGAACTGAAAAATTATTTATTAAGAGAGGTTGAGATACTCGATTGTGAATTTTGTGTTATACTTTTTCCAATATAGAAATAAAAATTTGTGTTGGGCAAAATCGAATAATATTAGTAATCGAGTATTTTTATATGAGCATTTTTAAATACAAAGTAAAAAAATGGTGATGTGTCCATCATGGCACTTTCCACGGTGAATACGGTCAAATAAGTTTCTGATTGAAAATTTAATAGGAAAGCAAAATGATTAATAGAAAAAAATGATTGTTGTCTTTCAAAGTTAAAACCGAGTATTTAGAAGAATATTATAATTAAGTGTGTTATTTCTTACCTTGCAATGTGTTGAAATCATTTATCCACACTCTTCTTCATTTTTTAAACTATGCGAATGTGCTGAATATGACGGAACTTTGGCGTTTTATTTGTCATTAAAATAATTATTTCAATAATTAAAATCACTAAGGGAATTTATCAAGTAAACGCTTATAAAATGAAAATCGGAGGTCCTACAATAAAAGTTTTATAACAGAAATTATTTATTTTCCAAGATCTCAAACTCTTATTTGAAACATTTTTCTATCCGAATTAAAAAATGAAAAATTGCTAAGAGTAAAGTTGCACTTAATGAGTTTTGATTCTAACCAAAAGCTTTTCAGATCATTCCACTGTTATGAAAAGCTTAGATATAAAGTTTGGGCTTAATCCATTTAACCGTTTTTGCGCTATCGCGGAAACACACAAACACACACACAGACCTTTTTCAAAACTCGATGGAATGGACTCAGGGGACCTCAAAAGGTGCATATTTGTTGAAATTGGCGGTTCGAAAATTTTCACGATCACAATAAATAAAAATAATTATAAATTGATGTTTTTCAATAAATATAGAACAGTTACTGATATTGATGGAATATGTTGCATTAATAAAATTTTCATGTACTTAATTTTGCAGTAACAAAAAAGATCGAAAAAAACGACTTTGACCTTCTTTAATTAAAATGATCACATGGCTGTACAAGTCTTCGAGATGCCAAATCATCGTTTGCAAGTCTTATTCGCTTCCAGATGCCATATAATAAGGCGGAATATTTAAAATAACCTCAACTACTCTAGGAATTGTATCCTTCCCATTTATTACATCTTGTATTATTTTATTTCATACTTTTATATTGTTTGTATTAATCTATGTTTGTTGTAAAATTGTTATGTAATTGGAAAACATGTTTCCTGTGGGACAATAAATATTATTATTATTATATTTTTCTTTCATACTTATCAATAGTAAGACTAAACGTTTATTATGTATGTACACTAGAGAACAGTGTCTGGATTTTTAAAAATGAGTAAATGACGCGCGGTGATTACAAAGTAAAGTAAGCATTATACTACAAAATTACGCAGATAGAATTTTTCTTTGAACTTGTGAAATGTTAAATTTAACGTGTACGTTATTTACTAATTTCACTTTCTATGATAAATATTTATCACATAAACAGCTTAGACTGTGAGGATAAAAATTAAAGTACCCGTTAAACTTAACATTCTTCTTACAGAATAGGCTCAATTATTATATCTGGAAATAGAAGTTCTAACAAAAATTATTTCTATGTTATCAATTATGTCATATCCCTATTATATTATGTATGAAATAATTTAGGATTAATAAATTTATTTTACTTGTAAACGTAAATTTAAAAAATGTCATTTTATAGCGATGCTGAAATGAAAACTGTAACATTAATTGAGATATTTAATTTATTTTGGTATAAGTATATAAAAATATTTTTTGTTATATTTTAAAGAATTCCAAAGCATATCAAAATTTTATTTAATTCATTAATTATTTAGGCTTCTACTTAATTAATTCATTTTTTTCTATTTTAATTGGTGTTCCTCTAAAAAGAGCTGGATTCTCTTTCTTCTTTTTACTTTCCCCGGACCCCTGTCCAAGGGAAAATATTGTGATCGTGAAAATTCTAAATACTCGGCTTTAACTTTAGAACACAACAATCAATTTTTTCAATTAATCATTTTGCTTCCCTATTAAATTTTCAATAAGAAACTTATTTGACCATATTCACCGGAGAAATTGCCACACATCACCATTTTTTAGTTGTTGAGGTAGTGTTGATTGGTAATTACGCCTGTCGATATCTTTAAGTTTTAATTATCGGAATAAAAACATATTGTAGATAAAATCTTCATCTTCATTTGAATTTTCTGTTGCATTTTTTTTTTTTTTTCATTATAAGTCTTTTATTAAATTCCTTGTAACTAATTCACGAGATGATAAAAGGGAACGGATCTATCATATTTTTAGGTATTTTGTATTAAAAAGAAATGGTTGAAAATACAAGATTTATTTCAGAAAAAAGTAAAACATCTGAAGTGCTTTTCTACATAAAAAATAACATTATATAGTGTAAAGTGATTCATTAAGTCTTTAATGAGAAAATAATTCACATTATTGATTACATTAAACGGTCGATCGGGGCTATTCCGTAAGGGATATGTTAAGTTTAACGTGTACGTTATTTTGTATCATCACAGTATAAACAGCTTTTATAATAGATATATATACATAGTATGTGAAGATAACGTATACGTTAAACTTAACATTTTCCTTACGGAATAGCCCCTAATATAAAAACATTGATTACATCAAACGGTCGAAATGACTTTGATAAAAAAATATTGAATTACCTTTATAAATTCCATCATAAAAACACACAAAACGGAAAAACTTCACAAATTTGCACTCACTTAAAAACAAAAAAATAAATTCCAAACACTTCACTCAACAAGCTTCAATACAAAAATGAATACCAGAAACAAAACACCTCCAACTATATACCTAAAAATATGTCGCACCCCTGAGAAATATTTGCAAATTAATCGGAATAAAGGGGGAGGAATTAAAGGTGCGCAAATTGTGGATGAGAAAAATGAAAACACCTTGTGATTAGAGTTTATCTAATTATCGGTCGGATCGAATTTGCGAACAGATGACCGATACGCGCTGCACGGAACACCTGCAGGAATTCGTATAGGAAATGGGGCTTAGGTGGTCGTCGTGTTTTATTTTTTTGTATGTGTTAGGTTTTCGCACATACATTTACATGGTATTAGTGCTTGAATAATTAGTTGATTTATAATTTAATTTGTTCAGCATATCTCAAGCTGATTTATTTTTGGGCTTTAGAATAATTAATATTCCGTATAATTAATACATTTTTTTAGAATTGTTGAAAAGTTAATCGGGACATTTAATAATAATAATAATAACAATAATAATAAATTTATTATGGAATCTAATTTTTTACAAAGCATATACTATAAATATCAATATTACACATATTTATGTATATACATATATATATATATATATATATATATATATATATATATACAAGGTGTACAGAAAATGAGTGAAAAGCTTTAGGTAGCGTGACTCTTTGACTAATTTTTAGATAAAAATATTAACAAAAATAAGTCACACGGTCCTTCCTTAAGCCTCACGGGCCACTTAAAAGAACTATACATTTGGCAACGCTGGATCAAACAAGTGTGCATTTATCCTGTTTATAACTGCTACATCATCCGCTGGAGGTGTTGCATACACCTTTTCTTTTACAAACGAGCGTGCGTCGTTTTGTTTTTGTAAAAATATCCGATTTATTAATCATTTACATCAATGGAATTATACACGTGTATAATTGATTGTTAATTCTATTGATTTTTTACAAAATATTTAAAAAAACAATACTAATTTATAGTCACATATTTAAAACTCCGAAGACCTCGTGAGCCTCAATGAAGAACCATACAACATTTTTTTATTTGGATTTTCTTTTAAAAATTAATTAATGAATTGAGTTACCTGAAGGTTTTCACTCATTTTATGTACACCTTGTATGTGTTATTTTGTGTGATGTATAATCAAAATTTAATAGTGAACAATATTAATAGTTAAATTAATCACAAGAGAAATAGAAACTGACAAGGACGACCAAGATACAATTAAATAGCACTATGATACCATTAAATATTAATATATTAGACATATTGCGGGAAACGAAATATTAAATTTAACTTATAGATTATTTTTTATCATCACATTCTATACGGGTTTTATAATTGATATACGTATACTTTGATTGTGGGGTTAAAAATAACGTATACGTTAAATTTAACATTTCATTTCCCGCACGAATAAGCTCCAAATATTATACTACAAGTTAAACATTTTCACATAAATAGCCATATGTATCTATTGAATCAACAAAATTTTGTATCCTTGGTAGATCACAAAAAGGTACGTAGTACATAATTTTGTAAAAAAAAGTTTTAAACAATGTAAGTAATTTTAATTATCTGCTATATAAACTAAATGTTTTTGTTCCTCGGATATCATCTCTAAATATGTATACCCTATTAGCTCATACGTCCAGAACTAATATTCTTATTAAAGCACCTATCAAACATGTTTCCAGAAATTATAACATTATTTTGAGAATGATTTGTTCATTTAATAATAAGTTTTCAAAAATATATATTACTTAAATACTACCAAACTGTATTATTTTAAATTATTAATTTTTAAAATATACAGTGAGGTTGTTATTTCATTGAATTTAACTTTATGTTCTATTAAAAATATGTCAATCAATTAAAAGCATGTATTTAAAATTAATCAATAGAACACAGTCAAAGTCATAAACAATATAAATGAGAAAATATAATGAGAATTATGTCACTTAACCCGTGGTATTGAGAATTATTTGATATTTCTTGAATACATGCTTGCAATACATTTAGATTAATTTTCTAAACCTTATCATAAGACTATGTCCAATGTGTGTGCATTTAGGATAACGAAACTTGGTTACAAGAACATTTACAGACGTCCTTAATCAACTATACTATACCACTATATTGATACTATACTGGCCCAGATGATTTGCTATCAATTATATTGAAGCAATATCCCTTCTCCCTTATTCGTCCTTTATGGCTTCTTTTCAAACCAATCTCTAAATATAGGCTGTTTTCCATTACCATGTAAAATGCTATAATTGTACCCATTTTTTATATTGGTAAAAGGAACATTGTTTCTAACCATCGTCCGATTTCGCTTTTACCATTTATTCCAAAGATATTTGAAAAAATAATAACTGCTCTTCTATCTGAATGCATTTCTAGTATTTTATCTGATAAGCATTGTTTCAAAAGGGGATGTTCCACTTCATTTAACTTGCTCTCTTATGGCAACTAAATATCTTCAGCCTTTGACGCTGGGTATGAAATTGACTCCGTCCAACGCGTTCGATACGCCTGACCATTGAATTCTTCTTTAGAAACTAATGCGAAATGGAATGTTGGTGGGATCATATTTATCAGGAAGATCACAGATCCCCAAGGATGTCACCTGGGCCATCTATTATTAAATATCTTCATAAATAATTTCTTGAATTAATTTCTCATCTGGCACTTGGTGGCCGAATGTTTCCACCAGGCTCAATATTTACTATTTGTTAACGATATAAAAGTGTATTTACGAATTTCTGACGAATGTTCTTCAAATCTATTACAAGATGATTTTTGTAGATTTTCTATCTGGTGCAGGAATAACCACATGAATTTTAAATTAGATAAATGCCGCTTGATAATATTTACAAAAAAATTAAACGTCAGTCAGAAATTGCTTTATTTTTAACGTTCTGTTATCGCGTGTTTCGACTTCGGAGTGTTACTGATATACAATTAGAACTTCAGCAAACACACCTTGTAACTACTAAGTCTTGTCGAGCTCTTGGTTTTCTAAAAAAATAAATAGTAAACATTTTCTCAACTTTAATACTCTTAAAACATTATATATCACACAGGCCCGCCCCCATCTAGAATATTGTTGCACTATTTGGAATCCCTATGGCAATTGAAATTTATAAAGTTTATTTCATTTAAGAATTGTTTAATCCGTTTTTACATGAATGTATACCAGTTTTAAATATGGACACATTAGAGCAGAAACGGTGGAATGCTGATGTATAACTGGGCTATAATACCCATGAGAAGTTAGCAATAAATATTATTATATTTGCGTTCAAAGTGTTTACTATTGTATTTAAAATTAGTTAGTAATACGTATAATTTTATTGCATTTTACATGTATGTCTTATATTTGTAAAAATGGTATATTCCGTTAAATAAATAAATAAATTTCCAACCAGGAATCCCGGCGCCTCCGCCATACACTTGTAAATAAAACAATTCTTAAACTTTGTTTAACCACTGTATTTTTCACTTAATTGTGTGACTGCAGTTTTCGATTAGTTTTAGTTTGAGAATGACTACTAGATAATCGAAACTATACTCACATAATTAAGTGAAAAATACAGTGCTTAAACAAGTTTAAAGAGTGTTTTTTTACAAGTGAAAGATTATTTATTTTATTAATTTTAATAAATTTTCTAATTTGACATCAAAATACTTATTAAATAGAATGATTGCAACATCGTAATGGTGTTTTAAAAACAATAAACTATTTATTTCCCATAGACATGCGAATTGAATCATGCCAGATTTAAAAAAAAATAATAATATAAACGTAGGCGCCCTTTTGGAACGATTTTTTTCTTCAGGGTGTATTCCTCGTACCCCAAATGTCGTTTTTAAACAATTTCCAGAGTACCATTTTGTTTAAATAATTTATTTCCATTATGTGGTTCTCACAATGTACGTAAAACCACAAAAAACGCAAAGAATAATGTACCACTTCCGATTTAGGAATTCAAACTATTTTTTTTTTTTTCAAATCGTAAAAAGTTTTATGTCATCAATACTTTTAGTCGTTTTCGATGTAGAGATGACATTCAAAGAGGTATATTGTCAAGCGCACAATTATCAGATTTGATCTTAATGGCCTCAGGGATTATTTTCATTTATATTCACATTATGATTATATGCAGTACTTTCCTCTTAAGATATTATTGGAAAAGTAAAAATGATTGAAATTAAATTAATTGGCTTACAACAGAGAGTTAGTCAACTTTTCATTTAAAGCAGAATATTTGCTCATTTCCTATATCGGGAGTTTTTTGACATTATTATAAATCCATGACGGGACAAAAAGACTTATGTTCAGTATTTCAGGGCTAGATTCTAGTTTAGTCGACTACGTCGTTATCGAATTAAAACGAAGATAGAGCGATTCCAAACAGCGGTTGATGGAGAGAGAACTAAGATTCGCCGTAGTAATATCGTTTCATTTAGAATTCCATGGTAGATAGTCTAATACCTACATATATAGTAAATATTTATGTTATTTTGTTTTATTTTTATAGTCTGAATAAAATACACATAAATATATGTAATTGATATTTCCATATTATTCATTGTTCATTGTTATTTGTTCATTGTGACAATTACAGCTCAATGACAATTGTTTATAATTTAATTTAAAATAAATATTGATAAATTCAAAAAGAGACATAATAATAATAATTGTTTATTTTCTCAACAGACTACAGTCCAATTACAGAGAAAATATCTTGTTTACATAGTCGTAAATAACAAAAGTAAAATATAATAAAATGCAAAAATAACAATAATGCGAATAAAAACTAAGAAACTAACATTGATGGTAAGCTACATAATTGATGTACAACAAACAATGCAATTATAATTAGCAAAAGATACATAAAATATAAATAAAAGTTATGATACTATATTTATATGCGCTTTACAATAAGTTTTTCTTCACTTCTAAACAGAAACGAGTGAAGGGATTGGAAAATATATCTACACAATGCTGAATATTATGATAGTGTCTGATCATTTTATTTAAGGGCGAATTGAAGTGATAATTCGTGTGAGGTGTTGGGAAGAAATATTTATTTATATAACGTGATTCCACTCTAGGCACTGCAAAAGAAATATTATCAACAAAACTAGGGTTATCAATTAATCCATTAACCAATTTATATAAATCCAGTATGCAAATATATTTATGCCTGTTATGGACAGAATCAAGATTGAATTCATTTAAAAGATCAGAATATTGCTTCGTATCATCTGGATATGTATTATATTTTTTATGATACAAATATTTTACAAACTTTTTTGAACCCTCTCTAAGATATTAATATATTTTATATAGTGAGGTGACCAGACACTAGCACAATAACACAATCTACTAAGTACTAGTGATTTGTATAAAGAAATTAGTGTAGGTATAGATTTGAATTCTCGACCATTTCTAAAAATAAAACCAAGCACTTTAAATGCATGGTTGGCAATTGTTTGAATGTGCAAGTTGAAACAAAGATTTTTATCAAAAATAATACCAAGGTCCTTAAATTCATTTGTTCTTTCGATTGAGGTACAAGCAATGGAATAATCAAATACATTACAATAAACAATATAAAATTATATTAGCAAAGGGATTAGTTTCAAATATTATTTTCTCATTGCTGAATTAACCTCCATAATATCTTTAAACATACACTCGTTTTAATTCCACAAACATCAATTTATTAACTCACTGCATTGGTTGTGAATAAATATGGACACGCGAGTGATTTGTGGGCGATTAATCAAAATTGTTGGATAATATCGTCGCCGGCTTTTCACAATTTCGAGATTTATAGGCAGTTTTGTAATTTAAAGCCGAGCCGAATTTTGCATTTGATGCAGTGCCAGGCGTTTGCTGCCACATTATTTATGACATCCTGCAGAGCCGGCCCAGACGCGGGCAATTATTATCTTGTTGCGTTCAACTTGGCTGCACTTGAACAAAGATTGTGGACTCCATTATTCCCCCCGCTGAATAATTTACACTAATAAACAGACACCGAAAAAAAAACAATAATTACAGAATGTTTTTTTTATAATTTAAAATGTAATATATGAAGAGTAATTTAAAAACTAGTTTTATTCTAGACTTGTTGATTGTTGAGTCTTCTACTTTGTTATACATTACAATTAAATTTTAATAAACGAAACACGTTTTATTTTAAGGTAATGAAGGATTAGTTTCTTGCTTCACTTTTTCACAATAATAAAAATCATAGTACTTTTCTCGGTGAATTCAGTCAAATGAGTTTTTAAATGAAAATTTAATAGTAAATCAAAAGTTATTAAATAAAAATATTGTTATCACTCTTTATGTGGAGCTTTTGATAACACCTTGCGGGTCATATTGACAAGAAGTCAACAACACTAACTCTGAGCTCAAACTTTAACTTATACTTGTATTCAAACTTTACATAATTATTACATTTTTTCACTATTAACGAAAAGGCAAAGACATCTGATCAGCCCGAAGACCGAATCAGTTCTGCTTCAAAAAACAATTACAAACTTAAAACTTAAACACAGTGATTATAAAGAGAAATAAGTCATTTTGTCCTTTTGTATGAAAATATTTACACAACCATTAGTCAGTTGAAAACATTTCTCGGATATCAAAAATCTAATTACTTCTCTTCAAAATATTTACTTTTCAATATTGTTCAAAACAAGAATTACTGATAGATAATTTTATCTGATAAATATAATAATATCGAATAATACGATGAAATTCTAAGAAATGTTTACAACAATATGAATTGTTGTATTTTAAAGTTAAAGCCAAATATTTTGAATAATGTTACAAGTTATTTCATACCTCACAATTCTATCCCATACTATATATAATTTTTAGAATATTTTTATAGTCGTCACATGAGTTTTATTTAATAAAATATTGAGCCACCAATCATCTAGCGTATGGATAACTTCGTTTTTTTTTAAACCTTATCAGACTAGTATATTCCATGTGTATCGTCTATTTCACTTACTGAATATTTAACATACAAATTATTGTATGAAATAAATATGAATAAATTATTAAAAATCAACCAATAAAACAGAGATTAGATTGAATAACTTTAAATTCTCGACTAGTTTCGGATTATTAGCCCATTGTCAAGAGAATTTATACAAATTATTGTTTATTTATAAGGAAATCTACCAGGTAAACGAAACTCTTCCGCTTATAATATGAAAACTAAAGGTCTTAGTATAAAAAGTTATACGAGAAAACGTGATTTTTTGTTAAGATCTACAACTTTTTTTGAAACATTTTTCTATCCGAATAAAAAAATATAATCGCTTAGAGTAAAGTTGTATTGAATGAGTTATTATTCTAACCAAAAGTTTTTCAGACCATTCCACTGCTATAAAAAATTGGATATAACGTTTGGGTTCAATCCGTTTAGCTATCGCGGAAACACACAGACACACACGCAGATATTTTTTTTACTCGATGGAATGGAATCAAGGGACCTCAAAACGTGCATATACGTAGAAATTGGCGATTCAATTGTTTTTACGATTACAATACTTTTCATAGGGCATGGGTTCGGGGAAAGTAAAAATTAATAATTGCTAATTCACAATTTATACGTATAATTAGATTAAAGAAGAAATACATTTCACGTATTGGATAGCCCTTATTAAGGTTTACAAAAAATGGCTTTAAAAAAAGAGATATAGTTACTGGCAGTCACTAATTCATGTAACATTGATGGTTAATTAAAATTAATATTGAATTACAATGTATAACAAAGTAGAAGCCTCAACGATTAACAAAATTATTGTATTATACATTAAAATGATCTTAAAGCATGCAGAAATTTCTTCAGCTGAATTAAAAATCATTTGCATAACTAATTTTTCTGAAAATAATTATGAAAACAAATTTAAAATGGGGTAAAATTTTCATCAATTTTTATTTTAACTATATTTCTGATAACAAAAACGCATGCAATGAAAATGTCAAGGATTTCACTAAATTCTACATACAAAAACTTCACACTCATTATATAGTAATTTAATTACATGTTTCTAATCAGAATTAGTTAATTGGCATAATACGCAATAATTAACGTATTTTAAAATGAAGACTGATTTTTTTCACTTAACTGATAAGAAAACTTAAATACATATTAATAAATCCTAGAGACTGACAATTATTGAATAGATTAATTTTAGTTTACTGAACATCTCTCTTTCTGCAAAATCGCAATCTTAATAAAAGTGTTTTAATGTTAAAAAAAACTACTCATTATGAATCGATATTTAGTTAATTATTGTATAAAGATTGGTTCTATAAATTAAAATATTATTTTTTTAATTTTGTACCAACTGTTCTCCTCACTCCCACCACTTATATACCTGTTTTCAGATATATATATAATCCACCGTGTTTTTGTAAAACTTATTAAGGCTGCGATTTTAAACCTAATAGATGGTGCGATTAGCGCCATAGCGTGCAGTGGTTTTTTACAAAATGTGTGTTTATTTTATTCCAAATTTGATTTTTAACCTAGCGGCCAACATTTGAACTAGTAGATATTGTTCCACAATAAAAATGATGGCGCCGAACTAAATTTGTTCTCATTGACTACTTAATAGGATTAACGAATTTAAAAATAATATATTATGGATGTATTTAATATTAATCGTTTGATGCGGTATGCAAATTTCTTGTCTAACAATGTTAACTATGTATTATTTACTCCGTCATTTGTTTATTTTAAAATACGATTAAAACGCATCACATTATCCGATGCCATTAATAGTTAATTGTCTGTATGTTGTTTGAATGATGTTTATCGCAATTTTATCAATGCTTGTTTATTTTGATTTTTTGATCTGTGGTTTGTTAGTGTTTTACAGGTTTGTCATTTACTCCTTTAATAGTCATTAAATTCTGTGACATACGATCTATGATGTGATTTTTTTACTACAATGTGATATAAATCTGTGATAAAGTTATGATGAATTGTCTTTAAATTATATTTTTAGTGTTTTTTATATCTCATTGTTATATTTATTGTTTTATAGTCAATTGTATCTATTGTTATTTATAGACTGGGTAACTGCAATTGTATTTAAATACATATTTTATATTTATTTATCTATATTTACCTATGGTTTTATTTAGTTCGCTCTATACTTTGCATGTTATTTAATTCATAACATGAAGTGGAACCATTTAGGGTATTATTATTTTTATTTATATATTAATTTATTATTGTTTACCTATTATTTAATAATTGATAATTATTACATAATATTTCTTTTTCCTCTATCTTGTAATTGGTTTTCTTTTAATTTATAAGTTGGTATTTTGTATGCTCAATATATGTCAACATATTTTGAATGTAGAAATGGTGAATCCATAAATAAATAAATGAATTATGGATATTTAAGAGGAAGACTTTCCACATGCAGTGGAGTATGTTTAATATAGATTAGATGTACTTTTGTAAATTAAATTTATTCTTGAAAAAAAAATTACATTTTTTGTTTTTAAAAAATAAAAATTACCTGATGTCGTTCATCGGTAAATGCCTGTATTTAATGTTTATTTTTTATGACTGTATAATATTGTTAATCTCTTAAAACGGAAACGTATTGGGGATCGCAACCTTAATCACCTGCCTGATGATGCCATTGTGTTGGCGAAACTATTCTAACTATACAATATTTTTTGTGAAACTTAAAAAAATGTTTTATTTACAAATATTGCATTATGGAGTTTCATCAAGTAAAAGCCTCAACCATCGATTATTTAAACAAACCTATAAAAAAGTGTTAATATTTTTTAAACAAACCCAATGATACACACTTAAATTAATTTTAAGAAAGGCATGCAATTTTATTTTGAAACAAACATAATAATTACAATTTTAATAAACCATTAAAAATATAATTTATGAAACAAACCCAATGATAATTAATTATAATAAACCCATAAAGTATTAATTTTTCTGATAAATCAAATGAAATGAAATTTTATTAAACCCACAAAATATTAATTGTTAAACAAACCCAATGATATTAAATTTTAATAAACTCAAAAAACAAAAGTATGAACCCAATTTTATTTAAATTTAAGAAACTTATAATATATTATTTTTCGAGGAAAGACCATTGATCGGTGTCCAATTGATATACTTTTACAATATTGTAATATTTTATAATTATAGAAAATTTTTATTTCTGAGAGATACATTAAATTACATTACAATCATAAACCTCTAGTTAAGCCTCGGAAAATGGTAATATTTTATATTATATGTAAATATTATATTACATATGTCAATAAAGATTATGTATACATATATGTTGGTTAAAAAACCGAATTATATTAAATTTTAATATACTCGAAACAAAAATTTGAAACGCAATAACATTTAATTTTAATAAAATTAAAAAAAATAAATGTATGAAAGAAATCGAATGATGTATTTTTTATAAATCGATTTTTTTAACAAATCGAACGATTATTTAATTTTATATATATAAAGTTATAGTAATAATAATAAATTTATTAGCCAAAAGGAAAGAGTAGCCCAATTATAGGATAATACAAAATAATTTTACATTATAGTAATAACAAGACAAACAAGAATATAAATACCAGTACAAATATAGATACGAAAATAATAATATATACAAATAAAGATTACAACTTGTTAAAACAATTATAGTAATTTTTTAAACAAATCAATTGATATTTAATTTTAAACAAACCCTTTGAATTTGTTACAAATATCCTCATTTACATTATTCAATCCTTGTGTTTAATTAAAATAATCAACCACTATTTCAAAACTGGGCAAAATCCTCATTTGGCAATTAATTAAATCCCGATTGATTTAATTAAACTGTCACACGGTATTATTAGTGCACAACGATTATTATTATCTACTTTTTAGTTTGTAATTTGCTTAAATTTAATTGCAACCAAATTAGTTGAATAGAGTATAATAAAAAAAATCATCCTGTTCCCATGACCCATTTCGGGCTGCAATCATCTCTAATTCGAAGAGATCGCGGCAATAAAAACCGTTTCATTTCAGACCATAAATGATTTAATGACAGCTAATTGTCGGTGGCTTAAAACGAGAGATTACTCGCACAGTTTTTTTTTTTTTCAGTTTTATTTCTTTCTTTATATGCTTTTCGAATTTAACCAATTGTATGCATCAAATCTCACAATATAATTTATGAATTCAAATTACTTCATTCATATTTAAAAAAATAGCAAAATTGACATGAAAATCGTTGTACAAATGTGTGGTTTAACAAAAAAGGAATATTAAAGTAAATTTTTAAATTAAAATGATTTGAAAATAATTAATAAATTATTCTCACATTTAGATCTGCGACTTTTGACTTACGTTACGGAAGTACGTTAAACAATTACTTCCCGGGCAAATACCCACGCCGGACATTGAATTACATAATGTACACTTGCTGTTGCATATCAATAACATTTTTATCAATCGGGTGGAAAAATATCAGTCTAAATTTAAAAAAACTAATTATTTCGTATAACGCCTTATCGCTAATTCTTGCTACAAAAGAGAATTGTAAGATAAAATTAAAATTTAAGATTTAAATAATATGAAATTATTTAAATATAGAATTTAGTTAAATCATTGAAATTTTTAATATTTTTTTGTTTCCAGAAATATAGATTAAAAAATAAACATGACTTATTTCATTAATTAATTTTAATTTTAACGCGAAATTTCTGCATTAGTTATATTTTAATCAGAACACGATATTGTTTTGACTAATTCAAGAATTACTGAATTTATTAACTTAATAATTCGATTAACTTAATATCTATTTAAATTAAATATAAATAATTTGAAAATAATTAATAAATTATTTCCTCTTTTGCATCTGTGACATTTTTGACTTAATTTAAATAAGCACCTTAAACATTAAAACAATTACTTCTCGTGAAAATACCCCACAAGACATTAAATTACATAATGTACACCTGCTGTTGCATATCAATAAAATATTGCATCATGCAACAATATTTGATCCGAGAAAAAAAAAATCAATATAAAGAACAAAAAATAACTACTTAATATACGGCCGTCTGCAGATTCGTGTTTCGGGATCTATCTCTCGTCAGTACAGCTCTGCCCTATATAATTTAAAGATGTTAAATTAAATTAATTAAATTAAGTCAATTATATTAATTTAAATTAAACTAAATCAAATTAAATTAAACCAAACCAAATTAAATCAAAGTCAAATCAAATTAAGAAAAACAATTGAATTAAATTAAATAAATTGAGCGAATCTTACCGGCCGCGTTCTCAGAACGAAATGACCGGACTCATGAAAAGAACGCGAACAATGTGTGTGTTCTTATCAAAAATTCCCAAAAAAACTTCTCTCGGGTCGAGAATTTAAAGTTATTCAATTTAATCTGTGTTTTATTTGTTTTATTTGTAGATTTTTAATAATCTATCCCTATTTATTATATATAATTCGATAATTTCACTAATTATTACAATGTACAAACTTATTATATTCTGCTTAATTTTACTTACACGCATTTCCATAATTATACTCCATAATAACACATAATTAACACCGAAAACAATGTCGGAACAAACAAACAAAAAATCTTCTCAAAACCCACAATGGGTGGTCGAAATACCAAACAACTTTTAAACACCCGAAAACCAAAACCAAACAATACATAAAAACCCGGCCGATTAGTTTTAATTATTTTCTTATGCAAATTTTTTAGAAAAGCACAATACCGAAATTTCATCCGCAAAAAAACGAAATACTTTCGCGTATATAATTAGTTCGATTCTCATGGCTTCGTCCTTAATCGTTTTCCTATGTAAATCTCCTCATTGTCACCGGAAATGAAACAAAAAGACTCAAGAAAAGTTTTATTTCCCGAAATACTAAATTAATGCGCACTTTTAAAGAATTAATGGAAAAGAGAAATTATCGCTTCTGTTAATAATTAACGGCGCATCTTCACTTTTTTTTAAACTATTATTAGAAACAGGTGGTACTTTCGAATTAATTTTTTCCTTCTTTTCTTTTCCGATTGTTAGTAACCCGTCAATTGGTTTCACAATCTTCTCGCATGCGTGTTTATTTTAATCCTTTTTTTTTTACTTCGGTTTAATTTGGGTTGAGATCAATTAATTAATGGGTCCGTGTTGGTCGTTTGATGGAAATGTTCGATAAAGCGGATTCCGCCGGTTTGTACGTACGTGGATAAGAGATTGATATCTGAGTTTTGTGGATTTTTTGGATTTCTGCTTTTGAGGTTTTCGTGTTGTGTAATCGTTGTTTGTTTATGTGTTGGGTAATTTATGTGGACGTCTAACTGAAGTTATTGCATTGAAGTGAGAGAATTATTAGTTGGAATTATTGCGTTATGTAATGTTTTAAGTTGTATTATATTAAGATTACATGAAATCAGCGTTAAAATAATTAGCGTCATATTTGTGTAGTGAATTTTAAATTCATTCGTTATTTACTGTATTACTGTATTTCATTGTTTCTTCTTGCGCTTTTTACCGCGAAATCTCACATTTACTTCATATTCTTATGTTTTTACATACAATCTTGTATCATCATTATTTAGATAATTTTTTGTTACAATTTTCTTTAAAATATCTACAAGTAATTAATATTTAGTGTTAACCTATCTGGGCCAACTGTCTTTCTATACTGTCTGAATTTACTGTATGTTATTAAAATCAAAATTATATACAGTATGATCAATAATGATTGCAGACAGTTAAATTTCAGGCCGAAAAATCTGTGGAGTTTTATAGCTCCAAGTTCTTACCAAGAAAAATGTATAAAGCGATTTAATATGTAAATAGATAAAGCATGCGGTCGTTTCCAGCGTACCGACATCTGAGGTACGTGTGTGTTTGGTACGCATCAGCTGTTTTTGCATTCTTTTTTTACATCGTTTGAAATCGGAACAAATGCTACTTTTGTGTTATTTTGTGGATTTCGAGTTAAAACTGCATCTATGATAAAGAGTAACTATATTTGATACTAGCAGCGTCGTTCGTCATATTTTACTATTATGTTCATTATTTTTTCGAATTTAGTTTACTTATTGTTTCATTGACATCCGTTCTTCTCAGGACTATTTTGCGTTAATCTTTGTTTTGTGATAAGCGATTTTAAGTTTTTAAGGTTACACAATTATAAAATTTGAGTTGAATTCTAAATTTACAGAGTTTAAGTGAAATCGCTTTTGTTTACCGTAATGTTTAAACTACAAAACGATGCTTTCATCCTGAAGGCTCATCATCGAATTATTAATGAAGTTGGTATATGCATACTCATTACAGTCGAGTCTGAATCAATTCGTTAGACCTTACTCCATGCGATTTTTATTTATTCGGGTATATAAAAAATGCGTTCTTAAAGATCGAATGCATACCCTACACGAACTTAAGGCACGAGATAAGGAACATAAGTCTAGAGTAGCTTCATTCACGTTAAAATAAAAAAATACAGCTGATATTTGCCTAAAAAATGAATGTCATCATTCTAAACTTTTGTTATAAAACTAGGAATGCTAACTTTACGTTTATTATTTTCAAATGCATAAAACCTTATTTAAATTTACATCGTATATTTAATTAAAATTGTAAAAATTATATATATATATATATATATATATAGTTATAATTCAATATGTAATATATTTTGAGAAAAAATGTTTGGTACGCCAATGGGATTTTCTTTTCACATGATCAGTTGTACCAACATGTGTATTTGGTCGTCGCCTATCTATCAATCTGCAATCATTATTGATCACTCTGTATGTCTGTTAATAAAGACTACTTTATATAGTAATTATTTTACAAAAATGATCAAAACGGTAGTGTTGTAATAATTAAAACATAAAGTTGACAACGAATTTTTCCTCCTATTTGGATGGATATGAGTGAATGCAATGATTATGAAGCAAAATAAAAGCTTACCCCACCCAATTATAGTCTTATTGGTCCTTATAAGACAACAAGTCTTGTGACTTACAAAGGAAACTTAAATCTCTTCTTCAGCTAAAACAAGAACACTAAAAAAACACAAGAAAACATGCTAGAACTCACACAATCTCTAGTTATAAACAAGACAAACATATAAACCCGACAAGAGCCCCCATTGAGGAAATTATCAATAACTTAGACATCGCAGCATCGAGGATTACACAAGACGAATCGAACCAGTTTCGCGTTGCAGCCAAAGAGACCCTAAAGAAGATATATATATATATATATATATATATATATATATATATATATATAAAATCGGACAAAGGTCGTTATCATCAACAAAATAGACTATAATAGAGTTAGCAATCTATTAGAATCAGGTCCGTATACCAAACAAACATTTTTTTTATTAAGGTTAAGCCTAGTTTCGACCTTAAGTGATTCTCAGGGAGATATGTATATTCTCAGGGAGATATGACTTAAGGTCGAAACTAGTCAGAGTAAAAATAAAAAATCAGTGAAACAAACCAAGTATTTTAATCAAAGTCTATCAAGTATATTTCGTTGGAAATATCTCTTGGCCCAGTGGGATTCGAACCCGAGCTCCGCGACAGGTGAATTTCCAAGATCAGCACCTTGACCGCTCAGCAAAAATCTTTAACATATATATTTAGAAAATTAGCAACACACTCAAAGACTCAATAAATCTGAACGGCAATAAAATTAATCTAAAACTTAAAGCAAAAAACCCTAAAATTCCTGAACTATACTGACTACCAAAAATTTACAAAGCAAACAAATGCAGACCTATTAATCGATGTGGCTGATAATTGTTGAAAGTTCATATTCATTACATTAAAGTAAACACGTTTATGACGTTCAAATTATGTTTATTTTTGTATTTCACTATAAATTGTTCGCCACCCTGTGGCTTTTTCAAGTTTTTTGTAGTGAAGTACAAAAATAAACATAATTTGATAGTTATGACGTATTTACTTTAAAGTAATAAATTCAGAACTATTGTTTCCAACATCAAATCCCCAACAAAATTTCTAAATGGTTAGTCGAGCAGTTTCAGAACTTAAAATAAACAATGATTGCTCAAACGCTTAGAATACTTAAATATCACAAAGAACCATAAACTTGTGTCATTTGACGTAGAATCACTTTTCCCTAGTATTTCAATTATAGACACTATAATTTTCAAGAAGAATGATATTCCAACCGAGCTAATTAATGAGTATTTAGAACTCACAGGACTAGTAATGGAATGTAATGTCTTTGAATTCAACAACGCTTTTTTCAAACAGACTTTTGGCACTGCCATGGTAAACCCTTTGCCACCTTTCCTTGCCAACATATCACTTCGAAAACTGTGCCAAAAAATCACTCTCCTAATTTCCTGAGGTTTTGTTTCGATATGTCGATGACATTTTTGCTGTTGTCAATGGTGATTTTGAGATCACAAACTTAGTCTCTTCTCTAAATAATATTTACAATAGCATTAATTTTACTACGAATTAAAAAAACAGTAACTCTATACTGTTTTCAGACATTTTAATAATGAATAACAAGAGAAAATTGGAATTCGACATATACAGAAAACCAACACATACATTCAATTACATTCATTCAAATGCATACGCATATAACTCATATGAGTTATCTGCTTTCGACAGCATGATTCATGGGCCTTTTAGCATCCCGCTTACCGAAAAACAGGGAAAAAGAATTTAAATATATAATTACGATTAAATATTTAATTTATTTTGAAAAAAAAAAGTTCGTTACGCCAATGGCAATCTAGGGCATTTTCTTTTTATATGATCAGTTGTACCAACATGCGTATTTGGTTCTCACATATCAATCTGCAATCATTGTTGATAATAATACCTTTATTTATAACATAAACAATAAAAAAATCTTATGAGTGTATAAGTTCAGTCAGCTTAGACTATTACTGATATTTCACTTAACCTACGAAAAATGAAACATAAATATAATTGCAACATGTGTGATAAGGTACAAACATATTTCGACGTCAATAATTCCGAATTGATTTTGTAAATTCACTCTGTATATTCATTAATATTCGTGGCTTAAGGGGTAAACGAAGACGCAAGTAAAGAAGACAAAGATAGATTTTTTGAAAACTTACAAAACGAAATTGACGTAGGCCAACAAAATGTACTATTATGGGAGATCTAAATGGGCGTGTGGGCAACATAAATACAGGTATAGAAGAAGTAATGGGTAAAGAAGGAGAAGATGTCAGAAACAACAAGAGAGGATAATAGAACTTAGTATTGAGAACAACCTAATAATAGTAAACACAAAATTCAAACACGAAAATATACATAAATTTACAAGAGACGAGCTTGGAAGAATGGATAAATCAATAATAGATCATTTTCTAGTCGACAAAAACAACTGACACATAATAAAAAATATAAACGGCAGCGACCACTATTTATTAAAGATAGACATAAAGACAAATAAAAAGAAACTGATAGATACAAGAAGAAAAATAATAAAAGAGAAAATAAGAGCATATAAACTAAAAGACATAATGTATCGAGAGAAGTACCAAGAAATACTAAAAGATAAATTTCATAGAAAAATAAAAAATGCGAATGTTGAAGAAAAATGGGAAAACTTAAAGAAATTCTTAATAGAAGCCGCGAAAGAAAACAACAAAAATTACGATCAAAGAAACAAAAAAGTCAGAGTGGTGATCAAGTAAGCTAAGAGATAAAATTAAGAAAAAGAAAGAAAAATGGAAAATATATCTAACTACCAAAAATGTGGACGATTACGAAAAGTATAAAGAAACTAAAAAAAAGATAAAATTAAAAGTGAAAAAAGTTAAAGAAGAATCATGGGCAACATTTTAAAGAAAATGACGGAGAACTACAGAGAGAATCAAAAACTATTTTATGGAACTCTAAAGCAACTGAGACAAAAGAAGGAACATAATATGATGAATATAAAAAACAAAATGGAAACTATACTAACAGAAGATGCATCAATAATGGAAAGATGGAAACAATATTTTCAGGAAATCACGGAAAAGGACGCAGAATTTACAGAGGATCTTGAAGACCAAAATTATTTACACCAACTACAGAGTGCCCCAGAAAGAAGTGAAGAGATAAAAATTGAAGAAGTAAGGGAGGCGATTTAAAAATTGAAATGTGGAAAAGTACCAGGAATTGATGACATAACACCAGAGATGATAAAATACAATGGGGAAGAAGGTACAACATTTCTTACTGAACTATTAAACGACATAATGAACATCTTACACATACCAAAAGAATGGAACAAGGGAATAATATTACCTCTACACAAGAAAGGAGATAAGATTTCAGAGAAGGAGCTGTAAAAAAGGCATAAAATGGATAGGAATTAAAATCCTTACGCAAGGCAAGAAAAACTGGAGATGTTTATACTTTACTGGATAACAATTAATATAAATACAAAATGTGTTGTATATATGGGTATATATATATATATATATATATATATATATATATATATATATATATATATATGTACATTTGCCTTACACCACATAATGGTAGAGGATGTTTAAAAAAAAAATCATTAGGAATATTTAACTCTCTTGATGAAAAAAGCTAATAAATTGGTGAAGTGTTACTGCTGGATGTGTATATTTGGGAGAAGTAATGTTGGGATTTCAATGGATGCAGAATTTATTAGAATTTATTGGTAATTTCAAGATTGTATGGTGTCTGTGGCATTTTATATATTTTTGTGTGAATTTAACTTGTACCGTATTCGTTATTCTGTCGGACAAATTAAGCAATATTATTAAAAACATGAGATATTAGCTCTGTCAATCAATAACCATAAGACTTAAGTTCTATCGTTTCGTTCACAAACCTAAAAGTTAAGAAACTTCAATTGTGGGAAATACAGCGCAAAATTCAATTCACGGTTAGAGAGAATACGCCCCTTCTTGATTTTCTCTGTCCCATTTTGGAAGCAGCTTTCGACAATAAAAACTTTATGTTGGGCAGGAAACACTGATTTTATAAATAATGACACATATGAAGTATTATTTAATTTATTTAAATAACTGTGACCAAGTGAATGAATACTCTTTTCTATTTATGAAGTATTTCATGTTTTTATTTGCCAACAAAATGTAAAATAATGACAAAAATTAAAGCATTCTAGAAGAGAAAAGTTCTCGACCATATTCTAGATCCAAATTATTGATGTTGTACTTATTAATTAGGCAAACGATGTTTTCAAATACAAAATAGTGAATTAGCATGGGTTCGGGTTAGTTCATTTTCGCGTAATTCAACAATTTTTGAAATCATTCAGTAATAATTACAATAATTTATTCGAAATATTCTTGCGGAATCTAATTATTCTCTCCTGTTTTGCTGTTATTGTATTATGCTTGGGTGCACTAATTTATAAAACTATGTACAAATTAACAGGATTCTTTTTCTGCAAAGGCTTCAACAATCTATTATATTTGTACAATGGATTATATTTTGTTATTTAAAAAATGTCATCAATAATTGGAGGCTTCAATAATGAATCTATTTTAATTCATACTATACAAAAAAAAAAATGAAATGAAAAGTATTCGGGATATTTTTACATTATTTCTGATTTTATTTTTGATATCACGCTTTAATGAATACGTCAAGCCGAAGCACTAATAAAATTAAATCAAAAACCTTTAAATATCCCCTCACGAAGCCTCAAAAGAATAAAAAAAGGAAGCAACATAAATAAAGAAGATTTAATGACGGTTAATCCAAGCATTACATGCCGTTTGTGGGGATGTGATTACGTGGAGTCGCTCGCTTCAGTCTGAAACGTCTCGGTGTGTAATGCAATAGCGACGAAGAAAAAGAGCGGAGGAGCACCGAAAAGGCCCTAGGGCGCGAAGGCCTGACTGAATAATTGCCGGTTCTCTCCGCGTCCGAGACCAATGAATAATAGACTGTGCCAGACACGATACTCTTTATTATATATTATTATTTATAAATATTAACATGCACCTTACACAGATAATCCCCGTGCGAGAGCCGTGCGTCTAATAAGCGCAGAGATGTTTCCTTCAGCGAGGAGATAAAGCACGTTTTAATTGTTGCCCGCCGTTTGCCTCTTCGTTTTGTATCAATTGTTATTGCTCGTGTAATTTATTGTTATGATGGGGTAATTGAAAATGGTGATTTATCGTCTGGCGTTTATTACCCGGATTTTTTTTCTCTTTTTCTCTCTCTCAACGATGAAATATGTAAGATATCCGTTTAGAAAACGATAATTAAATTTTTGTTATACGAAAATGATATAATAGTTAAAATAATATTACATTTTTCTGGATACTATAAAATTTATGTATAACGCTGAAAAAAATTTCTGAGAAATTAATACTAAAAAATGTTCCTTAAATTTTGTAATAAAAGTTAACGAATGAACAATTCTACTTGAAGATTTTACCGTCTCTGACTTCTTTGTATGTCACTGAATTCATTGATGGATTGGATTTCCTTCTTTAATAAAAAAACGTGCTTTTTATCAATGTTTTTTTTTATCATTTTATACAACTTGTCCACATAACATAGTTATGTGTGTTTTTTTATTAAAGAAGGAAATCCAATCCATCAATGAATTCAGTGACATTCAAAGAAGCCAGAGACGGTAAAATCTTGAAGTAGAATTGTTCATTCGTTAACTTTTATTACAAAATTTAAGTTAAAAATGTGGAAATCATTTATTAATTATTTTCAAATCATTTTTATTTAATTTAAAAAAGTTAGTAATGTTACTTATAACTCCACGTTTGAAGTATAAATACAAAATAAAAAAATATAGAAAGTAAATGTTCAAAACTACCAATAGGTAAATCTGCTAACTAATAATCATTAGAATTAATGTGCTTTTGTGTCACTGTCAAGTAACATTTAAGGAGATTTTATAAAATTTAAGAATTTATTTTTTAATAAAATGTATTTAATAAAGTGTCCAACCAGCATTTATCTAGCGTATGCATAACTAGTGATGGCCATCTTTTTACGATACACATAACATTGGGCAAAAGATGGCGTTTGCGTCATCTATCATTTATTAATAAAGTGTGTTGAAATTTTTAATTTATTGATGTAATTGTTATTTAAAAAATGTGTATTATTCTGTAAGAGTTAGTTGAGTTAGTTTATGGTATAGTTAGCATATGTATATATAAAGTGGATATGAAATAAAGGTATTTTTTTCTGTAAGATCTATTGATTTTATCTAAAAATTTAAAGAATAATACAAATTTTCAGACAAACGTTCAACGGAAATAAAATTTCTACTAGAAATTAACTAATAAAAACAATCTACACAATGATTAATAATAGAAAGCAATGAAAGATTTCACTGTTTTTATTTAAGCACTTGATGTACATTTAGGACACTATGTATAGTTGACTAAAATAGTTAGTCAAATTAATAGATAGACATATAGTGTCCGCAATGTACATCAAGTGCCTAAATAAAAACAGTGAAGAAAGGAATTTGAACGTTTTTAATCATTAATGTAATCTTCACATAAATAAAGAATACATACATACTACGTCAAGATTGTTACACCTTTACATCTCTTCTGACCATCTTGTATTTTCAAAATGACCGGAGAACATTTATAGAAAATAATGTATGTATTGGATTGATGTATAATTATTGCGGCATATCCCGCCTTTTTTTTAGAGAATTGGCGTTTTATTTATTATTTTTTTATAAAGATAATCTTCCCTCTTTCATTAACAGAACTGAGTGTAATTTTCCGAAAAATATGCTCTACCAATTCGAGAAAGGTTTGAAGGCGACAGTCATTTCGCAATTTCAAAGACATTTTTGGCGAGGGAACAATCATCAAAAGCCAAATTGAAAGATGGTTCACAAAAAGCGATACAAACCTTGCAGATGAAGAAGGAAGAGGATGACCATCGATGTTCAATGACCAGGCGCTTCTAGCGGTCGTAGAAAAAGACGAAAGCTTAACAATACGAATGTTAGACGATGACTTCAATGTCAACCAGTCGACGATCATCCGTCATCTCAAAAAGCTGGGAAAGGTGTGGAAATTGGCTGACTCCGACAATAACAAAACAGGTGTGTATGCATTTTTACTGATTTGCTGCAACGAAATGAGGAAGTTCCGTTTTTAAAGATTCTCGTAACTGGTGATAACTCTTCAAAAACGTCAAAATAAAAATGGTTTGCGTGGTGCTGCGTGTTTCTCCAAAAGTAACATCAAGATATGTCCACTGTAGGAAGGCTATGAATTATGTATAGTGGGATAGAAACGGAGTCATCCACTGAGAAGTAATTTGAAACGGTTTTTGCAATTGGTGGAATGATAATGATGAAGGCTAACGGTGGCGGACAAAAATGGCAATCAGTATTTCAACATTGGACACAGATATCTATATGGCTTAACTTGTTGGAAGACCATATGGTTCCTTTTCGTGATCATTTCTCCACGACTACAACATAAATCGTCGTAAATTTTATTCGTTTGCTAGTATCCGCCATATTCATCAACGGAAGCTCCTACAGACTACCACGTCAATGGGTCATTGAAAACTGGCAAACGAACAAAATTTGCAACGATTCATGCTATAATCAAAGTGAAATGACCACGAAAAAGAACCATACCGTCTTCCACCACAATAACGCCTGTTTTCATGTTGAACAACATGACCGTCGAATCGATCGGCAATAATAGATGGGATCTGTTCCCACATCCGCCATATCCATCGACAGAAGCTCCTACAGACTACTACGTCAATCGGTCTTTGAAAACTGACAAACAAAATCTACGACGATTTGGATAACTTGGTGGCCGTCAAGTGAATCGTGAATCGCCTCCAAGAATCGTATCCCCTTTGCCCGTGGTTTCGACCGACTGCTAAGCAAAACGGAAGCAGTTCTTGATGTGGATGGTGACTACGCTCCGGAATAATTATGGAATCATGTTTTTGTTAAATATTTGTATCATTTTTACGAAATAAAATTTGATGAAAAAAAAAGCTGCAATAATTATATATCAACCAGGTACCTACTAAATATACAGGCCAGAATGTCGGAAAGGAGAGGACTCCGAGATGTATACGTATACCTGGACCTTGAAGCGCCTGCTCGTCTCGTGCATTGCTCTAAAGCAAGCTGGTAAAAATTGTAACAATTATTTTTGCAAGGAGTTATAATAATAAATATTGTTATGAAATCGGGTTTAATTAGAATCGGAAATAAATAAAACAATGTCTATTTATTTATTTAGAGTACACTTAACATATTTACTAATATTACACTGTCACCATTTATATATAACTAGATGTTGAGCACTCGGACATTCGTGATAGACCAGGGGGGTGTCACTCAAATCTCGGTTTGTATACATTAGCAAATAAACGTTGCCAACGTTAAAACATGAAATTTATTAAATTTTTTAAGTTTGCATCAACCTCGAAGCGCATGCGTGGTGTGGCTCAATATGGCCGGTTACGTTTTCTCATAGAAAATTAATAGTTTTCTATTGCCGTTTGCACTGAAAAAATAGCCGTATAATCAATTTTTAAGAACCGCCCAAATCGTGGTCAAAGTTTTATCGAAGCCAAGTATGTCTTTGTATTTTCAAATGTCGATGGTGTAAAGTGTGTTGATACTGTGTAGTTTTAATATTTAATCGAGAATAAGAGTCTACTTGGAAGTGAAAATATCCAAACAATAATATGGAGCTATGGTGGACATTTTCCATGTGCTATATGTAAAAAATAATTATAGAATAATTAAAAAAATTAAAAAATGTCTTGTTCATTATAATTATATTTGTTCATTTTTAAATTGTTTAAAAAATGTTAATACTTTATATTATTTAAATTTAAGAGTTATTTGTGGATGATTTTTGATTATTTTAATATTTATTTAATAAATGCATTATATTATTTTTTTTTCCGTTATTATATACTTGATATGCCAGTATTTCCTTTCAGATTTAAATTTTCCCGCTAACAAAATATTTCGATGTTGGTAGAACTGCTTCCAAGGTAATCTTTCAATGTTTGTAGGTTGGTATCAAAATGTGATAATGTAAACAATCGTTATAAGTGTCCTTTTTGGAGGGGAGTTGCTCTTCTATTTAAGTTTTCTATGGTGATAGACTGAGTGCCTCGCTGCTAGCGCGCGCTAATATAATGTGCTTGTTTCTCAAATTTTCAAAAACGTTCCATGATACCTCGTGGAACACCAGAGTGTTGTTTCCAGTTGCTTCTTTAACTTTCGTTATTTAATGTTTTCAATTAAAAAATTAGTGAATTATGGTCATTAATTAAACTCATTTTTTTTATTAAATGAATATAAAAATCTATATTAGGTAAAGAAATTATAGTGAACGGGAGATGTTTCCATCACGATAATCCGTAGGTAAATGAATTCTATCGTGTTGACTCCGAGCAGACTCCGAGATGTCGGTTTCTCCACTCAGACATTCCGGCCTTTATATTTAATAGGCACTGATCAACCTAATACATTCTTTTTTAAAAATGTCGCAGAAAAAGTCTTACATAACATAGCTCTATCCTGTACACTTTACGATTTAAAAATATTAATAATTTAAAAAAGACAAAATACTGTATTTATTTTTTAATTCAAAACATAGTCTAGTTTTTCGATACCATTTCTATAAATTTAGCCTCTGAATAACATGAACTTTAATTTTTTCTATAATCCACCATTATTCCGATAATAATAATAATAATATAATTCACCATCCAAATGCCTGCACTGAACGATTATATTTACCACGAAATTTGGGAGGGAGAGGTCTAATAGACATTAAACAGCTTCACAACACACAAATAAAAAAAAATAAGGAATATTTTCATTCAAAAACTGACAGTGACCTACACGCAGCTATTTGTTCTGTTGATTATGATTATACACCATTATCTCTCAGTAAAGAAAATTTAGATCAAGAATTTCATACAAATCAACAGTTATCTGAAAAATGGGCATCGAAACCTCTACATGGAAAACTTATAAATTGTTCAATGATCGAGAAATTGATAAAACATCCACCTACAAATGGTTGACAAATGAACATTTATTCCCAGAATCAGAAGGCTTCACTATAGCTATACAGGACCAAGTCATAAATATACTTAATTATAGAAAATATATCATGAAGAAAACAGTAGAAAATGATTCCTGTCGAAAATTCCACCTTTTCCCGGAAACTATTGATCATATCACCAGCGGATGCACTCTATTAGCGAATACGAAGTATACACACAGACATAACACTGTTGCTAAAATTATACACCAAACACTTATAAATAACCATAAAATTTCTCAAAATTCAGACCCCTATTATAAATATAATCCATTGAAAATTTTAGAAACCGACACACATAAATTATATTGGGACACTACACTACTGACAGACCTGACAATAACGGCTAACCGACCAGACATTACATTAATTGAAAAAAATTCCAAATTTACATATATCATAGAAATTTCAGTACCAAGTGATAACAATATTTCAAAAAATTATAAAGAAAAATTTGACAAATACCAACCCCTTGCATTTGAAAATTAAACGTATATGGAAACAAGAGAAGGTTATAATAGTACCGTTCATCATTTCGGTAACCGGTATTACACTGAAAACATTTCACCAAAATTTAAAACTATTAAATTTATCCGATCAAATACACAACACAATACAAAAGGCCACCATTCTTGCAACACTATCTACAATCAGAAGATTTTTACAATAATTAAGAATTAAAACTTGTAATTATACCGTTAATTCTTAAAAAAAAGAAACCAGTGTATAAACTGAGAAATAAATAAATAAATAAATAATAATAATAATAATAATAATAAGAGAAAATTACACCCGAATTCATGTATGGAATGAATAAACATAAATAGAAAAGAAGGAGGAAGAAGAATGATTGACCTAGACGTACTCCTCTACAAGCAAATAAATGGGCTGAGGAAATTTTTTACATCAAAAGACCACCAACTACACAAATCAATAGTTAAAATAGACAAAAACTACACCCCCCTTAACCTATCACAAACTGAAATAAAAACCATGAGCAAGTCACTGGAAGAAAAGAACACGATATTGTCATCAAAAGCACTACACGAAAAACACTACAATATTGTCAACAACAATCCCCACATAAGCAAACAACTCACATACACATTCCTACAAAAAGGGCAGTTGCTCCCCGAAACCGAAGGCTTCATATTGGCTATACAAGACCAAGTAATAGCCACCAGGAATTACAGAAAGTACATACTAAAAGAAACAACAATTAAAGATGACAAATGTAGCAGATGCCACCAACACCCCGAAACCATTGACCACATCGTATCAGAATGCAAATTACTTGCTGGCACAGAATACATAAGTAGGCACAATACTGTCACAAAGATAATACACCAGATACTTGCTCATATTACATACATATTACCATACTACAAATACAACCTGCAGAGAGTTCTTGAAAATAAAGAGTATAAATTATACTGGGACCTCACCATACACACAGACAAACTAATCATGCACAATAGACAGGACATTACATTTCAGAACAAAACATGACACACAGCATATATTATAGACATCGCAATACCTCAGACCATAACATAGTGACTAAATACACAGAGAAGAAAACCAAATACCAACCATTGGCAATTGAAATGGAAAGAATCTGTAAACAAAAACAGTACACATAATTCCACTCATAATAACCACAACTGGTATCACACCACATACGATGACACAACATCTGTCGGAACTAGATCTGCCAAACAACATTCACACTCAAGTTCAAAAAGCAACCATACTTCAGACATGTAGCATAACAAGGAACTTCTTGAATCAGAAATAGATTATATTTGGACTTGGCTAATGCGCGTCCAAACATAATGTAACCGAAAACGAGTCGAGATAAAATGGATAATAATAATAATAATAATATATTTTTTTCGCTTGTACAAGCTACTTTGTAGGGAAACAATTGTAGCGAACAATAAATTAGTGTGGAAACCCAAAACTTAACAGTTTCATTTAAAGCCAATAATTTACATTAAATACACAACAATTTTAATCAATACATTTCCACAAATAATGACAAGTAAATTCAACAACCAATTCGAGCATTATTTATATAACCGCAGCCTTCCATTTACTATATTATGCAAGAAATTGAAATTGCAATCATACAGTTTTTCTACGCACAATTAAAACATCAACGTCATTTCGTGGAAACGAGAAGTGATTTATACATTTTTCGGGAGCTTATTTACTGCTTGCGCAACTGGAATGTTTCAGTGAGTAATAATTACAATGATTTATGCGAAATGTTCCCCAGGAATCTAATTATTCTCTCATTTTTTTGCTGTTGTTGTATTACGCCTGGGTGCACTCATTTATGAAATTACCTCATTTATAAAACTATGTATAAATTAACAGGTTTTTTCCCTCTTCTGTGAATGGCTTCTGAATTAAAGAAGTGCATGTTAAGAATGGGAAGATATTATACATGTTTTTTTAATAGCACTGCGTTTTTCAGTTTGTTTTTTCTTCGTTTTTATTTCTTGAATAAAAAAATAAACTTGGCCCAGTTTTCTCAATGTATTAATAAAATATTACTACATTATATCAAGAAACTTCACGTACTCACCAATAAATATCTTAGATATTAATAATCAGTATGGAATTTTGCAAAAGTGTTATTTTTAAACACGTCCTTTATCTCCTATAAACATTTAAGTAGTCACTGTTTATTACTTTTTTCTCTATAAATACTAAAATGAACTTAACAATATAATAGATTTCTAGATGTAAATTCTTTGACATCTGTTTAAAATGTTATTTATTGTACCTTGAAGATTCTCTTTGATCCAAACAGGTAGTTGTGTTCTCCATGACCTAATCTTTTTTCGATTACAAAATGTAATTAAGCTACCAAAGCAATGATTTTTTTATAAAATGAATTTTATTCTGAGGGAAGAATTACCAAATATTGTAAGGGGGTTTATGTAGTTCTTATTTGTAGAGAATCTATGCCTGTGTACGGTACTTAGGTTAATAGCAACAGCCCTAAGACTGTTCACTTAGGCCCATAGGGGCCGTTGTGATAACATAGAGATCCTTCCTCCTGTACAACCTAATTTGATCATCTAATGAATCTAATCAGATCAGTGTAAGATACTTAGTTAGTTTAGTTATTAATATTCTGTATTTATATATATATATTATATACAGAGAGCTTTTTTATCATTATACATTTCCCCTATGTATACTTGCAAAATACGCGAGTCAACACATTGATGTATGTGTGTTTACTTTCCTATAACACGTAACTGAACATACATATGCCAATTAAATCAATCGTACTAGACTTCAAATTATGTTCAATGCGTTTGACTCCCAATAAAAATTGGATTAAATTCAATACTCAATTGTTTCGTCAACACAGTGGTATTATCATTAATCATGTGTCTGATGATGACATTGGGTTGGAAAAACAATTGTAGCAATGTTTCTGCATTAAAAACTGTGAAATTAAAAGAAATATTGTCAATATGCAATTTCATCAAGTAACATTATTAATTTTATAAAATAATAATTAATCCTGATTATTTTGGCGCAGTTTAAAAACAGAGGTATCATAATAAATAATTTATCTGATGATGCCATTGTGATGGTGAAACAATTGTAGACGTGTTCCTACAACAAAAACTATGAAGATAACAAAACTCTTCTGTTTTTATTGTGCATATTCAAGTTTCATTAAATGGCAGCCTCAGTTTTTAAAAAGATAAATCCTGATTGTCTTGGCACAGTTTTTTTTTTTTTAATTAAAATGAATAATAAAGCTCAAGCAAACATGCACATGTTAACCTGTAAAAAAACTCCAAACAAGATCATTATTAATAATCAACAAGCTCACTGCAACGCAACTCCATGTCCTCGCGGACGCTGACAAATATAGCCCATAGATAAAAATCTTTACAACCGAAAACAACATTCCACACAATTTTCTAATCAGGTTTGTTTACTTTTATTTTCCACTCAAACCGTAATTCATCCGCGAAATAGAAAGTAATTCACGCGCGAATCGTAGGCGATCAATAATTCGATCGCCTCCAATATATTTCCAATACATTTTTTTTTTACTTTTGTTTTCGTTTTGTTCCGAAAATGGTCAAAACCAGTTTCGCTCGTGTATGCGGAAAAGGGCCGCGCTGAGGCTGTTAAAGGTAATAACCGGCTGGAGATAGCCGTTTGCGGAATGGTAATTTTTGTTTTTATTGCCGGCTTCCGTGTGATTGATCAGTTATAATGGCGATAAATTGTGCGCGGATTTATTTATTGGTGGTGATAATTGTTAATTAAGTCGTTTTCGCTATTTTGCTTCTTTATTTCGAATTGAATGACTTAATTAATAATTATCACCATTAATTAATATGACACACAATGGTTGTAAGTGTTATTTATTGAGGCTTATCAAGTCGTTTTAATTATTTATGATACAACTATAGAATTATAAATATATTTCTTAGTAATTAATTGTACACTGCTAATTTAATAGCAAACAATAGTATATTACAAAATTACGAGGGTAGATTGAAAAGTTTCCGGAATGGGCAAGAGATGGCGCGCGTATCGTGAAATTGTTATGATGGTTGTCAAGGCTAACCTATTTTAGGAAAGCTGTCAAATTTTCAGACACGTGCGTCGTTCCGTTTATGTTTACTAGGATATCTTGTGAAGCAATTCAGGCACTTTTGCAAAAATGGATAAAAACGAATTTCGTGCAGTCATCAAACATTTCTGGATGGACGGGAAAACGGCGACGGAGATACGAGATATTTTGCAGAAAGTTCATGGCACATCCACACCTTCATTTTCGACTGTTAGTTTCTGGGTGAGCGAGTTCAAACGTGGCCGTACGAGCACCAAGGATGAACCACGCAGTGGACGTCCAAAAACGGCCACAAATGAAGAAATGGTCGATAAAGTCCATGATCTCGTGTTAGCCGATCGACGAGTGAAGTTGCGCGAAATAGTAGAGACCACGGGCATCTCATATGAACGTGTGCAAAATATCGTGCACGAACATTTGGGCATGAGGAAGCTCTCGGCGCGATGGGTGCCGCGTTTGCTGACTATGGACAACAAGCGAAATCGTGTGACCACTTCGAAAGAGTGTTTGGCCTTGTTAAATCGTAATCCAACGGATTTTTTTCGCCGATTCGTGACCGTGGACGAAACATAGATTCACCACTACACACCAGAAACCAAGCAGCAGTCGAAACAGTGGATTTCTCCAGGCGAATCTGCTCCGAAGAAGGCAAAGACTGTCCCATCTGCTGGAAAGGTCATGGCCACCGTTTTTTGGGATTCGCAAGGTGTGATACACATCGACTTTTTGCAGAAGGGAAGAACTATCACGGGACAATACTACAGCGATTTATTGGATCAATTCAACGGCATTTTGAAGGAGAAACGGCCTCATTTGCAGCGAAAAAAAGTGCTCTTCCACCACGACAACGCGCCGGCCCATTCATCCCGAATCGCCAATGCTAAATTGGTTGAATTGGGCTACGAGGTGGTGCCGCATCCCCCGTACTCTCCAGACCTGGCCCCGTGCGACTTCTTTTTGTTCACAAACATGAAGACTTGGCTCGGAGGCAAGCGCTTTACGTCAAATGAAGAGGTCATCGCCGCCACTAAAGCTTATTTTGCAGAGTTCCCGAAATCATATTTTTCTGAAGGCTTGAAAAAGTTGGAGCACCGCTGGGAAAAGTGTATCGCCCTGCAAGGATATTATGTTGAAAAATAAAAACAAAAACCTGTTCAATTACTGCGTTTTCTTGCCCATTCCGGAAACTTTTCAATCTACCCTCGTACATCAATTATAGAAATTAAAACTATTGTAAAATTTAGAAATATTAAACAGGACAAAGTAACAGTAATTCATTATTAAATAAATAAATGTTTATTAGCGGCAACGCCATTTGTATAATACAAAACATAATATATAAAAGAACAAAAAAATAATTATAATAATTATAAGTAACTGCAGTATTCAATTATACATTATTAATATAACAGCGCGAAATCAACAGTACATGATAAATTAGACTACACTTTCGAGTAACACTTCAGTCTGAATTTAAATGTGTTATAAGATGCGCTGAACAGATCAAACCAATAAAATTTGTTAACTCGTTGCAACAATCTGAATAATTACTCTGAATAAAATTTAAAAATATTTAAATAAGGATGGCCATTATCACACCTTTTATATAAGCGGTCAAGGTCGCATTGAAAATCGTAGCAAACATTAATGAATGATTTTAAAAAGTTTAACGTCATCGACGAACATTAAAAAATTACATTTTTCAAAATCTTCATGCAAATCGTTAATAAAAAGCAAAAATAATATTGTCCCCAAATGTGATCCTTGCGGTACATATTAATATCACACATGGAAGATACAGGTGAATTAAATAAAACATTAGCTTTGCGAATGGGTAGAAAGGAATCTTTTATGAATTACATGATTTATGGAAGTTAAATAAAAACATAACCTTTTTAAGGACATAAAACCCGGACACGAAAAATCAGGTGGAAAGACCACTTTCGATAGTCAGTTAACAGATATAAATTATACAGTTTATATAATTAATATTTTTAATATTTAAATATTTCATATTATAATAATAAAATTAGATTATTAAAAATGTACCCTAAAATAAATAAAATCATAGATTAAAAATAATAAAATTTTAAATTTTCAAGAGAATTCGTTTTTTAATTCACTTTATAATTATTTAATTTAATCTGGTTTTTATTTATTTTATTTTAATTCTTTCTCTTGAAATTGGGCAACTAGACAACTAGTCGAGAATTGAATTTATAATTATTCAATTAATCTGTGTTTATATGTGTTTTATTTAAATTAGTATTATTTATTTTGTATATTTTTCTGTATATATTTGTTAATATCGATTATTACTTTTATTGGGGATACAAATTCAGGACAGTCGATTAAATAGTTTAAAATTTCAAATAAACTTGCGAAGAATTAAAAATAAAATAAATAAGTTTGAGAAGAATAAAATCAAACAAAATTAAATTGAAAATAATTTTTAAGTTCATTAGAATCAAACAAAATGAAAAAATATATATATATATATATGAGGTAAGATATTAACATATTTGTAAATAAAAGGCAAAACAAATAAATAATTCTTAATAGAAAAAAAAAGATTTATTCACTAGGTTTCAGTTATTTAAATAAATTAAATAAAAATAACTCAAAAATAATTCAATAAATTCTTTAATTTTTTCTTGTATTCACTACTACGAAAGAAAAGGCATATCGTTACTAATACACAAAATAATATCATGTCAGGTATCTCACAAGGATCCCACTTGTTACTTTAAGAAAAAATTAAATAAGGTTTATTAAATTTTATTCAACCACCATCATTTAGCGTTTGCATAACTGGTGATGGTAAATCAATCTTTCGGAACTCTTTGGAACCAACGTGTTCCAAATGCAACTCTATTTATAAAATTAACAGTTTAATTCATATTAGATTTGCTTCAAATGTTATATAACTTTTATTTAATTTCTCTTGTCAAAACTTTTATTTTAAATTGATTTCATTCACAAAATGCCAATTTTTGACCTCACACCTATTTTGTCTTGTTTTTGTTTGATTCAAATGATCTGAAGAATTATTTTCAATAACCTTCCAAGAAATTAATTAGCTACCATTTGTATCTCTAGGCTGGATGCCTTTTTCGGATCCGAGAACATTTGCATACTTGCATAACCGTCACCTATTGCATTAAAAATATCAATTGATTTTAATTAATTGCACTTTACAAACAAATTTGGTAATGTTTTATTAAAACTAGAATTGATGCAACGGTTATTTAAACATAAAATACGTTAACTGATGGTGGGTATAAATTACAATTGCGTCGAAACCTTAGCTTATAAAAACTAAGTTATATTAGATACTTGAATTTAGTAGTTAAACTACAAAAGTTTAGTTATCACCAATTGTTCAAACGCTATATGATGATAGTTGAATAAAATTTAATAAATCTTATTTAATTTGGTGGAATCCTTGTGGGATACCTGAAAATTTCAGAACAAATTCTGACAAGTGCACTTTGTTATGCAATTAATAACACAAGTTTCATATATTTCTGTGTGAACCAAGGCAGTTTTATTTCGTTTACAAATTTAAAAAGTAAAGTATGCCAAAAAGTTCATTTTTGCAATACATATTAAATTAAAATCTAAACTAACAAAGTTTTGAGTTTAGTAGTTACATTAGAAAAGTTTAGTTATCACCAGTTATCCAAACGCTGTATGATGATAATTGGATAAGATTTAATAAACCTTATTTAATTTGGTGGAATCCTTGTGGGATACCTGATATGACATAAGCTTCTGTATAAAGAAATATATGCTTTTTCTTTCGTAGTATAAGTGAATGTCCAAAAGAATCAAAACAGTATTTAATTTGTTTTGTCAAAACTTGCAATCATATTGATTTCATTTACTAAATTTTAATTTCTGATTTCATATTTTATTGTTTGTCGTTTTTTTTTTTTTATTCTAATAAACTTGAGATCTTTTTTTAATTTAACAAAATGAACTTGAATTAATTCTTATCAAATTGATTTATTTTATTATTTTTAATAATGCAACCTTCTTTCAATGTTCATATATTTGTGAACATCGACAGCTTCATTTTTGTACTCCACATTAAATTAAACTAAACTAAGTTTAACAAAACCATAAACTTGTTAGTTTGTAGCACTCCATTTGAAACTAAACAAGTTTAATTACTAAACCCTAAAGCTTGAGAGACTTATACCAATCATGAATAGAAAAAACTCACAATATTGAAAATAATGCTTTGTATTGGGTTGGCAATACTTACTTTGTAATTATACAAACATCTCTATTCAGACAGCAGAATTACAATTACAAATATTTATATTTACAATACATATCGATTAGTAGTCTGTCATGGGCTATCAACCGGATGTCTTTCTGTCCTCTTTGTAATTATTTTAGTAAACTTTAATTTAATTGAAAACACCTGTTTTCATTTATTTATTTTATTTAACTATAAGAAAATTAAGCGTACCAGTTTCATGCTTATTCTTTTTATTTTAGTAAACTTTAATTTAATTGAAATCAGATGTTTTCATTTATTTATTTTAATTAACTATTAGAAAATAAAGCGTACCAGTTTCTTGCTTATTCTTTTTATTTTAGTAAACTTTAATTTAATTGAAATCAGATGTTTTCATTTATTTATTTTAATTAACTATTAGAAAATGAAGCGTACCATTTTCTTGCTTAATTTTTTAATAGTTAATTAAAATAAATAAATGAAAACATCTGTTTTCAATATTAAATTAAAGTTTACTAAAATAACTAAAAAGTTGTGTTTTAGTGAAGCAAAGAAATCAACTGTGTTTAATACCTTTCCATCTCATATTATCGAGTTCCATGATGAAACTCCTATACAATTTTTTTTCTTTACAGCCAACAATTAAAACTTGAAGCAATCGACAGCCGTAATTACCAATCATCACTAACCCAACACCTACAAAAAAATTAGAAGAAAAAAATCGGTCTCTTTCAGCGAACCCCAATTAAAAAATAAAAACCGTAACACTTTCCATCTCTCCGCGCATTTCAAAACTCCGTTTCTAATTGCCCCTCGCAAAAACCCGCATCAAAATGTTAAAATAATGAATCCGTTGCATTATCCTCGTCTCCCGGAGAAAATTACATAATTCATCTCGAAATTACAGATAGGGAATTGGATATTTCTCGGCCGTAAATGGCGAACGGATAGAAATGGGAAAGGTCGCGTTTTAATCGATTTTTCGTTTTTCGAAAACGTTTGATTTTATCTTAATCTGGAAATGCATTCATCAGCCCTTCCATTCGGTGTAAACTAGAAAAAGAAATGTATACGCGCGGTTTATGTAAGATTATGTGAAAGTGCGGGCTTTTTTCTGCTCCTTCTGAAATGAAGCTATTAAACGTGATTTAGTGCGTTTTGGTTGAAATTGTATAGCGGAGGTGTGGGCGTTGGCTTAATGCGCGCTGGATGATTTAAGGATGTGCTTTGTGTGAATGTTTAACAGGAAATTTGTTAGCAATAAAAGTGATTTTGAAATGATACCTTATTATAAAATCAATATTCATTCCAAAACATAATTTTACATTTTTTGTTAATTGTTGAGACTTCTACTTTGTTATACATTGTTATTCAATTTTAATAAATGAAACACTTTTTTACTTTCTTTGTATAACTGGGATTGTCATTATCATCAAAACAAAAGTTTTTATAATGACACGTTACGGTTGTCGAAACTATAATCAACAATAAAATCAATCCGAGTTATACAAACAAAGTAAAAAAGTGTTTCATTTATTAAAAATATAATTTTACATATGCAGAGGTAGCATTAATTATTCCTTTTAACTGGAATAATGGAATGGAGTTTTTTAAATCTTACTATTTCTTTCAATTTATTAACATGAAATAAGGCTAGAAATATATATTTATTTATTTTCTTCAAATATTATATCAAAAACTGAACTTTTAAATATTTTGACTCAAAAGTACCGACAGGTTCCGCAGATGGTAACATAATTCTGAAAAGTGACTGAATGGTTGCAAGAAAATAAATGTAAAATAATGTTTTGCTTATATAATTTATTTAAAAAAATGTAATTATATTTATTGAACATTTATTTCATGAAATACTCCAAACAACATTTTTTTTCTCATTGCAAAACAAAAAAAAGTCTTAGAAGAAGTGCATTTTGAATGAGGTCTGGATTGAATGTTATCTAAATAAAGATGTTATGTATATATAAGAATAGAAATTAATTTGTTTACTCGTTACAAATATACAAACATCTTTATTCAGACAATATGACAACAAAATGTCCTGGATTTATTACATATTCCATAAAATGTAACAAGGGTTCAATCTAAGGTCTATCGAGACATAACACAATAGTGCATTTTTTTCTATTTTTAGGAGTTGAAGTTGATGGAAGCTGCCGCGCAGAACGATTAGATTAGGTAAATTTCGTTGAATATGTCATCAAACCTTTGGCAACTGCACGCCGAAACTCAAGAAGTGAAATTTTGTAAAAATATTAACAAAGAATCACTTCTTACGATATATAGTTTACGATATACCCCAAACAAGACGATACCGCCACTTTTATGATCGTGTATTTTAATTCAGAAAAAAAGTTCTTTCCAAAAATATTAAAATCCAATATGGAGCCCATTAGAAACAGAAAAGTTGGGTATCTTAGGACATATATTAAAGTTAATTTAAATGCAAATACACTACTAAATTCTTGATTAAAAGTATCATTATAATTTGAAAAGAAAAGATGGGTATGGTTCCAGGACAAATATTAAAGTTATTTTAAATGTAAATATCCTAATGAATTCTTGATTACAAAATGCCTGTATAATGTAAAAGTTTTGAATGAAAAAATAAAAACGAAATTTGAGTAAAATACTTTTTTGGCAATATCTTGGAAACAAAAAACGATGTTTCAAATTTATTTTCGAATTTTTGTTGAACTCCAAATTTCACATTTGCCTCTAACATCTCTAACTCTTGAAATAACCGAGATCCTCGTGCATTTCCACAAAATACGGAGACCTTCCATACCAATCATTAAAATGAGATATAATAAAATAATAATAATTACTTGTAATTGTTACATAAAATTACTTATATATATGAAGGATGAAATAGTATTTGCGTTGATTAAAATTTCTTATAAATGTGAGCGATTGAATAAAAATTATTACCAACGACCAATTTCAAAACAGGACTCACTTTAATAAACCTACCATGAAAATAATTGCCCCGTCCACTAAACGCCTATAAAGTTAATTAACAGTAATTGCCACACCAGTCAAGCTTGAAACACACACACACAAAAAACGATCATATTTATTTTAATCCCATAGTTTTCTTTAATAAATTCCTTTTATTCAGTCGCGGGCCGGATCATTAATTTACCACCTGATATCAAGTCTTTTTTTGAAACATGTGGTTCCCCCTCGCGTCCGCACATAAATTACTCTCCTTTCATCTAACCCCGCAGTTTATTACCTGTTTGTACTTCTTGGCCACTTTTCGGGTAAGTAAGAAAAAAGCGCTTGGCACCTGGCGTCTTTATTTTTGTTACCCTCTCTAATTTCTAATTTGATAAATATTGTATTTATCACGAGTTGTGGAAAGGAAAGGGACATTTGCATATTTTTAGTGGGAAGGGATGTTTTAAATTAGTTTTATGATAATTAGACTTTATTTATCAATGTATAAAGGATGTAATTAATTTACGTAAATGTTGAAAAAAAAAATCCGACTTCCATATAAAATGTATTATTTTCAAAAATAATTAACAGTAATACTTAATAACAATTCCTATAAAACAATCGATTTACTAAATAAGTAATTAAAAGCATGTCAAATTTAATAATTAGGATGTATTTTAATTAAGACATGGTTATTCGTTTCACTAATACTATATTTAAGTTCCGACTAGTTTCAACGAGGGATTATTTTCAAGGAACTAACTAAAAGTACAAAACATGCCGATATATATAGAGGGAGAATATTGAATATTGATGATATTAATGACAGGTAATGTCAAGTCACAAGGGCGGTCGCCATGGAGGAGCTCCAAATTTCTTCAATCTTGTTAAGTATGGTTTTTACTTATTTAATAGCTCTATTTATTTCTAGACCTTAACTTAGATTTAAATCTTGACCCGTGTACAATATTTTTGCGTAATTATTATCGAAAAGATGATTATTTTCTATGTAATGCTTGGTTAGTCCTGTAGAATTAGTTTTATTATTTTCCATTGCATTTCTATGTTCTTTTAAACTCTTATTGAAAGTTCTTCCTGTTTGTCCTATATAAAACAATCACAATCACGCCTTATTTCATAAATGCCACTTTTCTCTAATTTGTGTGTTTTCTTTTATTATTTGCTAGAAGTGTCTGTAAGTTTGTTGGATTGAGCATTGTAATATTAAATGCACACACTTTTAAACAATTGCCTATGTTATTTAAGAGATAATTAACGTATTCAACTCTAAACCAATTATTTATTTCTTGTTATTAACTACATAAAATATTTATTAAATTGTTTCATTTTCTTTGTATTTAAAATTTTATGCATAACTTCTGATTTATAACCATTATTAATTGCAATATATTTTCTTGCATTAAATTGTTCTCTGTAATGAAACACATAACCAAGTGTCTTAAGTAGAATACATCACAATTGTTTCACCATTTTTATGTCAGTGAGAATTTAATTTGCCTTAAAAACATGTAATTATATAAAAGTAAAACTTGTAGCTTGCGGCTTTAGTAAAAGTTTTTTTAGATACATCATTTAATAAGAATAGAATCAGACAGAAAGACCAATGGTTAGCCGTTTTCTAAGGACAACGTATAATATAGTATAAGAATTATGTTGTTAATTTATTATATATAAAATTGTCTGTAGAAATAAAGATGTTATGTATATATAAGAATAGAAATTAATTTGTTTACTCGTTACAATATACAAACATCTTTATTCAGACAATATGACAACAACATTTTACAAAATTTATTATAACAATATGTACAATTGTGTTAGTGGTCTGTCATGGGCTATCGACTATACGTCTTTCTGCCCTGTATGAATTTATGGTGATTTGCAAATTAAAACTATGAACTGTTATGTATGCATGAGTTAATGAATTGGTGGATAGTAACCGAAGAGTTGTTATGTTTTGGGGAATATTAGGGTTGCGAGGAATGCAATATTTTGTAAGGAGGGCGCTCGTTACATTTATTTAAATTTTATTTTTCATATGCACAATAGATACCTTTACCATACAGGTCTCCTTTTTAATCAATGTTTTCATTTTTTCGATTTTATATCGATTCATTTTCGTATAATTTAAATAGAAATTCACATTTTTCAAAATAAAAATAAAAATAAACAGGTTTTTGACTTAAACATCTAATTATACAAAAACAAACCTTGCAGCTTGCGGCTTTAATGAAAGTTTTTTTTAAGATATACAGTTTAATAAGAATAGATGACTGACGCTCGACAGAAACTACAAACCTTAGCAGAAAGACCTCTGGTCGATGGCCATTTGACAGTAACAGTTACCGTATTTCATGTTTTTTTTTTTTTTTTATTTTAGTTTCAAATATAATAATAATAATAATAAGTATAAATGTATGTATCTGTGTATTGATAAAGATTTTAAATATATAAGAATAGAAATTAATTTGTTTACTAATGTGCATATTAATCGACATAACATGAAAAAAATAAAACATTGACCAAAAGAGACTTTTACCATAAAAATATGAATAATTAAATTTAAATAAGTGTACTCATGGTAAAAGTCTCTTTTGGTCAATGTTTTATTTTTTTTTTTTTTTTTGATTTTATGTCGATTTGTTTTCGTATAATTTAAATACAACATTCACTTATTTCAAAATTAAAATAAAAGCCTTATATTTTTTTGCCTTAAACTAGTTTTATCTCCGCGATAATTGAATCCGAAAAAGATAATTCCCGCGTCGATTATTCCGCGCTGATTTTGAAATGATTTGACGTTGATTCGTATTTGCATAAATTGCAAATTAAGCCCGGTGTAATGGAGACATTGATAGTAATTTACAAGCCGCCCGGAGTCCGTAGCGCGGCCCACGCGATCGAAAAAATTTCACAAACGAACAAACGGAAAACGGTTTTGTTGACATTTTCGAAACAAAAATCGGCGGGAGTTTTGCGATTACGAGAATTTAATTGGATTTCCTGGCGCGTAATTAATGAGTGAGTCACCGATGTTGGATACAAATGGAATGGTAATTAAAACCGAGAGGATTAAGATGGAAAAAATATGTTAACTTAATTATTGCGAAAAGGAAAAAAAATATGCGACGGAGAAAGAAAAAGTTATGCATGGAATATTTTCACCAAACAAGCTGACTTAATTTAAATAGAAAAGAGTATTCATTCACTTTGTCACAGTTATTTAAATATATTAAATAAAATTGATTGTATTTGAATTAATTTAATTGATTTATTTTAACATCTTTAAATTATGTAAGGCATAGCTGTACTGACGAGGGATAGATCCCGAAACACGTGTCTGCAGATGGCCTTATATTAAGTAACGTTCCTTTTGTTGTTTTTACATTAAATTTTTCTCGGATCAAAATTTGTTGCATTATGCAATATTTTATTGATGTGCAACAGCAGGTGTACATTATGTAATTCAATGTCCGGCCTGGGTATTTGTCCGGCAAGTAGTTGTTTTAATGTGCATTTGTTTAACATACTTACGTAGCGTAAGTCAAAAGTCACAGAGCTAAATGTGAAAATAATTTATTAATTATTTTCAAATCATTTTTATTTAACAAGCTGACTTAGTTTAAGATTACAATTTATGCACTATTTTCAACAGCATTTTAGAAAATATCAAATTAATTTTAGAATATGTAAAATAAAAAGTATTAAATATGAAAAGAATTTTAGATTTAAATTATAAAGGAAAATTAGATCTTTTTATCTATTATGAGACCAGCTAATGACTTTAGTAGTCAAAGCCGGTAGAGTAGGTATTGGGGGCGGTTTTAGTGGTCACAACTTGACTGAGTCCCACACACTGTTCAACGCTGGATTTCCCCTACAGCGAACCAACAATACAAAAATAGACAACACTATTTACAAACGATGACAAACTTAGATACAGCATATTAATTTATAACAATTTTGTATCCAAATATCGAGATTATGGATTATAATGGGTAATTTTTTGCTATTTATTTTTTCGGTGTTAAGTTTTTGACAGTTTATGTGTCAAAGCCACACATGTTCAGTTTGGATTACCCTTTTACGATAAACAGACTTATATATAAATAACCTTTATTTGGAATATGTACACCTACCAAACACAATAATAATTATATTAAATAAAAATGATTTGAAAATAATAAATAAATTATTTACGTAACGTAACGTAAGTCAAAAGTCACAGAGCTAAATGTGAAAATAATTTATTAACTATTTTCAAATCATTTTTATTTAATATATTTAAATAACTGTGACCAAGTGAATGAATAATACTCTTTTCTATTTACAATAATAATTATTTAAACAAGAAAAAATAACAATATTTCCTTAACTGTAGAATTAAAATGAATAACCCTCTTTCTTCACTCCCTTTTTCTTAGCTATTCCTCCCTGGCCTTTGATTTACCACTTCAATTAGCCCTCCCATACTCAGTCTACTCTCACACATACATTTTATTCGACTCATACCTTTTACTCCATTTGTTACATGCAATCCCATAGACTCCCTCGTCCAATGTTCCCATTCATCCTTCTCTGTCCCGCAAAACACACACTTCATATATTCTTCTCCCATCCACCATTTCCTTCCTCTTTCCTCGTTTCCACATCTAAATCATGCCAGTAGTCTTGCCTCATCCTTATTTAACGTTAACAGACTTATATACGAACAACGCTTCCAAATCATTGAATTTTATTATCAAAATTCATATTTTGCGAAAACTGTGTTCAGCTAATTACTTGGTGGTGTTAATAAGGACAGTAATCACTGTCAATATCCATATGTCGTCGATCGCGGTTTGCGTTATTCGGCTATCTGGAAGATTTTACGTAAGAATCTCGGTATGAATACAAAATACTGGTGGTTCAAGAAATGAAGCCGGGCGACCTACCACTGCTTCGTCTTCTTTGTGTCCTTAAAAACCGAATAAAGATCCACTTTTTAACGAAAAAATGTCTTCAGCTACAAGGCTCATTTTTGGCACAAATGCTCCGTAATTAAACAGAATTGCTCAATTTGGTCCAAAAAGCAAGTAGAAACAGTTCAACATCTGCCAATACACCTCGAAAAGTGCGCTGTTTGGTGCGGCTTGTAAGCACAAGGGACCGTACTTCTTTAAAGACGATGATGATTACAACGTTACGTTCAATGGAGCAAGATTATGGACTTTTTTGCCAAAAACTGAACAATTTGACTTAGGGTCTCAGCAAGATGGTACCATATGTCACATTGTACGCAAAACTATGTTCCAATTAAGAGACGCAAATAATGTCACGTTTTGGTACAGTCAGTTGGCTATCAAGATCGTGGGATTTGACCTTACTGGATTATTTTAGTGGAGGTACGTGAAGTCACTCGTTTATAGGTACAAGCCAACCTGCCTTGAAAAACAACATTAAATATATTTTGGTGAGATACAGGCCAAAATGTTGGAAAAGGTGTGCCAAAATTGGACTCTCAGTATGAACCACGTAAAACACAGTCACGGGCTACATTTACATGAAATCCAGATAAATATTTAATTCACTTTTACAAATTGTCTGCGTTTTCTCTAATTGTTGTGTTGGTATAACGCACAATTTTTGAGTCAATTACAAGATTTGGGATAATGCATTGGGGTTGTTCCTCTGAATTATATATAGTTTTCACTATACAAAAAAATGGTGATGTGTCCATCATGGTACTTTCCCTGATGAATACGGTCAAATAAGTTTCTGATTGAAAATTTAATAGGAAAGCAAAATGATTAATAGAACAAAATGTTTGTTGTCTTTTAAAGTTAAAGGCGAGTATTTAGAAGAATATTATAATTAAGTGAGTTATTTCTTACCTTACAATGGGTTAAAATCATTTCTCCACACTCTTTTTCATTTTTTCAAACTGAAGGCGTTTGCGAATGTGTTGAATTTTGACATTTTATTTGTCATTAAAATAATTATTTCAATAATTAAAATCTCTAAAGAAATTTATCAGGTAAACGAAATTCTTCCGCTTATAAAATGAAAACCGGAGGTCCTACAATAAAAGTTTTATAACAGAAATTATTTATTTTCCAAGATCTAAAACTTTTATTTGAAACATTTTTCTATCCGATTTAAAAAATGAAAAATTGCTAATAGTAAAGTTGCACTTAATGAGTTTTCATTCTAACCAAAAGCTTTTCAGATCATTCCACTGTTATATAAAGCTTAAATATAAAGTTTGGGCTTAATCCATTTAGCCGTTTATGCGCTATCGCGGAAACACACAGACACACACACAGATATTTTTCAAAACTCGATGGAATGGACTCAGGGGACCTCAAAACGTGCATATTTGTTGAAATTGGCGGTTCGAAAATTTTCACGATCACAATACTTTCCCTTGGACAAGGGTCCGGGGAAAGTAAAAATGCGTTTAAGAATTCTATTCAACCTTAAATATACGGAATCATATAGAACCAAAATCAACAAACTAAATATATTGACAATGCCGGGATATATATGAATGTATTCTGTTCATCATAAAACATGGAAATCAATGTTCCATGAGCTACATGATTTCAATACCCGGAATAAAAACAATATGATATATCCCATTGTAAATAAATCTTCTACACAGAAAGTTTTCTAGTATACTTGTTTCAAATTATTTAATAATTTACCTGAAAATATTCGCCAAAAAAATAATAATATTTCAAAATTCAAACAGATTGTTTACAAACTAATTTGCCAAATAGGAAGAAATAATGTTAATGAGTTCTTAGAGTATAAATCATAAAATTTTATTTTTACACTTTTATATGTCATATATAAATTGTATATTTGTATGAAATAAAAATAATTATTATTATTATCAGTGTGGGGATTATATTCCTTATAATCGAAATTATATAGACAACAGAGATTATATTTATTAAATAAAATTGTTTGGTTTAGCAATCAGAGTGTTTAAAATTTCAAAATAGGATTTATATTTATGTTTTATATTTTTATAAAGTAAATAATATTTACCAAAGAAGCTGATCTTTTGACAGTGCCCGGAGAAGACTCGGTCTCTGGCGGACAGTCCGATTGAGCTGGAGTGTATTCCAATCTCCTCGGTCCTATTTGTCCACGTGGAAGAGGGCTGAGAGAAGCCAAAGAGCTCATCCCTTCCACATCCCAAATAAAGCACCCCAGCACAATCTAAAAACAGAAGAAAACATTTTAGTAACAACAATAATGACGTTTAAAAATAGTTATAGATTAATACATAAAGTAACTTAGTCATAAATAAGAGTTTATTCTCTCAGTTTCTTCAGTTATATACCGATGAATGCTGTAGGTACTTTACAAGGTCTGATAGACGACATAAGCACTTGATTTACTAATTGCCGTTCTCTATGATATTCCATATAATTTTTCACATAAAACAGAGACAACCAGAACAAGACAGAAATACACAGAAAGACCAGTTACGATTCCAACAATGTATTTATCATAAGAGATAAGCTCAGTTTACCCTGTAAGCGTTCTTTGTGAACAAAACCATCTTGCATAATTGTAAAATAAGAGTTGTTAATTGTATTTGAATTGAGACACATCGTGTGTCGAAATTAAACGTCTTTTTAAAAAAGCCACCGCTCGTGCGAAAGACGTAACTGGCACATTCGTTCGGATAATAAAAATTGGAGTCACAAAAATCGACAAAAATCGCGAGTTTGTGATTTTCGTTTTTACGATTCACCAAGTACGAACCAACGTGGACAACATCTCCAGCGAGTAGAGGACACCCATCGCCGAAACTCATAGTTAAGAACACCAACGTGGACAACATCTCCAGCGAGTAGAGAACAACCATCGCCGAAGCTCATAATTAAGAAACAGATCGACAAGGATGAAATTACTGTAAGTTTCAAAGTGAAACTTATTAACAAAATAAAATACATTTTTCCTTCGAACCAATTGAAAATAACGTATTGCAAAATAAATCAATCAAAAAAAATCTGTTAAGTTTATGAACGGAATAAGAGAAAGAAGTCCAGTAAGAAGAGACATGGCAGTGCCGCAAGTTCAAAAATTTCATATCGATTCAATTCCAAATTTCGACGGAAATCCTGTATCACTTGCAATATTCGTTCAGGCAAGCGAATACATAATAAATAGTTAACTAAAACAACCCTCAAAATGAATTTCTATTAAGAACCGTAATTGGAAAATTAACAGGCAGAGCCTTAAATATTGTAGGCAGCAGATGCAATCTTAATACATGGATTGACATACAACAATTAGTTTTACAATTTTTCTCTGACCAACGTGACGAAAACTGTTTAGTCGGTGACTTAATGCATGTAAAACAAGAAAAAAATGAATCAGCAATCACATTTGGCAACCGATGTCAAGATATTTTAAGTTTACTATTAACAAAAATTCAATTAACAGAACAAATGAAAATAAATTTATATTCTCAACAAGCACTACAAGCATATTTAAGAGGTTTGCAAAATAACCTAGCAATTCGTCTAAGAAATCTAGTAAGCTTAGAACAAGCCATTTCCTTCGTGACAGAAGAAGAAAGCTTTTAATATGCTCGTTATAATTTAACAAGGCAACATTACAATAAACCAAATTTTCAAAGACAAAATAATGTAAATTTCCGAAACAACAATCAGCAAAGATACTACCAAAACAATAATCATCAAAACAATTTTACTCCGAGAAATCAATAGAATTTTCCGCAATTTCAAAATCGTGCATTTTCCCAAAACAATCACAATCATTTCAGACAACAACAACCACAACAAAACCCAATTCAAAATCGTACATTTTCACAAAATAATAATAACAGATTCAGACAAGACACACAAGAACCAATGGAAACGAACACAATAAATACACGCAGAACATTCAAACCAAATTTTCAAGGACAGATTCCCACGTCAACAACAGAAGGTCTTTTTCAACAAAACATTTATAATGAAATTCAGCAACAAGAATTAATTAATGAATACAATAACACATATAACTATAATATTGATGAAAAAAATTAAAATTTTCAGTCAGTCCCCGAATACATAAATCGGACATAATAAACATAACAATAATTAATAATTTAACACTACCATACGTAAAAATTCCAGAATTAAAATCAAAATTTATGATCGATACAACTAGTAAATGAACATTATCTAAATTTCATCGAAGAAAAACATTTCAAAATTCAAACAGCACATCATACAACCTTACATAAATACATTGCAAACATTCCTTTGCCCAGCATTTTTAAATCAAATGATTACTTTCACTTTCACATTTTTGACTTTAACCCTAATTACGACGGTTTATTAAGAATGGATTTATTGAAACATCTAAATGCAAAAATTGACTTACACAAAAACATTTTACATACGAAAAACGGACCAATAACAATTTATTTCGAAAATCAAAAAAACCTTTTCAAAAAGAAAGATTCATCTAGAACCAAGAGAACAAAAATTATTTAAAGTACAAGTAAATTCTCAATTAAATTTTGGAATAATAGAATATACTAAATTAGATAAAGGCATTGAAATTCCATAACGTCTAGTAAAAATTAAAAATAATGAAGCTTTACTTACAATCACCAACAGTAATAACAGTAATGAAACTCCAAAACAAATTGAAATTAAGCCTTTAAATGTATTAAAACTTGACAAAGAAGAAACAAACAATTACCTTATAATAACAAAAAACTCAATCGAAGATAACATACTAAAAGAAAATCATAAAAAATTACGTTTAAACCATTTAAACAAAGAAGAAAAAGATGCAATCAGAAAAATATGTTTTGAATACATACATCTCTGTATTCAAAACATATTTTTCTGATTGCATCTTTTTCTTCTTCTCCATTCAACAAAATTACCCTTATCCTTCACTCACGTAGTTAAACATGAAACTAAAACTAATGATAACATTCCAGTTTATAAAAAAGCTTATAGAATGCCACAAACACAGCAAGCAGAAGGTGATAAACAAATTAAAGAACTTTTAAGTAAAAATATATTTTATACATATAAAGATGTATTTGACAATTTTTGTGACAATTTGTAACCACTAGCTAGTGGTCAAATTTTTAATTCGGTCTTTCTGCCACTTCATACATATTTTTTTTAATTTGCGCTCTTTTGTGACATATAATATTATGGGGCACCATGTTGCAATATTAATCAGGTTGGTTTATTTTCATCCTTTGTTGAAATTGAAATATAAATTAATAATCTGTTCATAGTTCATATTATATAAAATAAATATATAATATGAACTACCAATCTTTAAATATTAAAACCATTAATTATAAATTAGTTCAATTTAAATTTCCATGTTCCATTAACATTGAACAAAAAATAAAAGTTTTCTTTTTAAAGAAATTGCAATATCCTATTCCTTCAAATGTGGACTGGCGCATAAATCATCAACTGCAATAAAATTGTATACATTCTTAAAAACGTCTTTAGCCAGAACATTTCTCAAAGTAATAGCATTAGCCATTAAATGATGTAAATAATCCTAATTATTTTTTTGCAAAAGCAATTTCGATAACTTGAATTTAAAAAAAGATGACGATTACTCCTTATTGCCTTTATCAATTTACATTTTGATCGTTTCTAACTGAAATAAGTGCAGCACTAAAACGGAGTTATTTTGATTGGAAAATCCTCGGCCGTATCCAGCGCCCGTTTCGCGATCTCTAAGTGCGGGAGCCCATTACTTACCCATACCAACCTAACAAACGACGTTTACTTCACTTTCGACTTCAAATGAAGCCGTTCGCCGCGACTTAACTGCCCCGGCACGGCGCTGCCAGCCAATAAATTCCAGAAACAAATCCGTTGACCCCGGCTTAGTATTGATATGCAAATGATAAGTATGCCCAGTTGGGTATTTTAGTGTGCCGCGCTAGATACGGCGGAGGAAATGCCCGTTTTCGCTGAAATTGTTGTGTGCTCGTGTGGGTTTCTCACGTTGTCTGCCTTTTTTCTCCTCTTTCGAACGAACAATTTCTTCGCGGAGGAAGGATTGTTTTTTTCCGGCGCGGTGTAATTGACCAATGGGCGCCTTATCCTGGGAAGGCGCTGTAATATGTAAATAATTGGCTTCTATTCTTTGGGAATTAATTGTTTCCGCTTGTTTTCGTGATAGGCAAGCGTTAAATTTGCTTGGTGTATTATCGTTAGTTGTTTTCCGTGGCTTTCAAAATAGTTTTAGGTCATGTAGATTCAAATATACTCTTACATTAGTGTCAAATTCAAGTTACACTTTCCATTAATGTCATGATCTATTGGGCTAGAAGTACACAAACATTAAGGAATTTCGAATTTTCCCCAACGCTAAACCTCCAATCGTCCGAAAGTACCAACAGAACTCTTTCTCTTTGCATTGGTGTAAAATTTATTTGACTGGAGTTAGCGAACATTGAGAAATTTTAAATTTTCGCCATCAACATGCGGACAAATGTATTATTGAATTATTTTTATTTATTTAGTGTAACTATAATATATCTAGTTTTATTCTCTCATTTTACAGATTCGAGTATGATCTTTCCATTGGTGTCAAATTTGTAGGATGCATGCATTGGGAAAATAGAAATTTCTTAAACGCCATGCAACCAAACTTACCGTAAAATTATATTTATTAGTATCATTAGAATATATCTAGTTCAATAAATAAATAAGTAGGAGAAAGGACAACTATTTTTATTCAAATAAATGAAAATTATGAAAATAATAATTATTTTCATTTATTTAAAAAAAAATAGTTGCCCTTTCTCCTACTCATTTATTTATTGAACTAGATATATTTCGGAAACTATGTGTTGTTATGTTTAAAGTCTCCACAACTAACAACCAACATAAAGTATATTTTCATTTAATTTATTAATAAATCTGTTGTATAAAAATTATATATACAAACATCTTTATTCCCAAAGAATAAATACATATTTAATTCAATATACAATACATGAAACAATTTTAAAACAAATATATATTCTTAAGAGAAACGGCTATCGACCGGAGGTCTTTCGGCCTTATAAAAATTATTAATCTGATAAGAATTTATTAATATTATTAATACATATATATCCTTAAAAAATATTTAGCAAATAAGGTAAATCAATATTTTTTTTATATAAGCGAATGATTTTTGGTATCCATTTATTGATTTAAGACAGGTGTGTATAGAAGCACAGAATAAACAGTACAAAACAACAAGACCGAATATAGAAGTCTGTTAATTTTACATAAGAATAGAAAAAAAATAATAAGTGACTTCAATGTCACATATTTGAACTTTGCAGCTCAAAGTCTATGTCAAACTGAAATTATAAAAAAAAAATGACGATAAAAGTGATGCTTACTTTAAATAAATCCTTTATACTGGGCTGGCAACGATATAGAGCTTTAAAGAAATCCTATACTGACAAGCTTAAAGTCAGGTTGGCGAGCGAAAGCGAGCTTAATAAGAGCTCTGGACTAGCAAAGCTTAGAGTTAAGTTTACGAACGATAGTGAGCTTTATAAGTGTTCTGGACTGGCAAAGCCTAGTGTCAAGTATTCGAGCGATTGCCTGGACTGGCAGAGTTTATTGTCAAGGTTGCGAGCGACAGCAAGTTTTATAATGGCGTTGGACTGGCAAAGCCTAATGTCAAGTTTGCGAGCGATAACGAGCTTAATATGAGTTCTGGATTGATAAAGCTTAGAGTCAAATTTACGAGCGATGGCGAGCTTTATAAGGGCTCTCGACTAGTAAAGCTAAGTGTCAAGTTTGTATGTGATAGTGAGCTTCATAAGGGTTCTGGACTGGCAAAACCTAGTGTCAAGTTTGCGAGTGATAGTGAACTTCATAATAACTCTCATCTGGCACAGCTTAATGTCATTTTTTAGCCCTTTACAAGGGTAAAACTTAGTGTCAAGTTTGCGAGCGATAGCGAGCTTTATAAGTTCTCTAGATTGTCAAAGCCTAGTGTCAAGTTTACAAGCGTTAGCAAGCTTTATAAGGGCTCTGACTGGCAAAACTTAGGGTCAAGTTTGCGAGGGATAGCAAGCTTTACAAGGGCTCTAGATTGTCAAAACCTAGTATCAAGTTTACAAGCGTTAGCAAGCTTTATAAGGGCTCTGATTGGCAAAACTTAGGGTCAAGTTTGCGAGCGATAGCAAGCTTTATAAGGGCTCTAGATTGTCAAAACCTAGTGTCAAGTTTACAAACGTTAGCAAGCTTTATAAGGGCTCTGACTGGCAAAACTTAAGGTCAAGTTTGCGAGCGATAGCAAGCTTTATAAGGGCTCCAGATTGACAAAGCCTACTGTCAAGATTACAAGTATCTAGTTTGAAAGCGATAGCGAGCTTATAAAAACTCTGGACTGACAAAGCCTAGTGCCAAAATTTATCTAGATTGTCAAAGCTTGGTGTCAGGTTTTCAAACGATAGCGAGCTTTATAAGGATTCTGTCTGGCAAAATTTAGTGTCAAGTTTGCGAGCGATAGCGAGTTTTATAAGGGTTCTGTCAAGATTCCTAGCGATAGCGAGCTTATAAAGGCTGTGGACTGGCAAAGTCTGGTGTCAAGTTTTCGAGCGATAGTGAGCTTTATAAGGTTTCTAAACTGGTAAGGTCTAATGTCAAGTTTGCAAGCGATAGCGAGCTTTATAAGGGCTCTGTGTGGTAAAACTTAGTGTCAAGTTTGCTAACGATAGCGAGCTACATAAGGGTTCTGTCAAGATTGCTAGCGATAGCGAGCTTATAAAGGCTGTGGACTGGCAAAGCCTGGTGTCAAGTTTTCAAGCGATAATGAGCTTTATAAGGTCTCTAAATTGGTTAGGTCTAGTGTCAAGTTTGCAAGCGATAGCGAGCTTTATAAAGGTTCTAGACTGGTAAACCTTAGTGTCAAGTTTGCGAGCGACAGAGAACTTTATTACTTTATCAATAAGAGCTCTGGACTAGTAAAGCTTAGTGTTAAATTTTCGAGCGATAACGAACTTTATTAATAAGAGCTCTAGATTGGCAAAGCCTAAAATCAATTTAATAAGGGTTCTAGATTAACAAAGCGTAGTGTCAAGGTTACGAGAGATAGTGAGTTTTATAAGTTCTCTAAATTGGAAAAAGTCTATAGTCAAGCAATAACAAACTTTATAAGTACTCTGTACTGCCAAAGCTAAGTGTCATTTTTAGAGCGATGGCGATTTTTTTATATATATATATATTTTTTGACTATTAAGTTTGCGAGCGACAGCGAGTTTATAAAAGATCTGGACTGGCAAAGCCTGGTATCAAGTTTGCTAGCGATAGCGAGCTTCATAAGGTCTCTAGATTGACAAGACCTAGTGTCAAGTTTGCAAGCAATAACGAACTTTAAGGACTCTAGACTGGCAAAACCTAGTGTCAAGTATGCGAGCGATAGCAAACTATATTACTTAATTATATTAATTATTAAAGCTTAGCGTTAAGTTTGCGAGCGATAACGAACTTTAATAATTTATTAATACGAGCTCTGGACTGGTAACGGTATCGAGCTTTATAGCTTAGTGTTAAGTTTGCAAGAGATAGCGAACTTTATTACTTTATTAATAAGAGCTCTAGACTGCCAAAGCGTAAAGTTAATTTAATAGGGTTCTTGTCTGGCAAAGCCTGGTATCAAGTTTTCGAGCGATAGCGAGCTTTATAAGGGCTCTAGACTAGACAAACTTAAACAAAAGGTATTCCTTTTACATATTCACACCCTATTGTCCCTCTTCTTCTTTTCTGTTATACACATTTATAATTTTAAGTTGGCAATACTCCGATGTGGCACTGTATGTTCTTATAATCTGGCCATATCGTTATCGTGCACATTGTGTATATTAGTTAATCAGTTATTAACAATAAAGTATTGTGTAAAATATTAGTATACGCTTCATTGTCCGTAATCAAAAACCCCACTACATACATACAAATGCAATACTCTTTGTCACATTTCGGAAGTAGCTTATGACAAGGAAATCTTTATATTCGGTAGTAAACATTTCGAATGATTTCATAAATAATGACATATGTGACGTTTTTACTTACTGGTGCCAACAAAATGTAAAATATAGAATAAAATCAAAGCACTTCAACGAAGAAAAGTTCTCATATTAATAGAACGAAAACATTATTAATTAAGTCCTTTGTAATATTTAGTCACTACCTAAATATCATCTCAATCATTCCTCCAACAAAGGGACCTTCGCTCCTTCACACCCAATTCTTCAACCAATTCCCGATCTAACAAATCACACACAATAAATCGTTAACGAGGAATTGATGGACTGACAATGAGACGGGATGAGTCGATCAATCTGGAGCAACCCCGGTGTATGAAAAAAAAGGGCAACATCTGCCGTCTCTGCGGTCACGGCTGAGCGCCGATGTGAGACCGTTACCTTGCAGAGGGGTGCGTAAAACACGACGTAAATGTCAATCATTTTATGGGGTCGTAAAACGTCGCGGGTGAATTTTTGCGCCGCGGCACAATGACAATAATCCTAAGCCGGAGTCTTTATTTATGGACTAGTTGTGAGCCGCTCGCGTATGCACTGCCGTGCAATGAGGCAGTTTTCGTGTTTTGCAATTGTTTGGTTGACTGTGCAAGAGCGAGCGTGACGCGATTATTATCGGGTGTGTTCTTGCGGTTAAATGAAGTTTGGACAGCTGGATTATTGAAACATCATTGGATGGTGATTTTTATTTTTGTATTTGCTAGAATTATCGATCCATTTATCAATAAAATAAAATAAAATACGTTTTAATAATATTTAAATATGTTTTCATATTTGGTCATAAAATCAAAGTTATAAGATATTGCAAATATAAAAATTCCGAAATATAATTGTTATAATTTGTTTCACCATTGATTTAGTGAGAGGAATTAATTAAAAATTTAAATCAAATAATGCCTTTTAATCAGACGTGCAAATGTTTGGTTTATGGTTTTTCGATGCAATTGGTCACTTTTAATAAATGACCATTATTGATAGTTTCATTCGTTCAAATATTCAAGTCATTCAATCTAAATACATTAACCATCGAGTAAAACTCAAAACCTAATATTATTGTTTAATATCATTGTTTAAACCTTTATCAATAATCTAGAAGGAAAAACAATTATTTAAATAGCACCAAACAGTGCCATTTTGGATTTTAAATTTTGTCCTTATCTGTGAGTGAGGGTTTCGCGCCTGGTGTTTAAAAATTATTTTAAAAAGTTACAAAAGACATACCCCTAATTTTATCGTTTAGTATCATTGTTTAAGCCTTTATCAACAATCTAGAATGAGAAATTTTTTTTTTAAATTGCATCAAACAATGTCATTTGGGTAAATAAATCTGATGCATCTGTAACACAAGATCTGATGGGGTATTTGCTCGAGATGTAGTTGTTTTAATGTATATTTGTTGAAGTACTTACGTAACCTATATTAAAGTGTCACAAAGCTAAAAGAGGAGATAAATTCAATTCAATTCATTTATTTACGGTAAATCACCTTTATACAGAATTATAACAATATTCAAAATATTTAGATAAATATAATGACTGTAAATCACATATAAACAGAATAATACAATTATACATATATAACATATTTTAATATCAGTAGTGGAAACTGCAAAATAAAAATTAACCCAAGTGGTCGACTCTAGCGATGAAACAAATAATTGAAATATCAAAAACGGTAATCTCAGTGACATTAAACAAATAAATTATGCCATAAAAATTGAACTAAATAGATAAATTATAAATAAATATTGATAAAATAAATAATAACATAATAAATAAACAAATCAATACCTAAATAAATTAGCAAACAAGTATATATAATGATTTAAACAATAATATATCACAGATGAAATCACAGACCAGGTAAAAGTAAACAAATCATATAACCTTATTTAAAAATTAACACAAAAAATTAAAAATGATTAATTATTTTCAAATTATTTTTTATTTAATTTACACGTTCTACATTTTTATTTAATTATTATTATTGTTTCCATTTCGCTGTTAATCTCTTGATGATAATTTAATAATGAGTAGAATGTTCATTGCATATTTGTTTAAAAGTACTAAAAACAACTTTAGTTGACAAAAATTGTTTTAGACCAAATGTACATTTCAATAACAACGTTATTCTTCTAAATGAAAATTAATAATGCAAACGAATTTATCAAAATGAATATATTTGTTTATTTAATTAAAAAGCAGCATTTTTAAATATATATTTCGTCTAAATTTGTCGGTGTCGACATTACATAAAACTTCTCACAAATGATTGATGCACTTATTTGGCTTTGTTTTTACTTTTCTTTTCAATTGAATATTAAACTCCAATAATTAAAAACGCCACTCTTTCGTTATTTATAGGCCTCACGCGGGGAATCCAGTGTAGGAGATTATTTTCTAGGCACGAGGTCATCCGTCATTTCGTAAGCTCGCCTCTTCACCTCATGAGGCTGTTGGCGTGCTTGGGAACGATTTTCTCCGGTCCACGGACAGGTTCCGTCCGGCTGAAGACGTTTTAAACGAAAATTACTCTTTGATAGTCTAAATATTGTTGCAGGAGAATAATATCGTAATACATTGTTTCGATAATTTGTATGTATTATAATATCATTAAACCTGTGCAAATTATGAGGAAAATTAAGTATTTAAACAAAATAACAGCAAGAATGGATTTGCCAAAAAATAAAACAATCACAATAAATTAAATATAGTTTTAATAGAAAAGATAATTAAACTCTAATTAAAAACAAAATAACAGGATTCGAAAAATAAAACAATAAGAATGAATTAAATATAGTTTTAATAGAAAAGATAATTAAACTCTAATTAAAAACAAAATAACAGAATTCGCAAAAAATAAAACAATCACAATAAATTAAATATAGTTTTAATAGAAAAGATAATTAAACTCTTTTCTATTAAGACTATATTTAATTTATTGTGATTGTTTTATTTTTTTGGCAAATCCATTCTTGCTGTTATTTTGTTTAAATACTTAATTTTCCTCATAATTTGCACAGGTTTAATGATATTATAATACATACAAATACATTTCAATGACAACGTTATCATTCTCAATGGAAATTAATAATGCAAACGAATTTATCAAAATGAACATATTTGTTTATTTAATTAAAAAGCAGCAATTTTTAATAGAAAAGATAATTAAACTCTTTTCTATTAAAACTATATTTAATTTATTGTGATTGTTTTATTTTCTTGCGAATCCTGTTATTTTGTTTTAAATACTTAATTTTCCTCATAATAATTTGTTAATTATTTTCAAATTCTTTTTTTCTTTAATTTATTTAAATAATTGTGACCAAGCGAATGAATAATCTTTTCTATTAAGATAAATTTAATTGATTTATTTCTTTAGTCGCAATAACCCCCTCAATTACCCATTTAAAAAAATCCCCATAACATCTTTTTAATAACACGTAATTATCGGAAATTACCCAATGAACCATCGCAATATATACGACGTCAAAAAAGGAAAAAAAACAAACATGAGAAGCACGGTTAACTATAGCGTGTACTATTATAAGAAGATTATTTATTATTACGTGCGATTACTCGATTCTGGAGCAAACCGACGGTTTTATTGTTCTTTCGCACATTTTCACATATTGTTGTGATCGTAAAAAAGAAAAATAGAAGAACATTGATTGTCTCGGCGCAAACAATGCCTTACAGGCATCAACACTAAATGTGCCTGTAACTGTACACGGAATAATTAAGAGCGGCAATCATAATAATGTGACGTAGTAATTGGATCTTACAAATGAATACATTTATTTGCGTAAGTTATATTATTTACATATTTACCATGAAGATTTTTTATTGTAGAATGAATATTACTTTTATGATATTAGAATAGTGTTGTTGTGGATTCAGGTTTTAAAATACTCGGAAAACAAATAATTATTTATTTATTACACTAATTAACTGATTTAATTAATCATTCATTTATTTATTACTTTTTATTTCCGTTCGATTCTGTTATTCGTTGCGAAATGCCACGGATGCGCTCTCTTTTTTCTGCCGTATGAAATTGTTGAGTCTTTTTTTTTTAATTTCTGAAGAAATAATGCTATTTTGACTCAAAATCACCGCCATTTCTATTGTTTGTGGAATATATGTAAATTCTTCAACTATTCCAAAATCAACCCTATTTTAAATAACTCTCTTTCAAGAAACAACGCCGGTATTTCTAAAAAAACCTAATATAGAGACATTTCTTTAGCTATTCCATAAACAAAACTATTTGGGATATTTTTGGAATATATGAAGTAACAGTAATTCCTTAAACTATTCCAGAATGAATGCTATTTCTGCTCTCTTTTTTTTCATATATTTTTTTTTTAATTTACGAAATTGCTAAAAAAATAATGATACCTTCAGCTCAGAAACAACGATGTTTTTTTTTGTGAAATATCTAGACGTAATTTCTATTCCAAAAACAACCATATTTTGAATAACTCTCTTTCCAGAAACAAGGCTGCTATTTCTGAAAAAAAACGATACAGCGTAATTTCTTTATTCTAGAAACAAAGCTATTTCGGATATTTTTGAAATATATAAAGTAACAGTAATTCCTTAAACTACAGAATAAACTACTTCTGGAACTTTTTTTTTATCTATTATATGAAAATATTCCATCTCTTTTTTTCAAATTCCTAAAGAAACAACGTTATTTCAATTTTTGTGGAATACCTAGAGGTAACGTAAATTCTTCAACTATTCCAGAAACAGCCCTATTTTTAATAACGCTATTTTCAGAAACAACTCTGCTATTTCTGAAAAAAACTGAATGTATCGTAATTTCCTTAGCTATTCCAAAACAAATCTAGTTCTGCTATTTCTGGAATATCTCTAGTAACCGTAATTCCTAAAACTATTCCACAATGATCGTTATTTCTGGAGCTGCTATTTAACAATCTCAGAATTAAAATTATTTCTGTTACTATTGTAATTCCCCAAACTATTCTATAATGATCGTTATTTCTGAAACTTATTTCTGTTATTTTTGAACTAGCTAAAGTAAGTGTAGTTCCTTCAGCTATTCCATAAACAACGCAACAAAATTTAATCAATAATACTAATGCTACGTTTAAACAAAAGTACATTAAAACAACTACTTCTCAGCCTTATACCTTTCCAGACATTGACTTATATAATGGATACTCGCTGTTGCATAGCAATAACATATTATATAATACAACCTTTCTTTTTAATTCGAGAATATTTAGGGAAAATGATTGATTAATAATTAATTATTTTTAAATTCGTTTTATTTAATTTATTTTAACAATACTAATTAAGTTTCCGTTATTAGCAGACAAAAATCACAATCAGCTCTTTATTGAGGACCATTATTCTCCTTCCGGTCCCATTTACCCAATTTTCGAGCGCCTCATATCCGAACCAAATGCGGCTCGACTTGTTAATCTCGTTTCCTGTTTATTTAGGCATTTGCCATATGTCGGACACACGCCCGCAATTAGTTGACAAAACGTTATTAGAGGCACTTTACAACTTTATAACTTCATCAGAAAAAAAATAGAAGTTAATTGATGTTTTTTTGTAATTTATGAAGCCACTAAACTAACCACAAGAACATAATGTTAATAAAAATTAATGAAAGGTGTCTAAATAAATTTGAGTTAGTTTCGTAATAGTTTTGTTATAAATATTAATAGTTTTTAGCCTAAACTAAACACAAGAAAATAATGATAATAAAGAAATTTGTTTCGTATTGGCAATAATAATAAGGACGTTTTTAAACTAATAATAAAAACACTTTATTGTCTAGCAGAAATTACCCCTAATTAAGGTATATTTTAATTAGTTCAAAAATGTTTCACCACGGGTTAAGTGAGAAGTTAATTATTAAGATGAAATTACCCCTATTTAAAAAAAGGGTTTTAATTTAAGCTATATGGAAGAAACATTTTTTTAAAGGATGGTGTGTAAAATGGACTTTTAAAAAATGAACGAAAAAAAATAACCAATTTTGGAATTATTTGTCGGCAAGCAAAAAAAAATCCCATTTTAATAATTTATAGATAAAACGTAAATAAATTCTTATCGAAACCTATTTTTCAAATTTTAGTATTATATCATATTTGTGAATAATCAATCTTTTAATCAACATCATGTCAAAAATAAAATTTTATTTTATTTACAAATAGTGCATTATGAATTATTTTCAAATTACCCCAGTTAGAAGACAATATTAAAAAACATTACAACAAATAAATCACAAAAAGACCTCTGGTTGATAGCCCAGGTTAGACAAACACTTTCTTTTTAGAGTATATACTGAATGTTTGTAAATTGTAAAGATGATACTTAAAACTACAACTATATGAATTACAAATATAACATTGTGTGTGGTAAAACAAATAAGCATAACAGAATAAATATAATTAAGAGTGTTTAATGTTTAATAATGTAATACATTTGTGCATCTTGAGATTTACTTAACAATTCATTTAAGAGAATCATAAAAAATATCATACGAAACTAAATTGTTAAATCACTAGCTAAAATTTTTAATGGATAATTTCGAAGTTTCAGGATTATCAAAAATTTCGACAACCATATTCGATAATCCTTGAAAATATTAATGTAAGTAACAGTCGTTTATTAAGTACAAAAATCTTGCATCGCCGTCTTCATGAAACAGACATACTGAAACGAAGTGTTGGTTAAGGAAGAGCAATGAGAGTAAAAACGGTGCAACTGGGACAGAATGTATTGGACATGATAAAGGAAGATCCTGGTAGTTCTACGCGAAAAAATGTAAATACTTTGAAAATAAGTTATTGGACAGTTTGGAAAATTCTTCAGGACAATTTGTTGTATCCATACCACATTCAACGCATTCAGGCACTATTTTTTGCTAATTTTCCTCCACGTGTTCCATTATGTCAATAGATTTTGCAAACAGAAAAGTATAAAGAAAATTCTTTATACCGATGGAGGCAGTTTCTCAAGAAATGCAATAACGAATTTTCACAATAATCATATGTGGGCAGATGGATGTTTGGCATGGAATTGTGGGTGGCTTTCTTTTTGGACTAGTATTTCTACCAGCAAAATCGAAACTTTTTGGATTTCTTGCAACCAGACCTTCTGGAGGATATTCCATTGGTACACCACCACATTTAAGTTTGGTTGTCTGTCATTTATTAACAGCAGCATACGGAGATAGCAGGATTGGTCGAGGTAGGTCACACGCATGACCTGGGACTTAAAGCCCCCTGGATTATTTCATATAGGGATATTCGGAGTCATTAGTTTACGCTACTCCAGTGACAAATTTGAACGACTTGCGAAATCAAACAATGTTTGTATGTAACACAATTAGAAACAACCCTGGTGTGTTTCAAAAAGTTCGGCAGTCAGTGATTGAAAAGATTGATTACTTATATCCAGGCCTAATAGGTTTGTTAATTTCGTTTAGGTATGTTAATTTTCTTCACAAAAGTATTACTCAATTAACCCAACATAATTTACTAGAAACAAATTATATTTAAAAAAATATGAAATTAAAAATTTTATGATTTTTTTTTCAATATTAGATTAAAGAAAGAATACCTTAATAATTTAAAACCTAACATAAGTCATCGCAGCATAGACTAACCTTACCTAAGGTAAATAACTTAACCTAAGCTGCCTTAATCCAACTTGACCTTATTTTAATATGATTTGACGTTATTCCACGACTTTAAAATTTTCCGTTAAATTACCATTGATATATTTTGACAACGACGAAAATACAAAATCCAGGCGGAAAGACCACTGGTCGATAGCCAATTGGCAAACTCTTACAGCATGTATTGTAATATTTTGTGTTATATGTAGGTGTTGTAGTACGTTTGTAAATAAAGATTATGAGTATGTATGTAACATTGATAATACTCCAATTTCAATTTTTTGCTTCAAAATTCTAAAAAAAAAAAACACAACGACTATTGAAGATGTTAGAAAGATCATGAAATATTAATTTTACTAGAAAATATATACAGTTCATGCTCCCTTTCATGAGCAATATTTTGGTATAATTTGAAGTCATTGCGCGGATTTAGATTTTTCACCAAAATCGGCTTTTCCCCATTGAAAATGTTCAAATTTTGATGAAATTTATTTTTCTTCCAGCAAAAATTTTAAAAAATCTCAAAGACTCTTGATGATGTTAGAAAGAGTGCAAAGTATTTACTTTGTCAAAAAAAAAATCATAATTCACCGAAATCGGCTTTTCCCCATTGAAAATGCTCAAATTTTGATGAAATTTATTTTTCTTCCAGCAAAAATTTTAAAAAATCTCAAAGACTCTTGATGATGTTAGAAAGAGTGCAAAGTATTTACTTTGTCAAAAAAAATCATAATTCATTAAGGTTATTTAAATTGAAATTTATTTTTCTTCCAGCAAAAAATTTAGAAAAATCTCAAAGACTCTTGATGATATTAGAAAGAGTGCAAAGCATTTACTTTGTCAGAAAAATTCATAATTCATTAAGGTTATTTAAATTGATGACTCCCTTTTACATGAAGTCTTATAGGAACAGTATAAGTGAAACGCGCAGAAAGACGTTTTTTTGACGTGACGTTGTTTAAAATAAGATAAATTTGTTCACAGATATGATACAATACTAACCTTTGAAAAAGAGATTTCGGGAAGATTTTATAGACATCTTTTTGTTTTGTGCTTATCTATAAAAAAATCCAATATTGGTTAATTTTTTCGCTCATTTTTCACAGGCCTAATTTACACGCCCACTGTACGAAAATAGTTTTCGCGTGTAAATTGGCGTTTTGAAAAATGAGCGAAAAAATTAACCAATATCGGAAATTTTATAGATACGCACAAAACTCCCATTTTAATTCGTTTCTTCCATATTGCTTAAATTTATTCCGTTGATTCTCCCATTCATAAAGAATATTTCGGTATAATTTGAAATTATTCAGTGAGTTTATGATTTTTCACTAAAATCCACTTTTTTCCATGAATACATTAAAATCTTGATAAATTTTGTTTTCTTCCTAAAAATAAATCTGAAAAAAATATCAAAGACTCTTGAAGATGTTAGAAAGAGGATGGGGTATTTATTTTGTCAGAAAAAATCCCATTCATTAAGGCCGTTTAAATTGATGAGTCCCCTTTATATTGTGTCTTATGAGAACTGTGTAAGCGAAACGAACCGATCAACGATTTTGGATATGACATTGAATATTAAAATAAAAGAACTTTGTTCACAGTTTTTATAATGTGTTAGACCGTAAAAAAATAAGATAAAACTTAAACTCGACGTTTTGTGGTTATCTACAATAATTACCAAAGTTGATCAATTTTTGTACTCATTTTTCAAGAACCCAATTTACACGCCCGCTATATAAAAACTATTTCATTTTTATTACTAAAATCTTTATAGCTAATACTACCATTCATTTAACATTTTGGTATAATTTTTCACAATAATCGATATTTTTCATGAAAATATCCAATTTTTGATTAATTTGTTTTCTTTCAAAAAAATCTGAAAAAAACAAAGTCTCTTGAAGATAATAAGACATAGCATGGGATATTAAAACTACAATTAGAATTAATGGTTTTAATATTTAGACATTGGTAGTTCATATTGTATGAAATAAATATGAATAAATTATTAAAAATCAACCAATAAAACACAGATTAGATTGAATAACTTTAAATTCCCGAAACTAGTCGAGAATTTAAAGTTATTCAATCTAATCTGTGTTTTATTGGTTGATTTTTAATAATTTATTCATATTTATTTCATACAATTAGAATTATAAGTAAACAGAATTATAACGATTCGAATCAACATATGAAGAAGAAATAGCATTCAAATGATACGATTTGAAAAAAAATCGATATCATTCTTATATTTTATGTTGGTAAAAAAGAAATCCATTATTCGATAAAAACATTTCAGATTTATACTCGTTATCAAGATGACATTTCGCATTAAAAAAATCTTTTGCTGTTTTTTGTTTGGTTCATCCAGTTCTGTGTTACGGGGTGTTAAAAATCTGCAGAGAGAAATTATATACCTAATTTTCTCTTTCTAGACTTCCATTTTCACACTTTTTCTTTGATAAGGCGAAAATGAAAGCCGGATGTAATTGTGAATCGTGTTTATAGATCCGACACTGTACAGGAAATTACGTGCAATTTTGGTTTCGTCGATTCCCTTAAGTTATTTTTTATGTTAAAGAATGTACCCCGCACAGGTAGTCCCGTTTTAAAAATTTCGATAAAATCATAGAGATAATCAAAATTGGCCGGCATATTAGCAGTCGTAGCATTGACCATAAAACAGTTTTAAAACATTTGCACAAAGTTGGATTCAAAACGAAGCTTGATGTTTGAGTGCCACACCAATTACAATAAAAGACATAATGGACCGAATTACCATCTGTGAAACCTCGCCAAACGGATTGAAATTGACCCATTTCTTAAATGAATGGTGATTAGAATGAAGAATGGTAACATACGACAACATTGTGCGAAAATATGGTGGTCAAAGCGCGGCAAAGCAGCTCAAACAGTGGCCTAACCATGACTAACCGTCAGGGAGGTTCTGTTGTATATTTCGTGAGACTGAAAAGGAATCATTTATTATAAGTTGCTTCAATATAACTAAACACTAATTTCAGATCTCTAGTGTAAACAAATGGACGTTTTAAAGCTAGCGATTGACCAGAAACGGCCAGAAAAGATATTGTTTTCCATCAGGACAAAGCAATATCAATGTTTTACTAAGCTACACACGTCTATAGTGACTCACACTAGAAGCTGCGTTAGGAAGTTTTGATGAATCCACCATATGGTCCGTTCTTGGAATAAAGATATTAACATCTTTTTTTTGCATTATAAAAATTTCTTAGTGATTAGAAATTGGCATCAAGAGAGGATTGTAAAAATCAATTATTAGAGTTTTTCGTCAATAGTTGGTCCCTATTGGTGAAAAACTCTAGTAATTGACTTCTATAAGAGAGGTATTATGAAGCTACCCTTAAAAAAGCAACAAATTATATAAAAAAGGGGTGCATATTTTACCAAAATCCTACAAGCCAAAACATATTTGAATAAAGTCTTAAATATATTAAATAAAAATGATTTGAACATAATTATTAAATTATTTTCACATTTAGCTGTGTGACCTTTGACTTACGTTACGTAAGTACGTTAAAAAAATGCACATCAAAACAACTACTTCCCGGGCAAATACCCAAGTCTTAAAGTTCACTTAATAATTTTGGATTTCCTTTTCCCCAATCTTATTTATTTTATTATTAAAATAATCGATTTCACCAATCACTAAAATTAACATCAAGTATTCAATTTCCTTCAATACTCCCGCTTTTAATCCAAACTAAAAAAACTCGGTACTAATTTTAATATTCATACATTTGACGAGATGTAACCACCTGAAAATTACAGTGCAATTCATCGTGTTAACATGTTAAGCGCGGTGATGAATCGAGTTTGCACCACATAATTTCGATCGGTCGCAATTACACCTGGCTTCCTCCTCCTCGGGTGCCACGATTAAAATGTCTTAATTTATTGCGCCGATTTGCACACGCGGAACCGATAGGAAATTGCTCGGCGCATTAAGGCAATAATCTTTATTAATAATTGACTGCGATGTCCCGTCTTGTTCTCTGACTAATGGTGTTCGTTTTTAATTAATGTAATTACGCCGGGAGAGGATGCCGATTTTTTTGTTCTGTAAGCGATCGCGGGTGATAAATTCGCTTGTTAAAGCATTTACGAATGTTTCCTATTACTCGTAATGTTGCTTTCTTTATTAGCGTATAGGAAGCATTTTGAAATTTTAATAATCACACATTTTTTTTCGATAAAAACCAAAGAGTTAAAGCTAAACAAACATATGGGATTTTTAAATTTACAAAAAATTGATAATTTTATGAATTATGAAGGGGACTGTAAAGTAATGTCACTTTCTTACAATAAATACAAACGAATACTTTTTTTAATAAGTCTTTATTTTTAATCAATAATATAATCATCCTCGTTATCAACAATCTTTTGTTATCGATTGTACAATTTTTGAATTCCTGTTCGATAAAAATAAGCTGGCTTTTGTTTAAAATATCTCGAGATGGCATTTTGGACATCATCCAAATTTTCATTTTTTGACACTCACACCCGTACAAATAGTCATGGATTAATCCAGAATTACCTAAAATTCTTAGATTGCTTCAAAATGTATAAAATAATCGACATAATCCTGGATTATATTAAAAACAATCCATGGATCCATCAATAACATTCGCGAATCCGCGATTATTGAATCCTAGGTTGATTCCAGGATTAAACTGTGACTTTTGGTACGGCCATAAGAAATTGTTGTAGGGATCGGAATAAATGAAAATCTTAGGGTTTTTTCCATTGTTGCACATTGCGGCCTTGCATTGTCGCTTTCCAGAATGACGCCTATTCTGTTGACAATCGCCCGATATTTTTCAATTAAAGATTGATTCAATTGCTCCAATTATTCACAATAAAGGTGTGATGTTTTAAGTTGAGATAGACACGGAATGAAAACAGCAGCACGAACGAAGGACTGAAGCTTTTAATAAAACTGAACTATTATATTACCAAAAACAGTTAACATAGTAACAGCTGAGATACATGACAAAATATAAGAATACATGATATTTGTGTAGTTTATACTTTAACAAAAGGTCTGCATTAACAGTTTGTCCATGTTTTAGAACTTCAATGTGAACAATTCCGAGAATACTCCATCAAATACCCAGAAGTGCCTTTTTTGGGATGTAAACTCAGCTTCGTAGTATTTCGTGATAATTCATTTAGAGAGGCACTGCCTTTTGCATTTTGGATTATCATATAGCATCCAATAAAAAATGGTTCTGTATGGTGCTGTTGAAGCAATGCGTTGCATGTGATGGATCGATTGGCTTTGTTCTCTTTGGACAGATAATAGAAGACTCAAACACCTGATCTGTTTACACAAAAATCTTTATTCAGGCAATTTCAATAAATTTTATATATAGCTGTATATTAAAATTATAAATATGCATGAAGGTGTTGGTTTATCATGGGCTGTCGACCATGCACTGCTTATTTTTCCAATCTGCTCTAAATGTTCCTGTATGGTCAATCAAGGTTTGTTAAGAGTGTTTGACAAGTCTTCTATTGGTTAACTTTACTTCGACTTCTGCCCTTAGCATTTCATTGTCTAATGTCGTTGGTCTTCCTGATCGATAGGAGTCAGAGAAATCAAAATTACCGGATCTGAACTTGAAAAACCATATTTGACATTGATGTTTCTAAGCAGAGCTTATGTTAGAGCTACAATGGCTTTAACTTTAGCTGTAGTTAAAAGCAAATGAAATTATTTTCCTCACACTTGGTATGAAAACAATGTCAATGTTTTACCAAATGATTAATGAGCAAAAGTGTCCGATACAATATCAAAATTGTTGAATCGTTTTTAGGTTTCTAATACTACTCATCCATTCTACTTATCCTCAAAAAATAACACACACACAGTCTCATCCTAAACTAATTACACTTGGTAATTACAACTAATAGCCTCGCTTATTTCGTAATTAACCATTTTGTTAGGAGAAGCCCGACGCGTGATTTATATCCCAGCGCATCCACAATGAATCATTTTCGTTGGCAGTAACACACACACACCAAAAAAAAAAACGAAGCGGAATTACGATTGTTGCTGAGCCGAAAGAATGCAATAAACTTAACGAGCAAAAGTGTTGAACGTACACTCACACACGCGCGCAAGTGTTAATCCGGTGCGTTCCTGTTGTACCTTTTCTGAAACAAGTCCTCTTTTATGCGCGCACAAACGATAAATCTTGATAAGTCCAAACTGGAAACTGTAAAAATATTTAGACCTACTAGCTAAATGTGTGTGTGTGTGTGTGTGTCAATGAGTGTTTTTATATGTGTGTGTGCTTATGTGTGGATCGAGGGCTTATTAAAAGATATACAATGCAAATCTTATATAATAAATCAGTCTGGATGAAAATACTATGGGAATAAATTAGAATTAGCATATTATGATATATGAGACATATAATCTTAATTTAATTGATTAATTTGCTACAATTTATTTGCATCAGTGAGTTGGAAATGACATTCATATTTTGAATAATATTAAAAAGCGCCGAAGAGACGCGTATCAGTGGGGGTTAATGATTTTTTTTTATAAAAACACTGATTCGCTTTGTATAACTTTAATTTTTTTGTGACTACAGTTTTAATATTTTTTTAACTGCTTGTTATGAAACTAAGGATGATTTAAACAAAAAACAATCTCTAACGAAGTAGGTTCAATAAGTTAATAATTAAATTATTGATAATAGAGGCTTCTACTTCGTTAAACATTGTTTTTAGTTTTATTAAAAACGCTAATTCACTTTGTTTGTATAACTTTAATTTTATTTTAGTGACTATAGTTTCAACAATTTTCACTTGCCATTATCAAACTAAGACTCTTAGTAAAATTAAACTTATACAAACAAAGTGAATCAGCGTTTTTGTTAAAACTAAGTTAATAATTTTTGAAACTCACAACCATGTTGATTTTGATTTGTCACTTCTTCTTTTGGAACTCATTAAGAATGGGGGATTTAATTATCTGATTCTGTACTAAAATTTTGCAAATAATCCTACTGAAAACTCGATATTGTATTGGTTATATGCTTAAGTTTTGGCAAATAATGCCCTTAAATCATAATATAATCATCCTCGTTATCAACAACCTTCTGCCAGTGTACAATTATTGAATTCCTGTTCGATAAAAATAAGCTGTTTTTTGATTAAAATATTTCGTTTTGGCAAATAATGCCCTTAAATCATAATATTGAATGGCGGTTGAACATTTTATTAAATTAATGCCCTTAAAAAAATAAAATACCTTCATTGATTTAGTTGTCTGGTTTTATACAAAAATTTTGGAAAATAATCCAACTTAAAACTTTAAACATCTTCATTAGTATCGAGTTTGTGTGAGGGTGGTTGCTAAAATGTAAGCATAAAACCAGAAAATTAATTGACCGATTTTTAGTGAGTTCGCAAAGACGAAAAATGTAATAGAAATAAACCGAAACAAATTTTAAAGAGAATTTTAAGCAACAAATGGCAGAATAAGATAAAGGATAAGAAAAATGGACGTAGATTAGCAAAACAATTCAGATAATTTAGAAGAGGCATTATCAAAATATAATCTAGAAATAAATTAAATAAAAATAATTTGAAAATAATTAATAAATTGTTTCAACCTTTAGCTCTCAAAATCGAAATATCACAGAGCTAAAGGTGGAAATATATAATAATAACTTTATTACGGTAATCACCTTCTTACAAGTTTTACAATTATTTAAATATAAGTTTATAAATACGTTTAACAAGTGTAAATACGGAATATGACAATGTAAAAAGTATATATGTAAACCCAGATGCTTCAATAAGAAAACAAAAATTGTGTTCACTCGATTATATAGAAATTGATGCAGATAATAAAATTAATCATTATCTCCCAGCGATATGCTTAAAATATACAAACAATGAATTAAACATACTAAAAAAGACTGTAATAAAACTTAAATGAATTAATAACATATTAAAAAGACAATAATTTATTAATTAATTTTATTTAATTTATTTACATAACTGTGACCAATTCAATAAATACTCTTTTCTATTGATATAATATAGAAAGCTCTAAAGGAACGACGAAGGTCCATAAAGAAATACAAACAATATATACAAGGCATTATATATATATATATATATATATATACAGAGAGTTTTATGTAACACCGAACATACTAGAATGTATTCAATGTAAATTTCCCTATGTTCGATTTGTTCAGGAACGCATCAAAGCATTGAGTGCGATGTGATTGGCTACTATTTCTAAAAGTAATATAGTCAACCCAAACTACACCCTTTTCCGTCAAAAATGACTTACACTTTTAAGTCATTTACTGTTCTGGCTCTTAAAGTAGACAAATAGTTGGACATCTTTACGTATCAATAATGTATACAAAGGAGGAAAAGATTTTTATGGTATGCATTGCGGTTAAGTATAATATTCATAATTATACGTGTTGCACTTGACATAATAGTTGACATTAGAAATCGTAGCCAATCACATCGCACCCAATGCTTTGATGCGTTCCTGAACAAATCGAACATAGGAAAATTTATATTGAGTATATTATAGTATGTTCGGTGTTACATAAAACTCTCTATATATATATCGACAAAATATAACAAAAATCGTAGACGAAGTTGGCGTTGAAAGTCTCGAGTCATGTCTGTACTAAGATCACACGCGTGAAATGCTAATTGCGGTTAAACATCACAATCAGTACTTTACGCGTACGCGTGTGATTTTAGTTCAGACATGACTTTAGATTTCCAATGCCAACTTCGTTGTCGACTTTTGTTATACGCTCGATATATGTATATTTTGGAACATTGTACAAAATTCAAATTTATTTATAAATTATGTCATTTAAATTTTACAACTGTGCATTTTATTAGAATTTCCATTTCCATTGATTTCACCGAAAATTTATAAAGAATAATTTGAATTTCCAGTCACAAGTTTAAAATTTCAACGGTCTCGTGAAACGTTATGAAGAATACAATATTTAAATTATTAATTAAAAATGATCTATAAACCTACCTACCTGAAGATATATATATAACATTTTTATTAAGACAATTTTTGATACAGTTTTCTTTAATATATTTACAAGTTATTATTGCTGTCTGGGCTATCGACCGACGGTCTTTCCGCCCACCTATCTGAAGATTACCACACCTTTTCTGACATTGATGGAAATTATTTTAAAAAAAAATACAAAATAAAATTTCAGTGTTTTGTTAATTAATTCTATTTTATTTCATCATTCGAAAATATTGGATTGTCATAATTTTTATTTCTCCAGCTGTTGTATTTGTGGAATAATATCGATTTCCTGAATAAATTCAGCCATTAACGCGAATGTATTGATATTTGTCTCAATTAATTTGTGTCTAATCTGGCTTTACGGTTTGACGTTAGTTATTAGTCTATAAACACGGCCCACACTGTTGCATTCTCTGTATTCATTCAATCAACGCTCGAAACCGGTGTAAGTCACTAGGAAAATATACATCAACGTTGCAGCGCGACGTAATTTCATTAGCCTTTATTTACATTTTGTTATTAACTCGAATTCGAGTCAATCAATTTTAGAAGTTTATTACTTTTTACACACTCAATTCAATTAAATAATAAAAATGTAAATAAAATAAATATAAATTAAAATCTTTTATATTTTAATGAATTAAAACACTTAAAAACTTTTAAATATCAATTGTAATATCTATAATTCTTTCGCCAGATAAAAGCTTCTTTTGGCAAAATTCTGATTAACAAATGTGATAAACAGGTACCTCGATGTAATATCTATGTTACATGTAGATACAAGATCTTTAGTGGGATTGGGGGTTGTTTATTTTTTTGCATTTATATTGTACAATAGGGAATTTCTTAAATCTAATTAAGCGTTCAATAGACGTCCTGTGTTCGGTAATTGGATCAATGAATATACAAAATAAACAAAAACGCGGCAAGTTTTTGCTTATTGTGTATATTTTTGTATGGCGCTGGTGTAGCCTATTTAGGGGCTATTCCCATGCACAACTGCGAAAACTCGCAATCGGCGACACCGCTAGCAGAAGAATTTTGATCCTTGATGTCTTATATTACGTCTTTTCGTTATCGCTAGTCGTTGATCAAATTGTCAATTCGTTAGAAGAAGAAGACGAAGAAGGCACGCTTGCCGGAAAGAAGAAGAAGTTCATAACTACCAGGTAAGTCTCCAGATTGCGCTGCACCGAGCTATCAGAAAGCCGTTTCTCTTACAGTCCACGAAAACAACCCTTTCCATTGCATATGTGGAATTGCCATCATCCTGTAAATTTCTTTTTGTTATATTCCAGTCTAACCAGTGTGTTGAGTTTCCTTCCTTTAATTTAGAAAAAAAATCGATTTCTTCAATAATCTGATATATCTGTCCAAAATGTTTTTATGTTTTGTGATTCTGTCTTTAAATTTATCTTTATCTTTTGTATTCTCTCTTTTTTTGTTTGTATTGCTGAAAAGTTAAGTTATAAGTTACTATTTTTTTTCTTACTGAGATAGGATGCATCAAATAATACTAATTTAATACTTTCAGGTAAGTTAATATTTTTTATTTATTTATTTAATAACCCATCAGCCCTAAGGCCAAATTAAGGATTACATAAATTACAAAATGCACAATTACATGATACTAAAACAATAATTTAAAAATCATACATAACCAAATTTTCATTACAAATCAAATATATTTATGTCACGCCTTATATTTTTAAGTAATTAATTTTAATTTTAAAATTAATATAAAAAGCGAACATTAAATACACACAATAAATCTACGCGCCGTGTAAGATGTTAAGAGTATATTCGCGCAAAAGTAACATGTCATTACATTGTTACGAAATCGGGTTTAATCGGACTCGGAAATAAGTAAAACAATGTCACTTTAAGAAAATCGCCTTTCATTTTTTAGATAAAACGAAATTACTTTCCGAACAGCCCAACGCCCGTAAGGGTACAAGGGTTTTTGATAATATACAGAGAGGTTTTTTTTTATTAGTATACATTAGGGGAACTGTATACCTACAAAACGCCCATAAAGTTGCCTATAACACCCAATTAAGCACACATGTCAAACACTAAACTTCAAATTTTGTGAAATATTTGATCGAAAACGTATACAAATGAAGAATAAGTCGAGTTTCAAGCGTCTATTACAATTCCAACTGTACTAGAGGAAGATAAGACATTTTTCAATGACTCCAGCCTATCTCGGTTATGACGATTCTAATAATAATTAACAGATATATATAGGAGAAATGTATACTGATAAAAAAAGCTCTCTGTATATATATATATATATATATATATACTTTCCGAACAACCCAATATCCGGCCCTATTCCCTATCGAAAATGTTAAACTTAAAGGTTGACTCGCAACAATCGCGGGTTAAGATAGCCGTTGAGTCATAACGTGTGTGGTGACGTTTCTGGATAAATCTGTATTCCGTGTGTCAAAAAAGAATATACTTTTGATATGTCAGTAGAAAAAGATAGTTTATTATATGTTTAATTAGTAAGATAAGGCCGATAAATTTCAACGTTATGCCCATTGAAAAGTTGTTGCATTCTAACCTAGCAAAATGTGTGTGTGTAAACTGTACAATCGAAGAAAACAAAAGAGCAACAAAAAGCCATAAACTAGTGCAATTTTCTCCTTTATTATTGAAATTATAAAATTTGAAACAATTGCATCTCCGTGTGGAATTAATTATTCATAAGGCGATCATAAAAAAATACATTATGTGCTTGGTTTTCTCAGATTTAACGTTTGTAAATATTTATATGATTTTTTAAATTATGGTAATGTTTCATTGCCCTGTTGAGTTGTTTTGATTTATAAATTTTGCAATTCCCACCATTAGTAAAGAGGTTTGCCCTTTTTCTAGATACCAATAATATTTTACCTAAAACCTGAAGTAACGATTTAGGGTGATACGAAATATCAAATCGCCATATAACGTAACCTTGAAGAATAACGTGCTGTTAAACATAACGTTTTCTATTCTGAATAGGGCCGATAATCCATACGTTTGCACGGGGAACTGTAGAATGCTAGGCAGTGTAAATATCTGTTGATTTTGCAGCGGACTGGTAATGTGTCTAACTGAATATTAATGAATTATTGAAAAATGAAATGGTCTACATTATATTCAATTTTTTATTTACAAGATTTATAAAGTTGACTGTAAAAGATGGAAATCTGATGGAACTGTCTATAACTACCATTAAAGCTGCTTGCAATCAATAGCATTACAAATTTATTTTCATTTATTCAAAATATCATGACGTATTGAGTAAAACACAGAATTCATAATAATTGAAAAATGTCGTACGAAAAAAAAAAACGTGAAGTAAGTATTTATATACAAATATCTTTATTCAAGGGACTTTTACATTATATTAAGTACAGTATTGTATAGTATAATACGGTATATAATTTGAGGTTGTCCTTTCATAGGCTATCGACCCGAGGTCTTTCTGCCAAGGGCATTTATATATTATTAAAAATATAAGTTTAAAAAATGCTAAACTATTATTGTTTTTAAGCAAGAACTATAGAAATATAAAGAGTGCTACAAGAACTTTAATCTTTATTTTGAAAATCATAAAATTCCGTGCCTGCTTAACACACACTTTTTACTTTAGCCGTGCTAATATTACATCAAGAGTATATTAATGAGTTTATTAAGTAACTAAATATGTTTATTCATATAAATAAATATATGTAAGGTAATATGTATAAAAAAACACTTGGTAACGTTTCACAATTATTTATTGTTTTTTCCGACAATAATCGGTTTACAAAACTATCATCAAAGAAAAATAAATGTTTACACATCACTTTATCTTAACGCAAGTGATTACAATTCATGTAATAACCATATTAACCATTGGGGATTCTCAAATCTCCTCATAATCGTTAACTATGTTTTTTTCCCATAATTACGGCTCTCTTAATTTCTAAGCCTTCCTGTAAATCTAATGCCCTTGTTATCTGAATGTAAGATTTTAAAATGTGTATTATAAAAAATATGTTTGTTTTTTATAGTGTTTTGCAAATAAATATATGAATCGGCTATCGACTGGATTATAATATATATTATATGGATAATAATATAATTATTATTTTTTAACATCGAAGATTTGTTTAATTAGTGCTAATAATAGGGAATTGAATAATAACATAATTACTGTAGTCTTTTATAAATTATTAAACTAAAAAATAATTACCATTTTTATTTAAATAATTAAAAGCCTCCAAAACTAACATTACGATTACATAAATAAAGTTGAAATTACATAAATTTGAATCTAGTTAATTTTCCCCCGCAACTTCCTAAAAAGCCCTAATGTATATCATTTGCTGGAAGAGCCGTTAGTGGCGAGCGCAAAACAATCAACTAGTTCCCGACGCCGGTGTGTTCTTTATGCAAATGTATCAGAATATCAGGTCTTTAACCGCACCTCGTGCGAACGAAGGGTTCAGAGTTCAGAACTAGCCCAAGGCCTTGTTTATAGTGGAGAGTCAAGAGCCTAGAGCCTAGATGCTTTTGAGTGCGCACGCATACGCGATGTTTAGTACTGTTGTTAATTTAACAATCATTATAAAGCGGTAAAGCGCGTTAAAAATGAGCGCGCCGAAAAGTCACTCCGCTGTTGGAGAGAGAGCAACGACATTTCATTTCTCAAGATGAGATCGAGCCGAGTGGACGGTGATCGTTCGATCATACCAAAAATGTGGATTAAGTGATGTGTGTGTGTAATTAGAATTTCGTTTACGTTAATGATTAATCATTATTATGGTAAGTCAGTTTAAAATACAATATCAATTTAATTGTAATTTTTCTATTGTGTGTCTCTTGTCAAGTGTTTTTATTACTATCATTATCAGTGGAAGTAATGTAATTACCTTTACTTAATCAATCATCATCACATGCTGTTATTTTATCTAATTATATAGATAGGAATAAAACCCGAATCTTCCTGTCAATTTTTAATAGTTATTGAATTATTAAATATTAATTATTATTGTATCACTTTAAATTATAATGTACTTGGCACAACATGCATAGAAAATTAGAATTAAATTAATTATGTATTATAAATTGACTTATTATATTATAATGAAATTCTAATTATAGACAATTTCATACAAAGTATTTAAAGTGAACATTTTATTTTATTATTTAACGTTGTAAATGATTTTAATAAAATATTTTTGTCCTAAAAATGCAGCTTATGAATTATCTCTCTCGTAAAGTACTGCCAACGATCGTAAACAAAAAATCCTATGCGTAATATAAACACACTCGTCAGACGTGATTTATTTTTTCTAAATGGAAAATGTATCGTTACATGGCCTTCCACCAACTAGACATTTTTGAAGGGTCAATAAACCCACTACGACATATATATTATCGGTTAATAAAATAAATGATTTAATAAACGACCTTGAAGTTTATTAACATCTGGAATGTCTAATGTGCGAGAATATAATAGATAAAAGAACAGAAATACAACTTTTATTATTGTAATTAATGCCATGCAACAACAAAATTCATATTAAAAAAAAATACACATCTGAGGTTTTGTTTATAATCATTGACAGCATTTCACCAAAAAAGATAAAAACTTTATTGTAACGTAATAAGTCAATTTAAAATATATAATTAATTTAATTCTAACTTCTTATGTATGTTATGTCAGGTATTTATTATTAATATAAATGTAATTACATGAAATAGCAAATAATTTTATTATGATTAATTAATTTAAAAAAAAACTAGTAAGAAAATAACAATAAAAGTACTTGACAAAAGACATACCATAAAAAATTAGATTTAAAGTAATAATGTATTTTAAACTGACTTACCGTAATAATTTCATGATTAATCATTAATATAAACGAAATTCACATCACTTAATCCACATGTTTTGTGTTGATCAGCGTCTGCTCGGCTCGATGTCATCTTCAGAAATGAAATGTCGTTGCTCTCTCTCCAACAGCGGAGTAACTTTTCGGCGCGCTCATTTTTAACGCGCTTTACCGCTCTATAATGATTGTTAAATTATCAACAGTACTAAACATCGCGTATGCGTGCGCACTCAGAAGCATCTAGGCTCTAGGCTCTTGACTCTCCACTATAAACAAGGCCCACAAGACGGAGGAGCGGAGGAGAAGAGATGATATCTGAGAGCGGCCGAGAGTTAGTTGATTGCGCATTGTCCTCCGATTCTTCGGAGCGCCCGGCTCGCAACAATCGCATTATGCGCGCATCGGAACACGTTTTTCCGCGCAAAAAATAATGCACACACATACACACACAAAAATTGAAATCGCGTGCATAATACCCGTTTTAAATCCCACAGATTATAGGCTGAGTCCACCCCACGTTTTGCACCGGCGATTGTTGCGCCGTTTAGAAAACTTGTTTGGTGTGATCTTTTCAATGTTCACTTAGTTTTAAACTTCAGGATAATAAATTCATGAATAGCTACAAGACAATATTACAATCTTGAAAGTATTCACATTTTTATAATAATATGAATGAGACAAAATCAAAATTGTTGAATCGTTTAATATTTTTTTTATTTGTTTATATTTGTAATAATTATTAAACTTGTTGATTCTTTTCACTATTTTCTCGTTTTATTAAAACCACTTCGGAAGAAAAGTCACTGAATTTACAGCACTCATAATCATTTCAAATTTAAAGACCTTAGGAAGAGTTATGACAAGAAGGAGTTTAAATATGCCTCAAACATATTTTTCCAATTTTTTATCGCGAAATTATTAACTTATTATTGATTTTAGAATTTTTTTTTTTTCAAATAAAATATAATTTAAATATTATAGCCTACTGCGAGCCAAGCTACTTTTTTTCAAAAATCCTTTATTTATTACCATAATATTTCATTATCTTTGTTATATTAATAAGAGAATAATTAATTCATTAATTCTTTTCTTTTAATTCACTTTGTTTTGGCTTTTTGCCTTAATAGAGTTTGTAATATTTATCTCGTAATATCACTTTGAAAGAAATTTATTAAAATAAATAATTTTTTATAAGTTAGCTCGCATGACCTGATAATATTTCATGTAACTTTTATTTGAAAACATTTTTTTCTAAATTGAATAATAATGGAGAAATCTGGCGACAAAATTTAAACATGGCAGCCTTCCCTCTTAAGGCTCAGCGCATATTTCACAGCATAATTCAGGCTTTCACGTAATAAAACATAAAATAAAGCATACCGAGCATAAGCTGAAATTCCATCCATGGAGGATGTTTTGCGATAGACAATTTGGTTATTCGTTTCACAAAGTGTATTAATTAAAATACTTCATAATTATTACACAAAAAATGTTTCACCGCGGGATAAATGAGAATTTAATTCAAAATTTTAAATACAAGTTTTATAATTCAAGAATAGAAATATTTGTATATATGTTTTAATGCAGATAGAACGCTTCTGGAAACCCTCACGGTATCTGACAGGGTATCGAACATGTCGGAAATTGGCTACTCGATATAGAGCTAGATATCAACTTGAATACGCTTTCGTTGAGACACACACTATCGACTCGATTCGATACGGTGCTCGATAGTAAACTGGAATCGATATGCAAGGATTGCTTTTTCAGATATCAAAATACATATTATTATGCGGCATAACTGTGAGGTTAGTTGTGGAAAAAAATAATTAACGAACAATCCAATAATACTCACTACGAGAGAGTTGTAAGAGGCTATTAAAAATACACGAAGGTCGCTTTGATAAGGAGTAGGTGTAGTTCTGGACAGTGCGTTTTAAAATATTAAATGGGTGAAAGATGTGGCAAATAAATGCGAGAAGAATACATAGAGTATAGTAGTAATAGAAAGATTAGAAAATGGATAAGGGAACGGTTATATCCTCCCTCATCTATTCTTGTAACTTTCTGTAATAAAATATAAGCTTGAGTTAGAAGAGATTGAGATGAAGAAATAAAAGTTATTAGCTCTAATTGAACACACAAAAGAAGAACTATTAAATATTTTAGAGACCGTGCATGATGATCCTAAATTTGGCCACTTTGGATATTTTAATGTTGATTTTATATGGATAAATAATGGTTTATTTAGTATATCCACAGAATTTATTTTATTTAAAAAAATATAAAACAGTCTAAATACAAACATCCTACAATCACCATTCATCAATTCATTTGCGCAAATCATCAGGACAGTTCAGCTAGCTAGCATAGATTTTTCTTTAACTTCATCATAAATTCACGACAGGGCAGAAAGACCTCTGGTCGATAGCCCAGACAGACTAACACCTACATGTATTGTTATTATTTATATTGTTATATTGTTAAAACTATCTATATAGTCTGAATAAAGATATATATATATATATATATATAAAACAGTATGTATTCAAACTTGGGTTCTCACAGTAGAAATTAATATATGCGTATTTTTAGATTCAATATGTTTATTATTAATAATAAAATTAAAGTTAATTAAATCATTAAATATACTGAATACTGAGCATTCAATTAGCATTCTTTTTCAAACAAAAATTCAAATATAAGCAATTTTCCGTATTCAAACGAAATAATTATGGATATTATGGCGCTCGTAAATAAAGTAGATTGATGATTAAATGAACGTTAATTGGATATATGAATTGAATAAGGCAATCCGGTGTCATTTGTAGATGTTATCCGGCGCGGCATAAATTGGGCCGGCGAGTCCGTTATGGACTGGCGGACCATGAGCCATTAAAGAACGGACACGCATAATGCACCCCATTTGAATAAACGCATAGGAAAAACGCGTGTTTTCCCATGTTGACGCGACGCTTATTATATGCAAAAAAGGGGTGCATATTGTATACGTGCGTGGACACTACCGTTCCCACATGCATACATTCAGTCAACAAACAATCATAAATTCATGCAGTTGATACACAATATGGCTTAATATATCAGATTAAAAAGGCAACGCACAAAACGCCGTTGCATGGAATGTTGCTTTTGTATAAAGAAAGGTTAATCCCATTTAGGGGGAGGTACATTTAATCAGATTAAATAAATAATGAAATAATTATATACAACGCAAAATATACAGGATGGCGCAAAATTGTCGCGCAGTCCAATATCTCAATAATTGGAAAAAAAAAAAAACGAAAATATGTTACTTACATAATTTGTAGCTACTAATAATCTTCACATTCTAAAATTGTTTTTATATATGCAGGGTGTATAATAATCACGTGATTACATATGATTTTTTTTAAATACTATACCTTTTATCTCAATTTTAGATTCTACACTAAAAATCAATCATTTTTGATACAAGATTTACTAGGTCCATTTTTTGGTATTTTAAAACTTATAAACAATTTCATGTTGAAATCAATAGATATTTGGGTCCTTATATTTCAAAATTGAAAAAAAAAATTAAAATTTCTGTTTAAGCAGTGTAGTTGTGAAAATACTTAAAAATCTAAGAAATAGTCATTTTTTTATCTTTAGAAAATTTTCTATATGGGATGAAACAATACGGAAAATGATTATTTTCTTTTTTTTTCAATGAAATATCCTATTTATTATATGCTATTTCGTGGTTCTTCCATTTTTGTATAATATACTATACCTCCATCTGTTATCATTTTTAACAATAGCAATCCAAACTACAAAATTTGAAGTTTCAGTTATAATCTATAATTTAAGCAGGCTATGATTGAAACATGCAATTCCTAATTATTTTCTGTCATTTAATAACACATTTAATTCTTTACCTAAAAGTATATTCAAATGACAATAAATATTTAATGCAACGTGCATAATATAAAGAAAATAGTTGATCGACAAATATTTAGGATTATTGGGTCGCATTTTTTTAAGAAAAAAATTCTAATATTTTTGAATTTTACCGAAATAGAAAATTATGATATGAATGCGTGAAATAAATACATGAACAATTTTAATATTTAACAAAATTTTATGATGCAAGTACTTAATTATATCACTAGGTGCCGACTTTCGGTTTTTCAGCTTACATGATTTGTTAAAAAAATCAATTTTTACACATATAGGAATATTTTAAATATTTTTCGAATAATAACCAAAATATATTTTTATTGCGTTCTAATAATCAAACTAATTATTTATTGAAGAAGAATGTTTAACTGCATTAGAGTTACAAAAACAACGTACAATGTATTTCACTTAGAAAATATGATATTAAGTATTACAAGTAAATATTTCAGTTTTTCTGGCGCAGCCTACTTTGGTTAAAAATTCTATACGAAATTTGCATACTTGCATTTTGAGATTAAATATCTCGAAACGGTAAACGATAGCTAGTTAATAATAAATATGAATATATTATTAAAAATCAACCAATAAAATAAATATAACACGCATCCAATTAAATAACTTTAAATTCCCGACTAGTTTCGGGTTATCAGCCCAGTATTTGGCATACGTAAGCTGTATAAGTTGTTATTTATTCTCTTGATAATAGGCTGATAACCTACATCTCAATAAATAAATTAAGGGTGCGGTTTAGACGAAAGAGATAGCTATATCAATATTGGCAATCACTAATTCGAATTAGATTGCTGTTGTGATCAATGAACAGTATTGTATTATATATTAAAGTAATCTTAAAATAAGCAGGAATTTGATCAGATGAATTAAAAATTATTTTAATGTTTAGTTTTTGTGAAAAACATAACATTATTGTTATAAGAAACAATGGAAATTGATCAAATTTATAGCAAATTTAAAATTATATTTTTTGCTAATAAAAACTTGTGCAATGAAAATTTAAAGGATTTCACTAAATTCTGCATTCAAATAACTTAGCAAACGTAACCTATTAATTTCATTATATCTTACAATTTTCTTTTCTAACTTGAACTAGTAAATTGACGTAATAAACGAAAATTGACGAATTATTTTTTATTTAGATTGATGCTTTATACTTGGTAGATAAAAATTGTAAATACATATTCATATTATTAAATCCAAAAGAATGGCTCTTTTTTCAAACGATTATCTCCATTTTACTATATAGCTATCTCTTTCTACTAAACCGCAACCTTGAAACCTTTTTTGTTTGCTTGTTTGGCGTAGGATTTTCTCCAATCAGCTACAAAATTAAAACCTTAAAATATTTTTTTTTAATCTTTTTCCTTTCTACCGTTAGGTGTAAGGAGACCTTAAAATAATAATTATGAATAAATTGTTAAAATTCTACCAATTTGATTTTTTAATCAAAAAGACTCAATGTTCTTGTTATACTTATAATCATTATCGCATTTTACCACATATATGATGTAGCGATAATTTTACTGCATTGTTGGTTTATTAGTATTTTTTTTAAATATAATTAGTTAATTGGCTGAAACATAAGATAATTCGATTACAGTAATAAAACTCCACTAAAACCTTTACAACTCAATCCAATAAAAACCCCACAACCGTTTTCACCGCCGCAATATCAAGTTTTACCAACTAATCCAAAGTTTCTGTTGTTTGTTTTTATCTTCATTTTCTTTCACAGTCGCGCAACATAAACTGTAATGTATATTACAGTTTTCACTTTCGGGTTTACGTTCGAACCAGTTTAATCGGCGCATTTAAATAATTTTACAATAACACCGCCGTTTTAAAGGTCCTGACACGATTCAGTTCCTTATCTAATTAACAACGGTCTAAACATGGTGTGCGGTTAATGAAGGTGACAAAAAATAACAACATCAACGACAGGAGAAATTGTGTTAATTTGATTTGTGCGATATTTTAAAATTCACGGAGGTGATAAGAAAGTGAGAGTGTGTTGTATTCAAATTTGGAAGAATAAAATATAAAATCAGGTTAAATTGTTATTACTTTTCCTTTTTTTAATTAATGAGCTTGAATTGAGAGAATAAAATATTATTTCAGGTTATATTGTTGTTTTTTTTTTTCTTGTTTTTTAATTAATTAATTAACATTTTGCAATTGTTGGTGCTATATGTAAATTTTTGAAAGAAAATTGTAGAAGTGTCAATACTTTTTATAACTGTAGTCGGATTCGAAGGATAAAATTTAGAATGAGATTTTATTGCTTTTTCTTTTTTTTTAAATTAATTAGTTTGAATTGGAAGAACAAAATATTAATTTAGGCTATATTGTTTCTCTTTTCGTGTTTTTTTTTTTTTAATTAATTAAAATTTTGTGTTTTTTTGGTGCTATATATAATTTTTTAAAGGAATAATAATGCAATATCATAAAAGAACTAATTTTCAGGATTTCATTGATACATCAAAAAAATTGTAAATAGTAAGTTTTCGAATAGAAAAAATACAGAAAAATCGCACAAAATTCGTCTTTTCTGGCTTAAAACTAAAATAACTCAAGGTATTTTCGTTTTTACATATTCTTGAAGAGCAAACTTAAAAGAATATCCCTATTAAGTTTAATTATCATACCTCAAAATAATTTCAATTACGTCTTTTTGAATTACCAAAAAACAGACAGGAGAAATTGTGTTAATTTGATTTGTGCGATATTTTAAAATTCGCGGATTTTTTTTTTTCTTCGAGGTGATAAGAAAGTGAGAGTGTGTTGTATTCAATTTTGAAAGAATAAAATATAAAATCAGGTTAAATTGTTATTACTTTTCCTTTTTTTAATTAATGAGTTTGAATTGAGAGAATAAAATATTAATTCAGGTTATATTGTTTTTTTTTTAATTAATTAATTAAGGTTTTGCAATTGTTCATGCTATATGTAAATTTTTGAAAGAAAATGGAAGTAGAAGTGTCAATATTTTTTTATAACCACAGTCGGATTCGAAGGATATAATTTAAAATCAGATTATATTGCTATTTCTTTTTTTATTAATTAATTCAGGATGATTTAATTGAAATAAAAACACTTGGTTTGTTTCACTTTAATTAATTAGTTTGAATTGGAAGAACAAAACATTAATTTAGGCTATATTGTTTCTTTTTTTCGTGTTTTTTTTTTTTTATTAATTAATTAAAATTTTGTGAAGATATTATTGGTGCTATATATAAATTTTTAAAGGAAAAATATAGTCGCATTCATCAAGTTTGAACCAATATGTTTTATATATCATAAAAGAACTAATTTTCAGGATTTCATTGATACCTCAAAAAATTGTAAATAGTGAGTTTTCGAATAGAAAAAATACAGATAAATCGTCTTTTCTGGCTTAAAACTAAAATAACTCAAAAAGTGTAGATGAAATATTTTCATTTTTACATATTCTTAAAGAGCAAACTTAATAGAATATCCCTATTAAGTTTAATTATCATACCTCAAAATAATTTCAATTAGGGATACCAAAAGACATACAATTCGCTTGAAAATCGTCTTTTTTTTTTCTTAAAATTTAAAATAACTTAGAGAGTACGAATGGTATATTTTTGTTTGTTTTTCACTTGCTCTAAAAAAATACACTTTCAAGAATATTCTTAGAAGTATTCCGTCCATAGTTTTTGAGTCATATTAAATTTTAAGCAAAAAAATGACGAGTTGCAAAAATGCAAATTTTCTGTATTTTAAGCCAGAAACAACGAATTGTATGCAAATTTTCTTTATTTTAGCGGTTCAGAAAATCACAACTTAAAATTTGTTTAATGATTTTTAAGTTGTGATATTTTGAGCTGCTAAAATTCAGAAAATGTGCATACAATTCGTTGTCTTTATTATGATCTATCAAAATATTTTTATAATATTTTATAATTAACTAGTCGAGAATTTAAAGTTATTCAATCTAATCTGTGTTTTATTGGTAGATTTTTAATATTTTATTCATATTTATTTCATAAAATATTTTTAAGTTGTGATTCTATGAACTGCTAAAATACAGAAATTCGCATACAATTCGTCTTTTCTGGCTTAAAATTTAAAATTACTCAAAAACTATGGACGGCGTATTTTTTTATAAATTCTTAAATTGTATATAATATTCCTACAAAGTGTCATTATTATACTTCAAAAGAATTTAAAGTTGTGATTTTTTAACGACGGAAACCGAAAATTCGCATTAAATCGCCTTTTGTGGCTTAAAATTAAAAATAACTCAAAAACTATGAATGTGTAATTTTCATTACGATCCTTTATAAGCAAGTTGTGAATTTGTGAACTGCTAAAAAAATCATAAGATTCAAATAAAATTATAATTTATTAATGAATGTAAATCAAGTCGAGAGAGAGTTTCGATTTGTTTAGTTTGAATACGGCAATCAGGAAATCCGGTTCAGCTATAAACCCCAGTATCGAAGCAACCCATTAGCGATTGATTTATCCAGAGTCGTGAAATTATCGATGGACAGAATACAAATTCCAGTTGTATACGGATGTAATAGGGCACTTTTGAGTTTTACATATTCTTAAAAGTCTGCTCTTTAAAATGTATGTAAAACTTATACTAATTTATAATATATTTATATTTATTTACGGTATCTCCTTTTTACAAAACATATGCAACAAAAATCAATATTACAACTAAATTTATAAATGTATGTAAATGATAATCAAACTGAATTTTCAATATTTATATAAAAAATCAGAATTTTTGAATTGAAGATTTAGAAAAAAAAAACAAGCAATCATTTCTATAAACTTAATTAGATACATTTAGAACTATCAGATTTTTTTATCTATATTGGATTTTTTATTTTTATAGTTCTCAATAGTTTTGATGTTTTTTATATATTTATTGTCCTAGAATCTTCTAGAAGAATATATTCCACACAACAAAGCTATTGAAAACTATGAAAAATAAAAAAAAAAACATATCGTCATCCCAATTTTCAATTAATTCTACAGTATGCAATTTTACAGAACTTCTTATAACAATTTGATAATACTCTTGGATTCCTTAAAATGAGTTTAAAACTAGTTTCACTTTTCATAACTAGATATGCCCCAATTTATACCTGCTGTTTACATATTCTTAAAGAGCACACCTTAAAAAATATTCTTAGAAAGTTTCATTATATTTCAAAAGAATTTCAAGTTAAATGGAAAAAAACACAGGAAATTCGCATACATTTCGCTCTTTCTGACTTAAAATTGAAAATAACTCTTTTCTATTTTTGACATATTTTTAAAATTCGTAACTTAAACCGCAAGTTACGCCTATTATATTATTTATAATATTTATTAATTAATTAGCGCCCCTACACCACCATTATGGTAAATGGGGATTTTAGATTATATATATATAAATTAATTAGCAAAAGTAGTAAAAGATACACGTTTTCATGTTAGTTTCGGCAATAACCATGAAAAAATAAGAAGAAATTTTATCTTTTGCTAATTTAATTATTTATTGAATATACGACGTACCTTTTACATAAAGTTCAATAAATATTCCGAACTGTATACGATTTTTCAATTAAATATTGCATTATTTATAATTGCATTTCGTTTTGATTCATGATTCGATATAGCAATCAAAATTATAATTCAGTAAACCTCCTTTACTCGATTGCGTTAGAAACGAAGCTATTGGGTCAATTGTCTGGGTAAGTGAAAAGCATCTGCAACATCATCTGCTCTACGCGCATGTAAACCGTTTAAATGGCACTCTCCGGCAAAAGCTGCACGTGCCTCTAATAACGCTTAATTGCCCAAATAGTGTCGAGGGGATTTTGCAACAATATTTGAAAAGAACAAAGAAAACACATAAATTTTCTTATTTACTTGACAATAGATTTAAAAATAAAACTTACGTAAAACAAAACTAATAAAGCAAAATAAGAGAAAAAGGCCTTTGGTGCTATCCACCAAGACAGTTAAATACCATCATGAATTGTTTATATTAAATGTTTATTTTGTAAAATGTAAACAAAAAACTTCAGTAATTACTATAATTAAAATTAAATCCCTTCTTATTAAATTCTATACTTCTCGAAATCCAAACAGCCTTCCCAAATATAAACACCACCATTTTCACCATAAATTCATGACAGGACAGAAAGATCTCAGGTCGATAGCCCATGCATATTTGTAATGGTGTTATATAGTTGTATATTAAATTTAATATAATTGTATGAATAAAGATGTTTGTATATTAAAATAAAATTTAACATTTACAATAAAATAAAATTCTCAGGCGGAAAAACCATTGTCCGATAGCCAATTGGCAGAATTTTGCGATACATATTGTAATATTTTATGTTATAAGTAGATATTGTATCATATTATTTTTGTTAATAAAGATTAAGTATATATAAAGTTCTCATTATGGCCTTTTTCGAAACAATTTTCTATAGATCCAAAATACCCTTTCCATTCCCACACAATCCTTCCTCTGTAGCTTTTTTTAGCTATCTTCCAAAAGCAGTTGATAGGATAAATCACAAATAATTAATGAATAAATCAAATAAAAAAAATAAGTAGCTTATTTATGAAATAAAAAATAGACTTGAAGAGAATATATTATATATAAATATAGGAATTTAATATCATATTATCTGGGATTCCACAGGGAACATGTAGTGGACCCATTCTATTTGAACTTGTTATAATTAAATATTAAGCCCAATTTTTCTTTTTTTCTGTTACCTAAGCTATCATATATGAGTCTTAAACGAGGTTGCATCAGAGTGCCGGACGTATGAATGATCTTGCCTTTGCTCCAGCTAATTCGTCAGCTTTCCTGTTTTCAATGTATAAATTAATATTAGGCGAAATGTTGTTTTGGATCTATTTAATTTCGTACAGCTATTTTTTGTTGCACATCTAAATAAAACACATTTAAATTTTGTTTAACCATCCTATTTTCAGTTTAAATATAACTTTTGTTTCACAATGACTAAGTTGAAATAATAATTTTTAAAAATAAGAAAATTACATCAAAATTTGAATAAACTGCGAGGTTCTTCAATCACAAGCGTCAATAGAGTATCATAAATTGGAGCAGGAGTGCGTTTTTTTCGACTGAGATTTACAAATAAAATATATGAATACATAAATTTGCAATATAAATAGAAAAGAGTATTATTCATTTACTTAGTCACAGTTATTTAAATATATTAAATAATTTATTAATTATTTTCAAATCATTTTTATTTAATATATTTAAATTTGCAATAATTTCAATGCAAATGTAACTTATGTTTCATAATTTCATAATAATAATTGTTGAGTTACATGAAAATGAAATATACTATTTTATGAAAGATTGAGTATCTTTTCTTCAAAAATATTTGTTTAAACCTTGTGAAGAAAGGATACTCAATCTTTAATTATTAATCTCCACAAAGATATTTTGTTTAACAGCGTTGTTTATTGTACAAAAAATATTTACAAAACAATGAAACTTAGTATTATTTTTTTGTTCATTGTGTAGGAATTATTTATTATTGAGTTTCTGATGTTTCAATTTAAATTCCTCTATCATTTTCACGTCCTTTCATCTTTTATAAAATAATCATTTAGTCATTATAAAACATATTTTTTCATTAAGAAAAAACATTGTTTTATTTAAAATAAATCATACACAAAATTTATAAAATTAAAGCTTAATTAATTCAAGTGTAAAAACAATTGAAAAACTGGGCTTTAATGGTTTATTGAAATTTCACTTGTATATTAGTATTAGCCAGTAATTTTAATATATTAAAGTTTATAACATAAATATTATTCATTGTTTTTATTTGATGTTATTGTGATAATATTTGAAACGGCTCTAGATTTGAACTAACATTCTTAAAGATAGGGTTTAGTAGAAAAATATAGCTATATAATTATTAGAAGTCACTAATTCGTATTACATTTTTCCCCTAGTCAATGGATACTATTTTGTTATACATCATAGTAATTTTAAAATATACTGAAATTTTTTTAAATTAATTTTAAAATATTTTAATAATCGATTTTTCTATACAACAAATAAGAAAAACAATAAAAATAGATCACAATTATGTCAATTTGTAATCTATATTTTTTTGGAAAAAAAAACGTGTAGAATGAAAATTTCAAGGATTTCACCGAATTCGCCATTAAAATAACTTGACATTCATTACCCATCATTTTTTTTGATATCTTCCAATTAGCTTTTCTAACAAGAACTAGTTAATTAACATGTAATAATTTGCCTTTATTTCAAAATGTTTCTTCTTCTTCGGAGGTTTATGGCCTTAGCTTTTCAGCTCTGTCGACCGGAAACTTTTGATTGATATTGATAATTTTAAAATATACTGATTTTTTTTTAAATTAATTTTAAAATATTTTAATAATCGATTTTTCTATAAAACAAATATAAAAAACAGTGAAAATAGATCACAATTATGTCAATTTGTAATCTATATTTTTGGCAAAAAAACGTGTAGAATGAAAATTTCAAGGATTTCGCCGAATTCGCCATTAAAATAACTTCACATTCATTACCCATCAATTTTTTTATATCTTCCAATTAGCTTTTCTAACAAGAACTAGTTAATTAACATAACATGTAATAATTTGCTATTATTTCAAAATGTTTCTTCTTCTTCGGAGATTTATGGCCTTAGCTTTTCAGCTCTGTCGACCAGAAACTTTTGATTGATATTTATCTATTTGACAGATAAGTATATATCTGTATTACTAAGCCTTAGAGACTTACTTTTTTTAATCTATTATTTTTATTTGACCGTATAACTGTCCCTTTCTACTAAACTACAACTTTAAACTTTAAGTAAAATTTACTGCAACAATTAATTGCTAATGGAAACTCGAGTTACGTAAATTATTTTTCAAATTCAAGATAATTTATTCTAAGACATTTAAAAATGTATAGCAATGGTCAGATACAGAGTATAAATTACAAAAAATATACATATATATTGTATATTGTGTATTGTATATTGTATATTTATATATAAAAGCAAAATATTGTATTGATTATTTTTTTCATTTTGTAAATATCTTCACCCGAATTAGCTGTAAATTAGAGAAACAATTGTAATGAATAAAAATTACATTTTTGTTTTAAATTAACCCCACTGAATAAAATGTTCACAAATAACGTTGTATCAACATTAAAAACAACATTAAACATTAATATAACATTGATTAAATATTATTATGTCAGTTTTGCTCAGTGGGACGAGTTTATTTCTGGGTTAAACAAGTAAAAAAGTTTTACGTATAATAACTAAATCTAGTAACGTAAATAATTCTGTAACTTGTGTGGAATAAAGATATATTATTATTACTATTGTTATTTTATATATACAAACATCTTTATTCAGACAATATGACAACAAAATTATTAGTAGTCTGCCATGGGCTATCGAACATATTTTATATATTTATTTATTTATTGACGGAATCTGCTTTTTTTAGATACAAACAATAAAATAATCCAACAATATAAATAAAAAACATATACATATTGGGGGCTATTCTGAAAAGAAAATGTTAAGTTCAACATGTACGTTAATTAAATAAATTCACAATTTATATATACATATTTATTAAGAAAGTTGCTTAGACTGTGATGATAGAAAATAACGTCCATGTTAAACTTAATAATATCTTTAATAATAATAATAATAATAATAATAATAATAATCTTTATTTGTCCAACAGGATAAACCCAATTACAGAACAAAACAATTTGAATATAATAAAAAAAAGGAAATAATACATGTAAATAAATGTAAATAGATCAGAATAACCCTAATAACATATTATTATTAAGAAAAAAATCTTATGATATGGATATATTTCCCTCCAAATAAATAATATAAATAATGCTTCAAAAAGGCGGAAAGACCACAAGTCGTTAGCCAGTTTAAATATAGCTTAATTATAAAATATATGTAATTGTTATGTTATACATATTCTTCTAAATAAAGATGTTTGTACATATTTTAAAAACTGTATTTGTCATTCATAAAAATTAATGTGTTGTATCCATAAAAGCAATTGATGAAAAAAATGTTTATATTAATCTAAATGAAGGGTACTTACAAAAGGAAACAAGCCCAAGTACAAAATTAATCCAAATGAACAAACACAAACAACAAACACTCGAGTTTCATTTCATCCCTCCGGCGTCCAGGTAGGAAATTTTCGGTGAAAATTATTACGTAAGGACACACTCGAAAATTACACCCGGAGCACGTCACATTGTTTTCATCGCAGTAGGCACGCAAAAGAGAGCACCGGGAACCGGGAAGGGAGCACACAGGTAGATCAAACGGTTTACGTGCGACTGGCGTGCGCTCGCCACAACCGGAGGATTGTTTCGTTGCCGGTGAGAATAGTCAAGGTATGGGGGCCGGAGTTGGATGGTTGGTTGGGTCAGAGAGCAGAACGATCGCGTCGGTGATTTGAGGGTTCGTTTCCGATTCACCCCTAATATTCGCATGCGGAATTTTGTGATCCGTGACAGGTATTTATCGTAACTCTTTACGCTTGGCGCGTTTATTGTTATTATTTTTATTGGCGAGCTTTTGTGCGGCGCGCTCGTCAATTTCAGTTGTTTGAAGTTTATTGCCTGTTCGTAAACTCACGGGATATTTGATGCCTTGTCAGTAATTTTATTTTTATTAGCAACGCTTCCCTTGTTAGCAATTTTACGATTTTATTACCTGCAATTTTACGCCTATTCGTAATCTACTAGGGATTTTATGCAAGGCGAAACTTGATACAATAGCTAGGTGGAAACTATCGAGTTCTTGTGGGCCATTTTTAGTTTGCTCTTCACAAACGATATTTATTTCGATATAAATATTAAGTACAGCAGATTCCTGCATTTACTTGTAACTATTTTAATTTAATGATGAGTATACAAGTATAAAAAATTAACAACATAACAACAAGGGCATTTTATTTTTGCCTGGTATTTAAATAATTCACGCATTTAAAACAAATGTTATATAAACGCATAAAAAATAACAACATAATAACAATATAACATTTGTTTTAAATGCGTGGATTGTTTATATACCAGGCAAAAATAAAATGCCCTTGTTATTATGTTGTTATTTTTTTCCATTTTTTTCATTATTATTATATTATGTTGAATTATTTTTTAATTTAACTCATTTCAACACTTAACATTTTTATTTAATAATAACACCATGTAACAAAATGTTGCATTAAATAATAAAAAGAATCTGAAAATAATTAATAAATTATTCCATCTTTGCTACTGCGAAATTTTGACTTAAATAGCTTGTTCACTTCATTACGGAAACACAAATCCTTTTCCATAGAACAATATGTGGAAAATCTTTGATTTCTTTTTCGAGGAGCTGTAGTTCAACAACTGGGGTCTAAAATATTCGATTCCTTCAATATGGATGTCAAAATGTCTGCATTTGATTTAGTTAGACTAAGATCTTTTATTAGATCATCAATTTCTTGTTGACTGGGAAAAATGATTTCCTTTGCTTTCATAAATAACACATCAAATTCCTTCGAGTGAACACTCGTTGAGAATTTGCTAGTCAGATTCTTCAGTTACTGAAGAAATAGCGTGGGAACAAGCAGAGTTTCAGAGTGAAAACTGGTGCATCACTTCACTCAGGGTCAATATATAATATAATATAATATAATATAATATAATATAATATAATATAATATAATATAATATAATATAATATAATATAATATAATATAATATAATATAATATAATATAATATAATATAATATAATATAATATAATATAATATAATATAATATAATATAATATAATATAATATATAATGTCGTGTATGATTGGTATTTACATTTATTTATTTATTTAACAGTAAAAGTATAAAAAAAGAAAGACTGTCTCATTTTTAAACCATTATTTGGGCGATATTGTATTACTTCCAAATTTTTAAATGACTGCCAATTACTGTATAACCATCTCTTTCTTTTAAACCGCATCCGTAATGATTAAATGAATCTGGGATTTTTCAATAAACTATGTGTAATTATTAGTAGAAAAATATTAATAGCCAGCGAGGCTTTATTAAAAAATCTTAATTGAAAATATGTTTTGTCTAAGATTAAGTAAAATTGCGCGTAGCAATCGTGTCCGTTCGTTAACGTCCTCTCAATAATATCCACAGGAGATCGTAGCGTGGACGGTACGTTTAAGGTTGCGGTTTAGTAGAAAGAGATAGCTATATAGTAAAATGGAAATAATCGTTTGAAAAAAGAGCCATTCTTATGGATTTAATAATTTTTACATTTTTTATCTACCAAGTATAAAGTATCAGTCTAAATAAAAAATAAATTGTTAATTTTCGTGTATTACGTCAATTTACTAGTTCAAGTTAGAAAAGAAAATTGTAAAATATAATGAAGTTAATAGGTCATGTCTGCTAAGTTAATTGAATGCAGAATTTAGTGAAATCCTTTAAATTTTCATTGCACAAGTTTTTAATAGCAAAAATATAATTTAAAATTTTCTATAAATTTGATCAATTTTCATTGGTTTTCATTATTGTTTTCCACACAAACTAATTATAAAAATTATTTTTAATTCATTTGATGAAATTCCTGCTTATTTTAAGATTACTTTAATATATAATACAATAATGTTCATTGATCACAACAGCAATCTAACTCGAATTAGTGATTGCCAATATTTATATAGCTATCTTTATTCTAAACCGCACCCTTAATAAATGTAATTTAACAGTTTCGTAATTATATATGGCACAGCTGTATTGATGAGGGATGATATCCCGAAATACGTGTCTGCAGATGGCCTTATAGTACGTGTTTTTTTTTTTTTATTTTTGGCATTCAATATTTTTGAATCAAAAAATTGTTGCGTTATACAATATTGTTATGCAACAGCAAATATCCATTATTTAACATTTGTTTTAAATACTTACATAACATAAGTTTCGATTTCGAGATCACCCACTGTTCTGGAGAAGCGAACGAGCTGCTTGGCCCGGACAACGAGTACATCGGCTCGCTACCAGATTTAGAGTTCGCTTTGCCACGACAGCTCAACTTATTAGAAGTTCCTGTCATCCACAGTGTGATGGAAACCAAAATTTAAGTAGCTAAAGAGGGAATAATTTATTATTTTCAAGTTCTTTTTATTTCATTTATTTGTAATTATTTGTATAACACTTATTTATTTTATGTGAATGCAGTTTCGACAAATTTAGCTTACCATTATCAAAAATGGAGAAACTCCATGAATACATGTTTCATAATTACAAGCTAAATTTGTCGAAATTACAGTCACATAAAATAAACAAGTATTATAAAAACAAAGCAATAAGTCTTGGATCTTGGAGACGTTCACTTCGTGGTACATTTTCAATTTTGATATAAAGAAAACACTTAACTTTTTTATACCAAGTGGTATAAAAAAGTTAAGTGTTTTCTTTATATTTATATCAAAGCAATAAGTATTCTATTGTGAAATTAACATGTATAACGAAGTATGCACGAATAAATTTTTAATTAATTTAAGCCAAAATTGATTTCTATATTTTTTTGACTATATACACGAGAAGCTCTACAATTATGGTGTTCAAAAATCATACGACGAATTCACTTGTAATAAGCGCTACGACAGAAGTTATTAATCTATTAATTAGTTAATAATAAACTTAATAATTGTTTTATCTCCAAATAACCAACAAATGGAATGGCAGAATTGCAATATAAAACAAGAATATACTTACCTTAACACACAGCTTGTATCACATAAACCATTGAAATATAAATCTTCATTTAGAACAAAAAAAAGGTTGAATGAAAATTTGACACTAAAAATTGCAGTAAATAAAGTCTATTTTTAGTACGACTTTTATTTTTTTAAATCAGACTTTTCCTACTGCAATTTTAACTGCCACATTTTCATTAAACTTTTTTTTTGTTCTCCATGAATTAGTCAATTTAACAAAGAATTACTTTTTATATCGCTTCGTTCACTTATTTATTTTTTTCAGTTATAAACGAGTGAATTTTATTCCTTACTTTATTTGTTTATAACTGTAAAAATTCAAGTAAGGTAAGATTAGTGAAATCTATAATTCATATTAACTCAAATTATAAATTTGTAAATGTAGAAATAAATAAACATTTCAATTTTCAATTTACTTTATTAACGGAATCTCCATTTCCAAATTACAATTATAATTACATATTAAAAATTTTATAAGAAAAGTGTGACGCTCTAAAAAGATTACAAAACATATGTGTAAAAAAAAGCAAATTACCAATCACAAATTACGACAAAATAAAAATAATACGCATCAAAATATTTATTTATCAATCCCAAACAGTTTATTGTGAAAACAAAATGCAACCGGCTTATTCCTATCTTCAAGCGATAATAAATAAATATAATTAAAAAAATTAATTAAAAAATCCCAATAAATTTAAAAACAATATACCTACATTAACACAAGAACAAAATTACATTTAATAATCATTTCAATAAATTGATATTGATATTAAATAAACTGTAGAAACAATGTTGATTTTTTTAACGTATAAAATAAACAATGACATTTTTGGTGGATGCGCCGGATTGTTGTACTCGTACGTATATTTCCGATTGTTTGCTATTAATGTGTAGATAGCTGATATTTATAGATTAGTTGTGTCTTAAATATCACCTCTCCCTAATTTTTATTATATTAATCACATGGTCACAGTTATTTAAATAAAAGTCGCAGTAGCTAAAGAATAAATTATAAATAAATTATTTTCAAATTCTTTTTATTTAATATATTTAAATAACTGTGACAATGTGAATAAATCCTTTTTCTATCTTTGTTATTAGCCAGCGAGGTTTTATTTAAATCTGAATCGAAAGTCCTCGATCTTTTCCACCGAAGATCACAGGCCGGACGATCCGTTTTAATTGATTGAATTTAACAACTTTGTAATTATATAAGACAGAGCTGTACTGACAAGGAATAAAACCCAGAAAACGTGTCTGCAGATGGCTTTATATTACGTAATGTTTTATTTAATGCATTAAAGAGTTTCAAATCAAAAATTGTTGCATTATACAATATATTATTATTAAATAAAATGAAACAAAGATGATATTATTATTATGCAACAGCAAGTATCCATTATTGTATATTTGTTTTAAAGTACTTACGGCATGTAAGACGGAATGTCAAATTCAGCTAAGTGGAAGTAGAAGATCATCTTTATATCCTATGCCATTGCGAGGCTCTGCAAATATCGAGGGTTTTATTATTGAAAGTAATTACATGTTTTTATCTAAATGGTAGATTTCATACAACCAACATGTAACGTCAATTTCTAGAATAAAGCTCTAGATATCAAAAGCTAAGTTACGCCAAGCGCAAAAAGTTAGATGCAAGACTAATTAGTATCATATTTTATTATGTGGATACGTTTTACAATTTCATTTTCGGTTTGAGTGACATTATGCAAACGAGACGACTGAGCGGACATAAATCCAAGAGCGGGGCGCATCCGAGTTGTGCAAGAAAAACCGTTGCGTGTCGATAAAATTTAAATTGGGGACCTTTATTACCCGGTCCGGGCGATGCGATCTCGTTCCGAGAGAAAATTGTGCAAGTGCTCTCCGGAGCGACGGGAAGGAACGCGCGGCGCGCGCGATCCCGCTTCGGGACATCATAAATATTCATCTCGTCATGCGATAGAAAATAAATCATTCCTAAATACGAAACAAACAAAACGAAACGAAACGAAACGAAAAAAGAAAAATGCAACAGCGATTGGACCATTGAAACTACTCAATAATTAAATGCGTCTGTTGGAATTTTTATCTAATTAAATATCATGATTCATATAAATAAATATATCTACAATTATTTACAAAATTATATTCTGAAATCGAAATAATACTTAGAATTTGTATAATTGCAAATTTATTCTTTTTGTAATTAAATTATGTATAGTCAAAACCACGAAATTTAAACTTTGTCCGATTATACTAAGACATACGGTTACATCATAGATATTAATTAACCTGATGAGAGGACAATGACTGATATGAATCGACTGTAGACCGAAGGTCTTTCAACCTGGAATTTAAATAATTGCAAGTATCTTTTTCTAAAATTAAATTATGTATAGTCAAAGCCTAAATTTAATCCTTTCTAGATTATACTAATCATAGATATTAATTAATCTGTTCCTTGTTGAATTAATCTGATGAGAGGAAATGGAAGTGATATGTATCGACTATAAACTGCAACCTGGAATTTGTAAAATTACAAGTTTATTTTTCTAAAATCAAATTATATGTAATTAAAATCACGGAATTGAAACCTTGTCCAATTATGACCGTATGGTCACATCATAGATATTAATTGACATCATGTCAATTAATATCGATAATATTAAATGACTGAAAATGACTGATATGCATTTACTATAAACCTCATGTCTTTTAACGAGGAATTTGTATAATTGACAGTTTACTTTTTTAAAAGTAATTTGTGTATAGTCAAAACTACAAAATTTAAGACTTGACCGATTATACCAAGACATACGTCTGGCGTACGTTGACATCAGATATTGATTAACCCGATGAGAGGAAGATTACTAATATGCATCGATATCGACCGCAGTTATTTCAACCTAGAATTTGTATGAATGAAAAGTTCTCTTTCTAAAATTAAATTATGTATAGTGAAAACCATGAAATTTAAGTCTTGTCTGATTATACCAAGATATACGTCGACATCATAGATATTAATTAATCTGATGAGAGGAAAATGTCTAAAATGCATCGACTATGGACCGCAGATGTTTTAACCTGTAATTTGAAAATTTTTAAATTTATATAAAATTAAATTATCTATAGTCAAGACCACGAAATTTAAGCCTTGTCCAATTAACCCAAGACATACGTCCACTTCATGGGGGGAAAATGACTTGTATGCATCGAATATCGACCCCAGGTCTTTCAACCTGGAGTTTAAATAATTGTGTGTTTCTTTTTCTAAAATTAAATTATGTATAAAACCGCGAAATTTAAGCCTTATTCGATCATACTAAGCATGCGGGTACATCATACCTCATCATTACGTGATGAGAAGAAAATGAATGATATGCATCGAATATCGATCGTAAGTCTTTCAACGTGGAATTTGAATAATTGCCAGTTTCTTTTTATATAAATAAATTATGTATCACCAAAATAACGAAATTTACACCTTGTCTGATTATACTGAATTATATATTCATATCATAGATTTTAATTACACTTATTATAAGAAAATTACCGATATGCATTTGGATGTTTGATCTTATTACATCAAAAAAAATACAACAATAAAACATTTTTAATTCATTTCTATCTTTGAAGTTCAGTTAATGTGAGTTTCTGGTACCTTTCTAGAAGGGGTTGCTGATGCTGTGGTAGTATTACAGCTTCCTGAATATCGCTCCTTGTGGCATTCCTAAGAAGTGGAGAGTTGGAGAGATCCCGTGATTTTGGCAACGGGTTTTTCCTCCACAGTCGATTTATAGGGTTTCCTAAACTTCATTAAGTAGGCAGCAAACCTATAGTGAATTCAATTCTTCATCTCTTTTAAGATCTTCCTGTCCTCTTCCACCATGCCAAAAATGAAGAGCTGTCCAGGTAAACTGGTAGACCGGCCTGTCCTTGATGTTCAACAATGAGTCGTTAATGATTTTTACCTCCCCTTCGGAAATGTTGAATTCTTCCCTGAGTTTCCACAAGGATCGACAGCCTTAAAATGCGATCTTCTGTGATTGCAATTAACCTTAAGCCTGGCCATGGAGTTAGTTCTCGGACTGTCTTCCCCAATCATAGTACAGTGTTTTAATTCTCGCAATGAACAACTGTATCACATTTGAACCTAGACCGAGAGTTAGTAGAAATGGTAACCAACACTAACCTTTCAAGTTCGTCATAGACGGTTATAGTTAGAGTTTCGTGGGAGGTGCACATTGTGCAAACACACATGCCTCTTTAGGCCCGCCCATCTCGTCAATATAGGCTAATATTCTCGAGGCAGGTAGATCCCTGATTTTTGTTATTTCTGGCAGTAACGTAGAAGAGAAGTCGAATAAAGAATCTATACTGATAGATTCTCTACTGGACTTCAGCTTTGGGCAATATCTAATAATATACTCCGCAATTTCGTCCTCAAAAAAGCACCCTCTATAATCTGGTGATTCTACAACTCAGATGTGCTCTGAATCTACAACGTACAGTTACAATGGCGGTAATTCGTTTTAAGTTCTCTCTGTGCAGCCGCAGGTCTTAATTACCTGGATTGGGTACAGAAGGGTTTCCTTGGAAAGTGTGTAGCCTGTTGTGTCATCCTATCTACATTTAAATCTCTTTAGAGTATTGGCATATAACAAATCATATATGAATCTTAAACGAGGTTGCATCAGAGTGCCGGACGTATGAATGATCAGCTCCAGCTAATTCGTCAGCTTTCCTGTTTTCAATGTCAGTACTGTGCCCTGCCACCCATGAGATCTCGTTTCTGTTATGTGTTTATTACGACACTTTTCAACTATCTTTGAGTAGGTGTAATTACTTCTCAAAGATTGTAAAGCATGTCTACTATCCTTGAAGATTAATAGCATTTTATTAGTTATAACCCAGCGTTATAATTTTCGTTGCGTCAAAAATTCAAAACAAAATACCAAAATACACGAGTATTTTCTTTTGCATGTTTAGGCTCCTCGAGTAAATTTCGATACACGAACCTTCTTTCTTCAGGGATCCGTCTGTATTTATTCTTATTAAATTTTGTGATCTCGCTAATATCAAGGATGTGATCGCCACACAGGTGGGAGCGCTGGTTCTGAGCTCCAGTTTTGTTTGTTTACATATCCGAAAAGATGATTTTTCGAACAAAATCATCGTCATTATTAAGTTGGTCTAAGGCCCACACAGCGAACTGATATCGAAACGGATGGTCATTTGCTTAAAACTCGTGACTCTTCTGGACCTTGAAGGTGAATAATCCAAGGTCTTTGTGTATTCTCCGCAGGCTAGTTCAGATGATATCCAGTTCAGTTGCTGCGACCGTCGTCGACTTGAGGTCGATGGGTTTTCTACCACAACCTCAATATTCTCGGGTGTGCGCATTGTCAGAGTTCTGTGATCACTTCTGTTATCCACCAGCATCCTTGTCTCCCGAACTTTCTTCATCAATTTGCGGATAGCACCTTCGGTGGGCGCTTTATTACCTCCAGTTGAGGTATTGTGCGCCTATCATAGGTGCAAAGGACTGACTTTGAATTACAGGCGCCATGCACACAACCCCAACAATGGTCACTGAAGTGATTAAAAGAAGACCATAGCGGCTATTCTCCTCCTTAATAATGGCGTTTGAAAGAATAATCGAGTAGGGTAAATCAGCTCAACTGGAGGCTGGCAATGACACCAGTGCTCCCACCTGTGTGACAATCACACCCTTGATATTAGCGAGATCACAAAATATATGAGTGAATTATTGAGTCTCCACCACCAAATCACTCAGCATAGGGCTTATGAGAGCTATGTATAGCCACATAGTCGTGCGTGGGATCAGACCCCATATCTTCTCCACGCCAATATTGCCAGAAGGCCCACAATGCTTTCTTCACTTTGAGTTCGATATATGATTTCCAATTTAATTTCGTCAGACACGGACGCCTACTTAGAGCAGGATTATCCTGACTGATCATTCCAAGAAGCTTTTATCCGAAATTACCAACCGTAAGTAGCCTACAACAGCTTCCTTGTAGAACTTGATAGGTTTTAAGATTACAACCCTTCCAGTAGTCCTCGGGGCCTGTTCCTTTTTCCTTCCTGGGTATAGACTTCGAAGAGTTTGCAGAGCTGACAATAACCTCGGCCTTTTCTTATACTATATTGCTGGGTGATTTGGTTTTCTTCTCTTAAGTGGATTTAAACTTGACCCAGCGGAATTGTTGATTTCCAGGCTATTACTGACCATCAGTCGTCGAGAAGACATCGAAGAGTTCGTACACCCTTACTCCACGGAGCCACTGAAGATGCCGACTGTAGTTGTCAGCGAAAAGTATAGATTAAATAGCCCGGAAATCAACAATTACAATTACATTGGTCGTGAGAGCCTACACAGTTTGATTGAGCCCAGCGAACACTATGTATTATTACATATTTAGATTCCTCAAAGAATCGCCCATTTAATTACCAAAATGTAATACTGCAGGTTCTAAAACCTCATTGTAATAACTAGCATTATTCATTACAGAATTTCCAAGCATAATCAATTCAATCAACGAAGAGACGCAGAAATACATCTATAAATGATTATTGAACCAACTCTATAAGCTTCATGGTAAGTCACGCCGTTCTCAATATAGCGTTATCCTCTGCTTCTTCAAATGTAAGAGTGGACATTTGAAGAAGCAGAGGATAACCTGACTTTTGCAGATGCACTCTGGTTTCGTCACTGAATAAACAGCGACCTTAATTGTCAATTTAGGTTCTATACGGCAGAAAGGGGCCTAATTTTTAGTGGCGCTGTCAACGAATTTAGATTTTACAAGGTTACATATGTTATTTTCGATGTAACTTATAAATTAAGCAACATATAACGCTTTGTGCTATTGTCTCAATTAATGTTTCATATTACTATTTATAGACATAATAAAACATCCGTTCAGCTATGTTCATCAAGGTACATGAAATACGTGCAACTGAGCAAGGCCTATTATTCCTGCATCATATATTTAGCCGGTTAAGATGAAGCTGTGATAATTCGCAATCACGGCTTTTGATGTCATCTGCACTAACAAAAACATCACAATCAAGAACATTAACTACATCAATAATTAATAGAGAGTTGATAGTGATGGCCTAGAGATTAATGCCAAATTAATTAAAAAAAAAACAGAGAACCCAAGTTCAATCCATGAAGAACACCATACCACTTTTAGTGGCACGGTTACGTGATCACAATAAAGAACATTAAGAACACCACACCACTTTTAGTAGTAATAAATTAAAGACGACGCAAGCGCCACCCTTTGCCTAATTTTAAAGGGCATCGTCAACGACTTTTAGTAGGATGGTTACGTGATCATAATAAAGAACATTAACTAACGTATAAATAGATAGATGATAGTGATGGCCTAAGCGACCTAACTACAAACTTTGAGGTGAAGGCAGTGAACAACGGTTTTGCCCTTAGGATCAGGCTTTAACTTAGGCGGAGGGTTAGTAGGGGAGGGTACTGGGTGGATTTAAACCATTCTCCATTGAGTTTACTTGGGGAAGAGATTCTGGAAGCGGCCACCAAAGAAACTAAGGATGATAATTCAAGGCTTTCCTTGGATTCTTATCATCATTCCTTCCCCATGTCCTTAATCTCATTATTTTCTTCTCATACATTGGTGGTTGATTTGGTCTTCTTTTCCTGGGTGGAATTTTCAACCCTAACCGCACTATATTCATTTTGAAGGCGACCATATTAGAAACTATTTTTGATTTAGCCTATGCCTCCAAGGCTTTTTCCTTCTTCTATCCGCTTCTGTGCCACAGATGCTCCTATATTTCCTGAAATCATCTTGAGCTGATCTTATCGAATAAACTTCGATCTCACCTGGTGCTTTCAGCGAGAAGTTTTTTTTTTCCTTTCGGTGAGCTACAACTCTGGGTTCGTCGAATCTCCTCACCATGACAAAATGCAGAATATTCGATGGGGGATTTAATCTTTTTGTCATTGCCGTTTATTGCAAATTATTTCGTCATTGATCATCATTGTTAAACTGTCTTTTGAAATCGTCAATGTCTTGGAAGGATGTAATGAATTGAAATATTGTTGTGGGGGGATTTTTGCGGATCTTGTGTTTGGTATACGTGGGAAATATAAAGTGTGTAGAAGGTCGCGAGTTATTGGATTTACGGCAAATTTTTGGGAGATGGCTATGACACATTGTTCAATGGGAAGGATTTTTGTTTGTTCATATAGGAGTGTGTTTGGTAGATTATAGAGTGGGTTTTGGGGGTCTTATTTTTGTTAGCACTCTGAGGGCTACTTTCATATTTCGAAGGGTAAAGGAATGAGAGTTATGGACGAAAATTGCTGCATAATCAAGCAGAGGAGGTAGATTTTTAAATTTATTTTATCAAGTAAGCTATATCTAAAAACATATGAAACATGTACGTGTTAACAAAAAAGCAACAATAAAAACGTAAGCAAACTATTATACTTTGTTAGCATAAAATGATTTTTTTCTATCTTTAATATCAATGGTACTTTACTTGAAGAAACCAACATTTTACATATAATAAATAAATTAGGTAAATTCATCGCTGGGTTTGGATAGAAATTTGTAAATTAAGGCTTTTACTTAATTTACAAATTTTTATCCAAACCCAGCGATGAATCTATCTGGGAAATAGTTCTTGCGTTAATTAAAATGTATTGAATTAGATTTTAATTAATATTTTGGGCAGATTAGCGTCGACATTATGAACGCATTCGGCAACAAACACGAAATAAAACTCGAATCAATTAGCAGTTTATTAAAACTGGATTAGCGCGCGCTGAGTTGTTTAATTTTTATTTGGCATCGCCAATTAATTTAAATATAGGCCCCGAAATTGGATTGGCCCGCGGCGCAAAAGATCGAACGTTAACATTTTTTGGGCAAAGTAATTAAAGCGCGCTCGGTCTATTTTCAAACACCGTTAATCGTAATTACGTAAAAATGACACTCTGTGAGAATTCAATGGAGGTTTTTTAAATTAAATTAAATTAAATGAGAAACGAGTTTTTGAAAAGACGCATTCGTTACTGTAATTAATTGATAACTTTTATTTTTAAAAAATGTATATTTTGATTTAGATATAAAGAAAACACTTCACTGAAGCGATCGAACGCCTCCAAAATCCAAAAAATCATTTTGAATTATTTTTAAATTGATATATTTATTTGCTTTTAAGTATTTTTCAACTATTTCATTGTTCATGTGGTCTATGTTTTGCTTATTCTATGTTTATGATTAGAGATACAATGTAAGATCGCAACTCCAGAGCGGCGTAAATCTGAGCACGTTACGGCTAATCAGAGTTACCTTTTTTGTATCCTGTGTTATTCCATTCTTATTCCTAGGGTATTTTAATAGTAATCCTTCTTTTTCCACTTTAAGATTTAGAATGCGAGATGAATTTTCTAGAAAAAGTATATCATTTCTGTTGCCATTTTGACTCTTTCCTTTATGATGGTCGTATGCTGTCAAGTTCCCATGCACTTCTCAGACTTAACTTCGTTGTTTCTAGCACCTTTTCGCATCAATGCAGTCCTTCGTCGAGTTCGATTATATTAAAAAAATGCTCAATCAATGGTTTAGCTTAAATGAGAAACAGTTCGTTTGGGATGGAATCCATAAATTGCCTGTAAATGTGAAACAGTTAATTCTACAAATTGTGCCCATCTCTCAGTACTTCAAATAAATACATTTTAACGATAGTTAAAATGTATTTATTGTAAATAACGTGTTTTCTTTGACAAAAATACGAAAACGAATACCGACATACAAGATTTTGTGCAATTATTTTATTTCTTACGACTTACTAGTAGTTGTCGCTAGCAATATGTATAAATTTTTATGATTTGGCATGTACGTCTTTTGTTTCTATTGACATTAACCTACAAAAATACGCAAGTCACATTCCTCCAAAATAATAGCGTCATATTTGTTTACCTCAGTGAATATGTCGAGTTTTGTTCCAAGTAAATCGCATTTGCGGCATTCGTTGCTTTTCTTATTTCATCAAAAGAAAACAGCAGCTGAAGCTCACCGGTTGCTGGTAGAAACTTATGGTGAACATGCTCCAGTGATTAGAACATGTGAGACATGGTTTCGTCAATTTAAAAGTGGATATTTCGATTTGAGAGACAATGAACATCCTGGTGCAGCGAAAAAGTTCGATGACGAGGAATTGAAGGCGTTATTGGATGTTGATCCAACCCAATCGCAACAAAAATTGGCAGAAACACTAAATATGACTCGAGGAGCAATTTGCCAATGTTTAAAAGCCTTGGGAAAGATTCAGAAGTATGGAAAATGGGTGCCACACCAGCTGAACGATAGACAAATGGCAAATCGAAAAACCGTTTGTGAAATGCTGCTTCAACGATTCGAAAGGAAATCTTTTCTGCATCGAATTGTCACGGGGGACGAAAAATGGATTTATTTTGAGAACCCGAAGCGAAAAAAATCATGGCTTTCACCTGGTGAACCGGCCCATCGACTGCAAGGCCAAATCGCTTTGGCCGTAAGACAATGCTCTGTGTTTGGTGGGACTAGTGTGGTGTGGTGTACTACGAGTTGTTAAAACCTGGTGAAATGGTGAACACGGATCGCTACCGACAACAAATGATCAATTTGAATCATGCGTTGATCGAAAAACGGCCGGAATGGGCCCGAAGACATGGCAAAGTTATCTTGCAACATGACAACGCGCCGTCTCATACCGCTAAACTGGTGAAAGACACATTAAAAACACTTAATTGGGAAATATTATCGCACCCGTCGTACTCTCCAGACCTCGCCCCGTCCGACTATCACCTTTTCGCATCGATGGAACACTCCCTTGCAGAGCAGTGCTTCGCTAATTTTGAAGAAGTCGAAAAATGACTTTGTGGTTTGCCTCGAAAGTGAAAAAGTTTTTTTGGGATGGTATCCATAATTTGCCTGAGAGATGGGCAAAATGTGTAGAAACCAATGGTCAATACTACAATAAAAAAAATTGAGATTCCTCTGAAAATTAAGTGTTTTCTTTATCGAAAAAACCGGCAAATTTCAACTAACACCCCTGGTATATACGAGTATACGATTTTCATTCTCATAATTTTAAATAATTGTTTTTTTTTTAATAGAATATCATTAAGTGTTAAGGAATGCAAATTCTTTCTACAAGTAATACTTTTTAATCCAATATCCAAATAATTAAATACAAAAAAAACCTATTGTCAACTACATTATCATTATTATACTGTAAGTGCATAAAATTACACAATGTCCACGTCAGGTCGTTTTAAATTCAAATTAAGAGTACCATTAGATATTTAATTTATCTGTTCGGGTTAATGGAATAAGCTGATTTTGTTTGCGCTGTGGGATAATGCAATGCATACGTAATCGAATTACTATTGTACGAGTTGTAAGTGGTTATGCTCGAGCGGTTCACAACAAGCAGAAAAAAGAACTGCTCCGATCATTGAGGATCTCTCTTGCATCCGCCACCCTTTGTATGGATGTAAGGAAAAAAAGAAAACAAGACGGAAGCATTGTTTGGATTTTTTTCTTCAAAAGTTCAAGTCGATTCAGTTCACATAATTTAAACAAGTGTTTTCTGAATCACAAAACACGAGTTTCTGATTTTTGTTGTTCAGTTGTAGAGCGGAGGAAATTTGCTGCATGGTTATAGTCTCGAGTAGTGATGGGCAAAGTCGATCTTTTTATTACTGCTAAATTAAGTATATTATAATTTTATGAATGGTACTTGTTATAAAAATATCAAGAATAACTTATCATTTATTAATAAACATAAATTTGAAGTCACTTTTTTGTTTTAAATACTTAAAATGGCATATTTAGTAATACTCGATTACTAATATTAATCGATTTTGCCCATCACTAGTCTCGAGTACCAAGGATCGTATGTAAACTATTTTCATTGAGTATTCCTTACTTCGTCATAAATACTGGTTGAAATGTATTATACAAATAAATTCTAAAATTATTGATAACTAAATTACGTTTTTCACTTTACTGTTTTAGTTTTTAAAAAAACGTTTTTATTTTATTTACAACAATATTCACGTCTGCTCAGTACAATGTCTCTTTCTTAACTTAACTTATAATAATCGTTCTTAATTATATATACGAGAATAAATGCGGATGCTGCAGAGATAGCGTAATGAAGTACGCAGAATAAATACAATGAGGCTATTCTTTAAGAGATATGTAATTACTAAGACTTTTTTAATATATTTTATCAAGTGATTAGTGAGAAAAAAAGTAACCGATATATATATATTTTTAATATGACCAAATAAAATGAAATTTACTACACAAATAAATACCAAAATTAATTATAAAAAAAATAATATTTTTGATAATTACTGTGCATCATATCAGCACAGTTGATTTATTGTGTTAATGTAAAATTAAGTATATGACATTTTTATTAATGAAACATTACTAACAGTAGCTGTTCCCTATTTATTCAAAAATATCAATTTATTGTTACTTATTGACTTTATTTTTTTATTAAATTTGCCTATTTAGAAATACTCGATTACTAATATTACTCGATTTTACCCAACACTAGTATTTTTATTTGATTTTGTCCTATATTAGGGATTCCCGTGATTATTATTCATCAACTACCGTCATAATGGCATTGCACATGGAACACACTGGCCTGACAAGGTCCGAAAGACCTAAATGGCCATCACCAGTTATCCAAACGATAGATGAATAGTGGCCGAACATTTTAGTAAAGTGATGATTATTATTTAAAAATGATAAAATGGTGGCTTAGTTGTAAAAATAAATAAGTGAAATAAGGAATAAATTTAAAAATGTTGTCATCTTTTAAGTAAATTTAATTTACATTGCAATACTTATTTTTTTTTTGTATGTTTAATTTTTCTGTTAAACAAAAACAATTTATTATTACTATTATTATATATTGAATAAATTTTCTTAATTTGTATAATGAAGTAAAAGACATAACAATACGTTATTAGGAAATTCTTTATAGTGCTTATCCCAAAGTATTTCAACATGTTTCACAAAGTCTTAAAAGAGAAGAAAGCTATTCAAGATAAAACAGAGCAAATATTTTCACAACTTTATCAAAAAACCTTTTTATTTTTTTCAATATTTCGATTAAGTAATCGTTTCGCAACAACGGTTCCACATCGCGCTCGTACCTCCTTCATTTTTTTTATTCCTCGTATTTTGAGCACCGGCGAATGAATAATGCAATGGATGAAAATGATAATATTTTCCGCCGGCCGCGATGTAGCATTAATCTGTTGCCCACTATAAATAGTTCTCGAATACAGTTGCGAACCTATCATAAATAGAATAAATTATTGTGTAACTACTTAATTTACAGTATTTACCATTCGTGTCGGCGGCCAGCTCGCCCATTCCGAGGTAAATTGACTGCCAGTGGTACCAAGTCAAACGGTTTATGGGTTACCAGTGTTAAGTGTAATTATCAATGAATATGCATTTCATTCTTGGATTGCCTAGTTTTATTGCAAATCGTGCGCTTTTTAGTGTTTTTTGTTTGTTTTAGATCTTGTATTTTAGATTTACAAAATGCTTCCATCCATTCAGGAAATGAGGTGTAATGCATAAATTCAATTAAAAAGTGTCTTTGGTCGATAGCCAATTACAGAAAATAAATAATCATGTTTTATGTATAATAACAAAATCATATAATGTAATTAATTCTGTTACTTCTGTGGAATAATGGTGTATTATTATTATTATAAACAATTCTTTTGTACAAAAAAAATAAAAGACAAAATGAAAAACAATTATTAAAATTAAATTATATTTATTTAATTCGCATTGAAAGACATTTGAAAATTATTAATTAAAATTCCTTTCCCCTTTATTATTAAATAATAATATTGAGAATGATCAAACTCAAACATTATCTTTTTAATTGCAGCAGAAATTCTCTCGGAAAATAATATGAAAAATAGATAAAACAATAGTCAGTTCTGTCGAATGTATCAGCTGAAATACAACAACTGACTCAAGATCTACAGTAAACATAATGGAAGACCATTTTAAGAAAGAATACATGCACAATAAATTATTTCCACATTTAGCTATGTGATATTTTGACTTACGTTACGTAAGTACTTTAGAGAAATGCAGATTAAAACAACTGCTTCTCGGACAAATACCCCGCCAGGCATCGAATTACATAATGTAACCTGCTGCTGTATGCCAATAACATATTGCATCATGTAATAATTTTCGATCCAAGAAATGTTCAATGTTAAGATAAAAAAGAACGTTACTTAATATAAGGCCATCTGCAGTCACGTGTTTCAGGATCTATCCCTCGTCAGTACAGCTCTGCCTAATAATTTTGCAATAAAAAATATGGGTTACTATTTAACATTTCAAAGTTGACCACCTCCCCCGCTGCCTCGGGGTGGCAGTGAACATTTTTTTTTACAGCTTCAGATGAAACCATTAAACCGAAACATTTTTTTGTACGTCGCACGTTTGTCAGATTATTCCTCTTGATAAATTAAAATGGGTCGTCCTGTATATAACATCTTTATTCGGAAAAAAATGATACAATTTTCTTTAAAATATTTACAAGTTATTATTAATATATATATATATATATATATATATATATATACAGGGAGGTTTTTTTTATCAGTATACATTAGGGGAAGTGTATACCTGCAAAAATGCGAGTCAAACGCATTGAACCGATTAATGTGTGTATGTTTAGTTGATTATTTGGCATATGTGTGTTCAGTTGCGTGTTATAGGCAACCAAACATACATACATCAATGCGTTTGTAGGTATACATAGAGGTATACATAGAGGAAATGTATACTGATAAAAAAAGCTCTCTGTATATATATATATATATATATATATATATATATAATCGATGTCCCCTTTTACCAATTGGTGACGGGGTTTTTCTTCATTGTCTATTTCTTAAAGACTCTCCTCCAGTTGTTTCTGTCCTTAGCCATTTTTTCTGCTTCTCTTATGTTTATTCCTCTTTCTTGTAGTGACTTTATTACGCTGTTCTCCCAGTTATCTATTGGTCTTCCTCTTCCTCTGTTTTTAGTTTTCCTTGCTTCCCATATTTACTTTACAGGAATTATTTTCTTCATCCTGTATATGTCCCCACCATCCCAGTTGCCTTTCTTCGACATATTTTTGTACATCCTAATAATTATTAATATTTATTATTATTCTGCTATCAATGCTCTTTCTATCCACCTTTTTCTATACAAACACCTTTATTCAGATAACATGACAACAAAATTTTACAAAACTTATTATAACAATATGTACAATTGTGTCTGTCATGGGCTATCGACCATAGGTCTCTCTGTCCCTTTTTTTCTATTTTCATAATTTTATTAAAATTAATAGAATAAAAAAGAAAATAATTAATTACTTAATCAATTAATTAAGTAATTAATTGTTTTCTTTTTTATTCTTTTGATTTAATTAAACCGCAATGTGAAACGTTACCACCATCTTTATATTTTATTAAAAACTGTCTTTCAGTTATATCAAAAATACAAGCTGATAAATTCCATACCAACAACAAAATCTGAATAATACACAAAATTTTACCGCAAAAATTAAATATTTTGGTGAAAATTTTCCACGCACACAAACATACACCATTTAATTTCCTTAAACACACAAACACCGGTCAACGATTTAAATAACGTCGCAAATGGTTTATATAAATAATTACTACTTAGCAACATAAGATAACGAGATTATCTAGACGTTCGAGTACACAACTCTTTATAACTTATCTGTTGATTTTTTTGTGCATTGCTCTCAGTTTGTCGCCGGTAAGCGTTCCGAGATGAATATGACAACAGAAAATCTGAAAATCACGTCTTTGGACGTCAAGGACGTGCGGTTTCCAACTTCTTTGGGTGCTCATGGATCTGATGCTATGGTATGTATATATATATATATATATATATATATTTCATTTTCTTGTTAAAATAATTAGTCGATATTCATAATAAATTTACATTTAAAAAAAAATAAAATGGATTCAAACGAAAAGCAGTTTATTTAATAAATTAGCAGAGTTTTAATACCGTAAATAAGGTAGGTTATATTTATGTAGCAAGATGTAAATATATTTTGTTTTTAATTTAACATTCATTTTCTTAAAAACAACATTTAAATTAACTAATAATTTAAATCACACCGTTGGCTTTTCATTTCAAATAATTCTATGAATGGAATCAAATGAGAAGCATTTAATTTACGAAATGATAAAATAAGCAAACTAAAATGATAGATGCTTGCCGACGGACGTGAATGCTTTGAGCGTTCTTATTGTTATCAACAAAACATTTAAATAAAAACCTCGTTGGCTATTGATAATACATATATATATATATATATATATATATATATATTTTAGTGACCCTTTCTACCTTTTCAGGTGTATTGATAATAATAATAGAAAAAAGTATTTATTCATATGGTCACAGTTATTTAAATTAAATTAATATAAATAATCATATTTATCTCTATAATACCCAAGAGGGTGTAGCGATAAATTAAATTAAATAAAAAGAATTTGAAAATAATTCATTATTTATTATTAACTTACTCAGTGTCAGTGCTCAGTTATCTCAGTGCCTTTTGATCGCACACCCAAGCAAATCGCTTATTATAAATTGGTAAAAAATAAATTAACTGACCGTGTTGATAAAGGCGAATCTAACCTAAAAATAAAATATAAAAATGGAATTCCAACTATTCATGAGGAAAACCAATAGACTCCAACAGGATAGTAAACCCAATTAGTATATTTTATCAAAACGTTCGTGGATTAAAATCTAAAACAAATTAATTTTACAATAATTGCTGTAATTTAGACTCTGATTTTGTTCTATTTCTGAAACATGGTTAAATGACTAGGTACTCAATAGTGAATTATTTCCACATCATTTTAATGTCTTTCGCTCTGACAGAAACTTTTTACTACTTAATCGGTCAAAAGGAGGCGGTGTCCTGTTTGCAGCTAAGAATTATATCTCGGTTACTTTGATTGATACTAGCGAAATTAAAAACACCTCATTGATTGTATTTTATGCAAATGCCATTTTCCTTTTAAAACTATTATTATCGGAGTTGTTTATATTCCATCAGACATATCTTATAATAAGTTAGAAATACTAACCTCACAGCTGGAAGTTCACTTAATGGATCAAAAATTTATAATTATTGGCGGTTTTAATATTCCTTCATTACAGAACGAATGTATGTCTCCGAATTCAAAGTCAACCTGCTTTAAATATTTCACACATATCCTGAACATAAAACAATACAACAATTTTTATAATAAATACAATTCGTTATTAGATTTGGTGTTGTGTAACCATGAGATTAATCTGTCCATTTCACATGCAGATCTTCCTCTTGTCCCTGAGGATAATTACCATCCTGCCCAGGATATTAATTTCTCAAATTGTAATGAATGTCTTACATACTTTCGCAGTAATGACAACACAAGGTTTAATTTCCGTAGGGCTAACTTTATATCTTTGTATAGCGAGTTGTATTGCTTAGATTGGAGTGTACTCAATTCGTTTACTGATGTCGATGAAATGGTGAACAGGTTTTATGATATTATTTATTCCGTTCTGTACAAACATATAAATCCAACAAACAGAAGTATCCACCATGGTTTTCGTCTGAAATCAAAGGGAATTTAATATCAAAATCTTATTATAGAAAGATGTGGCATAATACCAAAAACCTACATTTTCTTCAGGAATTTAAAAGATTACGTACTCTAATTAAACGTCAAATTTCTGAAGCATACTCCCTTTTTATTTGCTGTACTGAAATTAACCTAAAAGAAAACCCCTCTGACCTATGGAAATTCGTCTCGAGTAAGCAAGAAACTACTCGAATCCCACGTGTGTTACGTACTGGCAATGACATAGTTAATGGATTCGCTGGCATCTTTAAAAGTAATTTCAATCGAGTTTCAAACGCCACGCTGGGCAACGATTCAACTGTATTCTTGATCAATAAAGTGGATGCATCTCAACTTATTAATATAATGTCACGCTTTCCAAATAAATTCACTGCTGGTGATGATAAAATACCAAGTTTTTTTTTTAATTCGCGACTGTAGATATGCATTGGCTAGCCCATTGTGTACGATTTTAAATTATTCGATCTCTTCTTGTCAGTTCCCAGAGATTTGGAAACGTGCTAGACTATGCCCCGTTTTCAAGAAAGGTGACAAATCTCATCTTCATAATTATCGTCCAATATCATATTTACAAAATCGGTCATGTTATGTATTTTACAATGGTTTTAAATCCTACGAATTTTCTCCTTCTACTGGTGTTCCGCAAGGCTCTTGTCTAGGCCCACTCTTGTTTAATATTTTTATTAATGAGTTATTGGGTATGCTTACCTGTCCTGTATTGGCATACGCTGATGATCTTAAAAATTATTTAAAGATTAATTCTTGGGATGATCACTCTACAATCGAATTTAAATATAATTGCTGACTGGTGTAAGAGTGTTAGTTTAGTACTAAATGTCAACAAATGTTGCGTGGTTAGTTATTCCCGCACTCGTACTTCACTTGAATCAAGTTATCAGATCGAAGGAATCCCTTTATCGAGATGTACCACGTTCAAAGATTTAGGAATTACTTTCGACAACTTTAAACATCATATTCAATCTGTCCGAACTAATGCGTCAAAGGCTTTAGGTTTTATTCTTCGTGTTAGCCGCGACTTTTCTAATGTTGATGCTATAAAAGCTCTATATTCCGCCTTTGTGTTGAGTAAATTGGAATATAACAGTTTAATCTGGTTTCCCATTTATGCTACTCACTCACTTTTGTTGGATCGCATTCATCGTCGATTTTTAAAATTTCTCTCATTTAAACTTGACCGTTCTTATCCACCAATTGGAATCTCTCAAGATGATCTTCTTCAGCGTCACCAAATCGAATCCCTCGCTAACAGAAGAAATCTGAGATGTGCAACTTTTATGAAGAAACTTTTAGATGGAGAAATCGACTGTCCTGAAATTCTCGCCAGAGTTCCATTCAATGTCCCTATAAAACCTACACGATTCTCATCAACATTTAGATTACCATCAGCGCGTACCAATGTGTTACAGCTTTCACCAGTGACAGTATTGTGTAAGTGCGCGGAAAAAACAATTTTATGACATTTTTTCTTAGTGTTTTTATTTAGTGTATTTAATTATTCATTTATTAATATGTATTTTTCTTCATATCCTGTCTTCAAATTTTTGTTCTGTAATTGGGTCAGCCTGTTGGACACATAAAGAATTATTATTATTATTATTACGTAAGTACTTAAAACAAATGCATATTAAAACAACTACTTCTCGAGCCTATACCCCTCCTGACATTTAATTACATAAAGTTTTTTTGTTGAGAACAATAAGAATGCACAGAGCATTCACATCCGTCACCACGCTCGATCATTTACACCACAGATCGCAGATAGACAACGACAAGAATGAGACAAAGACAGGCGCAAAGACCTTCGATCGATAACCATTTGATATACAAATCTAAGCTAATCATTATAAATGTATGTAAATATTGTAACGTTGTTTATAAATAAAGATATTATGTGGTTAAGCAGACTTTCAGTAATGTAAAAGTCATATTGTTGTAGCAAATTGATAATATTTTATTAAATTTAATATTAATTTTCTTAACAAAAAGAACACACAAAATTATTGGAAAACGAATTTTATTTCTGTTGATTTCTTTTCAAGATATAATCACGAACTTCACCACAATGACACATTTACATTATTAGTTAATTCATATGGTAATATTGCCTTTTCTTTAAAAAAAAATAATAAAACGAAAGACATTTTATTTAAGAAATGAGAAAATATGCACGCTTCAAAAAGTGTAGTATAGAGAAAATAAATAATATTTAAATTTAATACTAATTTTCTTTAAAAAAAAAAACTATATATCATTAGAAAGCGAATTCTATTTCTGTAGATTTTCTTTAAAATTTCAATGATTTGTAACGACACAATGAATTTAATTGATTGATTAATATGGCATTCAGTTGCTGAAATTCAAAACAAAACAATTGTATTAAATAAAAATGATTTGAAAATAATTAATAAATTATATCCACATTTAGCTCTATGATTTTTGACTTATGCTACGTAAGTACGGATCAAAATTTGTTGCATTATGCAATATTTTATTGATGTGCAACAGCAGGTGTACATTATGTAGTTCAATGTCCAGCGTGGGTATTTGCCCGGGAAGTAATTATTTTAATGTGCATTTGTTTAACGTACTTACGTAGCGTAAGTCAAAAGTCACAGAGCTAAATGTGGATATAATTTATTAATTATTTTCAAATCATTTTTATTTAATATATTTAAATAACTGTGACCAAGTGAATGAATGCTCTTTTCTATTTATAAAACAATTGTAGTTTTAAAATAAATACTTTTTATAAAAAATAATACATAATAATTTTCTTTAATAATTAATGACAACCAAACTAATTTCAGTGATTTCAAATTAAATTTAGATAATGTGAGTAGAATCAATATTAGGCAATAGACAATTAAAGTCTACCAAAATATTTATTATTGCATATAATTGACTTAAATGTCACTGTACCTTAGTTGTATTCCATAATTCTGACTTTTAATGACAATTACCGCTGTGTTAAATTTACTTTATTGCCTATTTTTTAATGACCGTATTAGTAGTCACATTAACGCTGGATAATGGTGGTTGAACAAAAATCAATATACAAGTAATAAATCCTGGATTCGCGAATATTATTATTAGATGAGAGGATTGTTTACAATTTAATATTATGTTGATTAATTTATACATATTTACACGATCAAAGAATTAATAATCAATTATTCTAAATGATTCTAATAATCTAATAATAAGTCTAATAGTTCAGATATTTCACGGGCCTGATTTTCACTGTAAAGTCACATTTTTTGCTTGTTAATTGTTGAAGCTTCTACTTTGTTATACATTTTAATTCAATTTTAATAAATGAAACACTTTTTTACTTTGTTTGTATAACTCGGATTGTTTTATTGTTGACTATAGTTTCGACGTGTCATTATCTATATAAGTAAAAAAATGTTTCTCATTTTTGCATATTTTGTTTACTTTTAAGACACTGCTATTTTTTTACAATTAATGATAATCAAAGTAAGTTTTTGTAGACAGTTGTTGTCTACTTCCTAATATTGATTCTAGTCACAATATCTAAATTTAATTTGAAATCACAAAAACTTACTTTGGTTGTCATTAATTATTAAAGAAAACTATTGTTTTTTTTATAAAAAGTATTTACTTTCGATAATGCAAACTTCATTATGTTGTAATTTTGTATTATCATTAAAGACAATATACAATCTGCTTATATTCATTTATCTCACTCTCTCATTTCTTGATTAAAAACAAATATAAATATTTTAATTATTTCTCCATCTTCAGTTATTTTTTTCTTATAGCACACAGATCCTGACTACTCATGTGCTTATGTGACTGTGAGAACGGCGATGGGCCGTCAAGGGAACGGATTGACTTTCACGTGTGGTAGAGGCACAGAAATCGTAGTCACTGCTGTCAAAAGTTTGTCTCATTTGGTGGTGGGACAAACCGCTGTCGACATTTACAAAGACTTCGCCACTTTCTGGAGGTCGCTTACCAGTGAAAGTCAAATTAGATGGGTAAGTAAAACAACATAATACTTAAACAAGAGACAGAGAGCAATATCTTTATTAGCACACTTATACAAAGTACAACAAATATACAAATTTGTAGATATAGATTTTTTAAAATACTGAACAAGTATTTTTGTTTTTCGATTGGATGTGTTTTTTCCAAACTATTTGACCGTCTCGAGATTTTCTATACAATATGCTTTGAAATAAAAAAATATAATATTTTTGGAAGTTGACAGAATGGGACTTTCGATCTTTGGTCAAAAGACCAAAAGATTAAAATAAATGGGTAAAAATACCCATTTTTTTTAATCATATAAAGGGTCGTTTTTGTGCTATAGATCTGTCTTTGAATATGGTATTCAACGATTGTTAATAGAGAGAATTTGAATTTAGAAGCAATATTTGGATTTGTGAGAATTCGCAATTATTTGATATTTTTTTAATTATTTTAGTCGCTGGTGTAATTTTGGTGGGGTCAGAATTAAAAAAAAACTGTGGAGGTATCGTATGGTGTATTTAGAGGATGACGAAGTGTGATTAAGGATCATAGTGCATCCATCAAAACCACGGTTTAACAGAAACTGTGGTAGGGTATTGCAGTATTATGTAGTGGATTTAGAGAATGACGAAATTTGTTTAAGGACCTCCAATAAACTACCACAATTTATGTTAAACTGTGACCCTGAAACAACCCCAAGTTGCTTAAGAGTAGCTGGAGAAGAATTGATGTTTAGGATTGAGGCGGCATATTATTTTGTATATCTTCGTGTTTGTGTAGATTTTTACATAAGTCATCGGAAGTATTTTGCACGTTTTATTACATTTTTTTGATGACGTGAGCTTCAAAAAAGCACAATGATAAAGAATTTGCGGTTTTCGGAAATTCCAAAATATTTACATTTTCTAGAAGGGGGCTATCCATCACTAATTGAAAGTGTAAGAAGTATTTTATTGGTGTTTATGACGAAGCACCAAATAATGAATCATTTTGCAGTTTTATTTGTACATTTTTCGAGTATTTTAACGGTTGATTACAATGAAGAAGAACATATAATTAGGGTGGTGCCATCAGCAAATTGGAGAGTGTATGTCTGAGGCTTAAAGTGATAGAGGATATCACTCACTACTTTCAGAAAAATCTTGAAACAAAACTGAAATTCCAATCCTGGTGTTTCTATAACCTTTATCTTTTTCATTTAGTATTTCTCTAAATATCCAGCATTCAAAGTTTTTACAACAATCATATTTCAAGATTGTTGTGGAAACTTTGAATGCTGGATATTTATAGAAATATTGAACGAAAAAGATAAAGGTTATAGAAACACCAGGATTTAAATCAAATTATTATCCTTATTTTCGCTATTTTTTCCATAAAGTCTTCAGTGTTTCTACAAAAATTATCACTCACGGTTTACACAAACTTTTTCCATTATTTAACACAAACATTATCCATCACTTACTGTATCTACAAAAATCTTGAAACATCAGGATTTTCATTCAAATCCATATTCAATAATTCATCACTCACTTTTTCTAATATTGAATTGGAAATTAAAGGCACTTGGTTTGTTTCATTTATTTTTTTTATTTTCCAACTGTTTTCGACTTTTTCGACGTCGTTATTATCAAGGCAAAAACTTTTTATAAAAAAACTTAGATCTTCAATAATTTCATTCAAATTCTTATTTAGATAATCACAATCTGTATTCCAAAACAATCTACATTATCTCTTAAATATCAAGTTGGATCTGAAAAGGGAATAATGCACTTAGCAGTGGACAAATCATCATAAATTTCATTCAAATTCATATCCTTATATTCATTCAGAATGTCTACAAATATCCATCACTCACTGTTTCTACAAAACATCTTAGGACTTCAATAATTTTATCCAAATTCTTATCCTGATAATCACAATCCATATCCTAAAACAATCTACATTATCTCTTAAATATCAGGTTGGACCTGAGAAGGGCGTGATGCACTTAGCAGTGGCTGCAATCGTGAACGCCCTGTGGGACCTTTGGGCGAAACTCCTGAACAAACCAATCTGGCAACTCTTGTCCGACATGGAACCCGAACATTTGGTTTCGGCGATCGACTTCCGGTACATCACTGATGTTATCACGAAAGAAGAAGCGGTCGAGATCTTGAAAAAGCGAAGGGATGGAAAAGACGGGAGATTGGAGGTTTTGAAGCAGAAAGGTTATCCGGCGTACACTACACAAGTGGGTAAGTGCGGAAATGGACTTTAGATTAAAAATACACGTGAGTTATGAAAATACTCTCAAATAAATATGCAGCAACATGATGATGTCTACCTGCAAAGTCAAAGAAAAAGTGAATATTCGCGATTCTTTTTATTCTCTAAAACGAAACAATATAAAAAAATCACTCTATAACCTTAATATCTTTTCAATAATCCTTCATTTAAAAAAATTAAATAATAAAAACATACTGTGTTTATTCTTAAATTCTAGTGATTAATTAAAAACTTCCAACCTATTTTAACTTCGATGTGAGCAATTGGTTTCAGGTTGGTTGGGATATTCAAAAGAAACAATGGAAACGTTGTGTAATAAGTATTTAGAAGAAGGATACACAGCATTTAAGCTGAAAGTTGGGAAGGATTTAAAAGACGATATTCGCAGATTGAAAACCGTGAGGAATATCATAGGAGATGACAAACAACTCGTAAGTTCCAATCAGGTTTATAGAGTAACATAGTATTTTCAATGGCTCTTATAATAATAATAATAAATGCCTTTATTTGCTAAAATGAAAACATACAATTATAATTTATTACTGTTACTGCTCTTCCACTTAACCTACAAATTGAAACTTGATGTATTAGAAAAACAAAGGGTTTTATTTTCTTGAAGTAAATCTCGAAATATACGTGGGAATAGATTTCGCAATGTCCGCCACCAATCTTCAAAAAATGAGTATATACTGGGTGTACCATTTAATTTGATAAATCAAAATAGCTCGAAAATACGCATCATACGAAAAAAAACCTTACGAGACCAAAAATTAATGTTTCCTAAGGGGACATTATCCTGTTCCAAATTCAGCTCCCTGCTGCACCCTAAATGGGTGGGAGCAAGGGCAACTATGACATTTCAAATTGGAACCCCCATTTTTTATTCAAGAATCGGATTCTAGGGATAATTCATAAGATTTTATTAAAACCTTATTATTATTCGTAGCAGATGGCGCTGTAATCGCAAAAATTAAATGTAAAATAAATATAAGGTTAGCAGCTCTTTCTTTTTTTTTTCTTCGGTTCCAACTTAAAATCTCAAAGTTGCCCCCGTCCCACCCACTTACAGATTTCACGCACCCTCAACTGGGAGCTAACTTTAGGAACAGAATCATGTTAGAAAACATTAATTTTTAATCTGGTAACGATTTTTCGTAGGATGCGTATTTTTCGTGATATTTTGATTTGTCAGGTATACCCGGATATAAAAACAGCACACACGAATCTTCTATTTAAGAAAATAAAATTTTGTATAGTTTTTTGGTATAGCCAGAAAAACGTAATATAAATCAAATAACCTCTGGAAGTAGTCAATGAACTTCAGTAGGGGTCAATGAACTCTGTGAGGAGTCGATGAATTCCTGGAGAGATCAAAAATATTGTAAAAAATCAATGATATCTGGGAGGATTCAATAACAACTGGTAGAAGTCAAAGAATGTGAGAGGTCAATAAACTTTGTGAGAGACCATTTAACTCTGGGAGAGTTCAATAAACTTTGCAAGATATTAATGAATTCTCGGAAAAGTCAATGAACTCTGTGAGAAATCAATAATATCTGGAAGGGTCACTAAACTCTGGGAGAGATCATTGAACTCTGAGAGAAGCCAGTGAACTCTGGGAAAAGTCAACCAACTATGCGAGAGATCAATGAAATCTGGGAGGGTCAATAAACGCTTGGAGAGATAATATAACTTTGAGAGAAGATCAGATTTCATTGATACCTCACAGTGTTGAAGTCAATCAACAGAGTTCATTGGCTGTTGAATGATCACTCCCAGAGTTTAGTGACCTTCCCAGATATTATTGATCTTTCACAGACTTAATTGACTTTTACGAGAGTTCATTAATCTCACACAAAGTTCATTAAACTCTCCCAGAGTTAAATGGTCTCTCACAAAGTTCATTGGTCAATGAGCTCTGTGAGAGATCAATGAACTCTGGAAAAGGTCAATGAATTCTGTGAGAGATAAGTGAAATCTAAATGGGGTCAATAATCACTGGGAGAGATCATTGAACTCTGGGAGAAATCAATAAACTCTGTGAGAAATCAATGAACTCTGTGATATGATAGATATGAAAAATAAATGAAATATGGAAGGATCAATAAACTCTGGGAGATATCATTGAACTCTGGGAGAAGTCAATTAGCTCTTTGAGAGATCAATAAACTCTGAGACAGTTCAATTAACTCTTTGAGAGATCAATGAACTCTGTGAGAAGTAAATGAAATCTGGGAGGGTTCAATGAACTCTGGAAAAAGTCAATGAATTCTGTGAGAGATAAGTGAAATCTAAGAGGGTCAATAATCTCTGGAAGAGATCATTGAACTCTGGGAGAAATCAATGAACTCTGTGAGAAATCAATAAACTCTGTGAGATATATGAGAGATAAATGAAATATGGAAGGATCAATAAACTCTGGGAGATATCATTGAACTCTGGGAGAAGTCAATGAGCTCTTTGAGAGATCAATAAACTCTGAGGAAGTTCAATTAACTCTTTAAGAGATCAATGAACTCTGTGAGAAATAAATGAAATCTGGGAGGGTTCAATGAACTCTGGAAAAAGTCAATGAATTCTGTGAGAGATAAGTGAAATCTAAGAGGGTCAATAATCTCTGGGAGAGATCATTGAACTCTAGGAGAAATCAATGAATTCTACGAAAAATCAATAAACTCTGTGAGAGATATGAGAGATAAATGAAATGTGGAAGGATCAATAAACTCTGGGAGATATCATTGAACTCTGGAAGAAGTCAATGAACTCTTTAAAAGATCAATAAACTCTGAGTAAAGTCAATGAACTCTTTGAGAGATCAATGAATTCTGTGAGAAATAAATGAAATCTGGGAGGGTTCAATGGACTTTGAGAGAGATCATTGAACTTTATAACAAATCAATAGACTTTATGAGAGATCAGTAAATTCAAGAAGAGACTAATGAACTCTTGAAAGTTTCAATGAACATTGTGAGAGATCAATGACCTCTACAAAAATATTTGGTACGAATAGATAGAACTCGCACGTTTCTACTACTACAGAAAATTATATTCGTTCATTCAAACTTTTTATTAAAAAAACACAATCGGTATCAGGAATACCTCACGAAAAAAATATGTAATTTATATATTATTTTACTTTGATCGTTTTTACTGATTCCTACTCACCCCCTTATTTTATAGAAAAAATAATAATCATGTTTACATCAATTGTAGCAATTGTATTTGTATAAAAATATGCAGAATTGTATTAAAATATGTTTGTATTATTTTTATACAATTCTGCTTTAAAAATACAAACAAGTAATAAAAATATAAACAAGTAATATATGTTTATATTTTTAAAGCTATGTGTATGTGTTGGACTTACCTGTCTTAGGTTATCAATACAAGAGAAGAAAGCTCTTGTTTTAATATTCATTTAAAAGTATGAACACCTCACACTGAGAAGTAGAGAGGAACATATAATGATGTTATATAAGACTAAATAAATAAATAAAATAAAAGTATGAAAAGCATTTTGTTAAACAATGTCTGAATAACTTATATAACACTATGTTTTAGATGGTTGACGCGAATCAGGTTTGGGACGTACCTCAAGCAATTGAGTGGATGAAAAAGTTAGCCGAATTCAAATTGACATGGATAGAAGAGCCGACTTCTCCAGATGATGTTTTAGGACACGCAGCTATTGCCAAAGCCCTGAAGCCACTGGGAATTGGTGTCGCCACAGGCGAAATGTGCTGCAACCGGGTGATGTTCAAGCAGTTCCTGCAAGCCGACGCCATGCAGTATTGTCAAATTGACCCGGCCAGGATCGGCGGAATAAATGAAATATTGAGCGTTTATTTAATGGCACATAAACTAGGAGGTAAATAATAGTTTATAGTTATACCAAGTATTTCAAAATGTTTCATCAAGTATTGAGTGAGATGGCAAATAATAAACTTTTTTGTTTGTTCTGCACTAAGTCTAATCAAGAATAAGTTTATGACGGTAGCCATACGATTTACATTAAATCTGTTCATTACATAAATTAGTCCAACACTTTTTACGCTTTCTGCAGTGACAGTAATGTAAACCTTATATTAGTCACAAAATACATTCATAATTCATATTATGTGTGATCGTTAGATGAATTTTGTAATGACTGGAAACGAGCAATGAAAATGAGTATCGGGAGAGGCAAAAATTGCAATACCGCACCTGTTGACTTTTACACTGAACTGGACTTTTATTTTAAAAACATAACGAAAAAATTTAACGAAAATACAAGAAGGTCTCATTATGCAAAAAAATACATAGTTTAACAAAATGATAAATTTAATTAATGGATTTAATATTTAAACATTGGTATTGCAAAAAATAAATATAAATATAACCAATAAAATAATTAAACACAGTTTAGATTGAATAACTTTAAATCCTCGACTAATTTCGGGTTATTAGCCTATTTACAAGATAAATTTAAGATATGAAATATCAATAACGAACAAGTGCAGCATTTCGTGTTCTGGCAGCAATAAGTTTATTTAACTTAGCACGAAACGAATAAAATGCTGTACATTATATACAGACAGCAATAAGTTTGTTCAACCTAATCAAGCTATTGGTATCAGTCCATAAAGTACTACACTAGCTCATGCAATAAACAAAAAACATCCATAACTCATATTAGAATTAAGAATATATTTTATCAAAAATGGTTTATTTGTTTGTTTCGGTTTAGTTAAAGTTTGCCCACACGCCGGTGGTGTCGGTCTCTGCGAGATGGTGCAACATCTACAAATATGGGATTATTTATGTCTCTCTGGGACCATGGAAGGTCGGACTATTGAGTATGTGGATCAGCAACACGAACATTTCACTGACCCATTAATTGTCCGAAATGCTCATTATCAACTTCCCACAGTAAGTAAATTAATTGCGCGAAGTAAAAATAAATATGACAATTTGTATATTTTCCTTCGTTTTTTTTTTTAACACCAGATATGTATTTCAATCATTATCGGTTGTAAACTTTAATTATATGATCAGGGTGGTGCCATTTTTAATACAGAAAACCTATTTCTAGACTAGATAGAGAAAAACCGACTAAGGTGTCAGAAGATAGATTTTTGAGAAACTTTTATTGGTAAAAACTGCATTGCAAAATCTTGAATAGTTGCCGAGATACATGGCGTTTCTCGATTTTCTGTCATTTTTAAAACGCGCTGTAATTTCTTTATTTATCAAAATAATTTATTTTTGTTATTACAGCCAACGTAATTAAAAAATTGAAAACGCAATATCTCTCTTAATTTGAAACATAAATAGTTATAATTACATATTGTAAACAGCGAAGAAAGAATATTTTGTTTAGACCATAGCCGACATTGATGTCCATATAAGAAAGTATAACGTTATGTTATTTCTCAAAAATCGTGATATGTAGAAAAAAATCTAAATATAACATTGGATTTTGAAAAAAAGTGCTTTAAGAATGTTTTTACTGAAATAAATTATTTTGATAAATAAAGAAGTTACAGCGGTTTTTGAAAATGACAGTAAATCGAGTAACGTCCAGTATCTCGGCAACGATTCAATATTTTGTAATGCAGTTTTTACCAATAAACCTTTCTCAAAAATCGATCTCCTGGTACCTTAGTGGCCTTTCTCTATCTAGTCTGGAATTCTCTGTTAAAACCATCCAAATGGCACCACCCTGTACATATGAATAAAAGTACAAACTTACTTGTATAATTTTCTTCACTTGTGACGAAAATCCCGATTGCTGAAATTGATCGCACGTTTCAGTCGTACGCAATTGTCAACAGTAATTGCACAAATGAATTAAAAATAATCGGTAACAAGTTTGCACGATTTCGACAAATGAAGGCATATTGCTTGGCAACAGGCCCGAGCCTATAAACAAAGTAAATAAATTTTTCATTACTTAAATGAAACTTCGCGTAACCCAAATTAAATTATACTTATTTTAATATTTTAGTACGCTGGATATGGCACTACGTTTAAGCAAGATGCTTTGGATAAATACGAATATCCAAATGGGTCTGAATGGAGGAACATGTTCTCCAATGGATTATATGAAGATCCACGTCAAAGAAGGCTGTCCACGAAATGAAAATGGCTTCTTGAAAAAAAAAAAATGAAATACACTCGATCTTTATTAAAATTAAAGTATTACACTTTATTCAATTTCTCAGCTGAAATGTAGATTTATACATAAAGTTAGGGGTGGTAAAATATTGTTTTTTAACTGGTATATAACAGTATTAATAAACTATCAAAAAGAAATATGTTCTTTCATTTTAGACCAATTCTCAATCGCTCTGGAACGGGCCGGGAAGAAGAACGGAAAGGGATCGTATATAGAAAGGCCCCTTCCCGGGCGATTGTGTAAATCCTATGATTCATCTTTTCCGTCATAAAAAAATAATTAGAAAATTAAAGTGTTTCCTGTTTTCGAGCGATTGAGAATCGACCCTTTGAGATGAAATTTGAAAATTATCTAAAAAAATACTTACAAATAACAAGACGTTCTTAGCAGCTTGTACTCCCAATGAACCATTGATGAAAGGCTGTTGTTGTGCCGGACAGATTTTGATTAATTTATAAACAATCTCGCTGTTTAAAGTGGCGCCATAGATAGTAATTTTTATTGTCAACTTTATATCAATAAATATTCTAGATTGAAAAGTAATTTTTTTTGTTTATGAATTATATGTTGCCAGCAATTTCCATCGTCGCCTTGTTATTTAATTTAAATTTAAGTTTGTGTGAAACATTTAGAACTCAGTATTTTTATAATCTAAAATGCCTAAAACATTGCAAATTCGAGTACAAAGATGTGTTGGATTTCTTGTGCGATATTTCGAAAAGAAAAGGGACACCCGGGGGCCATTATTAATATGAATAATAGAAGTAAATTGCCTTCTTTAAGATAAATTAATGACTTATAAGTAACTTAATAAGCACTGTAAATAAAAGACAGTCTTCAACTACGGAACTATGTCTTTTGAATGGAACAGAATTATTGCCATTTATTATGTCATAGTTTATGCAACACAAACAGCCACAAATTGCTACTTGTGTTGCCTATATTAGGTGATATTTATGACATAGAGGTAGAATAACATAAAATATATTCGTTATTTGTTTATTTAATAAGTATTTTAAATTATAGAGATCAAGTTAAAAACTTAATATTTATTATTATTCGAATGTGTTTTCAATGTCTATTATCAGTGGCGTTGATTTTTTTTCAGAAAGAAATGGGACACATATATCTAGAAGATATTAATAAAAATTTTGAAAATTTATTAGTTTAACTATTTAGAAAATATCAAAACAATTGATTATAGTTTAGAACTAATAATTTATTAATAATGTATAATAATATATTAATAAAGTAACATTTTAAATAACATACATCAATTATATTCTTCATAATTGCATTCTATATGTACAACAAATAACTTTCAACACAGAAAAGAAAATCAATAATCGTTACATTAAAAAAGACGAATGGTCTTCACAATTCCTACATTAAGAAAATTAAATAATTAAAAACTCGTTGTACTTGTTCGTTTTGTTTTTTGCATTTTACAGAAACAACACTAATGAATAATTTCATATAAAATATAAAGCTTTCATTTGCATATTATATCTCTTATTTCGCATAAAAAATCTATGAATGCATTTTCAATTATTTCGTTCGTAATTTCACTTCAATAAACAATTATTCTAAGTATTGTCAATAGGTGGCGTGTCACAATACGAACTATCTATATTATACTTTATCATTTATTTAGTTTGAAACATCATTCCAATCATAGATGTTGATTTATATTCATCTAACTCTATAATTCCAATATATAGTTTTTCTATGTTTAGTCAATATATGGCGGGTAAGGTCGATTCATGATCTCCCGGAAACGAGAATGGAACGGAATTGGAAAAGATGAATCATATGTGAATCGATTCACAATTGCCCGAGAATGAGCCTTACGGACTTTCGGTATTCTATTTATTTCTTTAATAATTCTTATTTAGCAATATGCTATACAACAACAAAGAATTATATATATCTATGTTTCTATTCACTTTCCCGGGCGGTTGTGAAAAAGATGATTGATTCGATTTACGTGTATTCATTTTCAATCGCCAATACGCCCCCTTATATCTTTTCGATATACGATTCGTTACGTTTCGAGGCCATTGAAAGTCCTTTCCCGGGCGATTATGATCACCCTTATGATATCGAAACATCTATGTCATAGAAAAATTATATATCTATGTAGTGCATCATCAATTATTTCATTGGTAACTTCACTCCAATGTGCTCCACGAATTTTCCAACGTACATTTTCAAATCTGACGTTTGTGTTTATTGTGTACATTAAATAAAAAGTGTGTAAGCTTACGTTTCTTGTACAATTTCCACGAAAAACCAAGCTCGATTGCAAGGACGTGATGGAGGAAAAATGCATCTCGTTCACACATGTACAAAAACTCGGTTCGTAAATCAGTTAAAGTGTTCACCTTTCTTGTTCGAGCTGGTGTTTATTTTAGGGCACAACATTCAAGAAATCCGTGAAAGGGCCTTATTTAATATCATATCGAAGTTAGAGCGGGGTTTTCTTTATGATAATGAGCTCGCGAGGAGCAAGGAATTACTGTTGAAGCTATTCGAGTGGTTCAAGTTCGACGAGGTGAAACATGAGAACGTCGTTTTGGATCTTATAAAATGCATTTTAAAGGTGATAAAAAATTTATAGTAAATTAAATTCTTCGCCAGGCAGAAATTATTAATAATGTATTAATATTTAATGACTCTAGTAAGTTATGCATCATTATTCTCTTTTTAGACTGAAAGTGGAGCCATGTTAATAAGCCTATTCGGTGCTAAGGAATTGAAGCATGAGATTTTGGAAATTAAAAAAGCTTTATCCAGTGATTACCATATAAAAATCGAGGAAATTTTGAATTTGTTGGATGTCGACGAATCTTCAGATTCGACAAACTATATTGTTCCACCTTTACAATCCGACCTTCCCTTAAGTTACAGAAGTGATGATTCTCTCCAATACAATGTGGTTGAATCAACTGCTACACCAATAGATGTTTATGCCAGGGCTAGTGCTTCTACACAAGCAAAAAGCAAGTGAGTTATTAACTTAATTATTGAAAATGTGTTATTAGAAATAAATAATAATATACTATTAAATGAAAGATTGAGTCTCTCTTCTTCACAAAAAAAAATGTGAAGAAAGGAGACTCAGTCTTTCATTTAATAGTTTAGTTCATCTTCACATAACTGAAACAATCATTAAAGTGAATAATAATATATTTTTATTCCATACAATTAAAAGATTTATTTATATTATATGATTTTGTTGTTATACATAAACATGTTGTTTTGGAACTGACTATCGACCAGAGTTCTTTAAGCAGAAATATATATTCAATGAGCTTTTCTACCCATATTGGTGTAGGGTACGCAGAAATAAATAATTTTTAAAATAAATATGAATAGATTATTTAAAATCAACCAATAAAACAAATAAAACACAGATTAGATTGAATAACTTTGAACTTTGACCAAGTTAATAAACTCTCTTCTAAAGTTGATACTGTACATTCCTGATAGAACTGAATATTATATATTTAATTATGTATTATCAAGTTAACAAGTCCAACTTTAGAACAGAGTTTCTAAAGTTGATGCCTATTGCGCTAAACCAAAAATAGAACCAGATACTCAAATTTTATGACAAAAAAAGATACTTGTTATGTTCCTATCAGTTTCTTCATTAATTTAATAATGATTTGTAATGACTGAAACATGTGCCAGAAAACTGAAAATAAATTCTTAGAACATAAGTGTTTTTCTACACTAAATGTAAAGTGTTTTTTATTGTTATGTTTTAGTGTTAGCAGAACAGTTACAAACTATTCACTTTTGACTCATCTAACACTTGGTGAAACATTGGTCGCGTTCAGGGAATTTTTAGACATGTAGCGCAAAGCGCTTGATGTTCCCTGAACACACTTTCGATCTTAAGGACGTTCACGAAAATATGGCGGTTTTGTTTACAGCTGCACGGCTTAAAAAGCGATCAAGTGGAAAAAATATATGCTTTACTGCTTGATAAAGCGGTACAGCGCCACACATGAAGCGGTACCGTTCAGCGAAACCGCTTTCGTAAAGCGCTTAAGCGCTACAATTCCCTGAACGCGACCGTAGTTAGCAATGTGTAAAGGTTTTTCCTTAAATAAACACTTAGTTATTGTTTTATATATTTTTTTATTGTGAAATCTTAACCAAGTGTTTATTTAAATAAAAATCTTTATACACAGCACAGTTACGTATAAATTAAATTCAATTTGTGAAGTTTATTTCTTTAAAAGTCCCAGAAAAAATAGACTTCATGCACATTTTATGTCATTTGTTTATAACTAAGTTAACAATCCATATGAGACCCAATTTGTAAAATGATGTGTCGAAAACGTATCGGTTAGAAGTAGATTCGATCAATTCAGTTCTGACAGAATTATTTTCCTCCTCAAAAATCGGATTAATAACTTTTTAATAAATGTTTCTTACCTCAGGTTAAATGAGAAATTAATTCAACATATTTTTTTATTGCTATTCGTTTTTTTTTATTTTGTTGTTAAGAAATGAGAAAAAAAGTATAGACACACCTGCAACAAGCCGGCCGACGAGTATAGTTTTCTACACCCTGCCGTGGCAGTCCCTCATTGCACCTGATCGGCACGTTTTGGAATCAGTGGAAGACGCCTTGCGGAACCCGACAGATCCGTCCAGTTTGCTGAATTCCTGTGATTTCTTTATTAATATCTTGTTGCATGATTTTCCGGCTGAGGTTTTCCTACAGAGACCATCGATAATTAAGGTGAAGTATATATTATATTGCTTACAGTATTATTATCTAAATTAAATTATAAGATTGAGTTATCTCTTTTCAAGGAAAAATAATAAATTTAAATTGTTTGCACATAATATGACAGAGTCTTATATAAATTATATTGCTTACAGTATTATTATCTAAATTGAATTATAAGATTGAATTATCTCTTTTCGAGGAATAATAATAAATTTAAATTGTTTGCATGTAACATGACAGTCTGTTAGAACTTGCATTAACAAAAATCTAAATTTCATGGTCATTATGCTACCTTACAATAAAGAATATTCAGAGAGAATAAATAGTGTTGAGGTGCTGATTACTTTACTTCAGGCCCTCCCCTATTGGAAAATAGGTAAAGGTGGTCTTGACTGAGCACTACAAGAATTAAAAAAAAACATCGAATTGTAAGGATACATTTGTAATTGTAAAATTTTGATTATGAGAAATTTTGAATGATGACAATGTTTTCAATTGTTCCATCTCACTGTTATACATCCACTAACAATCAGTTTCTGATCATTCTATGTTCACAGTTATTTATAATCTTTGTATGTTGAGGACAATTATTAACTTACAATGCATAATCAGAATTCACAATGCAGAGTTTCAAACTTGTATGTGATATGGATTGATTTTAGAACAAAAGAGTGAATTATTTTTCAGAAGAATCTTCTATCTTTCAGAACATAGAACCATATAATGTTCTGAAACTTAGATTCTTCTGAAAAATAATGCCCTTTTGTTATTATAACCTTTTTTGTGTGAACTGTGTTGTTTTATTTTATCACCACAGAAAGTTAAATGAAATAAAAATGCTAATTATATTGGTTCATTTGCTTGTGATTTTTTTATTTATTAATTTTTATATTTATTTATTTAAATTTTATATTGGCTAAAATGGTTTAGCTGAACTACCTTAAAATATTGGCAGGCACACTAATACGAATTATAATTAGTGTACATTTAATTATAAGTCGTATTATTTTGCTTTGTTAACTTCAAGCTGATCAACCCCAGCTGGGGGTCCAAATAAGAAAGGTCAACAGTTATATGACAGAAACTAAAGCTGGTAAAATTTGTTAATACAATAGTTTAGAAACTACTTGAAATAATTTTTAAGTTTAATAATGCAATGAGCATTCGAAAACTCATCATGCTTCCAAAAAAGAAGTTTTGAACTTTTTTTGGGATAATCATAGTATTATGATTTCTAGTATTTATTACACCCTCTATCAGATGACATGAATTATTTCCAGCATTTTTATAGCCCATTGAATTGACATTTTATTTTTTCTTGAAGGGTCATTTTGTATGTGATGAGAAATAAATATGAATTGAATTCTTCTTGGAATAGGTAGAATTGTGTATTAAGGCTGGCGTTTACTAGAAAAAGCCATTGACAGATTTTAATAGCGAACTAATTGAGAAATATGTAGAACACTGTAGTTTGGTTTTCTTATTTGATTTACATATGTGTGATAACCGACGCTGACGAGTTCTATTTTTTTATTGAATTGAATGAAAATGCTGTTTGTTATTTTTTAGTGTATAATGAGACAGTGCATAAATATATTTGATGAATTTTGTCGTATCATCGAAAGAATTGCTCAATGGATGTTATAATGTTTTTATTCATTTTTAGATGCAAATTTAGAAATCACAGAATAATTGCAATGCACAAAGTGGCATATGTACATAGATTATTACATAAAACCTACTAGAACTTTGACTGTATATGTAATGAAGCTTGATTTTTCAAACTTAAATATTTTCATACTTACATTTATTCTGATTATACCTAAAGTCGTTATTAACTTCCTAATTTTAAATTTTGATTTCTAAAATTATTTCCACTTTATACAGGGTGTCCCAAATACTATAAAAATATCAAAGTTGTATTTTCTTTAAATGGAACACCTTATATATTATTATATTTTTAGATTCTATGTTCAAAATAACTATTGTTTTTATTAAGGTTGTTAGTACCTAAACCTAACGGTTTTTGAAATAATTGGAATTTTGTTAAAATCTAACCTAATTTTCAAATGTCAACCATTTGAAAAGTATTTAGGTTATGTATACTAAATTTTCAGGTATACTTAGCAATAGATCATATTTTATTTTTTAATTAAAAAACCTTTAAATATGTACAAAGTGAATAAAAAAATAAAACTCACTAAATAAGATCATTAAGTTGGTCAAACTTTTTTTTTTCAAATGGAATACTATATATTTTAACATTCTATTAAATGAACATTATAATTATCTATTAAAAGTTTCCTATACCTCCAACCTCTAAGTTGAGGTGATTTACAAAATGTCAAATAGTTTATCTAATCTGTCACTTCAATTTTTCAAACTCGTGTTTTGCTGTCATTATATTATTTTGAATTTGTATGAATTGTATCATTATTATTTGAATGTAGGTACTGTAATACTTGTTAATTGTTGAGGCTTCAACTTTGTTATACATTGTAATTCAATTGTAACAAATGAAACACTTTTTTACTTTGTTTGTATAACTCGGATTAATTTTATTATTGAGTATAGTTTCGACAACCTTAACGTGTCATTATCAAAACAAAAGTGTAACTGTAATACTTACTCAAAATATTTTTCAAAATAGAAGGGTTTTGATATATTTGTAATGTTTGAACAATGTTATCAAGAGACCTTATTAACCAACTGAAACAATACATATAATGAATCTCACACTAAATGTCAAAAATTTAACACTGAAAACCCAAATAGCAAAAAAAAAAATTATAAAATGAAATAATCATTATTTCCTTTCCTACTGTTTTTCTTTATATGTCTTTTTCTTTTGCTCTTTCTAGCTTTTTCATGATCTTTTATGGTCGAGCCCCTCATCTCGGATAACCACATCGATATTGACCTGCTTAAATAAATTCACGAAAGCATTAAAAACAAGGATTTTACACCACAGTGACCCGTGTACATTTGAAATACAGAATATTGTAAGTGTTTTTCATATATGTAAGGATGTTTTCAATTTTTTTTTTTTGTAGAAATTTTTTTCAGCTCCAGAGAGTCCTGTGTCAGACAATTACTATGTCCAACCTAGAGAAACAGTTAGGGAGCAATCAGAGGAAACTGTTTTTCTAATGAAGAAACAAATGAATTTACCTCAGTACTGTTTGAATACAATAATTTCGGTTTTTGATTATTTGTATATACCTCCTGGTGCTGGGGATGGATTTAAACGGAAGAAATGTCAAGTATGTTTTAAGCCTGCAATAAATTTTGTTAATTCTTAAAAGCCACTCAGTAAACATTATATCATAATTCTAGAATGCATTTTGTGTGCTCTGCATATATATAAAATTAAGAAAAAACAAAAGCTTTCATCATAAAAAAAAATAATTGAATTCAATAGATTCATATTTTGATAGATAATAAAAAAGTGTTTTCTTCAATAACATTTCATGCAAATGAGGGTGTATGCTGTGGAGAAAATATTTTCGGACATATTAATACAATTTGACCACAAATATATATATTTTGTCTGTGATTTCATTAAAATCTACCAATTAAAAAAAAAATACTGTTGGTTTTGAAAAGTGTTTAAAGTGTTACTGAGATATTTTATCCCTTGACCTGTATTCACTTTGTGAAGATGTTTTAGGTGGTTTTAAGTTTTTGGGAGTGCATTGTCAAGATATTATATATTCAAAAGAAAATTATTTTTTAAACACTTGAATCCCCCTTTCCAAAAAATCTATGTTTTTTATTTTATACACTACCATTTTTCTATAATTAATTTTGACTACACATTAACATTCTCAATCTAAAAAAATATAATTTTAACAGTATAAAATAATCTTTAAGTTTATTTAAATATTGATCGATTGATATGGCATTTAGTTGTTGAAAAACCGTATTCACTTTTAGTATAAACTTTATTGATTTTTGAATTGTTTTTACTTTAACACTACAATTCTTTCCAAATTCTTGCTTGTTTTTTTAGGTGATCACCTATGAAACAATTTTAGTGTTTAACATAATTTTCAAAATCAAATTTTTTTGTTTTCTTTTTGTAACGACATGCTAAAGTTGTCGAAACTAGAGCCAACAATAATCAATCCAACTCTTGTATGAAAAGTGTTTAATTTGTTAAAATTGAATTGCAATGTATAACAAAGTAGAGACCTCAAAAATTAGTTCCTTAAAAATATTTCCTACAAAAGAATTCTAACATTGATCTGTAGCCTTAAATTTGCAAGATTTAATTTATTCGAATTTACTAACTGATTTCAGGTAGGAATCAACATGTCTCTATCCCTTCTTGCAGACTGCATCGAGCTGCTAAGCATGTGTGTTGGAAGGGGTCTGTGGAATGAAGGTGATAATGAAATTGTTAAAGTTAATCTTGCAAAACTCAATGACGTTTTCACAAAATTCGGAGAAGTGTTGGAGCATTTTCGGTAAGAATAAATGGATAATCGGAGCTATTCTGTAAGAGAAATATTAAGTTTAACATGTACGTTATTTTTTATCATCACAGTCTAAGCATTATTCATAGAATGTGAATTTAATTAATAATGTAGTCATTAAACTTAACATTGCCCATATGGAATAGCCCCCAATTTCTGGTTTCTTCAAAATGACTTGAGAGGTGGATTTGACGAGCTTGACTTAGACTCACTATGTCCAACCTAGAGAAACAGTTAGGGAGCAATCAGAGGAAACTGTTTTTCTAATGAAGAAACAAATGAATTTACCTCAGTACTGTTTGAATACAATAATTTCGGTTTTTGATTATTTGTATATACCTCCTGGTGCTGGGGATGGATGCTTAAGATAAAATGGATCTATATTGCACCAAGGCTTCATAAAATGCGTCTTAGCTGGGCTCTAAAGAGACCTGGTAACACCGCCGTTATTCAGAAAGAGGCTTTCTGATTGTTTCATATTCCTCATTATTATATCTTCTGAAAAAAGTTAATCTACAAAACAAATGTCACTTTTCCTGGTACAGATTATTTTAAAGATTGAAAACGGCATCCCAAGCTATGCCTGAATACTGTGACAGTTCATCTTGGTGTAACAAAATTAGCTGTGCTTGAGATCTAAATACAATGATATTTCACCTCGTTATTACTTGTTATTAATAAATGAGATATAAATACAATGACGTTCCACCTCGTTATTACTAGTTATTAATAAATGCGAATTTATAATTAATTATTAAAATTTAAAAAAAAATGGGCAATAAGGGATTAGCATTATATTGTCGCGAAGGCTTGGAGATCACAAAGGCCATAAAACGTGATTAACTACAATGAAGACTTTTGGAGTTCCCCGCTACTCAATGACCTTATTGTCTAATAAAATATTCCATAGTTTTAAAATAATAAAAATAAGGCTTATATATCATATGTATATAATTATTGTAAAAATTATTATCGGCATTAAGCCGAAACTAGCTGAAGTTAAAATAAACATAAGTAAAACAAAACCAAGTGAATTTATGGTTTTAATATTTAGACATTGGTAGTTCATATTGTATGAAATAAATATGAATAAATTATTAAAAAATCAACCAATAAAACACGGATTAGATTGAATAACTTTAATTATTCATATTTATTTCATACAAGTGAATTTAATTTAGAAGTTTATTTCAATATTGATTATTAATTTTAATTCAAAATGATTCATTTAATAATATTTGATTACTGCATTACTCAATTTTGTCTAACTCTAAATTAAACCAAATTTTCATGAATTTTTCTATAAAGTAAAATTTCAAATATTTAAACAGAATAAGCTGAGTTTGGAGTCTCAAGACATATTTTGATATATATCATTTCAACTTCATGCAAAAGAATAAATTGAACTTAAATCTCAAGACATAACTTCAGATCTAAAAATGTATTCTTAGAAAAACTGGGACTTACTTTTAGTTTCTCTAATGTGACTTGACAGTTAGATTTGTCAAGTTCGACTCAAGTCCAAGTCTTGCTTAAGATAGATTTGAATTGCAACAAGGCTTTACGGAGTATGACGTTACTGGGCTTGAATAAATTGGACAACAAAGCCATTTTAAGCAAAAGTGACTTTCTGAATGGCTGTAGTATTAAATTTTCGACATACGTTGTATGAAAAGAGATAACCTACAAATCAAATGTCACTTTTTCTTATACACACTTTTTTAAAGAGTGTGAGTGCTCAAAAACGGCATATCAAGCTCTGCCTGAATACAATGACATTTCACCTTGGCGCAACAAAATAAGCTGAGCTTAGGCCTCGAGACACAACTTGAGATCTGAATACAATGACGTTTCACCTTGTTGTAATAGAATAAGCCAAGCTAGGGGTCTCAAGATAATATAAATACAATGACTTTTCACCTTTGTATAACAGAATAAGCTGAGCTTGATTTTCAAGACACAATTTGAGATCTAAATATGTCTTGTTAGAGAAATCGGGCTTTACTCCCAGTTTCTCTGATGTGACTTGAGAGGTAGATTTGTTAAGTTCGACTCAGGTCGAAGTCTAACTTAAGACGGATTTGCGTTGTTACAAGGCTTTAAGAAGTGACCCTCGACTGGGTTGAATATCTCTGCCAACTCTGCTGTTTTTTTGCAAAACGGCTTTCTGATTGGCTGCATTAAATTTCCAACAATTATATTGCTTGGAACAAGATAACCTTCCACTCTTTTAATGCAGGTTATGTTTCATAGACACCTCACACTGAGAAGTAGAGAGGAACATATAACGAAGCTATATAAGACTAAATAAATAAAATGTTTCATAGCTTGACCCAATGACTATATACTGTAGAGTATATAGACCACTCAAGAATAGCGTCTCAAGCTCTGCTTGAATAAAATGATATTTAACTATGGTACAACTAATCTGAAATAGAAATCTGAATATGTCTTGAGATATGTTGAAGAAACCAGCCGTTTGTTTATTATTTTAGAACTTAATGAACCAACAGTTATAAGTAGTGATGGACAAAATCGATTATTTCAATAATCGAAATAATGAAATAAGCGATTATTTTGGATAATCAAAAGTTGATTTTATCATTTGTAGCAAATCCATGATTGAAAATTCATACATAGTTATTACAATTACTATTTATATAACTAATTGAGGTATTTCTACATTAAACTTTCATTATGTTTTGAATTTTCAAATTAATCAATTGTTTAAATACTTAATTTTGCTTATCACTTTTTTAAAGATATTGGAACACCATACTAAAGTATTCATTTTGTTTTTCTACACAGACTTGAAGTAATGTCGAGTGATTGGCAGGATGAGATCAGAATGGTGCATATTTTTCTGCTCTGTTCATTTTGCGAGTTGTTCAATCAAATTGTTCCGGAGAGGGGGAACTGTAATGCCCTTCTGCCCAAGAGTTTAAAGGATACAATTTCGAATTGCCTGATGGATCCAACTTTTTCCCGACTGTTTCCTAAATATCATGAAAACTTGGTTTACATTGTGAAGGTAAAGCAAAGATAAATATTTATATATTTACAAGAGTTTTAGGGCGTATTGACTTTACTGTATGATATATTGTTTAAAATTCAAATGAATCTTGTCTTTCATTTTATTCTTTTGTATTTTAGGCTCCTATCAATAACTTATTTCATTAGTCACAACTTGCATACAATTTTTTTTACATGTAAAATCTCTATGCACCACGTTAACATCCAGTATATGCATATATATATATATTATCAAAGCTAAATAAGCAATAGATGGCGCTCGGAGCACTATAATTTATATAAATCAAATTCTCTTTAGTTTCTGAATTAAACTATGGAGTAGTCTTTTCTATTAATCTTCTGCAAATATTGGTAACAATTTACTGTTTATTAATAAACGCGAATTTATACTTCTTCAAAATAATTCATATAATATGATAATAAAAATCGCTTCTAAACTTTTTTTGTACAACACTTTATATATATATAAATCTTTATTGGCAGATTATTTTTAACAAAGTAATAATAATAAATAAATACAATAAATAACTAACATAAAAATAAATTCTTCTGCCAATTGGCTATCGACCGTTGGTCTTTCCGCCTCAACAGTTTATTTAACAGAAGTGATATATAATACAAAGTTTAGAAGTGTTTTTTATCGTCATATTTAAACATGTATAACGAAGTAGAAGCCTCCACAATTGAAAATTCATATAATATTACTTAATTACTAACTTTACTCCATTTTGTCTAACTGTATTAAAGCAAATTCTCATGAAATTTTCATTAAAGTAAATTTTCAAATATTTAAACAGAAGCTTTACTTCTTTAATAAACTTGTACTTTTCGTATATTTCTCTTTTTTTTCTAAATAAATAGGTTTAATCATAACAAGATTTCTGGCTTTATTATGTTTTTGTTGGATTGAAATATAATTGTTTCTTTTTAGAGGTTTATAGGATCATATGAAATAAACTCTTTCAGAAAATACGAGCAAGTGCAGGATATTTGCAAAAGCATGTCGGCTACGATTATTTTAATGAGGAACTGGAAATCCTCGCCCACCATTACGAATATCGGTTTGGCCAAACAAGCCGTTTTATCACTGGAGTTGCACAAATGCTTTGGAATTTTGAACTGCTTCATCGAACTTTGCGCTAATAAATTGAGTATGCACAGTTTTGAAGAGGAAGTATTAGATGATATAGATTGTAAGTTTTTTTAACACTTCATTTTTATATATAATAAATAAAGAATGTTTTATTTATATTTATAAATTGTTTTGTATGTTTAGAAATCACACTATTTAAAAGTTTGTAAAATTCGATTAATTGAATTATATTTGTGATAAGTAATGAAGTAGAAGGATTTACAATTACTGAATTAATTGAAAAATGTGCATCTATTCCTTATTTCAGACTTCATCGTGAGTGCATTGTCACACAAATGCGAAGACATAAAATTAGAAGCCTACAAATTATGCCAGAAAAAGGTGACTTCCACAATAGGGGCTAAACTGAATGTATCAAAATCAAGCGCACCGGGAAGTCAAATATTGTTTTTGTTACGGGAGAAAGTCTTGAAGGAGATTATACTCTATGGAATGTGTGACAAAAATATTGATGTAAGTTAATACAATATATGTATATATTTAATGACCCTTTTTACCCATATGGGAGTAGGATTAAGTTAATACAAACTTTTCTCAAAAATTAAAACATACATTGTTTTACTTTCAATTTTTTTTTAATAATCACAATGAAATGTGATTGAAAATACAGCGACGATTTTATTTCAATGAACAGAATTAAATCAATTTAATTAAATAAATAAATAAGCGTACCATCCCGACTGTGAACTCAGATGGAAACGACTGAGCTCAGGGATTTATTTAATTATATTAAATAAAAATGATTTGAAATTTAAAATTACGTACTTACGTAGCGTAAGTCAAAACTGGGACTTTTGACTGTGGAAATAAGTTATTATTTTCAAATCATTTTTATTTAATATATTTAAATAACTGTGACCAAGTGGATCAATACTCTTTTCTATTTATATTTATTTAACTGATTTGATTAATAGTTTTAATATTTAAACATTGGTTGTTCATATTGTACAAAATAAATATGAATAGATTATTAAAAATTAACCAATAAAACAATTATACACAGATTAGATTGAATAACTTTAAATTCCCGATTAGTTTCAGGTTATTAGCCCATTTTCAAGAGAATTTAATTTTAAATTCTCAATCTAATCTTTGTTTTATTGGCTGATTGTTAATAATCTATTCATATTTATTTTAATTGACTTAATTAAGTTTGATGATGACAATATTTTAATGATTTCTAAAATATACTGCTAATCTACTATATAAAAAAATGTTTTCACAAATAACATGCTTTGAAATTAAAATAATATTTAATATTAATTTAACATTCATGCAACTTCATTATGTGCATTTTACTCACTGACTATTGATGTAGATTGTTTTTTAAATTAAATACAGTGATAAATTCAATCAAATAAAATCCTCACTGTATAAGTTTAACTTGTATTTATAGGTTCAAAATTACGCAGAAGATATCCTGCTTCACATTATGAAGTGCAAGATCCTCGTTCCTGATGAAGTTTGGAATCAAGTGATGGTGGCAATGATTCCTGTTATGCCTCTGCTCATTTGCCATGTCAACAAATCCACTTTGGGTAGGACTATTTTGAGTGTTCTGGATCCAGACAGAAGTGCCAGCTTGAATATTCCAACTTGTGAAGTATGATTTAAATTAAAAACTAGCTATTATTGAGTATCTCATAGAGAGCAGGGCTGTGGAGTCGTTGGATTCATCAATCGACTTTGACTTCTTTACTGAAAAAAAATTGATCGTACTAAATAATTAAAGAAAAGAGGTCAATGGTTACTGCAATTGACTTTAAGTCCTTTACTGAAAAAAAAAAAACAATTAACTCTAATTATATAATAAATTAAAGACGACTCAAGCGCCACCTTTTGCCTAATAATTACATAATTAAAAAAAGAAGAGTCACCTTAATTTTAATATAAACTGAATAATTTAACTTATTCTTAATTATTATTAATTCATAATGGCTTGTTTGTGGTCTTGGTGGGCGTAATGTTCCTTAGCTGCCCAACACCTAGAATCCTTATGTATTTGTAGTCTGAGTAGTCGCTGATTTTCAACTTCATGGTTCCGAGTCAAACTACAAAATCTCCAACTTCAGACTAATTTTCGAAACCCTGACAAAGACAACAATTAAATATGAGTAACAACTGATTTCAATGTTTAATAAGTAGTAGCTACAATCAATAATTAGGTGTAAGAATCAGTTACTAATTATACTTACAGATATTAGTAAACTAGTTCAATCTAGTTAATACTTTTAATCACACACAATGTATAATATGGGGTTATCTTAAAATAAAGGACATTCTTTAAATTTTTGTATAATTTTAAGAAATTGAGTTAGCAGCATATATTAATAATGATAGAAACATAGCTGAGGAGGAAATAGATTATAGGCTTAATGTGCACTGTTTAGTACTCATTGCATTTGAAATGTAGCGCCAAAGTCATTATTTATCGCTACCAACTGTAAAAACATCATAAGTATAATAATTATAGAAATAATCAAAATTGTTGTAAATACATATAATTATAGATTTAAAAAGAAACCTTTGCATACATTAAATTCCAATTTATGATTCGATCAAATTAATGGCTGCATTCAGTGTACACAATCGGTGGAACGGAGATCAATAATTTAATGCATGAAGATTTTTTTTTTTAAATCAACGTAAATGCACTGCCATCGATGTTGATAGTCGTAAAACGGGATTAATACCTACCTTTTTTTTTGTTATTGATAATGAGCACTTTGTGTCTTGAAATGTACAATTAACGTGTTAAGTATGCTCAACCTCCCAAAAAATCTCCTACACACCGTAAATAACTTTTTAACAAATAAATCACTAATCATAAAAATTCAAAATAATTCTTTACCGTACATTTCACACCGAACAAAGTGTGCCTCGAGGTTCACCATTATCACCACTACTGTACAACATTGTAGAAAAAGGATTTATTCACTTAGTCACATTTGGACATATTGGACATTTGTTTAAGTATTTTCGTAACATAAGTCATAATGTCACAGTACCTAAAGGGAAAATAATTTATTAATTAATTATTTTAAAATTCTTTTTATATAATTTAATGTATAACGTATTCTGCAGCAACCTCTATAACCTCAACCCCACTTACTCCTGCATCCTACAATACACCGACGACACAGCCCTCATAGTCCACCAACCTAACCTACTCAAAGCGCTTCAGACATTACAAACTCTTATCGACTCAATGGAACTCTGGTTCGCTAAATAGAGAATCAAAATCAACCCTAATAAATCACAACTTCTTATTCCCTACCATCGTAAAAACCTATGCCGTAACATATACATCCAAAACACTACCATTCTCGCCTCTTATCATTAAATACCTCGACATAATAATGGACCAGAAATTAAACTTCAAAAAACACTGCCACTATATAAAAAAAATAACCACAAGGGCCAAGCATTTTCGGTGTTTAACATATAAATAATTTGGAATTACAAACAATCTCGATTTTCGAAACATTATTTTAATTTCTTTGTAACCTGACTAATTTATTTTATTCTGTATGTGTTACTGTATGAAATGGACTCCGTAAATTAATAAATAAATATGTTTTTACAACAATTTCGATTACTTCTTATATATTTCAATGTTTCAGTGTTATTTTCATATATACATAGAAAGAACAAAGATATTTTCTATGTATTTATATATTTTCTGTGGAACAATATAGTTATTATTAATATCATATCATCCTGCAAATAAAATAATTAATTTTATTTAGGTCATCAAAGGCAACATTGAACTACTCTATTCAGAAAGCAGCCCAATTCGCGAAGAAGCCGTCTCCCGACTGTGCTGGCTTTTATCATCCGACAAAAAGAACCCCAACTTACTCCCAAGAATAAACAACCTGCACGACAAAGCCCTGAGCCTGATCTGCCAATTAACCCGCACAATCGATTACAACACCTACAAAAACAACCAACATTTTTACCAGCCCAGCGGATTGTACCAAGTGATCGAATTGCTAAACTCGGCTAATGTTGAGCCCGTCATAAGACGGTCAGCAGTCACCCAAATAAGTGTCATGACCGAGGATCCGATGCTGCATAAGACTTTTCTGCACAATGATGGGGTCAATACAATTAAGAGAATTATGATATCAGCTTTGCAGGAGGATAATTATGGGGATTATCCTGATTCTGTAATTGGGTGCATTTCTGTCTTGAAGAATGTTTGTTTGTATCACCCTGGTGTTAGACAGGAATTGTCCAATGATTTGGATGTTTATGTGTGTGTTTTAAGGGGTGAGTATCTAAAATAATTTAACAAATATTTGTGTTTCTGAATTGATCAACAAATGTTTAATCGGTCTTTCTTCTTGCTTTAAACTATTTTTTATTGCTATTATACAATAGTATTCTCTTTGGACAAAATTTGACGTTGGATAATTTCTCTATTAAACTACTTGATTTTTTTTCTATGATGAAAAAGCCTAAGCATCTTGTTGGATATGAAATTTGATCTTGGAAAATTATTTGTATAATGAAATAGCATCCTTGATGGATGGAAATTGATGTTGGACACTCTTATTTTATCAAAGAAATAATAAACAAAAATTTAACAGACAAATGTTCAATGTCAATTTCTGTCAAAAAGGATACTATTTCACCATAGCAATAATAATAATAACAGCTGTTAAACATCGTTGTACAGAAACTGATGTTGGACAATTTCTATCCAAAAAGGATGATATTTTATCATAGAAATAATAAAAATACTTATATTGACATACTATCTAGTTAAATAAATATATTGCAATGCCAGATGAAAGGAAAAACTAAAACACATAATTTAAACTATTTTACTATTTAGCTGATGATGGCAAATGCTTTGTATTAATCTTTTACATAGACAAAATGGTTATTGTTAAGTTGATAATAATTACTTAACATTATGGGCCTGCTATTGGATTCAGTTGTCATAAGAATTTATTGAATCATAGTAATAAATATGAATGAATTATTAAAAATCTACCAATTTAAATTTTTTATTCTCTTGAAAATACGATAACTCGATCTAGTAAAATATTTCAAGTAATTCATTTTAATCTGTGTTTTTTTTAATTTATTTTATAAGTATATTTTTAATAATTTATGTATTATTAATGTTTAAATATTAAAAGTATTAATCACATTAAAGTTAAAGATATTGAAATATAGATTTAAAACACATCAGTAATTATTATCCACTACATGAATTTTGTAGTGGATAATAATCAAAAATATTCTGTTAATCTTAAAATTATCCCCAATAGAAATGTTTATGTGCATAATAAGTATTCAAGATTTGTACTTTCTTAATTCATGCACTAGTGTTTTATTTTATGATTTTTTCATTCATTTAGGTATGTTCATGTTTTGTACTGAAGAGCGTGTGAAACAAGATGGAAGTGTACTTTTGTTCCTGTTGGTAAATTCAAGTTACGTCATGGGGTCTCCAATGAAGAATGATCTGTCTTTGCCCAGTTTAATTTTTAATAAATTCAAATGTCCGTTTCAATGTGGGGAGCACTGGAAAGTTAGTGATAATTCTCTGCCTCTGTTGAATGGTAAGTTGTATGTTTCCTCTCTTATTTTTAATACCAATTACAAACCTAAGGCTTTAGTGGCTAGATATTTGTCTAGGATAGTAAATATGACTAGCTTACTACACTTTTCTTTATTAATCAGTCCAAGACCCCTAGTTTGTTAAATTTAAGGAGGTTCAGTTATGGAATATATGGAAAACACATTGTAATCTATTTATCTTCAGTCTTTATTTAGAATTACTAAATGTACATTTTGGTTAAAGTGCAATTATTATGAATAGTAGAACTGGCATTAGATTACACCTGAAATGTACATTTAGTAATTGTAAGTGTATATACATTTAATAATTGTAAGTAAAGAAGAAAAAGTGATTGCAATGCATTTTGCATAAACTACAATATTATCGATTTATTTTTAACAAATTTCTCTGAACATTCCATTTTCAGCCAATTAATGAAGATATTGAATAGAATAAAGCATGCATCAATTGAATGTCTTGTTAACAATATGCATATTAGAAAGGTTGCATTGAGCTATTGGGAATGAACCATCCTTTCCAAATATTTAATCTTTGAAAAAAAAAAAAAACATAATGAATAATACTCTGTACTCAATTAGTCTTCAAATATTTTATTGGAATAAATACATTTTTTTAGAATTATTATCAGACAAATGGGCCTTAACATCACTGCAAATCCACTGGAATTTAGAATGGTTTGGTGGAATCGATGAGCTTCTTAAAATGGAAAACATCAGATACGATCGATCCATACAATTCAATGACGTCCTAAAAATGTCCAACAACAATTTACTAGCCTTAAAATCGACTTCTTTGGAATACAACGTCGAAAACCATCTGGAAGGAGTCGACAGGGCAAACAGTTCCACGGAAGTAATCAATCATCTTAATCAATTGACAATGCAAGTTTGTTTATTTTTTGTGGTATTAAATAAAAAAATGTCAGTCATATATTTTATAATTAGTGCAAAAAGCTATCTTTTGCTGCTGGAACACACTGGTCTGATGAGGTTCAAAAGACTGAAATAGACATCACTAATTATCTAAGTGCTAAATGATTTTTTAAAATTGATTCAATTTTGTTCAACCTCCAAATCGAATCAATTTTATAACATATATATTTTATTAAAAAAATTGGCTTCACTTGGCATGCAAATCAAACGTTTTTCTCTCAAATAGACCATTTGAGTCCATTTGCAATTAAAAAAATGTTTTGAGAAGATACACAGAGCCCTAAAAAGTGTCTTGTTGAGTTCTTTTTTTAAATAATCAACAAAACATGTAATTTAGAATCATTCGACCAGACTTCCTACATTTTCTGATCAAAAGTGTTAACCCTTTTTTTACAACAAGGAAATCATTCATGTAAAATTGGCATGTATAAAAAATTATGAAGATGGTTGAAATGTTTCACATTTTAGTTTAAATTAAATTAAAAGAAAATAATTTGAAAATAATTAATTAATTTATTAGATTCTTTCTAATTACTCTGCAATTAAAAACTTACGGAGTAAGTACATTGAAAATACAAATATTGAAACATCTACTTCCCAGGCAACAGCAAATATCTATTGTGTAATTCAATGTCCAGCATGGGTATTCACCTGGGAAGTAGTTGTTTCAATAGATATTTGAATTTTCATTGTACTTAAGTCTAATTGCTGAGCGGTTAGAGAATGATTAATTCATTAACTATTTTCAAATTCTCTTCTTTTAATTCATGTAAAAAATGTTAAATTTTTTTTTCTTCTTCTATAATTTAGTTGAGAATTCTATATTGAAGACTAATTAATCGGAATTTGTAAAATTCAATAAATAGAACAATGTAAATGTGATCAATGTGTTTCATTTATAATCCTCTAAAACCCTATATTAGACATTTGCAACTATACAAACATGTGATCAATGTGTTACACTTCCAAACCTCTAAAATGGAGTTTTGGAAGATTATAACATATTGATCACATGTTTGTATAGTTGCAAATGTCTAACATGGTGTTTTAGAGAATTATAATTGACTTGATTATAATTATAATTAACATTGATCACGTTTACATTGTTCTATTTATTGTATTTTGCAAATTCAGATTAGTTAATCTTTCAACGTTTCAACTGCCTGTATTAAGTTAACAAAAATATTACTGAGCTATATCTAATACCAACTCATGTTTTACATTCTTTTTGGACATAAAATAATATGGAAATCACAGATTAATCTAATGATTGTAAGCCAAAGTGTTTATCGACCATCTGAAAAAAGGCTTAAAAGACACATTCTAGAGTTCAATACACCCTTCAAATATTTTTTGGATTATAATTGGACTCAAATGGGTTTATTTCAGAACAAAATCTTTGATTTGCGTGCTAAGCCAACTCATTCAATTTTTTTTGTTTCAACATACCTTAATATTTATATTCATTAATTTCCTTCCAGATGTGTGTTTTTGTATGATTTAGTAAAGGACACGCAGAAAGATATGTTCAAATGCAGGAAGTTTTCTGAATATCCGTGGGAGAAAGGTTTCGAGAAATTCTTGAATGTTCCTCCATCGGGCTCTGAAGATAATTCTGTGCTCGAGAAAATATTGCAGTTTCTTTCGGTTCTAATTCCGATTTTTAAATATGATGGTGAGTATTTTTTTTTAACACAAACATAAATGGATAAGTTTAAAATCCATTTAAATCAAGTCACCTTTTCAACCAATCAGCACTGTATATATTGAATCATTTACACCCTAATAGTCGCAGCTTAATTCTTGAATCAATTTTATTTTTTTTAAGTTTTTTTTTCAACACAAACAAATATTGTTCATAAGTGGAACGGTTTTTTAATTCATTTCAACAAAGTCACTTCTTCCGCCAATCAAGTTTTTCCTGTACATATTAAATCATTCACAGTCTAATAATAGCAGCTTGTTCCTTGAGTGAATTTATGATTGTTTTTTTTTTCAGTAGAAACATAAATTGATAAATGAATCCGTTTTTTTTTTTAATCCATTCTGAATCAAGTTACTTTTTCAAGCAATCAGGGTTATTATCTACATGAAATATTCGATCATTCATAGTCTAATAGTTGCAGCTTAATCTTTGAATCAATTTAGGATTGTAAGATTTTTCAACACAAACAAAAATTGATAAGAGAATCAGTTTTTATTAATCCATCTGAATCAAGTAACTTTTTCAAACAATCAGTACTATTCTGTACATGAAATATTGAATCTGCGACTATTAGATTCAATATTTCATGTACAGATAGTCCTGATAGTTTGAAAAAGTGACGAATAAACCTAGGATTGTAAGCTTTTTTCAACATAAACAAAAATCGAGGAAATTTCAGTGTACAACATTGAGGTATAATTGAAATTAATTAAATATTATTGGAAAAAAAACATCTCTGATGGGATTTGAACCCATATCCCCTGATTTCTAGCCGAGTGTGTTACCAACTACACACCACAGAGACATGTGATGACAAATCTCCACTCAGTATTTCAAGTTCACTTATTTTCAATTTACACAGACATTCTTGATGGGACCAAAGACGATACACAGCCCTAAACTTTTCCCTTCTGTATTAACTAAAAAAAGTTAGTAAGTGGATTGGTTTTCTTGATACAGCTGAACAAGGCTTTTCTGTTCATGACATGTTTAATAATTCTTAAATCAATCGAGGATTGCAAGTTGCAAAAATAAAAAATGAAAAATGTTTTTTTTTAAATCATCTGATTCAAGTCACTTTTATAGCCAATAAATGCTATTCTAAACATGAAATTTTTCACAGTCTAATAATTGCAGCTTATCCTTCAATCAATCTAGGATTGGTGAATCCCGGATATGGTAATATTATTAGTCAATCCAAGGATTGTGGACAATATAATCCAGGATTATATTGACTGCTTTATAGATTTTGATGAGATCTAATAATTAATATTCTATTCCAAATCAATTTGTTTTGGTGCTATGTTTTTACTAATAATCAGGGATTGGTGAGTTTTCTAATAAACATTTAACATAGTAACAGTGTTTTACTAATGTTTATATAAACCGACACCGAAAGGTATAAGGTATTTGGAATTAAAAAAAAAAAACAGTATTTTACTATTCGAACCTGACGCATACCCCCACCCCTCCTACCATAACTTTAATAGTGTTTTCTACAATAAATCAGTGTAACTTAAATACTAAAAATTGTTTTAGAATCTTTAATTACAGAACATATATATTTACTTAACATCTAACACATATCTTTATCATTGCAGTTCGATAAATTGGCTATCGACCAACGGTCTCTCTGCTAAATTATTTCATTTATTAAATAATTGAACATTTCTTTGCATGTAATAGCCCTCAATATTACTTGTTTTTGATAAGACGTGACATTAATGTCTCACAACTTAAATTCATGGAAATCGTAGTCACAACATACCGTATCCCATGTCAGCTGAAATATCATATAATTAATTTAAAAAAATTGTAGGCATTCAGCCGTGGATAATACCCCTGCTGAAAAATAAAAACCATTACTTCCTCGACCTCCTCGAGCTTGATTGCCTTAAAGACAATGAGCTTAGATTGCTGATGCAGGCAATTTTGAATTTGGTTAAAGTAACCGCGAGGGGTGAGCAATATTATCTTAACTTCCACGGTCTCCAAAGTGAGAAGCAGGAGAATTCTTGGAACCATTTTGTCGAGGTGATCGTTGAGCATTTGCAGTTTAGCGACGCCCAACATTTTTATAATTTAGGTAAATAGTGTTAATATACATTTTTTATTTATTTATGATTAATAATAAATAAAGAAAAATTGTTCAGTAAATCTATATTTATATTATTTTAGCATATTTGGATCACATACTGTCAACATTGGTGCAACTCACGTCATCCTTCGGTTGGAGCTGCAGCCGTCCAGAAGAACCACCAAGAAAACTTATCAATCAATTGAGTACTGGACTGTGTGAGTTGATCGAGGCATTCCATTGTGGCAAAGGACCGACGGCCGCCGATTCCGTCATGGGCTTGAGCATAACCCGGCATGTCGTGCTCATTTTGAATCATGTCTTGGCTGAAATGCAACAATATAAAGTCAAAGTAATAATAGTAATAAAACAATATTTCATAATATAAAAAAAACACTTTCAACAAGGGCTTTATAAAACAAAATCCTGATATACAAACTTAAAGTGTTTTCTGCTTACACAAAATCGTTGCCCACGAAAAGTGCTGTGACATAATGCCCCAGTTTTCAAAGACTACATGTGATTCAGCACTGACATTGAGAAGTGAAATGCGCAAAATATAAGTTAGCGGTTGATTTAAAAACATAACCCGTCTACAATTATGCTGGGCGACATGAGAGAAATATATTTCATTATAGATACGACAAAACCATGACTAAAAATGGATGAGAATTCATATTCCTAAACACATAACAAGTAAATAGATTTACTAAATATTGTAAACGAGTTATTTAAAGTCCCTGGTCTTATAAAAACCAAGTGGACAAACCAGCGAGCGCAGCGAGCCTTCAACGGTATCTGAACCTTTTATGGTTCGCGGAGCTTTCTCGCGAAGCGAGCTTTCCAGAAAATGAAACTGCGCGCACCAATTGGACTGCGGGCTTCAAATTTCTGTGGACTTTTGCTTGGACTGCGGGCTTCGGTGTTTCTGTCGACATTTGGATTTCTGCGGACTTTCGGATTTCTGCGGGCTTTAGCTTGGGCCCTACCGTCTTGATGTTTCTTACCGACATAGCTGGTAGCCCTATAATTCAAGTCTTGCCTTACACTAGTTCATATTCCTAAACACATAATAAGTAAATAGATTTACTAAATATTGTAAATATTTAGCACAAACTATCATATGATTTGTTGTTTTGTCTACCATAATAGACTCACTCCCCAAGTCGGTATTATTTTCTTGTGCTCAGTCAAGTTGTTCTCATTTTTGTGCAAGCAGAAATCTCGGTGAGGCGCTGGTGCTGTAAGCAGAAAATGTTATTAGAAGTGTTTTTTTATTGTATAACAAAGTATAATGATAATTTGGTAATGAAAATCTGCATGATGGCTTGTGGCTTTTATAAACAACTTATTATTTGGAGTATAAAATCCAGTAATAAATAATGATTTATTATAAAAAAAACAAATACAAAGAGAGATTGTGTCAGTCAAGTTATAGAAAAAAAAAATATATTTTATTTTTTTTTATAACACTTTTAAGAAGTGTTATGCTATAGAAAATAAAAGAAACTTCAACAATTCAAAAAAAAAATATTTATAAGTTTCTTTATAATATAAAAATTATAAAAACTGCAATTACCAGTCACAATTCGTCATACACTGCTTCTATAAACAGTAGTGTTTTTGTTTATCTAAACTTTTCTAGTAAATTATAATGTATTCCATTCCAAAATGAGACAGACGACAGTGCAAACCAATGTTCTCAAAGGTAGCATAAGAGGATTACGGTTATGTGGGAGGTGTATAAAAACGCATAAGCATAGGCCATGTTAGGCCCCTAACACCCTTTGGGATAACAATAAATCAGTCCTCAGCACAGCCAGTCCATCTAATTGAGGTGGGCTACAAATGTCGAGGTTGGTAGATTCCTAATTGTCACCATTTCTGAATATTCTTCACCCAGTATGGACTTGAAAACTGGGCAGCATCTATGCATAAGGGGGAAATTAAAGCTGGCGTGACTTATTGCAAACACTGAAGAACATAGTACATGTAGAGTAAGAGTTTAAACTTATGAGAAACTATATCAATTTTGTTTTAACTCAAAATCCTTTCTGGCAAGAAACTAATTAGAAAGGATGGAATAAAAATTCTTATATTGGCACATTTATTTCTGTATTTAAATGGACTAAATTTTCTGTAAAAAATATTGGTTTTTATGTCAAGCAAGACTGATTTGTTCAGCAGTGGTGAAGGTGAATAAAAACTTGTGAGAATTATTATTAATTCAGCTTAAAATACATTGCAGCTTATATATCAATGTTGGTACAGTGATGTACCAGACAACATAAAGACAATAGACGTTTTTAAAAAATATAAAAGTGAAATACATAATTTCTTATTGGACTCAGAATTGTATAGCATAAACGATTTCTTTGGTGTGAATTGAGAATGTTTATTTTGTTTATTTGCTACCTGATACAATTTCATTTATGTTCCTCAGAATTATTATTTTGTAAACATTTCCTGAAATAAAGTTAATTTATTATTATTATTTAGTTGGTGATTAAGCAGAAAATTATAAAGAAAACGTTTTTAAGACATACGTTTTCATAATCCCTACATTACTAATTTATAATGAAAAATAAATGTTTAATAATCTATTAACTGCTGGGAGCAGAAAAGAAGTTTTGTTTTTTTCATTTTCAAGTTTGGTATTTTATCATTTATTGAAACTTCTGCTAGGCAATTAAAACAGACCTGAATTACACAACTAGAATATTGTGCAAAATTGTTATGAGACTTCTGCTTAATTTTATTGCACAGAAGTGTACTTTTGATGATTTACGAATCCACTAAATTGTATTTTGAATTACATGTCAAATAAACTTGATATTTATAATTTGAATGTTGTTGCCTTTAGGTACTTTAATTTAAAAACTTGCTAAAAAAGTTTATGGACTCTCAAATTGTTTAAGGGGCAATTTTTTTGTTAAATTTCGAGGTAACAAAATTATTATTAATATATCAAATATACTTCGACAAAGAAAGCGGTTGTGGAATTATATATATATATATATAATCTAAAATCCCCATCTACCATAATGGTGGTGTAGGGGTGGTTGTGGAATTATAAGTGAAAACATTAGTAAATAATACATATTCATTCAACTGCCTTCATTAAGCATTGAACTTGGGATACACTGGCCTGATGAGATCTGAGAGAGCGAAATGGCCATCATCAATTATCCAAAACTCTAGATGATGGTGGTTGAACAAAAATAAAGAAAAAAGGAATATTGATTAAAATTATCATTAATGATTTTGTATTTGTTTTACAGAATTGGGAAGAATGTTTTTTAAGAAACGATATAAATGGTGAGAGCAACATCGTCCACTTGTGCAGCCTGAAATCGAGTCGAGATGTCGTTTTGCGAGCGGGAATTTTCCACTTGCTGGCAGGGCTGGCTACTTCTCTGAAAGCGTCCGTTGAATTAATTCAAGGTATTTATTTAAAAATCAAATGAATAATAATACCTTTAGTACCCTCTAAAATTTTGCCTTCCTGGATGCACTACTCATACATTCAAAAGAAGAACATGCTATACAGGGTGAGTTTTTTTCGATGTTCTCTATGGGGATCTCAGAAACTATAAGAGATAGATTTTGTTATTAATCTGTGTGAAATTTTTTACAACTTTGTCCTTTACAGTTTTTTTCTATCTATGATAATAATAGAGATATATTGATTTCAAAAAATTGACACATTTTACTTTTTTCAAAATATCTAGTTAAAGTGTCGCTTTATTCGTCTTATAAAACTACACTTCTTTCCCCATTTAACCGTTTTTCTATCTCTTATAGTTTCCGAGATCCCCATAGAGAACATCAAAAAAAACTCACCCAGTATAAAAGATTGACTTCTGACTCAAAGAACAATGGTCGATAGCTATTATAGTATTCGTAAAAAAAATACTTGTTAATTATTGAGGCTTCTATTTTGTTATACATTGTGATTCAATTTTAATAAACGAAAGACTTCTCTACTTTGTAAATATTATGAAATAGTTAACAATAAAACAATCTGAGTTATACAAATGATAATGACATATTAAGGTTGTCGAAACTATAGTCAATAATAAAACGATCCGAGTTATACAAAGTAAAAATGTGTTTCATTTATTAAAATTGAAAAAAAAAAAATCTAATAGGTATGCAAATATTTCAATTATTTAGCTTATTAATTATTTATGCATATTTACTAATTAGAATTGAGAATCTTAACATCCAATTGTGAAATTTCCCACATTGAAATTATAAAAACATCCAAATGCCTTTGACTCAGTATGGCACAAGGGTCTCCTATATAATTTATTTTTTACTGTTTTTCCTTTCTACCATTAGATGTAAGGCTCCTATATAAATACCACTTCATAAATATTCCTCACCATCTCCTGAATCTACCTCATTGACAGTTTTCTCAAAAAATAAATCCCTCTAAATACACATTCCCACACGTGTTGTCGCGACTAGATTTACATAAAGTTTGGGGATTGGGTTTTCATATGTAATAATAATAATAATATCTCTTTATTTTCAAGGTGTCATATACATATACAAAATGAAAATTTCGTCAAAATTTACAAACTATTTTTAATATAACTTATATTTAGTTTTAATTAGGGCTTAACACTATCTATTTAGTTTCTAAAAAATAACATATGTACAATACAACTTACATCTACATGCTGTTATGAATTCTTCTATTGAGTATGGTTCACATTCAATTAAGAATTCAATTAATTTTGTTTTAAGTTTTTTGAAGTTATTTTTTTGAATTTTTATTACGTATGGAAGTGCATTGAACAGTTTAATCGCAGAGTAATGCACTTCATCTTCTGTGGTTTTAAGACTATGTTGGGGGTATATATAGTCGTTTGTTCTGTTGTTAAACATACAACAACAGAACAAGATTTATTATCATTTCCTTTTAGGTGTTTGTGATAAAATAGAATTGCTTCAATGATGTAGGTTCCATTCATTGTCATTATTTTATTTTTTCTGAATACCTCGCGACATGATTGTTTGTAGTTCAAAATAAATATAATTCTAATCGCTTTTTTCTGTAGAATGAATATTTTTTGTGCGTACAATTTATTTCCCCAGAAAATTAATCCATATCGCATAATGCTGTCAAAATTTGCCATATATGCGGTTTTCACAACAGACTGACTTAAGTATTTTGTCAGCTCTCTTAGACTATATATTACAGAATTTAATTTACTTTCGACTGTTTTTATGTGATCTTTCCAGTTAATTTTACTATCTACATGTACTCCAAGGAATTTTCCACTATTAATATTTACAGATGTTCCATTTAGTTCAATAGATTTAATTACATTCACCGGGTCGGATGCATTTTTGTTGAATAGAAGAATATTTGTTTTCTCGTCATTAATGATTAATTTGTTTTTTAAAAACCAATTTTGTACTGAAGTAAATACCAAATCAGCTTCTGTTGTTAGATTGTCTATGTTATCGGCACATATTAAAACCCAATCCCCAAACCTTAATTCCATCAGCTTTTTATCCTAGTTACACCGCCCTAATTGTCCACCAACCCACTTTTCCCAAAGTCCTTTCCACTCTACAAGAGCTGATTGACTTCCTATCACTATGATTCAAGAAATGGAGGATATCCCTCAATCCTAATAAGTCCTAACTTTTTATTCCTTATCACAAACTGCTTACTTCACCCTCTAAAATAAATATAAATAACACTCTAATCATCCCATACTACATATTTCCCTTAAAAACCACTCCCAGCTAATGAAAACAAAAGTCCTAAAGAGAGCTCAACACATCAGTTCTTTAATGTACACCAGCATTTCGATCTAAACCGTGATGCACATCTATAAAAAGATCTGTCGTCTCCTTCAAGACTATGGTCAAATTCTTTTCCACAACCAATGGCCTCCAACCCATATTTCCATACATAGCGGTAGCTGAATGGCTAATTTGCATCCTCACCAAAATTATCTACTCAAACAATCCCTTACATAATGCATTCAAACAAGACTCTCAATTATTGCAAAAATTTACCACTAATCCACTAATCACCAAGACATTGAACCTACTCTGCCTGAAACGAATACCAAAATGATTGCATATGTACTTTTATTTTAATCATAGGAAATTTAGATCTTATCTTTTTACTCCTATCCCGAAAGATATTCTCATTTTGTTTATTGATTGTTTCTACTTTTGTCTTTTTTTACCTGACCCACTTCAGAGTTCCCTTTAGTTAGATCTTATAACGGTATTAAAAAATGCTATGATTATTTCAGATGTTAAATTAGATAACGAAGACCTTTGGGAAGTCGCTATGAGGTGCATTTTGGATCCTGAAGAGGCGAACACAGTCAAGGAAAATGCTGCAATGCTCTTGACCAATTTATCAAGTCACACAATTTCGACTGGGGATGATTTGATGTTGGTCGACAGTATTTTACCCACAAGTTCAAAATGGGTGAGTTTTGATTGGAATTTCATAAGCTACACAGGCTGTTTCAAATTCGAGTCCCACCATGCAGATCTCGCTTATTATAAGAAATAAAGTGTAGGTTTAAATTTGGTAATTTTACAGAATTTCATGCCGATTAATATTCCGTTGAGAAAATTGGGCTGTTTGTTATCAAGAGAATCGAAAAAAAAAATCATAATAATTAATAATGAAGTTAAATCTATCTCTAATAATAAGTGGGATCATGGTGAGTTTCAAATTTGGAACACCCTGTATATAATTCGTAGATTTTTAATAATTCATATTTATTTTTATACCAATGTTTGGACTTTAGAAATATTAATAATATTTTGATTATAATGATTTAAATTGTTCTTTTAGCATACACATTCCGACAATAAAAAGAAAATCATTATCAAATTTCTCTATAGTTTTGATTTTTATAAGGAAATTATTGCAATTTTGAACAATCTATATACAGAAAATGTTATCAATACAAAGGACAATAAATTCGTTGCTGAGGAGCTCAGGAATAAAGGTAAACATTAAATTATTAACATTTGAGTCTTGTAATATATCTGTGGTATAAAGATATATTAGAAGACTAGCAGGCCAGGCGGTAACCGTTTTCCAAACGAAATTTCGTTTTCTTTTAAATATTTATCGTTGTCATATCGTGATCACAATACATCCTAACACATCCCTAATACTCACTCTTTCGAGATTGAAAATACATTTGCTTAGAATTGATTTGTCTGATATCATTGATAAATTGTATGATTGACATGTTTTCTTTTAATTTATGATTGTAAATAATTTTTTATATTTCAAACATTTTAATATCTGTAATAGTTATTTCTTTATTTTTGTTCTACAATCCATTATACATAAATATTATTAATTATATTGTAGATTTGTAAAAAGGTAAATTCGTTAAATAAATAAATAAATATGCAAAAAGTACTATACTTTGACAATTAGAAAAATTTTAAAAAATGCTCCTATGGATGTCTATAAAAACTGACAGAATTTTCCAGTCTACATGAATTACGATTATATATATATGAACAATTAACAGAATTATTTACATTATATGATTTTGTAATTACACATAAATCATTATCATTAATTTTACCGGTGTATGATTAAATAATATCACTTATAACTTTTTTTTTAATTTAGAGACTAGTTTCAACAATTTATGTTTCATAATCCGTTGTCATAAATTATGCGTTTATGCAATGTTTTAGGTAACAACGGAACTAATATGTTATTTTAGGCTTCATTTTTTCATTTTAAAAGATGTTTGTATGGCCTTGATCTGTCCAATATTGGTTAATATCAATATTTAATTGTATCGTACTAACTTGGTCGTTCTGGGTAGCATCCACTTCTGATATGACTAATTTAAATATTAGTATTGTTCACTGTTATTTTATATTTATATATCAGTTAGAATATTATTTATATATATATTCGTAATATTTTTTTGTAGCATATTTTTTGTAAAAAGGTGATTCCGTAAATAAATGTATTATATGTATTACAATAGTGTTTGTAGATACGGAAAAACCTCAATTTGACTTTCAATTGAAAATTTCTAGAAAACTGTGTTTTTGATGTTTTCTGCTTTTTACCTATTTTGAAAGAGTAAATTAATATCCACACACGTTTTCATGAAGGTATATTAAAAATAATATATATTTGTTAATGCGGTTGCAATTTTGTGGATGAGCATTTTTAAACTATTTGTAATTTACAAACCCAAAAATAGTTCTCAAATTATAATTCTTGAATAACTTCTTTACACACTTTTTGTTTTGATTGTCTGGCATAATGAATTAGAAGTCAACTTTTAATATTAGTAAATATTTATTGTCCTCGACACCTAATACGGGTAAAAGAGGATAAGATTAAGAAAGAAAGAAATATTTATTGTTGATGAAAATTATTTTGAAAGTCAGAAATGGTGTTTAAATTTTTGCTTATTTATTGCACATTAATAAGATTGTAGTGTCAATATTCTTCATCTGAAGAAGCCAGAGCTTGCTGAAATAATTGTAGTGAAATACAATAAATTAATGAAAATAAAAAATAATAATATAAGACTTGAAAGTGTTTTTATATAAACATCAACAGTCATATGCAAAAACCACTAATTGCAATTAATAAGTCATTATTAATTAATTTTCCTATGCTTATCTAAGGTAAACAAAAAATGGTTAGTTCCAAATTAGTTCCATTTAGCCAACTATTAATATGACTGCAAATGTTTTTTTCTTAAAATTTACCCTTTTTATTTCAGATGGTAAAGATGAGATAATTTATTTATTTGCCAGAAATGTGGAAATAACTTCTGATTCATTGAGGTCCAACTGTACTGAAAGTGCTGATCGGACACCGTTCTTCATTTCCACACCAGGATTTGTCAAATCCTTAACAATGTTTGTGCACAATATATTGTTGATACTGCCGCATCAAACATGCACAGTATTACAAGAGTTTGGGTTGATAAAATTATTTTTAAAGTAAGTATTGAAAAATATAATCAATCCAATGTATTTATTGAATAACCTTTTCACTTATCATTTGGTGAAACATTTTGAATATAAAATTAAAGGATGTGCAACACTTGGTTTATTTAAATAAAAATACTTGTCCTTTCTCCTACTTATTTTTTATTTTACTAGATATATTTCGGAAACTATGTAAAATAAAAAGTAAGTAGGAGAAAGGACAAGTATTTTTATTTAAATAATTAAAGACTCCACAACCAACAACCAACATAAAGAAGATTACAACAATTGGTTTGTTTCACTATTTATTGTCAATATCATATGTACAAACCAAACTAACTTAGGGAAATTAGCAATAAACAACAAAACCCTCGTAGACAAAAAAAGAACTAGTGTGGAGTGTACGAAATTAAGTGTAGTGAATGTGATACAATTTATATAGGCCAGGCAGGACGATTATTTCACACACATTTAGAAGAACATAAAAAAAATTTATAAATAATAAACGGAAGGTAGGAATTTACAATGTTTGGAAATTTCTACCTTCCGTTTACCAATAATAATCACTTTTTATATAGCAATATTTTTAAGATTTTGTACTCGGGTAGTAAGGAACAAAATGTAAATCTCAGAGAGGGCTTAGAAATAAATAAAGCCATAAAATCGTCAACAAAAACGAAAAGATTTGGAAGTCCCTAATTTTGAAAATTTAAGATATACTTATATATAAGCCAGTTGGTTTCCTCTGTAATGTCGTAAAATGCTTAACCATTCGAGTAAATAATAACAGATAGTGAAACAAACCAAGCATTATTAATTTATCTTTTAATTAATATAATCAATTGTAGGTTCCTCTTTGTATTTAATTTAAATAATAATAATAATATTTTTTATTGTTCAACAGAGAAACTTACAATAGGATAATTCACAAAATTACTTAAACTATATATATAGAAAATCTTTATTTCTGAGAAATACGATAAATTACATTACAATACTTACATTACAATCATAAACCTCTAGTTAAGCCTCAAAAAATGGCTATCGGTCTTTCTGCCTACTTAAACTAATTAAATGCAAAAATTAATAGAACTGAATTAAACATAAATTTGTTTTTTTTTTCTATAAATGTAAATAAGCCTAATGTAAATATTCAATAGTATTTATTAATTAATAGGATTTACAATAATATATTACACAAAGACGTCATCTTACAATTCATTGGCGTTATTGGAATTTATAGAGTTTTATTTATAATTATTATTACAATTTATTTCAGATGTTTAACCTTGCCTAGCGTTGAAATTAAAAACACTAAAGAACTCTCTCTGTATTGTGACATTTTGGAAATGAACACAGCTCTGTGCATGCTTTTGGCTCAAATAGCATCTAAAAGCCTAGATTGCCTGATGATAATTTCAAACACTCAAGACTGTCTGACGGTGATGATGTCCTTGCTTAACCCAACTATTTATCGTAAGTCAAATTAATTAATATCGTTAATCCACTTATCTGAAATCAGTTTTATTCATGTAAATATATTAACATTTACAAGTTACATAAATAAAATTTAGTAATTTTTAAATTAGATTTGCCTAATGATAGTTTCTAACATTGAAGGCTGTGTGACAGTGATGTCTTTGTTTAACCCAACTTTATCATAAGTCAAATATGAATTAATTAAAATCATTGATCCACTTATCCAAAACAATTCGTGTTTTACTTTATTCATATACAAAACTCTAACTTATGAATTACTGAGGTTTTTTGTTAATTTTTAATGATATTTCGTTCTAAAAATATGTGATTTTAGACACTTCATTTCCTCAACTGTTTTATCTAAGGAATAAGCTGTGGAGTTCTATATTTACTTTAATGGAAGTACTCTTAACGAATAGTGAAAGTGATTTTACCAAGTCCTGCGATGCGTTTTCCATAATTGCTGGAATAATTGAGGAAAACGGGCAAGAGTCTTTTTTGCATTCTTTATGTCAGGCTATATCAAATAATGATGCTACTGGTAAGTATACAAAATCAATATTTCTATAATTAGGTTTGCATTAATCATTTGATAAAAGACCTTAATTAACTTCGAATCAAATCAATATCTCTATAATTTCGTTTACATTAATCATTTGATAAAACATCATAATAAATATTTCTATGATTTGGTTTTTATTGATCACTTGATAAAACACTTTAATTAACTTTTTGTGAAGAAAAACACTTGTTATGTCAGGGGCGGATCCAGAAGGAGTTTATTTCAAAACTTGTCAAAATATTGAAGAAGACTAAATTTCCCTCCCCTCTCCATATGTAGTTGTGGTATCAACAAATTTTGCCTCATTTGCATTTTGTAAGCTTTAAAAAAATGCTTGTAAATGTGTTTTGGTTTTTACAATTCATTTTCAAAGGTTAAACTTTGATGAAAGATTAAATTTTGGTAATGGCATATAAAATCATGTGCTAGAAGACTGTAAGCAGGGGGTTGATTGACAATATTTGCCAATAATATACTAATTCCCTCCTTCTCTCCGTATCTAGTTTTTGGTTAGAAAGTGGGGGTTTGCAAGAATTAACACCCCACTTCTCTGCTAACAAGTTTTACAAAAAAAAAATGATCTTTACAGATCATTAAAGTTTGATAATGATCTGTAAAGATCAAAACATGTGCAAGAAAACTGAAAATAAAAAGGGTTTTATTTTTTTGGGCCGGATTGATTAACAAAATTTGTCAAGAAAACTATCTTCATGCCTCTCCTTATTTAATTTAGTTTAGAAAAAATTGCTCGCTTTATTGCTACAGACTTTAAAAAAAAAAAAAAATACTTATGAATGTGTGGAACATTTTCAAAAGTTAAATCATTATCTAATCTTTGATAATGATCTATAAAATATGTGCCAGGAAACTAAAAATAAAAAGATTTGTTTTGGGTTAGGGGTGATGGCTAGATTAACCCCCCTTGATTAACAAAATTTGCCTCCTTCACCATTAGGTAGCTTTTAAAAAGTTGTTATAAATCGCTTATAGAGGTGTTTCAGTCTTTACAGATCATTTGAAATTAAATGATCTGAAAGTATAAACTTCGATAGATCGAAACAAGTGTCAGGAAAATTATAATATAATACCATCATGTTTTTCTTTGCCAAATTTGATTAGCCGGTTCCTTAATTAGTGTAGCATTACATTTATCATCTTCACCTTAATTAACACTATTTTATTTTTCACAATATTGACTTTTAACATTTCAGATCTCCAGTTTTCAGCATTATCATCCTTAACGTCCTTGCTGAAATACGGCTCAAGCAGTGAAGATAAACTCGCCACAGAAACATCACGCTCTACCACTTCAATGCAAAGCCTGCTGGACAACACGAAAACCCCACGGATTCCATCAACCGAATCCCGACCTGCTTTAACGGACAAAACATCGAAATACAATGTGTTGGAAACACTTTATTTCGGAAAAACTACTACAAAAAAGAATCATTTCTCCTCCTTGGAAGACAGCCAAATGGCTGGGGCAGAATTATGCAGAATACTTCTTTATTTGTACGATGTAGTTAATTTGAAAGGAAGCACAAGCACTGTGAGGAAGAAAACGATTATTGTTAACACTTTGACCAGCTTGCTGGCGGTTTCGGTTGAAGCCAAGTCGTTTGCCCTCAAGTCGGGTTTGTTGGTGAAATTAGTGGATTTTGTGAAGGAGATTTTTATAAAATTAAGTGTGGAATCGTTGGATTGTTTGCGAAGGGTTGCGGATAAAAAACGGGTTTGTCCCATTTTAAAAGAATTGGAGGGTCTAATCGGGTTGTTGATGAATTTCATGTTCAACGATATTCGGGTCAAGGAGTCTGCTGTTCATTTAGGTTTAGCCGATGTTTGTCATAAACTGTGGGTTTGGTTCTGCTTACAGAAAGGTCTATTAGTGGCAGCTTTGAAGATGTTAGCCACGTTTACTAATGATTGTCAAGAAGGTAAGAATTATGTGTTAGACATATTTGCTCTAGTTTTAATTAAGGGGTACTCACTTAATCGCGGCAGAAAAACAGTGTTTTTCGATATGCAATCACAGCTGCTACTTGGTCTACATAGCTCATTTTTATGTGAAAAAATTTCCAAATGTTCTTCAAACATGGATAAATAACATAGAAAATTTTATTTCTATTTAATTTTGCTCAAAAACCTCATTAAAATAACAACCCCTCAAGAATTGTTCTCTACTTCTTAATCAAGAAAATCTTTCTGAAAATATTACATTTTGAAGTGTCTGACCAACATAGAAATCATAGTGGAAAGATTATTTAAGTTTATTCTTTTTAGCTTGCCAATCAATGCCTTTGACGAGCAGTGTTGCTGGCGCTGGTCCAAGAAAAGCACCAAGTAACATTTCCTTGTTACAAGCCATTAGCACGCTTGTTGGGAAGGAAATGGAGCAAATCAGCAAAACTCATGATTTGACAATATTGCAATTGTGTTTTCATATTTTGCATAATTGTGCAAGTGTAACAGACTGTCGTGTGGTTCTAGTGAAGGTAGGTCTTTGTATTTATTTATTTATGTTATGTGTGCAATGGCAAATGTGGAAAATAAATATTGTTATTAGTACTATTTAATGAAATATTGAGAATCCTTTCTTCACAATATTTAGCAGATGTACATTTCGGTCACGATGTGACCATTATTAACAACAATGTCAAATTAAAAAAGAATGATAATTGAAACTATTCTGTATTGGAAATGGTATGTTTAACATATACGTTATTAATTAATTTCACATTCTATGTATATATATATCTGGTACGAAACATGATTATACTGTGACAATAAAAAATAACATACACTTTAAAATAATAGAAAAAGGATTTATTCACTTGATCACAGCTATTTAAATAACTTAAATAAATCATGACTTATGTTACATAAGTACTTTAACAAATGTCTAATAATAGACATTTGTTGTTGCATTTTCGATTAAAAAATTGTTGCATTATACAATTGTTATTGTTATACAACAGCAAATGTCTATTATTAGACATTTGTTAAAGTATTTATGTTACATAAGTCATTATGTCACAGTAGTAAAAAAGAAAATAATTTATTAATTAATTATTTTCAAATTCTTTTTATTTAAGTTATTTAAATAGCTTTGGCCAAGTGAATAAATCCTTTTTCTATTATTATTAATAGCCAGTGAGGCTTTATTAAAATCCGAGTCGAAAAGATTTTTTACTCAAAACAATTTATCGATATCGCACATGACTATGTCACGACCTGCCTGTCCAGATATGACCTCTGCGTTCACTTACATCGAGAATCTCAGAGGTGACAGTGTGTTTTTAATTTTTAATTAATTTTAAAAAAAATCAAGTTATTTTCCACACAACTGTGAATGTATTACTTTGTAAACATAATTTAAAATTTAGTTAAGAGCCTAGAAAGAATATAGCTGCTATCTTTTAAAATAAGAGCTGCATAAACTCACAGTGTATTATGCTTAATTTAAATAAGAAATATAATACAACTTCAATATATTGAGATTAGATGGTTAGTAAAATCTTTCGCTGTAATCTTCATTCTGAATTATATTGCTTGTTGAAGATTAACTATTTATGCACCTATTTTTTGTCTGTTACATTTCCTAAATTCATAAATTCAAATATTTCCAGTGTAATTTATTAGGAGGATTATCCAGGCTTCATCCAGCTATAACAAAAAAGCAAAAACCATGGGAAAGCATAGAACTGCTCTGGTTGGATTTCCTTAACGAATTCACTACTTACCCAGAAGGACAGATGGTTGTAGCGAAAATGCCCGACGTTCTTGAATTATTGATTACATTAACAACAGGTATTTTAATATACAATATATATATATATATTTAATGACCCTTTCTACCCCTATGGGTGTCTTTATTAAAACAACAAAGGCATTAAGCCGAAATTTGAAATAAACATAAGTAAAACTAAACCATGTGAATTTTATAAGACATAAGATTAATTTAAAAATAATAATAATAATTTTATTACGGAATCACCTTTTTACAATCAATCAATGTATATGGAAGTACAAAAAAAAGTACAAAATCAAAGTAATTAATTTACATGTTTAATTTAATATAAAAAAATATTTTTAAAGTAAGTGTATATACAACACAATTTATTGGTAATCTGTCTGGGTATTGACAGGAAGTCTTTTTGCTCAGATAATTTAATTAGGAGAACTTAATAAATGAGGGCAGAAAAATCTCTGCTCGCTAGCCCAGACAGACTAACACCTACTTGTATTATAATTATTTATGTTATATTGTTTTGTATTATCTGTATAGTTTGAATAAAGATGTGTGTGTATACATAATAAATTATTTGTGATTCTCAGGAAACCGAACTGAAAACAAACAGAAGGCATTGGAGGTTCTTAGAAATATATCGTTTTATCAGCCGAATAGACCAAGGCTGCTCATGTCAGGTAGGTTTGAAATATTTGATAAATTAATGTATTGGGGGCAAACTTAATTACTATTTTGTTTCCTCTCTAATATGTTAAAAGTCTATATTTTATATTATTTCTTGGGAGAAAAATATTTTGCCTTCTTTTCTTTTGTTTACATCTCAATCTTTGATAGAAACATTCTGTAAAGATTTTTATAAATATTTGGTTGAGCCTAAGTGCAAATTATTGCAAAAAAATCAAAATCAACCCACCATTATTTTCGAAAATATTTAACCTCAAATATGATATGGGTACAATTCTAGTGGAAACTATAGGTGTAACTAAAGTAAATGGGAGTGTGGAATGACCTGAGATTTATTATTATAATATTTGCATACGGGCTGAGACAGGTAGAGGGAGCGCTTTCCTCAAGTTCTAAGGAGCTGAAATTATTTCCTCATAAAATAATCATTACGTTTTCGTTTTATTTTTCTGATACATGAATCAATTATCGTTATATTTGATGACGTATAATACTGTAACCCATAATCAAAGATAATTCTTTTTATCAAAACTTAACAGCAATTAACCATGGATTTAAAAAACGAGGTGTAGGATCTCACATATGAGCCACAATAGACCGTCTGGTCGAGGTGGAGGAGCCCACTCTTAGAGAATATTATTATTATTATTAACCCTCTTTCCATTAATCCAATGTCTATCTACCCCGAAGTATATGTTAAACTAGGGCCTTTATAATATACTTTTAAAGTCAATCTTCGTCCTCCATATGTAACATTGGTTTACCTTGGCGATGTAAATGTCCATCAGTGCCATTCACTCGTGTCGGAGCAGATGTTCGTTTCCAAATATTGTGCGCGACAAACAAAAAAAGTATTCGGCGGTTTCGGGAGAATTGTCCGTTTCCCCAAAACTGCCGGATCGGTCGTGCTTGTGCCATTTCCGCGGACAAATGTTCTGACATGAGAGCACGACGCTGACGAGCATCTGCTCTGCCATGACATGTCCATGGACACGAGAGAATGACACTGACAGACATTCACATCGCTAGTTTACCCAGTCTGTTTACAATTGGATAGCCTGTAGTTTTATTATATTCTAGGCAGAAGTGACATTGTGGTGTGGTGTCCCATATTATTTAAATGTTGCTATGATCATTGATCAGAATAGTTAATGTGCGCAATATCCGATATGCTTCTCTTCAATCATGATTCCTTTCTTGTATTTAATGCGCGAATGACCTTTGCCTACAAACCTCTTGTATTTAATGATTGTTGTATTATTGCTCTGATGCATCTCATCCCAGCATAGCGAAATCAGTAGATCTGAGCTTTCAGTCTTATTTATCCCTTTATTCGATTCACTACCACCGTATGCAAGCTCACAGGCTCAGGTTCAATTAATCATGAATTGGCCAAGGAATAGACTAATTTGTTTCCTCTAATACCATAATGAGCCGGTACTACATTAAGCTGACCTGTTTCCTCTGATTTGGTTTGCAGAGTGTCTATTTACATGCTTCGACAACCAAGGAAAAAGTAATTTTAGAGCCATCACATAATTCTGATATTGTTATCATAAAAAATAAAAATGGGCAGGTTTTTTTTAATCCCTAAATCCTAATAAATTAAAGACGACGCAAGCGCCACCTTTTGCCTAATTTCAAGTGGCATCGTCAACGATTTGGGTCTACAAGGTAGACGACCGAGAATCATTGTTTCGTCCACAAAGGAAGGCGAACTTGTCCTGTTTAAGCAAACAAGGAAAGAGAATCACATTCAATGAAACGTTCAGTCACCATTCATCTAGCGTATTCTAAGGAATACTAAATGGGACGATATTTATCGCAGAAAGTCGGAGTTTTTTTCTATCAACCGTGGTTCGGAATTGTTTCAATTTCGTTTGTAGTTACAATCGACTCATTTAAAATTTGGCTCCTAATTATGCGCGTGGTGGGAGGGATTACTAAAATGTATATGTAGATAACTTCACACTTCACCATGGCGAAACAATGCAAGAGTATTTTTTTTAACTTATTCGAAATTCGGTCCCTGGTTATGCGATGGTGGCCGGAATTACTAAAGTCTAAATGTAATTAACTTCACGGTGAAATGAAGCAAAATATTTTTCATAATTATTATTTAAATTTAATTTATTTTATATTCTTACATTTTATATTATTTTTAGCTGATTTTATAAATTTATTATCCACTAAACTTGCAACCGGTTCGATGTTTGAGAAAAATATCGTCGTGTCTGTAATATGGTCCCTAATTGCAAATAACCAAAAGGCAAAACTGGTGTTCAAATGTGCTCATTTGGACTCTAAGCTTCTGGAGGTGATTAGGGCTCTGCAGTTAGGGAAACATGACATTGATTCTGATGATTTTGAAAGGATGCACATGGTGTTGAAGTTATTACGGGAAGGCGAGAAAAGTCGGTAACGTTTAGCGTTTTTTTTTATATACTAATTAATTTTATGAATAATTTATTAAACATTGTATCTACATTGTTAATGTTTTTATAATATATATTTTCTGTGAATATGGTTGTTTTATTTTTGCGTCTTCGAGCGATGGCGTGTTTAAAGTGTCGGTGGCACGTGAGGCACTATATTCAAGGTATAATATCAACGCCAAGGTGACTTTATGAATTATATCATATGGATATTAATACTAGCAAACAAAATGTTTGTGATACTAGTTTTATATTTGGGAGGGGAATTAGCAAATTTTGCCCCTGTGTCATCAGGGAGTTTAAAAAATCGCTTGTGAATATGTCCTTTAAAGTGAAGGGGCGGACGATTGCCTCTTCCTTCTGAATCAAGTATACATTTTTTTACATATGTTGTTAATTACAACAAAATTTATCAAGAAAATTGCTCTTCGCGTACATAGCTTTTGTTTAAGAGGGCAATTAACAAATTTTACCCCGGTGTCGTCAGCGAGTTTAAAAAATCGCTTGTGAATGTGTCCTTTAGAGCGGATGATCGTCCCCCTCTCCAAATCATGAATAAAAAAATCTTGACATATGTTGTTAATTACAACAAAATTTGTCAAGAAGATTTCTTCTCTCGTATCTAGCTTTTGTTTGAGAGGGCAATTAACAAATTTTGCCCCTTTATTGTCAGCGAATTTAAAAAATTGCTTATGAATGTGGGGGGGGGGGCGATCGCCCTCTCCCCTTGGATCAAAAATAAAAGTTTTTCTTAACAAATGTTCTAAATTTTGTCAAAAAACAGCCTTCAAGTATGTATTTTTTGTTTTGGAAGGTAATTAGTAAATTTTCCTCTTCATTGCCAGCGATTATAAAAAAAGTAGGCATAAGAAAGATATCCTAAATATATTCGTAAATAAAAGTTACACACCGCAAATTTATAGGTAAAAACATTAAAATATATTACTACCACCTTTATAATTCATTCATCAATCCTCCTTTATTTTATTACTTTGTATATAATTTAGAACTTGTATGCATACATGTAATAGAGAATGAATCTATTTATAAACAAGTTATTCTGTGCCGGGCGTTGTTTATAATAACAGTATGTTCAACATGTGCGTCTTGTAGCAGGTTTTTTTATGCACGTGTTGACAGACATTTTAGCTGCAGCACGAAACGGTTTTAGATATGTATGCATGATGTATATTAGCGGAAATTTATTACGATCAAAATACATGATTTATTATTGTTTTAGGTATAATATTTTATTGCTACAATAAAACGTTTGTAAAAAAATAATTCTAGCACAGAATAATCGGACCTGATAGTTTTGTGATTCTACACATTTGCCGAATTTAGATATTTATTTTAGTTTTAGACGTTATCAGTGAAGTTTTTTCGCAAGAATCTTAAGTATCCAAAGTCAACACAATTGTGTGGAAAAATATAACCAAAACAAACTGTAAAAACAACATTTAAGTTAAATAAAGAAAATACTGGGAAAATAATACAATCAAATATTTTGCTTTGTTATTGGTTGATAACAAAGCTGGATTCAGTTCTCGATAAGTAGAAAATACCCTTTTCTATATACCGTGGGTCCAGTTATAAAAAAAACGATTCGAATCAGGATTACTTAATATAATTCGAAATATTTAAGTATACTAGAAAATATATTTGTGAATATTTTCTTTAGTGGGTTAATAATACTTAATATTTAAGTACACTAGAAAAGATTTGTATTCGTGATTCGAATGTTTTTCTCTTTAAAAGATCCTTTATTTGTTTAATGTACAAATAAAGGTTTTGCATGAGAAAAATATTCGAATCACGAATACAAATCTTTTCTATTGTACTTATTAAATATTAAGTATTATTAACTCACTAAAGAAAACATTCACAAATATCTTTGTATCAACATTAAATATAATGTAACATTGATGCAACATTTTTTCAATAGTATTTTACTTTTTCGTGCATTTTAATTTATATCTTGCTTTAAACAAAATTTGAGTGATTACAGATTATAGATATTTGCTGTTTATTATTTAAATTAACAAAAACTTTAATGAATTTGTTAATCATCTGCCTGATGTTGCCACTGTGTTTTTGCGAAACTATTGTATTGTGGAATAAATTTACGATTTTTTTTCTCCGCGAATGCGACGGACGTGACGGATGACATATCTAATTTATAAAATATTTATAATAAAAACGAGAGTCAACTTCATAATTTTAAATGGGAACCCCCGTTTTTTATTTTTTATTCGTGTAGTTAGTTTAAAATGATGTAACTTTTATTTTAAAATTTTATCTAATATACACTGTAATGGATACAATTTAGTGTACTTTTTTTCGAATTTCCCTTGATATTCTCTACATAAATAAATGAAATATTTATTAAAATGTATAAACTTAATATCCGCGAAAAAAGTCCGGTGAGGTAAGATCTGGCCATCTGGCAGACAAATGAACAGGGTCAGCTCTGCTCCATCTGTAACTGCTGAGAAATCAGATGGACATCCATCATTTTAGAACCACATATTCTGCTATCTCCAATGATGTCCTTAAGGAAAATTGGCAGTTCATTTTCTAAAAAATCTCAGTACTTTTGCCCAGTTAACTTGCCTTCAGTTGCAAAAGGCTGATGAGGCGGACCCATGTCGAAAAAAAAAATGCGACAGCCCCACTTAAAGTCGACTAACTAGAACATAGCAGGTAAGGTAGAAAACCAAAATACCCCTCAACTGATGGCCCGCCCCTTAGAGGGAGGGCTGCAACCAAGAGAGAAAACACAAAACGTATAAAATGGACAAAGAACTTTTGTCTTTTTCATGGCTAACTATTTTTTGGTGTATGGTAAAATTAAAAACGACTGTAACTTATTTTATTTTAAAAATAACTATGGCATATATTATATCGGATTAAAGGGAAAAAAATAACCCTTTTAATAAAGTCATAGCCAACTATTGTTTTCGTTTAAAAAAAGGTAAGTTTGTGTCATATCTCCCAAAATATGGGCGATTTTTTTTTGTTTTGTTATTAATCTGTCTAAAATTTTCTACAACTTTGTCCTTTACAGTTTTTTTCTATCTATGATAACAGAGATATATTAATTTCAAAAAATTGACACATTTTACTTTTTTCAAAATATCTAGTTACCCTTGACTTTTTCAAATATTTTGAAAGTGTCATTTTATTCGTCTTATAAAACTACACTTCTTTCCCCATTTAACCGTTTTTCTATCTCTTATAGTTTCCGAGATCCCCATAGAGAACATCGAAAAAAACTCACCCTGTATAACATCTTTATTGGTGTACATTTACAAAATTAAATATTATTTACAATACATATGTTATAGTTTCACGAAATGGCTAGCAACCAAAGATCTTTTAGCCCGTCTTTATCTTGTTCTTGTATTTATTAATTATTTTCACGTACTTTGTATTTAATACTCATCACCTACTTACAAAGCTTAGCGGAGGCAACCCATGCTCGGATATTAACTCATGGGCGATACCTGTATATCCTTTGGTATGCTGAAATGGTAAAAAATGACTCGGAAGAACTTGACCGTCTTATACGCAGACTGCTTGAAAAGTTCCGATGTCTACACCCCAACCGTTAAAAACTTTTCGTCTGAAGAGTACTTTACGGCTATTAAACATTTAAAAACAAACTTTACTTTTTTGATTGTCGATATTGTTTTGCAGAACCATTATTGCACATATATAACCTGGTGTTGAAGACCAATGTTTTCCCTTGTATCTGGAAAGTCTCGAAAATCATACCAGTTCACAAATCAAGAGAAACTGATATTATCTCTAATTATAGGCCTATATCTTTAATGTGCAACTTCGCCAAAATATTTGAAATTATGCTCTATAACTCAGTTTATTTTCATTGCAGCAAATACATTACCCCAAAACAGCATGTGTTTGTCAAACGTAAGAGCACTTCTACTAATCTGTGTAATTTTACTGAATTTATATCCTGTGCTTTGGATAAGCGCCAACAAGTAGAGAAATATATACGGATTTTTCTAAGGCGTTCGACAAGTAATAAACTACATCTCTTTGGTGTCGATAATAATCTAATTTCATTAATAAATAGTTACTTACATGATAGACTTGCCTTTGTTGAATATAGGTCTGTTAAGTCTCGAAACTTTTCCTGTTCAAGCGGTGTACCACAAGGTTCCAACCTGGGACTTCTATTATTTTTGCTCTTCATTAATGATATTGTAACATGCATTGATTGTAATTGCCTACTGTATCCTGATGATTTAAAGATATTTGACACAATTGGAACAATCGAAGATTGCTACAAACTTCAGCGTAATCTAAATAATATTCAGATGTGGTGTGTCAATAATGGCTTGCACTTAAATATTACCAAATGCAAGACTATGACATATGGCAGAATATTTAACCCGATAAAATATCACAAATGATGTATTAGAATCCGTCACAGTCTTCCGTGATCTTGGCATTTACTTTGTCAACAAACTAGTTTTCAACCATCATGTTTTTATTTTAACAAAATCTTGCTATGTATTGCTAGGTTTTTTAATACGTAACATGGAAAGGTTTCCGAATGGTGTCACGGGATTTTTAAAATTTTTAAAACGGAATCATGGGTAAACGTGCGTGAAATGAACGAATCCTAAGTCAAAATCTGTAGGAAACTTACCGTTTGGTCACAATTCGCATTTAAAGTCCCAATTTTGAGGTTATAATTGATCCGATTTTCGACTAAATAAGCACATTGCGATTATAAATCGTACACATGACATGATGAAATAATCTTCTAATTTATGACGAAAGTTAACAAATTTGTTGCGATTTCTCCTTTACTCAGCCAAAATCACGATTTTAATTTTATACAGAAAGTGACGTTTATGTAAAAAAATCAATATATATTTTAGATCCATTTCTAAATAATAGGTATTTTAATTTATGATATCAAACATAGATGGCGCCACCGCTCCACTAAATCGAATGTATTCTGTACAATATAATAAAAAAAAAAAATAATACAGAACTATTCATCGACTATTATAAATAATACATACATATTTAATTAATGATTTTTTAATGAAAATATTGAATAGATTGGTACAACTTACGATCTTTTGCATGTTTTGTCGACTTCGGTTAGTTTAGATTAGGTTAGTTTAGTTTGGGTTAGGTTAGGTTAGTTTGGGTTAGTTTAGGTTAGGTGAGTGTGCAAACATGTTTTGAAAGTATTCTGACAAAACGTGCAAAAGATCGTAAGTTGTACCAATCTATCCAATATTTTCATTAAAAAAACATTAATTAAATATGTATGCATTATTTATAATAGTCGATGAATAATTCTCTATTATTTTTTATTATATTGTACAAAATACATTCGGTTTAGTGGAGCGGTGACGCCATCTATGTTTAATATCGTAAATTAAAATATCTATTATTTACAAAATTAAAATTAAAATCCTGATTTTGGCTGAATAAATGAAAAAATCGCAACAAATTTGTTAACTTTCGTCATAAATTAGAAGATTATTTCATCATGTGTACGATTTATACTCGCAATGTGCTTATTTAGTCGAAAATCGGATCAATTATAACCTCAAAATTGGGAATTTAAATGCGAATTGTGACCAAACGGTAAGTTTCCTACAGATTTTGACTTCGGATTCGTTCATTTCACGCATGTTTACCCAAGATTCCGATTTCAAAATTTTATATATCCCGTGACACCATTCGGAAATGTTACCCGTAACACGAAGCAGTTTAATAACGTTCAGCCTTTAGTATGATTTTACTACGCTTTTATACTTAGTAAACATGAGTATTGTTCCGTATTGTTCCGTGTAAAAAGTACAGAGAAAATTCTTAAAAACTTTATATTTTCGGAAACATAATGTGTAACCCACGCAAGGTTATCCTTCCCATGAACTCGAACGAGAATTCAACATACCTTCGCTTAAAGCCAGAAGGCTCAGATTATTTTTATTTATAAATTACTGCATTATGATATTGAAGGTTCTTACCTCTTATCAAAATTAAATTTCTTTATCCCCAGAACTAATTCTAGACGTTTTATAGCACTAATGCAAATACTTCACACTACTTAAATTCTCCTATAAATTCAATGTGTAAAACGTTGAATAAATTGGCAAGTAATTTGCATGCATTAAATAAAGCCTTAGTGTTCGAATAATACTGCGCTAATTGTATTATGTGAATATCTATATATGTATGTACGTATATATACATAAACATTGTCTGTAAATTGTAAGATCATCCTGTAATAAATTTTTGTAAACTGTTTGATAATAAATTATTATTATTTAACTCGATGAATTTTTAATGTGAATCACTCAAATCAAAAATAATTAGCTAATATGCACTTTTTTGTTGCTAGATTTAAATTGAAAACATTTCATACCCAAAGATGTTTGTTCTTTGTGAATATTTAAGAGATAAAAATCGTTTTTAAATTTCAAGTTAACGACTTTTATTACACTCGATACGACTGGTGTCAAAAACCAGCATCTAAAATCCACTTAAAAAACAACACATCGCAGAACAACACCAATAAATAACAATTAATCTGCGACAACCCTTCCGCCGCCCCCCCGTCAAAAAACGAAAACCCCGCGCGGCGGGCGCGCAGACGACGAAAACTGGAAACCGGCGGCGGTCCCGCCGCAGAACGCCTCGCGTCGCCGTCGCAGTCGTTTCGCAATCGTGTCGCGCAGCTTTCACCGAACGAGTGAACGGCACGAAATAAACAAACATTGAGAAAAAAACCACCCCCCGGATTGAATCAAACGAAAAACACAGTGCAATGGCGGAGGTGCCCACACACTTTCCACCCCAAACCTACTCGTCGTCGTTCTTCCTCAACGCTATAACGGACGTGAGTGTTGGTTTCGATGCAGGTTATGTTTATGTTTTGCTTAAAATAAAACATATCCGGTTAATTAAGTGCAACGACCCATATTGATGTAATTGCCGGCCTTTCGTAATTGCACGTTTTGTTGTTTTTTTATAATTGTGCAAGGCATTTTCCATAAAAGCGCTCTTTGTTTCGGATTCGCAATTAACCGACCGGTGGACGCAGCGACGATTGCTCTTTTGCATATTGTTGTGTACCTGTTTGTAAAAAATGCAATTAAATAATGGTTATTTTAATCGGTGTTGTTGAAGGTTGGGTATTTCTGATAATTATTAGTGCGATTAAATATGAGCTTAAATGTTTTGAGATAATGGATATAATTATGATACAGAAGTAATATTACGATAGAACAACTTTTTTTTAAACAAATTAAAATCAGGTTTAATATCTGGCATAGATACTTTATGATCTGATTTAGTGATGGGTAAATATGAATGATTTCAATCCAATATCCTTTTAAATAATTATGTGAGTTTTTATTCAAATAGTCATTTAAATAATTATTTGAATTATCTTTAAAATAAGTAATAATAAATATGAATAGATTATTATAAATCTAATTAAAAGCAGATACAAAATAAATAACTTTAAATTCTCGATCATTCGAATGATCTTTTAAATAAGAATTTGAGTGAACATTCTAATTGGTGAATTAAATGAGCATTCGCATAATCACTTTAATTCTTATTTGAAAGATCATACAAATTCTCATTAGAATACATTCGAATGATCAATCAAATACGAAATTAAATAATTATATCGCAATCAAATTATTGCAATTTGAAGGAATAAATTCGAATAATCAATCAAATACTGAATTAATCGCAATCAAATTATTGCAATTTGAAGGACAAAGGACTTTTCGTGATTAACAGAGCTTAAATTATTGAAAAAAATAACAAAAACTCTAATATTGAATTGCGTTTAATAATTCGTAGGTCCGTAATTGCTGAACATTTGAAAGGAAATAACTAATACCTTAATAGTCCTAGCTTCTTTACCGCCTGCGTGAAAAATAAAATAGCTCCGCAAATACAAAGTTTACCATCTTAGAATTTAGCTTTTCTAGCTTTGACAGACGCAAAAGTGGCCACAAGGTTCTTGACATCAATTGCTTCTGCCAAGTCTCTCTCTATAGATATAATAGAAAGATCTGACAATCTTTCTTGCTTCATGGCTGAGCGTAAAAAGTTTTTAATTATATTTAATTTTGAATGCTTTTGTTTAGATAAATAGCAAACATTTTGAATATTGTTATTATTCTGTATAAAGGTGATTTACCGTAAGTAAATGAATTGAATTGAAAGAAAGACCTTTCTGCTGACGCAACTGAGACAGGTAAAGTCAGTAGAAGGTAAGGCAATTTCTGTATTTGGGAAAGTCGCAAGTAAATTATTTGTAACAATATAGCTGAGAATTTTAGATGGTGTTTCAACAAATTGGAAAAGTAATTTGAAATTTTTGAATTCATCACTGTCTTTTCTGACAGTGTCTTCTAATTTTAAGGATAAATCTGTACAGTGTTTTTTTTAATTGAATTATCGTCCATAATAGGAAATTCACAAATCACTTTAAAAATGTCACTTTAACGTTGTAATTGTTCAAAATGTTCCTGTATAGACACTTTAGCGGTATCCAAAATAGTAAAATAAAAATTAATCTTAAAATTCATCTTTGGGTCAAGTATAGGCTCATCAGGCGTTTCATAATCAAATTGTCTTTTTTTCGACGTGGACGAATTATATTAATTGAGGGAAATTGCGTTGCTATATCAAGTTCTTCTGTGGCAAGTATTTTCGCCTCTACTATAAACGTCATTTCTGCTCCAAATAATCTATTAAATTCTTTAACACATTTAAACAATCTTTTAGATTTGTATTCACATCTTGAAGACGGACTTACTGACGGAATTAATTTTAGATAGAACACCATGCCAAATAATTACAGAACAAACGAATTTAAAACTATTAATTTTAAGGCCAAAGCTTGCGCTTATTGTTTGGTGTTAATGTCGCGCGATTTGTCATTTACAAGTTCTTCTAGACTGTCATAAATTTCCCGTAATTGATATCGCAGAGGTGTAACAGCTTTAATTCTAATTTCCCACCTAGTTGAGTTAACAGCTTTTTATGTGAATTTTTTTACATTAGTTTTAAGTATATGGCGAAGAAGAAATATATGCATATAATTCTTGTATAAGATTAAAGAACTTCGATGTTTGCAAGGTAACATTGACAGAATTATTAACCACTAGATTTAGGGTATGAGCAGCACAAGGTACAAAAATTGCTCGAGGATTGATTAAAATTTGGCGTTGCAATCCTATATATTTTCCGCGCATATTTGCACCATTATTATAACCCTGTCCACGCATATTGTAGATATCCATATTAAAATCTTTCAAAAGTTTTATTACAAAATCGTATAAACCCTCATCAGTCACATCAATAATAGGAAAAAATCGGAGAAAATGTTCACAAATTTGTTATAATATATGATATTTTATCACAAATCTAACAACGAATAAAATTTGTTCGGTATGACTTGAGTCTGAGGTTGAATCTAGAATAATTGAATATTTTGCTTTTGACAATAACTCCCTAATTTGTTCTCTCATTTTATTTGCTGTAAGTGAGATCAATTCATTTTGTAATCTATATCCTAAATAATGAGGCTTACGTTTATGTGAAATTTTACTGATTGAATATTTTTTAGATGTTGCGAAAGAACTGCATCAAATTTTGCAAATGTTTCAACCGTCTTCAAAGTTTCCATTGTTTGATTCGAATAATTTATTGGATGACCCACGAAATGCTAAACACTGTCCTGACAATAATAATATAATTGCAACAATACGTTCTAAAACATTACACCAATATTGTTGTTTCAAATTAAAAATACGTTGTTTTTGGTGATCGAATGTTGTGTAAGTACTCAGTCTTTTTTTCTGATTTAGTCCATAATTTATAATTTTGAATGTGATCAGTTGATCGTTCGTGTCTGGATAAATTATTAGAAAGATGTTTCCAATTTGAAAAGCCAGCATCTGTTGACTGAATATTTTTTGTCCCAAAAATTTTGCAACAAACGCAATTTAACTTAAGGGAATAAATTAGTCACATACGAGGTATTTTTTACCATTTGCTAATGTTCGTGTATAATGATGAACCGAAAAGCGCCCTTGTTCTGTTAAATGAAGTTATTTTTTTTTACTTGTGTAGGTCCCATTTTTACTAATAATTCAATTGTTGAATTATCAAGTGATTTAGATGAAGCTGGATCTTCTAAACTCCCACTTTCAATGTCCTCTGGTTCTTCTGGAGTACAAGACTCTGCCGAAATCGATGGAATCTGTGGATCTATGGGGACGACTTGCTGACTGTAAGACGTTGAAACAAAATGATCTCTAGCCATGCTTCCACTTTCTATCTCTGCTTCAGGAGTTTTCAAAAATTGTTCTATAGAGCCCCACAACTTCTCTTTTTCAGTTTCTTTGGAGAGTTTTCATTTTTTGTAAGCGGCTCTAGAGAGTCTTTTAGTTCGTCGTTCCGAGCTTGACATCTGAATAAATAAAAAAAAAATGTTTTAATTTACTTCTAGATTACAGTCTTAATATACCATCAAAGCAGCTATTACGTGAAAATAATAAAAACAATTGACTATAGGAAAAACTAAATTTTATTTTTCAGCATAGTTCCACTGCTTTTGAATACAGGTATAGCACTGGTTCAATAATATCTTTAATTCAGTATAAAAACATTCATTGTTTTTTTTTTTTGCCAAATGGCTCTCAATGGATGCTGTAAGTTCGTCATTGTCCCTAAATTTTATTCCGCTTAGTGTTTCTTTTTTTTTGAGGTTCGGGAACAAAAAATAATCACTCGGTACCAAATATTTTAATATTTTAAATTTATTGGGGCCAAAGAAATGGTTTTCTGAAATGCAATGTTTAGCAAAACCTGTGGTGTTTTTGTTTTCAATTATGGATTTTTTATGTTCTCTTAAGCGTGCTTCAAAAGTTCTGCGTGTTTGGCCTATGTAAATTGCATAACACACTCCACATTTCATAAATACCACATTTTTTGCTTTTTTCTATTTTTGATAAATTTGATAAAAGTTTGCCTAAATTGGTGGGGCTAGTGCAAATAATATTAAATTTCATCCCTTTAAAACAGCTAATAATTTTGGGCGACAAATATTTAACATGGTTTATTTTGTACCATACTCTATTTTCGGTAGTTTGTGCATAAAAATATTTAAGTAGTTGTTTTTTTTTTTTTTTTTCTTTTAATGATGTTGTCTACAATTTCATCACTTCGTCCCGATATTAGCATCCCTTTTTACCTGATTTAACCCGATTTCTGTATATATATTGTTGTCGGCTTTCATTTGTACTATTCTTTGAAAATGATGTAAAAATCGAAAATATTATTTATTTTAAATTTATTGTGAAACAAATCACGTGTTTAATTTTACCTAATTATAGATAGATACATTTCGCAAAGGATGGGCGGGAACATGGAGACCACGAAGCTGTAGAAGATCAGGGCAATCAATAGTTCCATCAATTTTTTTACAAACATGATATCTTAGTTAACACGCCGAGAATATATTTTCTTCGGCAATTATAAACTTGTATTCAAAAGTCTCCTATAATCATCGAGTTATGCCCTGTAATGATAATAGGTGACTTTGAAACAGATTCTTCGATCATTTCTTCGTGTATTTGATTCGTTTTGGTTTGTTTTGCTTCCTGCCACTGTTTTGGAGAAACAACATCAAAAACTGAATCGGGTACCACCTCAATAGAATGTGTTATTGTGAGTTACTTGAAGAGATTCGAACAATTAAAAATAAAACACTTTGAATTCCTATCTTCACTTACGCTATATGTATATTTCGGAAACTAAGTGTCCATTATCAATAGCTAACAAAGTACCTCCAAGTAATACCTAAATGGAAAATGGGTGAACGAACTTTTCAAAAACCATTGAAAATAATGTTTATGCAGGAGATTTGCGTGGGCGGGTTTCACGCCTGCGTGCGATCTTGAGATGATGGAGACGGCCAGTTCCGGTGGTCTTCCTCTTCTTGGCTTTAATCGACCAGTTGTATAAACGCATTTTAGCAGAAGTATATCCACATTGCGCACATTGTGACTTTTGGATGTTCTACGAGAATCTACCAATCCATGTTAGTGATAAAATCCCACCAATCATTTGTGTGAAGAACGTTTTAGTCAATTTCTACCCTAAACACAAGCCTTTGATCCCAGGTCGATATTAAAGATTAAAAACGCCGATATCTAACGCTATCGTAACCGAGCTACAATATTTGAAATTTTAAATAAGGTAAGAATTCCCTACCAATTTAAAGACTATTTAAAAAGAAACAGCTTTATTGAAGTGTTCACGAAGTTGCTGTATACATTAGACTATGTATACAGTAACTTCGTGAACACTTCAATAAAGCTGATGGAACTATTGAGTGCCTTGATCTTCTACAGCTTCTTGGTCTCCATGTTCCCGCGTTTTTCTTAGATTTGAATTGGTAGCTCTGCTAACAGTCTCACAATCAGCACGAATAGTTTCTGCGGCATCTTTAATTCTAGCTATTAGATGTTCTCTGTTTTCAATATTTTCTGCATAAACTAAACTTTTCAGCAATCTAAGGGATTAAAGTCTGGTGATCTTGCTAGCCAATCTCTTCCAATACAGCAGTTTGTATAATTTTGATTAAGAAATTCTGTTACTTGTCGACCAAAGTGTGGAGGTGCGCCATGATGCTGAATCCACATTCGTTGTCTGATAATAAGTGGAACATCAGCCAATAATATTAGAAGATCATTTTCAATGAAACGTAAATAACGAATGGCCGTGAGACGTTCTTCAATTATAAACGGACCAATCAATAAAATGTCACACCAAACATTCACCGAAAATCTATCTTAAAAATGTTATTCCAGACTTTATTGTGGATTTTCAAGTGCTCAACAATGTGAATTCCTGGTGTTATTGATGCTGTTTCGAGTGAATGAGGCTTCATCACTAAACAATATTATCTGACAAATCCTTTTATTTCTCAATATTCAGCGACTAAATTCAAGTCTTGAAGCATATTCGGCAAGTTTTAAATTATAATTGTTTAATGTATTCTATACTCTCATGCGGCCTACGTTAATTGTGTTGCTATTCTTCGGACACTAGTAGAAGGTTGAGCATCAATCGTATTATTGAGTAAGTTCCTGTTGAACGAGACGTTCAATAATAACTGTAGGAAGCTTGCCTGTTTGTCTTAAACATCGAGGGACATTGCTAAAAAAAGTTCTACAAGACACTCTACTACTGGGAAATCGTCGACGATATACATTAACTGCTGCTCGTCCATTTCCCTTACACAATCCATAAACAAAGTGAATGTCGGCGTATTCTTCATTCGAAAAAGTAAACATAGCTTTAAGAATATTTTAATGTAACACACGAAAATATACACTTGATTAAATTGACGTTAACTGGCACTGTTTGGGGTAATTATGGGATTATTTCCATCAATTACACCGCGGACTGTTGTAAGCAGTCTAGTTAAGCACTTTCGGGGTGAAAATGAATTTCAACGGAGTATTTTTGATTTTATATTCGAGATCTGCTCTCCACAACGTTTGTACAAAGAGTGACTTAAAACTAGAAACCAAACTACATATTTACAAAAAATCTCTCTCGCCCGGGTGGCTACGGACGCAATTTATCATCCCTTCAAAATAGGGACGCATCCGGTCAACACCATGGGGGTAGTCGCACTTCTTGGAAGGTCGGTGAAAGTGACCTTGCGAGGCTTAACATGCACAATAAATAACAAATAATCATTCACAGCCACCTGGACTTTTTAATAATAACAAAATCAACAACGGAACATAATACCTACATTAGTGGGATTATCTAAAACTTCAAATGCTTGTAGCTCGATTACAATACAGTTCACGTCGTACGACATCCTGTATGAGTTGTATGTAGAGAGGTAATTTTGGAATGGTAACTTGCGATTGAATGCTGCCTGCTCATATGTATTGAGTGACCATCATATATTAGTAAAACAGGTCGATCTAAACCAATTGATGGCAAAAAAATTTTTATAAAATAATTTTAACTATTTTCTAGTGCATACCATATCACCGGGGTGTATTAAGGGCTTTGCTCTTTTGAAGCAAAGTCCCCGATTTAAATTAATATAAAAAAAAATGGTTGCCGTGATTGCCTGTTAGCTCATTCAGGTCCTAGTTTGATATAACCAAGAGAAAAATAAATCAAAATTAAATCAATATATTTACAACAACAACAAAAAATGACAATAGAAAAAAACACAGAAAAAAATCACAATAAAACAATAGCAACAAAAATAACAGCAACATAACAACAACACGAGAGAATAATAATAATAATGATAAAAAATGATACAAGTGTTACCGTAGTAGCAGCGTGGTGAGGATATAGAGATCAACCTTTCAACTCTCTCCCGTGGTACAGGGCGGTTCGGTATTTATACAAAATACCGAATCCTTACCCCTACCACAAATTTCGGAGGGTGCGGTAACCATTCTTCGCCCGGCCACCATCGGTGCTGTTTCAGAAATACTTATTTATTGAAATGAAAATTTCAGACGAAGGATGGTTACTGATTATAAGGACATTATATATTAATATAAAAAAAAACAAAAAAAAAACATTCATAACGTTTGAATGTTGTGTTATGCAAATACTTCTGTTGCATTCAGACCTATTTACAGATGCTCACACAGACAGCCACATACTTATACATATACATCTATACATATACGTATTCCTACATACATATACATGCGCACGTACATGTTTACAACCAAGTGCGACATGACTTAAATGCGATTGTAATTATGAAGTTTAAACATAATAACTTATTGTTCTTACAATCGCATCCATGCATGATTTAATAAACGTAGTGTACATACATATGTATACATAATTCCGCGAAGATCCATCGCGAAAAGTCATTATCACATTTTGACAACACGAAGTTTATCTCTTAAACAGCGCGCTTCCCCTGCGCATACTTGAATTATGACTTATGTCATTTTAACGGACGTTCTCTCATCTATCTAATGGTGTAAGTTACCTTCGCGTAATTTGCCACATACGCGAAAAAAAAACATGTTTTTTTCATCTCCATGATGTCCTTTTGTTCGTCGCTAATCTCTCGGCGGTTTATTGCGCGGCGCGCAAATATTTGGGATAATCCCTTTTAAAAGTGCCCGTTCCCAAAGCAATTAGCGGGCGAACGGAACGTGCCGTTTATTGACGATGTGTTCGATTTCAGGTAGCTGAGAGAATGTACACGTTTTTAAAATGTAATTACGGGAAAAAATCGAATCCCTTCGTGTTGCCAGATGTGATGACAAGCCGGGGAATCTTCTAGGGGCTGTGGCAAACAAATAACGGATTATTGAAATTTACAGAACAGTGGTGCATATTTTACTCATTTGAATAATTACGGAGAAAAATAACAATGTAATTAAATAGTTTTTCGATATGTGTTAACGACGCTTCTCATGAAGCGCCGGTAACAGCCATTGTATTTTTTTCATTGCACTGCATATTTTTCGCACCTAGTTTTGGATGAACAGTTGGGCTGAAAAATTCGTAGGCTGATACATTGATGGCGCTATTAGTATTAAGTCCATATGATTTTTAGTTAGTCCTAACCTTAAAAATATACGTGTATAAATTTATAAATTTAACAGCTGTCGGACTATTAGTTTATGAGATATAGAATTTTTAGTGAACAACTTCTGTTAATTTAAAAAAAATGGTTAAAAAAAATTTCATGTGTTAATAACGCATTGCTTTTTGGCAAAAAATACTGTTGAAGCCAAGGCTTGGCTTGATAAACATTAATCGGACTCTGTACCAGGAAAATCAACCATTGAGAAGTTTTGCTTATATTATGAGCTGGATGTTAAATAAATCATTTTTAATATTACCAGATATTACTAATATCGATATTTGCTACCAATTCTCACAAACCGCATAATTTAATGTATATGTAACCTGAAAGTCAATAAATTGATTTACGATCAAATATATTTTGTTTAATTAAAAATCTTATCCTAATTAGAATCAACTCTACACGCATTTGTAACTAGAGTCAATAAGCAAAGGATCGTTTTTCTATATATTTATAAATCCTGAACATATTATACATCCTCCATTTTTACATGAAACTTCATAATACACTATCTGTAAATAAAATAACTGTTTTTTAAGTTTCACAAAATTTATTGTAGACACTGCTACGTTAATCATCTTCCTAACGATGTCAGTGTGTTGGTGAAACAATTGTATTGCAGGGTCTCTACAATAAATTTTGTGAAACTTAAAAAAAACTACTGTTGCGCAAAATCGAATAATATTAGTAATCGAGTATTACTAAATATGTCATTTTAAGTATTTAAAACGAAAAAGTGATTTCAAATTTATATTTATTTATAAATGGGAAGGTATTATTGATATTTTTATAATAAGTAACATTCATAAAATTATAATATACTTAATTTAGAAGTAATAAAAGATCGACTTGGCCCATCACAAAAAAAACGTTTTATTTACAAATAAAAAATATATGTAAAATCCGTATCTATCGCTGATCGCGTCATCATCCGGTATAAATTTGTTATAGTTTTTGATCATAAAAATGTAGCAAGCGAACACAACGGTCCATATGTAAGATTTCCGCACATAAAATAGATTTTTTGAACAAATGTGACTCGAATTCACATACATTCTTTATTATACTTCAAAGAAGATTATTTAGCTGAGCTCTTAAGCCCCACTTCTGTGATCAGTTTTAGATAAATTTCACATTTAATCGCTACATCCACGAGATCGTCAATTATTTATTATTATTATGCAACATCTTTATTACTGTTTTGTAATAATTTAAGAATAATATATAATAATATTTCAAATTAATTTTGAAATCACATAAAATAGCAAACGGCTAACTGCTAGGGCATTTAGGAATTTTTGGATTAATGTTAGAATTTCTAGGAATGCAAAGTTTATTTCTTAAGACAGTCCTAGATAACGTCTAATGCCTGGGATTCCTCACTGTAGTATGTGATAACGACGCAGGAACAACCGACGACCTTCCCCGCCTTGCCGGTGTTGTCAATTTTGCAAAGTCCGGCCCACTCACCCAGCTTCTTATTGTTGACCACCTTGATGAGCGGGGTTTTGTGTTTGGAGCACATGGCAGTCACCAGCTCCTTGTACATGGAATCGTCGCAGATTTCTTCCAGAATACACAACCTAGCCTGTCTTTTGTCCAGATTCCTGGTGTAAGCCGTGAACTATACTGTTGTGGATTAGGATGGTCTTTAAGACCTCCGAAGCGCTTGATTGACAACGACGGCACCGCCAGTGGCGGACACCGAAGGAGCATCATCGACACCAACATCAGATATTTTTAACCGTTTTTTATTTCACGTCAACGACGAATTGGATTGGTTAATGAAAAATCTCTTGACGGGGTTGTGGATTTTGTCGGTGATAGGGATTAAATTGGTAAATCTTCCCTTAAATTTCTTGACGGGGTTGTGTATTCTGTCGGTGATAGGGGTTATATTGGTAAACACCTATCACCGACAGAATACACAACCCCATCAAGAAATTTAAGGGAAGATTTACCAATTTAACCCCTATCACCGACAGAATTCACAACCCCTTAAGAAATGTTCTCTTAAAGGGAGTTTGAGGGATTATACAAAGGTTTGAGTAGGTGACGAATTTTGGTAAAGTATCTTAAGGCTGATCGTTCGCTGACGTCAATCATCTTTTTTTACGCAGTGATTTTTGTACATTAATAATTCATACATGTAAAAATAAAATTTCTAATTAAATTCCTCAACGCAGTTAAAATTTCCGTAAATATTTATAGTTATCAAAGAAACATTTTCAACGCCCAATTGTTGCGTACTAAAAACCGATTAGTCGGAGAATAAGCAGAAAGAGAAAAACAATCATCGGGGTTACTGGAACGTAGTGTGCATAATTTTGCAACGCCATTTGTAACAATAAACGCATGCTTCGACTTGTGCAATTATTTCCTGCCGCGTTCAGTGATTTGCCGAGTTCTAATCGCCAGTTTATTGCGCGCTTATTCTGATTATGATTAATGGCATAAAGAACAATAGGTCGGTTATTGTTGTAAAGGAATTTATGTAGTGACGTACGAAAAATCTACTGGGTGGTCCTTTGGTCATTAAAGGTGTCGAAGTGCCCTGACACTTATTTATCTATTGGGTGGTCCATCTTATTTTAAAAAAATACAAGAAGCGTAGACAGAATTGCAAATTATTTATTTCTACAACTGAATTCTTAAACTAAGGGTATTTCTTAACTTCTATTTGAAATATACGAATTGTATAAATTAAGGCGATTTATTTCGTTAATTTTCAAAAGGACCGAAGGGACACTAAATCATTGTATACAATTAAAAGAAAGAAAAATCGAAAATTAATTTATTTTAGTTTATATAACAAATATTCACTCTACAATAAACAAAAATATTTTATTTAGTTTGTGGAATGTATAAGATAATTGAAAGATTCGTTTCTTACTTTACTTTTTATTTTTAAATACTAGATGTACAGTTCGAGTACCATATACTCAACATCAATAGCGAATGGTTTTAATTTAGGGTGAGTTAGGAATACAGGGTGGCCAGAAAATGTGTGATAATCTTCAGTTAAAGTGGTTCGTTAATCAATTTTAAGTAGAAAAAAATAAAAAAAAATTAAATAGAAAAAAGTATTCATCCACTTGGTCACAGTTATTTAATAGATTAAATAAAAATGATTTGAAAATAATCAATAAATTATTTCCACATTTAGCATTATGCAATATTTTATTGATGCGCAACAGCAGGTGTACATTATGTAATTCAATGTCCGGCGTGGGTATTTGCCCGGAAAGTAGTTGTTTTAATATGCATTTATTTAACGTACTTACGTAGCGTAAGTCAAAAGTCACAGAGCTAAATGTGGAAATAATTTATTAATTATTTTCAAATCATTTTTATTTAATAAAAAACTAAATTAAAAATAAAAAAAATAAATTAAATAAAACTCTAAAAAAATAATGGGTAATTATTCAATAAGCTTTATGAGGCTATTAATATCCTAAATATGTATCTAGAATTTGTTTTTAACATTTTATGTATAATTATTACTATTAATAATCGACTTATAATTAAATAAACATTTGCAATGTTTAGCTGGATGTTAATATAACTAATTTTAATCAAAATATTTCAAAAATATTACTGATTTCTAGTAACATATTTATTATATCAATGGTCTCGTGTGTGTTAATGAAGAACCGTACAATATTTTTTTTACTTACATTTCTACTTGAAAATAATCAAGGAACCACTTTACCTGAAGATTATCACACCTTTTCTGACCACCTTGTATATAAAAAAAATATTTTGAACTTTGAATAACTCTCAGCCACTTCTATTAATAGTTTTTTGCTACAAAAAAAAAACAATAACAAAGGATTAAGCTGTGACTATTAATACTATTAGCAGTAAAGTTATGTGTTTTAAGCGTGATCAAATCGATTTGATTTTCATGTAACTTATCCAATAGGGTAAATTATATTGATATTTTGACTTTTCACAAGAAAAAAAAAAAAACAAAAAAAAAAACGTAAAGTAATTAAGAAAACATTTAGTACTGTTTTAAAATTGTGTACACTTTATTCTGATTAGTTTATTTTTTTGGGTTAATATTATTCAACCTCGACACCCAATACGGGTAAAAGAGGGTAAGATTAAAAAAGAAAGAATTATTAGTTTCTTTATTTTCTGAACAGAACTAAAATTCCAATTAGACCATTATCATTATTCCTCCGATAATCGACTAAGAATAGTGTAAAATATTATGAAAACTGTTTCATTGAACTGCATTTTTATAAGCTGATTATCATTTTTAATGATGTTGATGTTTAATAAACATATTTGTTTCAAAAATGACTTTCCATTCATTGGCACTTGGTGAAACATTTTACAATAACCTAACATTAATTTTTGCAATATGTTTCACCAAATGACAACGAGAAAATCATTTTTAAATCAAAAAAAAATGTTTTCTTAAACATCATTAAAAACAATAATTAGCTTTTAAAAATTCTCAGCACGGTTCGTCAATTGTGTAGACAAACAAGCGCATAATTTTTCAATAATAACAAATTCCGTAAATCACTTGGCGAATTATACGCTTCGTAAATAATCGCATTTTTAATATATTACACGAATCGTCTGACAAATTGCCCGTGCGTTTACATTGAGATTGTAAACCGTTTCAATATTAAGCAGTCATTTGCTTGGCAAGCCAGCAATTAACATTAATCACATGTGCGTCATTCGCTGAGCATCCATCTGTTAATATCTGAACACACATACACACACAATTGCAATTAAATTAAATTCTTCGTGTCTTATCTTCATCAGTAGCTTAACCAGCTATTTCTTCTGAGGGAACAGAGGAGGTATGGTACTAAAACTTTGAAAATAATTAATGAAAAATATAAAGAACAATCAATTTAACACCCCCATGATTTAGCGACTTCCAAAAATCGATAACCATGCGGGTGTTAGGTTGATTGCTCTTTATATGTTTCATTAATTATTAGGAATTGTTAAGTAAGTTTCACTTGGTTTGTTTTACACGCATTTTTTTTTATTTCCGACTAGTTTCGGCACATTTCCATTATCAAGAATGTACAAGAAATTCATAGTTATTTATACAGGGTGAGTTTTTTTCGATGTTCTCTATGGGGATCTCGGAAACTATACGACATAGAAAAACGGTTAAATGGGGAAAGAAGTGTAGTTTTATAGGACGAATAAAATGACACTTTCAAAATATTTGAAAAAGTCAAGGGTAACTAGAGATTTTCAGTAGTAAGGAAGTTTTAATTTTACTTTCCTAGATCTGGTGTTCCCCAAGGTCCACTCCTTGGGCCCATTGTACTTTAATTTGTTTATTATGACCTGTATGATCTTCTATCTTGTAAATACCATCTCTGCACGGATGATTTAAACTTATGTGTATCTATTTTTACATCCATTGCCGATTGCCAACAATTACATTATCAAATTAATACACTGAAAGAAATAAGTGATCATTTTAAACTTGATAATGATTACGCTTACCATTTAACTTGTCAGCCAAGTAATGTATTTCCAGCAAACATTCTAGCTTTGTTAAGATTTAATAAAATGTATTGCTTAATCGAAACAAGATCATGTTTATAGTAAACAAGATTCATTATTATGTTACTATAGTTACTTGGTCAAGAGAAAATATTTGGTGGAAATTACCAATTAACTTAATACCACGTGTCAAGATATTTTAACCATTTTAACTTCATTCCGATAATTATGTTTAGGTGTTTACTTTAAACGCTTTTGTGATTATTCCATTCAAGAAACTGCCAAATAAGTGAAAATCTAACTTGTTTGGAAATATTTATTTCAGTGTACAATTAATAAGTGGTGTAGTGCTAATAATCTTACTCTAAATAGTCTTAAATCCAAATAATCATTGTGGGATTCAATTTAATTTAAAGTCTGTGACTGCACAATCGAAAGTGTTAGTGTTTTTAACGATTTTGGCGTTGCTTTTGATGTTAAGTTTACATTTAACCCATATGTGCAATTATTAGTGATTCCTTCAGAGCTTTGGGGTTTATTAACCGTAATTCTTTAAGTTTTTATGATCTAAAGCTCTCAAGTCCTTATTTAACGTCCAAAGTTGGAATATTTCTCTTTATTTTGGTATCCTCGGGCGCGAAATCAATAAATTTAATTGAAGGTGTTCAAATTTCTCAAATACTTATATTTCAAAGTTGAAGGTTTTTTTACCCTGAACGCGGTTTCAATCACTCTTTATTGCTGCAGAAAATTAATGTTGAACCCCTTGAATATAAGCGTAAAAATCAGGTATCACAATTTTACAGACTTCTTAGTAATCAAATTGACTGCCAGGATATCTTAAAACTTGCAAATTTCCATGTTCCAACCTTCAATAATAGAAATAAAATAATGTTTCGTGTTGCGCACAACAAAACACTATACGGCTCTAAATCCCTAGTAAGCATTAGTGTACCGGATTTAATTATACATACAATACAATAATACATACAAACTGTGATGTATTTTATGATCTTTTTTTATAATTTTTATATGATCTATTATTATCTCATGTTAATTTACTTTTTTCACATTTTATATTTAATGTTGTTTACATTTTTATTATATAATTGGGAACATGTTTTTTTTTTGTGAGGCAATTAATATTTTTATTATTGTGAATGTTTTTAGTTTATTTATTTTTTCTATAGAACGAAAACAATACACGCGATCTCATGAAAGAAATAAAAAAAGGCAATGTCATTTTTAAAAGTAGATTTTGTTTGTGAAATATATAACATATATCTGTTCCAATTTTTGCAGCGAAATATATTAAAAATGAAACAACTAAATGTGTAATTTAAGCAATATACCATTTATGTTGCGATGTTTTAATAAAAAAAAAAACACAATGAAATAATTTTAAAACTATCATTAGATGCTTTGGTAGCTATTGACACATAGTGTCCGAAATGTACATATAGCGTACAAATAAATAAGTGAAGAAAGGAATACAAAGTGTTTTATTTTTATCATTAGAAGTAAATAATATTTACCCGAATTTAAGCAACCAGAATTTACAAATTGATAAACCATTTGCTGAATAGAGCTCTTGTTAAACTACACCGAAAAAAAAATCTCGCACCTTACAGTAACTTTTTCCGCTGTAAACGTTTTTTTTTTATGATAAATATTAGAGATGGGCAAAGTCAATCTTTTCGATCGTTTTTGTCACTACAAAATGAAGTTTATAACAATTTTCTTAATATTATTTATAATATTAATGTTGTAAAGTTTTGCCTATTGATTAATAAACTCAATTTTATTGTTATTTATTAACTTTAGCTACTTACAATTGGTTATTCAGAAATATTCGATTACTAAATTCACTCGATTTTGTCCAACACTAATAAATATATTTCGTCAATGGAATACATTTTAGATGGAATTTAATAATAATGATAATTTGTGCAAATAACAATAATACATAGTTTACACAAGTCAAGAATGATATACGTATACATATGTATGAAAACTACTAGAACTAATACATTTGACAATACAAAAAATAAGTGTATAAATAAACGCAAATGATTAATAAGTTAGGTGATTAAGTAGTAAACATGTATAGATAGAAATAATAACAATAATAAACTTGACAAACAAACAAATTAAAATAAGTGCATAAATAAAAACAGAAACAATGAATAAATCACGTTATAAAATGGTGAACTAATATAAAACAACAATAAACCATCCAATAAAATGTATAAAGATAAACCGTAGATAGGAATATTAACAGAAATTATATCAACGAAAAAATCAGTTAAGATAGGTGTATAAATAAAAGTAAAACTACGAATAATAAATTTGGTAATAATATGATAAAAAAGTAAACAATGATAAATTCACAAAGCAGACAAACAAGGCCACACATTAAAATCAAATTTTAAAAAATCCTCAAAACTATAAACTATGGAATGCATTAACGATTAATATACTCTTAACTTCTAGTTGTTTAACCGTTTTAAATCTAATTGTACAATCATGTTGAAAAATTTAACCCCGAAATAACTTGTTTCGTTCATTAAATCAACTTTGTCTAATACAACATTATTTAAAACATATGACAAATTATTTTTCGCATTCCTTCTAGAAAATCTCATGTATTTACACTTACCAATATTGAGATTCAAATCATTTCGAACACACCAACTCTGATCCAAGTCAGTCAGCCTGCAAGTATCGTCAGACTTTGAAATTGCTTTATACAATTTCAAATCATCGCGAAAATCTAATTTTAAACTGGTACATATTTTCCTTGTGTCGTGAATCCAGACTCACGACACATCGTGTAATCTAATATTATGTATATTCCGTTTCACATACAACAGGCATTCAAGAATATACACACAAGGTAATGCCAATATACCTAGCCTAGTGAAATGTTGACAGTCATCATGGTAATTAATACCTACAACTATTCTAATTGTTCTACTTTGCAAAGCGAATAACCTGTGGCGACATGAAGAAAGACCATATATAATTATCCCATAAGCTAAGATAAATCGAGATAGCTTACTATACAAATTTCGAAGTAAAAAAAGATTTACTTACTTTCCTAGATATATGTTCTCCCTGTTCAGACCACAATAGGCCTTGGTCCAAATACATTCCTAAGAATTTCACTATTTCGTTTGCTTTGAAATTGACTTGCTCAAGGAGAACGTTCTCGTGGCCGTCTTTTTCTCATTCAGATTCATCCTATTACTCGTAAACCATATTATAGATTGAGATGGAGTATTTTGAACTAATTTCTCACTTAACCCGTGGTGAAACATATTTAATTAATAGACTTTGATTAAAACACTTGGTTTGTTTCACTCATTTAAAAATCAGTGAAAGAAAACAAGTGTTTTAATCAAAGTCTATGAGATAGAGTAGCTGTATTTATTGCATTTGTAGTATTAATATCTCGGTCAGTTGCAATTAAAGTGATGTTATCTGCAAATTGAATCACCCACCAACCGTCTACATATATAGGGAAATCATTTATGTAAATGAGAAAAAAACAACGGTTCCAGAATCGAACCCTGAGGTACACCGAAATTTATTGGCACTGGCTCCGAAAGGGCTCCATTGTACGAAACGATCTGTTCTCTGTTTGTTAAGCAACTCTTGATTGTTTTCTGGCTGGTCCTATGGAATTTATATATACATAACTTTTCTATAATAATCTCATGTCAAACGCTTTACTTAGATCTAAAAAGAAAGCGATTGTTGTTTCGCCTGTTTCAAAGGAGTTCACAATTTGTTGAGTAAGATCTAATACTGCATTAAGGTTGCTGTTTAGACGAAAGAGATAGCTATATAAATATTGGCAATCACTAATTCAAGTTGTGAGCAATGAACAATATTGTAGTATAGATTAAAGTAATCTTAAAATAAGCAGGAATTTCATCAGATGAATTATAAATTATTTTAACGTTTAGTTTGTGTGAAAAACAATTATGAAAAGCAATGAAAGTTGATCAAATTTATAGGAAGTTTCAAATTATATTTTTGCTAATAAAAATTTGTGCAATGAAAATTTAAAGGATTTCACTAAATTCTGCATTCAAATAACTTAGCAGACATAACCTATTAAGCTCATTGTATCTTACAATTTTCTTTTCTAACTTGAAGTAGTAAATTGACGCAATACACGAAAATTAACGATTTATTTTTTATTTAGACTGATACTTTACACTTAAATGTAAATACATATTCATATTATTATATCCAAAAGAATGGCTCTTTTTATCAAACGATTATTTCCATTTTTCTATATAGCTAGATAGCTATATCTACTAAACCGCAACCTTAACGGTCGATAGCCCTTCAAGGAAACCTTATCGATTTTTATTAAATATGTTGTTACTTACGAAATAGTCAATCATTTACAGTGACATCACCTTTTATATGATCTTTGCAAAGATAGGAACTAGGTCTGTAACTTTATTCATATCGTCCTTGTCACCCTTTTTGTGAATGGGAATCACTTTTGCTATTTAAAATTCATCAGGAAATTCACGAGATGTTTAGTGTTGACAGGATAACCTAGGCAACATGTTCTATTACTTTTATATTAAGACTTAATAATATATCACAGCTATTATTTGTTTTTTGACTTTGTATAACACTAATGACTATATCACATGAAGCATTACTAAAACAGAAGCTAGACTTACAGTTTATCCCAGATGATGCTATCATAAGAGGGTCAATACTACAGTTTATTATTTGACTAGCAATATCGCTTCCAATTGAAGTAAGAAAGTATTAAATCGTGTAGCTGTTATCTCATAAGTTGGGATAATACTAGAATTAGATGCGCGTTGATGATAGTTATCATAAACTGAACATTTATTTCTTACTGGATATGGCTTACCGTGAGTTTTTAATGAAATTTAAATCAAATTAATCTCAAATTTTCAATGAATTAATAAAGAAAAACAAATGAACAATTAATTAAAATTGGTGTCATTAGACGAGGAACAAATCTTTTTTCAATTTATGTCACTATAAACCTTATACGTTGAAATATCAACAAATACCAACGAATTGTTATAAAAATATATTTTTATAAAATATATATTTTTACATAAAGCGTTAATAAATGGGGAGCAGCAATCTGCAGAAAAACGTTTCTTCATGTAATGTTCGTCATGAAAGTAAGACTTCAATGTTAAATTTAAGTTAAATAGAAAAGAGCATTCATTCACTTGGTCACAGTTATTTACATATATTAAATAAAAATGATTTGAAAATAATTAATAAATTATTTCCACATTTAGCTCTGTGACTTTTGACTTACGTTACGGAAGTACGTTAAACTAAATGTGGAAATAATTTATTAATTATTTTCAAATCATTTTTATTTAATATATTTAAATTTAAATATTTGATTTGATGAAAAATTAAAAGTGAGTACAAAAAAGTAATTATTTCATTAATTTAAATTTGTGTAATTTGATTTGTGATTTTTTTGTGGCGATCACATATAATTTACAATAATAAGTTTATATGGGAAATTTGATTACAAAAGTCTTCTGCTTTAATCCGCAATATTCTATCCCACCTAAGAATTAACAAATATTTATTCACTCTTCAACTGAAACTTCACTTTTCAGTATCAATCAGACCGGTTCTGTCCAGCCGTTTCCATAAGGTTTTATGTATAAATTTGCCCAAATAAATATTTTTTTTGAAGGGGGATTTTTATTTTTATATACAAACATCTTTATTCAGACAGTAGAATAACAATTCTTTCCAAATATTTATATTTACATACATATAGATGGGTTAGTAGTCTGTCATGGGCTATCGACCGGAGGTCTATCTGCCCTTGTGTTTTTATTTTGTATATTTTTCTACAGTAATTGTAAATTGTATTTTCCTAATATGATTGATTGAGTTACGTAAAGATCAAATTAAATTGATAAATATAGCACTAATAATCTTTCTTCACTCTTTATTTCTGTTTGGAATTAAAGATATAATAATCATAATAAAACCCCGACACCAATTGGTAAAAGGGGACATCGATTATATATATATATATATATATATAATAATTAATTATATTAATATAATACCAAAATGTTGAGAATGAATGGGAGAATAAGCTATGACAAATTTACACTCAGGAAACAAACAATTTTTAAACAGCAGACATTCAAATTGATCACTTGTAAATTATCGAACAAGTCTATTTAGATTTTGTAATATTTTTTGCTGATCACATGTATTATTACTGAAACAAAGTTGCATTAATTTAATGTATAACAACCTCAAACGCACACCGTATGGTAATTACGAGCAATTCAAGTAACATGCAATTACGCGAATCCCACGCGACGCAAGTTACATGCAAATAAATGATACCAACCGTTTATTTTTTATGGGCTTGCGAATTATTTCGCGGCTTTCGAAGAATTTTCAGACATGTGCCGCATCTGCGGCCGAGAGATAATTGCTCCACATTTTATGGAAATTGATTGACATGCGTCTGTGTGCATCCAGTTTTAGAATATAATCGGCGCGTGTTTTATGTTAATTGCGATTAGTGTTTTTATGTTGTTGTGTAGAAATAGTGGAAAATAATACGTGTAATATAAATATGAAAAATAAAATAATAAAAGGAAAACAAACGTAAACATGTTAATTATAAGGAACAATAATAGAATGGTTAATGAAGTGATAATTATATTTGCCAAATAATTTGCAAAGCAAGGAAAAAAAAAGCGGAATTTTATGAAAAATATTCATTAATTACCGTCCGTAAGAAAAATACAATCAAATAATAAAATAAAGAAAAGCAAAAAAATACAATAACAAATACCAATTGAAATTAAATTACTCGAAATTTAAATCAACAACGGTTATTCAAGCGAATATAACAATTAGATATGGACAAAGTCGATCTTTTCGATCTTTTATGTCACTGCAAAAATGGAGATTCCGTTAATAAAGTGAAATTGAAATTGAAAATGAAGTATGTGACAATTTTATTAATGTGTCATTAACGTACTTACGTTACATAAGTCAAAAGTCACAAAGCTAAATGTAAGAATAATTTATTAATTATTTTAAAACTATTATCATTTAATTTATTAATGTTATTTGTAATATTAGTATTGGAAAGTGTCACCTATATATTAATAAACTCCAATTTATTGTTATTTAAAAACTTTAGCCACATAAAATTAATTATTCAGAAATATTCTATTACTAAATTCACTCGACTTTGCCCAACACTAATAACATTCGGGATTATTCTATAACGGAAATGTTAAGTTTAACATTATTTTTTTATCATCACAGTCTAAACAACTTTTGTAATAGATATATGTATATAAATTGAATATGAAGTTAATTAATAACGTACACGTTGAATTTATCATTTCTCGCACGGAATAGCCCTAAATTAATATAATAAAAATTCAATAGTTACGGCTATCATTTGATGAAACTGCATATTCACAATTATATAAAAACACATTCGTTTTTGTTGTTATTGCGCTTACTTCTAAAGATCAATTCTACATATTTACGCAGTATTTAAATTGTTTACCTCCACAGAAGGGATTTTAAGTGAAATAATCGTATTGACTAAAGATATTATTGGGTGAGAATACGATGATAAGACGGAAGCGTATTGGCCTTATTTATGGCTGTAAACGTTTATATAAATCGGGGAAACATGAATATTTGCATTTTATTGTTACTTAATTGTCCTCTAATACATTTATACAAGCGTCGTGTCGGGCGCGCCTAATTACGAATAATAAAAATTAACCCAATGCGATGCTAGTTGTTAGTCCTTTCTGACCTGGACGGATTATCGCACCGTTAAGAGATTATCATGATATGGATTTTATTAAATTGCACTTGGCATATGCCCAGTGATAATAAATTCTATTTAAAATAATTTAATTATTAAATTATTTCCATTATTAACCAATCCCAATGATTTATTCAAAGAATTTCTCTTTTTTCTTGTAATAAATTAATTTATTCACAGAACTTTTTTCATGCGATTAATGAATCCCGATAATTTATTCAAAGAACTTAACTTTTTCGTACGATATTCGTGAACGCTTCGCGTTTTAATGCAGCAAACTTTATAAAAATGCACCGGATTCGACGTTTTTCTTTTTTTTTAATTGAAACCGTGTCATGGTTGATGTTCAAGACTGCATTGAATTATACGCCGAGTGCTTGGGATGTAAAACGACGCTATTTAGTTTTTGTCGCAGAATTATTTATAAATATTTAATTCCCCGTTGCAAACAACACAACAAAAAAGTTGTTTTGTATGTTTAAAAATACGTACCGGAGTGCGAAATAATTAAAATAAATGCGCGATTATTAATATGCATTATTAATATTATTAAATAATTAGTTTTACGAGAAAAGTATTTATGATTATCACTGCTTCTTTTTTTTAGAATTGTGTAAATGAAGATTTTACAACAAAAAAAAGAGTTGTTATTGAAAATTTGTTTCTCCTTGAAGTAATTGATTTTATTTTTATCCTTATTACTTAATCTATTAACTAAATATTAATTTGTTTTATACTTAAAGTAGATTTAATTAGATTCTAGAATACGAGTCAATATGTATACGGTACATATTTTTATTTTTATAATTTTAACTTCATAAGTTTTGGAAAATTAAGTTATTGATTTTTTCACACACACACACACACACATATATATATATATATATATATATATATATGTATATATAAATAGATAATTTTTATTCACGTAATTGATTTTTTTTCATCGTTATTATTTAATGTATTGGCTAAATATTGTTTTATTCTATTCCCAAAATAGATTCAATTAAATTCTATTTCAAGAATACGAATCAATATTTACCGTTAGATATTGATTTTAGTTTTATATGTTTTGAAAAATTAAGTTATTGATTTGTTTCTATATTTACACAACCTTTAATAAAGTAATAGATTTTAATAGGTTATTATTTAACTTATTAGCTAAATAATTATTTGTTGTATTCTCAAAATATATTCAATTACATTTTATTCCAAGAATACGAATCAATGTTTACCGTTGGATTTAACTTAATAAGATTTGAAAAATTAAGCTATTATTTGTTTTTTATATAGACATAATCACCATAAAATATTTTAACATTAAATTTAACATGCTAGATGAAAAAGTAAAAAAAAAAATTGAAATCAGATCTTTCTAATGTAAAAGATAATGTAGCAATTAAAGGTGTTTTAAATGATAATTCAGGTGTTGTCATATCCAATGATTTCAACTTAGTAAATGAATTGGAAGACCGACACAGACGTTCCAATAATGTCATGATATTTAATGTTCCTGAATCAAGAAATGCCGAGATTGCGGAACAAAATATAGACGATTTACGTGCTATTCGCGACGTTTTGGATCCGCTGTCTGTTCAATTCGAACCAATACGTTTTTACAGAGTTGGTCCAAAGCCACGTCCCATTAAAGCGACTTTACAAAACAGTATTATCGTAAAGACCATAATGGCTAAAACCCTAAAATTAAGAGACAACATTATTAAATTTAATTACGATCGCACGGTCCTCCAGAGGAAAGAATTCAATTCGCTCGGAGCAACATTGGAAGCCAGGAAAGAAAATGGCGAAGATCATCTAGTAATCAAATATTCCTCGGGAGTTCCAATAATTTTTGAGGCAACAAGAAAACACGTCCATCAGTTTAATAACACTAGGAAAGTCAATACAAAAAACTAAACATCTACTATCACAACGTAGGCGGCATGAGAACTAAGTTAAAACCGTTTATGTTAAATGTTACTACTTCTATTTATGACATAATTATTACTGAAACTTGGCTTGATAGCGATGTTGAAAATGTAGTGCTTAAATTAAAAAAAATACTCTATCTTTAGAATGGACCGGTGTCTAGAATCCAGTAATAAAATTCATGGGGGTGGTGTAATGGTAGCTGTTCACAATAAGTTCCAGTGTAATTTTATTGTTACTGACTATAAATCTGTTGAACATTTATTTGTGGCTGTTTCGTTGTCTGATATCCATTTAATTATTGGTGCTGTTTATATACCTCCTAGCTCGCTTACAAACAAATTTAATTAACATTGTGGTGCATTTGTGTCGATATTGGAAGAATATCCTAATTCAAAAGTTTTAATTTGTGGAGATTATAATATTCCCGATGCTGATTGGTTTAACGATGAACTCGGCCTTATAAATAATAATCCATCTTCACATGCAGCAAATATTCTCACTCAAACATTTAGTTTTTATAACCTTCTGCAAGAGTGCAACATATCAAATGAAAATAACATCTTTCTGGACTTAGTATTTGCTCATGATGGATTTTTAGTTTCGAGAGCATCGGATTTACTTTTAGAAGTCAAGCACCACCACATACCATATCTGATTACAACGGCTTTTAATAACTCTGGCAATTCACTGTAATTTGATGAATTCGTTTATGACTTTTCTCGTGCTAATTACTCCGATATAAACATGTACCTAAATTCAATTCAATGGCAAAATGTGTTAATTGGACATGTAGATAATATGACCAATGAATTATACAATATTCTCTATGTAGCCTTGCAGCAGTTTGTACCATTGAAACGCTTAAAGTCATCGACGTATCCCATTTGGTTTTCATCTGAACTAATTAGTTTAATAAAACAAAAAAAAATTGGCCCATAAAGCATACAAGGAGTGTGAAAATTCATCTAATTATAAGAAATTTAAAGATTTGCGTAACAATTGTCCCTGTCTTAGAAATCAATTATATGATCAGTATGTGAATTCAGTGAATTCAGACATTAATATCAATCCTAAAAAATTCTGGAATTTTGTAAAAGTTACGAACTCCTGAGTTTCCTGATATAATGCATTTCAAAGATAAAATTAGCATAAATGGTTCTGAATGTGTAGATTTATTTGCGGAGAATTTTTCTACTGTACATAGTTTTGATAAAACTACAGATATTCCCATTTACTCTACTAATTCTAATGTTCTCCATATGCCTATTCAAATTTCTAAAAGTGAAATATTTGATGAAATAAAAAAAATGAAAAATGGCAATTATACGGGTCCTGACGGAATCCCGCCATTTTTTAAAGAATTGAATTTTTTTCCATTTCATCACAATTATTCATACTCTTTGATGCATCTGTTAAGCAGAATATTTTTCCTGTAGTTTGGAAGAAAAGCTATATAACACCACTATTTAAGTCTGGCAAGAGGGATATTATTTCGAACTATCGAGGTATGTCAATATAATCTAGTATACCTGTTACTTGATAAACTCGTATCTGTGAAGTTTAACTGGATGTGTAAAAATATACTTATAGAGCAGCAGCATGGCTTTCATTTTGGCAGATCGACGTCTACAAATCTTAATATTTACATCTGCTATTATAAATGCATTCGAATCCAGTCATACAGTTGATACAGTTTTCACAGATTTTGCTAAAGCATTCGATCGTGTACATCACGATATTTTAGTGTTGAAATTGCTTACATTAGGACTTCATGCTAATATTGTTTCATGGTTATATAGCTTTTTGACCAACCGAACGCAATGCGTTAAAATAAAAAATTATTTGTCAAAAACAATTAAAGTGCCTTCAGGTGTTCCCCAAGGGTCGCATCATCAATGATATTGCTCAAGTTATAAAACACTCATCTTTTCTTCTTTTTGCGGATGATCTAAAACTGTATAAAGAGATTATATCCTATAATGATTGCGTATTGCTACACGAAGATTTAACCTCAGTGTATAATTGGTGCCTCAACAATCTCTTATTTTTTAAAATGAAATGCAAATCAATGACCTTCTCTAAGAAAAAAAAACTTCATTCAGTATAATTATGCAATTGATGGCCATTACCTCGAACAAGTGATTAGTTTCAGAGACTTGGGTATAATCTTTGATAACAAATTATGTTTTGCCCACCATATTAATGCAATTTGCAATCGTGCATTAAAGACGTTAGGCTACATCAAAAGAATGGCATCGGACTTATCACCTGATGCATTTAAACAGGTTTATTGCGCATTTGTTCGATCTCATTTAAAATATGGTTCATGTATATGGGCACCTGCACAGAGAATGTATATTAATTCAATAAAAATAAATTTTTAAAGATACTTATGTACAAGTTAGGGTTTGACCCCAGTGCATATTTACACGTAATATCATCTATGCTATGTATGGATAAATTATGCTGCCGACGTACATACGTCGATTTGTTGTTTTTTTTACAAACTAATTCATAACCTCGTTGATTGTTCTTCTCTTCTGGCACAAATTGATTTTTCTGTTACGATATCAAATAGAACAACAAGACATATACCTTTGTTTCGTCTTAGAATCCACAAGACAAATTATGGCCTTACAGCCCATTAACACTATTTATGGGGTCGGCAAATAATTTATCAATGCATCCATATTTTTAACTCATCTTCACCCTCTCAATTTATGTCTAAACTTAAGCGTATCAATATCTGTAAATTGTAATTGCCATGTATAATTTGAAATCTGTATTTTAACTTTTCAAATTTAGTATGTTGTTTCATATTATTGTGTTTATTTTTTTAATGCTTTTATGTATTTATGTGCACACGTGTATGTATATTTTAATGTGTTTTTAATTTGTAAAATGGTTTATCCATCAAATAAATAAATAAAATAAATAAAAAGTGATGATCGTTAACAGTCAGTCTATATCAAAAGTCCCCGTCAGATGTGTAGATTTTTTCGTTTGTATATAAACTTTATTCTGTACTGTAAAAAATGTTGCACATTTCTATATATACATAATCTTTATTGACAAACGTATTACAATATCTACATATAACGAAAAATATTACAATGTACATTGTAAAAGTCTGTCAATTGGCTATCGACCATGTTATGTTATCACTTATGAATAATACCATTATAATATTATATGCATATCATTGCATTATTAATAAATGAATAATTGCATTTCTTTTACATATAAATAGCTGTTCAAGATTATGACAGACAGATTAGAAAGAAATTTTCTTTAGTTAAGTTATTGCAGATTAGAAATTGATTCTTTAGGGTTAAGTTATTATTAGGTTAGAAACAATTTTTTTCGAGTTAAGTTACTATATTGTAACAAATTATAAAAAATTAAATAAAAACGTTTTTAAAAATCCCACCGCTCGGGTAAAAACGTTAATTACAAATGGTCTTTTCGCCTAGCTTTTGTATTTTCGTCCATGTTAAAATATACGGATAAAATGTGATGATCGTTAAACATCCCTGTCAGATATGTACGTCACTTAACTGTCTTGAATGTTGTGAAATTGAAGAGTTAGACTATGGACTTTACGTTTTATTAATTTACAAAACAAATCTCTTCTAAATTAATTAGAATATAACTTAGTTCAACATACCGTATCAAAACAACACAAAATTACGTTTTATTAAGTCCATTATATTTTTTATTGTTATTAAGGCCTAGCTTAATTATTTTCCGCGTTCACTTTTATTAGCGCTCGCTCATGCCGACATCTGGGCAGTTCGTGAATATTTTGATATTTCGTCTACGTTTAGCCGGTTTAACGTTTTAATTAACCTTGAAACTTCAATAAATCGACAGTAACAAAGGAGATTACTCGATTAAATTCATGAATAATTTTTCCGTCCGCTCTCTCTCTCTCTCTCTATTGCGTCAATGCAATAAATTAATCGGGCTATCGCCGATCCGAAGATTGAATTTATTGGACGGGACAGCCTTATTCTGGATAATTCAAACATCGAAATGACTTTCAAAGAATTTATTTTGGAATTAATTATGAAGGAATAAACGTTGTATAAACCAGAGTTTTAAAACAATAATTTTGCGGGAATTGTAGCTTTGAGAATAGTAAGAATTGCGCTTTCAAAGAATTGATAATGAAATATTGTTTATTTAAAGAAAATACATTTAATGTGTTAGTGCACAGCTATTTGTTTGACTATAAATTATAAAATTAAAAAAAAACATATTTTATCTACGACCACTATAGTAAATGCTAGATTACGAACAACGCATAAACTAAGTAAGCGAGTCTTTACGAACTGTCGTGCGTAAAGAGTCAAAATCGCACAGCGTGGACATTTGCAATTAACCTTACGCACATGCTGTCGTAATTATTGTCGTTAGATCTAATTAGCCGCAGTCACATCAAATTGACATTTTTCGAAATTGCAACTGTCATGCGTATTGATAAAGGTAATGTTTAATAAAAATATATCATTTATCAACTAATTCTTTTGATTTTAAGCTTTAAGATAGCTAGCAACGGTGAGGAAGAGATGTATACGCCACCTGAAATCAGCGAACAAGTCAAAACTGCCATAAACGATCTGTTACCAGAAAAATCGCGTAAAAGATACGAACTTGTGTACCAAAGATTCATGGACTGGAGGCTTAGAAATAAAGTAAAATCATTGTATGAAAACGTATTGTTGGCGTACTTTATTGAATTGTCAAAGCAAATGAATCCGTCGTAATTTTGGGCTATTTATTCCATGTTACGAACAATAATCAATATTCAACATGATACGAACATTGCAAGTTACGCAAAACTTTTGGCACTGTTGAAGAGAAAATCTGATGGTTTTAGAAGTAAAAAAGTCAAAAACGCTCAGTCCAGAAGAAATTAACCAATTTCTGAAAAACGCACCAGACAGCGAACATTTGTTGTCAAAGATAAATCCATCACATTTTTTAAGCTATAAAAATGCATGCAGCTAATGAACTGCGAAACATAAAAATTGAAGACATAGAAGATACTGGAAAATTACTGATAATCAAAATCCTAGATTCTAAGACAAAAACCCAACGTTCCTTCATTGTGTCTAAAAAATGGTACGCTACATGCAAGAAATACATAAATTTACGTCCATCAGAAGGGGATACAAAAAGTTTGCCATTTTTTTTTTTCTAAATTACAAATACAAAAAAATTACCAAACAATGTGTTGGGATAAATAAGTTTGGTGCTGTACCAAGTAAAATTGCATAATTTCTGGGTTTGGCGAATCCGAAACAATACACTGGTCACTATTTTAGGCGCTCGTCGGCCACCATTCTTGTAGATGCTGGAGGTGATTTGCTCGCACTGAAGAGGCATAGTGGTTGGCGCTCGTCTGCAGTGGCTGAAAGCTATGTTGATAATTCTACCAAAAACATAACTGAAAATGCGGTTAAGATTTCAAATGCAATTTGCGATGGTGAAGCAACATTAAATGAAACCACCGGCAGAGACGTTAATATGGCTTCATCCTTTAGGACCAATATGTTCCATGACTACAGAGTGGCGGAATCTTCTGTAATGTCTATTCTTAACAATAATGTCACCATGGCCCCATCTAATGCCCCACCAGTTTTTCATAATTGCAATGTAACCATCAATATCTGAAAACAAAATTGAAGAAATTCCATATTTAATTAATTTAAATTATGTCTCGGAGTAGTACGCTGGAATTTCTTCAACTTCATTGATATAAATATAATTTAAAAGGAATATCAATTTAATTCTCAAAACAAATTTTAAATATCTTTTTTTTTAGATATTGACAACATTTTTTTATCAAATTTCGTTTTTTTTTATTAAAAAACTATTGGATCTAAGAATTTGCAACTTTAACATTATACAGGCACTTTTTAATGGAAAATTTAGCGAATTCAACGGTATCATACTTATAATTTATTTTGTGTTTTCTCAAAACAAATTTTAAATATCTTTTTTTTTTCTAGATATTTACAACATTTTTTTATAAAATTTCGTTTTTAATTTTTTATTAAAAAACTATTGGATCTATGAATTTGCAACTTTAACATTATACAGGCACTTTTTAATGAGAAATTTAGCGAATTCAACGATATCACACGTATAATTTATTTTGCGTTTTATATGAGACAATATAAACAAATTAAAACAATTCAATAATTTCTATTTTGTATACTACAAATACTTAATATTGAAGAAATTCCATAAAAATATCCTCCCAATGGCTTTTCGATGGGGGCCCGCTGCATTATATTTGTTCTGGATGATGTCTGCATTCGGAATATGCAGGAATATCTTGATGAGGTCCTTGGGACGAGAACATTCAATTTACCTTATAAGTAAGGACAATCAATTTCATTATGTGCTAGTTTCCACAGAATTTTAGCGCTTAAAATATCTGATATAGAAGATTGCGATGACGACACAACACACCATCGCAATCGACGTAATAATTCAATATGGTCAAAGCCCCTAATAGAGTATACAACATCCAGTTTGTAACTTAGACATTTTCGTTTAATTTTGTCGATTATTATCTGGTGGCAAGTATATATAGGAACCCATATAATAGAGGCATATTCAAGTTGACTAACTACAAAAGCATAGAATAAAGTATTTAATAATTCGATGTTGCAAATAAAAATTTGATAAAACCTAAAGAAATGGTGAACGGTTGAAGACAAATAAATTGGCGAAACACATAAAGTGTAATTAAATTTAGCATTATTAGTCAAACATGTTTCAAAATGAGATAAGTGAGGTAGTTATTTAAGAATTTTCACTTGTAATTGTCAGAACCCAAGTTATAAAACATCATAATAGGCCTGAGAAGATGACTGCGATTTTTAGAGTAACACAAGTGTACAATAAAATATCAAAAAGCGCAAAAAAGAGATAAATTCAACAAATTTAAATTAATAATGAAAGATTTTTAGTTAAGAAATATTTTACGCCTGCAATGAATTTTTAAACGAATGTCCATATTTATTATTAATTCACTCCTCGAACCTTACATCAGCCCTAGAGTCCCTACAAATATTCATCAATATCTGTCATTGAATATAAGTAAATACCAGTTTATGCCATTTTCACTCTGTAAAGTGCCAACATGTTACAATTACACATTGAATGATATTCCTCTTTGTAGAGTAAATAATTTTTGGGACCTTGGGGTGTTGTTGGACTCTAAACTGTCCTACAAGTTACATATTGATCATATTGTAAACAAGGCAAATAAAATGCTTGGGTTTATAAAACGATCTACAGCAGGTTTTAGTAACATACGTGCTCTAGTCATTTTATACAATGCACTAGTCAGATCACACCTGGAATATTGCTGCCTTATATGGTCACCACTCTATAAAACTCATGTGGACAGGTTGAAGTCTGTACAACACAAATTTTCTAAGGTCATAGCATATAAATTAAGAATTGTTGGTATATATCTTACTCCCCAGCAATCATGTCAATATGTTGGGCTTGTGGAACTGCATAGTCGCAGAAAGTTAATGGACATCTTATTTATGTACAAATTACTTAATGGGATGAATAGCTGTGAACATCTGCTAAACATGATCAAAATCAATGTCCTGGGCCGAGCTTTAAGATCAAACGATCTTCTACATATTGGGCTCTATAGAACCACGTACGTCATGCATAGTCCCATGTCACACATTGCCAGACATGTAAACACTGTTGCACCATCACTGGATTTCTTTGGAGATACTATTAGCTCATTTAGGTTCCGTCTTGCGCAGTCAATTTAATTTGATGTACTAGTGTTCGATTTGTGCGGTATTAAATTATACGTTAATTTATATGTACTTCTTAGTGTAAATAGTATTGTGTTTGTATTATATTATATTTACTTATATATTGTATTATCTATTTTTGTTAAATATTGCATTCAAAAAGGCTTGGCCGTTAATAAATAAATAAATAGAACCTCCATATGGTTCTCCAAGTGGAGGCTGAAAATTAACCCTAATAAATCCCAACTGTTTCTACCTTATCACAGAATTCCACCCAACCCTCTAACAGTAAATATCAATGGTACAATAATACCCTCCTCCCGCTCTTGTAAATACCTGGGAATTCACCTAGATCCAAAATTTTCCTTTAAGAAACACACATTCTTCTTAAAAACTAACGTCGCAAAGAGAGCAGAATATATCCGTTGCTTAACCTACAACAACAAAGGAATAAGTACAAAGACCTACACGAAAATTTACAAAACGATATGCCGCCCTATTCTTGATTATAGCTTTATTATTTATATAAACCCAAATACCACTACCCTTAATAACATGCAAGTAGCAGAGAGATCCTCACTCCGTACATTAACAAAACTCCGCCATCCACAGAATCCGTTCCATAAGCCATCCAATGCTCTCTTATACAAACTAACCAAAATTACTCCCATAAAAGATGAATTGCTTAAAAAAAATCCCGACATAACTCCCAAATTTAAAAACCCGCCCATTACCTTATTTGAATGTATATCCTCCTTCCATCCTTAAATTAAAACTAACAACAAAATATATAAAATAATATATTTTTTTATAAAGGGCAGAAAGACTTTTGGTCGATAGCTCTTACTTAAGTAAAGTAAAATTTGTACATACATATCATAAGTTGTATATAATATAATTTCATGTAAATTCTTAAGTAATACAGATTTGTTAGTAGTAGTATTATTAATATTTATATTCATAATTTTTAAAATAACAATATATATATTACCTACATCTTAATATCCAATTTTTAACATTCATATACACTATCAATTTTAAAAATGTAAAAAATGATAATTATTAATTGCCACAGCAATTATCCTTTGTGTATTTAAATGCACGGTGTAGTATTTGCTCAGGAAGTAGTTGTTTCAATGGATGTTTGCCTTTTTTTAAAGTTCTTACGTTATATAAGTCAAAAACGGCAGTCTAAAGGGAAAACAATAAATTATTCAATTGTGTAAATTAATTATTTTCAAATTTCTTTTCATTTAATTTATTGTTAAAAGTGGTTCAGGTGAGTTTATAAGTTATTATTATTATTATTATAAAAAAAATGTTGTGTTCAACTAAAAATAAAATAAAAAAAAAACAGGATTGCTCGACCTTAGCACACACACACTTCTTATACAGAATTTGAACAAATTCTATCGTTCCTCTTTTTGTTTTTAAATTTCCAATTGGTCATCATTCTGGAATTACTTAAATTCCAGAATTAGTATAAAGTCTGGAACTATCGCAATAAATATTTTAGCAAACTTTACACTTACACTATATGTATTATAATTATGTTGTCAATCTAGTATTGGAATAAATATTATGCTAATATTGATATGTGCTTGTGACTTCAATCGAGCGTATAACAAAAATCGACGACGAAGTTGCCATTGGAAATCTAAAGTCATGTCTGAACTAAAATCACACGCGCACGCGTAAAGTGCTGGTTGTTATGTTGACAAGTCAGTTGTCACTGTTTAACCGCAACCAGCATTTCACGCGTGTAACCTTAGTACAGACATGACTGAGACTTCCAACACCAACTTCGTCGTCGATTTTTGTTATACGCTCGATAGTAATGTAGACACTAGTTGATTTGATTGACGACTGTTGACTTACTTACAATTCTATTCTTACGTACTACCAAAGACAAAATATAAATATGTTTATCTGTGGTACTACTTTAACTACTCTTAACCTAAGCACCCCGGCGAGAATTATTGCATAAATCATACCAACAAGTAAACGCCTCAATGCTTCAAAAGGTTTAATAGTCCCATATTGATAATGTCATATCCAAGGTGTTGAAGTCACTTGGAGCTATTAATCGGTTTTTACATGAGTTTGATTTGTTTACTGTAAAATTATTATATATATCGCTAGTACGTTCACACTTGGAATATGGTGCATTAATATGGAGTCCTTCCTACAAAAACTCAATTAATAAAATAGAAATGGTCCAGAGCAAATTTTTAAGATCAATTTCTTTTAGACTTGGTCATTCTCGCAGTACTTTTAGCCATTCCAGCATGCTTCTGTTTTTAAACTTAAGCTCGCTTGAATATCGGCGAATTATGCTCGACTTGTGTTTCGCATTTAAACTAATTAACGATTTAATTGACTGTAGTTATTACTCTTAGTCATTGACTTTAATTTTTGCATTACTAAAACCACTAGGGCTAAAGTATTATTTCGGATACTATTTCATTCATCTAATTATGGAAATCACAATCCCATTGTCAGGATGATGAAATATTGCAATATTTTAAACTCCAAATCCAATTTCCACATTTTTTGTTCATCTTTTATTTAAGCGTGGTCTACGGGTTATTGACTTATCAAACTGTATTATTTAGTTGTATACTTTTTAAAGCAATCATTTGAGTTAACTTGTTACTTTCCTGTATTGTGTGTATAATACTTATTTGTAGTTTCATTTAGATATTTTTTGTTATTATTTTATAATAGAAGATTTTGTTAAATGGGCGATGTCCGTAAATAAATAAATAAATATAATTACTGTTGATACATTATAAATTTTAGTTATTTTATTAGATTATTATTAAATAAGATTATTGTTTTTAATTATTATTTTCCTATACAGTCATTTATCTTTAGACTCTCAAATATATCAACAATTGATGATTTAATGAGATGTTTTAAATAAACCACGCATATTTTATAGGGGCAAATTGATCGGTAGTGGAAAGAAATTCCCACAAGGCCACCACGAGGGCCAACTTCATAATTTTACCATGGGAACCCCTATTTCTTTTATTTGAATAACTCAAAAAGAAGTGACATTTATTCGAACTTTTTTCTAATTTTTGAAGATGGCGCTGTAACAAGCAAAATTTATTGTACTATTTTTTCCAATTTTCATGGAGGCCGTGTAGGAACTTCTTTTCACTACAAATCAATTTGCCTCTTTAAACTCAAAAAGAAGTAACTTTTACGTGAAGTTTTATTTTCTATTTTTTAATAATGAAAATATAATATACTCATTTTTTCCAATTTTCATAGAGGCCTTGTTGGAACTTCTTTCCACCACATCTCAATTTGCCCCTCTAAAACATGCGGAGATTATTTGAAACTTTTTTCTCATAAAATCATTAATTGTTAAAATATTTGAACTCTTCAAGATAATTTCTCACCCTGTATAAGTTATTTATTTTTTTTTTTTTTTGGACACATTTTTCCAATATGTGTTTTTCAGTGGATAATTATTATTATTAGTTAAAGCTGTTACTTGTTCAAACTCGATTTTATTGAAGAAATAGTAACCATTGTTAATTTTGTTATTTTTGCCTGGAAGTGATTTATTTAATTTTTATTACGTTCATAAAAATAATGATTACCTTATTTTTTCTAAATTTATATTGTCAATAAAAGTTCAACTTCTGAATAAAATATTCCCACCTTCATTACATATTCAATCATGTCGGGGATACATGATTGAATATGAATATGAAGGTGAAGCGATTATGTAAAAACACAGTAAAAACTTTATTTCTTATTTTTTTCTAATACAATACAGAACAATTCACATTACTCAACATAAAATTTGTTAAATAAAATGAAACATAGATGATTCACACGTTTGCAGTTATTTAAATTACAATGAAATTAAACAAGGAAAATTTCTGGCAATGATCAATAAAATTTTCCTTGTTTAATTTCATTGTAATAAAATTTGTTTTACATTGTCTATTTATAAGTTAATTAGTTATATTTTTTGTGATTGGGTGTAAACATTATTGGGAAATAAATTTATTACCGAGTGATCAATTATAACTGGATTCAGTTGGCATACTAAAGCATGTTTGGATGTGAAGTTATATAGCCGTTTTTGTATACCACTCTGAGCTATTATTTAATTTCCCGTAATACAGAATAAACATGTACTGATTAAGGCATCTTTTTTATTGCCTCAGACAGTCGAAATTAATCACTTTATATTACTAGTACTATTCCTAAAATTCTATTATTCTTTATATCATAACTGTCTTTCTTTTTCTTCTCGAATCTAAGGACTCTTTCAGGTGGTATTCTATTTTTCTAAAAATAGTATTTTCATTCGATCCTTCTAAAAACACTATATTTTAAATTAATTAATTCTTTATTTACGGAAAATCACCTTTTTACAATTAATGACAATCTGTAATTACAAAATACAACAATATATTCAATTGATTTGATAAAATTTAGACTAATAACTCCTTGATCAAATAAAATAAATTAATAAAAAAAAATACAGCAATATGTCGTTTAATTTTAATTGTTTACATAAAATATTACTGATGGAGGTTTAAATTAAATTACACCTGGTTTGTTTCACTTTTTTTTTCTATTTATTCGACTAGTTTCGCTTTGTAAGTCGTTATAAAGAGTAAGTTACAGAAGAAATAAATCAAGTGTACTTGTTAATTGTTGAGGCTTCTACTTTGTTGTGCATTGTAATTCAATTTTAATAAATGAAACAGTTTTTTACTTTCTTTGTATAACTCAGAAGTTATACAAAATGTGTTTCATTTATTAAAATTAAATAAAGTATGATTTAATTTAAACCTTCATTAGTAATAGTTCAAAATAATAATAGGAAATTAAAACACATTAATTAAAAATGTTTCACCACGGGTTAAGTGAGTAATTTATTCAGAATATAGTTCAAAATATCTCACCAAATAATAAGTGAGAAAATCATTCAAAAAATGTTTATATAAATTTTCATTTTCCCTGTCTGCCTTAATGACTCGCTTGTTATCATTAATGCAAAATGGTCTGTTCGTTTGAAAAATTTCTATAAATATATAAGTAATTGTTGTTATTTACTCTTTTTTGCAGGATGACAAAGTGGGTAATAAAATTAAAGTGAAAAATAAGGACGAATCGGCGGCGCAATCGTCCCCGATTCTGGATTGCTTCATTAAAACGGTGAGTAGAAACTTTTTTCTGTTTATTTATATGAAATCGTTAATTACCTGATACGTATAAAATAACAAATAAATGCTGTTTGTTAATTACTATTGTTTGATTTTAATATAATTGAATAGCTTCTACAAATCTATTTTCTAATTATTTAGAGGTTTCTTCGATACATGAAATAATAGTGCAGCATACATTTTTACAAGAGATTGATTAAAGTGAACTTTGTTTTATATTTGTCGCGAAATTGTTTAAAAGTTTCGGTCTCAGATCAAATTATAAATATTTTATTAAAATACCCACTGATTCCAATTTATTCATAATTTCAAATCTTTGAAATTGTATTGGCTCGAAATTATAAGTAAATTGAAAACAATGCGAATTGTAATAAAGCTTTTAACCAATGCAAACTGTATCGGCTCGAAATTATAAGCAAATTGGAAACAGAACGAATTTTAATAAAGTTTTTATTAATACTTGAATTTAAATATATTCATTAAAATGCGTCATGTGTGTGTTTTTTCTTCTTCAATTGAATTCTTTTCGAGTCCAACGCGCACCATAAAAAATCACCTACAATCGACCTATCTCGGTGTAGCGATAAAAACGCACACAAGTGGATTGAAAACAGTGTGAATTTGACGCCCAATGTGTTCGTTTTAAATAGTGCCAAAGATGATTTTATCGATGCCTGACTTTTATTGTAAATTACGAAACGTAAGTAACATTTTTTCATTTAATATCATCAATTGTTAGTTAAATTATAGATCTTAATAATTATTATAAAAAATATAATTAATTTAATAATATAGTATTTATTTTTATATTATTAATAACTTAATAAAACCTCGACACCCAATACGGGTAAAAGAGGATAAGATTAAGAAAGAAAGGATAACTTAATAAAAAATCTACAATTTAAATTGAATAACCTTAAATTCTGGAGTAATTTCGGTTTTTATTTATTTTACTGGTAGATTTTTAATAATTTATATCCAAGTTGGTCCATTGCTTATTTAAATATTATTTTAGAAAAATATCTTGTTGCATTCCTTAATGTTCAGTATTTGTATATCCTTGTATATTTGATCCTATCATCTTTGTTTAGGCTTTCCTCTTCTTCTTCCTGTAATACTGCACTATATCACCAATTTAGGCGTTCATTCTCTCTATGTATCCTAAACACTCTAAACGTTGTGCAAATGTCTCCTTGATTTTATATATCTGGTTCTTTATACATTCGCCCTAATTCCAAATTGATTTTTTTTGCCAAATGCCACCATTTTTCTTCCCCCGAATATCTTCCCAAGAATCTTTCCTTCACATATCATAAGCGTTGTTTGATCCGCTTTAGTTAACGTCCACGCTTTATAGGTAAATGTCACTATAGGTCTAGTAATAGTCTTATAAACTCTTGCTTTAGCATTTCTGGAAATATTTTTGTTTTTTAATAGGTTATTCAGTGCACCTGCTCATCTATTTCCTACTATTATCCTTACCTTAATATTCATTGCGTCTGGTTTTCTTGTAAATAAGACTCTCAAGTGTGTGAAGCTACTGCTTTTATTTCTTCCTAACTTCTTGCTATTGATGTTTCTGTAATAAATGAGAATCTGTTGTTATTTTATTTTCTCATTGCCTTTTGCAGTACTATGCTGAATAATATTTATGGCAATGGATCATCTTGTCTAACTCCTTCCTTAATTATAAATGTTTCCGATGTTCTATTATTCTTTTCTATACCTTCTGTTTCACTCAATGTTGTTTCAATCATATCTATAGAGTGATCAACAATGATTGCAGACAAGTTAAAAATTCCACCGAAAAATCTGGGGAGTTTTATCGGTGGAAATTAATGCCAAGGAAAAATGAATAAAACATAAATTATATTTGACACTAACAGCGTCGTGCAACGTATTTTTTTATTGCGTTTTTAAAAATCGAATGCATACCCTAAACAAACTTAAAGCAGTAACTGAAAAAGAGATAAGAAAGATATAATAATGATTAAAGATATAATAATGATTAAATATTTAACTTATTTTAGAAAAAAAAAAAATGTCATGCTAATGGCATTCTAGGGGATTTTCTTTTCATATGATTAGTTGTACCAACATGCGTATTTGGTTGATATGCAATCATTGTTGATCACTCGGTATCGGTTTGACAAGCACCTTAATTTTAGATAACGCTTCATGTATTTTATTCCTTTTGATTTTATCGAATGCTTGTATGAATATAAAAAGGACCATTGTTTCTTTTTCATGTTCAAAGCTTTCTGCTTTTTTTTCCTTTAGAACAAAAATGTGATCTCTGTGATATAAGATATGAATATATTATTAATAAATTAATATAAATGTAAGAATAATAATTAATTAAAATAATAAAGGCATAATATTACACACTTGACAAGTTGATTTGTTTTATTCTCTTTTTAATTTGATTACACAATGATGACAATATATGAATATTTGTGAGTTATATGAAGATTGTACAGTGGTAAATAAAGCGTAATTATATTCCTTTCTTCACTGTTTCATTTCGATACTATATGTACATTTCGAACACTAGGTGTTGATTATCTTGTGTTCGAAATATACATATAGCGTTAAAATAAAACAGTGAAGGAAGGAATATAACTACGTTTTATTTACCAATGATGACACCTCATTGTTTTATAAAATAAATTAAACATATTATAATTATATTAAATAAAAATGATTTGAAAATAATTAATAAATTATTTTCACATTTAGCTCTGCGACTTTTGACTTACGTTACGTAAGTACGTTAAACAAATGCACATTAAAACAACTACTTCCCAAGCAAATACCCACGCCGGACATTGAATTACATAATGTACACCTGCTGTTGCATATCAATAAAATATTGCATAATGCAACAAATTTTGATCCGAGAAAAATTTAATGCAAAAACAACGAAAGAAACGTTACTTAATTTAAGGCCATCTGCAGACACGTGTTTCGGGATCTATCCCTCGTCAGTACAGCTATGCCTGACATAATTTAAAGATGTTAAAATAAATGTGAAAATAATTTATTAATTATTTTCAAATCATTTTTATTTAATATATTTAAATAACTATGACTAAGTGAATGAATACTCTTTTCTATTTATATATTATTATTAATTCTGTGATATTGTATTTTAAATAATGTTGGTCTGTTGTTCGTTGCTTGTTTAACGAAAGTAAATTAAACAACTAGCTACAATCAACGTAACCATTAATTGATTTTATTATTTATGTTATTGCCCGAAAATTATTGCTGTACTGTTGACAAAGTAACACCCATGGTTTGTATTGCATGGGTGTTACTTTATCAACAGTAGAGTAATGATTTTAGGGCAATGATAATATAAATAATCACAACTGTTATATAATAATAATATGATTTATTTATTGCCCAACAGACACCATTAATAGGACTATGTATTTATATAAGAAATAATGTACTAATTCTAGAGTTAAAAATTTACAAACAAAAAATATATAAAAAATAATTGTAACGTATAACTTAATCTGATAGCAATACAAACAAAAAAAGAGAGAATACAAAAGTTGCAAAGCAATTGTACAAGCTTAACTTCAGACAATAACGCAATATGTTACAAGTTGAAAAGAAGTTTACATAAAAATATCGTCATATTGAACATTCGCATTCCTACTCATATGAAATAGTGGAGATTTGTATAATGTGTTAGATTTGGCTAAAGGATTATAAAATGTGTAAATATGACGTGAGTTTATTCTTGGTATATAAAAGTGAATATTACTCAAGATTTCAGGACAATCAATAATGTTGTGTATGATTTTGTACATTGTTTTGGTACTATACATTTCTCTTCTAGTTGTTAGAGATTCGAGGTCAAACCTTGCTAGCAATACTGCGTGATCAGTACCCTGCGAGGGATAAATACCATCAATTTTAAATGATATGAATTTCAAGAAGCGCCTTTGTACATTTTCGATACATAAGGGCAAATTTATATAATGTGGATGCCAGACAACAGAAGCATATTCCAACTTAGTTCTGACCAATGCAATATATAAGGATTTGAGTTCTTCCATATTACTAAAATATTTGCTTGATCTCATAATAAAACCTAATGTTTTAGACGCAGATTTACATGTATTGTTTATATGACGGATAAATGTAACTTGTTTATCAAATACAATACCAAGGTCTTTCACCTCTTCATGTTTCTGAAGAAGAAAACCGTCTATTTATAAGAATAAGAAAACCTTATCATACGACCAAAGCTAACAGAAATACATTTTTTTCTTATTTAAGGTAAGCCTATTCTGAGTGCACCATTGATTTATACGCTCTAGGTATGATTGAATTGCATTATATGCAAATCAATGTAGATGTAGTATGTAATATTTATATTAGTGATGGGCAAGATCCATCAAGCCGCTAGAACTGATCATAAAGATCGAGCCGCACAAAAAAATCGATCCGATTGCAAATATGGAGCCGATCCTAAAGATCGAGCCTATTCTAAAGATCGTGCCGATCGAAGAGATTGGGTTAATTAAACAGATCGAGTCATTGAGTAGATCAGAAAACCCCTAAAAAAAGCACAACCCCTCTAAAAAATAATGTCTTCGAAAAACCGCCTCCTATAAAAAAAAAATCCTGGAAAATCACCTCACCATTAGGGGGTTATTTTTAACAAAAACACCCTCTGTAAAAACATTATTCAAAAACAATATATCAAAAAGATCGAGCCGCTCAATCTCAATGATCGGCCCGCAAAGATCGAGCAGTCGATCTTTTTTGATCGATCTTGCCCATCACTAGTTTATAATAGTGTTGGGCAAAATCGAGTAATATTAGTAATCGAATATTTCTAAATGAGCGATTTTAAATAAATAATGTCAATAAGTAACAATAAATTGATGTTTTTCAATAAATAGCGAACAGTTTCTGATAGTAATAGAATATTTCTATTAATAAAATTGTCAAGTACAAAAAAGATCGAAAAGATAGACTTTGTCCATCTCTAGTTTATATACATCTGAGGGCATATACGTATTAAATGCAATATAATTAAAGTAAATATTGAACAAAATATTTCTGAAGTAATTTTAATATAATGTTTATAATTATTATAATTACGATGTTTATTAATTAGAAAGATTCATCTATTTGCAACATAATTTAGGTAAATATTGAAAAAAATATTTCTCAAGCAATTTTAATATAAGAAAGAGCCATCTATTACCTAACTTGAAGTGGGATCGTCAACAATTTGGGTCTTCAAGGTAGACGAACCAAAATCGCTGTCTCGTTTAGTAAAGAAAATCGAAGAAGGCGAACATATCCTGTTTATAAGAACAAGAAACGAAACGAAACGCGGTTGAACGGATCTTGGGTTGTGATTAAATAACCTGATATGAATCATAATAATTAAAAATACAATGCAATCGCCATCTATTGCCTAATTTCAACTTCCATCGCCTTTGTATTATATACGCGAAAAGTAAAAAATACCCATTATTTAGTTCAGTAATTTTCTTTGTTGCTATGTTACATCGAAATAAAATGTTCGTGAAATTTAAAAAATCAACTACTGGGGGTAGTTTTAAAGACGACAAAAATGTCTTTAAGGCGGAACTATAAAAACTACTTGGGGTAGTTTTTAAGACAACAACACTGACTTTAAGGGGGAACTATAAGCAATTACAGCCTGTTTCAAAAAATTGCATGACAGAAGAAATATAATTTTTATCTATCGATAATCTGCTGTTTTCCTAATAATCAAATCAAAACATTATTTGTAATTTGCATTGTTAAATGTACAATAAAATCTCTGTATGTATTTTATATTGTCTAATTTATACTTTCAAATCAGTTTATATCACAGTTATTGCTTAATTTTTGACTTTACTATTATTAAATGTCTCCCTATTGTAAAATTAAAGTTTTTTTTTGTTATTTTTATTGCTTAATTTCAACTACAAAGTCATGATAAGTTAACTTAATTAGTAACTGAGCTATCGATGATAGCATCACAGTTCCCGTCTTCGATGGCTCAGTTACTGATTAAGTTAACTTAATTAGTAACTGAGCTATCGATGATAGAAGGAAACAGTGATGCTGATGAAAATTATATATTTTCTGCAGTTGTGTGAAATAAAGACATATTATAAAATAAATATAGATGATTCATACTTTTGTAATTACTGGCAATGATCAACTGAGCTATCGAAGACGGTATTTGTGATGCAGGACCCTATATAGAAGTACATAGAGAAAATAATACACTGATTAATGTTTCATTTTAATGTAGTAACTATGTTCTCCTTTTTCTTTAGCAATAATAGAAATGATGAACAATTTTGTCCAAACTAACATGACACGATTATGTTGGCGTGAAACCAATCAATGCGATTGATCAATATAAATTCGCCCAAAGTGTACTTTATTTATAGAGCGTTGAGGAGTCGAGTGTGATGCGAATTAGCCGAAGTGTTTGCGTGCTCAATAAAACAGTTGATGAATTTGCGGTGAAGTTCACTCAATCGTCTTTCCGCATTGATTGTATCGTTTTGATTTAAACGTCTCGTTATGTTCTAAACTATTACAAGATTCAGATATATTCAATCTTAAATTAACCAAAAAATAAGTAAATGAAATATTTACTATATTTTAAAATAAAAAAAAAACAAAAAACAGAATTTTGTGTATCCCTTAACTGAAGCACAAAATTATTGTATAAGTTATAATGTAAGTTAGAATTTTATCTCTTAAAATAATTAACATTTGACTTCAGTGTAGGAAGTCAAATGTTTTTATTTTTTTGTTTCGACAATTTTTTAATGTTAAAAATATTTTATATAGTTTATAGAGAAAATGTATCTCATGACAATTTTCTCCATATATCATATTTTCATTATTAATTTGAAATTATTATAATAAAATATTTTTAATATTAAAAAATGTGTTTCAAATTCTTTTTATTTAATTTACTTAAATAACTGAGCAAGTGAATAAATCTTTTTTCTATCAACGGTATTACGTCTTCGGATGCTCATTACGCCCCCTACCGGATGAGTCAGAAATTTGAAAATTATTTCCACCATTTTCTCATGGCCACTTGTATTAACTCATAGCTTCTGAGATATGGCCGGTGACCTTTCTTATTTGGACCCCCGATACAGATACAAGTTTATAGAATATTTTAGAAATGCTTGATTGTATGTTAGTATTTCAGGTATTTTTTATTTGTTCGATTAATTCAGAGTTTTGTTTATAGCACTTGTGTAATTGAAATACAGATATTTTTTATTTCGTAACTGGAATATAAGGATTTATCTAAAATTAGCGAGGGTGGAAATTTGAAAAAGTCTAAAAATACTGCACTGTCATAATAAAAATTAAAAAATATGCGAAAAGATAAAATAAAACATTTAAATTATTAATATTTCCTATTACCCAAATGTATTCGAATGTACGAATTTAATTGTTCTTTTTACGATTACCTAAAAGCACCTGTAAGTTTTGTCGTAACTGATATTTGTGTAGTTGGAAATATCAAAAATTAGAAATTAGAAGCGAATATAGCAATTGAAACAACGAATTTATTTTACGCCTCCCATGACAAGCAAAGGTGTTTGAAGAATTATTGTCAAATAAAAAAAATCATCCTTCGCAATTTTTTTCTTGTGAATTTAGTACACGTATTTTTTAGTATATCATTATTTTAAAATATTTAAAGTGTTAGATCTATGAATATCACAAAATTGTATAATTGTAATAAATATCCAACAACAATTCTTTTGCGAGGCAGCAGTTATTATTAGCAACACTAAATAATGATTATAATGTGTAAATATTTTCTGTTTTGGCATAGAATCCGATTAACGGAATTATTTTTGAAATTAACCATTTAAGTTGTTGAAATTAAAAACAAAATAAAAATATTTAAGTCACAACAATTAATTAATTAATCTAATATGTCAGAAAAAAATCCTGGTAAATTAATTATTGCAATTTAAATATTCTTAATATTATTAATGGTTTTAATATTTAGACATTGGTAGTTCATATTGTATGAAATATTATTTATCATAGACCACAAGCTATTGTTTGCTACAATTGGATTCCAGACAACTTTGACAGTGATGTAAGGTATGAAGTTAATCTTTTTATTCATGAAAAATATTTAATTCAAAGAAATAAACTAGATAGATTAGAACAAAATCAAAAACAGATTAAATTCAAATAACATTGGAGACAATTCAACATCTGATGTAATTAATTTATCTAACATAACTTTCTCCAATGATGAATTAAAAATTGTATTGCTACATCCAAATCACTGTTTTGATTTTAAAAACAATAATGATTTAAAAATTATCGTTGCAGAATGTGAACTAAATTTATTAAATATGAAAAAAGAATGCAATTATGAACGACATCAAATCGAAAAAAATCATAAAATCATTTAGTTTCTCTTCTAATTCAACTAATTTCAAAATAATAAAGTCAATTAAACAAAAATCAGCTGAAAATTCATTAGTTTTTACAAAAGCTGGCAAATCTAACACAACTGTAATATTAACAAAAGAATTATATATTCAAAAAGTGAATAATTTCATTAATCAAGAAAATATAATTAATTTAAAAAAGATCCAACAATTAAATATCAAGGAGAAATTAAACAATTTCTATCAAAAAATTCAATTTTTAATAAAAATGATAAATTTAATATAATAACAATAAATCCTATTACCCCAAAACTTTACGGTTTAATTAAAACTCACAAAACTAACCTACCAATCAGACCTGTTGTTTCGTATATAATTTCCCCTTGCAGAAACTTAGCTATCTAAACTAGTAAATATTTTAGAAACTTAACAAATTATAAATCAAAATATAGTATTAAAAATAATATAGATTTAACAAATAAATTAAAAGATTATAAAATACCTTTAAATTCAAAAATAGTTTATTTTGATCTAACGAATATGTTTCCTAGTATTCCTTCAAGTGAATGTGTTAAAATTATTAAAAATATTTTAGATAAAAATAATATTAATCCAATTATTAAAGAAGAATTACTTTCTTCTTTTAAATTATGTATCGATCAAAATTATTTTCAATTCAATAACATTTATTATAAACAGAATTCTGGATTGGCAATGGGATCTCCTTTAAGTCCATTACTAGCTGATATCTACATGAATACATTAGAAGAAACAATTTTTAAAAATCCACTTACAAAAGAACATATTAAATTTTTGTATAGATATGTTGATGATATTATTGCATGCTTTGACGGATCTGATGAAAACCTAAATTCATTTTTAGAATATATTAATTCTTTAAACCAACACATAAAATTTACTTTAGAAATTGAGTTAAATAAAAATATCAACTTCTTAGATTTAACTATTATACACACAAACAATCAGATACAATTTGAGATTTATAGAAAACCAACCAGTAACAAAAATACTATCCCATTTGATTCATTTCACCCCCTTTGTGAAAAATTATCAACATATTATTCTATGATCAATAAAATTCCACTATCAAAACAATCATTCAATAATGAATTGAATTTAATAAGAAATATTGCTGAAAAAAATGGTTTTCCTCATAACACAATTCAAAAATTAATTAATAAAGAATTCAGAAAGAAAGCATTTTTTTGAAATTTATCCAAAAATTGAAGAAAACAATAAAAAATATTTAACTTTCACTTATTTTGGAGTAATTTCAGAAAGAATTGCAAATATATTTAAAAAAATAATTACAATATAGGATTTAGAAGTAAAAATAAATTAGGTAATATATTATACAATAGAAAAGATAAAACAGAAAAAAATAACAAATCTGGTATTTATAAACTTATATGTTCTAATTGTAATAGTGTGTATATTGGAAAAACTAGCCGAAATTTTAATATAAGATATAATGAACACTTTAGAGCATTTAGATTAAATAAAGATTGTAGTACTTTTTCAAATCATATACTTACAAATAGTCACACTTTTCCAAATTTAAATAATACAAAAATCTTACATCTTTGTGAAAAAGGTAAAAAATTAGATATATTGGAAGCAATCGAAATTTATTTATACAATAAAGACACTAATTCATCACTTCTAAATGAACAAGTAGATCTATTATATTCTTCACTTATGATTTATTATAAATACTACTTTTCACTTTATTCTATTATTAAACCATATATATAATCTATATATTTATATTAATTTCCATTTAATTTTAACAATCCAACTTATTTATAAATAACTAATTTTGTTTTATTTTAGAAAAATAATTCCATAATGATCCTGAGGATGTTTTTTTAGTGGGTTTTTTCCACCTTGTGAGCAAATGCTGGGACCGAAATTATTTTGCCTGCCCCACAATAAAATTAAAATTAAAAATTAAAAAATCAATATATCCATTCATGTAAATATCCATAGAAATTTAAATAAAACAAATTTTAAATTCTCTTGAAAATGGGCTAATAACCCGAAACTAGTCGAGAATTTAAAGTTATTCAATCTAATCTGTGTTTTATTGGTTGATTTTTAATAATTTATTCATATTTATTTCATTCTTAATATTATTTACATTTAATTAAAAGTTTTAACAATTGTAATTGTTAATTTTATAAATGAAATCATTGTATATCAACAGTTAATTATTAAATAATTATAACATGGAATTTTTAATTTCATCGGAATGTATTACCTACATCAACATTAAACAAAAGTCCACTGTGATGTCCAGGTTTTGTATAGTCTGACTCGCGTTGGACTATCCACTTTCGCTTAGTCTGACAACTATGTAAGCAGCACAGATTACCATAGCAGTCTCGGATCTTTTGAGTGAAAGGAAATTATTAAGAGTTGTATCAGTTTCACCTTTGGAAACCATCTTTTAGCAGAACCTTTTTTTCTGGTACACAATTGTGCATACGGTTGCGTATCTATTATTGTTTCTATCATACCATTGATAGAAAAATGTATTTAAATATCTGAGCAAGTGAATAAATCCTTTTTCTATCAACGGTATTACGTCTTCGGATGCTCATTACGCGCCCTACCGGAAGAGGCAGAAATTTGAAAATTATTTCCACCATTTTTTCATGACCACTTGCATTAACATTTTGTTATTCAAAAGCTCTATTACTCACAGTTTCTAAGATATGGCCAGTAATCTTTCTTATTTGGACACCCGGTACAGATACAAGTTTATAGAATATTTTACAAATGCTTGATTGTATTTACGACCATATAATTTTCTATTAGGTTTATGGAACCTGATATAAAACTGGTCTTCCATATGAAATGGTAATTGAAAATCATATTTTTTAAACATACTAAAATAAAATTAATATTATTTAATTATGTAATGTTATCTTATAAATACATATAATATTTAAAATTATTTTATAGATTAGATTATATAAAGTATGCGGATTTCATACATATTTTTGCGTAATATGTATAAAATCCAAATAATTTCCTTTTATTCAAAACTGATAACATTAAATAAATATAGTTGACTGTAAAAAAACAACTCTATTTAACAAAATCTGCAAGTAAATAAAAGCAAAATGAGTTTCGTATGCACTATTAGACAAAATATTTAATGAATGACTGTTAATTCCATTAAAGTTTGACATTTTATACATATTTTTATATAATATGTATAAAATTCAAATTATTTGCATTTATTAACAAAATGAATGTCAAATATAGTTGATTGTATAAAAATAGCTCTATTTAACAAAAATTGTGTGTCTATAAAAATAAAACGGATTTCACTCACACATTAAACGAAGAGAATAATACATTATTAAATCAAATAAAAGGAATCGATGGTTTTACTTGATAACATTCTATAATACTCTAACAGTTTTATATAAATATATATAAATATATATAAATATATATATATATATATATATATATAAAATTCTTCCACATTGTGCATTTCGATATTGTCATAAACAAAATAGAAAATTGTTAAATTGTTTTTTGAATTATCCTAGTTGAAGGAATCGATCGTTCGTGTTGCGTATTGTATTTATAACAAATACATCAATGCGTTTGACTTGGGTATTTTACATGTATACATAGGGGACATGTATACTGTTAAAAAAACCTCTCTGTGTATATATATACATATACTTTTATCTATTTACATTATGAAATCCCATACGCTATTTTTCTGCACTCCTTTTTTGTTTTTTGCAATTTTTTTGCTTGTTAGAATTCAAGTCCTTTCTATTCGAAAATCTTCGATATTCCTGCATTCCACGTTCCTCTGGACCTCCCTTGTCTCCTATTTTTCATTATCCTAGCCTGCCACACTCGTTTAACAGTTTTTTTAAGTTTCACAAAATTTATAGTAGAGACAATACAGTGGCATCATCAGGCATTAATCATCTGGCGAAACAATAAATATTAAATAAATATCAAGTAAAAAGTATTCGAAATAAAAAAAAACAATAATTTAAATTATTTTATTCGATTGCATTTTAGGATTGTATATATTTTTTTAATAATAATAATACATTTATTTACGGAATCACCTTTTTACAAAACATATGCTACAAAAAAATTACGAATATGTATATTTATATATATATAAATAATATTCTAACTGATATATAAATATAAAATAACATAATATGTATAAAATTCAAATTATTTATTCTTATTTATAAAATTATAAGGTTAAATATAGTCGATTGTACAAAAACAGCTCTAATAAAATTTGCGTGTCTATAAAAATAAATCGTATTTGCCTCACACTAAATAACGAAAAAATTAATACATTATTAAATCCAATAAAAAGAATCTAAAATAATTAATTTACTCAATTAAATAATTAATTATTTTCATTTTTTATTTGATTTTAATTTAAATAATTGTGAACAAGTAAATAAATACACTTTTTTCTAATAATGCATTATTATTAATTCTGATAAAGTTTAATATCTTAAATAATTTTGAAGATTATGTTTTAGAAATTATGTGGAATTTATAATTATGTTTTACATAATATCGATGAAAATAAACCAGAGGAAATTATGTCTATGGTTTATTTGCAAACTGATTACGTTAAATACATACAAATAATTTTATTTAACAAAATCGGCGTGTAAATAAAAACAAAACGGATTTCACTCACACCATTAAACGAAACATTTAATGCATTAGTATTAATTCAGATAAAACACACAGCGCTGTTTGTTCACGACTTATCGCCCAAATATTTATCACCAACACGCGGGCGCACACTATCACTCGAATAATGGAATCGTGAACGCTGATCGAAAATGTGCAGACAATATTTGCCGTTGGAGAAATTCGCCAAACAATTGTTCTTAAAAGTGTTTGTTTTTAATCGCCACTGTGGAATTTGTGATAAATGCGTAACATCAGCGGATTATTCTCATTTCCAGTGGTCGTTTGTTCTAGTGCGGCCGCTTTTGGGCTGATTTAGCGTCCAGTGTTTGAATCATCTGCGTCAAGGTTTGTATTATTTTATAATTTCATTGTTTGTGCTTTTAATACTCGCACTATTGTATAGGTGATATAGTTTTTGTTTTTCTCCATGCTTAAAACTCACAAGTTTTCCGGGAGAGATTGCTAACATTTAAACCATAACACTGAATTACTTAAGTAATGTGAAGTGTTGTATAATAATATAGGTGCAAATAAAAATTCGCTACATCACTTTAAATTTTATTAATACAATGGTAAATGATCATTTACCATTGATAATGAGTACTTAGTATTTGAATGTACATCTGGTGTATTGATAGAATTTAAAGTAAAGTAAGGAATTATCATTTTCACCTCATAGAGTGTAAGCCATTATTTCAATCGGGACTATTCTGTAAAGGAAATGTTAAGTTTAACGTATACGTAAATTAAACAAAGAAAATTTGTCGCGATCAATAAAATTTGATAATTCTCATCATGATGGTTACGACCGTAACTACCTGGTAATTCACTATATTTTCCCACAATTGTTTATTGCATTTATTTGTAAATAAATACATAAATTCACTACTTAAGTTTCGACTTTTGACAATCAAGTGTCAAATTAATTAGAAAAATCGTTTATACTGTAACGATATTGAATATTGTGTAACGATTATTCTATATCGTCACAATGAAAACGAGTTTTCTAATTAATATTAATTTATCATATTTTCGTACGGAATAGCCTTAATTATTAGTTTCTGGTGCTATGCTCTTCCCGATTTCCAGGTTAATCTTCTCTTCGTGAAATATACTGCACTAATTAACGTAAGGTTATTAAAGAATAGTGATTATAAAACTCATCACCGTGTATAGAAGAATTTTAATTTCTTTAAAAAATAGTCTAACCAATCGAAGCTAGACATGATAATAAGTAAAAAAAGAATAGGAAACAGCAATAAGTGTTTTTTCTTAATAATCTTACGTTAATTTCCATGATTTACATTATTTTATAATTTAATTGTTTATGCACTTAACACTCCACATCATTGTGTATATAATATATTATTTATTTTTATAATCACGCTCTTTTTATTTATTATTATTTAAATTGAGTTTATATTAACTGTGTATTTTTGTTGTCATTTGGGACTATTCTGTGGGGGAAATATTAAGCGTATACATTTTTCTTTATCGTCACAGTCCAAACAGCAGCTTCCATACATAGAATGTAAATTTCATTAATAACGTACACGTTAAACTTAACATTTCCTGTACGGAATAGCTCCGATTATTTTAATGCAATTCTTAATATATTTATGTAATTTTAATGATTCAACGTGGCTTGGATTCCGTAACCAACCTTTAAACAGCAATCGAAATAATTCGTTTATCAGAATCGTATTTTGAATGTTTGACATTGCAAGTATTTATTATATACAGTGCGTTCTAAATGAAAGGAACAAATTAATTTAATCTGCAGGTGATTATTTTCGAGAAAAAAAAAAAAAACGCTCGAAAAGGTCGATTAGTATTTTTAACTGCGCATCCTTTCCAGTAAAAATTGTACATACAGGGTGTCCCATAAATAAATGCCCGATTCAAAGTTACCTTTTTTTTAATGGAACACCCTGTATATTATTACATATTTGGATTCTTTAAAGAACATGTTTTACCAAGTGATAAATGAGAACAAATTTAAAGATATAAAAAAATACTTACAATTAAACTAATTATTACTACCCATCTGAAGTTAGCCACGGATTTCCTGCCACCATACATATGAAAATGTTTGAGTCACGAATTTAACCTCGGTTTATCTACTTTAAGGTTTTCTACCTTATAAAATCTATAAAATTCAAATTAACAGTGTTATAAAAAAATATTGAAAAAAATTTCCGGAGCCAGTTATAAGAACAGATTTTTTAAATTCAAAAATGGCTACTTTAGGAGCATTTAAATAAATTTCTTTCTTCGCTCTTTCTTTTCGCCCAAATATTTATCATAACACGCGGGCTCAAAAAATTATATATTTCCAGAGCCATTTATAACAACATTTTTTAATTAAAAATAGCTACTTTAAGAGTCTTTAAATAAATTTCTTATCGCCCAAATATTTATTGCCAACACGCGGGCATACAAAAGATTATATATTTCCAAAGTCAGTTATAAGAAAAATTTTGAAATTAAAAAATAGCTTCCTTAGGAGCATTTAATTACATTTTTAGAGCCTAATTTTTTATCACCAACCAGCGGACATGCAAAAAAATGATATATTTCTAGAGCCAGTTATAACAACATTTTTGTTTTTAATTAAAGTAGCTACTTTAATAGCATTTAATCAAATTTTCATTATCTTAGCTTATTGCTAGTAGTCTCAGGAACTGTTTAGAGGAAGAAAAATCGAGTATATACTTTAGTTATTTTTACCGATGTGAAGTTACCCACGGATTTGTCTGGCTCATCCACCATGGCGGAGGCGCCGGGTAAATTATTTATTTTAAAAGTGATTCACAGCTTATAAACGAATGAAATTAACCCAATTATACAAGAACTGTGATATGTCCAACTTAATTTAAAATAATTTTTACTTTTAATTATTAGCCTCAAATAAAGTCTTAGACTTATCAGATTCAAGGTCCAAAACGAAGGTGTTTGTCACAATTCAGGAACTTGTTTTTGTTCTTAGATTGTTGCTAAAGGTCTTAAGTGTTCATTTCCTGAATTGTGACAAACACCTTCGTTTTTGACTTAGAAAAGTTTGTCTCTATACAAAATCCGTGGCTGAGCTTTAAAAAATTATAAAAAAGTTAGGAAATACATACCCCTAATTTTATTGTTTTGAATGATTATTTAAACCTTTAGCAACAATCTAAGAAGAAAAACAAGTTCCTGAATTGTGACAAACACCTTCGTTTTTGACTTAGAAAAGTTCGTCTCTTTATAGCGAATCCGTGGCTGAAGTTTAAAAATTTATAAAAAAAGTTAAGAAATACATACCCCTAATTTTATTGTTTTGAATGATTATTTAAACCTTTAGCAACAATCTAAGAAGAAAAACAAGTTCCTGAATTGTGACAAATAGCTTCGTTTTAGACTTAGAAAAATTCGTCTCTTAACAGGGAATCCGTGGCTGAAGTTTAAAAATTTATAAAAAAAGTTACGAAATACATACCCCTGATTTTATTGTTTTAAGTGATTATTTAGACCTTTAGCAACAATCCAAAAGTAAAAACAAGTTCCTGAATTGTGACAAACACCTTCGTTTTGGACTTAAAAAAGTTCGTCTCTCTATAAGAAATCCGTGGCTGAGCTTTAAAAATTTATAAAAAAGTTACAAAATACATACCCCTGATTTTATTGTTTTAAATGATTATTTAGGCCTTTAGCAACAATCTAAAAATAAAAACAAGTTCGTAAATTGTGACAAACACCTTCGTTTTGGACCTTGAATCTGATATGTCTAAGTTTTTATTCGAGGCTAATAATTGAATGTAAAAATTATTTTAAATTAAGTTGGACATGTCTTATCACAGTTCTTGTATAATTGGGTTAATTTCATTCGTTTATAAGCTGTGAATCACTTTTAAAATAAATAATTTGCCCGGCGCCTCCGCCATGGTGGAGGAGCCGGACAAATCCGTGGGTAACTTCACATCGGTGTTATTTTTTTATGATTTGTTTTTTCGTCAATTTCATAATTGGCTGAACATAAGATTAATGTTTTAAGAACTATTCGTAGAAGGTGTTTCGTATTTAGGTTATATAATATGTCATTTTTTTCGATTAATTAAATTTGAAAAACGATTGCATTTTTTTGTTAATGATTAATACAAAAAGATTGACACACTGTAGTCAATGGATTGAGTGCATACAAGGTGTAAATAGCATTTTTTTAGAGTTGAATCTTGATGTTCTGAGGATCGCTCCTGCTCTACACAAGAGCATATCATTCCAAATGTCATTACTGGATGGATCTGTCTAAAATTCAGCTTTTCCAATTCACTGAATACTTGGCTTCGATGGTTTGAGGTAAAACAGTAAAGCAGTTATATGCACTCAATTCGTGGACATACTGTATATTAGGGATTTCTTTATTTGTCGTAAACTTACAACTATTAATTAAATATTTTTTATTTATTTCCTTTTTTAGAAATAAATATAATAGAAAAAAGCTACAATTAAAATGAAATACCAGCAGATAACACAGCACACCAATTTTAAACTTTTTGACTGATGAATAACTTACGTGTCATTTTGTTTAATAATTTAACTTCACTGATTCTAAATATAACCTCACTTATTTTCTAATAGCTTTTGTTTCCGAATTATAGCTGTCAGTATATATTTTTCTTTCTTATACGGTTTATTTGCTGCTATATAAAAAAGTTATTGAATTATCTTACTATAATTTGATATGGCATTATCATGAAGAATTTGTTTTCACTTTGTCTTTCTTAATATTTTTTATTGTCTTAAAGAATAATTTGCTATTACCTTTTCTGTCTTCTTCATTTTTTTTAGTAAAAATTTCCCATATCTTTTTAGCTGACATTATCTTGGGTTTTATTTTAATAATTTAATTCTCTGTGTCTTCTTAATTATTTTCGCATTGTTTTATTATTTATATCAGTGTCTACTAAAGATACAGGCCGGAATGTCGGAGTGGGAAGGACTCCTTGGAGGCTCCATAATGGAAGCTCTGCCTCGATATGGAAGCTCTGCTTGGAGTGCCTGCACGTCTCGCTCACTGTTCTAATGCCAGCGGTTTAAATTGTAACAATTACTTTCAGATGCAGTTGTAATGATAAATATTCATTCTATACAAACATATTTTTTCACTAGCTAAAGATTAACGCTCTTCGAGAAAGACTTATTTATGAAAAACTGTCAAAATTTTATTAAACACAACAGAATTAATAATAGAAATAATTTCGTAACTTTTATTTTTGTTTTGTTTTTTGCATTAAATATTTTCTATTCAAAAAATTGTTGCAATATACAATATGTTTTTGTTATACAACAGCAATTGTCTATTATTAGACATTTTTTAAAGTACTTATGTAACATAAGTCATAATGTCACAGTAGCTAAAGGGAAAATAATTTATTAATTAATTATTTTCAAATTCTTTTAATGTAATTTACAACAGAATTATATTTTTTCGTATATAAGTCTTTCTCGAATAGCGTTAATTATTAACTAGTAAAACAATATTTTTGAATAAAATAAATATTTATCAATACCTCTGCATCTGAAAATAATTGTTAACTAATGAAAATTTTGGCCCTTCGAACCGGATCTTGCGTTATTGCTTACGCAAAATGAAATGAAAAAGGGATGAAGTAGTATACTGGGAAAAGAATAAAGTATAGCGGGGTTGGAATATGACCTTTGCAATTAAGTCCTAGTGGGTCAGTACTCTCTGGAGCTAGACTGCGAACCTATATGCCAATAATGCTCCTTATGAATGTTACGACCTTCTTCAAAGAATTTTCGTGTTTCTGCAGTTCTATTTGTTGTCGTTTAACTTCTTCGCTTTGGCGAACCATATTAATAGCATTCTCGTGCCTTAAATCGTCTTTGGCAGATCCTGGGATGATTTCTTCCGGTGTTTAGACAGGATTATAGTCTTATTAATAATCAGGTTCGAAGGACCAAAATGTTACACTAGTGAAAAATTTATTGAACAACAGAATAACATTTTTTATATATAAGTATTTTTCGAATAACGTTAATTTTTTAATAGTGAAATGAAAAGGTTATGAAGTAAGATAGCGGGAAAAGGATAAAGTATAGCGGGATGGAAATATGTCTTTTGCAATTAATTTCTAGTGGGCCGGTACAATTATCTGGAGCTGGATTGCGAAATTGATGCTAAATCTCTTCCAATAATGCTCCTTATGAATGTTACGACTTTCTTCAAAGAATCTTCGACAGATCCTGGGATGATTTCTTCCGGTGTTTATACTGGATTACAGTCTTATTAATCAGGTTCGAAGGACCAAAATGTTACACTAGTGAAAAATTTATTGAACACAACAGAATGACATTTTTTATATATAAATATTTTTCGAATAGCGTTAATCTTTTACTAGTGAAATGAAAACGTGATGAAGTAGGATACTGGGAAAAGGATAAAATATAGCGGGATGGAAATATGTCTTTTGCAATTAAATTCTAGTGGGCCGGTACACTTATCTGGAGCTGGACTGCGAAATTGATGCTAGATCTCTTCCAATAATTCTCCTTGCGAATGTTACGACCTTCTTCAAAGAATCTTCGACAGATCCTGGGATGATTTCTTACGGTATTAAGTTTTGACTGGATTATAGTCTTATTATATCAGGTTCAAAGGACCAAAATATTTCACTAGTTAAAGATTAACGCTCTTCCAGAAATAATTATTTATGAAAAACAGTCAAAAATTTATTGAACCCAAAAGAATGACATTTTTTATATATGACTTGAAATTCAATCACTTGATTTTTGCTCAATATTAATTTTAAAGACAGTTTCTTAAGGGATAATATCCCGAACAAACATGTTCTAAAAATAAATAATTAAAATTCAATATATTAAAAAATAAAATATATTTACTATAAAATATGGTGTAATTTCAAATAAGGTATATAATTGAGTGAGAGATGTTTCTGTCACGACATTCTGCCATCGACTGAATTCACGCGCATTCCCTGGACATCGAGATTTCTAATTCCCCCACTCAGACATTCCAGCCTGTATCTTTAGTAGGCACTGTTAATATTAATCATTAAATATTTTAGTTCTTGGATAACTTTCTCATTTATTACTTTTGAAACATTTTGAATATATTACGGTTTTTTAGGTAAATGAGAATATTTGTTATGTTTCACTTACCTTATAATAATAATAATTCTTTATTAGAATAATAGCAACAACAAAACATAATAAATATCCAGAAGTATATTTTAGTTAAAAATAAAGTAAATTATTAGTATAAACTAATCTTAGGGTGGGATTCAGTTTAAGAAGATTCTCCTTACTTATCTTGCATCCGAAATTTCCTTTTTTTTTTTAAATAAATTATTCGTCTTCTATTTTATTAGACTAGTTCGCTTTTTAAACCCTTGATTATACTATACTAAGCAAAAATAATCGGGAAAAATGCAAGACGAATAAACCAAGTGTTCTTATTTACCCAAAAATAACCATACGCTAGATGAATGGTGGGCTGAACGTTTCATTAAATGTGAATAACCTTTAAAACCAAATGTTCTTTTTTATAATGTATAAGTCACCATTTGTAAATAAAGCAACAGTTTTTTAAGTTTAATAAAATTTATTGTAGAGATATTAAATAAAAATGATTTAAAAATAACAAATTATTTCCACATTTAGCTCTGTGACTTTTGACTTACGTTACGTAAGTACGTTAAACAAATGCACACTAAAACAACTACTTCCCGGGCAAATACCCACGCCGGACCTAGAATTACATAATGTACACCTGCTGTTACACATCAATAAAATATTGCATAATGCAACAAATTTTGATCCGAGAAAAATTTAATGTAAAAACGACAAAATATTTTATTGATGTGCAACAGCAGGTGTATATTATGTAATTCAATGTCCGGCGTGGGTATTTGCCTGGGAAGTAGTTGTTTTAATGTGCATTTGTTTAACGTACTTACGTAACGTAAGTCAAAAGTCACAGCGCTAAATGTGGAAATTAATTATTTTCAAATCATTTTTATTTAATATATTTAAATAACTGTGACCAAGCGAATGAATACTCTTTTTGTAGAGGCACTGCTAAAATTGCTAAAATTGTTTCTGACAATTATAGGAGTGTCTCTAAAACAAATTTTGTTAAACTAAAAAAAAACTGTTGTTTTATTTACAAATAGTGTATTATAGAGTTTCATAAACCCATCGTTATTATTTGTATAAGTATTATTAATTTTCGCATATTTAATTCCATTTTTTTTTTAATATATCACAATAATAGTAATAATTTATTAACTGATGATTTCATTTATTTTCCAGATGATTTTTATCCTTTTATTGGGAATCCTCCCGTTGACAACGGCAACCCCACAAGTCCAATGCACTTCAATGGTGGCCTCAGAAGTAAAAGTCCGCGTCTTTCCAGACATAAAAGCCTACCAGAGCAACAAAATCAGCTTCGACGCCACCAATAGCGACTTTAAGGGCAACTTCGTCAGAATCAAAAACATCTCCTCGACACTCGACAAAAACTTCTTCGTAACCTACGACTCGGATTACGCAATTCGCCTCATGCTCGAAAACACAGGAATCGTCCACATCTCCCCCGGCAGCTTCCTCGAGTTGTTCTGCCTGGAATCCCTGGATTTACAAAACAACCGCATTAGTGAGATTGAATCCGGCGCGTTTGAGGGATTAGCGCATTTGAGATACCTTAATTTAAGCTCGAATTTAATCAACAGCTTAGCTCCCGACGTTTTCGACAACATGACCCATTTAAAATCTTTAGATTTATCCTACAACAAAATCCAGACTTTCAATTGCACGCTGAGGAACATGGGCTGGCTAACCCACTTGAATTTAACGCATAATCATTTAACAATCCTCAGCTTTGCTGATTGGAATCTTCCGAAATTACACTTCGTGGATGCTTCGCAGAACGATATAAAACGCGTGAGGGCGTTTTCGCTGTACCAATACGAAGAACTCTCGCGGATTATGCTGGATAATAATGTTTTGAAGAAAATGGATATATTTGCGATACAAAAAATGGCTCCGAAATTAGCGCAAATCACCCTTGAGGACAACCCGTGGGATTGCGACGTTCTGTTTTCGATGATTAGGGCTTTGACGCATTCAAACATTGCTTACGGACATTACAACTCGACTCCGGATCATGTTAAGGAGATTAAATGCTCGAATTACGCTTCTACGGTAGAGTCTTCTGAAGACGCATCGACTGAATCTAATAAATTCACCTCAACTGAACCTCCAAAATCCTCCTCTCCAAAAATCTCTTCAAACACCCTTACACCAGAAACACGGTTTGCCAACGCAGCTAAACTAGAGATGAGCAATAAGGAGGTTTTGGAAGCGATTTCCGGTTTGAGGTCGGTTGTTTTGTTCCTGTTTGCCATTCTAGTGATTTTCATGATTTTTGAAATTGTCGTCAGGACGGGCGTTTTGGAAAGATTCGCCCAGCATTTTCGGAGAGGAGATGAGGTGCTTTTCGATAATGGGAGTGTTGAGAATATAAGGCTTTTACCAAGTTCCAATCGACTGTAATTTTATGTACTTTTTTATAACTTTAACTTGTATTTAATATAATATATTTTTATAAGACGAATTTATTAGTTTCTTTTAATCTTAGTTATTCTGTTTGAAAATATGTTTAATGTATTCACCTAAGTAAAAAAATTTAAAATAAAAACAGCAGTTTATAAATATGACTACCATCGAGAAAATAATTTGCATTAAATATTTAAACTTCACTACTAAAGATGGAAATATAGTTTCCGAAATATATTTAGTTAAATAAAAAATAAGTAGGAGAAAGGACATATATTTTTATTTAAATAATTAAAGTCTCCACAACTAACAACCAACATAAAGAAGATTAAATAATACTCTCCTTTTTCAATCAAACTTTAAAGTTCAAAACGGCTAACTTTGGCGCACTATAAATCCTATTTTTTATTTTAGAGTGTTCCTAGATGTCTTATGAACCATCTCAGCCATTAAGAAATTTTGTATTGTTTTTTTTTATTTTTTTTTGTCACCGACAAATTTCAATATAAAAATGAACAAAATTAAAAGTATATACTTGAATATAGACTTATAATATAAGTATACATATTTAATTCAAAAATGTTTCACCACGGGTTAAGTGAGAAATTAATTAAACATATACATATATATATTTTTTTAAATTCTAAACTTGATTCTGAGATTTTTTAAATATTTTACCATTTGAACCGAAGTCAGCCGTTTTGGTCTTTGAAATTTGATCGATTTTGGTTTGAAAACCCTGAATGGCAATAAAATAAAACAAATAGTTATAATAAATAATAAAAAATTAAACCATTTATTGGCTGAGATGGTTCTTATGACATCTAGATATAATCTAAGACAATTAAATTGAATGTAAAGTGCGCCAAAGTCATTTTTGTAGTTTTATCGATTTTGTGTAAAAAAAAAGGAATACAAAAATATAAAAAATGTAATAATAAAACAATAAACTTTTTATAACTCAATAAAACACTAAATAATAAAAAAATAGTTGCGCAAACAAAGTTAAAAGTGTTTTATTGAGTTATAATAAACCATGTACAACCAAGTGGAAGCCTTAACAATTAACAAGTTAATAAACTTTTTTATTGGCTCCAATAGTTCTTAAGACACCTTGTAACAATATTAGATAAAGAAATTGAATTTAAAGTAAGCCAAATCAGTGAAACAAACCAAGTGTTTTAATCAAAGTCTATTAATTAAATATGCTTCACCACGGGTTAAATGAGAAATTAATTCAAAAAACAAAGTTAGCCGTTTTCTACTTTGATCGATTTTGTGTTGAAAACTGAGAATAATGAAAAGTAAAAAAGATTTTTATTGGTTGAGATGGACATTTAGAAATAATCTAACTTGAAGAAATCGAATTTAAAGTGCGCCAAAGTTAGCCGTTTTGGACTTTGAAATTTGCTCGATTTTATGTTGAAATTCGTGGATGACGGAAATAAAATTTAAAAATTGTAATGGAAATAATAATAGTGTTATTAAAAAAAGTAGGAATTCTACTAATAGGCTAATATAAAGAAACGGAAACTGAAATCAGCGGATGAACCACGGATTGCCCGGCCCATTCACCATGGCGCCGGGTCAAAAACTGTGGCTGAAAAACCGTGGATAAATTCACATCGGTGTTTAATTATACTTCAGAACTGATAATGGTAACTTCGTTTCACAGATTATTCAATGAGAAATAAAAAAAAATAGAAAAAGGAAAGCGTTCGTATTCAAATTATGAACTTTCTCCACAATTAGATCATACAAGATATAATAATAATTTAAGATTAATTAAACTTAGAAGTTTCCATCATCAGTAGTGTTAGAGATTAATTAACTTCATGACTATTGACTATGATATATAATAATTGATAATTTCCACAATTTAATATAAATCTAAGAAACAAGGATTTTCCATGTATATAAAAAAAGTATGAGAAAGTAGAATCTTTATTAAAATTAATAATATTCTCTAGAATCAGCTCAAAGAAGATTTAGTAATAAACTATATTTATTTTTTAATTAAAAAATCTTTATTTTGAATGGTTGAAACAGTCGTTTAAATCTATATATTAATTAGTTTTAAAATTTTAAACAATTTATATGAATAATAATAGTAAGCGAGTTACGCGAAAATGATGTAATTTAAATAAATACACTGTAAACTTTTCTTCACTGTATATTTACTTGTTCCAAATTAACATTTCGATCACAAAGTGATCATTATCAATGGTTATAACTGATACCATTTATATGAATAATTTATTTTATGGTACAGGTTTAAGGCTGCGATTTTACGCCTAATAAACGATACGATTAACGACAGAGTTTTTACAAAATGTGTGTGTTTATTATATTCCAACTTTGATTTTTCAACCTATTTGCAAACGTCTGAACTTCTAGGAGCTGTTCCAAATAAAAATTACGGCGTCGAACTAAATTTGTTATCATTGACAATTTTATAGTATGAAGGAACATACATATAATAATATTATGATTATGTTAAATATGGATATTAATAGGAAGACTATTCACGTATAATCAGATATATTTAATATAGATTAAATATATTAATGTAAATTAAATTAATTTTTGAAAAAATATTTTTTTCACTTTTTTTGTTTTTAAAAAATAAAAATTATTTGATGTAGTTCATCAGTAAATAAGCTATATGCCTGTATTTAATTTTTTATGACTGTATAACATTGTTAATCCCTTAAAACAGATAATTAAAAATATATCAATTTAAAACGTAACATTCTACTTAAATTACAATCTTTTCTGACAATGATACTATAATAGTTGTAAGGGAGTTACATGAAGATGATTTGATTAAATAAAACACTGTAAGTACAAGTCGAAAGTAAAATCTCCTGCGGTTTGATTCATAGAAACTGACAAAAAATGGAAATATTAGTAATATAAAATTCATACGAATATATATCTGTCCTTTTCTTCCTATTTAGTAAATTAATATTAATGATTTATTTAAATATTAAGTCTATACTTTAAATTATGCAATCTGGGTTTAAATAAAACTATACTTTTACAACTGTTCTTACTGATATCGTTGAAACTGTAATTATGTTACAAGATAAATAACTTCTATCACTGTTTTACTATTTTACTAGATTTTTCCAAGTTGTATGACAGGTGCAATAAATGATGATACTTTACTTACAATTTTATTTCTTATTGGTGTCGATAATGTTCTTAGAAAGTTTTCTAAGCAACTAAATCAATATGTTCGCTTTAGAAATACTTTATTTGAGCCACTTCTAATCCGTTCTGGTATACCTCAAAGTCATCTCTAATTTTTTGATTCTGACTTTTCTCATTATTTTTCCTTTCAAAATTTTAGCTAGACTCTTTCCATCGTTTGCTCACGACACGTAGTTACTGTAGTATTTCCACGAGCAGGATATATTGCAAATATATGCAAATTATTGCATTAAGATAATAATATTTATATTAAATAAAAATGATTTGAAAATAATTAATAAATTATTTGCACATTTTGCTCTGTGACTTATGACTTACGTTACGTAAGTACGTTAAACAAATGCACATTAAAACAACTAGTTCCCGGGCAAATACCCACGCCGGACATTGAATTACATAATGTACACCTGCTGTTGCACATCAATAAAATATTGCATAATGCAACAAATTACATTAATGTGTGTTCTTTTGTTTTAATGTGCATTTGTTTAACGTACTTACGTAAAAGTCATAAGTCACAGAGCAAAATGTGAAAATAATTTATTAATTATTTTCAAATCATTTTTATTTAATATATTTAAATAACTGTGACCAAGTGAATGAATACTCTTTTCTATTTATAATAATATTTATTTCCTCACCAGTATTGTCTAATTACAACGGAAAATGCAGTAAATAAATATTTATAATACATTCAGTAACTAAACTAAAACAAAGACAGACACATTTGTAGATTGCGCACATATTTTATATCATGGCATTTTTTTATCATGTTCACTAAATGCGATTGTTAACTCTTTTGAATAGCGGATTGTTGATGAACAACAACAAGATTAGCTAACTAGAAGAAGAACTATTCCCATATTTCGGGTGTGTACTATAATAGATTTGTTATTTTTCACTTTTCACTGTCCATCTATTAAGTTCGCCCACTCCTTCTTGTTCCTGGCCATTTTTCTTGTATTTTGTATATGTATTCCCTGTTTTCTATTATCTCCTCCACAACCTCATCCTATGTCTGCCTTTTTTTCATTTCCTTATTGTACGAGCTTACCATATTCTGGTTTCATCCATTCTTTGCAAGTGCCCCCACATTTCAATCATTTCTTCTGTTTCGAGCTCTTGTGCTTCGTATTCTTCAATTGATAAAATAAAGGTTTTTAAGTTTAACAAAAATATATTATAGATACACTTTTACAATTGATTAATGATTAATCATTTGCCTGATGATGCTGCTGTGTTGGTAATTGTAGCAGTGTCTCTAAAATAAATGTATTGAAAGTATAATTGATCTAAAAATATCTTCAATTTGGTTCTCATTAATCACTTGATGAAACATGTTTACAATATTGATAATTAAATAAAAGTCACTTGGTTTTTTCAATTCAGACGATCTTCAAATTTTATATTCAGGTAATAAGGGACAAGAATTAAATTTTAGAGAAGGCCTGGAAATTAGCAAGGCAATAAAACAGGGAAAACACATTGTAAATGAGTACGAAGACATCTGGAACTCTCCAATTCTTAAAGCCCTCATTACCTGACCTTCACAAAAAAAAAATATGTATATATATCTTGTAAACATTTTTTCTGTATTACTTCTTGAGAATGACGATAAGTCGAAACTAGTCGGACAGAATTAAAAATAGTAGTGAAACAAACCAAGTGACTTTTATTTAATTATCAATATGATCTAAAAATTTGTAGAAGCTAAAATTAAATCAATTTTTCAACCACCATGTATTTTAATCATAATAAATTAAAGACCACGCATGCGCTATCTTTTGCCTAATTTCAAGTGGCACCGTCAACAATTTGGGTTTACAAGGTAGACCACAGATAATCATTGTTTCGTCCACTAAAGTAAGGCGAACTTGTCCTGTTTATGAGAATAGGAAACGAAATTCACATTTAATGAAATGTTCAGCCCCCATTCATCTAGCGTATGGATAACCAGTGATGGCTAGCTATTTCTTATGAGATAAGTGTGTTCCATGTGCAATGCCTAGATGAATGCGGCTGAACGGAAATTGTATTTTGGTTATATACCCAAAATTAATCATAATAAATTTAAGACCAAAATGGCCATCACTAGTTATCCATACGTTAGATGAATGGTGGCTGAACATTTCACCATGTATTTTGTTTAATTATAAATAATTAATTAAGAAGGGGAACTCTACACCTTCAATAAATCGATTTTGATTACGAACTTTTATATCTAATCTGCAATATTTTTCACTTATTTTTAGTTCCTGCCTGGGAATAAACGTGCTACGAAAGATTCAACGACTGAAATCAACGAAAAGGTGAGTGAATTTATTAAATACGCAATTTTACACTCCACTTTAATACAAATAATGCCAGATTTTTTATATAATTATGGCGTAAACTAAAAAATTAAAAATAAAAGACTCCGTTCGAAAAGAAGACACTTTGAAAATTGTCAATATTGAGCGAATAGCACAATTAAGCTATGTTAACTCGTGAACTAAATACAAAAATATATAAGGCGTTTAAATGTGATTTTATTATATAATATTATAATAAACAGTCCGTCATACATTTACTTGTAAACAACAAAACCTATAATTTAAAAACAATATATAATATTTATCGAGATGCATTGTTTAAAGAATTAATTAAAGTAAATTAGAAATAACAACACCACCCACTACCAACCCCACCGTTCGAAAAATAAGGCTCTTTGAAAAATGTCAATATTGGGTGAAAAGCGCGATTAGGCCATGTTAACTCATAAAATAAATAAAAAGTAATTAATGGTTTCAAAAATGATTTTATTGTATAATACTGATCTAAATGCATTGTTTTAACAGTTAATTCAAAGTAATTATAAATAAACAACCCCGTTAGGAAGATAAGGCAGGCTGGAAATTTTTAATATTAGATAATAAGCGCGATCACGCCATGTTAACTTAAAATAAATAAAAAAAGAAATAAACGTTTTAAAAGTGATTTTATTATATAATATTAATCCAGATGTATTGTTGAAACAATTAATTGAATGCAATTTGAAGTAAACTACCCCTTTGGAAAATAAGATATTTTGAAAATTATCAATATTGGCTGAATATCTTGATCAGGCCAAAATTAAATCATAAAATAAATTTATAAAGGTTTTAAAAACAATATTATTGTATAATATTGATCTAGATGCATTATTTAAACAGTGAATTAAAGAAAATTAGAAACAAACCACCCTGATTTTAAAATAAGTCACTTTGAATAATAATAATAATATAATAATATGACACTGAATATAAACCATATTCAAATATCTCATAGATATTTTATATGTATTGCTTTTATTTATATATATTGCTTTTGCGGTGATTTTAATTTTAATTCAATTTTTGCAGTTTGTAACTATTTTTTGTAAAATATTTTATGTGTATTTGATTTACTTATATATTTATTCACGGTGCGCATCATTATTGTTATTATTGTGTTTATGGAATCTGATTGGAAAACTCAATGGTTTGATCAAGGAGTTATTAGTCAAAATTTTATCAAATCAATTGAATATATTGTTGTATTTTGTAATTACAGATTGTCATTAATTGTAAAAAGGTGATTTTTCGTAAATAAAGAATTAATTAATTAATATAGACTATGAGATGTTTATAAAAATTGGTTTTCATATTCTTATATCATATTGACCAGTTGGTTCTATCATTCGAAAGTAGTTACTATTCTATTCAAGGAAAAAATTACACATTCGTAAATATATAATCCGTAGACATTAAGAATATTTTGTGTTTTGAATATTTTCCTACAACTTTTGTTAAATTTCAATGTTAGGAGGTTTGTGTTTACAGAACCTCACCACACTATTAGTGTATTTCTATATTAGAATGAATTATTTAGCAATAGCAACCAAGGTATTACCTGATAATATGCGTAAACCATAATTTGAGCTGCTCACCCTGTTGCATACTTTATTAATGTGCTCTGTGAATGATAGAGTTTCATCGAATTTGATTCCTAAACATTTAGTTTTAAAATTGAAAATTACATTATTAAATTGTATACATTCTGGCGTTTCTAAATTATTCTTTATTTTATAAACTGTTGTTTATTAGAATTTAAAATAAGATTGTTGTTAGCAATCTTTCCAATTCTGTCATATTAATAAATGTTAATATGACAGAATTGGAAAGATTCATGCATAATTGGGGCTATTCCGTAAGGGAAATGTTAAGTTTAACGTTTGCGTTATAAAATAAATTCACATTCTATGTATATTTATCTAAAGGCAGCTTAGACTGTAATGATATAAAATTAACGTGTACGTTATTTTATATCATTACAGTCTAACGTAACATTTCTCTTGCAGAATAGCCCCAAATATCTGGGTATGTCAAACCTGGTATAAGCAAGTGCATAATTTAATATTTTACAGTTCTGTTTTACAATCTTGTGTATATTATATAAATAAAAAAATAAATAAAGGCTGTGAAAGTGATTTTATCTTTTTTATATTAATCTAGATATCTTGTACTATTAATAACGAATTATTAGAATTAATACGTAATAACCAGTATCAATAAACCATTAGTAGTATTAGTGATAATTAAATACATAAGTTCGCCTACAGTTTTCGTTACCATTTCTCATTTGCGGTTCGAGCCGTTAAGTGCAGATGGCTCCACGCGCTCCGCGAGGATAATAAATTCCAACAACGAGACAGCTCAATTATTATTTTCTTTTTGATAAACCATTTACCGTTCTATGTAATACTTATATAAACACTTAATACTCTTTTTTGTATTCAGAAATTTGTTTATTTATATCTTGTTTATCATAAACGCTGTGTGAATTATCGCGCTTTTTCTATTTATAAATTCAGTTTATATTATATTAATTTTGTTATATTAATAAAGAAAAAGTGCACGTAAATCATAAGTTGTTTGTTAACATAAATTAAAATTTGGGGTTGTAATTCTCAATAATGTTTCGGTGATATTTTATGTAGAAAAAAATATTATTAATATATTAATTAATAATATATATATATATATATATATATATATATATATATTAATATATATTTTGAGATATTAATTTTTGATATAAACTGTCTTCTAATGTTTTATCAAAAATTATTTTTTTTTTATACATGGTCTGTTAATATATTATATTCTAAAAAGGCTCGTCCGTCATTAAAGTATTATTATTATTTTATTTTTGTAATCTAGTTTTAGTTTACTATTATTATATATGTAATCTTAATTTCAGTTTTTGTTGCTGTTATAAAAATGGATGATCCGTTTAATAAACAAATAAATAAAATTTAAAAATGCGACTAACTGCAGACTAAGTAATTACTGTTACCCCAGTGAAGTATGGGAAAATAATTTAGTAGAATCGCAATTAACGTGTAACTTAAATTATAAGTTCTTTATTGACAAATTAAAATTTGGATGTGTAAATCTCAATAAAGTTTCCGTGAAATATTATTTAGAGAACAATTATTCATTTTTAATAAAAACATGTGCTTATTTTTTTTTTATCAAAATATAATATTTTTTTATACATTGTTATTATTACGACTAACTGCAGACTAACTAATTTTTGTTACCATAGACAAGCATAGGAAAATAATCTCAATAAAGTTTCCGTGAAATATAATGTAGAGAACATTTATCATTTTTTAATAAAAACATGTGCTTATTTTTTATCAAAATATAATATTTTTTTATACATTGTCTGTTATGATTACGACTAACTGCAGACTAACTAATTTTTGTTACCCTAGACAAGCATAGGAAAATAATTTAGTGGCGATTAGTTAAACGGAATTATCGGACTTATACATGTGTGTCATAATGTCTAAAATTTATTTTTTTAATTTTTTTGTCTTTTATTATTTTTAATTCGTTGACACTGCAACAATTGCTTCACTACACTATGGTTTCATCAGTCACCTCTCCAGACATTGAATTATATAATGGATACCTGCTGTTTCATATTATATAATGCAACAATTTTTGATTCGAGAATATTTAATGTAAAGTCTAAAAAATACAGTTTTAAAAATAAACAACCATGTGGGTCAATCCACTTGAAATGGTCCAGAAAAATATAATTTGGTTGCTTGGCCATTTTATAAAAAAAATGATATTTCTACGATCAATTACATATAGAATCAGTAGTTCAAAACAATTTTTAAAATTTATTTAGAGTCAGCCATTTGAAAAGAACAGCCATCTTTGTTTCACCGCACATGGCGATTTTTGAGTTCGTAAGCTCTTACAGAAAACTCATTTTCTCAGATCTGATAAGTCATAGACTGATACTTCAAACACTATTGTTTAATAATTGTAAATAAACAACCCCGTTCAGAAGATAAGGCACGCTGGAAATTTTTAATATTAGATAAAAAGCGCGATCACGCTATGTTAACTTAAAATAAATAAAAAAAGAAATAATAATATCCTTTATTTACATGAAAATTAAAGAATTCTGACATTGAATATAAACCATATTCAAATATCTCATAGATATGGACTATGAGATGTTTAAATAAAAATGATTTGAAAATAATTAATAAATTAGATCTGATAAGTCATAGACTGATAATTCAAACACTATTGTTTAATACAAACTAAGTAGCTTGTATTAAAAGTACCCTTAACCCTGATATTTGTTACCTTATTTTTGTATACATTTTTAAACTTCAACTTTTTGAGTATTTTGTTAACTTTAGGCTTCAATATTTCTGGTGAGGGACTTGATAAAAATGTTATATGTTCTGCTCTGATGCAACATAAAACTACTGTAAAAATTTCAACCTGTATATTTGAGTACTTTGGTATCTACGAGTGTTTTAAAAGAAGATACAAATAGATAATATAACACTTGGAATAAAGAACGCTTAGCGTCATGTTTATTATTATATAACTTATATTTATAATCTATTTTACAAAGAGCAAGTTTTTTATATTATTGAAACTATATAACTATACAAAGTCGATGATTAAGAAACACAATTATTAATCATAAATTAAATTAAATAAATAATTTAAATTAAATTTAAAAAAAATCACTAATGTGTTGTTGTGAATTACGTGAAGAGATTTGAACAATTTAAAATAAAACATTTTAAATTCCTTTCTTCATTTACGCTATATGTATATTTCGGACACTATGTGTCCATTATAAATAGCTAACAAATCATAAAATTCAATTAATTAAAAATTCAAACTTTCACATCTTGTCCTTATTACTGTTCTGTTTTAATAAATGACATTTTAGGTTGAATTTTAAACTGATTGACGACATACAACGCATTTTTATTTGTCTGTAAACTTTTAAGTAATTTTTCAATAAAAGTATAAATAAAAATTTAATAAAGTAAATTCTAATTATATATTGAATGAAAATATTTTATGTTGTCCAGTACAATATAAAATATTTTAGTTCAATTTATAATTAGATTTTAGATAAACTGTTTAAAAAAAACTTTAAATAGGGTTATTAAAAGTAAAAAATTCACAAATAATAAAATTTTAATGAATTATTCGAGTTTACGCATTAATAAATAGGACCATTTTCAAAAATTCGTAGCTACCAAATTACTCAAATGTACAGGTTGTAAATTATACAGTAGTTTTATGTTGCATCTAAGCATAACATATAAAAAAATCAGATTTGTATCAAGTCCCCCACCAGAGATATTAAAGCCTATAGTTAACAAAAATTTCAAAAATTAGAAGTTTAAAAATGTATAAAAAAACAAATATCAGGATTAAGAGTACTTTTAATTCAAGCTACTTAACTAGGTTTATTATCATGCCAAAAATCAACTTTGATATACATCCCCTTATACTAAAAAAATACCCTCAAAAGCATCCTCTTGAGAAATGAAAACAGTTGTTTAGCAGTTTTCAAGTATTGAACTTCAAAATATTCATATGGTGAAGAGAACATAAAAGATAGAACGGACTGTAAGGAAAACAATGCTGTTTGATTATTAGTCTATGACTTATCAGTCATGAGAAAATGAATTTTCCGTAAAAGCTTACAAACTCAAAAATCGGCATGAGTTGTGAAACAAAAATGGCCGCCATTTTCAAACGGTAGAGTCTAAAAACAATTTTAAAATTGTTTTGAATTACTGATTCTATATGTAATTGGTGGTAAAAATATTTTTTTTCTAAAATGATCCAGCACCTTTGGACCATTTGATATGGATTGACCCATATAATTAAAGACTGTATTTTAATTATGATTAACTGGATACAAATTAAATTTATTACCATAGAAAAGGAAAATTTAGTGCGATTTGTTAATCGCAATTACTGGATTATATGTATGGTTAAAATAATTTTGTTTATAAAGTGGTTTTTTATATTCCGAAGTAAATATTTTCTAAATATGATCATGATGAAAATTAGTAACTGTTAATAAATTTACAATTTCAGCTATAAGTTAAAGTATTATAAGTATAGAGATCGTTTTTGCTAAAACCGAATCTATACCCTCCTCTAAGGTAGAGATTTTGCAAAACCGTCTCTAAGATGGCGGTTTTGTAGAAAGAGATAGCTAAATAGTAAAATGGAAATAATTCTTTGTTTGTATAACTTTAATTTTATTTAATAACTATGGTTTCAGAATTTATAGTTACTACAGTTTTCAACAATTTAATTTTAAGTAGAAGTCTCTATTATCAATAATTCTTTTATATAATTGTAGTATGAATAAATTTAAATTCATTAAAGTGCATAAACAATTTTTAACCGGAATAAATTATAAGCAGATAACTCAATTTATTTATTTATTTCTTGGTTACAAACAATACAGCTATAAAATCTCGCTGCATAAAGAACCGACACACCGTGCAGACACCGCAACGCACAAACCGTCTTCCGTCCCCCTCTAACCGAACGCACCATCTAAAACCCTCTCGCTTCAACCCATTCGACCATCGCTTCGAATTTGGCACACCGACCTAAACACCGGAGGTCACCATTGACGTCAATCAGAGAACCACAAACCACAATATATCGTTTTCCAAAGCGACAGTCTCCCTCCCTCCTCTTCCACTCCCTCTCTCTCTCGCACGCTCGGAAAGTTACCAAAGAAATGAATTTCACGCGATCGGAAATCGAGATGATCGATTGGTCTTGATCGACCGTTTGGTCTTGATACATTTTTGGAGGGTTTTCGGCCTTCGCGCCGATGCTTTTAGAAAGGTTGCGTAATTAGGCGAGGATGGGACTTCCAGGAAATGTCCGGGAATCCAGAAGAATGCGGCGCGATGGAAAAGTACGGTGATTTTGACGAAAATAACGTTTCCGAAAAGATTTCCAAATTGGTTTTGAATGAATTTGTCTGGGCCGGCTTTAAAAAAGGAGGGAAATATGTTTTTAATTGTTTTATTTAATGATTATTTGCTTTCGTGTGTAATTAACTTACTTCACGAACAAACAAAAAATTGAGCAATTATTTATATCAAGCATATTTGAGTCTCCCACAATACTGTAATGGAATATTTTTTTCCTCCATTATAGAAGTGATTTTGTAACTTACATTCTTGATTTCAATCCTTTGAAATGATTCGAATTCCACTTTATTGCGATTTATTTTTTATTTCAATCCTTGGAAATCCTTGAAATTTCATTTCATTAATCATTTAATAAAACATTAATTCACGTTGTATAACTTTGAATTTATTTTAGTGACTATAGTTTCAACAATTCAAAGTTATACAAGCAAAGTGAATCAGTGTTTTATTAAAACTTTTATTAAAACAATGCATAACGAAATAGAATTCTCTGTTAGCAATAATATTATTATTCATTTTGTTAATAATTCATTTATCCATTGGTTTAGAAACAAGTCGAACATTACAAATTTTACTACTAGTGAAATAATATGTTCCACTATTGAGTTAGGTTCCAGTTAGTAGTACTTAACAGGATATGGCTGACTACAATCATAGAAAATAACGTACACGTTAAACTTATCATTTACCTTTAATAATATTAAGAATATTAAACAGTACATTCCTTTTATACACTATTAAAAAAATCGTATGTACAAAAAGAATTCTTGAAGTAGTTAAAGATTATATTGATAATGACATGTTAATGTTGTCGAAACTATAGTCACTACATAAAATTGCTGTTGTACAAACGAAGATAAATGTGTTTATTAATTTATAATAGACAATGTACAACCAAGTGGAAGCCTTAACAATTAACTAGTGAAAGATTGTTAAATATAAAAAATTAGGTTTAATCTACCTTGTTTGATGCCTAGAAAAGGTGTGACAATGTTTAGGTATTGAAATTTATATTGATTAATTTCTAGTAGAAAATTACTTAAATTTTCTAAAAGAATTATTTCAATGATGAATTTACACATAAAGTAAAATGCGTTCACTGAGTGTTGTTTATTCTTTATACCTTTAATTTTATAGACAACATGAGAAGTTATATTCAGGTTTATTTTCATTTTCTATGGACTACATAGAAAATTAAAATAAACCAGAATATAACTTCCATTGTTGAATATAAAAATAAAGGTATAAATAATAAACAGCAATCAGTGAACGCGTATAAGACACAATAATTACTTAAAATCGCTCATATTTGGGTTTCAACCTTTCAAAACAAACATTTTTTCCACGGTTGAACTCCTCAACCCAGACTCATAAAAAAAACACACGCACTCCAATAAATCCAGTTAAAACCAATTCCGGCGTAATTAATTAGACGAATCGAATCCATCGTCTCCGCAATTAAACGCAGCAATTCCGACGGAGGCGCTCACCCGTGATGGCGCTTCGCTTTGTTTATTTATTTTCGGGCATAAAATCCCAATTACGCAAATAAACATTATCGGAATCACCCGAAAGGCGAGTGCTTTCTGCATGCGATGATAGAAATTACAAAAAAAAAGGAGTCAGTTGCAGTAGACGGTGTCTGAGCTCGTATTAACCTCAGTACGATGGGGACAAAGTCCGGAGCGGAGAGACTGATCGTTTCGGTTTGATAAGGGGATGCTTTTTTATTTACTTCCGTTTCGCAATTGTAAACATTTTTCGAACTAATTATAGAAGTAATTAGTGGGATGTATTGCGTTTCTATTTCTATAATTTCGGGATTTTTGTTGCGACTAATTATGTGGTTTATCAAAGTCACATAATTGAAAATAAATCCGAATATTTTATGTCTGAATAATTTCTCGCTTATTTAGTTGTTAATTGGATATTTTAAATATTTAATAAATATAACCTTTACTATATTACAATTGTTCAAGATAATTATTTTAAATACACTTCACTTACATTCATATTCCATATAAATAAATATTGTTAGAGTGATTTTTTTAATAAAAATTGTTAAATTAAATTCCTGTGCAAATGATCAATGTTGAAGCGCCCTAAGAACTTCACTTGAATTTCTGCGTGCTTAAAATATAGCAAAAATAATATAAAATAATATAATATTATATATTAATAATATATAATTCCATAGAAAAAAATAATATTAATAAATTAAAGACGATGCAAGCGCCACCTTTTGTAAATGTAAAAATAATATTATTATTTTTTTCTATGTGTTTACATTAAACCTTTGAACCGTAATATACCTAATTGTTTTAAAGTCGCCTTGAAATACCCCTTAGCGTCATTTTTCTTGCATAGGATGAAAATGCTCCAGACTTAGTTATAAAGTTATCGTTAGTGAGAAAATGCTATGCAAACAAAAAATCTACGTGAACGAATACAAGAATATTAAACATCATATTCTATTTATAGAATATTAAAATAATCGTGGGAAATCAGAATACAATAAAAATTCCTGAATTAGTTGAGGATTGTCAAAAATCAAAAATTATGTATAATCCACCTGATTAAAAAGTTGAATTAAATAAAACACTTTTTCACTTTGTTTGTATAACTTGTTATTTTATTTTAGTGACTATAGTTTCGAAGCATAGAGCATCATTATACAAACAAAGTGAAAAAGTGTTTTATTTAATAAACTCAAAATGTATTAAAAAGTGAAAGCCTTAACAATCAACAAATTAAAAAAGTTGAAATTCAGAAAACATAAATTCATTTTCTAGTTTACATTATGAATTTCAGGAAACGTTCATTTATATTGAGATTATATGATTTGTATTTGAGAAACTATTATTTGACAATGTTAACACAAACGTATAATTCAGAATCAATGAATTGCATGTTCCTTCTAGGAAGTTTAGTTAAATTTAATTCTACTAATTACAGTTTGTTTCATAATCCGTTGTCACGAATGATGCATTTATGTAATATTTTAGGTAACAACGGAATTAATATGTTATTTCAGCCATAATTCATTTTAAATGATCTTTGTATGGTCTTGATTTGTCCAATATTAGTCGTCCTGGCTAGCATCCACTTCTGTTATGATTAATTTAAATATTAGAATTTTTCACTGTTATATTATAATTATATATAATGTAATATTGATTTTTATAGCATATGTTTTGTAAAAAGAACATTCCGTAACTAAATGTATTATTATTATTATTATTAATTGTAAATCAGATTAATTAATGTAATAAATGAATTTTAATCTAATTATTGTTATGGAATTTCTTAAATTCTCATTAATTTAAATTTTCATTTTTCTAATATGTTTCTTATATTATTCTTATATTTTATTTCTAAAATAAAGTTTAGTGTTTGTGGAAAACACGTCATAATTATGATTTTTAATTTGTATTTTATGATAAATATATATTATTAATATTATATACAAGTTATATTTTATGAAATACTGTTAAAAATGATCGAAATTTTTCTATCTCTATACCATAAAGTTTTCGATCATACTGTATTATAGGAATATAAAAAGAATTTCAGATAATAAAATATACATATTACAAAAATGAATATGTTATTTAAATTAATAAAAATAATTTAAGAAATTCCAAAATGATATTTAGATGTAATTTCTACATCATAGAGAAGGAAAGTTTTCGATCATATGGTGTTTGTTTGTTCAAAAACATCATTTAATAAAAAGGAAATGCATCCATGATTTATAGTTTTTTTGAAGAAATAATAAATATTTATAACAAATTAATTACAAATTTGTACATGTCAATCATTGTGAAATGGTTTACAAATACGCTACGTTTGATTAATTGCTAATAATTCCAATTAAAGCTACATTTGTTATGACTCGGTACACACGTGTATTTACGGATAATGTGCGTTTTAATTGCGACTCTTTTCAAAACGTGAGAATTTTATATAACTGGATTGTATTGATTGTAAATTACAATTTGAGGTTTGACTAAAATTAATGAAATAATAATTATTTTTTGAATAAATTAAATAAAAGAATTTGAAAATAATTAATTAATAAATTATTTTCTCTTTTGCTACTGTGACATAATGACTTATTTACATAAGTACTTTAACAAATGTCTAATAATAGACATTTGCTGTTGCATAACAATAACAATTGTGTAATGCAACAATTTTTTAATCGAAAATATTTAATGCAAAAAACAAACAAACAAAAATAAAAGTTACGTAATATAAGGCTATCTGCAGACACGTGTTTCGGGATTTGATCTCTCGTCAGTACAGCTGTTTGTTTTTTGCATTAAATATATTCGATTCAAAAATTGTTGCATTATACAATTGTTATTGTTATGCAACAGCAAATGTCTATTATTAGACATTTGTTAAAGTGCATTACTTTTGAGCTCCAGTCTAATTTGAAATGTGTGTAATATTAATAGAAAATGCGCTAGAGTGTATGTAGTATTAATAGAAAAATGTGTAGGTATGTAAGTCAAAAAGTTGAAGTAGCTACAGCGAAAATAATTAATTATTTTTTTTATTTTTATGGCGGTAATATTTTTGAAATATTGTGTATAGGCTTTTTGTATTGGATTTGTTTGTGGGATTCTGAAAATCAACGAAAAAAAAAATGGATCTTAAAAAAAATATTTTATTCTTGAAACTTTTTTTATCTATAATTTTAAATAAAAACATTTACTTATTTAAATTCTCCCCAAATTTATATTTATGAATGGAAAGGAATTTCTGCATCCATATTTAATGTTCTGTGTTTGAGGCTTTTAATTGATGAAACTCCATTTTATATTAAGTACGTACAAGAAAACACTTCACACAGTGCTTTATTATATATTATTTATAGTTAGCAATATTTATAGCAATAACCCGGCGCATCCAGCAGAAAAAGTAAATAAAATTTCTTTTATACAGAGCATTCACGAGTAGAAATACATATTTTTTTTTCATTTTTTTTACTAGATAGACCTTCAATGATTAATATCTAATAGAAATTGTCCACCTGTGATAAGAAACTCTAGTCTATTTTTAACTCGATACTTAGAAAATTCCACGATGCGGATACCGAATGTAAAAATCGATATTGCTCTCCATCTAAAGGATTGAATCCCTGGTTTTCTCATCTGTTTATTCGTATCTAGATATCAAGTGCTTAATATAGAGTATACATTGTTTACCTGAGATACGTAACTCTAGTCGATTTTTAAATCGACATTTAGAAAATAACACGATTCGAATATCGAATGAAAAAAAAATCATTATTTCTCTCCATCTTATAGATATAATGCCTAGTTTTCTCATCTGTTTATTCGTATCTAGATATCAAGTGCTTAATAGAGAGTATACATTGTTTACCTGACATACGTAACTGTAGTCGATTTTTAACTCGACATTTAGAAAATAACACGATTCGGATATCGAATGAAAAAAAAATCATTATTGCTCTCCATCTAATAGATAGAATTCCTAGTTTTCTCAACTGTTTCTTCGTATCTAGATATCAAGTGTTTAATTGAAAGTATGAATTATTTACCTGAGATACGTAACTCTAGTCGATTTATTTAGAAAATTCCACGATTCGAATGCCGAATGAAAAATTCGTTATTGCTGGCCATCTAAGGGGTGGAATTTCTAGTTTTCTCATCTGTTTTTCATAGCTATATATCGAGTGATTAATATAAAGTAAAAATTGTTTATCTGAGGTATGTAACTCTAGTTTATTTTTCACTCGATATTTATAAAATTTCACGATAAAAAAATGAATGAAACATCATTATTACTGGCCATATCTAAGGAGTGGAATCGGTTATTTCTCCACAGTTTTTCGTAGCCAAATAATGGTTAGTGTAGACTGGAAATTGTTTACTCGAGATCGGTAACTCTAGTCGATTTTTAAGCAGACCCTTGGAAAATACACTATTCGGACAACGAATGAAACAATCTAAGAAATCCTACTTTTTTCAACTGTCTTCCGTTTATTTATTCAATCAAAATTATTTATTATTTTTAATAAGTGCGATTTTGGACACGTAACGTGACGTTGATTTATGTAAGGGCCGCTTCTACAATTGATAGTAATAGCTTTGGCAAAGCAGACCTTCGGTATTGTGTATAGTTTAAACGATTGCTAAACAGCCTTCCGATTCTAGAATAGTTTCAAATTTACCACTCAATAAATGCGCATGCGCAACAATTGGTGTAAAAACGAATTAAAGTGAATAACAGTGAGCAACGATAACCTGAAATTTACAAAAATTGTGTGTTTGAATCCAATAGCGATTCGGAGATAATTTATTATGTGGAGAGATTTCGAAAACACAGACGGTATTCAAGACCAAGGACGATGCGCGGCTGCACGCTCGTTTGTTCGGTCTCACATCAGGTTTATCTTTTGCTCCGAGCACGGGCTAAACTACCCGAGCTGTAACTCTGCGTTCGTCCCAGTAATGCTACAATTCTAGAATCACCGCCCAAGGTTTTACCCTTGTGTTTAATTACCGAAATTGTAGAAGCGGGCCTAAGTGTCATTAAAACATTATAATTAAAGCTTACCAATTTGTTAATCCGATAATAATCATAATGCTATTAAATAAGCATCGATAGCCGGGTGTCGTCGCACATTTATAAGAAATTGAAGAATAGAAAAAAATCGGGGATTTAATCAATATATTGGTACGCGGAATAGAAAGTTGAAAAAATCTATTCTGACGTGTATTACAAGGAATCTGAAAGAAAAAATTTGAGAAACATTCTCTGAACAGTTAACGTTATTATTTAATATGTTATACAAAAAAGTAAGTAAATGCGCTTGACGCCTGTGTTTCAGTGAATGTAACCAAAATTTCAGTAAGAGTGACTCATATGAGACAGACCTATCAGGATAGATACCATATTTTCTTAAATATAAATATTTAACAAAACGTTTTTGCACAGACTCGATAAATTGACAGTATTTATCATAACAGGGATTCCAAATACAACAGCAATATTCAAGACGCGATCTAATATAAGCAAAGTACAAGGTGATAATTGAATTAAGGTCTTTAAATAGCTTTGTATTACGAAAAATGAGACGTAACAAACGGTTTGCAGATGACACTAAAGTCTCAATAAGTAGATTGAAGGACAGTTTCTCGTCAGAAATGACAGCCAAATCCCTAAAGGAATTTACTCTATAGATTGGAGTATAACCTATTGTATAATCAAAATTGAAAATAGTACCATTTCCCGAGAAAGACATAAATTTACATTTACTGGGATTTATAGCTAATTTGTTAATTCTACACCATCTACTGATCGCAACAAGATTGTGTTGTAAATCTATACTGTCATCCACAGAGAAAATAGGTTTAATAACTTTAAGGTCGTCTGCAAATAAGGTGTCAACATTTATATCCTTTATAATGTCATTAATGTAACAGTTGAAAAGAGTTGGCTCAAGTACGGACCCTTGGGGTACACCGGTTGCCGCGGTAAATATGTTAGATTTATAACCCTTATATTCAACAAAGAGTGACCGCCCCACAAGATAACTATGTAACAAACTACAAAGCGAAAGAGAAAAAACAATATTATTACGCTTTGTAAGTAATATACCATGGTCCAATCTATCGAAGGCTTTTGAAATATCTGTGTAGATCACATCAACTTGAACTGTCATCAAGATAGTGAGATAAAAGTTGCGTATGTAATGCAAGGTTGGTAACAGTTGAACATTTAGGCCTAAAACCATGCTGTTTTTCAGTAAGTTTTAAATTAAAAAAAGGAGATATGTGATCGTTGAGTACAAACTCAAAGCACTTCGATAGATTAGATATAATAGCTATGGGACGATAATTTACAATTAACTTCTTGTCTCCGGATTTATGAATTGGAATTATTCGTGTTATCTTCCAAATATCAAGAAACGTACTATTCTTCAGACATAAATTGAAGATATGTTTGATAGGATTAAATAGTGTAGATTGACAATCTTTTAAAATAAGGGCAGGTACATTATGAGGCCCAGCCCAAAATTTATCACCCAGTTTACTGAGTCCGTCTTCGACAGAACGTTGATCAAGTTCAGAGATATGAAGTACGTCTGCAACAGAAGAGTCGGTAAATGAAGGCAAAGAAGAATTGTGCGCATATGACATTAAAAAATGTGACGCAAACGCATTTACAATATCATTTGTATTAGTTAGATTCTTATTGTTATAATGCATTGATAGAGGAATGTCAGAATTGGACTTAAGGGTGTTGATAAATTTTCAAAATATTTTTGGTGTTTTGGAAAGTGCTTTTTCTGCGTCGGATACAAAATTTGAAAAGCTTTGATAAATGTCGTACTGACCGGCGCAGGTTAATAATTTAGATCTAAAGTAAGCTGACAAAGGATATTTCTTACATAATATAAACATTTTTTTCTTCTCTCTAACAGTTTTTCTTAGCTCAGCAGAAAACCACACAGGAAATTTATTATTCGATCTAGGTTTCGACGGGACGCATTCGTTAAAGAATTGAAATTATTTGTTGTAAAAGGTTGCACATGCATCGTGAACATTAGTAATTAATAAGACATCCATCCAATTAGCAGAACTAATTAAGTGGTATAGCTTGGGAAAGTTCGTTTTTTTAAATTATTTTCAAATCATTTTTATTCAAATTCAATTTCAATTTACTTTATTAACGGAATCTCCATTTCCAAATTACAATTATAATTACATATTAAAAATTTTTATAAGAAATTCGAAGATGTTTGTAATGTAAAAATTACAAACATCATTGAATTTCTTTTTTTTAATTAAAATTGGAATAATCGTAATTGAATCTTCAATTGAATCGGCTCGTGTTTGGACCATAGACTTATAAATATCAGGACGTAGCGTAAGGTCGGAAGGAGGGTGAAGCAAACGTGTAAAGTGAGTTGCGACCGCCATTTTTGTATGCCAACTTATTGGCGCCACATTTAAAATCCAGGTAAACAGTCTCGCTTTATGTGAAGTGATTCGCGTGACTCTGAGATACCTCTCTAGAATTATATACCATTTAAAAACGACAGGGTCAATTATAATAAATTTTAATTAAAAAAAAAACAACTGCTAATAACATTCCTCGCTAATTCAAATGTGTAGAGGAGGTAATTTTTTTAGAATGTGAACAACGCACACATTAGAAATACTAACGCAAGAAGCACCATTAGTTTCACATAGTTCCTCCCGCCCCGCAACCAATGGCGCAACCTTGGCTAATTCAAATGTCTAAATGTAGTTACTTTTCTATGATGTAAACGTGCACAATAGTTACAAATGCCACCGCAAGAAGCAGCACTACTATCGCATATCCGCAAATGGCCACACCTCGCATCCAATGGTCCACTCTAGGTTTGGACGACTTATAATTACTAGTGATGGGCAAGATTCATCAAGAATCATCGACTGTTCGAACAAAAATATCGAACCGCTCTTAAAAGTAGAGCTTGATCTTTCTGGTCAGCTTGATGTTTCTGATCAGCTCTATCTGTTTGATCGGCTCGATCTTTCTGATGGCTCGATTGGCTATCAACTAATCGATAATTGAGATGATCGATCTTGACGAACAATAATAATTACGCCAATGAGAGATTCTTATGGTCTGGTCGCGTAAGAAACTTTATGGATAGAAATGCAGGTCTTCGAGGGATTCACCAAGACTGATATCCCCCGTGGCCCGCACGAATTATAAGTCCAAAAATAATTCAAAATACATATAGATCTGTAGATATCAAAAAGGTGTATACACATTGTTCTGAGTCTTAAATTTAGAGTCTACAATTTGAAAAATATGGCGTTTCATGCGTTGAATTTCTTATAGAAGCAAATTAAAAAATTCATTGATTTTTTTTAAACAAAAATCATTTATATTTAGATATTCAGTGGTTAATATAGACTAGAAATTGTTTACCTGAGATATTCTAATCGATTTTTATTATTATTAATTTATTTAATTCGACACTTGGAAAATTTTACGATTCGGACACGAAATGAAAAAATCATTCTTAGAAATGGACATGAAATTGCTTCATTATTTCTGGCCATCCAAAGGTTGGATAATTTTCCCACATTTTTTCCAGATATCCAATGGTTAATATAGAATAAAAATTGTGCTATAAAAAACAGTTGAAAAAAAAATTGGGATTTCACCATTCAAGTGTCTAGCAGTAACTATGTTTGGTAATCCTTAATCGAATTTTGGAATATTCTAAGTATCGAGTTGAAAATCGTGGTCGAAAATTTCTACTACATACTAATCATTGGATGTCTATCTAGTACAAACTTTTATAAAAAACATATGATTTTGTTTCAACTCACATATTGGTATCGATATATTTTAACCATTAAACCCAGTAAGTATGATTTTTTTCTCGTGAATTGTCTGATTGTGTTAAAGAAATGTTAATTACCTCCCATGGTGTATGCGCCAGGCTATTCCTATAAATATTGCTAGCTTCACGCAGTTAATAAAACTAAGTTTTACTTTTAAGAGTGTAACATATCTGTCTGATGAAGATAATGTCTATCGAAATAATCTTCTCTACAATAAAATTGTGAAGTGTAAGATAAACAATTTTATTAATTCGAAGTAGCTATTAAAACAATGAATTATAAATGCAGAAAGAGTTAAAACATTACTTATAATAATAATAATAATCTTTATTAACTGATATATACAGCAAAAAATACAAAATAAATAATAAAAATTACAAAATCAAATGTATAATTCATATCTGTTAATTGGCTATCGACCAATGGTACAGCCTAAATTACTTTTATTTGATACAATATTATCAGTTTTAATCCTAAATCCCTATGGACAATACTCATAAACACGCACAACCCTAAACATATTACTTTTTACTTATCCCCACTATCGTAAACACCACCCCCACACTGTATATATAGAGTTGTAAGACTGTATTTTAATTATCATTCTTCGCTTGAAGAAGCCACAAAAGTGTGCGAAACAATTGTCGTGAATATAATGGACAAATTTATATTTTGAAAGTGTGTTTTATTTAAAACAAAAACTTAAAATGTTAACAAATGTGGACTTTCAAAAATTAACAGCCTCAACAGTTATATTTGTTTGTTTAACTTTAAAGTTATACAAACAAAGTGAATCAGTGTTTCATTAAAACTTAAAACAATGTATAACAAAGTAGAGGCCTCTAGTATCAATAATTTATTATTATTACTTATTGCTTAACTACTGTAGTCTTTTTTATAATAGTGTGAAATTCAAATAGTTCTGTGTCTTATTTGAAATTAAAAATCCTTGAATTCTATTTTGAAGTAATAAACTCGTATTATGTATTTACCACACTCGCAAATGATTCTATAATTAACAGCGATTCTTAATTTCGGGTCAATTCCATTTGATCGTTTATACTTTTATTACTTTCCCCCAACAAACAATCCCAAACAAAATTAACCTCAATTTAAAAGTCAACGATCCGCGCCCGCTAATTATATTTACTAATAAATTCATTTCATTTGATCAAAACAAGTTAGCAGGGAAATTCATCATCGCATCTAGGTGCATTGAAACGAACCAGATCATTGTCATTCATCAAGAAAAAACGATACGTCCACCTCTGACGCAGGTGATTGCGCGTCCAGTTTATTTGCAAAATAAATTTCGTTTTCGTGCGCGGAATATTAAAATGCCGCCGTTTCATACATAAAAACGAAGCGATTCGTATTCAACTGCGTTTGAGAATAACATTGCGTAGGTTCGCGGTACGTGAAGGCATGGAATTCGCTTTACTGACACAATGTGGATGGATGGATGGTGGGCAATATTGCTAAATAGGTTTAATATGGTAAATTTAAGAAATGAAGTAAAAAGAAAAATGAAACAGCAGCATATGCAATAATAATTACTAAATAATAATGTTTACAATAAAATAATAATACTATAAGAATATTTTTATTTTAAAAAATATTTACAATTTATATTGTTTATTTGTGTCTCATTCACTTGGTAAAACATGTTTAAGGTTGCGGTTTAGTAGAAAGAGATAGCTATATATTAAAATGGAAATAATCGTTTGAAAAATGAGCCATTCTTTCGGATTTAATAATATGAGTGTGTATTTAATTTTTTTATCTACCAAGTATAAAGTATCAGTCTAAATAAAAAATAAATCGTTAATTTTCGTGTATTACATCAATTTACTAGTTCAAGTTAGAAAAGAAAATTGTAAGATATAATGAAATTAATAGGTCATTTCTGCTAAGTTATTTGAATGCAGAATTTAGTGAAATACTTAAAAAAAAATTTATTAGCAAAAATATACTTTGAAATTTACTATAAATTTGATCAATTTTCATTGTTTTTCATAATTGTTTTTCACACAAACTAAACATTTCTTATTTTAAGATTTCTTTAATGTCTAATACAATATTGTTCATTGATCACAATAGCAATCTACCTCGAATTAGTGATTGCCAATATTTATATAGCTATCTCTTTCGTCTAAACCGCACCATTAAGAATATAAGTTTTTAATAAGAAATACAAATTCACTTGGTTTGTTTTGCGATAACATTTTGTTTATTGTTTCAACTAGTATAATTTATTCTTGATAATGGTAATAGCCGAAAGTAGTTGAAACAATAAATGAAATTTTATCGTAGAACAAACCAAGTGATTTTTTATTATATATATATATATATGTGTGTGTGCGTTTAACATATATTATTTACATTTTAAATTAAAACACTTATTTTTTTACCACCGCGAAAGGAAATTATAGTTTCGACTACAATTTAGTCATTATCAAACTGAGTACTTAAAATTATGTATCGATGGTTTTTATATTACAATATAAAAACTTGAATAATTTCATAATTTTTATTATAAATGTATATTAAAAAGTTTTTAAGAGTTTTTTTTTCAATCGTTCAATTTCTTTTTATTTATTAATTGACATCTTGAAGGTTAAATTAGTGCAAATAGCAATTAATTTTGGTCAAAATCCCCTCCTATTTGTCGTCGCAGATAAGATAGTGTGCGTGTGGCTGGGCGGAATTTTCCGCGCGGAAACAACACAAGACACAAAAATATAATTAAGAAGATTAGCTTTTATTAGGCCCGAGTATTTATTTGCAGAGCGTGATCCAATACAGCGCGAAAATACACGAAACAAAATAATAATACAGAGAAGAAAAACAGGTTGAATTTTGAATTAACACTAATTAACTAATTGATGAATGTGTTTGTGCTATTTGAGAAAGTCATCATTATGTAGTGATAAATGTGTAGGCTTACTTCATGCTTATTTAAATTAATATATACAAGCAAATGTTTTAGCCATGAAGTGAACTCCTTAAAAATCAAGAATTAATATTATATTCGTTTTCAATACCTAGCAATTTTATTACATCTCATAATTTTTCTTTTCTGATAAAAACTAGAGGTTTGACGTAATACGTAATAATTACCCATTTTTTTTTAATTTAGACTATTTATCTTCTTAACAGATGTAAGCATATATATTCATATAATTAAATATTTAGGAGACTTTTTAAACGAAAATGTTTACTTTACTGTACAACTCTGTCTCTTTCTACTAAACCACAACCTTAATGAAAACATTTTACATGATTTTTGGTGGTTTATGCTGAACATTAGACGAATGATTATTTCTTATATATCAAATAGTCGTTCCGAATTCACTCACAAAATATAATGACATATGAGAAGACTGAATGAGTTATGTAATAATGTATGTTAATTATAAATGTCAAATTTTATTCATTATTTTTAACTTGATATTATTAATATGAATGTAAAAAATAATAAAACATTTTCTATCACGCACTTGATTTTTTAAATATATATATTTAACATCTTTATTGACAAATAACGTTACATTTTACAATATGTAGTATGTGTGTTTACAATATTTATAAAATTATTTCAATTTGTCATGTAACTGTCATTGTCAAATGGCTATCGACCCGGGGTCTTTCTGCCTGTTTTTTTAATATTTTGTCGTAATTTGTGACTGCTAATTTACCTTTTTTATACATATGTTTTGTAATGTTTTTAGTGCGTCACACTTTTCTCGTAAAATTTTTAATATGTAATTATAAATTTAATTTGGAAAGTGAGATTTCGTTAATAAAGTGAAATTGAAATTTACCGTTTGATAATGACTGTACTAAGTCGAAATTAGTTACGGAATAAAAATCAAATTCGTTGTACAAGTAAAGTGTTTTATTCATGTTTTACCTTTATATTAATAATAAATATGTATCACAAAGTAATGGCTTCAACAATCAATTATATAAATTGATATTAGGCAATAAAATTATTTTATTAATTAAAAAATAAATCACTCAAATAAAGTTTTCAGAAATAATATTTAAAACCATATTAAGCATTAACATAACATTGATGCTAATTTTATTTTATGTTATTTTTGCTCAGTTTTGTTTAAATTAACTTCTACAAATAATTTAAGTAGTAATTTGTGGATAGAGTAAAGTAGTTTAATTGGCAATAAATACGAGGGTTAATCAAAAAGAAACTCGGGTCAATGCTCCAGTCAGTCATGGATGAATGAACGTATTCGGGTTAATTAAGCGATCCAAATAAATGTTCCTTTAAAGTCATTGAACTTACAAAAGGAAACCAAATAGTTAGAATTTTTTTTTGGAAAAGTTGAGATTACACGAGAAATTATAATCTTGATTGTATATTATTGACATTTATTTAATTCTCTTAATTTTATATTTTAAAAATTATGACGTCATAAAGTAATTCGAGAATGATTAGAGTGCAATCTAAACCAGGCATAGTGAAATGAATGGTTAAGTTATATAAAAAATATAATAATAATAGCCTGTATTTACTGAAATGAAAATATAAAATTATAATTTATTAGTGTAGGCAAAGTTCAGTCAGGTAGTACCTGTTACTGCTCTTCCACTTAACTTACAAATTGAAACTTAATATATTAGAAAAAAAAATGCGATGTTAAATAGTTATCCATATATTATATCGAAACCATTTTACAAATTTACATAAAATTAGAGCTGAATGTATATATTTCGATCCGAAATATTTTTTCCGAACTAGCATTGCAGACGCTAAATGGCACTGAAGTAGTTTTATTTATTTATATATACAGAGAGCTTTTTTATCAGTATACATTTCCCCTATGTATACCTGCAAAATACGCGAGTCAGCAAGTCAAATGCATTAATGTATGTGTGTTTAGTTGCCTATAACACGCAACTGAACACACATATGTCAAATAGCCAACTAAACATACACATATTAATCGGTTCAATGCGATTGACTCGCGTTTTTTGGTATACCCTTCCCTAAATGTATACTGATAAAAAAAAGCTCCCTGTATATATATATATATATATATATATATATATATATATAGAAAATCGTTATTTATGAGAGATACATTAAATTACATTACAATATTTACAACATTACAATCATAAACATTTAGTTAAGCCTCAGAAAATGGCTATCGACCATCGGTCTTTCTGCCTGTCTTTGTCCAGCTCTTGTCTTTTATTTATTTATTTTTCCGGAATCTTCGTTTTACAATATACACGTCCTCTAACGATCATTTCCATCGGGGATCTTAATGGAGACGGTGCGTTTTAATTAATTTTAATCAATTTAATTAACAACTTTGCAATTACGCAAGGCACAGCTATACTGATGAGGGATGAAATCCCGAAACACGCGTCTGCAGGTAGCCTTATATTACGTAACTTTTATTTTATTTAAAAAAATGTTTTTTGCATTAAATATTTTTGATTAATAAATTGTTGTATTATACAATATGTTATTGTTATAGTACTTATATAACATAAGTCAAATTGTCGCAGTAGCTAAAGAGGAAATAATTTATTAATTATTTTACTATTTTTTATTATTTTATCTAATTTTTACCATTTGCTTTGCTACGAATATTCATGTGTATAATTATATTATTTTCATTATTTGTGTAAGGTTTACTTCTATTTACTTGTTTATTTATATGTATTGCTTTTGCGGTGATTTTAATTCAATTTTTGCAGTTTGTAACTATTTTTTGTAAAATATTTTATGTGTATTTGATTTACTTATATATTTATTCACGGTGCGCACCATTATTGTTATTGTGTTTATGGATTCTGATTGGAAAACTCAATGGTTATACTTGATCAGGGAGTTATTAGTCTAAATTTTATCAAGTCAATTGAATATATTGTTGTATTTTGTAATTACAGATTGTCATTAATTGTAAAAAGGTGATTTTCCGTAAATAAATAATTATTTAATTAATTAATTAATTTTAAAATTCTTTTTATTTAATATACATTTCATTTACAAGAAAAGTAATAAATAAAAGACAAAATCTAATTGGTGCATTAGTGTTTTAAATACTTTTTCCTTGAAATCAATTTTCTTATTACAACTTCAACTGTATCTTTATATGGTAGTATAATTTCCTGTCATCCCTTCTAATAGTTTTAAAGCTAATCCTTTCAAGACATTCAATCGCCTCATTATGGAACAGAGTTCTCTTGTGGGAAAGACTGGAGCATATTATCTAAAGACCAATTACTGACATGGGGCTTAAAATATTGATCATTTATGCACAATTTATTTAACGTGACATAGGACGTGGATTTCTCAAGCTCGATTCAAACCTAAGCACAGATTAAAACGGATTATTGCTACAAAACTTTTCGAACTTCTATCTGGCTAGACTTTGAATAGATCTAACAACACCGCAGATATTCACAAGACGGCTTTCTAATTAGCCGCTTTAAACTTCCTACAATTTTTTTTTTATGCGAGTTATGTTTCACAGCACGAGCGCTTGAAATTGGCGTCTCAAGATCAGCTTGAATAAAATGACATTATACTGTATTGTAACCGAATAAGCCGAACTTTGATCTGACTAGACTTTGAATAGATCTGGCAACATCGCAGTTATTCACAAGACAGCTTTTTGATTGGCCGCTTTAAATTTCCTACAAACTAAATTTATTTTTTTTATGCGAGTTATTTTTCGTAGCATGAGTGCTTGAAATTGCCGTCTCAAGACCAGCTTGAATAAAATGACATTACACTGTATTATAATCGAATAAGCCTAATTTTGATCTGGCTAGACTTTAAATAGAACATCGCAGTTATTCACAAGACGGCTTTTTGATTGGCCGCTTTAAATTTCCTACAAACTAAATTTATTTTTTTTATGCGAGTTATTTTTCGTAGCATGAGTGCTTGAAATTGACGTGTCAAGATCTGCTTGAATAAAATGACATTATTGCAACCCGAACTTCTAAGGCGCAGCTTAAGTTGGAGTAACTGGCAGTTAAAATGACTAATTAGACATTTCTGAATGTATATCTAATGAATGGACAAAAGGGTTCATGGTTTTAAATAAAATATTGTATTATATTTATTATGAAAGTTTTAATTATTTAAATACTAAAATTCCTAGGTCACTGTTTAATGAAATTTTTGCGACTTTTTTTTTTTATTCTTTAAACTTTTTTTATAATTTTAAAATATACTTTTATAAAGAAAACGAAAGGTTTCGTCATCATAATAAAATGATTTTTTTTAAGATTGGAGCATGCTTTTTTTCTATTTAATAATACCCACATTTACAAATTTCCACCAAGAGATTAGTTTTGAGTGGAATGGATATAATTTATTGTTTAGAATGATCAAACTAATGAGATAATAAGCGGTTTATAATCAAAAGTAACGATTTTTTTAATATTATGTGTTATTGTAATGTCGAGAAAGTCTAATGCCCGGTTGCTACAACTCGTCTTAAGACTTATCTAGATCTCAAGCTATCCTGAATTAATTCAAATATATTTCAGCACGGATTAAGTGAGAAATTAATTAAGCATACTGTGTTTTAAAACCTAAGCTCGGTTTCCTGTTACGAAATGACATTTTATTCAAGTAGAGCGCTTAAGCTCTAAAACATAATCTGCTTTAAAAATCACGTTTGTTGTGTAGGTTTACTTTTTGCAGACGAACATTATGTCTTTTGAAAAGTTAATCCGTAGGACATTTTGCGAGTAACGGCGGTTGCCAGATCCATTTAAAGCCAAAGTAAGATGCACTTCATAAATAAATTAAATAAAAAGAATTTGAAAATAATTAATTAATAAATTATTTTCTCTTTTGCTACAATGACTTATGTTACATAAGTACTTTAACAAATGTCTAATAATAGACATTTGCTGTTGCATAACAGTAACAATTGTATAATGCAACAATTTTTGAATCGAAAATATTTAGTGCAAAAAACAAAACAAGAAATAAAAAAAAATAAAAATAAGAGAAAAGTTACGTAATATAAGGCTATCTGCAGACACGTGTTTCGGGATTTTATCCCTCGTCAGTACAGCTGTGCTTTACGTAATTGCAAAGTTGTTAATTAAATTAATTATTTTTTTTGACTTCATAAAGCCGTAATGCAATCCGTTTTAAGCTAAACTTGAGCCTGAACAAGCTTAACAAATCCACAACTCATGTCACTGAGAATCTGAACGTTAATGGCCCATTTATTAGTGACAATAGGAATAGTCATTGAAATAACTAAAGTAACCCAGCTGAGTTCAAATTTACAAAAAACGTAAGATTTTATTCAAAAAAGTTGTTAATTTACTAAAAATGTAAAAATATATGGAGCGTATAACAAAAATTGTCGACGAAGTTGGCGTTGGAAGTCTCGAGTAATGTCTGTACTAAGATCACACGTATGAACTGCTGGTTGCGGTTAAATTAGGGGTTATTGACAACTGACTTTTCAATATGACGACCAGTACTTTACGCGTGCGCGTGTGATTTTAGTTCAGACATGACTTTAGATTTCCAATTCCATCTTCGTCGTCGATTTTTGTTACACTTAATGCTTCAAACAAAAGTTACAAACATTTTAAAATATCGCAAAACTAAAATATATTATTTTTTGTTACAAATACTGTAAAAAGTGATTAAAATAGCTAATTTAGCCCAGTTTAGTTTAAATTTATTAAGATATCAGAAGATTTTCTTATTGTAAAAAAGGTTATTGAAATGGTGAATGCACCGGACCAGAAAAATAAAACGTTTAATAGAACAATTATTTAAAATACAAAAAAAGATTACAAAATTGATATCGGGTCACAAAAATACTTAACTGAAAATTCTTAACCATATTCTCGTCGGTGTTTATTTTTTGTTTGTGATTATTTTATAACTTAAATGAGCTCAAAAATTCTGTAATAGTCTCAAAATATAGTAATATTTCATTTATTCTAACTGTAGGATAAAATATTCTAGACATACTTCGCCCACACCATCGATTACTGATTTTTTTAAATATCACTTGTGAGCATGTTTAGAGGAGGGAGACGATTGCCCCTACTCTGAACCCACCCTTATTATTCACAGAAGTACCATGTGATCAATCTAAATCTCCAATACATAAACTGTTAAATAAAAGTGAATGAATACTCTTTTCTATTTACATAAACTGTTTATTTCTGTGTTACGTAGCAAAGCTTAAAATCTTTTGATTATTTCTGTTTTTTTTTGCATAAATTTTACTGCATACATCTCAACCCCTCTTTTCATCGCATTTCTGGAAAGCGTGCCCAAACAAAGAACCCTCATCGCACTTTAAAATTTTTAATAGAACCCTCATAGCACTTTAATTTTTTTTCCAGAAATGCGATGAAAAGAAGGGTATGCAGTAAGATTTATATAAAAAAACAGAAATAATCAAAAGATTTTAAGCTTTGCTACGTAACATAGAAATAAAGTCAGATGGCGTTCCAGGAGAAACTGTATATACCAAACCGGGCTGTATTCCCGATAAATTTGGCCAGAAAAGAGAGTGCAAAAACAGACCCTGTTTTCCAATAAAGGCTAAAGGAAAAGCAGATGAAAGAGAAACACAACTAGAAGAAACGAACAGAAACCAGGGGACCTTTGTCAGATCCTGAAGGTTCTCTGTTTTCTGTCACATTAGTATTGAATTTCAACAAAATTAAAGCAAGACATTTGCGAATAGTTTTATTTCTAATCTTTGATATTAATATGTTATTCTTTTCATTCACGAACAATTTGATATTGTGGTGAATTTATGAATTTACAACGTTCTTAACGTTCTTTTTAACGGCATATTAGGAGCTAATGTCTGCAGATCACTCAAAAATTTTGTTTTTCTGTGTACAATTTTGTAAATATTGCATTTCAAACCACTACACAGAGAAGTTTAAACTATGTAAAAAATCCGGTTTTGTTCTATTCCAAATCGTAAGAACAAACTGGTCTAACAACCATATCACTTGGAAAGCTTAAGTAAAATACATTTGTTCTTTTGCTTCGTGACACAGAAATAAACAGGTTTATTTATTGGACATTTGAGATTGATCACACAATACTACTATCAATAATAAGAGCGGATCCAGAGTTTAGACAATCGCCTACCTCTCCTTCTTGGCGACTTCCTAACCGTATCGAATTTCAAAAATAATCAAGATAAAATGAGGAAAATTGGTTAATAAGTTTATTTTTTATTAAACAATAATCTTATAAGGAGTGAAGACAGTGTTCGTAGTTTTCTTGGATTTTTCAATCACTAGGGGGCTGAGTTCTTCTGGATGCGTTACCGATATTTTTGTATCTGTCTCAGTAGTATGTATTTGTGAAAAAAAAAATCATGAATAGAGCTGATAAATGCTGAAAGTTCATCTTAACTTTTGGGAATACATTTGTGAGATAGGTGAAGTTATGTAACTTGAATATATGTATATTGTGTTTTGATAATTCAAGAATTTGCTTTCGTTAACAGGTTGAGCACCATGGCGGACACCGGTGTCCGCTAGTGGAACTTCCCTATGGGCCACGGCAGTCACTGGTGTCCGCTAAAAATCTCAATACATATCAACCTGGCCGGGCCTAACGTATCAAAATATATCGAATCTATAATGCTTATGTTTCCGCTACGGCCTCGCACTATTGAACACTAGTACTGGGCTACTGATAACTGGTTTCTAACTTTATATAAGAAAATAATGTTTTATGGGGCAGAAAGACCTATGGTCGACAGCCCATGACAGACTACTAACATATTGTTATAATAAATTTTGTAAAATTTTGTTGTCATATTGTCTGAAAAAAGATGTTTGTATATATATAGTGTTTTACTGAAGACATTTTTATTGGACACCGGTGTTCACCACCAATTGTTCGGCATTTTTTGTCAAAATTATAAAAAAAAATAACAGAAAACCACATCTAACATTCATTACTAGTAGGTGGTAATGAAAATAAAAAACAATTTGGCCCAGGGGAAAGATTTCGGCAAATAGCCATAGCGCTCAACCTGTTAATAGATACTCGTTTAATTGTCAATTAAATGTCAAATAAGTTTTGGTTTAACAATAAAACAAATTATTAATTTTCACTTATTTACTGTGCACAAGTTCCTCTGTAGTAGTACCTTTCTAACTAATATTAACTAAAAGTTTCAACAGCACGAGAATCGCGGTGGACAGCAAGGCTAAAAAACAAACCAAAATTAGCATATAGATTATCGTAAAAAGTATTCAGGACTCACGTAACAGATCTTCCTTTCGGAAAGTAGCGTCTTGATGTTCGGAGGACTGGGACAGCACGTGCCGGAACTGGCGGGGAAGGGCAACAGCGCTGCGCACAAACCCGCGGGAGAGACGGGAGCGCACGGCATGGAGAACCGAAATCCTCCGATGGGGAAAATCGACGGACATCTAGCTAAAGGCAAAACTGGATTGCAGTATTCTGAATTGCTGCAGGGTCCTATTGGGCCGCAGGGGCCGTAGGGTCCGCCCGGACAGCAGGCGCCGCACGGTCCACAAGGTCCGCATGGTCCACAGGGTCCGCATGGTCCACAGGGTCCGCATGGTCCACAAGGTCCGCAGGGACCGCAAAGTGGAGCGCAGCAAGACATTGTTTACGATTGTGTAACGGGAAATTTGGAATTTTGAAATGTGACTGAGGATTTAGATTTTTTATCGAAAATGGAAATGTCTTTATAAATGTCAATAAATACTGGTTGCTATAGTGAAGGATTTGATGTTTTTTTACGAATACGTTTTGATTTTAAAGTCTCTTCTTACCATTCGCACTAATATTACAATCAATGAGCGCATTCATCAGAGTTTTCAATATGATTGGATTTCTTGCTGCGAATGTTGATTTCTAATGAACGGTACTTCTGCCATTTAGATTACGTTTTCTTATCTACAAGATGCGGTAGAGAAACTTACTTTTTTTGAAAAATCCACCAAATGGCAAAGGAGCTAGAAGAAGATGCGTCCGATAGTTTAGGTCCTCAATTTGTACCCCGTCTCCATTGTGAGCGTGTTATCGTTTGGTGTGTAATTTCGTCGGTCATGATCATTGGTCCTTATTTTTTTGATGAAAATGAGGGTGTTGTCACGGTGAATGCAGCTCGATATAGAGAGATGTTCGAAGAATTTTTCCTTCTACATCTAGAAGAAATGGACGCCGGGAATGTGTGGTTTCAAGAAGACGGAGCTATGGCCCACACAGCACGGGCTTCGATGAAATTGTTGAGGGAACACTTCCCTGGCCGCCTCATGTCTCAGAGACGATCTCCCTTAGCCGGCGTGACTTTCAGATTTGGTTCCATGCGACTTCTTCCAATGGCGTTATTAGAATTCTATCGTTTACAACGATCGACCACGGATCCTACCTCACATGAAGACAAGCATTCGAATTGCTGTCGCCGAAATACTAGTGGACATGCTTCAGAGAGTGGTGCGAAACTTCAGAAATCGACTCATTCAATGCATAAACAATGGCGGCCGTCATTTGATAGATGTACTTTTCAGAACTGCATGACATTTTTTGATGATGTGATCTGTAAGGAAAAAAAAAAGAATTATACAATGCAATAGTTTCGTTTTATTGAACTTTCAAAAAAGTAAGTTTATCTGCCGCACTCAGTATTAATTATTGTACTTTAGGTTTACACTATTCTTTGCTTACTTCTACGTACAATTCATGAATTTCTTTACGTTCCTAATCTAATAATCTATTAGAATTAATTCGACTGTCAAGATATCTCAGCGATGACAAAAAACGTATATTTCTATCCTATAAATGAACTTAATGGATACTTCGGCCACTCAGATAATATTTTAATTGCAATGATGTGTGATAAAAGAAAAGACATTAGAGAACTTACGATTGTAAGGATTTTGAAAATTAAATTTTAACACAAAAATACCCGGCGTTATTCGATCCTTTTAGATTCCGTTATTAAACTTTCAGGCCTCTGAGTATATAGAATTAATATCTTGGCGAGATTTTGAATTATCAGAACCACCCATGACCACAAAATATTCAAAAGAAGAGTTGAATGATATAATAAACGAGGGAAAAATAAGAGATGCGATTCAAATTGAATTGTCTAAATTCCCGTGCCAGGTTTGTGGTCAACAAGCCCGAGATGGCTATATCTGTGCCAAGCTAGAACAACGATTGATGCCAAAATTTGAGACGAAAGCACAATACGTTTCAAGGAAATAGTTTATTTTCAACAATGCTGAATGGAGAAAGTTACATATTTTTGGGTAGCAGTTAGAATTTGCAGTCTTGTTCTTTAAAATGTAATGAATGTTTTGTTTTATCAAAAATAAAAAAAAATCGAAAATTACCAAAACTTAAAAACACCATTATTTTTTGTAATCGGCTCATGGGGGCAATCCAAATCATTATGTGATATCACACAGCTTTTGCATTCTATGTCAATGCAGTATTGCAAAGCAATTTTATTCGGTTATATTTTAAAACTCGCATGAAGTAATTTATTACCAAATAAACTAAATAGAAAGGAATTAGGTACATTCTTTACTCAGGTCACTTGGGGGCAGTTCCCACTTTTTTTATAGGTAATTTATTAACCTAACGAGCAACTTTTTTTGCTATTACGTAAACAATTTCCTAAAAAATAAATATTCATCAATTTTCACTCCACCCTACTATCCATATTGACTGCTCTGTCAACGTTCGTAGATACATATTACATTGGACTTATTATTCTATATACAGAGTCTCAATTTCCGGCACCTCCTTTCTAATTTATTGGGAATGATTCAAGGATTATTTAGATTTTAGATTTATTTTATTTGGCAATAGGCCAAATGATTGACAGACGATGATTAATAAAGAAATTAGGCCACAGTAAAACCTCAAGTTTCACTAGTAAAAAAAACTAACGTGTATAGTTTCAAAATTATTTTTATTGTCGAACATTATGAGATTGGAGGCTCATAATGTTCGACAATAAACGTAAAACGTCCGAAGTTGTAAACACGTCATAGTTGAAAACTGATTAGCAATTTCTAATTTAAAATAAACATACATTTAAAAAAAAGCATCTCGGCAATCAACAATAACACAAATTAGTTCTAATCTCACGTTAATTTTTACATTAACATCACACACGTCATAACTGAAGGCCGATTAGCAATTTTGAGCCGATCGTGCAAAATCGTTATCGTCCATTTCGCAACGACACATTCGAAACAAACACACAGAACAACGTATGATGTAACTGCAAAAAAAAATCAGCTTTCTGTGTTTACATCACGAATGAGAAGTTTGTTTCAATAACACTTCTGTAAATGCGAAATCGCCGATTCTGCGGTCATAATATTTTTCGTATGTCGCCCGAACAATATGGAAAAGCGGTTACGTCAATGAAAATCGCCGCGACTTGCATCTCATTTGCATTCGTTACAAAACGACACACCTCCAATTTATCGTGTGTTTGTTTCTAAAAATATTTTTGTGTTACGGTAAAAATTGAAACACGGAGAGGAAAACAAAGAAAAGTGTGTCGCGCTGAATTAATTATTGCGTTTTATAGATATGACGCATGTAGTTCAGTTTTTTTTAATAATGCTTCAAATAATTTGACTGTTCTTCCCTATTGCAAGTAAATGATCAAGATTTTTTTCTTACGCATCCACAAAAAAAAACCGTAGGATATAACTTTCCGAATTAATTCACGATGATTTAATTCAAAAAGGTTTTACCACGGGTTAAGTGAGAAATTAATTAAACATAACTTTCTGAACATTGATGGACAAGCGTTGGTCGTTGAAGTTTGTTTTGCCTTTAAAAATATTCGCAAGCGTTTGTCTTTAAAACCCGTCTTTCGTGGCATTGCAGCGATCCTATAAACTGACAAGCATTGGTCTTAAAATCGCTTTAGTTGCAATTAAAAATATTCGCAAGTGTTGGTCTTTGAAAAGCTTTTTTGCAAGCGTTGGTCTTTAAGACGCTTTGGTCTTCTTTTGTAGCATTGCAGCCCGGAAGCAATAAACCTATCAGGACTAATTGTTTTTTTTTGTCGGATCCTCTACTCTGTGGGATATTATGAAAAAATATATGAATCAAAGTATTGGATTCAGGTGTATAGTATACATCCACATTTCATCCATCGATAAAATGTCGATAAAAATCTGCTCGATTACGCTACAAAAACTTTGAATTATTAACAATCCATTGTTTTTGATTGGCAGACAGAAAACACGGAATTCATTGCGACAAAAGCTTTTTAGAGTTCAAAATATTGTGAAAATTCCGCTCATTTCTTTAATATGTCCACAGCCTTAGTTAACTTATCCAACTTCTCTTTGCGATCACTTAAAAACTATTCGATGCACTTGCTTCCCAATATCTGCTTTCATAGCCTCCTTTGGCCTATCAAAATAATCAGACCTATTTGTCGAAATAGGTTGTACAGAAACGACAAAAGCTTTTAGAGCGTGGATGGGATATACTGCCAGACCCATCATACTCTCCAGACCTAGCACCTTCAAGTTATCATTTGTTTTCTATACCTAAATGACCTACTTCGACAAAAGCTTTTAGAGCTTTTGGATGGAATATACTGCCACACCCATCAGTCTCTCCAGGCCTAGCACCTTCTAGTAATCATTTGTTCCGATTTCTATAAATTTTTTAAACGGTAAAATGTTTAATTTAGATGAGGTCAAAAACCATTTGGATTAGTTTTTTTTTTAGTGTGGGAGGGGAAATCCTTCACATACATCGCATTGGGGTTGTGCCTCCCCTCTAAGTAGGTGAAATGATGTGAGGTGCGTATGGCCAATGCGTAACCTTGTAAGGACCACCTGTTCCTTTCTCGACAGTGCTGTTGGATAAAACCATGGTCGGACAGAAACCTTTATTGCTCTCAGCTTGCTCCCATTGGCATCCCAGTACGTCTGCCATTCCGCAAATATCTTTTTCTTCAACAGGGTAATGAAATCGGAGGGAAAGGTGCCTCCAAGGGGAGAATAGCTGCCCTTGTTGCTGCCATGTCAGCCTCCTCGTTTCCAAAAATTCCAACATGAGCGGTGCACCAGACAAAGGTGATATCGGTGCACCCCTGTACCATTAGATCCCTGTTCCGAGAATTTTAGTTTGTGGAGACTACTTAAGGAGTCAGAACATATCACGATATTTCTGCTGTCTATATGTTGTTGGTAATGTTTTAGGGCTAAATTTAGGGCCATCAGTTCGGTTGTGAAAGTACTGGCCGCGTTATGCAAAATACACAGGATCGTTCCATCCGGAGCGTAAACCCCGCCTGCCCATTTGGACCCATCAGTGTATAGTATTCTGCAGTTGTCATATGTAGTCAAAATATTATGGAAAATGATCTTCAAGATACCTAGGTGGGTGTTGAATTTATTCCACTTAGTCATTTCAGTTCTAAACCGCACTGTTTCAGTTTTCCATGGAGGGGATCTTATCATTTGTGATGGCAGTATTTCCGGCCAGCTTTCATTCAGCGATTCCATCAACTCACATGCCCTGATATATGCAGGTCTAGATATCATTGGTCGTGCATTGTACAAATTTATAATTCTGTTATCAGGTAGTTCTAAGTGTAGAAAGTGAGTTGGGTGGGCTTTTAATTTGGCAAAATATTGGATTAGTGTTTTCATGCGTCGGTATTGTAATGGTGGAATATCAGAGTCACATGCTATGCTTGTACGAAAAGCGCCAATTGCCATTCTGAGAGTGCTGTTTTGTATTGGATCCAATTTTTTTAAAGTACCTGCTCGTGCTGATCCGTATACAGTACTTCTGTAGTCCACTTTTGGGAGGATAAAAGTTTTATATATCTTTAGTAGAACTTCCCGGTCTGCTCCCCACCTGATGCTTGATATGCACTTCATCATATTCAGTCTTGCCTGGACGTTGGTTTTCAGGTTTTGGATAGCTTATCCCATCGCAGCTTCTCATCGAAAAGCATACCAAGGAACCGTACTTCATCTATGACTGCAATAGGCGTACCATCTAGATTTAATCTTGGTAAATGGTGAGGGATCCGTTTTCTACAAAAATGAACAGATATAGATTTACTTTAGGAGAAACGCAACCGTATATTCCTTGCATTTGAAGAGATACGGTTAATTGCTTGCTGAATAGTGTTATTTGATAGGGTTCCCATAGGAGTGCTCAGAAATATATCTATATCATCCACGTAAAGGGAACGTCCAATAGAGTTATGGACACCTGAAAGGATCTTATCGACAGCGATGCCGAACAGAGTAACGCTGAGGACCGAACCCTGCGGGATACCTGTCTCCTGAACGTGAGAGGATGATAGCTTATTACCCACTCTTACTGTGAAGGTTCTGGTTTCTAGAAATGAGGTGATGAAAGTTGGCAAGTTCCCTCTGATACCCCATTCAAACAACGTCTCAATGATCCCATACCTCCAGGTGGTATCGTAAGCCGTTTCCAAATCGAAAAAAAAACGGCAGTGATAGGCTCTCTTCTGGCAAAACTGTTCAGAATCGCATTTTCTAAATAGACTAATTGGTCCGTGGTCGAATGGTTTACACGAATGTCTGCCCGGTGAGGGGATAACAAACGCTTTGACTCTAATTTCCACATCAGTCGGGTGTTCACCATCTTTTCGAGGACTTTGATCATGCAACACGTCAATGATATTGGACGGTAGCTTTCGACTAGAGAAGAGGATTTGCCGTCTTTACATATTGGATCGATCGATTCTATCCACTTCTTTGGGTGTACTCCTGATCTCCAAATGTTATTGTGCAAATCCAAGAGGTACCGTACTTCATCTTCTGGCATGTGTTTTATAAAATCGTACGGGATGTTATCAGGGCCAGGTGAGCTACTTTTCATGGAGCGAATCGCCGTATCCAATTCCTTTCGCGAGAAAGCCATGTTGTAATCGAACATTGTATTCTTATGGGTGTAAAACTGGCTACAATAGAGGCTTGTAAAAATCATCTGTCCCGGTTTTTTGTCAATAGGAAAAAGGACTTCTATAAGAAAGCAATAATGAAATTACCTTCAAAATGGCAACAAATAATGGAACAAAACTGCGCCTGTTTCACCTAAATCCGATAACTCTAACTATATTAAATAAATGCTTGAAAAAAGTGTAAAAAACATGGATGACTTTTCTCCACACACAATATATAGAAAAAAAATATTTCTAAAAGTTAAATTATATGACATCACAATATTTACATCATTACAATTATTTGTAAATTGCTATATCCAGTTCTTGTTGTTTTATTCAATCGTCATGGTTGCTAACGTTATTATCTGAGTACTCCAAATTTAATCTGATGAATTGTCAGTGAAGGATGGGCATATTTAGAATTAATGTTACAATTCCGTGGAATACAGAGGTTTTTAATAATCGGGTCTATTCCTTATGTAAAATGATAAATTAACATTTATTTCATATTTATCATATTAGGAAATACATTTAATAAAATTAATGATTTAGAAACAAGTGGCATTTATTCAGCACAGTGCTGTGACTGTGAGAAATTATATATTGGACAAACAAAAAGAAATTTAAAAACAAGATACAAAGAACACATCTATTATTCAAAAATAAACAACAGAGAAAAATCCGCAATTGTCAACCACATAATAACATTTGGACATAAATTTTCGTTAAACAATTTAAAAATTTTAAAAATGTCAAATTCTCTAAAACTAAATACATATGTTAGAAGCAATTGAAATGTATAAAAATTCTAGTAAACTTTTAAATTTTGACTTAACTCCGTTAAATAACAATTTATTAAAATTAATTGATTTAATTCAATAAATTACCTTTATCTGATTTTTTAATAACACATCACATTTGTATATTAAATTTTGTTTATTTTATTTTGTTTATTTGTCAATTTTATATAAAAAACTATTGATAAAGAGCACGTTGTGCTTAAAATGTACATATAGTTATAAAAATAATAAAGTGAAGAAAGGAATAAAATATTACTACATTATAGTCTAATTTGCTTAGATATTGATATGTACACTTAGATTGCGTTTAAGAAATAACGTTTACGTTAAACTTAATATTTCACGAATGGAATAACCCTGTTTCGGTGTTATGTGGGAATTGGTGGCAAATAGTATTAATAAAAATGAGTACTTTATCTGTCCGACAAAAAAGAAACCTATTACAAGACTATAATAAAAGAACTGAATGTTCTTTTCTGTTATTATTACCAATGACATCATTTGCGCGATTTGATAACTATTTAGCAACAAACGCTCCAATCATAGTCAATAAACATCAACCCATAAGCGAAAAATACTAAGAAATTCCGTATTACAAAAAGCAATCTTTTTATAGCGAATTTAGATGATAATCAAGCGCAATAAAATCTCGAAAACCATTGATTTCAATAACCCCCCCCGGTCGCCATAAAATTTAATAACCGTCCGTAACAAACGCGCTGAAATTAATGATGTTTATGCGGTCCGCTTATTAATTGTAACATTATATACGGCCAGTGTGCAATAAATAATAATATTTTTTTTAAAACGTCCGTTTGACGTCAATTTCAAATCTCTCCGAGTGTGCCATTTCAACTGATACTTTCTGATAATGTGGTGCAATTATGGTTCGGCACTCACGTAACGGCAGCCGAGGAAATAATAAAATAGAGTGATTTTCGGGTGGATACAGTTATCAATTTGTAATCGGAAATGTTTTAAAAATATGGGGAATAAATTATTTTAACAATAATAATGATGTTTACGAATATTAATTTTTTATTTAAATTATTTATAATTAATTGATTAACATTTTGTTATGTTGTTGAAAATCCACATAGTAATTTTTAGTGTGTATAGGAGGTCCCAGATCGATCAAATAAATCAAAAAATATATATCCAATCGAAAAATAAAATAAAAAAAACGTGTTCAATATTTTTTTTTTAATCTATCGAATGATATGAAAACGCAGCTTAACCACTATTTTTTGTTGGTGAGGCGAAATTCAACTTTGGAATATATATATATATATAACATCTTTATTTCTGCAGACATATATATATATATATATAGACATATATATATATATATATATATATATATATATAACATCTTTATTTCTGCAGACAATTTTATATACAATAAATTGACAATATAATATTCTTCGTTGTTCTTAAAAAACGGTCTTTCTGACTACTTTGGAATATTAATTTAAAGGATATATAGGAATTCCCATTTTTATTATTGTAGATTATCTTTTATTTGAAATATGTTTTTGTATTCGCGATACACGATTAAAGATATAACTTATTTTTCTAATCGAAAAATAAGTTATATCTAAATTCCAAAAGAATTCAATGATAACATGATCTTTCCACAGACAACATTGAGAATCAAATACAACAAAATTGAATATATCTTAGTGGAAATAGAATATTTAGTAAGTAAGGGTTCAAATAATGGTAAATAGAAATGAATAGCCGGAAACACATCTGGTCGATAACTGTTTCTCTTAAGAATATATATTTATTTTAAGTTGTTTCATGTATTGTATGTTAAATTCTTGATGATTGAGGCGTTTACTTCGTTGTACATATTAATTTAAAGGATATTTCAATAAATAAATTTGTTTGTATAATGAAATGTATATTTAAGAATAGAACTGAAGTTTCTTCAAATCAGCTTGTCATTATCAGGTATTATATTGTATATTTTATAATGGCAATCTGATTTGCGAAGCTGCAGATATATTAATAAATATACATTGTGTTATACCAATTTATTTATTTAAATATTCTTTATTGTATATTAAATTAAATATGTATGTATTCTTTGGAAATAAAGATGTTTGTAAATATAGAACTTTATTAAAAAAAAGGCTGTTGGCCGATAGCCGATTGTCGGTAAATAAAATAATAATATTTATATAAATAGAAAAGAGTATTCATTCACTTGGTCACAGTTATTTAAATATATTAAATAAAAATGTTTTGAAAATAATTAATAAATTATTTCCTTTTGTTTTTTTACATTAAATTTTTCTCGGATCAAAATTTGTTGCATTATGCAATATATTATGCAATATTTTATTGATGTGCAACAGCAGGTGTACATTATGTAATTTAATGTCCGGCGTGGGTATTTGCCCGAGAAGTAATTGTTTTAATGTGCATTTGTTTAACGTAAGTCAAAAGTCACAGTGCTGAATGTGGAAATAATTTATTAATTATTTTCAAATTTATTTAATATAAATAATATTTATTGTTAATTTCTTTCATATTTATATGTATAATAATGTACTGACAATAAAGATTCCTTATATATATATATATATATATTTAAAAAAATATGAAAATCCAAAAAAATGTTAAAAGAAATTTAACAAATAATTATTTTATGTGGGTTTACTTAATCAAGTATCATTATGTTCTTGTAAACACATAATTGTTAATAAAGATTGTTATACATGTAAGTTACTTTGTAGGTCTCAGATGTTTTACTTCTCGATGTGATGTGAAAATATAAAATTGTCATATTATTCTTTTGGAATTTAAATAGAATTTATTTTGAAATTACAACGCAATTTATCACGAATACAAACAAAAATATTCTAATAAAAACTATGTAGTTGGTAGCCAAGAATCAGAATTTCCAATTAAAAAATGGAGGTTCCGATTTAAAATATAAAAATTGCTTTCTCCTTCATCCACAAGGAGTGGGGGTGAGGAAGTTTACTTTATGTCATTCGATTTTTTTTTTTTTCAAAAAACGTATTTTTGTTTTTCAATTGGATGTGTATTTTTCGAATTATTTAACCGCCCGGACTTTCGATAACCCCTTTATATACAAATAGATGAATATATTTTTGAATAAACAAGTTGTTCATTAAATATTAAGATTGGCAAAAATATTCGAATAGAGAAATTCAAATATTAGAATAAAATTAATGTACGGATAATTTTCTTATTGGTTTTCGGATTGTGAAACTTTGTAATCCCATTTCGAATCGTCGGATATTATAATCGTTTTCGAATTTCGACCATCTCTTTCGTCTAAACTGCACTCTTAACGTCTATTTAATCATATCATTTTAAATTACACAATAATTATTTTCAAGGAAACTTATTGAAAATAACAAATGACTTATATTCGCACAATAAAGAAGCGAAAATATATATTTCTGATTTGCTCCAAAGGTTTAATATTGCTTTAAAAATTGTGATAATTATATTGGATGCTTGATTTTCATAAATAATGAAAAAAAAAAAAAAAAAAAAACTTAACTCAGTATAGTTTGCACAAAAAGGTAAATGGAGGTAATAGAATTATACATATCAAAAATAATAATTTATATTTTTATTAATTATTGAAAACTTATGCTTGTAGACGTTTTACCGTTACATTTTTTAACGATAAAAATATGTTATTTTAGTCCGTTAAAAATATCACACACTTGTAAAAAATAATAGCATCACTATCACTGTCCAAATCCAGACAAAATCTAACAAATTGTTAATAATTCCGCTATAACAATTCTATCTTACAAAATTCAAGCGTTAACCACAAAGAGGAAACAAAGGAATCATAGACTATCTGTGAGGTGGCATATCTAGGTATGGTTTCTATGACGATAGCACTCCCTGATGGTCCTTTCACCGTACAAAAATATGTTATAAACAACTCTATAAGCGTGGACATACCCCGAGATGCAGTCAACATCGTGCTGTCCCATTATAAACGCGGCCTTACAAATCAAGAATGAAAGTATTCCCACCACGATTCAGCGTACTCGAAATCGTAATTCGATCGAGTTCGCTTCGTGCACGTTTGTCATTTATTTAAACCCAAGCCGTCTGCGATTTCCAATTACACCCACCGAGCCAATTACATGTTGTTTTTTTTTTAATAACAATAATCAATCTGCGCTTTTGACGTCACTCTTTCACGGTCAGTACACCCAATATCAAGGTGTTCGTTATTGTACGAGCATGTATCGCTTCCTACACGGGATTAATTTATCGGATTTCGAATAAATCCATGTATTTCAAGGATTTTAATTCGGAATAAAAATATTTAAAATACAAGAAACCTAAAAATGTTTCAGAAAATTACAATAACACTTTATTTATGATGATAAATAAAATAAATTATTTATTCTAATCCATTAAAGAAATTGTGTCTAATTGTTATAACAAAAATAAACACACTGAATACAAATAAAAAATGAAACACTGCAAATTGTTGAAAGATCCTTCCTAAGAATCCTTAGCAAACTTACACATCACAACAACCTACTCCAGCGAATTATTATCTTAATCCAAATAATAATAATAATAGCCCTCACTAAACTTCGACACCCCCAAAATCCTCTTCATAATCCCTCAAATGTACTCCTCTACCAAATAACCCAAATTACCCCTATTAAAGATAGACTTCGATTTCTCGCAGAACGATTTGCATGTAACGAGTCGAATTACGAACATCTTAAAAAAATGTGCATCCCTAGAAACCCCAACATAATCCCTAAATACAAAAACCCACCAATAACCCTTTTCGAATACATATCCTCCTTTTACCCTACTTTCCCACCTTGATATCGAAACAAACGCAGATCCACATCTAACCCCGGGCAGAAAGACTTATGGTCGATAGCCCTTGTGAAAAGGAAACATTTTTATTGGTTTTGTTAAAGAATGTATCAAGTTTATTTATTGTATTCCTTTTTCAATAAAGATATTATAATAGTAGTAATAATAATATTTTTTTATTTTTTCATAACAGAACAATTCCGATTTCCGATTTCTTTACATTAAAATGTTGTATAATTAATTGTTTGTAAAAAGATGCGTTTGTTTGCGCAAGATGTTGCAAAAAAAACCGAAGCGTCCTCGGGTGAACTTCATTGAATTTATTTTATTTTTATTGACATTTTGTGTATTTCTTGAAATTTTAGATACGGCTGAAGCGTAATAAACTATAGTTATTTTTTTAGAGTTAGAAAGGACGCCGAGTTCTGCTCAATTGCGTAATTAACTATAGTTATCTATATAAACTATAGTTATTTTTTTACAGTTAGAAAGGAAGCCAAGCAGAACGTGCGTAATTAGGCTCAATTCGAAATAATCCTCGGGCGAAGGATTAAGTTGTAAACGTCCTTCTCGGAACCCTTTTCAACCCCGAACCACCTCAAAAACTTCCCGCCATATGTTTCTCCTTTCTTGTTATTTCTTGTTGTTATATCTTTTTCACATTTTCTTCTCGCTCGGTACTCCCACTTTTTCCCGTTATTGTAAAATTTGTATTTTCTTACCACGAGAAAGTCTGTTATCAACTTTGAAACGAGCAACGTCACGTTCTTCGGTCGTATTCGCGTTAAATCTCACTTTTAATTCTAAGTTTATATTCTATAATTTTGCTATCTGTTTTTATACTTTAAGCTAGTTATTAAATAAATCTTTATTTAAATAACAAATCTTGTCCTTTCTCCTACTTATTTTTTTTTATTTCACTAGATATATTTCGGAAACTATGTTTCCGTCTTCAGTAGTTGAAGTTTTTATAAATATAAATATGTTGTTATGGTATACAACGTATCGTCATATTGGACAAATCAAATTATGTTGAACAAATTGAAGAGATGTTGAAAAATGGACCATATGTAGAACAAAGGAAGAATCCAATAAAATTATACTGTGCTAGAATTAATGATTTTTTGAAAACTTCAACATGTTTGATTGATAAAAAAATAATTGACAAAATCAAAGTCAATAATCCAAGGCTTCCAAAATTTTATGGTTTACCAAAAATTCATAAACCAGGTAATTCATTTAGACCAATAGTTTCAAATATTAATTCACCAACTTACAAAATTGCCAAATTCTTAGTTAAAGAATTTCAAAATTACAAATGATTTTTCAATTAAAAATTCTTTCGATTTAATAAATAAACTTTCAAAAGTCACTTTAAATTCTGATGAAAAAATTATTTCTTTTACCGTTCAATCACTATTTCCAAGCATACCAATTGATGAAACTAATATTTTTAGAAACATTTTTAATCGAAAATTTAGTCGCTGGAAATAAAATCAAAATTTACGTAGATTTGACTAAATTAGTTATGGAATGTAACACCTTCGAATTTAATGGAAAATTTTTTAAACAAACATTCGGAATACCTATGGGAAATCATTTGTCTCCTTTTTTGGCAAATTTATTTATAAATAATTTTGAAAAATTAGCAAAATCAAAAATAGTTAATTTCCCAAGAATATGGTACAGATATGTAGACGATATTTTCGCTATCATTAACGAGAATTTTAAAATTGACCAATTTATTCACGAAATTAGTACTATTAATAAAAATATCAATTTTACAAACGAACTTGAAATGAATGGAAAATTACCCTTTCTAGATCTTTTAATTATTAGAAATTATTCAAAATTAGAATTTAACATATACATAAAACCAACTTACACTTTTAATTACATTGATTCAGATTCTAACACACATTATAAGCATAAATTAGCAGCATTTAATTCAATAAATCATTGAATCGAGCCATTTTTGTATCCAATCACAGAAGAAAATAGAAAAGCAGATATTAATTTAATATATAATATAGCTAAAAAATAAATTTTGAATCAAAAATAATAACAAAAATAATTAATAAATTTAAAAACAATTTTTTAGTCAAAAATACTACAACTTTAACACCACTTTATGAACAAAATTCAAGTAAAAATTATGCAAAAATTTTATATAATCCATGTATAAATTTCAAATTAAATAATATTTTTAAAAAAATCAATTTAATACCTGCACCATATTCAAACACAAAATTAAAAATGTAATTAGGCAACACCTTTTTGAAAAATAATCCTTAAGAAAATTCTGGTATTAATTCAATAAAATGTAGCAATTGTACAAAATTATATGTAGGTCAAACTACTAGAAGTATTTTAACTAGATTTAAAGAACATAATTACCATATTAAAAATTTTAATTCTGAAAAATCTGCTGTAGCTTTGCATTCAATAATTACGGGACATAAATTTTCGATTTAAAATGTTAAACTTCTTAAATTTTCACGTGAATCAAAATTAAACATGTTGGAGTCTATTGAAATGAAAAAACACATAGAAAATCTTTTAAATTTCGATACTAGTTCATTAAATAATCCCCTTTTAGATCTTATTAATTCATAAATTTTAGCACATTATATATAATTATATTTAAATTAGTTTATAGTTAACATGATTTTTAAATATTTTAATTGTATCAATATTGCGTTGTATACCATAACAACATATTTATATTTATAAAAACTTCAACTACTGAAGAAGGAAACAAAGTTTTCGAAATATATCTAGTGAAATAAAAAGAAATAAGTTGGAGAAATGACAAGTATTTTTATTTAAATAATTAAAGTCTCCACAACCAACAACCAACATAAAGAAGATTAAATAAATCTTTATTTAATATTACTAGTATCCGTAATTTTGATACCAAATAGCGTATTAACACCGTTCATAAAACTATTAATCATTAAGAAAAACACTTAATAATAATACATTTATTTACGGAATCACCTTTTCACAAAACATATGCCACAAAAATAAATATTACGAATATATATATATATATAAATGATATTCTAACTGATATATAACTATAAAATGTGTGCATTGTGAAAAGCCATAAATAAATATAAAAATAAAATACACCAATTGATGTATTTAATTGCATTTAATTTCATTTGTTTGTATTTTTTATATATAATAAAATATGCACTGTATGTTTTAGAAACAAACAAAAAAATAACAGTGAACAATACTAATATTTAAATTAGTCATAACAGAAGTGGAGGCTACCAAGTTAGTACGATACAATTAAATATTGATATTAACCAATATTGAACAGATCAAGGCCACTTTGTTTTATATAATACTTTTTAAAAACAAAGTTTAGAAGTTATTATTATTAAATATAAACATTATAACAAAGTAGAGGCCTATACGATTTAAACTACGATATAAGAATTTAATATAGATATTTTATTTATTAAATAAATAAAAATTAAATTGTTGTAACTATTGTTTACGGTTTTGGCGATTTTTTTTAAATTTTTAAAACACGTAAATAGGGATAAATATCTTTATTGCCTGAATGTGTATTAAGTATAATATTTACAAGTAATAAAAACAAATGATTGTGATTAAAAATATAATGTGAAAAAATAAATAATTGAATAAACAAGAGTGTGCAAATGCAAATTTTAAAATTACAAATACTACTAAGTTGAACTAATTATTGGTTATTAGAACTACTATTAGAACTAATATTAAAATAACAAATAAAACAAGATGTTGAAACAATTGGCAAAGAAAAAGCTGAAACGGCTGAAGAACACGACGGTATTCTGACACTGGTCAAGACAACACTCTCTCAGGGAGGAATTTTAGTTTAGTTTTGGTCATATCATAAAAAAGAGTGATTTTTACAAGAAGAGGCACAGTATTTTATAAAACGAGAAGAATAAAAAATAACAACATTCTGGGAATTTTGACATCTGGTGGTTTGGACTTAATCCTTCACTCATGGATTATCTCAACTAGGCACGAGCTTGACAAACTAAATAGCAGATATACAAAATCACGTTCGTGCTATTTAATAAAATTCGCATATTGTAGAAGAAAAGGCAGAATATGAAAAAATAATAATAAATAATAAATATGATTGTAATGTTGTAAATATTGTAATATAATTTAATGTAACTCTCAGAACTTAAGATTTTCTATATATATATTTAGAAGTAAAATTTCGCTTTTACAAATCGCTTTTACAAATAGTTCATTTTTACGAATATTCTGAACTATTTTGTATGAATAACGTTCAACATAACATGATCGATATCGGAGAAGTATCATATTTCAAGTGGTTTTTCTGTAAATTATAATAGACTGTGATTATGAACATAACAGATACGTTACATTTTACGTTTTCCCTTACAGAATGAGAACTTTATTATTTTGTGATTTTGTATTTATTAAGAAAATAACAAATACACCATATCATCGATAGCAATAAATATGTAATTATAACAGATTTTTACTGGTTTCCATAAATTTATGGCCAAATAGTATTTAAAAATAATTAAAATATTCTAAAATTAACATTATTGGCGAGGATAATTTAATAATAAAATACATTAATTCGTATACTACCATCGTAAACGGCAATCCAACTCAACATAGGTTATTACTTGAAGCTCGCAAAGAACTGGACGAAAAAATATCTAAGGGGGAAGATAACTGTACCATAAAATTTATCTAAGGAGTTCCATGTGTAATATCTACATCTCAATGAATAGGAATATAGATCTACTACAAGAACGTTCGTTGCTTAAATACAAAAACTGAGATGTTTTATAATAGTATTAGTATTTGTGAATATGACATTATTTTGTTTACCGAGACGTGGTTAACATCAAGCGTCAATAATAGCGAATTGTTTACTACAGAATATAATGTACACAGATCAGACCGTGATCCTGTATTAACTGGTAAATCTCCAGGTGGTGGTGTTTTAATTGCCACGCGCAACTACATTAAAATTGAAGTTATACAAACAGATAATATAAAACACCACCTGCCATATTTACTTTGTGTAAATGTAAACTTAAATCATCCTGGTTATATATTGTACTTGTATATATACCCCCAAATCCTTTCTTTAGAGTATATAAAATTGTTTTTCGAACTTGTCATGGACTTAAATTTTGAAAACATGCAAATATTATTGGTGGAAAATTTTAATTTTCCTGCGTTTTGTAATTCTAATTCAACGACACCTATAATAAGTGCTATCAATAATTCTTGCAATTCCTTGAATTTGCAGAAATTTAATAGTATAAAAAATAAAAGTGGTAATGATTTAGATTTTACTTATGTTGTTTGCAGTATTTCTGTAGAAAACATGCCACTTGTTATGGAAGATTCCTTTCATCCAACACTACAAATATTATTGAAAAGCGTAGTTGATAAGTAGAAAATTAACAATTCAATTTTAATTTTAAAAAAGGTAATTATCTTCAATTTTACTCTCACTTGTCAAAACTAAATTGGAGTTTTCTTACACAATTTACAGATGTCAACTTAGCTTTTCAGGAATTCTATGCTACTTTAATGGATGCACTTATAAAATTTATTCCTAGATATAATAATAATAATAATAATAATAATAATAATAATAATAATAATAATAATAATAGCCTTTATTGTCCAACAGGATTTCCTACTTACAGGACAATATAATAGAAAGTTCAATGCAGAAAAAAATAAGTATTACAGGAAAAAAGAAAAAAAAATACAAAAAAATTACAGGTGTTGATAGTAGAGGCAGCATTTAAGTTAAATTTTATATAAATAAATCATCGAATAATTTTTCTGCGCAACGACACATTGTGAAGATCGGTGACCGCTGCAGAACACATGTCCTTGGTATGGGTAGTCGGAATGATGAAGAGAATCTAGTTGATTGTTGAGGAACATTGAAGGGTATCCCAGGGTATAAAGTAAAACTTGCGTCCAAATATAACCTTTAGTTTACACCTGAAATTATTAATTTAATTAAAGAAAAAAACCTACTCAGAAAATTAATGAAATCAAAATCCCCTGTCGTTATTTTAAAATTTAGACAACTGCGTTGTTTATTTAAATCTAAACCCAAACATGCATATAAACAATATATTTCATGACTTGAAAATCAATTTACTACCAATCCAACACAATTCTGGAACTTTGTTAATTCCAAAAAATCAAATAAATCAATCCTTCAACATTACTTTATGGCGATACTTTTATTGACGACCCCCTTACCTTATAATATATTTATTGTACATTGTCTTGTAATTGGGAACTTGCTTCCTCTTGGGCAGTAAATATTATTATTACAAAACATTATTTAAAGAAGTCAAAGAAGGAGTGATAATTAATTTTGATTTTTATGACAGTTCATAACGTACTAATTGTCTTAGAAGACAAAATTTATATAGATCAGCATAAATGGTACATCAATTCTCTTTCTGATTATATTCCATATAAATTTATAACATTCTCAAATCCACACGTTTCTTTATATTTTTTCCTAATTCGAAAGTTGATTAACGATTTAGAAAAACCCTCGCACGAGTTAATCGTTACATTTTATGGTTTGATTGATTGATTGACCGATTGTTTGACAATTGTTTTCAAACGAGCGCGTTCGTTTGTATGCGTCGCGGCAACAAAGGACTTGATTATTATTGCCGGAGCAGATTTTATATTTAGCGGATCTACCCTTGAAGTTAAACGAAACATTTGCACGTCCGTTAATAATAGCGTCCCGATCATCAAGGAAACCACCAATAACGAATCGTTATTTTTGATTTTAAAGGTCGGCGCGTGTGTTTTCGCGAAAATGTCAAAATGATGGGTGAAATAGCCCTTGATTTCTGAAAGATTTACTCAAGGGAGATTAATTTAAATCGGACATCAAGAGGATTTGTAAATAGGTGGCAAAAATAAAATAAAGAACAATAATTTAAATTGATCATGAAAGAGGATGTGTAAATAGATATAATAAAAAAATAAAGAAGGATAAGAATGATTTAAATTGAACATCAAAGCGTGTTTGTAAATAAATGGCAAACATAAAATAATTTTAGTATTTAATTTAGAATACATAAAAGGAAATTTTATTTATTCCATTCTATAATAATAATAATCTTTATTGTCCAACAGATATACTATAAAAGGACAAATATCAGAAAAAAAAATGTACAAATCAATTAATTAATAACTAAAAATGGTTCAATAACTACTGTAAGTATAATATAAAAATAACAACTAAAATGAATTATAAAAATTAAATTAAGGTTCTACATAAAAATGTCATCATAGATGTTATTTGCATTACGGCTCATATGCGTAATGGGCGCTCTTGGTAATACATTTGTGTTTGCGGTAGGTATAAAGAACGTAGTGTTTTGACGTGAATTAAATCGCGGTACATTAATTTTAACCATCGACAACAGCTCAGCTGAATCTATACGATTGATTAATAATTTCCGTAGTAATACCGCAATACATTTAATTCAATAATAAATTAAAGACGACGCAAGCGCCACCTTTTGCCAAATTTCAAGTAGCATCGTCAACGATTTGGGTCTACAAGGTAGACGACCCAGAATCATTGTTTCGTCCACTAAAGGAAGGCGAAATTGTCCTGTTTAAGAAAACAAGGAAAACGAAATTTACATTTAATGAAACGTTCAGTCAATTTCAAATTTAATTCTAAAACTATTATATTTTTGCTATTCATTCACAAATCCTCTTTAATGTTTTATCGTCGAAATATTTTAAACAAAACTTCCACGTAAGTTGAAACTTTTATTTTCGTTACTTGAATATAGCGAAAACCTCCAAAAAAAGTCACCAAGACTATTGAAGATGTTAGAAAGCGCGTGGGATTTTTATTTTTCCAGAAAATAAAAATCTTTGTGAAAATCTGCAAAAAAGGCCACCAAGATTCTTGAATATGTTAGAAAGAGCGAGGGATATCTATATAACACACTACATTTTATATCATATTCTTCCTAACGCGACTTTGATTAAAATAAGATAACTTTCTTCAATGACACAATAGAATGTTAGAACTTTAAGAATGGAATTCTTGGAGGGTTAATCTACATTACTTTATAAAATCAATAAAATGCGGTTTTTATGATTGTCTAAAAATTTTTTTACCAATCTAGACGCCTGCTGTATGAAAATTATTTCTTTCATATTGCTTAAATTTATACAACTGATGCTCTCTCGTGTTTCGGATTTTTCACCAAAATCCACCATTTTCTTGACACATTCAAATTTCGATAAAAATTGTTTTTTTTATAAAAAAATCTAAAAAACTCAAAGTCCCTTAGTTAGAAAGAGTGTGGTATATTTATTTTTCGATAAAAATCATTTCCAGTTTCTTAGAGTCATCTTAATAAAAAAAAGTCGTCACCAAAAAGCGCCTTTTGGAGTATAAACCTTGCTTAGTTGTAATTGTTGACGATTGATTCGAAAAGATTTAATTTAATTATGCTGATTTGTTTTGTTATAAACTTAATATCACATTATGGAAATCCACAATAATAAAAATAAATAGATTATTAAAAATGCAAATAAAATTCATCACTTCTGAATGAGCAAGTAGATCTTTTATATTCTTCATTTTATAAGTTATTGTAAATACAGCTTTTCACTTTATTCTATTATTAAACCATGTATGTATACATTTTTTAATTTTTATATTTTTTTAATGAATTTTGACTTCATTTTAGCAGTTCAATTTATTTATAATCAATTAATTTATTTTATTTTAACAAAATAGTTCAATAATGATTCAGAGAGTAGTTTTTTTTTTGGCTAACAAGGTGGAAAATTATTAGCGAATACTGGGACCGAAATTATTTTGCTGGCCCTATAAATGAATATATCTTTATCTATAAAAAAATATAACCATAAAAATTTAAATAAATTAAATTATTCAATTTTGAATTATCTTGAAAATGAGCTGATAACCCGAAACTAGTCAAAAATTTAACTCATTAAAGACCATTGAATAGCAATATCATTAAGGGTGCGGTTTAGTAGAAAGAGATGGCTATATAATTATTTTCAGTTAGTAATTCGAGTTGCATTGTCGTTGTGATCAAAGAACAATATTGTATTATACATTAAAGTAATCTTAAAGCATGCAGGATTTTCACCAGATAAATTAAAATGCTTTGCTTTAATTAGATTTTATAAAAAAAAAAAAATATGAAAAAAAAAATGAAAATCTGTCAGTTTTGTGTTAATTTTTAGCAACAAAAACGTGCTTAATGACAATTTTAATAATTTCACTAAATTCTTCATTAACATAGCTTTACACTCATTAGCTATTAATTTCATTATATCTTTCATTTTTTATTCTAACAAGAACTAGTGAACTTGGGTGATATGTAATAATTGACTGTTTTTTTTAATCAGGCCGATATGTTTCTACGTAAAATGCAAGTACATATTCATGTTATTAATTCTGGAGAATAATTATTTTTTATCAATGATTATTTGCACTTTAGTGTCTATCTCTTCTGCTAAACCGCAACCTTAAAGTGCACAATGACAAGTTGGAAAAAATATTTAAAAAATATAACTATTCAGGTTTAGGATAAACACAGTGATTGAACATATATTAAAATTAATTTTTGTTTGTGTCATTTTTATTTACTCCTATCCCGAAAGATATTCTCATTTTGTTTGTTGTCCCAATCAGGTTGATTGTTTCCACTTTTGTCTCTTTTTACCTGAACCACTTCGGACTTCCTATATATATATATATATATATATATATATATATATAAATATATTATATATACAGGGTGTCCCCGAATGGTCTGTACAACGCTCTACCACATATTCCCTGAAACAAAATAAGACGATTTAACTAAACTTATCTCTATCCAAAAGTGGTTAATAAGCCATCTACGAGGCCTCAAAGATATTATTTTTTTTTAATTATTTTTCAAATATTTTTATTTTGGACCTAGGTAAGAAAACCTAATTTGGCACATTTAATTTTCTGCAAGATCATTCAATTTTACGTATTGTTTGTCTCTTATAAAATTTTGCTATTTTCCCCACAAAAAAATTATTTGTCAAAACAACAAAGAAATAAAATTCTAAAAAAATATTGTATTTCTGAAAATGGCAATCAGTTTGAACATTTGTTGTGAAACTAATAAATTTGTGTTTATTGTTAGGTACCTATCTTTATTTCTACTTTGTTATTTGTTTTGAGAAGCAAAATATTGTTCATAATTTTATTACTTTTTTTGACAAATAAATTTTTTTTTTGTGGGGAAAATAGCAAAATTTTATATGAGACAAAAAATACGTAAAATTGAATGATCTTGCAGAAAAAAAAAATTCCTTATGATTTGACCTGTTGAATAAAAAGATTTAGGTATCTTAAGAAGTCGATAGTCCTAGTTTGACCACTTACTTTAAACGTAGGATAAAGAAACATATCGCAAAAAGTGCATAGTATCAATGTAATTAAATGTGCTAAATTAGGTTTTCTTACCTAAGTCAAAAATATTTGAAAAATAATAAAAAAAAACAATATATTTGGGGCCTCGTAGATGGCTTAGGAACCACTTTTGGATAGAGATAAGTTTAGTTAAATCGTCTTATTTTGTTTCAAAAAATATGTGGTAGAGCGTTGTACAGACCATTCGGGGACACCCTGTATATATTGGGGGTTAATGGGTTAATCTGTGGTTTTTATTTTTTTATTGGTAGATTTTTAATAATCTATTCATATTTATTATTACAATATTAATTATTAATTATGTATTTCATTTTTATGCATTTTCCATTCAAACGAAACATATTTTTGTGTTGCGTCCATCAATAATTCAATCCGAATCACCGACGTCGACTTCCTGTCCGGCGAAATGACGGAAACCGACCGTCGATTCGAGGATGGACGCCGTGCCCTCTTATCAATAATTCAACGGATAATGCAGAAATGATAAATAACCTACCCGAAATTATAAAAGGCGATTGTTTGCAAATGGCGAAAGCGCGTAGCGCATTAATGAAAAACGTCGCGCCGATTGTTTCTTGGACAATGAATGGATAGGACGACGAAATATATGAAACAAATTAAATAAAACTGAAATTACGTTGAATTTGGTTATTTTTCCTCGGACTCCTAGTATCGTGATCATAAAATAAATCGAATCGTCAATTTCAATGAATATACATTGTTTTTAGGTACCCTGATTCCATTCCATCGAGTTTTGAAAAATGTCTGTGCTTCTGCGATAGCAATAAACGGATTGAACCCAAAAGTTATATCCAAGCTATTTACAACAGTGGAATGATGTGAACATTTTTCGTTACAATCAAAACTCATTAAGTGCAACTTTACTCTTAGTGTTTTTTTTTTTTATTTGGATAGATAAATGTTTCAAATAAAGGTTGTAGATCTTAAAAAAACTAAATACTTTACTTTTTATCTTAAGACCTTTAGTATTCGTTTTATTAGCGGAAGAGTTTCGTCTGCCTGATAAATTCCCTTAAAAAAAACAATTATTTTTATGTCAAATAAAACGTTTTCATTTTTTATCTTAAGACCTTTAGTATCCGTTTTATAAGCGGAAGAGTTTCGTCTGCCTGATAAATTCCCTTAAAAAAAATAATTATTTTAATGTCAAATAAAACGTCAAAATGCCGTCATATTCCTAGATTAAAAATGGTTATATTTAGGTAAGTGTCGTTTTACACGCAAGAATTACAGGAATTACTCATTTCTGCAAAAAATTTCGGAGGAAAGACATTTTAAAATAACTCAAAAACTACTTGCTTTAGAAATAGAGATGTAATACTTTTATGTTACAAATTGTCTTTCAAATCAACAAAATATAGATCATTCCATTTGAAAAAATTGAATTATGATGTTTGTAAGTGGGCACCCACTTATATTGATTTAGGTCCGATAACTTTTTCAATTAGCAGGAACAAGAAATGTAGGCGAGCGGCATCTTGAATTTTTACTAACACATCCCTCTTGGATTAAAACATTAACATCTGTCAATTTTGACAACAGGCATTTCAAAAGTTAAAGAAATATTTATACTTTGAATTTTTACTAACACATCCTTCTGGTACTAAAACATTAATATCTGTTAATTTTGACAACAGGCATTTCAAAAGTAAAAGAAATATTTACACTTGAAATGCCTGTTGTCAAAATTGACAGATGTTAATGTTTTAATACTAGAGGGATGTGTTAGTAAAAATTCAAGATGCCGCTCGTCTACATTTCTTGTTCCTTCTAATTGAAAGAGTTATTTGGACCTAAATCAATATAAGTGGGTAGGAAATTGAACGGGGAATCCAAAATATATATATAGGGTGCTCATTTACAATAACAAAGTTGGTAGCCATTTCCGGTACAACCGGAAGTGTTAGAAAGTGAAAAGGAGACCGCATTCTTACAGTTGAATGCGGTTATAGATTTTTTTCAATTTTTCCTCTATCAAGAACCCTGTAAACTTATAATGGTCGTTATTCGTGGCCCACCCTGTAAATCGCACAAAATTAATTTAATTGTTAAATGGCTATCGACCTTTGTTTTTTTTTTTCATGAATTTTAAAAGAACTATCTTTGTCTTACTATATGTAAAAACGTGTAATAATTGCTAATTTTTGGAAAGTTGTAATAAAATCATAAATTGAAGAAGAGGGATATTTACTCTAGAAAATTATGTTTTCATTACGGGGAATACAAAGCTTTAATAAGTGAAGGTGAATAGGATTAAAGACAAATTTTTAAGCAAGGAATTGTAGATAGAATTGGATAAGAATGTCTTGGATGTGATGATATAATAGCATGTTTAACGGGTTGTGCAGCGGGTTTTGAGGACTCTTAAAGCCGATCTTTCTGCTATTTCTAGATTAATTAGGGTTTTTGGGTGGAGATTATGAAAATGTGTTGATGCGTATTCAAGCAAAGGACGTAAAATCATTTTAAAAATAAATACCATTGTTTTTAAATAGTAAATTTCTGAATAATGTAGTCCTTTTCTTGACTTTTGCTTTTCGGATCGTTCAATCAGTTCTAAATGCGAATTTGGGTTCAAAATTAATGCCTAGGTATTTACAAAGGTCTGAGGGATAAATGGTGTGTTTGTTGATGGAGACAGAAAAGGTTGAATTGGATGAACGGTGAAAAGGAATGAGGAGTTGTGATTTGGTAAGATTTATAGAAATGCGCCATTTGGCGAACCACGTTTGAATTGTATCTATGAGACCCTGTAGAGTGCTGAGGGCGTTAGGTGAGCAATTAGGGCAGTATCGTCGGCGTACAGGAGAGCATAAGCGAATTCATTTATATAAAAATTGGGATTATAAATGTCATGTACTTGGAAGTTATACAGAAGATATATACATTGTTCAGAAGTGAAGGAATAATAAGTGGAATATTGAAGTTTTATTTGCAGAGATCTTTTATGGGGGAAATTGTCTAGGAGGTTAATGATGTGTAGACGAATATTATGGGAGTAACACCAGTACAGCAATCCTCAGTGCCAAACAGAGTCAAACGCTTCCTTGAAGTCTAAAAAATTATAACGGACTTTTGGCCTTCGAGGCTTGCTGTTTAGCAGTTGGATGTGAGGATTGATAAAGGCTATATAATTGATCGATTTTCAAAAAATCCAAATTGACAGGGTTTGATAAAGTTGGAGATATGTGTCCTTATCATGACGTAAAGTACCAACAACTTGTAATTGTCTTCATAAATAATCGTACATTATCAAAAAGCGCGCCAAAACATCGCAAGATATTTTTACTATTTAGGGTTGGCAGTAACATCGAATTTCTCATTGGCGTTCTCATTTCGTTTATGTCGGTGTATTTTGTGTTTTTCTCATTTACCCACAGTATGTACTTCCATTATAAAAATCAGTTCTTGTTGGAGCCAATCAACTTATTTATAGAGATTTGATGTCAGTATAGCGAAAATTACGTGTCACACAATTTTGTGGTTATTTTTTTATAGAGATAATTAAAATGTTTACACCGGAACAAGACGCCTTTATGATAAAGGCGCACTTTCGCAGTAGTACGAAGAATCCGGATAGTTCCTGGTGATATTCGCTACAGTCTTGCATCAGTCAATTTACTGAGAAATTTCCTGAAGTTGTGATCAATTATAATACATTTGGTCACCATGAGCGAATTCTTGTATTGCGTTTTGAAGGAAAGCACTGCATTGTAAAGGGAAGTCAATGGGGCGCCCAACAGTGTTAACGGAAGAGACAGTTATTGACATTCGTGGCCGAATGGAAGTTAGTCCGCAGAAATCTGTAGCGAAACTTTCTCTTCAAACTGGTATGTCGACAAAAACTTATTTCCTACTGAATTTCTAAATTAGTTCACTTATTTAGGTCTTTCTGTTGGAACTTGTCATAAAGCATTAAAAAAACCTTCATATGCATCCATATAAAATTACAGTAGTGCAAGAATTGTTTGTCGCTGACCGGAGATCACGAATCCAATACTGCGAGTGGTTAACGAAAATTTAAATGATGATATGTTAGATTTAACATTTATGTCTGATGAAGCTTGATTTCATTTATCAGGTAATGTTAATAGCCAATTATAGAACTTGGGATACTGAAAATCCACATGAATTTATTGAAACTGAGTTGCATCCTTTAAAGATTGGCGTATGGGTTGCCATATCAAGACGAAGATTAATTGGTCCCATTTTCTTCAACGATACCATAAATGGCGAAAGTTATCGAAACAACATCTTACAACCCTTCTTAGAAGAGTTGTATGGTGATGAACTAAGACAGGGGTTCTTTCAACAAGATGGAGCACCAGCACACATAGCAGAAGAAACAATTAGATATCTTGAGGAGTATTTTGGAGATCGACTGATTAGTCGTGGATGATGGCCTGCTCGTTCACCGGATTTGACCCCGTTGGATTTTTACTTGTTTGGTTATTAAAAAAATAAAGTTTATAAAAATCGTTTAGATTGTATTGAGGATTACATAAGGTATTCATGTCTAAAAATTAGGGAGGCTAACACAAATAAAATCTAAATTCTTTTATCTCATGTGGAAAACCATAATTTCGAAAAAAAAAAAAAAAAAAAACGGGAGCGGACAATAAATGGATTTTAACTATCATGGATTTTAGCTATGATGGTTCTTGGGGAATATCTTGCGAAGAATAGATGTGATTTATTAATTTTAGTTAAATAAAATGAAACAAAGATGATTCACACATTTGCAGCTATTTAAATTACAATGAAATTAAACAAGGAAAATTTTTTGGCAATGATCAATAAAATTCGATCAATCCCTTTTTCCAACTGCAAAAAATACTTACACTGTAAGTTTTACAAACATTTATTGAAACAACTACTTCCCGAGCATTTACCCCGCCGGATATTGGATTACACAATAGATATTTGTTGTTGCATCGCAGCACTGCTGAGAAATTGCAACGGTTTGAGTCGAAATTATTTAATGAAATTTAATGCTCGGGGAAGTAGTTGTTTCAATAGATGTTTGTAAAACTTACAGTGTAAGTATTTTTTGCAGTTGGAAAAAGGGATTGATTGAATTTTATTGATCATTGCCAAAAAATTTTCCTTGTTTAATTTCATTGTAATATTAATTTTAGGATATGTTTATGGATATTAGTCGTTAGAGATTTTAAGATAAGTTTAATTATTTAATTGTGAATATTAATTACTTTCAATTTTATATAAATATACATCTTTATTCCTGTAATTTTAATTAATTTAATTCGCTTACCTTTATTTGTAAATACAAAATAATTTATAAGCCAACCTCAATTAATTTCTATTTCAGGTTAGAATAATTACCACAATAATTAGTAAATGGACAATTATAAAAAGTAGCAATTGTAATAAGTAGTCGCAAATTTACAATTATCATATAATTGTAAACATTCACTAAATTATATAAACCTTGAAATCAGCTGCGCGACTAGAATAACTATAATAACAAAGCGAGGGGATCGAATTGTATGTTTCTGATTTGACGCCGCAGCGTCACACATACTGCAATGCCTTGAACAATTAGACAACAAAAAACAAAGCAGGAATTTTGTTTCGTATATTAGGACTGTGAATTATCATGTTGTAGTGGTGAAGGAGCATTCACTTATATTTATTCACAAATACAACCTTTACAATCTTCATATATTTCACTATGTTTTCATTAATCAAATTGAAAAGCATTCCCGTGGATTTTATTAAGCAGAATGGATTTGGATAACTATACTTATTGATCTCTATTTATGTATCAATCATTGATGACTTTTATTTTCCCCGAACCCCTGTTCAAGGGAAAATATTCGAATCGCCAATTTTAACGGATACGCACGTTTTGAGGTTCCCTTAGTCCATTCCATCGAATTTGAAAAATGTCTGTGTGTTTTCCCGATAGCGCATAAACGGCTAAATGGTTTGAAACGAGACGTTATATCAAAGCTTTTTATAAAAGTGGAAAGATCCGAAAAGCTTTTGGTTAGAATCAAATCACATTAAGTGCAACTTTACTCTTAGCGATTATTTATTTTTTTTAATTCGGATAGAAAAATGTATCAAGTAAAAGTTGTAGGTCTTGAAAAAAGTAACTTTTTATTGTAGGACCTTCAGTTTTCATCTTACCTGATAAATCCCTTAGAAATAAAGAATTATTTTTATAATATTTTTTTGTCAAATAAATCGTTGAAGTGACATTATATTTCATACATCTTTCGAAAACGCCTCCAGAATATTCAATAAGTGTAAAATAGTGTGGAGAAATGTTATTTAGCCATTGTAAGGTAAGAAATAACAAACTAAAATGTAATATTCTTCCAAATCCTAGGCTTTAGCTTTAAAGTACAACAATCCATTTTTTCAATTAATATTTTTTTCTTTACTATTAAATGTTAATTCAAAAACATATTTGACCGAATTCACTGTATTTTGATGGATATACCAGTTTTAATTAAATCTAATAATAAAAACGCAGTCACAGCTTAGCGATTTTGTCCAACAGATCACTTGGTGAAACGATATATATAACTTCCTAAATATCATTCTTACTTAAAAATGTACGAGATATTTTTTTCATTTAAGCTTATTATCTATTCTGTATTTTTTAGACAGTCGCTGATAATTTAATTATCAGTTATATTATATATCTTCTTAATTGTGAAAAATATTTACATTCATAAAATATTAAGTACTCTCGTGAAAAAAAGTCAGTGAGTACTTTACGCTGAAATATAGCCTAATAAAACGATAATTGTTGCATCTGTGGCGTTAACAACTGAAATTTACGCCGACAGTAGAAATAATAACAAACTATTAAAATGCAAAATTTATTACGCTTGAAGCGTCACGCGGACGGCTAAAAATATTGTAATGTAACAAATGATTTATTGGGAAATTGAGCTTTTTTTATAGTCGAGAATGGAATGTGCGTACATGAAAAAGAAAAGTCGAACGGGCGCCAGTGACAATTAGAATAATTTAGTATTTATTAATTCAAGTATTAAAAAAAGTAATGATTACGATAATTTAGTTTTATTAATAAAATTATTTTTGTTTTAATAATACACTATTTTTTAATTAAACAAATGTACATGCAAAAATTAAGTAAATTAATGTAATAATTTCTTGATACAATTTATAAGTTTTATTAAAAATATGTGTCTATATATTTTTAATAAAACTTCCTTATTCAGATAATAATAGAAAAATGTAAGGGCTCTGATTCCTCGACAATATAAAAAAAAATACTTTAAATAAGTAATGTATAAATAACATAAACAATAATGTGAATAAATACATTTTTCTATTATTATAAATAATTACAATACATGTAGGTGTTAGTCGATCACAGGATTTCTCCCTATAAAAATATATTTGCTATTAATTAATCATATCACAACGCTGCAGTGAGAAATTTAAAATTTGCGGTCAATGCATTATTATTATTATTATTATTATTATTATTATTATTATTATTATTATTATTATTATTATTATTATTATTATTATTATTATTATATTATTCATGTTACAATTTAAAATAACAATAATGTTTTAGCATTATTTAATATTATTGTTATTTTAACAGGTATAATAATAATAATGTTTTGACAGCATCGGTTAAACAAAAATTACTGAGTTAGATAATTTAGAAAGGAGATGTTTTTTGCATCTTAAAAAATGCAATTACATTTTTTCCATTACATATTTAGCAGATCGCCAGATAATGAATGCAAAATTTAAAAATAAATCGCATATTTTACGATAGCCCTCTTTATAAGCGAACTGGCGGAAAAATAATCACTCAGTCTTCTTTAAATTCTCATACCTTATACTCCCATTCTTTAGCTAGATTATGGTATAAAATGACGTCATTGAAAATCGCCTTTATTTCATGCATGCCTGTTATATTTTTAAATTTCTGTGATTTTTTTGTCCTAAAACTCTTAAAAAAAAATCTCGAATAAACAATGAATACGTAATTGGTCCAATGTGCGACCCTTGGGGTACACCAGAACTAACTGTTATTGAATTAGATACATAGTTAGGAATTCTAATTTTTCGAATACGCCCAATTAAAAATGACTCGAGCCATAACAATGTATTTTCATTGAAATCAATAAGCCGCAATTTCTCCAACAGAATATCATGATTTACTTTATCAAACGCTTTAGGGAAATCTGTGTATATAGCTTCAACTTGCAAATTATTTTCTAAAGCGTTTGATAGAAACTGTATAAACTGCAGCAAATTTGTAGAAGTCGATTACTCCATGACGACTATCGGTAATACTTAATTTGGATAACCAAGCCATTTGCTCGCTTATTAATGAATACATTCATTTCGGAGATTTATGATAATAGAAAGAATGAGAGATATGTAGATACCGGAAAAGTAATCATTTTCAACCATTTCAGAGCATTTGAATAGCTCTGCGGTTTATTGAAAAAAAATGTTTCTCTTCTAAATTAAAAAAAAATCTCAGATCCTTTATGATATTAGAAAGAAAATGAGATATGTAGATACCGAAAAATAACCATTTTCAACCATTTCAGAGCATTTGAATAGCTCTGCAAAATTAACAGGCGGTTTGTTGGGACGATTAGTGTAGGCCCAGAGATTGGCTGTTTTGGAAAATATATTACCTGAAAAAATCCAAGACAATGATGCTGATGATATTTTAAAATAAAAATATTTTATAAACACTTCATTTTCGTCGAAATTTTCAGCTATATTGAGCTATATTGAGCGAATCGACTGTGCGCACTACTGAATATACGCTCGGTGGGAGATAAATGAAAGAGGCTCCTCTTTCATTTATTATAAATTATTAACTCTCAAATTATTTGTGGAACAATATTTTCCTATATATAAATACATCTTTATTGGTATAATTTTATATAATTATTATTTATTTATAATACATATAAGTAACATATTATGAAATGGCTATCGACCATAAATCTTTCAGCTTATCCTTGTCTTGTTATTGGGGTTAATGACGATTCTCCATTTTGCATACCATGTCTGTATTGTGTCAATAAGTTCTTTAGGAGACTCCTATTTTCATATTTATTTCTTATTCGTACAATATTTTGATAATAATAATAATCTTTATTTCACAGCAATCAAATATGAAAATAGCGTCGGTTTGAGTTATATACATACTATTTCGAAGTAATTTAATAATTTAAAAATGTGCTTCTTTCACAGATATTTTTATTGCACGTCACCCTAAATTTAAGACAGAACAGAAAAACCTCTGATGAGTAGCCCAAGCAGAAAGACACATACTTGTATTGTGTATAAATGTTAATGCAATTGTACTATGTAATTTTCCGAATAAAGATGTTTGTGTTTGTGGAAGAAATCCACATTTAACAGTACAAGTAAACAATACAGGGTGAGTTTTTTTCGATGTTCTCTACGGGGATCTCGGAAACTATAAGAGATAGAAAAACGGTTAAATGGGGAAAGAAGTGTAGTTTTATAAGACGAATAAAATGACACTTTCAAAATATTTGAAAAAGACAAGGTTTTTTTTCTATCTCTTATAGTTTTCGAGATCCCCATAGAGAACATCGAAAAACACTCAGCCTGTATGTTTCATACGAAAATAAATAAAATTAAAATATCTTACTCTTTTTGCTTATGTTGGTATAAATATAAAAAAAATAATCAATTATTTTATTCAATAGATATTTATATTTTCAACGTACTTACTTCGTAATTATTTAATTGCAGAGTAATAGACACAGAATAATTAATTAATTATTTTAAAATTATTTTCATTTAATTAAATTAAAACTGCAATGTGAAACATTTAATCCATCTTTATATTTTATCGTTGTTAAAACGGAGGGGCAAAAATTATTGAAATGATTGTCAATTATGCAATTCAATGTTTGTTTTAAAGTACTCAAAAAGTTGTTGAAGGGAAAATAATTGATTAATAAATAAATATTTTATTTTATTTAATTTATTCTAAATAACTGTGACCAAGTAAATAAATATTGTATTATTATTGAAACGGACATTTATAAAATAACGCAATGTCCACATTTCGTTTTATTCCTCCAACATTCCAATCCCCATAACGCCTCATCCTTGCTTCAGCCATTCTCGGGCACGTTTTTACTCGTTTGGTAAAAGACATTCGCAATCAGCACTTACCGGTCTAATTAATCGAGAATCTCGTCCGATCAGCGGCAAATTATGTACAAAAGTGATAAACATAATTGTGACGTCTGTTTTATGCGCTTTTTTTCAATCGCTGTAATATTTTCACATAATTGAGGCAATAAATCAATAGCAAACTGCATAATTCGATTGATTTAATTAAATACGGCGCAGCGTCTCCAATTTAATTTAATTTTTGCTTTAATTACGCTCAAATTGTTTTATTTATAAATATTGATAATGTTAAAATCAAGATTTGAAATTGATAAAATTATAAATTTTAACATAAACAATGATGAATAAGTGAATAAATTCTCAGCTAGAGTTTAACCATAGAGTAACTAGTATACATCTTAGTATTTCATCCTCTTTGGTTTAAATCTATGTCAAATTATAAATTAAACTGTGTTTTATTGATGAGTAATGTGAAGTATTATATGAGATAATTAAAAGATTTGTTTCTTCTTTCACTTTTTATATTTAAATTATAGATGTACGTTTCCAGTACCATGTACTCATTATCAATTATTCGCTACTGACTAAAAAAAAATAAAGTAAGAAACCATTCCTTAAATTATCTCAAATTATAAATTGTTTTAAAACCGCCAAACATTCTCCTTCTTACTACTACAATATCTTTATTCAAAGTTATTTGTTTTACATATATTTACAATATTTTATGGTACATTTGTTTCTTTCTTGCTTGCTTGAACAGGCTATCGACCTATGGTCTTTTTTTTTTTCGATAATCCCTCTTACCTAAAAGAAGTAGAAATAAGATAAACTCACCCCCAAATATTTCCGACAACCTATCTCCTTAATTACTTTCTTTTTTTTCTTTTCTTTTTTTTTAAATCCCTCTTATATATAGTTTAGTTAGTCTATTAGTTTTAAGAATTTGGTTTGTTATATCCACACTGTGAACGAAATGTACATCTAACGTGTAAATAAAAAGTGAAGAAAGGAATAAATCAAGTTTTAATTTATTTATATATAACACTTCACGTAAACTCAAACCGATTTCTAGTTTTTTTGGTTTGTTTTTATACATTAACTTATAAAAAAAATCAATTGACAAAAAGACAGTACAATGCAGAAACCATTATCTTTCACATCATCCTCAACAATGAATAAATAATGAATCTCCGTTTCGTTCCTTCCATAAATCACACGGAAGAGAAAGACGTCAGACGCAAAAAGGAAACCAAAAAAGAAAAAGCGGGGAGCGGACAGTCTGTGCGTCAGAATTCGGACAGTCGGGCGGTTGGGGACTTGAATTGTTTTCGCCAAATATGCAAAATAAAATGACAATGCTAATTAGTCTGTTAATGATTGAATAACAAACCGACTCGACAAAAAATAAGCAAAAAAATATGTAGAGTTTGACCCTCGGGCTATCACGGTTTCGGGATACCGCTGGTTCTTTTGGTTTGATTATGCAAAGCGTCTTTTCGGAAGGTCGAATGCAGAATTTTGTGGAATAATAAGAAAAAAGTGTTGAATGCAACTAAAATTGCATAATGTCGTTCGGCTGGTTTCAGTTATTTCAGTTATTGAGTGTTTCTAAATACAAAATTTTACTTAAAAAAAATGGTGATGTGTCCATCATGGTACTTTTCCCGATGAATTCGGTAAAATACGGTTTTAATGAACATTTAAATGAAAAAATGGATTGTTGTTCTTTAAAGTTAAAGTCGAGTATTTGTAAGAATATTATATTTTAGTTTATTATTTCTTACCTTACAATGGCTTGATAAAATTTCCATACATATTTCCATAAATATATAACTATTATAGTATTTGTGAAGTGGCGACTGGTACAATTAAATATATCTATGGTTTCCTGTATAATAGTATGATTTCGAAGCATTTTATTTATTGGCGTGTTAAAATATAGGTTAGTGAAACTGCGCTTACGTATGATTTCCCCATGCAGTATTTGACATAACCATCGCATGGAAGTTATACTTCTGCGTGCTGCTAATGATTTTAAATTAAACATTGATAAAATATGTCCGTACGTTACCGAATTACCCGGATAAGTTGCGAATGATTTGTAATAAAGAAAATTTACAAACTTCTTTTGTATACTTTCCAAAGTGTTGGAGTGGACGTTATATGATGGTGACCATACAATTACGCAGTACTCCATTTTGGAGCGAACGTAGGCATAATGCAATTTTAAAATTGTGCGTGGATCTTTGAAAGAATCTGTAATGCGACGTATAAAACCAAGCATTCTGTAAGCCTCATTTGTAATCGTATTATAATGTGGAATAAAAGTTAGTTCTCTGTCGAACAGCACACCCAAATCACGGATCTCGTTAACTTTTTCTATGGATATACCATATATAGAGTAGTCGAACATAATTGGCTGTGCTGTACGATAGAACGACATACATTTACATTTTGAAATATTTAAATCAATATCATTAAGAAGTCTCCAAGATTTTATTTTATTTAGATCATTCTGAAGCACTAAACAATAATCTACAGTTTTTATATTATAGAAAATTTTTACATCATCAGCGTAGGTGAGTATACGAGAATCTATATTATCCACAATATCGTTTATAAAAAGAAGAAATAACAAGGGCCCTAGGTTGGAACCTTCTGGCACCCCGCTGGAAGGATGGAAATATGTGGACCGGTGATTCACATATTCAACGTACGGCTGTCTATTTGTAACATAACAAGAATATTGTGATTTATAGAGTCGAACGCTTTGCTAAAATCGGTGTGGATAGTATCAACTTGCTCACGTCGATCTAAATGATATGATGCGTATTCAACAAAATTGAGCAAATTAGATTCGGTTGATCTCTTTTTCATGAAAGCGTGCTGTCGAGTAGTGATGTGAGATTCCACATGATTATAAAGTTTACTAGCAATTAATATTTCTATGATTTTAGCAAAGTTGTCAATTATTGAGATTGGGCGGTAGTTTTTAATTTCACGCTTGTTACCTTTCTTATGTACTGGTGTGACACGAGCAGTTTTCCAACGTTTTGAGAAGCGAGATAATTCGAAAATTAGATTGAATATGTAACCCAACGGCTCTGTAAAAGCATAGATACAATCACGAACTAAAAATTAAGGTATTCGGTCTGGCCCGGCTGTAAAGTTGTTACTTAGTTTTAGAGCTACAGTTAAAATATCGTTCTCATTAATCCTATCCACACAAAGTAAATCAATATGATCAGTGGAAGTTCTATCAGAACTGTGTGATTTGACATTACCTTTGTACACACATTCGCTAAACAGACCATATATTTTATTGTAAAATGCATCACACGCTGAATCGACATTACGCTTATTGATCACGTCATACCACACACAATTAGATATTTTATAATATAGTAATCTAAGATATGTTTTACGAAAATTATATTGCTTGAGAGTTGAATTATAATGAAATTTAGTAGAGACATAATGATCACAACTAAGAGAAAAACATAGTGGTGGATGATGGTTATCAACTTTTGTAATTGGCAGGTCATCACAAAAACTACATTCTTGGGAGCCAATTAGTTTTCCGATGTGATAGATAAAACGCCGCGCACATATTTCAATCGTATGTCAGTTTCGCCTGCGTCCTTTCGTTGCTGGAAATCCTTTCTGATATCCGCTTCTTGTTGAGCTTGTAATGGAGTGCGGTCATTTCGAAGTGTAATGTCTTTAAACATATCAGTCTGTTTTAATCGTTTTGAATTATGCAGATTGTTGGTAGCTTCAGTGACGTTACTAAACACAATTTTTATTTTTATAGGTCTACACTTATCACCTATTTTCTTTCCCAGTCGCATTATATGTTTAGGCGCAGTGGAGTTATTAATAATTGTATTGAGGATGTTTAATACAGTAGCATTATCCTGAGCGTCATCTTTTTCGGGAACATTATAATATTGCTAGCACGTTTTTGCCTAATAGTTATTTCATCAGATATGGAATTAATATCAACTTTATTATTGGGGGATTGTATCTCACCTTTAATTTTGGCAATTTCATTACGCAAAGAACTGTTTTCTTTTTCAAGATTCATTACCTCTATATTAATTGAATCTATATTTTTATTCAAGTCAGCGAACAATTCGTTTATTTGGCTTTTAAATTGATTAAATTTAGTATCAATTAAACAACTTCTTTATCAGGCGAAGGGATTCCAACCTTGCAAGAGACACTGCAGAACCATTTTTTATCTTTATCCGTTTAGGATTTAAATATTTTTAAATCGGCATTACTGAGGCTAATACATTTGCCATGAAACCATTTTGAGCAGTTTCGACTACATTTAATTGCAGCATAACTGATTTAGGTGAAATATATGTATTACATACTAAATAGTTCAGAGACATTGCAATTAGTGTGATAAGCAATTTCAATAAAATATGAAAATGGAGGACGAAACAAAAAGACAAAATCTTCACACTACACGACCCGTCGTAGTGGCTAACAAAAATGTAAACACAAAACAGCTGGTTAAAGATGGGTCACGGAAGAGGTCACACAAGAGAGACAGAGGTCAGGGAGGAGATGGAATTTTATCAGTGTTGTCGATAAGTGCATAGAAATTTCCAACATTTACCTGCAGCACTCCGTTCTTTCACGAAATAAATAAAAATCTCGATATAATCAACGTGGAACTCACTTAACTTATTTAGTCACTTGATTACAACACTAATCCGCCAGTTGAAAAAAGGTTTTAATTATTTTAACCCACGAAATAATGCATTTAAATACGGAGCAAAATAAATACGTGCGTACCTCCCGGCGACCAAATAATATAAACGAATTAAAAAATGCAAACTTAATGAATTTTGTTTCTAATCAAAAGCTTTTCAGATCATTTCACAGTTATAAAAAGCTTAGAAATAAAGTTTGAGTTTAATCCATTTAGCCGTTTATACGCTATCGCGGAAACACACAGACACACACACAGATATTTTTCAAAACTCGATGGAATGGACTCAAGAGACCTCAAAACAAAACAAAAATTGCGATTACAATACTTTCCCTTGGGTCCGGGGAAAGTAAAAACAATAATTATTGTTTTTTTATAAATTGTCCACTTACCAATACTAATATAATAAATATCATTAATAAGAAAACTTTAAATTATAATAAATAATAAAATAAAAGACGACACCATAGCCATCTTTTGCCTAATTTCATGTGGCATGGGCGAAATGGCCATCACTAGTTGAGCACTCGGACGTTCGTGATAGACTGACTGCAGCAGCGCTACTAGCGCTCGCTTATATAGCGTGCTTGTTTCTTGAACTTTCCGGAACTTTCGATGACGCCGCGTTTACCATCGCGCGCTTTGTGGAACGTTCTAGAGTGATGTTTAAAGTTTCTTCTTTCACGTTCGTTACAATATGATGGAACGTTTTATTTATGAAAAACTTTAGAGTGAAAAACTTGTTCATTCAGAAGTGTTTCATTTGAGACTAAATTGTGTAAATAAATTTATATTGCCTCCAGTATATCTAATTTTTGAATTTTTTAAAGTTATATAAGATATTTGCACTATTTAAATTTGAAAATGTGTGATTATTTAATAAATTATTTTCAAAATATTTTTAATTTAATTTATTTTAATTTAAATAACTGTAGCCAAGTGAATAAAAGAGCCTTTTGTGTTATCATTAAGGATCCACAAGATTTTTTTTTAAATTAAATATATGACATTTATACTCGTCACTGAATGTTTTTTTTTTTAGTTTCCGTGAAGTATTTAATCACAAATTTAAAGACTGTTATTATTTACTTCACCCTACACCCATATGGGTAAAAAGGGTCATTGAATATATATACAAGGTGTACAGAAAATGAGTGAAAAGCTTTAGGTAGCGTGACTCTTTGATTAATTTTTAGATAAAAATATTAACGAAAATAAGTCACACGGTCCTTCCTTAAGCCTCACGGGTCACTTAAAAGAACAATACATTTGGCAACGCTGGATCAAACAAGTGTGCATTTATCCTGTTTATAACTGCTACATCATCCGCTGGAGGTGTTGCATACACCTTTTCTTTTACAAACAAGCATGCGTCGTTGCCAAATCTATTTTCATTAAAAGAATGCTTCTGATGAAGTTATAAAATTGTAAAAATATCCGATTTATTAATCATTTACATGAATGGAATTATACACGTGTCTATTTGATTGTTAATGCTATTGATTTTTTACAAAATATTTAAAAAACAATACTAATTTATAGTCACATATTTAAAATTCCGATGACCTCGTGAGCCTCAATGAAGAACCATACAACATTTTTTTTATTTGAATTTTCTATTAAAAATTAATTAACGAATTGAGTTACCTGAAGGTTTTCACTCATTTTCTGTACACCTTGTATATTATTTACTTCACAATTTATTTTTATGTTAGATGTACATTTCGAGACAATAATGATATTAATCATTATTGATAATAAGCATTTTGTGTCTCGAAATATCCATCTAACATAAAAATAAATTGTGAAGTAAGGAATAACAGTTTAAATTTGTGATTTATACTAGTGTGGATTTCCAAATATTTCCCCTTTTAATTACTTCATAATTAATAACGCACATACATATATTAACTCTACAAGGAATCGCAATGGTTTCACAATGAAGTGCGAAAAATTGCGCTGATTAAATATTTGCGGGACCGATTGTTTGTTTATCGACCTGCATTAAACTGCGCCGCTATAAATAAACGAACAAAAAATAATAAAACCAATTTTAATCGACCGTTTCGAAAACAGAGAGTCATTAATACAAACGGAATTGTGCGTAAAGTCACACCTCCCATAGAATAATAATATTAGCATGTGGTAAACCGGTTGGATTTGCGTATTGTGTGAATTAATTTTTCAAAATACATGAAATTTGTGAAATAAAAGTAGTGTATTCACACTTTTGCAGTTATTTAAATTAAAATTAAACAAAGAAAAATTACTGGCAATGAATCACTAAAATTAGATCGTTCCCTTTTTCCATTTCAAAAATTACTTATACTGCAATTTTTTAACAAACATCGTTGAAACAACTACTTTCCGAGCCTATACCCCGCAAGATATTACAAGGCAGAGCTGTACTGAAGAGAGATTAATCCCGAAACACGTGTCTACAGATGCACTAATTTCTATACCGTATATAAACAGTTGTAATTAGTTTTTAATTATTAAGTTATTTAAAATAAGTGTTCAGGACTCGGCGTGATTTTTAACAAAGGATTTTTATTATATTATTTCATCATTGTCATTTATCTTTTCTCATAAGATTTAGGAAAAAACTTCCTCGAATTCCACAAATACGACAATAAAACGACCGTTTTTTGGGAATTCGTGAAATCGCGGTGAAACCGAATATCTGGGATGACTCGGACGTGCACGAAAACGGTCACCCTAATTTGCATATTTTCTCCCCTAAACCATTTTTGTTACCTGCGACGGGTCCTGGAACATGCGCAGCACACACCCCCACATAGTTGTAGTGTAAATTTTATCTTAAACAATATTTTTAGAATCACTTACTTACGATCATTCGAAGAAGAAACACGCATTTTGTAAAGTTTAAATTGTATAGTATCTGTAAATATTGTTTGTTGGAGTTAATAGAAGTATTAGTGTTAAATATATTTTATTTCAATCTCCATCGGTTGGATCTCAGAACCAGGAGATCTCAGCAACCGAACAAATTTCCAATGAGTATATGGAAATGTACATCTATCAGTGAAAATAAATGAAAAAAGGAAATTAAATAGTGTTTTATTAATCATTTATTACTTCAGATAACTCAAAATAAATAGTGAATCTGCAGATAGTTTTGTAATTATGATTTCATGAAATATTTTTGACTCAAATGCACAGTAGACTGGTATGTAACAAACAAATATCTATTATGTAATCCAATGTCTGGTGTGGTTTATGCTCGTAGTTGTTCTAATAGATGTTTGTCAAAAACTTACAGTGTGAGTAATTTTTGCAATGGGATAATGGGAATTGTCGAATTTTATTATTGGCAATTATCACCCATTGCCAATAATTTTTCCTTGTTTAATTTTAATTTATATCGTTTTGCAGAATGAAATAATTATAAGTAGGATAAATTACAAACTTAATATTTTTTATACGGCTTAAAAAACAAACTCCCTTTCTTTGTTTTCTTTTCCTTTATCTCCCTGTGATGTCCTTCTCACTTTCGAAACTGTTTGAAGTAGGTCATGAATATAACCGAAACCATTTATGTTCAAAAAATAAAACAGAGTATAACTTTTTTAACAATAAAATACACATTGTAAAATTTTAATGGCATAACCAGAACTTAAAAAAAAGTGTTATGCAGACCTTAATAGTATCTCATTCCGATTTCTGAATTACTGCGATGTCGTTTATTACTGTTGTTGGGATCGTAATTTATTTATAGAATTCAATCTACACCGAAATTTTGTTTGAAGCTAATTTTTGGCATAAGAAAATTCCAATATACAAGTAAAGAATTTCAAGAAATTGGTTGGCTTAAATATATTTGGAATATCTAATTTTCAGTCACTTTGTATTTTTTACTATCAGATTTTTTTAGTAAAAATTGTTACTAATAATAGAAAAATTGATTTTTTTTGTAATATTCCTGAATCATTTTAATATTTTATGACATTACAAATATTCAAATCTTTCGTTAAATACGTTAAATATTAGCGACTCAATTAATGAAAATTATGATCAATAGAAGACCCAAATGTGTGCCCTATGGCACACCAGAAAAAGTATGAGAATATATTTTTTGTCAATTTGAAGTTTTTTATAAATTTTTAAATCTTTCGCTAAATACGTTAAATTTTAGCGACTCAATTAATGAAAATTATGAACAATAGAAGACCCAAATGTGTGCCCTGTGTCACAACAGAAAAAGTATGAGAATATATTTTTTGTCAATTTGAAGTTTTTTATAAATTTTCAAATCTTTCGCTAAATACGTTAAATTTTAGCGACCCAATTAATGAAAATTATGAACAATAGAAGACCCAAATGTGTGCCCTGTGTCACAACAGAAAAAGTATGAGAATATATTTTTTGTCAATTTGAATTTTTTTTTTTGTTATCAAATTAAATTATTTGCTTTATTGGAATTGAAAACATATATTTCTTAAGTGAATAAATCAATAATGTTAGTTATTAAGTTAGTTTAATAAATTAAAAAAAATGTTACTAATAACAGAAAAAAGGATTTTTCACTTCGTCACAGTTCTTTATAATAATTTGATAATTATTGTCATATTCTTATTATTTAATTTAAAAATTGTTACGTTATAAATTCTTCCAGTTTTTATATATTAATAATTTTTACTCCTATCCCGAAAGATATTCTCATTTTGTTTGTTTTCCCAATCAGGGTGATTTTTCCCAGCTTTTGTCTCTTTTTACCTAAACCACTTTGAGTTTCCCTTATATTAATTAAACAGCCTTATTTAAGAAAACGTGTGGATTCTCAAATATTTCGAAGACGTAAAAATGAGTATTTCAATTGGTAAAGGGAACATAAGTAGCAGCAAAATTTATAAGTTAAATAAAATGAAATGAAACAAGGAAATTTTTTTGGCAATGATCAATAAAATTCGATCAATCCCTTTTTCCAACTGCAAAAAATACTTACACTGTAAGTTTTACAAACATCTATTGAAACAACTACTTCCCGAGCATTTACCCCGCCGGACATTGGATTACACAATTGATATTTGTTGTTGCATAACAGCACTGCTTTGTAACTATTATTTGTTGTTTGTTTTCATTAAATAATTTCGACTCAAACCGTTGCAAGTCGCAGCAGTGCTGTTATGCAACAACAAATATCTATTGTGTGATCCAATGTCCGGCGGGGTAAATGCTCGGGAAGTAGTTGTTTCAATAGATGTTTGTAAAAGTTACAGTGTAAGTATTTTTTGCAGTTGGAAAAAGGGATTGATCGAATTTTATTGATCATTGTCGAAAAATTTTCCTTGTTTAATTTCATTGTAAAATTTATAAGAACAGCCGACAAAGAAACTCACACAACTAAACTCTCGCATTCCCTTATACATACAACATTGTTAATTTATTTTTTTTTCCATAATGCAAAAAAATGTATTTCGCGTGTAAAAGCAATTAACTAACTCCACTACAAAACAATCGTCCAACCTTTCCCACCGGTTCAAATGCAAACGTCTGACTCAGAGCGGCGGGAATAAAAAAAAGAGAACAATTAGCTTTAACGGCAGTGAAGAAAGGCATTACAATTTCTGCACTGACGCATTTCGGTCGGTTCAAATTAATTAAAGGCTCGATTTGAATGAATTATTCGCCGCGGACCGGTTTGCCCAGCGAACTCACCTTTCGCAAGGAGCCGAATGCGTCAAAAGCGGCGAGAATTCGGAAATCGTTTGCCAAAACGAACAACAAAAAAAGTAAATAAAAAAAGACAAACAAAGGTTGTGATTACGTTAATTGCGTCAACGATTTTTATGAGTTTTTTTTTTAATTTGTGTTAAGTGGTATAAAAAATAAAAGTTTTTTCATTTCTTACAATTTATTAAATTATTTTCTAATTTCAATTTCAATTTACTTTATTAACGGAATCTCCATTTTCAAATTACAATTATAATTACATATTAAAAATTTTATAAGAAAAGTGTGACGCTCTAAAAAGATTATAAAACATATGTATATAAAAAAAGGCAAATTACCAATCACAAATTACGACAAAATACAAAATAAAAATAATACGCATCAAAATATTTATTTATCCAAACAGTTCATTGTGAAAACAAAATGCAACCGGCTTATTCCTATCTTCAAGTGATAATAAAAAATATAGATAAAAAAATAAAAAAAAAATTTATGTAGTATGAATGAGATGGGAAATATCCATGCGGCGTAAATGGGCTGTGAAAACTGCAAATGAAGAAATGAAGAGCATAAAGTTTGAATTGGTAGACAAATCGTTCGCATACCTCATCATACGATCAATAGGGTTATACATACCATATTTTGTGGTGTGAAAACTAATGCGAAATATTGGTCGTTGTCTGGAATGAATACTCCGAGGTATGTTAAAATCCAACGCTCCCACCAATTCACTGCAATTCACAAACCCATTTACTAACTTAAATAAAAAAGAAAGGTCAAGAAAAGCTCTTCTTTCGCCCAACGAATGTAAATTAAGGATTGCAAGCATTTCGCTATGGCTAAACTCTATTCAATTCAATAAAATATTTATTAAATTATTTGCTAAATAAATTAATATTAAATTATTTGCTAAATAAATATTTAATAAATTATTTATTAAAGGTAAAGGGCATAATTTTACATTTTCCTCCATTCAATGTAACATTATTCACATCACTACAATCCATTTTTAATGTAATTCAAGCTAGGTTGTAATATTCCTGAATCGTTTTAATATTTTATGACATTACAAATTTTCAAATCTTTCGTTAAATACGTTAAATATTAGCGACTCAATTAATGAAAATTATGAACAATAGAAGACCCAAATATGTGCCTTGTGGCACATCAGAAAAAGTATGAGAATATATTTTTTGTCAATTTGATTTTTTTTGTCATAAAATGAAATTATTTGCTTTATTAGTATTGGAAATATATATATTTTTTAAGTGAATAAATCAATAATGTTAGTTATTAAGTTAGTTTAATAAATAAATAATCACCTCACAATGAGAAGTAGAGAGGAACATATAACGAAGTTATATAAGACTAAATAAATAATAATAAATAAATAAACAAAAAAATTCAAAAAATATTTATCAATTTTCAATTAAAACATTTTCTATTGAAATGTAACATAGTAACAAAAATAATACAAAAATTCAAAGTTAGAAAACAACAAAAATACAAAAATGAGCGCATATGCTGGCTTAGAAACTAAAGTATTAATAAAACAAACAAAAAAACTGATGTTTGCTATTTAGGATAGCTATTTGTACAGGGTGCCCTATTATCGATGATTTCTTCAAGTAAAATACCATCATTATTAAAATAGAGAAAACTAATATATGCTTCCAGGGATCAATTTTTTTGTTAATGTCATGTACCCTATCAAAATTGTCCATCTTCAATTGCTTTCGAGTTATACGTCAAAGAAATTACGTCATGGCTATCAATTATTTTGTTTACAATGCTTAATATTAATTATTAAAAGAAAAAAAGTTGAAAATCCATTCTGGCAAGTTGAAGAAATGAATTTTTGAAATTTTGTTCTGAGAAGATATTGTTTGATTCAAAACTTATATTGCCAAAAGAGATTACACGGCTTTTAATTATTGTTAACAATGCTTAATGTTAAGTATCAAAACAAAAAATCGAAAATCCATTCAGACAAATTTGAGTAATACATTTTTGAAAATTTCTTCAGAGAAACAATTGGTTTCTTGTTTGTAAAATATTAATAATGATCACATGGTGATCGAAATGTACATCTGTTAATAAATAAATAAGTGAAGAAAAGTGTACAAAGTGTTTTCATATAAACGATTAGTTGATGTTAAAACTATTGTTAGAAGAGATTACGCCGTGGCTATCAATTATTATTGTTAATAATGCTTAATATTAATTATCAAAATAAAATCTAAAATCCATTCTGCCAAATTGGAGTAATGATTTTTTGAAAATTTGGCTACTCTAAACATCTTTTTTAATAGCGGAAGCAGAAAAAATAATTTTAGATACGTAATTTGAATGTTGCTGAGTTAATATTTTGTAAGAAAACAATAAGATAATCTTAGAGAAAGAAAGTTCCAAAAATGGTGGATACGCCGGGCAAAACCCGTGGCTACCCTTTATCAGTATCTAAATGTAAAATATTTTACACATATATTGATAAAAAGAAAAATGTGGCTAGAAAATAAAACACAAGCTAAGGTGAATTATAAAAATATAATTATATTTCTTTGTTGATAATGTTTTTAGTGCGTCACACTATTCTTGTAAAATTTTTAATATGTAATTTGGAAATGGAGATTCCGTTAATAAAGTGAAATTGAAAATCTAAGTGTAAAATAGATTGTTTTAAATGACACTTATATTGGCTAGAAATAGATTTATTTAAATTATTAAAACAAAAAAATCGAAAATCTTTTCAGCCAAATTGGAGTAATGATTTTTATGGAAATTTTGGCAACTCTGAACATCTTTGCTCTAGTGGAAGCCGAAAAAATATATTTGAATCTTGCTGATTAAAATTTTGTAAAAATAATACGTGGACTTGCCGGGCAGAATCCATGGCCAACTTCTTATTAGTTTAATCAACTTAAATCAACTTAAATCAACTTCCACCAACACCTGCGATGTATTTTTTGAACCTTTAACATCCTAACTAGAATTTTGTTAATTGCGAAATGTAATGTTATTATTTTTACTTGTTACTTTTAATGCGTTTTGTTAATACTATATTGTAAATGGGAATTTGTTTCCTGTTGGACAATAAACATTATTATTATTATTAGTAATAGTAGTAGTATCTAATTGTAAAATATTTTATTTTGATAAAAATAAAAGTGTTGCTAGAAAATAAAATAGTAACTAAGGCGAATTTCGAATACCATTTCATTCATCTAACTATGGAAATCACAATCCCATCGTCAGGATGATGAAATATTGCAATATTTTAAACTCTAATTACAATTTCCATATTTTTTGTTCATTTTTTATTTTATTTAAGCGTGGTCTAAGGGTTATTGACTTATCAAGCTGTATTATTTAGTTGTATACTTTTTAAAGCAATCATTTGAGTTAATTTGTTATTTTCCTGTATTGTGTGTATAATACTTATTTGTAGTTTCATTTAGATATTTTTTGTTATTATTTTATAATAGAAAATTTTGTTAAATAGGCGATGTCCGTAAATAAATAAATTATTAAAATATGATTGTATTTCTTTGTTGATCTAAGTATAAAATGGATTATTTTAAATGAGACTTATATTGTTAAAAAATAAAGGTATGGCTAGAAAATAAAATTAAATTAATGTTAAGGGGAATCATAATAATGTAATTTTATTTCTTTGCCAATCTAAATGTAAAATATTTCATTTTATTTTATATTTATATTGATAAAAAAAACTTGTATCTATAAAATAAAATATAAATTAATGTAAATCATGAGAATGTAATTTTATTTCTTTGTGATCTAAGTGTAAAATAGATAATTTTATTTTACACTTATATTTATAAAAATAGTAAATCTCAATTGTGTAGTTCAATGTCTGACGTGGTTATTGCCCGAGAAGTAGTTGTTTCAATAGATTTTTTTTTAAAGTACTTACGTAAGTATGCAGAATCTATAGGGAGAATAATTATTTATTCAATTGTGTTAATTAATTATTTTCAATTTTCTTTTTATACAAACATCTTTATTCAGACAGCAGAATTACAATTCTTTACAAATATTTATATTTACAATACATATTGATGGGTTAGTAGTCTGTCATGGACTATCGATCGGAAGTCTTTCTGCCTCTTTCTTTTTATTTAATTTAATTAATAATATAAGATAGTATTTCAAAAAGTAAATATTTTTTAAAATACCTTTGATCGATAGCCTTAAAAAAGAATATAAGTTAAGCTGAATTATAAAAATATATATATTTTTTTAATTAAAGTCTTTATCTTTAATCTTTGTTTATGTTGGTTGTTGGTTGTGGAGACTTTAATTATTTAAATAAAAAGGTTATCTTTTCTCCTAACCCTACACCCATATGAGTAGAAAGGGTCACTGAATATATATATTTTCTCCTACTTATTTACTATTATAACTTTTTTATTTTTTGCAATTCGCCGTTTTCAACACAATTTCAATATATAAAAATACAGATGATGTAAAAAATATTCCTAATATTCCGAAAAATCCTTCCAGAAAAATTTGTATAATCATGTTTTTAATTACTCTAGAGAATAGAGAAAATATTAGATTATGCACAAAAATAATCCTAAAATAGATTACGCCGTGGCTTTATTATTGGTAACAATGGGCGCGTGCAGGGAAATATTAGACATGTAGCGCTGCAGCGCAAAGCGCTTGATGTTCCCTGAACATGCTTTCGAGGTTAAGGACGCTCACGAAACCACCATATTGGTTTTGTTTACAGCTGCACGGTTTGAAAAGCCATCCAGCAGAAAAATATATGCTTTACCGCTTGACAAAGCGGTACAGCGCCACACAAAGCGGTACCGTTCAGCGAACCGCTTTCGTAAAGCGCTGCAGCGCTACATTTCCCCGAACGCGCCTAATCTTTAATATTAACTATTACAACAAAAAAATCAACAACCAACATAAAGAAGATTAGAAGGTGTGAAGTAGGAGAAAGGACAACCATTATCTTTAATTTAAAAAAAATAAATTTACATATTTTTAATTCAGCTTTTAACTTATATTTTATTTTCAAGATAAAATTATATTTAAAAAAATGTTCAAACACATAAATTGCATCGCATTATGCACAGTGCGCGTTAAACTGTATCTACTCGAGGAATGGTCGTAAAGCCAGCATTGGGTCTATTATATTAAAAGAAGAGAAAGTTGTGTGAAAAAATATACAAGAAATTCTTACCCTTCGCCCGTTTTGGTGCAAACAATATCTTTTCATTCTGTTTTATTTATTAATTAATAAGCATATACGGGGTTTAGTCTTTATCTTTAATTAATAAGAGATTTTTTTTAATTCAGCTTAACTTATATTTTATTTTCAAGATTTTTTAAGAAATTATTATAATTAAATATAATTTAAATCTATTGATAAAAGTCTCTTATAAACAAATTGTTCAAACATGTAAATTGCATTACATTAAGCACATTACGTGCTAAACTGTATCTACTCGAGGAATTGTCGTAAATCCAGCCTTGGGTCTATCATATTAAAAGAAGAGAACGTTTTTGGGAGAAAAGAATATAGAAGAAATGTTTACCATTCGCCCGTCTTGGCGCTAACAATATCTTTTCTATCTGTTTTCGTAATATTAATTAATTAATAAGCTTATACGAGATTTAGCCTTTAAGGCTGCGGTCTAGTAAAAAGAGATAGCTATATAGTAAAATGGAAATAATCGTTTGAAAAAAAGAGCCATTCTTGTGGATTTAATAATATGAATATGTATTTACATTGTTTATCTATTATTAGTATCTAAGTATAAAGTATCAGCCTAATAAAAAAATAAATCGTTAATTTTCGTGTATTACGTCAATTTACTAGTTCAAGTTAGAAAAGAAAATTGTAAGATATAATGAAATTAATAGGTCATGTCTGCTAAGTTATTTGAATGCAGAATTTAGTGAAATTCTTTAAATTTTCATTGCACAAGTTTTTATTAGCAAAAATATAATTTGAAATTTGCTATAAATTTCATCAATTTTAATTGTTTTTAATAATTGTTTTTCACACAAACTAAACATTAAAATAATTTTTAATTCATCTGATGAAATTCCTGCTTATTTTAAGATTACTTTAATGTATAATGCAATATTGTTCATTGATCACAACAGCAATCTAACTCGATATAGCTATTTTTCGCCTAAACCGCACCTTTAATAAAAAAATACATTTTTATGTTATAACATGTTCAACTATCATTCACCGAATCGTTATGCCACATGAAATTAAGCAAATTATGCCGCTTGCATCACCTTTCATTTATTTATAATAATAATAATTTTATTACGGAATCACCTTTTTACAAAAACAATACAATATATACAGGGAGGTTTTTTTATCAGTATACATTGGGGGAAGTGTATACCTGCAAAAATGCGAGTCAAACGCATTGAACTGATTAATGTGTGTATGTTTAGTTGATTATTTGGCATATGTGTGTTCAGTTGCGGGTTATAGACAACCAAATATATATACATCAATGAGTTTGACTCGCCTATTTTGCAGGTATACATAGGGGAAATGTATACTGATAAAAAAAAGCTCTCTGTATATATATATACCAGTGTTACAATCAATCAATGTATATGCAAGTACAAAAAAAGTACAAAATCAAAGTAATTTCTTAAGTTCACGCTTAAATGTAATGAACGAACTCCCAAATGTATCAAATTTAATATCACAGTTGAGCAGGTTAATTATGATAAATTTTTATTATTCATTTTAACTTATATTTTATTTTAAGGATTTTTTAATTAATTATTATAATTAAATATCATTTTAATCGCAATAATGAAAGTATATTAAAAGAAAATATTCAAACATGTAAATTTATTTATCATCCTTGAATATTAGGTCAATAACACTTTCTGAAAACATCCGTGTGTTTGAATGAAAATAACATTGCACACAATAATACGGACGCAGCGCACATTATTAAAACAATATATATTTAGCATTGCGTTTTAATTTTAAATTACCTTTTTTATTAATAACGTTGGATTGAATTTCGAAAATCTGCATCGTAATTAAATACGTAAAACAATGAAAATATTTGCAAACAAAAAAATATTGAAACTATTAATAATTTTAATTACAAAATAATATAATATGTAAAATCGATTTGAAGTAATTAAAACAAAAATTGTACATTTTTGTGAAGTAACTTCCAGGCGCATCCACCTTTTATTTTGTAAATTCAGACACAAAAGGATTTATTTTTATTGTGTTGATTTTATTTAAGTTTAATCTAAGTAATTAAAATACTATGTGTAATGTACTCAAATCAACTGTAAACGCACAAATGAAACACAATCGGGTCTATTCTGTACGGAAGATGTTAAGTTTAACGTGTACGTTATTAACTTCATTCTATATATTTATATCTATTACAAAAGCCGCTTAGACCGTAATGATAAAAAATAACGTACACGTTAAACTTAACATTTCCCTTACAGTATAACTTCGAATATTTTATTAGTCACTGATCAAACTAACAATATCCTCTGCGCTCATAGCGCTTCTTTTTTCACGCAAAAGAATACAGGAAAAAAAAACAATATTAAAACTATTTTAATGCTCTAACACAAATATACCACACTAATACAGTTAATACAAAACAATGTAATATAAATAATTACTATATATGTAGATGTTAAACTGTCTGGACTATCAGCAAGAGGTCTTTTTAAAATACTAATAAATTACTATTATGATTTATATTTTCTGCATGATCTTATTTCAGTTTTGTAAATACTTCTTTTCTAGTCTTCAAAATATACTTAATAGTCCCGTCAAATAACAGAAGAATAAGACAATATTGTATATTGAAGGTTTATACATAATTGTAGTCTCAATTTCCACGATTTTCCCGGCGCATCCGCCATGGTGCATGCGCTGAATAATTCGTGGAACATTTAATTAAATTAAGGAAGAGTTTATAACGTTGACACCAATGTGTTATACTAATGGTGCATGCGCTGCACAATTCGTGGTTCATCCACGACAAAAAATAAAAAATGTAATAATAATAATAATAACTTCCATATCCCAGCGTATACTTACCCTCTCCACAAAATTTGCTCAAAACCCTCATAATTTATCCCTCCTTACAAAATATTGCATTCCTCGCAACCCTAATATTCCCCCAAAATATAACAACCCTTCGGTCACTATCCACCAATTCATTAACTCATGCATTCATGACAGTTCACCTAGCTAGCATAGTTTTAATTTGCAAATCACCATAAATTCATACAGATAGACCTATGGTCGGTAGCACATGACAGACTACTAACACAATTGTACATATTGTTCTAATAAATTTTGTAAATTTTTGTTGTCACATTGTCTTTAACAATGTATAAATACCTCAATAAAGATGATTGTATATATATTAATAAAACACGTAGATTATTATTATTGAGAAAGTAATTTTCATGTTTAGTAAATTCTTTCAGCGAGTAAGGTTCTCTTTATCGATTATCAAGAAATATGCGTTAATTTTTTCCAGGAGTTTATACATAAAAAAAAAAACTTTTTATTAGCTGAGATGGTTCTTAAAACATCTAGAAACCATCTATGACAGAGAAATCGAATTCAAAGTGCTCCAAAATCAATTGAAACTGTGTTGGAAACCGTGGATGGCAAAAACATTTAAAAAAGTTGTATTAATTAAAAATAAAGTTTTTTATTGGCTGAGACGGTTTCTAAGTAGTCTAGAACAATGAAATCGAATTTGCAGTGCGCAAAAGTGAGCCGTTATAGACTTTGGAAATTTGATCGATTTTATGTAGAAATTCGTGGATGACAGAAAAAAAATTGTAATGAAAATAATAATAGTACTATTCAAAGTAATTTTTAAGACTTCTACTAATAGACTCGCAAACACTAAATTTAAACATAAGATGATACACAAATATACAAGAACTCAACCAACCAGAAATGAAAAGTCAATAATAGATTATTTCCTAATAAGCAAAAACAAATGGCAAAACGGGAAAAATGTCAAAGTCACAAGACAGGCATTGATCGACAGCGACCACCACTTGGTGAAAATGGAAATGAAGCGAAAGAAAATAGAAAAACCAGACAAGAGAAGAAAAATTGCAAACGAAAAAATAAATAGCTATAAACTAAAAGAAACACAATATCGAGATAAATATCAAGAGATATTAAAACAAAAATTTAAGGAGAACAGATAACCCATAGGAATTGAAGAAACATGGGAGACACTTAAAAACAATATACTAGATGCAGCCAAAGAGAGCTGTGGAACAACAAAAATCACGAATAAGGAGACATAGAGGACAGAGTGGTGAACGAAAAAACTTAGAGAGAAAATTAAAGACAAAAAAGATAAGTGGGTAAGATACCTATGTACAAAAAAGGACGAAGATTACGAAGAATACAAAATAAAAAGGAACGAAGTAAAGATAGAAGTCAAGAGAGCCAAACAAGAATCATGGACACAATTTGGAAATAAAATGACAAGGAATTACCGAGAAAACCAGAAATTATTCTACGGAGCATTAAAATAACCGAGAAAGAAAAAAGAATATAATATGATGGATATAAAAGACAAAGATGGAAACATAATAACAGAAGAGGGTAAAATAATGGAAAGGTGGAGACAATATTTTGAAGAACTTACAGAAGCACAGGAAGAGACAATAGAAACACTAGAAGAAATAATAAAACTACCAGAAATAAATAAAATACAAGAACAAGAAGTAATAGATGCCATACAAAAGTTAAAAGCCGGAAAAGCACCAGGAATAGATGACATAACACCCGAAATGATCATATATATTAACAAAGAAGGTATACAACAGCTAACACAACTAATGAATGATATCGTAAAGAATATAAAAGTACCAACAGAGGGGAATATAGGAATAATTTTACCAACACATAAGAAAGGAGACAAACAGAGACTGTACAAATTATAGAGGAATAACACTGGTAAGCGTCCCAGGAAAGATCCTGGCAAGAATAATGAAAAAGAGAATTAGAGATAAGATTGAAGAAATAGAAGAAACGCAATGTGGCTTCAGAAGAGGAAGAAGCACCCTCGACCTAATATTTACAATAAGACAAATCAGCGAAAAACTTATAAATAAGGGAAGAGAGATACATGTATGTTTTATAGATCTGGAAAAGGCGTTCGGCCGAGTGAGAAGAGAAGACATATGGAAAGTGTTAGAAAATAGAGGAATAGACGGAAGGACGATAGTAGTAATTAAAGCTATGTACAAAAACAACAAAAACATAGTTAGAACAAACAATGAAAAGTCTAAGGAGTTCGTGACAAAGATAGGTGTAAAACCAGGGTGTATTATGAGTCCGCTACTATTTACATTGATACTAGATGAAGCTATAAAGGAAGCAAAAAAGAAAATGAAGACATTAAAATTTGGATACTGAAAAATGGAAGAAACACAAATAACGGAAATGATGTTTGCAGATGATATGGCGATAGTGGCAGAGACAGAGAAAGACCTACAACATAATATAGAAATACTCGACAAGGCATTAACAAAAATAAATATGAAGATAAATATAGACAAGACCAAAACAATGATAATAGCTAGAGAAAACAAATTACATACAATAAAATTGCATGGAAAACAGATCGAACAGGTAGAAAACTACAAGTATTTAGGAACAATAATAGAATATAACGGGAAGATAGACAAAGAGATAAATGATAGACTGGAAAGAGCGGGAAAAAATATTTAACATGATGAAGACAACGTTCTTTTGAAGGAAAGAAATAACTAAAAACATAAAAGCGGAAATAGTAAAAAAGGTTATAAGACCTACAATAATATATAGCAGGGAAACATGGACCATGGCGGAAAAACACAAAACGAAAATTAATGCAATAGACATGAGATTCTTAAGGAAAATTGAAAATAAGACCAGACGAGAGAGAATAAGGAATGAGACATACAGACAAAACTTACAGATAGGACCTATTAATGATACCATTGTTGAAGGACAGCTGAGATGGTTGGGACATGTGTGCCGCATGAAAGAAGATATAACAGCAAGAAGAATATATAAAACAAGAGCGCAAGGAAGAAACTACCGGGGAAGACCGAGAAAAATATGGAATGACATAATTAGAGAAGAAACAGAAAAAAAGGACATAGACTGGAATGACATTAAACAATTAACCAAGGACAGAAATACATGGAGAGAAATATATAGAAACAGACACCAAACAAAAGTTCCTCACACCTAACGGTAGAAAGGAAAAAAGATTAAAAAGAAAATGCAAATTAAAATATGTGGATGAACCACGAATTAATGTATATCCACAATGGCGGATGCGCCGGGTCGAAAGAAAAACCGTAGCTGGAAAACCGTGGATAACTTCACATCGGTTCAATAACCCACTAATAAGAATATTCAGATTTGGTAATGTTTTATTAGATTTAAATTCTGTGGCCCTTTTCAAAAATGTGTTTAAAACCAGAATTTAGTTTATAAATTACGATCTTTTTACTTTATAGTTTTGAATTAATTCATAATTAATTGGTTCTAATTTGAGTTACTTCTTTTATAATTTTAATTACCACATTTATTTTCTTATAATATTTGTTTCTTGTATTAACGATTTAACTTAAGCGTTCTTGTTAAGTTTATTTTAGTTAATTGTTAATTAATTTTGTTTATTCAGAATATGTTATTATATTGTTCTTAAAAAAATATGTTTAATTACGGTAAATAAAATAAATAAATTAAATAAAGATAATTTGAAAATAATTAATAAATGATTCCCTCTTTAGCTACTACAACATTTTGACTTATGCTACATAAGTACTTTAAAACAAATGTTCCATAATTGGCATTTGCTGTTGCATAACAATAACATATTGTGTGATGCAACAATTTTTGAATTGAAAATATTTTGGAATTTTTAATTATATTTTGAATCGAAAATATCATTTCGCTCTATCTCATCTATATCTTTTTTTTTTCAGGTAAGGAGCCCATATAGGAGATGTATATTCTAGAATAGAACAAATTGAAAAATAAAACGATGCTCGTAAGTATGATACACCCAGAGGTGAAGATAATCGCCAAACAAAACCTAACAACTGACTTTTTATATATATAATCAACATGTTTTGTAAAACACAATTTAGAATCAAAGATAACGCTGAGATCTTTAATGGAAGCAACAAGTTGTAAATCATAACCATTAAGAACATATTTATTTAGTATGCAATTCTTGTTCCTCGTAAATGATATAATAGATCGTTTACTTAAGTTGAGGAAGAGCTTATTACGTTGACACCGATGTGTTATAGTAATAAGATCAGATTGAATGTTCGGTACTACATTAGATTTTGTTACTGTCGATCTTCCAGGCATGAAACCAAGATGTTTCAGTGAGATTCTTTTATTGTATAATTTTGAGATTATGATTGCAGTACATAATAAATACGTATTGAAATAAAGTAACAGTAAAATTGAAATATAAAATATCACAGATATACATCACTAATTATTTAATGAAACCACAAAATCTACTAAATAAAAATGATGTGAAAATAATTAATAAATTATTTCCACATATAGCTCTGTGATTTTTGCCCGGGAAGTAGTTGTTTTAGTGTGCATTTGTTTAACGTACTTACGTAACGTAAGTCAAAAGTCACATAGCTAAATGTGTAAATAATTTATTATTTATTTTTAAATCATTTTTATTTAATATATCTAAATAACTGTGACCATGTGAATAAATAAATTAAATCAAATAAATGATTTAATATAACTGATTTAATTATGCTGATTGTATTTGAATTAATCTAATTGATTTATTTTAACATCTTTAAATTATGTAAGGCATAGCTGTACTGACGAGGGATAGATCCCGAAACACGTGTCTGCAGATGGCCTTATATTATGTAACGTTCCTTTTGTTGTTTTTACATAAAATTTTTCTCGGATCAAAAATTTTGTTGCATTATTCAATATTTGTTGATATGCAGCAGCAGGTGTACATTATGTAATTCAATGTCCGGCGTGGGTATTTGCCCGGGAAGTAGTTGTTTTAATGTGCATTTGTTTAACGTACTTACGTAGGTAAGTCAATAGTCACAGAGCAAAATGTGAAGATAATTTATTAATTATTTTCAAATCATTTTTATTTAATATATTTAAATAACTGTGACCAAGTGAATGAATACTGTTTTCTATTTATGAATAAATACTCTTTTCTATTTACACAAAATCTGCATCTATTTTTTTATCTTAAATAAAATAGAATAGGTTGAAGATATGAAAACTGTTGTGTTTTTATTTAATAATTAAAACACATTGGGCCAATTTGCATACTCCTAGTACTTTTTCATTTGAATGGGCTCCACCTTTAATTGTCCGCTCCCACGATGACGCGCGGAAAGCTAGGGGTGCCTGGTTCGATTCCAGAGCCTCGTGGGATTGGTCGTAGTATGAATGATGTAATTGCCCCCAACACAGGTTACTGGGTAATATGGTTAAAATTGATCGATACCCATGTGTGATTGAAAAAAAAAACACAATAAATTAAATTAAATAAAATGAAACAAAGATGATTCACACATTTGCAGTTATTTAAATTACAATGAAATTAAACAAGGAAAATTTACCCCGCCGTAAATGCTCGGAAAGTAGTTGTTTCAATAGATGTTTGTAAAACTTACAGTGTAAGTAACTTTTGCAGTTGGAAAAAGGGATTGATCGAATTTTATTGATCATTGCCAGAAATATGCCTTGTTTAATTTCATTGTAATACAATAAATTAAATAAAAATGTTTTGAAAATAATTAATAAATTATTTCCACATTTACCTCTGTGACATTTTGTTACGTAAGTACTTTAAACAAATTCACATTAAAACAACTACTTGCTGGACAAATACCCTGTCGGACATTGAATTACATAATGTACACCTGCATTTTTATTTAATTTATTTAAACAACTGTGACCAAGTGAATGAATGCTCTTTTCTATTTATAAAAACACAATACTTTTTTTAGTCTAACAATTTTATATTGTAGAAACACTGCTATGATAAAAATAACTGCGAAACTAAAAAAACTTTTTTGTTTGTGTTTAATTTGTGAATATTCAATTTCATCAAGTGATAGCCTCAATTATTGAATTTTTAATCAAATGTTTAATGGTAGTATTAGTATTATTTCTTTAAAAGTAATTTGAATCAAAATTTCCAATCAATAATCTAATCATGAAATTCCTACATAATCAACAAAATCAACAACGCAAATGTCGAACAGTCTATTCGCTTAAATGTTCGGCAATTAAAAAACTGACGCGCGAATATTTTACGCTAAATATAGACATCGTCGATGCGACTGCGGAATGGACGATAAAAAAAGTTTAAAATTTCAGCCATTCAGGTCGAGTGTAATAATAACGGCGATAAAATTCGAAACACCTAATCACTTTTCCCAGCTGAAGCCGATCCCATTCTTGCGTTTGACGTCACGGACATTTTCCACATTTCACCTGCACGGTGGTGTGATTGTACAACGATTTTTGCGAAACTCGTCCGTTTTATTGTAGAATTGAATTGAGTCATATTTGTGTTACGTTTTGTACTTAAAAAAATATTTTGAAATATAGAAATTTGTGAAATTTAAACAAGTCGTTAGATAAAAGGCAGTGTCACACATACACCTTATAATATAAAATTTAATTGAGTCATATTTGTGTTACGTTTTGTGCTTAAAAAAAATATTTTGAAATATAGAAATTTATACAAGTTGCTTGATAAAGCGCTGCAGTGTTACACATATCCCGGATGTCGACTCATGAATCACATTGTAAAGTACATATGATTTGCTGCATCCACCGAGTCAACATCCGGTAGTTGATGACTTCAAACTTGCATAAAGTTTGCGAGTTATTGGTTTATTATACTTAATATAGCCAGAAAAATATCAAAAAATCAAATTACTTTTAAAATCAAGTTTAATATCAACTCGTTTCACACGTAAAATTCACAATATTAATAATGGTGTAATACATTGTAAATGACAATACGACCAAACGAAATATACCCGAAAATCAAGGGATATTTATTTATAATGAAATTTACACGACGATGGCGTTTTTTTTTTCGACAGCGCTGATTTATTTATTTTTTTTTTTTTCGCTCCATAGACGAATAAACTGTGTCTCGAAATAAAATCAGGAGAGTCAATATTTTAATACTGGGGAGGAAATTTTTAAGACTTTGTTAGTTTTTTGGTCGGCGTTTTAGGAAAAGATAGAATGAAAGGAGTAAAGATTTAATTTTGATATTCTGTCTAAATTTAACCACTTATTAGTTTATTGTACCTGATATAACAAAAAACACATATCAAAATCAAATTACATTTAATATCAACAATGGTTGAGGCTTTTACTTGATGAAAATATACGAGGCACGAGCAACAGGAAAAAAATAAAGAGGAAGACCAAGGAAAGATTTGAATAACACAATAAGAGAAGAGGCACAAAGAAAAGGGAGTACATGGAGAGAAATAAAGGATCTAACACAGGACAGAAAAAATGGAGGGAATACTATCGTACACAATAAATCCACATGAAATTAAGAGAATTATATTAATTTGTATTGTATGTTTATAAAACCCTACACCGAAAGGTAAAAGGGCCAATGAATAAAAAGCTTGATGAAACTACATAATACACTATTGCTAAATAAAAGAACAGTTTTTTTAAGTTTCACTAAATTTATTGTTTTTACAATTGCTAACACAGTGGCATGGAAACTTAAAAAAATTATTATAAAGGAAATGGAGTTACGTGAACTTTTTCAATATAGAAAAAATATAGACGGTTCTATTCACTTTACTTCACAGTTTTTATCATACACTAAATGTACATTTCGGATACTATGTATCCATTTTTGTACTATTGATAATGGATACTTAGTATCCGAAATATACATTTAGTGTATAATAAAACTGTGAAGTAAAAGCAACCCTCTATATTTTTTCTATAAAAAAACTATTGTTTTACTTACCAATAGTATACTTAAAAAAATGATTAGTTTAAAATCAACCCATTTCACACGCAAAGAATCACCATTTTCATCGTGGTGAATTAATAGCTCTGCTATGCTGTTAAATTCTTACACGATAACTTCTTAACGCACACGGAATAAGAAAACATCTTATTCATTAATTCTGACTACTATAATTAATGAATAAGATGTTTTCTTATTACGTGTGCGTTAAGAAGTTATCGTGTAAGAATTTAACAGCATAGCAGAGCTCACAGCTGATTATTTTAACTTACTTTAAAGAATACGACCTATATTTCTTCAATTTCATAAGATCTTAAACATCTAATCCGAGCAATTGGAACGTAATGCAGGATATGCCCGAGGAAATCGTACGAATTGAACATCTTCACATACATCCGCTCGTTTTTCTTTCCCAGCAGCTCCATATTATCCAAAACGTTAATTTCCACAAAACAGCCTCCCTGTAACATTTAATAATAATGCAAAAAAATATTGGGAACATTCCAGAAGCATAACCTTGAAAACTAATTCAAAGTATTTCAACAAAGGAAAACTTTAATGGGATGAAATAATATGCGCTGCAATAACTGCACAAAGATGAAATGGTTATTGTACGAAAGCACGGGGGAAGACTTTCCAAAGCAGTTTTTATAATTCTGAATTCATAAAGAATTTTATTGTAAATTAAATAACTGTAAATGTGTGAATCACATTTGTTTTATTTAACACTAAGATAGTTACAAATAAGCAATATCCAACGGCTTTACAAACAGCTCTTATAATTTTCATCCTCTGCAGCTTGATAAAGAATGGTAATTTAACAATCGGCTTTAATGCAAGCCTTTTATAAGGCTCCTATACAAAAGGATTATAGATTTTTTTTCTTAAGGCTAATATTCGCTGGGAATAGGGGTGTTTGGAACTTCACACTGATTTTAATTTCGAAGGACAATTTACTATAAAATAGTTAAAATAATTTGTTCAACTTAACAACTTAATTTATTGTATAATAATTTAAGCTGTACTGACGAGGGATAAATCCCGAAACACGAGTATACAGATGGCCTTTTATACATATTTAGTTTTGTTTGTATTAAATATTCTTGAATCGAAAAACTTTATCAGGTTTGCTGAGATACAACGGCAAATATTTATAGTGTATTTCAATGTCCGACGTGAGTATTTCCCCGCAAAGTAGTTGTTTCAACAGATATTTGTATTTTTGTATACTTACTTTGTAAGTATTTAATTGCAGAGCAACTAAAAAAAATAATTCATTCATTCATTTCATATTCTTTAATTTTAATTCAATTAAATCTACAATGTGAAACATTTCAACCATCTTTATGATTTAAATTAAATTATTTTTACTAGTATCCCGAAAGATATTCTCATTTTGTTTTATATCCAATCAAGGTTGATTGTTTCCACTTTTGTCTCTTTTTACCCGAACCACTTCTGATTTCCCTTTCTTTAAAACATTATAAAACTCAATGATTAATAAAAATAAGAAGGATGTTTTCGCAACTTTTTTTTTTAATTCAATTTAAATCAAATTATTTCGATAATTTTCTTTAATCGACTCTAAATCATATGATAAATAAAATTGAAAATGGTCGATGTCCATTTATGAATTAATTAATTTTTGTGTGATATATTTAAGCAAGTTCTTGTAAAGTTAATTATTAATAAAGATTGTTGTATATATAACGTTAAGAAGGATATTTTCTTTGCACAATTTAAATTAAATTACTTCATTTATCTTTCTTTAAAAAAATCCTCGCAATGTCGTTATTTTTTATTTGATTACATTTCTTGGCTTATTTATGTCCGTAATAAAAAAATCTCTCGCGAAAATAAAGCGGGATAAGTAAGTGAATGGCGGTGCGGCCAAACGAAATATACACAAAAATCAAAGAATATTTATTTATAATCAAATTCAAACGACGATGGCGCATTTTTTCGCGAGCGCTGATTTACCATTTATTTGCGCTCGATAAACGAATAAACGGTGGCTCGAAATAAAATCAGGAACGTCAATATTTCAATCCCGGGGTGAATCATCACGGAACATTTTGAGGATTTTGTTTGTTAGTTTTTCGTTCGGTGTGTTTGAAATAGAAAGTATGGAAGGGGAAAATGATGGTCAAAAGTAAAATAACGCGGTTCACTTGTTGCTTTATCAAAAATACAACGATGGAAACCCTATCAAACCTTCAGTTATTGTATCGGATAACTAAGGGAGAGATTTAGGGCATATCTGCTGCGTATCTCTGGGATATAGAAACCTAGAGGCAGGCGATTTAAAATTGAACTATAAGTTCAGACTTGGGGCTTATCAGCTGCGTATCTCTGGGTTATGGAAAGCTACAGGCAGACATTTTAAAATTGAACTACAAGTTCAGACTTGGAGCTTATGAGCTGCGTATCTCTAGGTTATGGAAAGCTCGAGGCAGACATTTTAAAATTAAACTACAAGTTCAGACTTACGGCATATCAGCTGCGTACCTCTGGAATATGGAAACCTGGAGGCAGGCATTTTAAAATTGAACTGCAAGTTTAGACTAGGTGCTTATCAGCTACATATCTCTGGGATATAGAAACCTGGAGGCGGACATTTTAAAATTGAACCACAAGTTCAGACTTGGAGCATATTGGTTGTGTATTTCTGGGATATGGAAACCTGGAGGCAGGCATTTTAAAATTGAACTACAAGTTTAGACCAGGTGCTTATCAGCTACATATCTCTGGGATATAGAAACCTGGAGGCGGACATTTTAAAATTGAACCACAAGTTCAGACTTGGGTCATATCGACTGCGTATTTCTGGGATATGGAAACCTGGAGGCAGGTATTTTAAAATTTCTTAAATTAGATTAAATGTCTTTGTCAGATCTGATTTACTAAATCATTTATGAAAATAAAAACTTCGATAAATTTTGTTGGTAATTATTGGTGTTGAATGAAGATTTCTTTAAAATGTTACTCTAAAAAAAAAAAAACATGTAAGTAATGAAAAATATCAATTTTTTACCATAAAAATAAACAATATATATACAAACATCTTTATTCAGACAATATGATAACAAAAATTTACAAAATGTATAATAACAATATGTACAGGTGTGTTAGTAGTCTTTTATGGGCTATCGACTATAATTTTTCTGCCAAAGAAACAATAATAATCGACGTTTTTATCGACGTTATTTGTCTTAAAAACGAAAAATGTTATTTCTAATCAAACGTATGTCGATACTTAAAAGCACCCGTCTGTTAGTTTGGATCAATACATAATAATTATTCTTAAACACTATCAAATGCATTAATCATTTTTTTTTTACCAAGACAAGAACAGTTTTTTACAGTTATATGAATAACAGTCGTTGATAATAATTTTTGTCAGTTTTATATAATGAAGTGCTGTAAACATTTCCTATTATTTGTCGTTGCTCAATTAACAAACACTTATAAAAAATTCATTATAACTATTTAACCATAAACAAATTTTTTATTATAAAACAAATAAGCAAATAAGTATCCATTTTATTTACTGACAAGCCGTTAGTAATAGTGCAGGAGATAATAAAGAGCCCTTATCTTCTTCTAAACTATATATATATATATATATATATATATATTCAATGACCCTTTCTACCCATATGGGTGTAGGGTTATCCTCTAAAGTAACTTTTTTATAAATCAAAAAGATTGTAAGAGGGCAGAACTGTACACACTTTCAGTACAGACAGATATCCGTACAACAGGAGATGTATGTCTAACAAAAGTTTTTTTTTTATTATTACCCACAAGGTTTCTCAATAGAAGAAATCATAACAAAAGACTCTCATTAAAATTCTTAAAAAAAAAGTAAAGTAATAATCACACGAATTCTATAAATTTGATAATTATTCATGTTGATTTACGCCTCCATTGCCGAACGAAGATAATTATTACATTAATAATTAATCATGGCGATAACTCGCATTACCTTCATTCGAATGTAGAGCACTGGGTTAATAATTCATCGGCGTTACCTCCAAATGCGAAGAAGCAAAAAAAAGGCAGCAGCGACGATTAATTGATGGAAGAAAGTGAGATCATTTACACAGGACGTCATTTAGTGCGTACGCACGCAAAGTGGCACTCGCTTCCTTATTTAGGAACACCCGGAGTCGGGAAAAGTAAAGTTTAGTGGATAAGGATGGTAAACAGTTTGTTTTAGATTTTTTTTAAGTGATTGGTGACTAATCATCGAGTAAATTTAGATGGATTATCCTAATAATCCATGCAATTTTTAGAATTAGTTTGAAAATATATCTCGTTCTTCTTGATTAGTTTAAGAATGTAATACATTATTTTTTCTTTTCAATTTGAGTCTCATTAATCACTTGGTAAAACATTTTAGTAATATTAGGAATTGTTAAGTAAGTTTCACTTGGTTTTGTTTGCACATTCTTGATAATGGCAATGTGCCGAAACTAGTCGAAAATAAAAAAAAAATGCGTGTAAAACAAACCAAGTGAAACTTACTTAACAATTCCATTATTTTTTCGTTTGAAATAAATTGATTGCTGAGACGGTTTTAGAAAGTTCTTATATTGATAATTGTTAACACAGTGTGTAATTTCTTTTATTGATTATTATATAACTGCAAAAAAATGGAATTTCAGAATTATTGTGAAAATATAGATTGTTGAAATTTCCGTTTGAAATAAATTGATTGTTCAGACTGTTTTGGAAAGTTCACTTTTTTATTTCAATAGGTCCAATTATAGTGTTATTGTTATCCCAGCACAAAATATTATTTTTTAGGGTACTGTGTTCTGGCAGATAAGTTTATTCTTGGATTTTCTCGAGACCAAAATCTAGTATTTTTAATATTGGTTTCATTGTTCAGCATAAATGTTGATTCGTTCCTTCGTTCGAAAGTTAAGATCCTGTTTTTTGTTTTATTTTTCTTCGTCGAGTGGTAAAACTTCCTGGTGTCATTGTACTTTATACGGATAACTACCATCCGTATGTTTCTGTAGTATTTGTAGTACCGATGCATGATGACATTGCACTCGCGAGATATGTGTCTTGCACTCAAATTGGAGTTTACATTTATTAGTCGCAGAACTTTTTCTTCCAAATCTGAATTATTTCGACTAGAGCGTCGAATTAAATTAAAATTTAAGAGCTTACGTTATGTAAGTTGAAAGTTGCAGAAACAAAGGGGAAAATAATTAATTATTTAGTTTGTACTAATTGACAATACCATCTTTCATACAGTACTTACGTCAAACAACTGAACATTTGAAGCAGAAAAATTAATTAATATCTTGCTACTCGTGTTCACCCAAATTATTGAATGGACAGCGATTTTCATAACTTCTTTTGAAAAATTAAAAGAAAAAACATGTTTCCACGATTTCAGGCTTCAGAATAGAGAAAATGTTGCCAGAATTGGTTTAAACGTATGCAGAAATATTTCGACCTTAAAGATGAATATTTCGAAAGGCAATAAAGAATGCTTTGTTTCCAACTTGTTCGTTTCTGTCTCAATTTTTGTAAAAACTTAAAGGCTACCCTTGTATATCGAAATATGAATCAACATTTAATATACTACAAAATTTCATAATTTTGTTCGTTAGCATATAAAAGCTATAATTAATGGTTTGAAACTTTAAATAAAATAATATAATTTATTTAATTTAAATAACTGTAATAAAGTGAAGTATTTAACTCGTTTACTTCATGAAATTTTGTAATATATTAAATGTTGAAGTAACTTAAAGTATTTAAGTATCGTAAATCAAAACGTTGCAGTAGCTACAGAGTAAAATATTTAATTAATTATTGAATTTAGTAAATTAATTATTTTCAAATTAAATTATTATTTGATTTAGATAATTGTAATTTATTTTCTAATTAAAAATACCCGTTGAACAATACATTATTATTATTAAACAAATCAACAAGCAGATTTATCTTTCTTCACACACCAATTCGATCCAATTTCTTATCGAGCCCGAAGTTTTTCGTTTCGTTTCATTTCAATTAAAGAAGTCGATGATGACGCGTGCCATTCACGAGATGAACGAGTGCTTACGATATAATTGAACACACTCCTATTTTTTTTTTTTTCGGCGAGCACACGACGATAACCTATCAAAGATTTATTTGTTGCCAACACAGGAATTGAAAACACGAAACGATTATTGTTGTTGCATAATGAGTATTTATTTATAATAAGATACAATTATAATTGACATCGGGTATAACTCGTGCGGTTTCATCATGCATCAAAAAATAAATAAACATTTATGCGCGAAAAAAGGAAAGAAAAAATGCGCACACGTGGGTTTAACAATGATTGTTGTTTAATTGCGTTGGAATGTTATAAAATAAAAAGGACTTTCACGTTATAGAAAAATCATATTCAGGTTTGTGAAATAATCGAAAAACATTTTTTTGATATATAGAAATCCCTTAAACTGAATAAACATCTAAATTAATAACACCAATTACTTTTTTGTATTCACTTTTTTTACTAGTCACCGTAAAAAAGTGAAAAAGTTTCGACTCGTCGATAAATATCGTTTACAAACTTTTAAAATGGTGGTTCAAAGACGAAAGAAAAAATAACATTTTACTTGAATTTATTTGTATATATTCTTACAAGTCTGTTAGCTTAAAGGCAGAAATTACATTATTTCAATCCAGAAACATTATTATCATACTATACTCTAAATAAATTGCATAAATCACAGAAAGCTTTTCGATCTTTAAGCGAATGCATTCGTAGATTTTCTATTATTTCAAAATATGAACCTTCTATTCCATTGTGCGTAAACAAATATTTTTTATTCTCTCGATTTTACGAATATCCGTTTATGATTGAGGTATCCAAATTGGTGAAGCGTACTCAAGGTGGCATCGCACAAGAGAACAAAATAAAGTTTTTAAACAATCCAAGCCTCAAATTTTAAACACTCTCGTACACATTGAAGAAATATGATTTTTTAAATTCAATTTCGTACCAAAGAATATCCCAAAATCTTTTACTATATTTAATTACTAGTCACGCCATTCAGTGTATATGTATAATTCATGGATGTCTTACCTCTGTAGAAAGATATTGAGTTGCATTTGTTAACATTCAATAATAATAGATTACATTAAATAAAAATGATTTGAAAATAATTAATATTTAGCTATGTGACTTTTGACTTACGTTATGTAAGTACGTTAAACAAGTGCACATTAAAACAACTACTTCCCGGGCAAATACCCACGCCGGACATTGAATTACACACAAATAATTTATTAATTATTTTCAAATCATTTTTATTTAATATATTTAAATAACTGTGACCAACTGAGTGAATACTATTTTCTATTTATATAATAGATTATTATTACACCAATTATTAACACTGCACATATCCTCTTGTAAATTCATATATAATCATTTTGGGATTTAATTATTTTCAAAATGGTAAGGTCGTCGGCTCAAAGTGAATATTTATAATGTTTAATTTGATACTGAGTATCATTTATAAAGACCAAAAATTGTATAGGACCACAATGAAAGTCCTGGGGTATCCCTGATATGGAACCGAAATCCTCTGACACATAATTTTCAATTTTCATACATAAGCGACGATTCGTTATTAAAGACTTGATCCAAGAAATTATTACAGTATTAAAGCCAAAAACTTTAAGTTTATTCAAAAGAATCAAATGGTTAACTGTGTCAAATGCTTTGGAAAAATCTGTATATATAGTATTAACTTGGTAACCTCTCTTCAAATCCGACAGAAATTGTTGTTTATAAAAAGCAAATTTGTTACAGTAGAATGTCCCTTAACAAATCCGTGTTCGTGTGAAGTTATTATTTGAAATGATCTCTATAATTTTCAATGAGATTACGTTGACTTTATTTATAAATTGTTTTAATATAACTTCTTTGCCTGGCTGAAATAATCCAGTGGAAATCGATTTCAAAAATATATGATAAATCGGTAATCTAATAAATTATCATTAATTATTTGGAATATACAATTTAACGAGAGGGTTAATATTCACATATATATATATATATATAAATATATATATATATAACATCTTTATTGCTGCAGACAATTTTATATACAATAAATTAACAATATAATTCTTATAATATGTTATACGTTGTCCTTAGAAAACGGCTATCGACCATCGGTCTTTCTGCCTAATATTCACATATATTAAAGCGAAAAATTCAGAAAATGTCTTAACGATACTGGTGCCACTGTTAAACGTTTTATTAACATTAAACATAGTATTGGGGATGCCCGTCTCTATATTTAAATCACGGACAAAATTAAATAAAGGGCGAAAATTACATTTATGTAATTATTATAAAACTTAGCGGACATTGTTGAGTTAAATTTCTGATAAACCACATTTTTTGTATTTTTTATTAGCATTTTTTTCTGAATAATAATGTGACGTAATTCTTTGTTAACCCATCAGGGAAAATTATATGATGGTTTAATAAATTTACAGGGAATAAATAATTTGGTACGATCCTAGATTCTGTCCTACACATCTTATTTTGTTGGTTTCGAAAAAAAACAACTTATAAAACGGTATTTTTATGATGACTGATGATATCAGGAATTTTCGGGAGATTGCACCTATATTTTTTTTCACAATTTAGCTCGAAAGTCGGGAGGTTATGTCACTGATTTTCCGGAGTTCCATCACAATAAAAAAAAATATTATTTTGTTATTTTCCGTACTTATTTATACTAACGTTACACTTCAGCTTGCTTTTATTGTGTTAAAACGGCATTTAATAAGGAAAATCATTGAGCGAACATTAGTTTCCAACACAGACCATAGATGGCTAAATGCTCTGCATTTTCCCTTTTTTCTCTCATTTAATAAATTAATAAAATAAAAAGGACTTTCACTCTCAGTTATTAATAGGTTTATTAGAAGCTTAAATTAAATGATTTTCTTTCATTTCATTTATGCAATACCTGGACAATACATAATCTAATAACCGATCGCCTTTGTTTATGGAATAATCATTTTTAATGTACGCTTTCTATCTTGAAAACATTTTATTTACATAACCTAGAGCCTTAAAATCTCGTGGTTGTAATTCGTATTATACTTGCTGTACGTTCTTCATTTGAAACGTCTCGTTTGAGCGCTGTAGTGTAGGACAGAATCTCAGATTGAGCCATTTTTTTTTTCTTCATCAATAATATCATAAAATTGTTCAACAATTTTATCAATATCATAAATCTGAAATAAATTATCTCAATTAATCGAGGCAAAAAAATATTCAGGGAAATATACTCATCTTGGTTATATAAAAATACGTTTTCATAAGTTGGGAGAAATTGTATCGGCTTTTCAATACTCCTTTGGATTTTCGTATTAGATTAATTTGATTAAGATTAAACATAAAATAAGAGTTTATAATTGATCGAAAGGTATCTCAAAACTCAATCCGCCAGAAGACCATTTTAACCGTAGTAAATTATAATTTCCACATATTATAAATTTGATATTTGTTTTTTTCTGGAATAAGGACTCGAGAATAGAACAGTGCATTTAGTATAGAGTTAGTTAGATATGAATTAGGAAGAAAATATAATCCGCCTATTATACAGGGTTATTTAAAATGATTGACTTATCTTTAAAAATTCGTATTTATTAAAGTACCAATACAAAATTAACAATCTTTGTAGCCATGAAAAGAAGAATGTTTAAAACTTTTTTAAGTGTCAGTTGTGAATGAGATGGCTACTGTGGAGTATAACGTTTAACGTTATAATTGTAGTAAAGCGGGCATTTTGTTTTAAATTCGGTATTGAACCACCAACTCCACTAGCCGTTAGTTTAAATAAAATCAACATGCCGGATTTATACAGGCTCTCAATTCTAACGATAAAGAGAAGCATCTCGAATATTTTGTGCTTATGTGCTAAAAACGATGAAGGATGACGCGTTTATACAGCGTATAATTTTTAGCAACGAAGCAACTTTCCTCCTTAGTGGAAAAATCATCAGAAACAATGTTCGCAAAATTGCAAATTCCACATTCAACATTGCAACATGGAGACTCACCGAAGATAAACAAGTTTTGTGCCTTATCCCGTTCAGAAGTTTACCCTTTTTCTTTGCGGAAACAGCTGTAACCTTAATGGCGTACCTGGAATGTTGGCTTTGCTGAAGTTATGGAAGATTCACAGGACTTCATTTACCAACAAGGTAGAGCGCCATCCTATTGGCACCTCGCTGTACGAGGCTTTTTGATTGAATTCCATCCTCAGCGCTAAATAGGTCGCAGAAGAAATGAAGACCTGGCACTACAATTCTGGTCACCAAAATTTCCTTATCTCATCCCATGTGAATATATCTGTCTGTCGTTCATCAAACGGTGGACAGTTTAAATATTTAAAATGTTAAAAAAACTTATAACTTTGTTCATTTTATGGCTACAAAGATTGTTAAGTTTTGATTTATACAAATACTATATATATAACAATCTTTATTAACAATTAAGTTTACAATAACATAACAAACATTGATTATGTATATCACACACAAATTAATTAATTGTTAAATGGCTATCGACCAAAGGTCTTTCTGCCTACAAATACTAATTTTTAAAAATGGGTCTTTCATTTATAATAACAAAAAATACATAACAAAAATTATTTGATGAAAACGATACAAAAATATGTTCAATCGAATTGTCCGCAGTAATAAGAATTCCCTTAAAACATTTTGTATTGCAATAAAGATCCCACCCCCTCAAGACTCTCCATGTATAGAATGGTTGGTGCGAAAAATTGAATATTTGACAGGTTTAATTAACTGTTTTTAATCACTTCGTAAAACTAGGTATCAGCGATGATTACAATGTCGTAGTTGTTGCTGGAATTCCAATTGATAAATTTTTATGCTTTGATCGAGCACCACCAATGTCATGATAATATAAATTTTGTTTTTTATATCCTTGGACTTAGAAGTATTAGAATTAGTTGTAATATAGGGAGTGTTTATATTTAATAATTAAGTTAATATTAAGTAGACACAATAACATGAGTGTCTTTGTCCTGTGCTATCGACGGGAGTACAGTTTTTCTGCCCAAGAAAACCAATAAATTGAATAATGATGTAATTGCAGTTTTAATTAAAACTAAAATGAAGAATTGAGAAAATATATATTCACACATATTTATTCAGACCACACAGATAATATAAAATATAATACATAAATAATTACAATACATATAAGTGTTAGTCTATCTATGCTATCAAATTCGTTGTTTCTTTCATTTATCAAAGGAAAGTTTTGTGGAAAAAGAAAAAACACAAAGTAAGATGTAATGAAATAATGAGCATTTTTTTGGAAATTAGGATTTTAATTCAGCTCATTCAGTTTTAATTAAAACTGAAAGGAAGAAATGAGAAAATATATATACACACATATTTATTGAGACCACTCAGATAATACAAAATATATAACATAAATAATTACAATACATATAGGTGTTTGTCTATCTATGCTATCTAGCTGAACTCTCTTGGTGATTCACACAAATCAATTGATAAATGGTAACGGGATAGGGAAAATCTTTAATGATTTAATTATTTTCTTTCAGTTGCTCTTATACACTACGAATGGAAACAAAAATTTATTGCTATACTGATTATAGATAAATTCCAAAATACTTGTTTGCAGATGACTTTATGATACTTTATATTTTTGCATTAAACATTGTTTGATTCATTTCTCAGATTAATGTCGCCGTTTAAAACTCTTCTTTGGATTTTTTAAATAACTACTCTAAAAGAATTGTGTTATTTTGATTGTAATGTATAGTTATTCTTTATTTAAATTATTTCTTTTTTTATTTGAGAATATATACTAGAGATGGGCAAAGTCGATCTTTTCGATCTCTTTTGTTGCTATAAAATATATTATAGACAATTTTCGTAATGCTATTTATAATATTAATATTGGGAAGTATCACCTATTTATTAATAAACTCTAATTTATTATTAATTATTAACTTTAACTACTTAAAATTGGTTATTCAGAAATACTCGGTTACTAAATTAACTCGATTTTGCCCTACACTAATATATACACTATCGTGAAATATAAAAAAACAAAACGCAGAAATAAAGAACATACAAGTATTGTGAAAGAAAAACATTAATAACAAACAATTGGTAACTTCAATAATTCAATAATAGTAATAAATAAACCTAAACTGTACATAATGTTGACTTCTTATTATTAATATGGTTATTATTTTTCGTATATTTTATCTTACAGTGCTCGTACATATACTCAATATGAACATACTTGTGATAAAACTTTGATCATATATTTAATTTCTCTTATTATTTTATTTTATTATTTACTTTATATTTCTATTTGTTTAAATTTTATTTTTACATTTTCTTAGGTAAATTATTGTTTCCATTATGTAATTATATACCCGTCGATGTTAGTTTGTGAAGTCATAAGCAACACTGAATCAATTTTTTGAACCGTTTGGGAATGCACTTATCTTACTTATTAATTATTAATAGTTTAGGAATACTTACCTGATAATATACAAATATGTAAAATATTGTATAATGTAATCAATTATAATGGAGAATTCCGTAAATAAAGTTAAAGTTAAAGTATAATCTTACGAACTACTAATTCTCTATCTCCTCTCGCTCGGATTTTCGCAGAACGATAAATTTTACAATAAATGACCGAGCACTTGAATTTTATGGCTTATAAGAATATAAACACGCGATGAATATTTACTAAGAGAATTCGAGTTAGAAAAGAGATACAGTATTAGTAGCTCGTTGAGTTCATAAAATTATAAATGTTCTCAGCTGAAAATGTTTTATCCATTAATATTTTTACATTATTTTTTAGGATACTTTGATTTGCATCTCTAAACATTCAGTTTAATCAAATTAAATAAAAATAAATTAAAATAAGGCTCCATTGACGCGTCTACTTTCCGGGAAAATACTTTTAAGGCAATTTAACTCTGGAGTGTTTAAAGTCGAGAAAAATAACAATAATACAACTGAAAAATGGTCGATAACCATCTTGTAAATAAAAAAATGAAATTTTTGTAAACTTGATGTAACTGTAAATGTCATAATAAAGATGATTATGTATGTAACAATAATCTTCAAGTTTATACATAGCGGAAGAAGATTTTGTGTTAATCATATGCAGGCCAGTTTAAATTCATATTAATGTTATTTATACAACTTTCTATTTCATATTATTTTTGAGGAAACTTTGATTTGTATTTCTAAACATTCAGTTTAATCAAATGAAATAAAAATAATTTTAAAATGATTAATAAAGTATTTCCTACTATTTGTGACATTTTGACTTACGTTACGTAAGTACTTCAAAACAAATATCCATTAAACATAATCTGTTTCTCGGGTAAGTACTGCTCCAGAAATTGAATTACATAATGGACTATTACATAATGCAACAATGTCCGGCGGGGTATTTGCCCGGGAAGTAGTTGTTTTATTGTGCATTTGTTTAAAGTACTTACGTAATGTAAGCCAAAATGTCACAGAGTTAAATGCGGAAATAATTTATTAAATATTTTCAAATCATTTTTATTTATTTTTTTTCAAATTCTTTTTATTTCATTTATTCGATTTATTTAAACAACTGTGACAAAGTGAATGAATACTTTTTTTCTATTGATTCAGTTTAATGTTCCGTTCATCTTTATGCAGTCCTCCATTTATTAGAATTCGTATTTGATGATCACGCATGAATGGGCGAATTAAAATCGTAATTTCCAAAAAATTGCTCACAATTTCATTACATCTTACTTTGTGTTTTTTTTTTCTTCCACAAAACTTTCGTTTGCTAAACGAAAGAAACAACGAATTTACGTCAGTGTTTTCCAATTCGTCTTTATGTAGGTCCTCTCCTCTTGATCCGTTCCAGATTTGAAAAGTGGGACCGGAACCGGCGCGCCGCGTCCTCAATCTTCCGGAATAAAGGAATCGCATTCTTCCAAGCGGTGACGCAAATGGTTAGGCCCGATAATAACGGCAGAAAATACCGTTTTGGCATTTTCGGATTTGGGATAATCGCGTGAATGTGGCGCGCCTACGTGACGAGCGGAAAGTAGAAGAAATTATTCTGCTTATATGGAATAATTGTGAATTGGGTTAATTGGATGGAGGAAATTATATATAAATAAGACAAAAAAACAATGAACATTTTAATTTTGTAGAAATTCCTTGTTATTTGTATTTTTAATAGGAATGGCACGAATGTAATAACATTTTTACCACCTGTCCTTTTTCAAACGCGACTCAGGAGGAAAGATTAATTTTTCAGCTGAAAAATTATTAAAAATAAAAATACGTTTTTATTTTTTACAATGAAATTAAACAAGGAAAATTTATGGCAATGATCAATAAAATTCGGTCAATCTCTTTTACCAACTGCAAAAATTACTTACACAGTAAGTTTTTGGCAAATATCTATTGAAACAACTACTTCCCAAGCATATACCCCGCTGGACATTGGATTACACAATAGATATTTGATTGTTGCATACTACTGTGCATTGCAACGGTTTGAGTCAAAAATATTTAATGAAAGGAAACACGATAAATAATAATTACAAGGCTATCGTGTATTTCATGATTCAACCCTCAGTACAGCTCTGTAAGCGCTGTTAAACAATTTTTACGTACCGAGATATCAGATGGAAGTGATCGTGCTCAAAAACTTACAGTGTAAGTAATTTTTGCAGTTGGAAAAGGGGATTGATCGAATTTTATTGATCGTTGCTAGAAATAATCCTCGTTTTATTTCATTGTAATGTAAATAACTGCAAATGTGAATCATCTTTGTTTTATTTTATTTAATTGAATTATTTTTTTTGTCAAAACCCCTTCCTCTCAAAATTACAGTTCTCTGAAATTAAAGAAAGTTTTTATTCCAGATATCCACTATAGAAGAATTTAGACGAAAAAAATGTCTTAATTATTGCTAATTGATTATTTATTATTATAAAAATATTTACTATAAAAAGTGCTACTTTTCAACGATTCGCTAGCTATGGGTCATTTTATCAATCTAGTCGGTCAAAAATATTTTTTTACTTTAATTTAAAGGATATTTAAACAAATAAATAACTTTGTTTGTACAACACACTGTATACTTATAAATACAACTGCAGTTTCGGCAAATCAGCTTGCCATTGATAATGGCAAGAAACAACATATTTATAAATTTTAAATAAATATCCTTTAAATTAAATTAACATGTATAACGAAGTAGAAGCCTCAACTATCAAGCATTTTTTCTTGTTATACTATTTAAAATTTGTAAATATGCTGTTTCTTGAGCGCCTTATTATAATTCTGAAGTAATATTGTTAAAATGTGACATGGTAATGTATGTTTTTTTTTTGTAAAATAATTTATACAGGGTGAGTTTTTTTTCGATGTTCTCTATGGGGATCTCGGAAACTATAAGAGATAGAAAAACGGTTAAATGGGGAAAGAAGTGTAGTTTTATAAGACGAATAAAATGACACTTTCAAATTATTTGAAAAAGTCAAGGGTAACTAGATATTTTGAAAAAAGTAAAATGTGTCAATTTTTTGAAATCAATATATCTCTATTATTATCATAGATTGAAAAAAACTGTAAAGGACAAAGTTGTAGAAAATTTTACACAGATCAAAAAAAATTTTTCGCCCATATTTTGGGAGATATGACACAAACTTACCTTTTTTAAATGGAAACAATAGTTGGCTATGACTTTATTAAAAGGGCTATTTGTTTCCCTTTAATCCGATATAACATATGCCATAGTTATTTTTAAAATAAAATAAGTTACAATCGTTTTTAATGTTACCATCCACCAAAAAATAGTTAGCCATGAAAAAGACAAAAGTAAAACAATTGCAGTTGTTTATTCTAAACACACATTAATTCACTTCCATATTTGGTTTGTTTCGATAAGTTTGTTTTGTATTTTTTTGGTGTTGTAAGTTTTTTTAAAGTGATAATGAATTTTTCCAACGAAGAAAAGCGTGATATGCTTGTTTGTTACATTCAGTGTAATAAAAACGCTGCGGATGCTGCAGAACAAAATTATAATCAATATATCGATCGTCAGCAGCCATCTTTACCAACATTCAGAAGAATTTACCACAATTTGGGTTAGTACGGATCCTTTACAAAGCCGAAACTTGAAAAAAAAAAAACGAAATTAATGATGTTTCGGAAATAAACGTATTAGCGATTAGCATTGGTGATGATAGATCCATCCACATCGAACAGACAAATTACAACAGAAGCAAGCATATCTCAACGGACTGTAGTACGAGTTTTGAAAAAACATAAATATCACCCATATAAGGTATCAATTTCACAAAATTTACATAACGGTGATACCAATAAGAGAATGGTCTTCTGTATGTGGTACAAAAACATGTGCCAAGAGATAATACGTTCCCTACAAAAATAATTTGGACAGATGAAACGCGATTTACTAATTGTGGGATTTTTAACCGGCACAATGAACATGTTTGGAAAAATGTTGCTTTTCCTAATTCATGGGTGGGAAGAAATGGACCAATCCTATGGCCACCTAGATCACCCGACCTATCCGTTTTAGACTTTTTTCTGTGGGGTTATGTGAAGAACAAAGTGTATCAACAATCATATCAATCCGTGGAGGATCTTAGACTAGCTGTACTTGAAACATTTTATTCTATTGACAGAAGAAAAGTCAAAAAAGCCACAAATTCGATTTTAAAAAGATGTACTTTATGCCATAATAATAATGGTGGACTTTTTGAGCATCTTATGTAATATTTAAAATTTTCTTCTATTATTATTTTGATAATTTCGGAATTATTTTACTTTGCTCTTGACAAATGTAAAGAAAGATAATAAATTAAATATTGATTTCGTTGCTATAAACAACCGCAATTGTTTTACTTTTGTCTTTTTCATGGCCAACTATTTTTTGGTGTATGGTAAAATTAAAAACAACTGTAACTTATTTTATGTTAAAAATAACTATGGCATATGTTATGTCGGATTAAAGGGAAAAAAATAGCCCTTTTAATAAAGTCATAGCCAACTATTGTTTCCATTTAAAAAAAGGTAAGTTTGTGTCATATCTCCCAAAATATGGGCGAAATTTTTTTTTTTTTGATTTTTTGCTATTAATCTGTGTAAAATTTTCTACAACTTTGTCCTTTACAGTTTTTTTCTATCTATGATAATAATAGAGATATATTGATTTCAAAAAATTGACACATTTTACTTTTTTTCAAAATATCTAGTTACCCTTGACTTTTTCAAATAATTTGAAAGTGTCATTTTATTCGTCTTATAAAACTACACTTCTTTCCCCATTTAACCGTTTTTCTATCTCTTATAGTTTCCGAGATCCCCATAGAGAACATCGAAAAAAACTCACCCTGTATAATATACATGATTAAGAAAAAAATCATTTATTCTTTCCACTACGACAAAGAATTACTCAGACGATAAATTAAAACAAGGCTCCATTGACGCGTCTACTTTCCGGGCAAATACTGTTAGGAAAATGTAACTCGGGAGTGTTTATAGTCGAGAAAAATAACAATAATACGACTGAAATATGGTCGATAACCATCTTGTAAATAAAAAATTAAATGTTTTATAAACTTGATGTAACTGTAAATATCATAATAAAGATGATTATGTATGTAACAATAATCTTCAAGTTTATACAAAGCGGATGAAGATTTTCTATTAATCATATGCAGGTCAGTTTAATAAATTCACATTACTGTTATTTATACAACTTTCTATTTGATTATTTATTACAAATACTATAAATAATATATTACTATGTCAATGCACAGAATTATAAATATTTAAATCAAAATTAATTTTAAAAACTATTAAGTATAATCAAGAACTCCAGGCAAAAATCAAAAAGGTAGACCAAGAAAGAAATGGAATGACGAAATAAGAGAAGAGTTAGAGAAAAAGGAATAAAATGGGAAGAAGCCAGAAAACTCACACAAAACAGAAAAATATGGAGAAAAACATACACAGGACAAACAATCACCTCACACTGAGAAGTAGAGATATATGTTCATCATACAACGATGTTGTATAAGACTAAATAAAGTATAATTTTATTTTTGTTTCCATTTAATTAAAATTTTGAGAACGAACATTTTCAAAAAAATATATATTTTTTTAATAAGGGTTACAATTTGCACTTCCATTATTATTAAATAATTTTCTTCTTACCCTCACACTTCTACAATGCTTAAAATCTATAATTAATGAATGAATCCCATAAATAAAATTCGTCCTTTAACTATGAATCCGATTTGCCCTAGATTATACGGTCTCCTTATATTACATAAAGAAAACTGCCCTAATCGCCCTCTCGTTTCTTTCATAAATATTCTTGTCTACAATATTGTATGCCACCTTAACAAACGTTTTAAAAAATAACAGATTTCACTGACAAAAGAGCAATAAAAATTCTAGAGAACTAGTAAGTTAACTAACCAGCATTTTCCAACTAACTCTAAATTGTATGAAATAAATAATAATAATAATAATAATATATATTTATTTATTTACGGTATCTACTTTTTACAAAACATATGCAACAAAAATCAATATTACAACTAAATATATAAATGTATGTAAATGAAATTCAAACCGAAATATAATTATAAACTGACAGTGAATAGTACTAATATTTAAATTGGTCATAACAAAAGTATTAATTCCGTTGATACCTACTTACATAAACGCATCATTTATGACAACTGATAGTTGATTATTTTTTACAATAAAATTCCTATTTATTTATTTATCAACGGATCAATAATTTTAGAACAGAAACAAAAACTAGAAGTAAGATTACATCTATAAATATGAATAAATTATTAAAAATCAACCAATAAAACACAAATTTGATTGAATAACTTTAAATTCTCGACTAGTTTCGGATTATTAGCCTATTTTCAAGAGAATTATTTTTTTTAATTAATATCATTCGGCGTATTTTTTAGTTTGCCAAAATAAACCTTTCAAACGGATTTACTTGTTATATAATAGCATTTTCACTCTACTACTAATTAATCTGTTTATTAAAAAGAAAACCGCAAATGACGCTAGAGCGATTCTCGGATTAACATTAAATACGTTTTCATATTCTGTTGTTCCTTTTATGTTGACACGCCGGAAACGTGCGTCTGAATCAAATGGGAAACCGGATTCAAAATAGCGGCTACTAAACTGTACGGCTTCTGCAAACACCGCCGTGATTCATGTCTAAACAAGCGCGTTATGTAAATAAACAGATTTTACTACGACGGTAAAGTGTGCGCATATTGTTTGGGTACTATTTTTTTTTTAGAAAATGTTTACCGCCGCGGTGGCAAAACATTGCGCAGATGCGCCTCCGAGAAAGTAAAACCGGCCCGATGCGAAGAAGTTTTGGGAAAAGGGAAAAAACATTATCCCGAAATCATACGGGATTGTTTGATTTGATCACGATGCACGTATTTGGGTAAATAAAATCCAGAAGACGTGGATTTCCGAAGTTAAAAAAATCATGGGATAAACCAACCCACTGTGCAAAATATTGAGAGGATTATTGATACGAGTTCACATTATTTAAAAATAAATCAACGGCTTTTTTAAGTTTCATAAAAAATATTGTAGAGACACTGCTACAATTCGGGGCTATTCCGTAGGGGAAATGTTAAGTTTAGCGTGTACGTTATTATTATTATTATTAAATTCACATTCTACATATATGTATATTTTAATAGATTCTGATGATAAAAAATAACGTACACATTAAAATTAAAATTTTCCTCACAGAATAGCCTCGAATATTTTTGCATATATATATTTTTCCTCAATTATAATATAATGTTTAATTTGTAACAGTTTCTTTAATTAATAAAATATTTATGATTTTCAACACTATTTTATTTAATTTCACTACAATTGTTTCGCTACGCTGTAGCTTCTTCACCTGAAATTAAATAAAATAGTGTTGAAAATCATAAATATTTTATTAATTAAAGTAACCATGGATTTTCAAAAATTAAGTGCCTCATTAATCAACGATATTGTAACAGTTTCTTTAATTTGTTTTTGACATTTTACATAAGATCCATTTTTTTATTATCTGTGATATCATACTTTTTTTAAGAATTTATTCACTTATATATGCGAAACTGTTGCTCATTTATCTGCGGATTTTTGGTAGCGTAAGACTGACCTTCATTAATCTTAGCAAGGCGCACTATTATCATATAACGGCGCCAATTTGTTGTTGTTATTATTACTTCATTTTTGTTCTACAATCCACTACACATAAATATTATTAATTATATTGTAGATTTGTAAAAAGGAAAATCCGTTAAATAAATGAATAAGAAAATAAAGATGCCACTGTATTGGCGAAAGAATTGTAGCAGTGTCTCTACAATAAAAAAAAAATGTGAAAATTAAAATTTTGGAAATAATTCACTTGGTATTGTTTTACTCCTTAATTTATTAATATTACTCGACTAGTTTCCATATACATGCCATTATCAAGAGTGTTTACAAAATAATGATAACAAAGAACTGTTGAATTTACAGGCGTGAAGTTAGCAATAGATCCAGCAATAGATTTCAAAAATTAATATCTCGGAGAAAAGAAAAGCAAATCGAAAAATGTTTTAAACATACAATTAAGAAAGGTCTAAATTAACACCACAGAAAATATCAACCCCTAATTTTCACCCCTTATATTTTTCATCCCCATCAAAAAAAGATTATGTTTTTTCTCCAAGTTCGCAATTTTCCATAAAGCTATTTTTATCTCAAAATTTTCTTCATCCCACGCTCTTTCAATATCAGAAATAAAAAAAAAACGTTTCGCCAACTCGTTCACCCCTAAAACATTTTTTTTTACCCCGAGGCCTCAGTTATCAGCATATTGTTAAAAACTGTTTGTTAACATCATTATTTAGTCGCACTAGCTTTAAATATGTAATAAAATGAGTATCTGGTTAAAACCAACCCCAAAACTAGTAACTACCCCTATAACTCATAAATTATCGAATTAAATGCAGCCGTATTTATTAAAGTTTCTGCAATTTACCATAACTGCATAAAAATTCCCATTCTCATCATTAATAAGCATACTTTCATAATCGAAAATAAAAAAAAAAAACGTTTTGAACCCCACTTCATCCCTTAAAAAAATAATTTCTCTCGCGCCTCGCAGACACCATACATATCGATATAAATGTCGATTTTTCACAATTTCCGCAGAGAGCCATAACTAAATAAAAATGCTTATTCTTATCATTGATAAGTGTACTTTCATAATCAAAAGTCAAAAAACGTTTCGAACCTCATTTCATCCCCAAAAAAATAATTTCCCCCACGCCTCGCTGAAACCGTTTACATCGATATAAATATCGAGTTTTCACAATTTCGGCAGAGAGCCATAACTAAATAAAAATGCTTATTCTTATCATTGATAAGTGTACTTTCATAATCAAAAGTCAAAAAAACGTTTCGAACCCCACTTCATCACCCCCCCCCCCAAAAAAAAAAATTCCCCCACGCCTCGCGGAAACCTTTTACATCGATATAAATGTCGATTTTTCACAATTTCCAGAGAGAGCCATAACTAAATAAAAATGCTTATTCTTACCATTGATAAGTGTACTTTCATAATCAAAAGTCAAAAAAACGTTTCGAGTCCCACTTCATCCCCAAAAAAAATAATTCCCCCACGCCTTGCGGAAACCGTTTACATCGATATAAATGTCGAGTTTTCACAATTTCCGCAGAGAGCCATAACTAAATAAAAATGCTTATTCTTGTTATTGATAAGTATACTTTCATAATCAAAAGTCAAAAAAACGTTTCGAACCCCACTTCATCCCCCCCCCCCAAAAAAAAGAAAAATTTCCCCCACGCCTCGCGGAAACCGTTTACATCGATATAAATGTCGAGTTTTCACAGTTTCCGCAGAGAGCCATAACTAAATAAAACTGCTTATTCTTATCATTGATAAGTGTACTTTCATAATCAAAAGTCAAAAAAACGTTTCGAACCCCACTTCATCCCCAAAAAAAATAATTTCCCTCACGCCTCGCGGAAACCGTTTACATCGATGTAAATGTCGATTTTTCACAATTTCTGCAGAGAGCAATAACTAAATAAAAATGCTTATTCTTATCACTGATAAGTGTACTTTCATAATCAAAAGTAAAAAAAAAACGTTTCGAACCCCACTTCATCCCCAAAAAAATAATTTCCCCCACGCCTCGCGGAAACCGTTTACATCGATATAAATGTCGAGTTTTCACAATTTCCGCAGAGAGCCATAACTAAATGAAAATGCTTATTATTATCATTGATAAGAGTACTTTCATAATCAAAAGTCAAAAAAACCTTTCGAACCCCACTTTATTCCCAAAAAAATAATTTCCCTCACGCCTCGCGGAAACCGTTTACATCGATATAAATGTCGAGTTTTCACAATTTCCGCAGAGAGCCATAACTAAATAAAAATGCTTATTCTTATCATTAATAAGTGTACCTTCAAAATCAAAAGTCAAAAAAACGTTTCGAACCCCACTTCATCCCCAAAAAAACTAATTTCCCCCACGCCTCGCGGTTTTTGTGTAAAACCACAAAAAGGTTTCACGTACTGCTACTAACTGTACTGAACACGATGGCGCTTTTCGTTTTCCCCTACAAACTATAGTTTTCGAGAAAAACGGAAATACTATTACATTATAAGTCCCATATAAAGCGGTGCCATCTACTGAGCCAGAAACACACTAAAGAGCTCTACCGTTTCCCCTTAACATTTTTACAAAACTACGTGGCATGCAAAGTTCTCGTGAAGAATTGTATAAACTAGGTATTCGTTTGTAAGATAATTTGTTTGAATACATACTTCAATTAAGTTCATAAACCCATTGTACTCTACTAAGACAAAATAGGTCAAATTGATTTTGATGCCCTTACAGTCGCTGTAGCCCTTCATAAAAACGATAAAGTGTCGCGCTTTATTAAATCAAATTGCTTATACTGACTTTAAGGAATACTTTAGCGCTTTATGAAATGAATCAACAATCGTTTTTTTTTAATACGCTGCAGCGATTCATGAAACCGGAATTGACCAACAAGCGATACAATATCTTCAGGATTAGGATTTATTAAACTTAACAAACAACTTAAATAAAAAATGATTTGAAAATAATTAATAAATTATTTCCACATTTAGCTCTGTGACTTTTGACTTACGTTACGTAAGTACGTTAAACAGATCCACATTAAAACAATTACTTCCCGGGCAAATACCCGCGCCGGACATTGAATTACATAATGTACACCTGCTGTTGCACATCAATAAAATATTGCATAATGCAACAAATTTTGATCCGAGAAAAATTTAATGTAAAAACAACAAAAGGAACGTTACTTAATATAAGGCCATCTGCAGACACGTGTTTCGAGATCTATCCCTCGTCAATACAGCTATGCCTTACATAGATATATTTATACTTACTTTTCTGTATTTTCGTTTTCGTTTTATAATTTTATAAGTGTTTTATAGTTATAGATTTATGTTGCCACATATAGCATTAATTTAATATAAATATAAGACAGAAAGACCCCGGGTCGATAGCCATTTGACAATGACAGTTACATAACAAATTGAAATAATTCTGTAAATATTGTAAACACACATACTACACATTGTAAAATGCAACGTTATTTGTCAATAAAGATGTTAAAATAATAATATAAATATATAAATTTAATTTAATTTAATACAAATATTTCTCACAAATAACATTTTTTTTTTCATTATTCTGTATTTTCGAAATGTATTATAGTTTTCCTTGCGTATTGTAGTTAAATATTTAGTTTTCCACATATAGCAATTGTTTTGATTTGTATATTTCACACTGATTTATGTTAAACTATGATATTATTATTATCTAATGTTACTTTACTTTAATTTTACAAAGTAATATTTAAATAATCCTGCAATTGGCCTTTTGGCTGTTGGGTTAAATAAATAAATAATTTAAAGATGTTAAAATAAATCAATTAAATAAATTCAATTATACTCAGTGAAATTAAATCAATTATATTAAATCGATTTAAATTAACTTAAAACAAATTAATTCAATCTAAATCAAATGAATACGCTTTTCTATTTATATTATTTAACAAGTAACATTCCTTAAAGTAGCACTTCATGACAGAATTGTTTACAGCGCTGAAGCGCTTTACTAAACCAATCAAAAGCCTTCCTTTAATTTCACTTCAGCGCTTCATTAAAGCGAAGTTGACCAACAATTTAAAATGTTCGCTGTATCCCTCTATCATCCATTAAAGCGATACAATGTCCTCAGAATCAAGCTTTACTAAACCAAACAAATAACGTTCCTTATAGTAGTATTTCATGACTTCATTGCTTATAATGACTTTAAGGGATGCTGTAGCGCTTTATGAAACCAATTAAAAGCCGGCCTTTAAATACACTGCAGCATTTCATGAAATCAAAGTTGACCAACAATTTAAAATGCCTAGTGTATCCCTCTATCACCCATTATATAGAAATACCAAGGCCGTTGCCGCGTTCCGTCGTCAATTCGGCAATCCGTTCTCATTCACACACACGCAAATCTTATTAATTAGTTAAGTCATGTCCCGAGTGTTTACCGAGCGCAAGGCGCGCAGAAGAAAAAGGCAGAAAACGGAATGCCACAATTGACGTCACGCCGGTATCGCCGTCTCGTTCTGTCTGACCCCAACCTTGTGTGGGCATCACCTGGATCCAGTCCTGCTCCATTATATTTCCTTTCTCTCTCTCCATCGAGGTATTGCGGTTCACCATCCGATAGAAATGTGATTGTGTTTTTATATCGATGTTACATAATATCATTATAATTAGAATATATTGAAATGTTATTTGATGATAACAAAACAAACTCTTTCAGAAGTTATTTTAATAATCCCACAAATAACAATCACAAATAATTTTTCATGTGCATTTTGTTTTGTGGGATATATGAGATTTATACTATGAAAAAAAAAAAAGAATTTGTTCACTTGATTATAACTACAATCATTAAGTAAAACAAATAGAAAATAATTTAAGACTAATTTTGTGTTGAAATTCTAATCTCAGGATTAGAATGTTTCGCTCTATCTTCATTCTAACTAGAATTTTCAGTAATAATCTCAAGATTAGAATGTTTCGCCCTATCTTCATTCTAACTAGAATTTTCAGTAATAATTTCTAGTCTTGTACTAACAATCTCAAGACTAGAATGTTTCTCCATTTCATCATTGGGTATTCAGATTAGAATTTCCGGCAATAAGTTCTAGTCCGGATAATGACCTCAGTAGTCGAAGCCGGTGAATTGGGAGGGGTTTTATTGGTTGGCTTCCTGTCAACACTAGACTAGACGGAATCCCACACTTCGTCCGTAACTGGATTTCCCTTTACACAGCCCCAAAAAAATAAATAAATTCTAGTCTTAAACTAACAATTTCAAGACTGGACTGATTCTCTCTTTTTTCATAGGTTAGAATTTTCGGCAATAAGTTCTAGTTATTGTTGCTGAGTTATTAAAGGAACTACTACCTCAAATTGTTAGTACAGTTACGGAGGTAGTGAAATCGCAAATCCGTGATATGTATGTGCTTTCCAAAAAAAAAAAACAAATCCCAGACTAAACGACTGCGAGATGATACGTCCTGCGCTGCCAGTTATGTAGGTACTGCAGTAGCACCCACAAAAAATATACAGCAGAAGACAATAGTTATGCTAGTAGGAGAACTACTATCGGCGGCGCCCAAAGCCAATGCCAATAGAATAGATAACCCACATCAAAAGACTGTGGCAAATACTCTGGTGGCTGCTGCAGCAGTCTCCTCAAATAAGACAAATGTGGCTCTACAAGACACAAATGCAGTTCCACCTGTGGTCGGTAGAGTCCTGGCTACTGCAGCATTAATGGTTACAAAACCAACACCTTGCGCTGGACCGGCTCGCCCTGGAGTTAGAATCACAGTAGATGTAGGACCTACTCCACAAGTCGGCTCAGCAAAGGGGCACCCCCCGAAGAGTCGGTATGAAATGGAACACTAATTTTTGTATTGTTGATTTGAATTCTACATATAATTTTATAATAAAAACTATTAGCTCTTACTATAACTATTTTTGAGATATCTGGATATTTATAAAAAATGTGACCAAATATCATCCTATTGTTTTGTTTTTTTCTACATTTATTGTACAATCCATGGCCTAAATATATCTACGAAAAATAATGAAAAATATTACACAGTGTTTTTTAAACTAATTGTTAATTTCAAATGGCTATATCTTGATTATTTTTTCAAGTGGAATACCTATCCAGGGATAGTACTACAAATATTCGAATTTTCATTGTCATAGAAATGAAAATAAATAGAATAATTCATTCTACATTGTGATATATTTTAAAATGATGTCTAAAAAATTAGTAAATTATACAAATATTGAAAGATCTCATAAACAATTAGGTTTAGAATTTTGTAATAAAAACATACGTATAATCCAAATTTGAAGTAAAAAGTATAGGGTTTCATTTAAAATAGCAAAGTTTAGAATCCGGTATGACCGGAAGTGGCAGAATTTTGAAAATATTTTGATTAAAAAGAACATACTTTTTTACATCAAGTGTAAAAAATTTATTACAATCCAACAATAGGAAACCTATATACTCGTAATATGATTTCTCGATGAGAGACCAACCATAGATATTTAAATATATCCAATTTTTAATTCTCTTGCAAATGAGCCGATGACCTCAAACTCTTATCCCTGTTCAAGCCGGTGATGCATCCCATATATGGAAAGGGCACCTGAAGCTCGTCAGAAAAAGAAAGCCGGGTTGGCAAAAGGCTATACCAAGGAATAAAAACTGCTAGGTACTCTTCTAGGCAAGTTTTTTTTAGCTTTTTTTAAATGAATTTATATAGTATTTTGCGTTTATTTATTATTTATTTTTAATTTATTATCTGTTTGTTTCTTTAGAATTATGTTTTATGTCATTTGAGTGTATTTTAACTTATTATAACAGTTATTTATTTTAATTATTGTAAATGTTCCGAGTTTTAAGTTTTAGATTTGCTAGGCAGTAATAATAACCGGCCAATGCTCCTGGCAGTCGACGTCTGTAAGTGGGAGGGTTCGGTAGAGGAATCCACGCTCAGTCCATGAATGGATTTTCCCCTACCATACAACCCCCTGCCAAAATAAATAAATAAATAACTTCTAGTCTTGAACTAACAATCTCAAGACTATAATATTTCTTTTTTTCTTCATTGGTTATTCAGACTAGAATTTTCGGCAATAATTTCTAATCTTGATCTAACAATTAGAATGTTTCTCTCTTTCTTCATTTATTAATTAGTCTAGAATTTTTGTCTTAAACTAACAATCTCAAGCCTAGACCATTTCTCTCTTTCTTCATTGATTAATCAGTCTAGAATTTTTGGCAATAAGTTCTAGTCATAAATTACTAACCTCAATGAATTATTGAATGCAATGCTCCAAAAAGGTACCCAAGCACTCCATGTATTCGGAAATTTATTAATTTGAATACGTAAATACGCTCCTAAATTGTTATGTGTATTTTTGACAGAACTTAATGTTTTTTATATGTTAGTTGTTTAATACCTAAAATCTTTGCTGATTTCTGGAAAACATTTGCTAAAAACTCGATCATAATGTCTTTTACGATCCCAAATTTTAAGGTGAGATTGTTAACTAATGATCTTGCCACCGTTTCAAATTCCTTATTTTTAAGGAGATAAGTTTCCACGAACCTACTAAACTCGCATTAAGATGTAAGAATTATCATCATTTTCTTGAATTATAATTCTTACAAGATCTAAATATACTTTCAGAAAAGCTGACGATGCTGTTGTGCTAACTGTTAAAGGTTCAATTAAATATTCCGAATATTTATGCCTTTGATGGTCATCGCATTTCTTTATGAACTTTTCAGCACCAATTTTTAAATTTCCCCAAAAATAATATAATATATTTTACATTCGCGTACGTTCTATTTACACCAGAATGACAGGTTATGCTCATTTTATATAAACATCAACAGTTATGCTCACTTTATACAAACATCAAAAATGAAGTTTTATGTGCCAGGTTATACTCAGTTGATGCAAACATCAACAGTTAAGTCCTCTGTGGCAGGTTATGCTCATTTTGTACAAACATTAATAATTAAGCCTTCTATGTCAGATTATGCTCAGTTTGTACAAACATCAATAATTAAGCCTTCTGTACCAAGTTATGCTCACTTTATACAAACATCAATAACAAAGACTCATGTGCCAGGTTATGCTCAGTTGTTGCAAACATCAACAATTAAGTCCTCTGTGGCAGGATGTGCTCATTTAATGTAAACATAAACAATTAAGGCCCCTATGACAGCTTATACCAGGTTATACTCAATTGATGCAAACATCAATAGTTAAGTCCTCTGTGACAGGTTATGCTCATTTTGTACAAACATCAATAATTAAACCTTCTATGCCAAGTTATGCTCAGTTTGCAAAAATTCCAATAATTAAGCCTTCTGTAGCAAGTTATGCTCACTTTATACAAACATCAATAACAAAGACTCCTATGTCAGGTTATGCTCAGTTATTTCAAACATGAACAATTAAGTCCTCTATGGCAGGATGTGCTCATTTGATGTAAACGTAGACAATTAAGCCCCCTAGACAGCTTATGTCAGGTTATACTCAGTTGATGCAAACATCAACAGTCCTTTTTGGCAGATTATGCTCATTTTGTACAAACATTAATAATTAAGCCTTCTATGCCAGGTTATGCTCAGTTTGCAAAAACAACAATAATTAAGCCTTCTGTAGCAAGTTATGCTCACTTTAAACAAACATCAATAATAAAGACTCCTATGTCAGGTTATGCTCAGTTATTGTAAACATGAACAATTAAGTCCTCTATGGCAGGATGTGCTCATTTGATGTAAACGTAGACAATTAAGCCCCCTAGACAGCTTATGTCAGGTTATACTCAGTTGATGCAAACATCAACAGTCCTCTTTGGCAGATTATGCTCATTTTGTACAAACATTAATAATTAAGCCTTCTATGCCAGGTTATGCTCAGTTTGCAAAAACACCAATAATTAAGCCTTCTGTAGCAAGTTATGCTCACTTTAAACAAACATCAATAATAAACACTCCTGTGCCAGGTTATGCTCAGTTGTTGCAAACATCAACAATTAAGTCCTCTATGGCAGGATGTGCTTATTTGATGTAAACATAAACAATTAAGCATCCTATGACAGCGTATGCTTAGTTTGTACCTACATCAATAATTAAGCCTGCTCTGCCAGGTTGAGCTCTGTTGATGTTAGCATTAACAGTTAAGCCCTCTGACCCAAGTTATGGTCAATTGGTGTAAACATCGACAAATAACTCTTCTGTACCAAGTTATGCTTAGTTAATGTAAACATTTAAAGTTAAGCTCTCTATGCCAGGTATGCTCAATTTATACAAACATTAATAATTAAGCCTCCTGTGTCTGGTTATGTTCAGTTGATGTAAACATCAAAAGTTAAATCCTTTGTGGCAAAATGTGCTCATTTGATATAAACATCAACAGTTAAGTTCCTTATGACAGCTTATGCTCAGTCTGTACATACATCAACAATTAAGCCGTATATGCCAGGTTATGCTCAGCTGATGTAAGCATTAACAGTTAAGGCCTCTGTGCCAGAGGGTTTGGTCAATTAAGTCTTCTGTGTCAGGTTATGCTCATTTAATGTAAATATCAACAATTCCATTCCAGGTATGCTTAGTTTATACATACATCAATAAATAAGCCACCTGTGTCAGGTTATGCTCAGTTGATAGAAACATTATCAGTTAAGACCTCTGGCCCAGGTTATGCTTACTTTGTATAAACATTGATAATTAAGGATGTGCCAGGTTATTTTCGGTTACTGTAAACATCAACAGTTAAGCTCTTTATGCCAACCCTACTAAAAATGTATCTTGTAGCAATATTATGTCAATAATTATATCTTATATATACATTGAAACTGTTATTCAAAGTGTATACAATATAGACACAATATTAAATGTTAAAAATGATACAATAATAAAATTCAATCTAGACACAATAATGGTGAAATCCAGAATAAAATTAATGAATATTCAAACTGTGTACAATATAGACACAATATATTATAAATATTGACACATTATTTATAATAATTATAGACACAATATTGTTTATGACCTGAATAACAATAGTTTGGGCATTTGTGACGGGAACTCGTTGATTCTTAATGACAGACCGAACGCCCAATTTTCGTTCATAATTGTGATTATCTGTGATTAATTATATAGTTTGCTTATTTCTGAGGTGAGTATTTATAAAATATAAATATAATTGTGTGCTTGTATGTAATTAATTTTATTAATTAGAATAATAAGATAATCGTGTAAAATAGCGATGACGGTCTACCATAACCTCAAAATTCAATAATTTTTCATATTACACTCTGCTGCCATTTAAAATCAGCTACAATGAATGTGTGCTATTAAATGTCTTTCACCATCAGCCTACGACATGCGCGGACTGACACCTTTAACAGACTCCCAGTCTCCGAGCAAAATCAGTCCCCATATCCGAGTTTAACCAAACACAGATCAATATTGAAACTTGAATCAAGCTTCAAATACAAGATTGTGTCAATCTAGAAATTCATTATCGAGTCAAGATTGTATCAACATGACACAATATTGTATCAACTTTGACACAATCCTAAAATTCATCATTGAGTCAAGATTGTGTCTACAATATTGTATCAACTTGACACAATAATGTGTCAATCTTGTGTAAATATTTATTTTCAAGTTGTATTTAAATATTGTGTCAACCTAGTGTCGTGTTCAGATCCCAATATTGCTACATATTGTAGAATTGAAATTGAATAATGTGTTAACATTGCTACAAGATGTAATTTCTACTAGGGAAGTTATACTCAGTTAGCGTAAACATTAACAGTAAAGTCCTCTCCACCAGGTTAATTGTAATATATAACTACCTTATTTGTGTATTAACTAGAATATTTAGATTTAGTAATAATTTTTGTTGAACTTATTTACCAATCAATCAATCAACTTGTTATTTCTATCACAAAAAAAAAAGAAGTAGATCACATTTATTGACCAATCAACTTCTAGATAACTTTCTGCAAGCGCATGTCAATTGTATTTGTTATTACTATTTTTTTTTTTTTATCGTTATCGACATTTCGTTCGCACGTTACTCGGGGGGTCTTTACGCAATCAAAACAATGATTATTGTAATGAGAACCGACGATATTTTTGTAACAATAACGGCTCTTCCCCGTGACGTAAATGGGCGCGCAGGTCATGTAAATATATTCTAGGGTCAAGCATAGCCTCATTCCCCTTCCCTCCCCGTTGGTCATTGACGCTAAAAATAGCATCGCCTTTCCATTAATATCTAAACGGACGTTTGTTTTACTGACGTATGGTTAATTTCATTTATCGAAAAGCGTATTGTTGATTGTCGATAACGTTCGGTTTGTTTTTATTTTGTTGGCGCTTTAAAAAAAGTATAAAAAAGGAGTCGTTTTTTTATGTTTTGTTTTCATTCGTGATAGGGGGATTGGGTGATAAGGTTTTGTTTAAGGTTGCGGTTTAGTGGAAAGAGATAGCTATATAGTAAAATGGAAATAATCATTTAAAAATAGAGCTATTCCTTTGTATTTCATAATATGAATGTGTATTTACATTTTTTATCTACCAAGTATAAAGTATCAGTCTAAATAAAAAATAAATCGTTAATTTTCGTGTATTATGTCAATTTACTAGTTTAAGTTAGAAAAGAAAATTGTAAGATATAATGAAATTAATAGGTCATGTCTGCTAAGTTATTTGAATGCAGAATTTAGTGAAATCCTTTAAATTTTCATTGCACACGTTTTTATTAGCAAAAATTTAATTTAAAATTTGCTATAAATTTGATCAATTTTCATTGTTTTTCATAATTATTTTTCACAGAAACTAAACATTAAAATAATTTTTAATTTATCTGATGAAATTCCTGCTTATTTTAAGATTATTTTAATGTATAATACAATATTGTTCATTGATCACAACAACAATCTAACTCAGATTAGTGATTGCCCATATTTGTATAGCTATCTCTTTCTTCTAAACTGCACCCTTAAGAATGCAATTATCGAAATGTACAGAGCGAAGAGTTTTTAGAAATATTAAAAAATGTTTTGTTTATCTTCATGATTTTATTATCTTTGGAGAGTTTACAAAATTATAATCAAAATTTAATTAAAATACCAGATCGGCTTAGAACAGTAAATTTAAAACTCAATCCAGGTGTCGCGTCTCAATAGCGCGAGTCCCCAAGCAGGTCAAAACCCTGCCAGCAACCCGTCGCCGCATGGGGTTGGCTTTGTTATTTTCAAATACCAGCGACCGTGAAGGACTCTTTTAGACATGCAATTTGTTTCCATTAAATGTAAATAACCGTTTTTAAATCTTTTGTATATATTTTGAAGAAATGTAAACGTTTAGATATTCTTACGATAAGGCCTTATTGCCAATATCCCTTTTATCTTCCGTTTCATAACTTTCTTCTTATCTAACACGGTCCACCCACTAATCGGTTCGATAATTGAAAAATTCTTTCTTTCCCAAAAAGGGTAAACTTTTGGCTATGTTCTGGTGTAAACCAGAAATCGAACCTATTTGAACTGTGCTTTTGCGAGATTCACTAAATTTAAATTCATGTTTTAAAATTAGGTAATTTTAATAATTTTTAATTCATAAACTATTTAAAATATTAAAGTGATTCTTTCACAATTTGAAGCGCACATGTTTCAGTTTAAACAGAAAAAAATGCAAACATAGTTTTCAAGCGGTTACAAAGATATTATTTTTTTTATTAATGTATCGATTTTCGTTCGAATTTAACTTCGAAATTTAGCCCATGTTTATAAATTAATTACTCAATAATCATTAACGTTATTATGTTGAGATTTTGAATTTCTGGGTTCTGAAGTATGGAGAACATGATGGTGTACCTAGTTTCGTTAATATTGAAAGTTGAAAAATAAATAATGTTACTTCCATTATTAGTAGCTACTCTCAAAATTCACATTTTAAAATTAGTTTCATATGTACAGGCTGTTCAATAATCACGTGACGTATCAAACATATGTTTTTTTTAATGGAATGATATATTTTTATGAAGATATTCGATTCTACGTTTAAAAATAATAATTTTTTATATAATTTTTAATAGGTGTATTCTTCATAGTTTAAAAGTTATAAACAAATCAATGTTGAAATCGATAGATTTTAGAGCCTAATATTTCAATAATGAAAAATGAAATAAACATTCTGTCAATGCCATACAAATGCAAAAATACTTAATAATAAAAGAAATACTCTTTTTTTCTCTTAAAACACATTTTTATATACAAGGTGAAGCAATACGCAAAATGATTTTTTTCTCTCTTTACTTAAATGGGACACCCTATATTTTTATGCTATTTTAATAGAAAATTGATCACTCTTAATTTTTTATATAACATAATAAATAGCTACCGTTTACCGTTTTTTGAGATATTTAATCTCAAATACAAATTTGGTATAGAATTTTTAACCAAAGTAGGCCGTGCCAGAACAATTAATTTATTTAGTTGTGAAAGTTACTCTTAATATCATATTTAGTAAGTAAAGTACATTTTACGTTATATTTTGTAACACTGGTGCAGTTAAACATACTTTTTCAATAAATGATTAATTTAATTGTTAAAAACTAACAGCAACTATATTTTTTTGGTTATTTTTCGAAAAATATTTAAAATATTCCTATATGCTTGTTAAATTGATTTATTTAAACAATTCATGTTGACTGAAAAACCGAAAATAGATACTAAGTGAAATAATTAAATACTTATATCATTATATTTTGTTAGTATTAACATTTTTATGTATTTATTTCACGCATTCTCATCTTTTTTAAATTCCATAGCATTCAAACATTTTACAATTTTTTCTTTAAGAAATGTGTCCCAATAACCATTATAACTCGCTAATTAATCGTCGAGCAACTATTTTCTTTATATTTTGCATGCGCCTTTAAATATCGATTGTTATTTGAATATCCTTTTAGGTTAGGAAGTAAGTATGTTATTAAATGTCAGAAAACGATTATGAATTGCATTTGTTTTAATTGTAGCTTACTTAAATTATAGATTAAAAGCGAAACTTATAATGTTGTACTTTGAATTGAAATTGTTGAAAAACGGTAACACATAGGGGTATAGTTTATTATACAAAAATTAAAGAACAACCAATTTTCTATTGAAATAGTGTAAAAATATAGGGTGTTCTATTTAAGTGGAAAAAGAAAAAAATCATTTTGCGTATTGTTTCACCCTGTACACAACATTTGCTTAATGGTAACAAATGCTTTATTAAGCATTTTTTCAATTAAATAGCGTTAACAGAAAGTTTTCATCTTTTTCAAATTTTGAAAAATAAGGCCCCAAACTTCCACTGATTTTAACATTAAATTGTTTATAACTTTTAAAATATAAAAAATTGACCTAATAAACCTTATGTGAAAAATGATTTATTTTAAGCGTGGAATCTAAAATCGACATAAAAAATATAGCATTCCATTTAAAAAATCATATGTATGATACGTCACGTGATTATTGGACACCCTGTATATATGAAACTAATTTTAAAATGTGAAGTTTTATAGTAGCTACAAATTGTGTTAGTAATATTTTTTTGTAAATTTCTAAATAACTGAGATATTGGACTTCATCGGAATTTTGCGCCACCCTGTATATATTTATAAATGATATTCTAACTGATATATAATAATAATATAACAGTAAACAATACTAATATTTAAATTAGTCTTGACAGAAGTAATTGAAAAAATAATTACTGCTTCAATAAAAACCCAAGTTTCACAATATCCATTTTTTTTTTCAAAAATAATAAAGTTATTCTAAGAAAAGATGCTTAAGGATATGCAATTGGGGCTGTTTTTTGTAATTCAGACGATCTGTTGCATATGCTAATAGAGCTTTAAATAAAACATTGAGGAGGGACTTTTGGCTATAGTGTGCTCCGTTAACCATTTTAGATCGTATCTATATGAATGTAAATATATTTAAGATTAAAGTCTAGGTTAACAAAATTCAGTGTTTAAGAAGAATTAAAAATTCCTCTGGTTCATTTTAAAATATTCACTCATGTTTTTAGTTCTTTGGAAACAATAACAACAACGTTTTGTTTGACACGTCTATTACCAAAATACAAATGGCCCTTAGCCCAGGAGCGCGTAATGTAGATGCCATTACACCATATGTTTTCTCTCTCTTTGTACAATATGTAAATAATATTTGAGTTTTAAGTTAAGTTCATCTTTTGCTCTCAAACAAATTGTACAGAGAGAGAGAAAATATATGGTGTAACGGCATACGCATTACGCGCTTCTGTGCTAAGGGCCGGCTAATTACCACAGGTAGATTCCTATAGAATATGAAAATCGGCTATATGCGATTTCTGAGAAAATCTAAAAATGGTTAATGGCCGAAAATATCTTTAATCCGTACTATTGTGTTGCAGGTTGGGAAGTTTTATAATCCTGCAAAAGTTATTTACAAAATAACCCGACATTTGAATATAAATAATGAATATAAAAAATGTTTTCTAGAAAATAAAGGTCACTCCACTTATAATAATAATAATAACAATAATAATAACGTTTATTGTCCAACAGGAGAACATTCCCATTACAAGACAATTATATAAATCATATATAAATTAATTACAATTTCATTTAAACAATAACAATATTATGCGATTTTACCCAATGAAAGTGCAGATTTAATTTAGCCATAATTAAAAAAAAGTTAACAATGCATGATTAAAGATGATAAAGGATCTGCAAAAATATCACACGTTAACGATAGTTGATTAAAAAAATCACAGACTATGCTAAGAGGTGACTTGGAGCCATACAGTGTACGATTAGAAGCAATATAAAATGAGCTTCTGTTTCTACTGTTAAAAGTTGGAATACGTAATGTAATCAATTTTAAAATATCCGGACAATCAATTCCGTTATGAAGTACTTTATACAAAAACGTAATTCCAGATGTCCTTCTCCGTCGTTCAAGTGAGTCAACATTGAATTTTTCCTGTAACAACTCTTGGCTATAACATCTAACTGGATAAGTTCCATAAACTTTCAAATGTAAATATTTTAGAAATTTTCGCTGGACACTTTCTATAAGACTAATTTGTTGTTGAGTTAGAGGATACCAAACCAAAGAAGCGTATTCCAGCTTTGACATTAAAGAGAGATTTCAACGCTGTGATATTTTGAAGATCCAGTTTCGTAGTATAAAACCTAATTCCTTAAAGAAACCGCTGACCGTTTCATGAATATGCATATTAAATGTAAAGGTATCATCAAACCATACGCCCAAGTCTTTAAATACACTAACTTGTTGTAAGGGATTATTACAAACAGTGTAATCAAACTTAATAGTATTAATCTTTCTAGTGAATGACATAAACTTGCACTTGTTGCTATTTAGAGTTAAGTTATTTAAAGAACACCAATTAGATACTATACCAAGCTGATCTTACAACTGCTGACAATCCTCAAGTGATGAAACAGATGAATATAATTTCAAATCATCAGCATATAAAAGGTGTTTACAATCTTTCAGCTGCACTTAGCTGAGAGATCATTAATAAACAGATTGAAGAGCAAAGGACCCAAAATGGATCCTTGTGGAATCCTGGAGGTTGGGAAATAGGACTTATGTAGAACATCTAATTGATAATAACCAAAATTTTAATGAAAAATTCAAAATCCTTCATACTTGCAATAAAGGTTTAAAACTCAATTAACTAGAACATCTAGAAATAAATAAAGCAAAAAACAAAGGCGTTGCTCTCAATGATCAGGTAGAGATTAATAACGCATCCTTATTAAATATTTAAGCGTAGTAAATGTTATTTAAAAATGTATTTATGCCTTATTATGATTAATTTTAAGTGAAAATATGTTATATTATTATATTATGTTATATATTTAATAATTGTGTATGTAAATAGTTCCAATTGTCTTCGCACCTATAATATCATTAAACATATCTGTTTACCCCTACTGTTTTTGCCTGCAATATTGTATAAATACAGCTAATTATTCATTTAAATAACCATACCTTCACCTGTCTGAAGAAGATACAGTGTATCGAAACAATTGTAGCAGTGTCTATAATAAATCTATGAAACTCAAAACAAACATTGTTTTATTACTAAATATGAGAATATAATTAATGGTTTTAATATTTAGACATTGGTAGTTCATATTGTATGAAATAAATATGAATAAATTATTAAAAATCAACCAATAAAACACAGATTAGATTGAATAACTTTAAATTCTCAACTAGTTTCGGGTTATCAACCCATTTATTTTATACAATATGAACTACCAATGTTTAAATATAAAACTATTTATTATTAATATAATTAGTGGTTTTAACATTTAGACATTAGTAGTTCATATTGTATGAAATAAATATGAATAAATTATTAAAAATCAACCAATAAAACACAGATTAGATTGAATAACTTTAAATTCTCAACTAGTTTCGGGTTATCAACCCATTTATTTTATACAATATGAACTACCAATGTTTAAATATAAAACTATTTATTATTAATATAATTAGTGGTTTTAACATTTAGACATTAGTAGTTCATATTGTATGAAATAAATATGAATAAATTATTAAAAATCAACCAATAAAACACAGATTAGATTGAATAACTTCAAATTCTCGACTAGTTTCGGGTTTTTAGCCCATTTCAAAAGAATTTAAAATTTTAATTTAATTTAAATTTTTAAATTTTAAATTATCAATATAATAATATAATTGGTTGATTTTATAATAATTTATTTATATTTATTTCATGCAAAGAGAATAGATTGTAAACAAACACAATAATTAATTTTAAATGATTTTCATTTAATACCAACAAGAGGTCATGCTTTAATATAACTTACTGAACATAACCTGACATAGAGGACTCAACAGTGAACAATTGTAGTTGATTTAAAAAATATTTAAACAGTTTTTTTTAAGTAAAAGCTCTTTTGTATTATTCTCTAATTTATTGGCTTTGTTGACATGATTCCTTGTTAACTGTAAGGGTCATTTGCGATGGAGAATAAAGTGGTGATATTGTGTCGATTAAATTCAATTTCTTTAATCAATATTTTCGACACTTTGCGTTTAATGTGAAAACATACTATAAACTGTGATGCTTCAATTACACTCCACGGTTACGGTTATGTACCGGGTGTCCAAATAAGAAAGGTCACCGGCTATATCTCAGGAACTATAAGTCCTACAGCTTTCAAGTAAATAAAATATTAATAAAATCGATCATGACAAAATACTGGAAATAATTTTTAAATTCGTAACTCTTTTGGTAGAGGGCGTAATGAACTGTCCAAAATACGATTTCGAAATAAATGATGTAAAAGAAAAGGAAAATACACCAGCAGACGCATAATCTAGAATAAAAATGTATGCTACAGATGTTAAAGAGGTGACACATACAAATGTGTTCATTACAACAAGAGCTCGAGCAAGAAAGGAAAAGTATACTGGGTGCATTGTGGTTACCTCAAAAATTCTAATAAAGGCATAAAAAAACTACACTTTTTGAAATCATGTTGAGTCTTTTCTATGACATGAAAATCATTAAAGATCGGTTAAAAAATAAAAGAGTTATTTACCTACTACTTATAGTAAATCTTGTTACAATTTGTAAAATGGTGAATTTTCCATAAATAAATATTATTATTATTATTAACATTTGCTCGTTACAAATTCCCACCCCTTATTTCAAGACAAAATAGTCTGTAACATTTTGTTTCATAATCTCATCATGATTTAAAAATGTCTAGTTTTGGGATAACTTTATTAGAACTTTTTTTGAGATAATCGTAGTATGATATTTTTGACTGTTACGAATTTGAAAATTATATCCAACATTTTCTCATGACTAATTTCATTAATATGTTTTTTATTCGAAAGCTCTAGGACCCCTACCGGAAGAGTTACGAACTTGAAAATTATTTCCAGCATTTTCTCATGACCAATTTCACATATATAAAATTTAATTTCAATGTTATTCTTTATTGAAATTATGAGTTGCTTGAAATAGAAAATGCCTGCCGTAACCTTAATTTTTATTGTTCTACCTTCTCTACGACTCTTATATTTACATATTAATTGAAAGCTCTAGGACTAATAGTTCATGAGATATAAAGCTTTCTTATTTGGACACTCGGTGCAACGTACAAACAAGCATTATTTTCAAATAAAACTACAACCAGTAATTTTGCTATTTAAAATAAAGCCAAAATGTACAACGTACAAGCATGGATATGCCTTGTTGGGCACGTATTGTTCCTCCCTTCAGGATATCTAAAAACCAGTCCTCATCAGCACATCCAGTCCACCTAGTTTAGAAGTTATTCAAACGCTAGTTGATTTTGTAATAATTTCATATTTTACTATTTAGCAATGTAATTAATTGAAAGCAAACGTAAACATTAACTGCCAATAATTCACAAATCCCATCCTTGATCCACCTATATATAGTAAAATAGGTCAACGCACATAATTTCTCATTAATCTGATGAAATAATTTCTCGTACCGGCCGCACATTGACGCGAAGAAAATTCCCAATCCCCGCCGCAATAACGGAAATATTTCAGTACAAAGTCCCATTTAATTAAAATGCGTTTTATCGATAAGCTTTCATTAATTGTAAGGATAATTTAGAATATCGTATAAACAAATTGTTTTGGTTTTTTAATTAATGGGAAAGTTTGTTCTAAATTTAGTCAGATTCATATTTTCCTGTAAATAACATTTTTTTTATCAAATGCCATCAAAAAACCTTTTCTTGCGTAATAAACAAACTTGTTACGATTTTGATGTAATAATAATTATTATTATCTTTATTTACGGAATTCACCTATTTTTACAAATCTAAGAAAACACAATTAGCTATATGTATAGCTAATTGTGTTTTATATATGTAACCCATGCTCATTAAATTACTAAATAAAACACAAATGAAGGCATTAAACGACATAATATGAGATTGGATAATCTGAATCTGAAAAAGGAACCCCCCTACGATTCAATAGTTGAGGTTAAATTAATGCTGCTTATCTCTTATATCGGATTATTATAATTTGATAAAAAATGTAATTAATCAGAAAAAAATCAGAAAAACATTTTCTGAATTTAATTATTTTTTAAATCGATATATATTGTTTCATAAACTGGATTTTTAATAACTCTCATTAAATTACTAAATAGAACATAAATGAAGGCATTAAACGACATAATATGAGATTGGGTAATCTGAATCTGAAAAGGGAACCCCCCTACGATTCAATAGTTGAGGTTAAATTAATGCTGCTTATCTCTTATATCGGATTATTATAGTTTAATAAAAAAATGTAATCAATTATAAAAAGATCAGAAAAATATTTTCTGAATTTAATTATTTTTTAAATCGATATATATATATATATATTGTTTTGTAAACAGGATTTTTAATTGATAAAAAAGCACTATTAATCTTTCTTCACACTTTTATTTTTAATTCTATATGCACATTTCGGACACCAATTGACTATTATCAATGGATTAATTTTTTTAATAACTCTTGAATTAATATTCTTTGAAAATGATGTAAAATCGAAACTAGTCAGAATAAAATATTATTTATTTTAATTTTATAATTAAACAATATCATGTTTATTTTTATACCTAAAGGATTTTAATATCAATAGATAAAAGAAATACTTTCTATACTTTTTTATCAGGTCGTCCAAATTTAGAATAAAATTTCGTCAGGTTTTTTTTTTTTTTAATTAACCCTGCTTGATTATTCGTAAGGAAAGGTTTATGATATCAATTGATAAAACAATATAATTAATCGGAGAATGAATTCTGAATTTAGTTATTTTTTTTAAATTCATACAGATTGATTGTTTCATAAGAAAACATATTTTGACATAATTTGATAAAAAGCACTTTTTTGTCAAGTCGTCTTGATGTAACATAAGTCAAATTGTCACAGTAACTAAAGAGGGAATAATTTATTTAATTTTAATTTATTTATTTATTCTCTCCTTTTCGAAATTTACAATAAATTTATATAAACAATATCACTGCACATTAAAATATCTAAAATCATAAACATTGTCAACCCCTTTCCTAAGTGGTTAAATCTTTATAGTCTAAGTTTTCTTTTATGGTGCTTCTAGAAATTAAAAAACATAAATAATTAAAAAAAAAAAACAATTAAATAAGTTTATACAAACGTATTAAAGGGTTTTCCAATAAGAGTGATATGATTTCTTTAAAAAAAACACACTTACTGTTAAGGAAATTCAAATGTTTTTTATTTAATGTGAAGTACAATCGATACAATTAATTTCTAAATAAAAAGTCATTCAAAAGGCCTCCACGACTTCTTCTGCAGGAACGAATTCGATGAACCCAATTTTCGAGCACGTTTTCCACTAAATCAAGTCGTATGTCATGAATAGCACGTTCAATATTGACTTGTAAAGCTTGAAGAGAGTCTGGTTTGTTTCGAAAGACTTCAAATAACTCCACAAGAAATAGTCTAATGGTGTTAAATTACAACTTCTTGGAGGCCATTTCTTGAAATAATCGAATCTCCAAACTTTTCTCGCAATAATTCAATTGTTGCATTTGCTGTGTGGCATGTAGCCCCGTCTTGTTGGAACCAAATGTTGTCAAGATCAACTTCTTCTAATTTCGGCCATAAAAAGTTGGTTATCATCGATCTATACCGCTCTCCATTGACAGTAACGGTGTTACCATCTTCATTTCGAAAGAAGTACGAACCGAAACACCACACCAAACTGTTAATTTAGGTTTTTCTTGAATAATTTGTGGATTTTCTTCGCCTCAGAATCGACAGTTTTGTTTATTTACCGCACCACTCAGATGTAAGTGAGCCTCATCGCAGAAGATGATTTTCTTTAAAAAAAATCGTTATTGTTTTCAAGTTGTTCCAAGGCAAAATCAGCAAATTCACGACGTTTACGGTGGTCCAATGGCTTCAGTTCTTGAGTGAGAACAATTTTATACGGAAATCCTTTTTCAAAATCCGCCAGATTATGGTTTGAGACAGTCCCTATTGTTGGAATCGACAAATTGCGGTCTTTAGCAACACTCGCCTGAACGGCAGCAATATTTGCATTACTTCGAGCGGTTCTTTGTCTTATTGGCACTTTAACATTATGTAAAGAAAACGTACGCTCACAATTTTCGACAATTGGACGAATAGCGAGCACACATGGACGATTATTACGACCATAAAATGGCAAAAGCGCACGAAAAGTTGCAATTGGAGAACGATTATTTTGATAATAAAACTGAATAATTTGTAAACGTTGTTCTTGTGTGTATCTCTCCATGATGGAATTGTAAACACTACTGAATACAATGAAAAATAAATGACAGATCATGACATATTACAAATGGCCGAAACGTCACTTCAAAATCATATCATCCCTATTGGAAAACCTTATACAAAAACATAAATCAATCGATAGATAACTGAATATATATATATATATATATATATATATATATATATATATACAAACATTTTTATTCAGACAAAATGACAACAAAATTTTATAAAATTTATTATAACAATATGTACAATTGTGTTAGTAGTCTGTCATGGGCTATCGACCATAGGTCTCTCTGCCCTGTATGAATTTATGGTAATTTGCAAATTAAAACTATTTTAGCTAGTTGAACTGTCATGTATGCATGAGTGACCGAAGGATTGTTATGTTTTGGGGGAATATTAGGGTTGTAAGGAATGCAGTATTTTGTAAGGAGATAACTGAATATATTATTAATTATTTCAAATTTCTTTTTATTTAATTTATTTAAATAACTGTGACCAAATAAATAAATCTTTTTTTTCTATTGTTTTGAAATTAATTAATAACAATAATAATTATCCTTATTTAAAGAAAACAAATACCTTTTGAAAAATCCAAGTTTTTTCTGTTTTCCTTTGCTCTTCAACGCGACATAAAAAATATTGTTTTAATAAGTTACGTAAAGATGAAGACAATTTATTAAAAAAATAATAATGAAAAATAAATATCGTTTAATAACTCATCTAAAACGGACCATAAGGTGGATGCATACGAACCTCCAAACCAAGCTCCCGGTTCTTAAGTTCTTGGGCAATCGAAACACTACCTACATGACGGTCTGACTCGACAACGACCATGATTTTATCGATATTTTCGACAATTGGCCTAAATACGCATATAATTGCGGTTGTTTGTATTATAATAATAAATATGAATAAAATAAAAAAACCTATTAATGCAAAAAATAAATAAAAACATTAAGTTAAATATGTTTTTCCATTAAGGGGTTTCTACTTCATTATATTTCTCTGTAATTAGGCTCTGCTTGTTGAGAAATTTATTATTATTATTATTATTATTATTATTATACATGTTTACATATAATAAAATTGAGTAAATATTATTTTCTCCTCTCTGATAATAATGAAAATACTTCTAAATGTTGTCTTGTATAATACTTTAAAATGCCGTACAACATTTTAACAGTATAATACAAAATAAAACTTAGAAGTATTTTCATTACTATCACAGAGGAGAAAATATTATTTATTAATATTATTAATATCATTTAATTTTTTTCTTCATTGATATATTTAATAAATTAAATAACTTTAAATTTTAATCTAGCTTCAGAATGTTTATTTGCGTATTCTCAAGATAATTTAATATTAAATTAATATGTTTTTAATTTGTTTCATAGGTTGAATTTCAATATTTTAATCACTTTTTATTATTGTTTTTATTTATTTAATCTTTCATCTTTCAGGACTGTTATTGTTTTTTTTTTTCAGCTGTACATACTGCATACCGCGCGTTTTACGCGGTTTTTTTGCAAATATTTATTGTTTCGGAATGTAATTTTATTTCCACCTCTTCAAACAGCGTGATCAAATACGAACTCAAAAGTACATTTTTTATTAAATTAATACTTTTAAATTTAAAATAAAGTATTGTGGTTAAAATAAGTTAAAGAAGTTAATGAAATAAACAAGCCAGCCAGAAGAGTGTGAGGTCCCTTATTACTTCAAGAAAGAATGAACTTGTATGAGAAAATAATATTTCCAAAAATTTAGATTAAAAGTAATAAATTTAGAATATTTAGTGCTATTCATTCATTCAATGTGTCGGAACCACATTTTTCATTAAAAAAGTGTATAAGTTAAACTTAATTAAATCATACATGACTCGATAGCCATTTAAAAAGAATATTATATAAAATGTATTGTATTACACCTAATGTAAATTTTACAATAAAGGTGATTGTATTAAATCATACTTACGGTAAAAAGAAAATAATTAAATATTCATTTGAGCTTATTTTATTTTATTTAAACCAAACTTAATCCACAATTTAAAAATCGATTCTTCGCGTTTTGTTGTTGTTGTTATTAAATAATTCTCAGATAATCCTCTACTCATTAATATATCACGTGGACAATCACGTTCAACTAACGTAAGCTCGGAGATTGTTCGTGTTTTCTTTTACTTCATGAGCATATTTATGATAATTTTCTTGTGCGTGTTTTGCATATTTGCGCGTAAATCTGCATATAAAATCTCGAACGACGGCTCAAATACTTTCTGTCGTAGTTTTGACGTGCGTTTGAAGTTTTTTTCAACACCTAGCAATATAATTGAAAGTTGTAAATCATTTATGCATACTTAACGCGGTAATTAATTGCAATTTATGTGTTTACGGTTATTGCGGATATTATTGAAATTGAACGCGATTAAAGCAATCGCGGATGTCTCTTATATAAATTGGAGTATAAGTACTAAATAAAAATTACTTAGGCAGAAAGATCGATGATCGACAGCCGTTTTCTAAGGACAACGTACAATATAGTATAAGAATTATATTGTTAATTTATTGTGTACAAAATTGTCTGCAGAAATAAAGATGTTATATATACAAGGTGTACAGAAAATGAGTAAAAAGCTTTAGGTAGCTTTACAGGAAGTGCGAACTTCTTTTGAAATTATGTAATGTGTAATTCCTGCATTCACCAATATTCATGGTTATTTCGAAATAAAATATACGAAAAATGTTAAATTTAACGTATATTTTATTTATTAAACTCACAATATAACGCATAAAATAACGCTGCAATAACGGAAATATTTCAGCACAAAGTTTTAATTAAATGGTTAAAATACGTTTTATCGATAAGCTTTAATTAATTGAAAGGATAATTTAGAATATCGTTTCAACAAATCGTGTTGGGTTTTTAATTAAAGGGAAATTTTGTGCTAAAATTAGTCACATTTTCCTGTTAATTACACTCTTTTATCAAAAAAAAAGTTTTCTTTTTAAAGGTTGTTTGTTATGCAAGGAAAGGATTTTAATCTAATTTCATAAAAAAATGTAATTAATAGAAACATGTCTTCTAAATTTTATTATTTTTTAAAATTACATAAATTCTTTCGTAAAAAAATGATTTTAATATCAAGTTATATAAAAAATACACTTTCTTCACTTCACCAAGACAAAATTGAAACTAAGATCGTAAAGAAATTTGCTGAGAATCCAAGGAAATTGATGTTATTATCAATTGGTTAAACTTTTTTTAAGTATTTGTTAAATACTATATATTTCACACATATTAAATAAAAATGATTTGAAAATAATTAATAAATTATTTCCATATTTAGCTCCGTGTCTCTTTTCTATTTCACAATAAAACACTTATTACTTTGTATAACACTTGTTTATTTTTAAGTGACTGCAGTTTCGACAAATTTAGCTTGTCATTAGTAACTTAAACTAGAGATTTTTCAGGTATTTATACAATAATACAAAATCAATATCATAAAAATAAACAAGTGTTATACAAACAAAGTAATAAGTGTTTTATTGTGAAATAAGGCTTTTACTTCGTTATACATGTTTAACGAAGTAGAAGCCTCCACAATGCAGAATATTTTCTATTTATATATATATTTTACTTTCTTTCGTCCTTCAAACAAATCGGAAATCCTGGTACCTTTCCTCCCTTAAACCAAAACTATAGTGCAATTCATATACGCATTTTTTAATTATAGGAATTTACGTTTTAAAAACGTTGATTATTTCGTATTTTATTACTGAAATATACGATGTTGCTCATTACTAGTTTGTATTTAATTCCAATTAAATGTGCATGCGTAAATTCTATTAAACGCAAAATAAAAAATTAACAACGGATTTCCCCAATAATAATAATTCTTGGTAACAATTGTTATTGTTTCCTTTCCGCCGTTTGAGCAAACACAATTAAACTGCATTTGAACATTTAATTATGCACATTGATAAGATAACCTAGTTTAATAACCTTATTAATTATGCTAATAAACGATATTCGCGAATGAATGTCGAGAATATGCATACAATAATATTGACAAAAAAACAAAAATGAGGATTAATATAAGCGAGGAACGTTTTTGTTACTGCAACTATTTTTGTTATTGGAATTTTTCATTGGAAAGAAATAGATATGGACAAAGTCGATATTTTCGATCTTTTTTTTGTTACTGCAAAAATCAAATATATGACAATTTTATTAATAAAACATATTTTATAACTGTAAGTAATTATTCCCTATTTATAGAAAAACATCAATTTATTGTTACTTATTGGCTTTATTTATTTAAAACTGCTCATTTAGAAATACTCGGTTACTAATATTACTCGATTTTGCCCAATACAAGATAGAGATGCAAAAATCGATTACTTTTTTTTCGTTTTCCTTGTTTGCTTAAACAGGACAAGTTCGCCTTCCTTTGGTGGACGAAACAATGATTCTCGGTCGTCTACCTTGTAGACCCAAATCGTTGACGATGCCACTTGAAATTAGGCAAAAGGTGGCGCTTGCGTCGTCTTTAATTTATTATGATTACTTTTTAATTACTAACGAGTTTTAGAAAGTAATCGAATTTTGCTTTATTTTAAATTATTATGTTACTTTTGTCGCTATATATTAATTATATTTTAATTAATTATTGTTATAAATGTTGTGTAAAATGATAAAGAGGCTTCTGTCCATTATCCGATTCCTATTAAATGTGATTTCAAAATCCATTAATTTGTTATACAATATTTATGCAATAATATTTTATCAATACAGTAATAAATACATTTAATAATAATAATGTTTTGTATATGTACACATGATCTATATTGATAAACGTAATAGAATATCTACAAATAACATTACAAGTCTGCCAAATTGGCTATCGATATCTTTCCGCCTGGATTTTGTATTTTCGTTCTTGTCAAAATATACAGATAAAATATTGTTTCGTAAAATTGTGGAATTCTGTAAATAAACAAATAAAGGGATTATTTTTGTATAAAAACTTCATTGATTTTTTTAAACAATTAAATATTCCACAAACTAACTAACATTTATTTAATTATTGGTCTAAATATGTGGAAACAAAAATAAAAATAGTAAAGGATTAAATCAAAACGAAATATTGAAATAAAAATAAACAATAAAATATATGAACAAAATAATATATTCGGTTTTTTACCAAAAGTTTTATTACTTTCGATAATTGTATTCGTTTATATGTATATTATAAAAAATATATTTTGTTAATAATAAACTTGTATAATTATCTTTACTTCTTCATTAACACCAGATACGATTTTAGATCGTGATTGTATTGTCAACCATTGATAAAAAAATTATACAAGTTTTTCATTATTTAAATCATACTTCACGTAACTCAAATAACTATATAATTATTTTTATTATTATGTTACTGTTTATGTTAATTCCTTTGATAATGGTCTAACAAACCGAAATTAGTCAGAATAGTGAAATAAAATTCCTCTGGTAATGGTCCAAGAAAACGAAATTAGTAAGAATAACGTTTTAAAAAATATATGTGAAATGGAACAAAATATTTTTGATAAAAACTTTTTTAATACAGACCATTATTAAACCGAAACTATTCAGAATAAAGAAATGAAATTCCTTTCATAATTAAATAAAAATGACTTGAAAATAATTAATAAATTATTTCCACATTTAGCTCTGTGACTTTTGACTTACGTTACGTAAATACATTAAACAAATGCACATTAAAACAACTACTACCCGGGCAAATACCCACGCTGGACATTGAATTACATAATGTACACCTGCTCTTGCATATCAATGAAATATTGCATAATACAACAAATTTTGATCCGAGAAAAATGTAATGTAAAAACAAAAAAAGGTTAATGTAATGATCAAAATTTGTAGCATTATGTAATATTTTATTGATATGCAACAGCAGGTGTACATTATGTAATTCAATGTCCGGCGTGGATATTTGCCCGGGAATAGTTGTTTTAATGTGAATTTGTTTAACGTACTTACGTAACGTAAGTCAAAAATTATATAGCTAAATGCGGAAATAATTTATTAATTATCAAATCATTTTTATTTAATTTATTTAAATAACTGTGACCAAGCGAATGAATACTCTTTTCTATTCCTTTCATTTTTTTTAATCTTTTTCCTTTCTACCGTTAGGTGTAAGGAGTATTCCTTTCATAATGATTCAATAAACCGCAAATTGTAAGAATAAAGTTTTAAAATAATTGTGAAAGAGTACAAAATGTTTTTTCGTGACGATTTTTGTAACTAAAGAATATAATGTAAAAAATGTGAAACAATTCCAAGTATTTGTCTTAATCAGGGCTATTCTGTAAAGGAAATCTTAAATTTAATATACGTTATTTAATATCATCACAGTCTAAGCAGCTTTTGTGATAGATAAATATTCATAGAATGTGAAAGTATTTAACAACATACATGTTTAAATTATATTTCTCGTACGGAATGGCCCCGAATAACTTTTAAACCATAATGTTAATATAATTGAATTATTATTTTCTTTTATGGCATTATGAAATTTATATATGTTTAATTAATTTCTCACTTAACCCGTGTTGAAACATTTTTGAATTAATTCAGGATGATTTAATTGAAATTAAAACACTTGGTTTGTTTCACTTATTAAAATAAATAAAATAAGTGAATTATTTATTTTAATAAGTGAAACAAACCAAGTGTTTTAATTTCAATTAAATCATCCTGAATTAATGAAATTTATATTTTATTTTTTATTAAATTGTGCTTTGGTTTTATAAAAATATTCCAAGTTAATTCTTTTTTATTAAAAATCAAAGATAAATGATGATTTATCATATTATTAATTGTGGTTTATTATAAATTCACATGAAGAATTAGACAATTATTTCTTTGAAGCGGCATATATAAAAAGCTAGTGAATAATGACGTCGGTTAAAGATTCCCAATCACATGGCTGCCAGTAAACCGTGAAATTACAGAAAAAAAAAACGCCAGTCACCACTTCCGTTTGATAATGATAACAATTAATTACAATTATCTGAGTTGCACTTGAAACGAAACTAAATTGTTACATTCGCATATGTGTTGTATTTTTATTATTAACATTATTTTTTGTAAATTTAAATTGTGCATGCTTATAAAATATAGCGCAGTTTTAAAACTAATTAAGGAGGTGTTATTACTGTTTTATTCGAAAAGCTATCTATAATAAAATTACAAATAAGTTGCAATCCTATATTGCACTCAACTATTATATATATATATATATATTCAACTATTTACAACTCACACATCATTCAATAAGATTTTAGTTCAGACATGAGTTTAGATTTCCAATGCCGACTTCGTCGTCGATTTTTGTTATACGCTCGATATAAGAGATAGCAAGCTTGAGAGATTTTCGGGATTTTAGAGGACATGTGTTTGAAATGGTTACTAGAGAGAGAGGTTGGAAATATTAGATGGAAGAGCGATATGAGAACTGTGTATTCTGCACGACCGGGAAGGATACATCGATACATTTGGTAGAGAAGTGTGATGTGCGTAGAATGGGTGAATGGTAACAAGAATATAGAAAAATAGATGAGGGAGGATGGAATGGATGTAGAAATTTTGGTAAGGTGAGAGGAATAATTTAGTTTTTTTGGCCAACAAAAAACGAATAATTTTATTGATCTGCTAAGAATGAAGCGTGCAGAATTATTTTTGAACTTATTTAGTTTGTGTTGATATGCCAAACAGAGGTTTATTTTACAATAAATCAAAATATGAATCGGCTATCGACAAGAGATCTCGCAGTCTTTTTAGGTTATTTTAACCATTTCATTAAGATTTTTTCTCCGAAGCATCAATTAGAGACTTGAGTACTATTGCTATTGATATCTTGAGAACATTTTAGAATTTTGTCAATTTTGTTGGAAGTTTATGGTCTCCGGAAAACATTGATTATTTAAGGACTTTAATCTCTGCACTGACCCTTTGTCTGAAAACTAGCGCCATCTGTAATCATCCGGCAATAATAGTGGCACTAGAATTTTAATTAACATTGTAAAACTAAGGCTGGAAATATAATCAAGCGTGTACGATTTTTGTAGAAGAGTTAGATTCATTGAAAAAAAAAGTTTAATTTTTTACCATGTTTAAAAGTTTGCTCTTGTCATTATCAAACTAAAAGTTGTTGAAACTATAGTCACAATAAATTAATTTTGGTGTTATACAAACAAAGTTTAAAGTATTTTATTTAATTGATAAACAATGTATAACAATGATGAAGCCCCAGTTATTAACAATTAAAAATTTGTCCAACTCGTTTTTTTTTTGTTCCAGCTATGACTACACATATATGGAACAAAATGCAAAAAAAAAACGCAAAGTTAATGCGTTTGTTCAAACCGAAAAAAAATAGATTTTACATTATATGGCTATTAGTTATTATTTATAATAGATATATTTAACGATATTGCGAAATTGCTATCGACAAAAAATCTTTCAGCCAAATAATACCATTTATTCACAAATTTATTTTTAATGCTGAATACAAAGTGATGAATTGTTGCATCCTGAGAAGGATAAGCCAGATCCTGAAGAATACATGAAAAATACAGTAACAAAAACAGTACACGAGATGACTTAAAGATTACAAATATGTAATATGGTTTGCAAGAATAATTCTATAAATTCTCCTAGTGAGTAAACTAAGAATGAAATTAGAGCTCAATTCAAAAAGTCGCTTCATATACGCGAACGCAAATATTGCCAATGCTAACAATTGACGCAGTTTGCCGTGAATTAGGAAATGGTAAATAATTCAGTGGTAACCGGTGAGGACAATACAGGATGTAAATTGTGAGATTGTGTGTGTTTCGATATCAACTAATTACAACAACGTTTTCCCGGTAGAAATTAAAATTACGTACAAGTATTGTTTCATAAAACCTCCATTACTATAGTTAAAGCTATAAAGACAGCTCATTAAGGTTGCCGTTTAGTAGAAAGAGACTATATCGTAAAATGGAAAAAAAATCGTTTGAAAAAAGAGCCATTCTTTTGGATTTAATAATATGAATACGTATTTACATTTTTATCTACCAAGTATAAGGTATCAGTCTAAATAAAAAAATAAATTGTTAATTTTCGTGTAATACGTCAATTTACTAGTTCGAGTAAGAAAAAATAATTGTAAAATATAATGAAATTAATAGGTCATGTCTGCTAAGTTAATTGAATGCAGAATTTAGTGAAATCCTTTAAATTTTTATTGCACAATTTTTATTAGCAAAAATATAATTTGAAATTTGTAATAAATTTAATCAATTTTCATTGTTTTTCAAAATTGTTTTTCATACAAACTAAACATTAAAATAATTTTTAATTCATCTGATGAAATTCCTGCTTATTTTAAGATTACATTAATGTATAATACAATACTGTTCATTGATCACAACAGCAATATAACTCGAATTAGTGATTGCCAATATTTATATAGTTATCTCTTTCGTCTAAACCGCACCCTTAATGTAAGCTGGTGAGTTGAAAGATGCGGCTTTGACCATGACGTATTTCGATTAGTTCTTATAATATTAATGGCTCATCGTGAATCAGATTGTCTAATTTAAAAATAATATCAACTACAACTTGGAAGCTATTAACACCTCGCTGATCAACAAGTTTGTAAACTTGCGTTCCAAAAATTGCGCATTTCACAAATTTTGGCTCAATTTTCGAGCGAACTGGTCGAAAAATAATTCCTCAGTACCGCTAATATTCTCATATCGTATGTACCCATGCTTTAGCTATATTTTGATATAAAGTAAAATCATTCGGCGATTTTCGATGACATTTAACTTTTTTTATACTCTACATTTTTTTCCAAATTTCGAGGAATATTTTATATAAATATATACATCTTTATTCAGACTATAACTTTATATAATACCATTATAAGTTTGTATGAAGGTGTTAGTCTGTCCTGGGCTATCGACGTGAAGTCTTTCTGCCCTCGGGGAACATTATTTTCTTAAACAAATATGAAAAAAGGAAATAATAAGGAATGCATAATCCTTATTTAGATTTATGTTTTTTTTTTAAATTTAATGACTTTTTTTACTTTTCAAACATTTGAAAAAAAAAAATAATAATAACGAAAGCATTTAATGGCCAGCTATCTAATTCTCCAAATCTAATAATTTTTTAATTATTTTATTTCACTTTAATTATTCCATGAATTTGAGGCTCCATTAAAAGAGTTTAATGTACGCATACTGTTTGTTTTGGACTAAAGATGAAATTTCACTTTTTTTTTATACTAGACATTTTTTTAAATTTCGGTGAACATTTTTTTTTTAATATGAAAAAAATCACGAATGCCCTTAATGACAGTAGAAAGAACATTTATAACATTTTGATATTAATCTATTTTGGCAGAACTTTTTGCTTTGAATTTCTTGTGATGCAAATAGGAAAGCTGAACTGTCCCAAATGTTGGCATAAATGAATTAACATATTGTTCCATGCATGCAGTGTAAGCAAATAATAAGGAATGCATAATCCATATTTAGATTTATGTTTTCTTTTTTTAATTTCGATATTTTTTTTACTTTTGAAAAATATGAAAAAATAATAATAACGAAAACCTTTAATGGCCAGCTATCTAGTTCCCTAAAAACAATCATTTTTAAATATTTCATCTAACTTTAATTATTTTATGTATTTAACTTGGATCCTCATATTAAGGATTTAATGCAGGCATGCCGTTTGTTTTCGCCTAAAGATGGGTAATTAAATTAAAGATTCGCTTCAAAGAGCTCTTAAAAATTACAAGACTCAAAGCGAATTAGATCTTCCAAACCTTCTCACTAAAAAGAGTAATTTTTATATGAAGCCAGGGAAATTTATTTTGTCTGGTTCTGTATTTATTTCCTATAAAGTAAGCGTATTATTAATATTACAATTTATGTTTGATATATTTCAATTTCTTTATATTCCTTGTACATTAATTAAATTTTATATTTTTAAATATTTTGTTTTATATTCTTCATAACATACATTTATTCACAGTACAAAAATATTTTTTTATTAATCATTTTTTTCCCTAGTTTGACACAAATCTCTTATTAATTGTAATGTATAGTGCAAAACATGTTATATTATGGTGCCTTATGTAATATCTGTGTTAATTAACGGGAATAAATTATATTAAATTATTATTATTAATAATTGCTAATAATCTCCAATTATTTCCCACATAAATTCCATTTTGTTTTGACAAGTATAGAATTTTAAAAGGAAAATATTTGTTTTTAATATTACTAACCGCATCCAGGTTTATTGAATTGAAATGTTTCTACAATAATTAAATTTTATATTTTTAAATGTTTTGTTTTATATTCTTCATAACATACATTTATTCATAGTACAAAAATATTTTTTTATTAATCATTTTTTCACTAGTTTGACACAAATCTCTTATTAATTGTGATGTATAGTGCAAAACATGTTATATTATGGTGCCTTATGTAATATCTGTTTTAATTAACGCGCATAAATTATATTAAATTATTATTATTAATAATTGCTAATAATCTCCAATTATTTCCCTCATAAATTCCGCTTTGTTGTGACAAGTATAGAATTTTAAAAGGAAAATATTTGTTTTATTTATTACTAACTGCTTCCAGGTTTATTGAATTGAAATGTTAATGAAAAATGAAGTAATCACTAAAATGGAGTTCAACTAATATGAACATAGTAATATTAAAAACAAACATTTGCCTTGAGTATAAAATATACTGTATATTACTTATTGCACCCATTTATAAATAATGGTATAATTATTTTACAACAAATAAAAACAAAATAAATAATGTTTGTGAAACTGGCAATGTATCTAGCAATGAACCCGGCGCCTACATATTGAGACTTTTTTCAAAAATATTTATTTAAAGAAAAACAACACTTATTTAACCGTTTATTCACATTTATAAGTAATACTATCGAGAATTAAATACAACAGAATTATATTTATTAGTTTTCATTGATTTAAATTCAAAAATCTGCATACTACTTACACTTTTAAAAAACGGAAAATACCTATTTTTGTAATAATAATAATAATGTAATTTATTTCCACTGCGTTACACATTGTAGGTACATTAGATTACATACATTGTAAGACATGAAAACAGGTCAAATAAACAATATATTCCCAATATTGCTTTTCGAAATTCGTTTACAGTTTCCGATTTTTTTAAGTGTATATATTATGAAGATTTTTGAATTTATAAGAATAAATTTGATTCTGTTCTATTTAATTGTCATTAGTATTACTTATAATTATAAATAAATGGTTTAACAAGTGTTTTTTTCCTTTAAATAAAAGTTTTTGAAAAAGTGCCTCAATGTGGAGGCGCCAGGTTCATTGCTGGATTCATTGTCAGCTAAACACATATAAATTGTTGTATTTTGTAATTACAGATTGTCATTACTTGTAAAAAGGTGATTTTCCATAAATAAAGAATTAATTAATTAAAAATATACTTGCTCGCAATAGCAGAAATTTATGATAATAATAAATAAATAATGACAGTATTCTACATTTTTTTTAAGAAAACAAAGACAGATATTCTAAAATCAGGCAAAAGCTGTGGTCTATATAAGATTATCATATAAGATAACATTATAACAATAAATAACAATAAATAATTGTTGCTCGCAATAACAGAAATTTACAATAATAATAAATAAATAATGACAGTATACTACATTTTTTAAGAAAACAGAGATATTCTAAAATCAGACAGAAAGAGCTGTGATCTATATAAGATTATCAGATAAGATGACATTATAACAATTATTTATTGTTTTTTTTTTTTTTCAATTAAATTTCTATCTCTATTAGTTAGCATTCATGCATGCTAACTAATAGAGATAGAAATTTATTTACAAATAGATTTTTATTTATTTATTTAATAACCCTGTTGCTGTTTGGTTATTAAGACCCAATTAAGAATTACATAAATTGAGTAAACTAATTAATAAAACAGTTTAAACAAGCTTCGATAATACAGAAACAATATTTAAAAAAACATTCATGCATTTATTAATTGTTAAGGCTTCTACTTCGTTATAAATCGTTATACACTTTTTACTTTATTTCTATCGCATGTTCAATTAAAAAAAACTCAAGAGTTCCACGATTTTTTTATTTATAAAAAATTAAATTGGTACACATGTTAGGAATTGACGTTACCTATGTCAGTCATAGCTCTGTGGTTATGTTACTTTTCAAATGTAAAACATTCATAAATTAAAGTCAATATCTTAATAATTACGTTTCACTTCCAAATTACAATAAATGTTGTATGTGCTTTCCTTGTTCACGAACACAAGCCTGAAATCTTCGTCCTACACCTTTCAGTACGTTCCGCAACAATACTGGATTATTGTTAATTTCTTCAAATTTATCTTCATAAATAATTGGATCGTTGGGAAATTCTTCCTGAAACTCTCTCGAAGCTTCGCTCCAATTCCCGTAAACTTTAGTACCATTTCGGAAATATAAACGTTTTTTGCTGATTGCTGTAAATCATTGTGACTTTTAAACAGACCTGACCTTTCGTATTTCGATTGTTAACAGGTCTGCCAACTTACTTTTTTAATAATAAATCATTGTACTCTTATTTTTTTTTTAAATTGAACTTGCGATATAACTGAAAATTATTTAGCGACTATAATTTTGACGTCATTAACGCGTAATTATTAAACAGACTTTTAATACATTTCAATTATATAAAGTTAAGAGTTTTCTTTCAATATAATTTATTCATAAAAATGATTTCATTACAAATAAAATCCTAGAATGACACGTATTATACTTTTAAAACTAAAAATTAATTTAAAAGTGAATATTAACTGCACACATATTATAAAATAAACTATGAATAATTTTCCTATATATTTTTTGGTTTAATTTGCATTTTCTGTTTAATTAATTTTAAGCGAAATATTTCTTACAGAAGTTGAATAAATGTGAGCTTTTTATTAATGTTGGGCAAGATCGAGTGAATTTAGTAATCGAGTATTTCTAATTAACCAATTTTAAGTAGCTAAAGTTAATAAATAATAATAAATTTGAATTTATTAATAAATATGCGACACTTACCAATATTAATAATATAGATAACAATAACAAACTTGTTATATACTTCATTTTGCCGTGATAAAAAAAGATCGAAAAGATCAACTTTGTCCATCTTTACTTTTTAGAGATGTTTCTAAAATAATTATTGCTATGAAATAATACACTGATAATCTCATAAAATTATTATAAATTCAAAAGGTTGGATTTTTTTTTAATAATTAGCAAATGAGAAAGAAATAGCACTTGAACTGTGCTCTACACAACTCAATTTTATAATAATAATTTATTGATTTTGAATTAATTTCTCACTTAACCCGTGGTGAAACATATTTAATCAAAGTCTAATAATTTATTGACTTACGGGGTATCACCTCTCTACGATATAATAATTTATGAATGATTTTCTTCACCCACCATTCATCTGATTTAATGATAGCCATTTTGGTTCATTGGACCTTATCAGGTCAGTGTATTCCATATAAGATATATAAGAAGGTGGTTGAACAATCTCATTTAGTGAATTTTGTTTCCTTGCACGATAGAAGGTCAAGTTAGCCTTCCTTTAGTATATGATAAACGTTTGTTTGACCAACGCTGTAGAGCCCTACATTACATTAGTTGACGATGCCACTTAAAAATTATGGTGCTTTGCGCTATTGTTACAATAGTAAATTTTATGATGAAGATGAAAAAAAGATACCCATATTTTATTCACTGAATAAACACGTACTATGTTTTTACCACAAGTATTTATTGTATGCACCCATAAATAAATACATAAGACTGACAGATATGGCAATTATAATATTTTATTGTCTGAATAAAGATGTACATATATATAAGACCAATGGTCTTTCCGCCTAGTTTTCCGTGTTTATGTCTTTATCGTGAAAGAGGTATAGTGATTTTTAACTGTCTATATCAGAAGTCATTGTCGATTATGTACGTAATTTAACTGTCATTAATGTGGTGATGTGATGCAATGAATTCATGAAGAATTATAGTGGGGAATTTACGTTAGGTATTACGTAGGATACATAGGGAATTCATCAGGTTTATGTTTGTGCGATTTGAGAATTCACCTCAAATCCCACAAACCTAAACCTGATGAATTCCCTATGTATCCCACGTAATAAAAATATATACATATATACATGTGGGCTCAAATTATTATTAATATAATTTCTTGGAATTTATTTAGAAAAAAAATACTAATTTTATTTCAAGGCCACAAAACGATAATCGAACAAACACACGAAAATTATTTACAGCGTCTTTAGAGAGCTTAAATATTTGTCGCTGTGAAAATATTTACAGATGCCTGGCATTCCGCGATCGAGTGATGAGATTACGCAAGATATTCCAAGACAAAACAATTGTACCGCAAAAATAAATTGCATGAAAGAATGTGATAATAAAAATATTTACAAATATAATTAAATAAAATAAAAAGAATATGAAAATAATTAATTTACTCAATTGAAACAACTACTTTTCGGGCAAATACCCCGCCTGACATTGAACTAATCTGCTGATGCATAACAAATAATTGTATAGTGCAACATTTTTTTATTCGAGAATGTTTAGTGCAAAAAGTAAAATAAAAAAAACATTACGAAATATAAGGCCCTCTGTAGACACGTATTTCGAGATTTATCCATCGCCAATACAGCTCTGCCTTATACATTTTTTTTTAATTTAATTTTTTTAACGAAAAGTTAATTTCGATTGATAGTTTTAAAATATTTACGTAATGTAAGTTAAAAGGTTGCAGTAGCTAAAGAGGAAATGATTAATAAATTGATCAATTGAGTAAATTATTGTCTATTTTCTGTTATTTGATTTAATTTAAACATTAAAAATCACTTGGGATAAAGATGTTCAAAGTTTATGTTGAATAGTTGACTTATTTGTGTATTATTATTTATGATGATTTATGTAAATGTTTACAGTTTTTGTAGAAAGGAGATTTCCGTAAATAAATGAATTAATTAATTAATCTGTAACCAAATGAATACTCTTTTTTCTATAATATATAAATATCTTCATCGAAAAACACATGTTTACATTTATATCGAGCGTATAACAAAAATAGATGACGAAGTTGGCGTTGGAAGTCTCGAGTCATGTCTGTACTAAGATCACACGCGTGAAATGTTAGTTGCGGTTAAATAGTGCCAACATGACAACCGGTACTTTACGCATGCGCGTGTGATTTTAGTTCAGACATGACTTTATGCTCGATATAACAATATAAGCAAATTCATCTGGTATTTGTCAAATAGCCATTGATCAATGGTTTTCTGGCTGAATATTTAATTGAGCAATTTTTTAGTATAATATGGTTTAGTCCTTGTCGTATTTTGAGAGGTCATAATCGCTAGTTGTTTTTTATTTGTCCTGATTATTCCATCATTCAATCATGATTGAGGGTATGAAGCGATGAGATGAATTTATTATGAAGAAAAATTTACGTTTACATATAAATGTTAATTTGTTTTATTAATGGACGACTATATCACTATACACTTTGTATACTTTTCTTCACTTACATTACATTAGTTGACGATGACACTTAAAAATTAAGGCGCTTTGCGCTATTGTTACAATAGTAAATTTTATGATGAAGATGAAAAAAAGATACCCATATTTTATTCACAGAATAAACACTTACTATAGTTTTACCACAAGATTTATTGTATGTATCCATAAATAAATACATAAGACTGACAGATATGGCAATTGTAATATTTAATTGTCTGAATAAAGATGTATTTAACAAAGAATGAATTCTTTCATTTTTTGAAAAACATTAATAATGATTACAAAGTGGTCGAAATGTACATCTGTTATTAAATTTAAAAAATAAAAAAAATACAATTCAATTAAGTATCAGGCGAGTTTAATATAATTAATGGTTTTAATATTTAGACATTGGTGGTTCATATTGTATGAAATAAATATGAATAAATTATGAAATATCAACCAATAAAACACAGATAAGATTGAATAACTTTAAATTCTCGACTAGTTTCGGGTTATTAGCCTAATTTGAAGATAATGTAAAATTTGTTTTTTTTTTTTGGTTGATTTTTAATAATTTATTCATATTTATTTCATATCAGCCGAGTATTTATGAAATTGTAGAAAGCAATTTTATTTTTAAATGTAAGATATATCATTGAAAATGGGTACGTAGTACTCGAAATTTACATCTGACATTTAAAAATAAAATTGCGAAGAAACGATTAAACAAGTGTTTTAATTTAAGTTTTATAACTTCACATAACTCAAAACCAAATAGTGATTAAAGTACAAATGTTTAATTATTGAGAATATTATTAATTTCTTTGTTTAACGTACTTATGTAGCGTAAGTCGAAAATCACAGAGCTAAATATGGGAATAATTTATTAATTATTTTCAAATCATTTTTATTTAATTTACTTAAATAACTGTGACCAAGTGAATGAATACTCTTTTCTATTTATATTAGTTTCTACTAATTAATATATTTTTATTACAAAAAAGCAAATATTTTAACGCATATTTCATTATTGACGCACTTTATCTCAATGTTTATTAATTTTTAATTCAATAAACGCCTCGACTGTATTATCAACAAACAGGGTTGTTTTCAGGCCGACTTTTAATTTCATTTCCGATTTTGCAAAATCACAAGGCGAGAAAAACAGCGTTTTGCAATTACGATACGAGTACGGCGATTGGAAGTAGGTTGTGCGTCAATGCGCAATTGTTGTTTAAGAAGAAATCGGATTTAAATATAGAAAACAGTTTCGCAACATCATTTCAAAGGCTGCCTTTATTTTATAAATATTAATTGTAAATATTGAAAAAGAAAAAAGGGCAAGAAACGGAAAATTGAGCAAATCATTTGCGTCTTTCAAATACGCGCACACCGTTTTTTTTTTGTTTGGTTTATTCGATAAGAAATTGAAAAATTGCAAAGTTCTTGTTTTAAATTGATTACAGTGAAGGCTTCTTATATCATAAAAGTGTTCAACTGTATTATACGTTTTCAATTTGATAAACTCATTTTACATTAACTTTAATATATATATATATATATATAACATTATTTATTAACAATTAAGTTTACAATACGTAACAAATATTGATTATTTATCGAGCATATAACAAAAATCGACGACGAAGTTGGCGTTGGAAGTCTTGAGTCATGTCTCTACTAAGATCACACGCGTGAAATGCTGGTTGCGGTCAACATGACAACCAGTACTTTACGCGTGCACTTGTGATTTTAGTTCAGACATTACTTTAGATTTCCAATACCAACTTCGTTGTCCATTTATATTAATCGCTCGATATAACACACAAAAATTAATTAATGGTTAAATGGCTATCGACCATACGTCTTCGTGCCAAGTGAATTAATTTAATAGTATTATTTATTTATTTAGTCTTATATAACATGGTTATATGTTCATCTCTACTTCTCAGTGTGAGGTGATATTTAATAGTAATAAAGCACATAATTTATATATATATACAAACATCTTTATTTGTAAAATGTAAACAATACAAACTAATACATTAGAAACCCATTACACTACATTATCAATTAAAATTTCACAAATTCGCTATCGAGCAGTGATCTTTCAGACTGTCCAATCAATGTAATTTCTTTAAATGTCATGATCTCTAACGTCATTGTCAATGTCCAATAGTTTATATTTTTGCACATAAGCTTATTTCCTATTTTATGTTTAACTGACTTCAGTGAACCAAGACAAAATTTAAATAGAAAGTAGCAATAAAATCCCTGAATAAAATAAAGGCTGCCTTCATCTATAAGTAAAATAAAAAATAATGGGATTGATAAAAGGGCAAGAGATTGAAAATTAAGAAAATCAGTTGCGTTTTTAAAACACGCGTTTATTGGATAAGAAATTAAAAATGTATAGTTTTTTTTTTATTAAATTGATTACATATAGGCTTCTTCTTATATATGCAATCAATTTAAAAGTAGCCTTCACCTTCTTATATCTTAAAAGCAATCATTTTCATTTTAATGTTTCCATTTGATATATTCATGTTATTTTAGTTTCCAAAGAAAAAAGTTTAGTAATAATAAAACACATTGTATAGCACACCATTTATATTTTTGTCATAAGTTTATTTGCTTTATTTATATTTAAATAATATTTTTAACTTCAATGAACCACAATTTGAATAGAAAAGTAGCTTTAGGATCCTATTGAACAAAATATTCATAAATAAGATTGCATCAATATTAAGCGATGAATGTTACATCTTTTAATGTAAATTTTGCTAAATGGGATTAATAATTTTAATCTATATGTAAATATTTTTTTATTTGGCATGTATATCTCATACAAATAATAAAAACAAACAAAATCGCATAATCACCTCAACTAAAAATATATGTATATAATCTCAGCTATATTAGGTACCCCTTCCTTGCCTTTGTTTCACAAGTGGTTAGATTCCCTCAATCCCATATCCATTACACACATATATAAGTGTAGAATTACCATTTATCTCAGGCTTTCGCTGCAATTCCCTCATACAGTGCTCAAATACATCCTCCCCTCCACTTCTACAAAACACATTTCGTATATTCATCCCTCATTCATACCTTCCTTCCTCTTTCCTTACTCCCGTACCTGAACCGTACAAGTAGCCGTGCTTACTTTTTGAGCAGACTCGCAAAATAGCGTGGAAGTTCATCAAACACTTGCACTTCTTTGTATTTAGGGCTAGAGCTGCTATTGTATATTGTTATTTGTCGCAGACGCAATTCGACATCTTTCGCCTTCACAGCATACTCTAACTCAAGCCATTTCCCTCAACTTGCGATCCACCAATTGGCATGGCAACTCCGCTTTTTTATAGTGCCACTCTTTCTTTCTTCCATCCTGTATACTTAGCCTTCATCTGCCATTCTTTAAAACATACACCCCATACCTCCTTCACCAACTTTTCATCCCCAACGTCCTTATCTTTCTCTCATATTTCACTACCCTCCTCGCTGCCTTCCATTCCACAAAAAATCTTAGGCATTCCTGCAGTACCACGTAACTTGGCGTTGCATGCTGCATTCTTGATATACTTTTTTTTACTCACTCATGCCCTGACACACCTCATACTTTTTTCAGATACAGCACTATCACTCTTATACAAGCATCCCACCACACAAGCATCATTTTCATATTTCCCCACTAACATTTTCTCCCATATCATCCTCAAATGCTTCGCTCTAGTTAATTTTTTTCTGCAAACATATATCCTAAATATTTAAACTCACTCTCTCTCTATATAATCTCTCTACCAACTACTTCAATTACTCATCCTTTCTTCGTTCACTCGCATTCTTGCATAACATCCATTTAGTTTTCTCGACGCGCACAATTAACTCCCTTTTATTAAAATACCCTCTAGTCTTCCTTTGTCTCACTTCATTCGCTTATCGATCTTACAAAAACTACCACATCATCCGCTAGGTTCCATATTTTCCTTCTTCCCACCACTATTCTCCCATGACTGCGCCATCGCTACAACCTTCTCCATTCCCGCGATATGCAGGTTTAACCCATGTCTAACATCACGCATGTACATGTACACCTCACTAATATAATTTACTATCTGTTCTGATACTCCCTTGTCTTTAGGTAGTAGGTAGTCAGAGCAGATTGTAAATTATATTAGTGAGGTGTACATGTAGGCAGCATGATCTATTATTAGATCATACCCTGATCCGGTCTATTACCTTTCGGTTTATGACCATGTGGAGCATTGCTCGTTCGTGATGGTATCGACGTCATATTATCGAAACCACATATGGACCGGAATTGCGAATAGACATCCTTGGGCTTTTAACGGCCCACCTCCGACTCCTTATTTAATGGCGACAAGCACCAGGGTTAAGTCGACCCCGCCGCATGCAGTTAGCTCTATGCAAGACTTGGTTATCTGCCCCTTTCAGACATCCATGCTCGAGAGCACGGTAGACCCTGCAGTTTGTCGATTCCAAGCTTTTACAAGGAGACGTGGTGTAAGGTAGAACTGGACGAGTGCGAGTCGGGGACTCGCCCACTCTTACCTTACACCACGTCTCCTTGTACACCTCACTCACCTAATTTACAATCTGCTCTGATACTCCCTTGCCTTTCAAACATTCCTCCAACATCTTTCTCTCAACCGAGTCATATGCAGCCTTCAAATCCACAAACATGAAATACACCTTGCCTTTCTTTGCCAACTCTCTCTCAATCATCCAGTTTAGAGTAGCTTCTGATCCACTGTAGACCTTCCCTTCTTGAAACCCGCCTGCACTTCTGGCAAAAGGCCCTCCTCTTCCACTTCCTTCTCCAACCATTGTTTACCATTCCCATCATAATTTTGTATAACGTGTCCATTTATTCCTCGGTAATTTGCTGAATTACCAAATACAAACATCCATGCGGGTAAACCCCGATGCTACGATCTCAAGCTTCAACTATGGCAAGAGATTGCGCATGGAATACCCGCGGCTAAGGCGCTCGAGAGACGCGCTAGACATTCGTCGGCCGATTAAATAATAATAATAATAGTAATAATAATAACGTTTTAATCCTCGCCTTATATACTGGTATAATTATTCCATTCCTCCGGAATTGCACTTCTCCCCTCCATATCTTATTCAAAATGTCTCGCATGGTCCGTTTTCCTCCTGTACCACACCATCTCCAAACCTCTCCCTGGATTCCATCTGGCTCCGCCGTTCCTGTACGCCTTTGAGAGCTCTTTCTAATTCCTCCTCTCTAAAGTCTTCTGCTCCATTGAATATCCTTTAGCCATAGGTCATTTCTGGAATCTTGTGTGCCCTCCTTAGCAGATCTTAGAAATACATCTTCCTTTCTGTCATATTGATATTTTCTCCCTTTAATCTCCTCTTCGGATTCTTCATCTTTATATACATCTATTGCTGTTTCTCATTTACAATCTTGCCTACCGCCTTCATTTCCTCTTTCATCCATTCCTCTTTTCTGTCAGTACATACTCTCTCACAGTGAAGTCTTGCCTCCTTAATTTTCTCATCTATCCCTTGTCTTCTTCTTAATTTGTTAGTAGCCGTCCTCAACGCCTTTCTCGCTTTCAAACCACCCCATCTTACTTGATACTCCACTCCCCCTCTTCTGTTTCATCATTGCTACCTTTACTCCTGCTCTCAGTTGTTCCACAGAGTCAATTCCCTCGAAACATACTTTTTCAGTTCTCAATGTATTTTGCCACCCTTAACCAGCATCATTTTTTCTCACTTAAAGCTTTTCCCTCTTTTACCCTGTTCCCAAGTTTAACTGTTGGAAAATGATCAGATCCACTCCCATCGTTAACGGTAAATTGAAATCTGCATCCCTTATTTCTTCTCCAACCAAGATATAATCAATTACTGAGTTCCTTCCCGGCCCGATATATGTCCATTCATTTTCCCAGCTTTTACTAAAGTATATAAAAATTTCTTTATTCTGACAATTACATAAATACATTTTTATAAACATTAGTATATTAAATAAAATTACATTATTAGTCTGTCCTGGGTTAACGGCCAGAGATCTTTTTGCTCGTTTACTAAAGTTTTGTTTAGATACGGCATTCCCAATAAAGAAATATAAAAAAATGTTGAAGTGTCCATCATGGTACTTTCCCCGGTGAATACGGTTAAATAAGTTTCTGATTGAAAATTTAACAGGAAAGAGAAATGATTAATAGAAAAAAATTATTGTTGTATTTTAAACTTAAAGCCGAGTATTTAGAAGATTTTTATGATTAAGTGTGTTATTTCTTACCTTACAATGTGTTAAAATCATTTCTCCACAATCTTCTTCATTTTTTCAAACTTTGCGAATGTGCTGAATATGACGGTACTTTGACGTTTTATTTGTCATTAAAATAATTATTTCAATAATTAAAATCTCTATGGGGATTTATCAGGTAAGAAATAACACACTTAATTACAATATTCTTCTAAATACTCGGTATTAACTTTGAAAGACAACAATCAATTTTTTCTATTAATCATTTTGCTTTCCTATTAAATTTTCAATCAGAAACTTATTTGACCGTATTCACCGGAGAAAGTACCATGATGGACACATCGCCATTTTTATGCTTTTCATTTATGAATTTCATAATTTCATTTAATTTCAACTAAACAAAAATTAAGCCAGAATTGAAAAATCAGGCTTAAAAGAAAAAAAAAACAGATGAATTAAGCTAAACTTTAAGATATATTTTAATATTTGAAGAAAAAAAAGCGTTTCCTATTCATTAAAATCATTCCAATTACACTTTTTTTTTTACAAATTCCAACAATTTCCGCTCGATTCTCTGCGGATTCGCGTCACCGCCACTTTTTTTTTCTGTTTTGATTACCGGGAAATATCTTAATCTGGTATGTTCAAAGAGCGGACGTACGAAAACATAATGGAGGATTGCGGTTTACTTCCGTTTCGCGGTCGCCCGAAACGCCGCCGTCCATCTGCTTCGGAAGATAAGGAGAGTACGTTGCCTTTCCTGTCGGTGAAATTTCTGGTACTATCATCCTATGACGTCAATCGCTCAAATTTCACCCATACTAAGAATACCCGACGCACGCTATTGTGTCGAAAAGAAAGTACACCTTTTCGGTTCGCTAGTTTTAACTTTTTTTCTGGACAATCATGAAACATCTTTCATGTTTGTAATAGAAAAAAATTGTTTATTCACTTGATCTGGGTTTTTGATTATTTTTTTATTGAATAATAATAATAGTTATTTAAATTAAATTAATTATTATGAAGGGAAAATATATTAATTTTATGTTATATATTTTCCTTTTACAATACAGTCTATCTGGACTTTCAACCAAAATAAAAAATATGTAAAGTGGGAAAATAATTATTTAATTGTTCAATTATGTCAAATAATTATTTTAAAATTAAATTTTATTCAGTTTAATCTTCTGCTTCATATTCAATTCATCATAACATGCATAACGTGTTTCAATATTTGGTCAAATACGTTTTTAATGAATATTTAATGGAAAAGGAAAAATGATTGATTGAAAAAATGGATTGTTTTTTTTAATTTAAAGCCGAGTCCTTGGAAGGATTTATTGTGTTATTTCTTACATTATAACGACTAACATTTCTCCACATCCTTTTTTAAATATTTTTAAACTGGAGGCGTTTGCGAATATAGTTGAATATGACGGCACTTTGACGTTTTATTTGTCATTAAAATAATTATTTCAATAATTAAAGTCTCCACAGACAATATAAAAATGATTGCTTATTTTTAAGGGAATTTATAAGGGCTTATAAAATGAAAACCGAAGGTCCTACAATAAAAGCTTTATAACAAAAATTATTTATTTTCAAGATCTATAACTTTTATTTGAAACATTTTCAGAATCAAAACTCATTAAGTGTACCTTCACTCTAAGCGATTTTTCATTTTTTAAATCGGATAAAAAAATGTTTCAAAAAAAGATGTAGATCTTGAAAAAAGAAATAATTTTTGTTATAAAACTTTTTTGTAGGACCTTTAGTTTTTATTTTATAAGCAGAAGAATTTCATCTACTTGATGAATTCCCTTAGAAATAAACAAATATTTTTATGATCTACTTTATATTCGCTGTGGAGACTTTTATTATTTAAATAATTATTTTTATGTCAGTTTTATGTCCTGGAATGGGTGTTTGTATGGAAAAGGGACCAAAAACGGAGAAGAAATAAAGAAGAAGATATACGTGGAGTCCGATATTGAGCATCTACTAGCTGAAAAATAAGTCATGCATGTAAAAAACAAACAAATCATGCATGCTTTAAATTTAATATTTTTCTACATTTGTTCTACTATTTAACTTTTTTATTTTTTCTTGTAACATTATAGGCGGCAAACATAGAAATTATTTTTTGATAACTCAGATAGTTAATTAATAACTTAAAAAAAAATATGTACATTACTTTATGTCATTTAAATGTCCAATCATTAATCTCGAATTTCAGTAATTTTAAAGCTCACGTAACTACTAACTCATATGAATTAATCGCCGTATTTTAAACTTGGCTAAACTACACTTCTGATGTATCTTTTGTTCAGATTGACGCTTATACATTTATTTATAAAGAACGAGCAGCAGCTGGCCGCGGTGGTGGCGTAGCCCTTTATATAAAAAATAATTTGAAATTTGAACTCGTATTTAATCTAGATAATTCTATAAGTTTTGAACATATATTTATTAGATGTAAATTTGGTGATTGTCTCTTTTGTATAGGGGTAGTCTACAGATCACCCACCTTAAATATAAATACCTTTATAGAATCATTTGACACCGCTATTAGCCATGTTCTTCCGTTATGTGACGAAGTATTATTTCTTGGTGACTTTAATATTAATTTATTGAATATTGACTCCAACCTTACTAAACAGTTTTGCCAATTTATAGAGTTATACGGATTTCATCAAATTATTGAAGAACCCACAAGAGTCAGGGATACTTCGGCTTCATTAATAGATTTAATTATTACTTTAAATGACACATATATCACCGAAAGTGGAGTTGTCAAAATTCACGATATTGCTGATCATGATTTGACCTATTGTAAGCTTTTGATACATTCTCAAAAACCCGTTAATATTGTTACCTATCGCTAACTACATAATATTGACCACCAGACTTTTGTAAATGACTTATATTCTTTACAATTAGATCAACTTTTGTACTTACCAAATATTGATGATAAGGTTTGTTTTCTTAATGATTCCTTATTATTCCTGTTCAATATTCATGCACCCCTAAAGACCTCGCGGATAACTATGAAACCTGCTCCGTGGTTGACACAAACAATTAAGGCAATGATGTTGGATAAAGATAGCGCCTATAAGAGGTTTAAAATCACGAGAGAAATTACTAACTATAATACCTATAAATATTACCGCAATATGGTCAACTCTGCAATTTTACGTGAAAAGAAAGCATTCCTGAATAATATGATCAGCAAGGATCCTAAATTTATCTGGAAATATTTAAATAATTTTGAAGTTACAAAGCCTAAAGTACGTAATGTACCTTCTCCGCTGAAAAAATGTAAATATTGCTAATTCATTCTTAATCCACTCGGCCAGTAGTATTACCGACCCTAATCTAATCTCATGATACAATAAAAATTACCATCCCGATGTTAAAAATTAACTCAGTTTCTCTCTTGTTAATACCAATGATATTTCTAAATTACTGTTAAAAATTAAAACTAATGCAGTGGAATCAGATAGTCTTAGTGCGACAATTCTTAAAATGTGTTTTCCATTTATTATCCCCTACATTACACACATCATAAATTCTTGTTTAGAACAATGCATTTTCCCACAGTCCTGGAAGTTATCAACGGTTATTTTAGTACCAAAAAAAAAAAGAAAATCCTGAAAGCCTGAACGATCTAAGGCCAATTAGTATTTTACCTGTTTTATCTAAAATTCTGAAATCTGTAATAAAACATCAACTGACTCTGTTTGTAGAAACCCATAGTATCCTACTCACGAACCAATCAGGATTTAGAACAAATTATAGCTGCTCCACTGCTTTACTGAATGTCACTGGCGATATTATCAATGCAACTGATAAAGGTTTACTCTCTTACTTAATCCTCATTGATTACAGTAAAGCATTCGACACTATTAATCACTATGTATTGTTAGCAAAACTGAAGTACATTGGCCTAGAGTCAATTGCATTAAGGCTTATAAGTAGCTTTATCTATGGCCGCCAACAACTGGTGAAAATTGACAACACAGTCCGGTGTTCCTCAAGGATCAATTGTAAGCCCACTGTTATTTTCGATTTACACGTCATTTATTTCTGAGACATTAAAATTCTGTACCTACAACTTATACGCAGACGATACCCAACTACTTTACTCCTTTCCCTTTAATAACATAATAACAGCAAATCAAAATTTGAATCTTGACCTATCTAATATTTTAACAGCTTCCCAGAAACATTCCTTACTAATCAACCCAAATAATACATCAGCTATGTTGTTCGGCCCTAGAAAAGTACTCAGCGCTGCCAAACGTTTACTATCACTGAAATTAGATAATACAACTATACCTTTTGTAGACTCGGTGCGTAACTTAGGCTTAATAATCGATTCTGTTTATTATATTACGTAACATATTTTTTGGTTCGTGTAGTGAACAAAAAAATATCAAAAAAGAGACCATTTCAGGACTCGAGACCGGGCGGAACATAAAGATCGGCGCCAATGATTTCATGAAATAGAAAATCCCCCCCTGCTGCTGGCTCGTTTAGTCTCTAATCCCTCTAATAGATTCAGCTTACGACCTTTTATTGATTTTATAGAAAATCAATAAAAGGTCGTAAGAAACAAGATAACGTGATCATAGGTTTACGTTGTTTTGATTTAAAATTCCTCCCTATTTGGCCTATGTATATACCATCGTTGTTTTAAAAAAAATATTTTTATTTCAAAGCATTATGTTTTGAAGTTTTTTTTGCAAAAGCTCCTTTTCTGAATATAATTGTTTGTATGTTCAATACTTCAATGCATAATATCCTTGTTACAGATGTTGAAAGTATTAAATTTAGAACGAGAGTGATTAATATTCGCTAATAAAATTTCCCCACACACCTTTCTAAATAACTCTCTCCGCAACCCGAATTTGCTATTTCCCGATGACGAACCGGGCATTCGATTCGTATCTAAGGCACTAACCTTAACTGACCTGCAGCAACCATGATGCAACACCCGGGGAAGGTGAAGCAACTCGCTGCTGCAACCAGAACGCCGCGTTTTCCGGATGCATTTACTTACCCACGAGATTTTTGAACCTAGTGGAAAGTAAATACACGTGCGTCGATTCTAGAATTCCCGAATCGTTCAATGGGAGTAGATAATTATGTTTAATTTTCACACAATCGTGTAAAACGATATTTGTAATGTTTGTAATTTGAAGCGATTTTTCGTTATCTTGGATCAATAGCGAGTGTTGGATTTTGGTTTTAGTTCCTATTTTTTTTATCTTTTGGGAGATAAATTTGTTTGAGGATTGAGAATGATGTTTGCTGTAGGAAGTGTATTTTTGTACAATGTTTAAATTTTCTATTTGGTTCTCATTATTCTCTTCGTGAAACATAATCACAAAATTATGAATAAATTATCGTTGCTCCAAGCGAATGAACTTATTTAATTTACATTTTACGATATCAAGAGAATATATTTATAGTAAAAATAAAACGCTTTGTATTCCTTTCTTCACTTGTTTATTTTTATGCTATATATATACATTTCGGAAACTATGTGTCCATTATCAATAACTAACAAAGTATGATGTACAAAATGTACGTATAGCATCAAAATGTGGTAATATTCTTGAATGTATGCTCTTTAAAAATATGTAAAAACATAAAAAAATACCGCATTGGTAGGTTTCAAGTTATTTTCACTTTTAAACCAGATACGATAAATTTTATACAAATTTTCGGCAAATTCAATGATGAAATTTTGTGGAAATTTAAAGTGTGCTCTTAAGGAAATAGGCAAAAGTACCCAATCCGTAAATTCTCATAGAATTCGTCTTTTATTGCTTAAAATTGAAAATAACTCAAAAATTTTCAATTTTAAATCATAAAAGACGAATTTTATCAGAATTTTTCGGAATTTATACAATTAAAAAAATCAGAACTGAAAATTTTCTGGAGATTATTTTCAATTTTAAACACGAAAATTTAAATATTTACCTTATTTTTGCAATTTAAGAAAATCACAACTTCAAATACTTTTGAGTTATCTTAATGAAACTATGTGGGAATATTCTTAAGTCTGTACTATAAGAATATCTGAACAAAAATATACCATATTCGTAGTTTTTTTTTTTTTCAATTTTTAACCCAGAAAACACGAATTTTTTTAATTTTCCATTTTTTTTTTCGATTTCAAAAATTACAACTTAAATTTCTTTAGTGTTATATTAATGAAACTCTATGAGAATATTCTTGAAACTCAGTGCTCTGAGAATATGAAAAAAAAACAAAAAACACCCTTCGGAACTTTTCTAGTTCAAGTTAATCCACAAACGACAATTTTTTTGCGAATTTTTTGCTATTGTTGAATATGAAAAAACAAAGAACACCCCTTCGGAACTTTTCTAGTTCAAGTTAATCCACAAACGACAATTTTTTTGCGAATTTTTTTGCTAATTTTTTTAACTGGCAAAATACCGATATTTTGTCAATTAAAAAAAAAACAGAATTTAAATTTGTTTACAGATATTTTAATGTAATGTTGTGGAAATATTCTTGAAAGAATATGTAAAAAAATACCATATCCGTAGTTTTTGAGTTATTTTTAATTTAAGCCAGAAAACACGAAAATTCGAGTATTTTCGATATTTAAGCCATTTAAAAAATTATAATTTAAAATTCTTTAGAATAATATTAAGCAAAATTTATGAGAATATTCTTGAAAGTCGGTGCTCTGAGAATATATAAAAAACAAAAAACGCCCAATCGGTGGTTTTCAAGTTATTTTCACTTTTAAACCACAAACGATGAATTTTGTACGAATTTTCGTTATTTTGCCAAATAAAAAAAATCATAATTTAAATTTGGTTAGAGATATTTTAATAAAATTTTGTGAAAGTATTCACAAAATGGGCTCTTTAAGAATATTTAAAAAAAAAATACCCTATCCGTAGTTTTTCAGTTATTTTCAATTTTAAGCCGGAAAACATGAAATATTATTGTTATTATTAAGATAACTCAAAAGAATATGAAGATACATTTTTTAAAATAGCTTAAATAGAGAAAATATGCGAATTCTCTATTTAAGCTATTTTAAAAAATATAACTTCATATTCTTTTGAGTTATCTTAATAATAACAATAATATTCTTTATTATCCAAACGGAAAGATCCCATACAGGATAACATCATAACTTAAATTATAATTGAACATAGTTCTTAAAATATTAAAACTAAAAAAAAGATACAATATTACTTAAAATGTCGGTAACTTTTTTGTTCGCATGAACACTCATATGATTAATGACACTTTTATCCTTCAAATTCTTTGCTTTAAGAATGTATGAAAGACAAAAAATACCCGATAGGTAATTTTCGTGTTATTTTCAATTTTAAACGAGAAAGAATGAATTTTGTGCGGATTTTTGGTATTTGGAAAAATCAAACATTAGAATTTTTTCGGAGGTATCTTAATGAAACTTTATTCTTTAAATATTTTCCTTTAAGAATATAAAAAAATACACCAGTCGCAGTTTTTGAGTTATTTTAATGTAAAATCAGAAAAGGCAATTTTTTTTGTGAAATTTCTGTTTTAGCAATGCAAAAAAATTATAATTTGAAAATTTTGTAGACATTATAATTTCTTTGTACAATTTTCTTAATAATCTGTATTCTTTAAATATTTTCCTTTAAGAATATAAAAAAATACACCAGTCGCAGTTTTTGAGTTATTTTAATGTAAAATCAGAAAAGGCAATTTTTATGTGAAATTTCTGTTTTAGCAATGCAAAAAATTATAATTTGAAAATTTTGTAGACATTATAATTTCTTTGTACAATTTTCTTAATAATCTGTATTCTTTAAATATTTTCCTTTAAGAATATAAAAAAATACACCAGTCGCAGTTTTTGAGTTATTTTAATGTTAAATCAGAAAAGGCAATTTTTATGTAAAATTTCAATCAATGCAAAAAATTACAATTTGAAAATTTTGTAGACATTATAATTTCTTTGTAATAATTTTGTTGATAATCTGTGCTTTAAGATTATGTAAAAAAAAAAACATCCGCAGCAACAATTTTTGAGTTATTTTAAGCAACAAAAATTTTAAAATTCACATATTCTTTTTATTCGTGCAATTTAAAAAAATCACAGCTTCAAATTCTTTTGAGTCATCGTTATGAAATTTTATGGAAATTGTTCTTCAAAATCTGTGTATTAAGAATATATAAAAAAAAAAACAGAAAACACTATCCATTGATTCATAGATTTTCAGTTATTTTAAATGTTAAGCCAAAAAGAACGAATTTGTGCGAATTTTAGATATTTTGCCAATTTAAAAAATCATAACTTAATGTTTTTGAAGGTATCTTAATACTTTATGAAAAATAACCAGAGCAAGAAGTAACGGTCGTCAAACGTTGAATACAAGGGCGATCGGAGAGAGGACTCCTCACGAGGCAAGCTACCAAAAAAGGCAGGAAATTAAATTTCTCTCAAACTTTTATTGCATTAACCAAGCTTTCAAGACTATAATTTTCCCTTCTTCAGGGTGACACTGTAGGTAATGGGAAAACAAAAAGTTAAGAAACAATAGGTGGTAAATTGATTATTGCAAGCTTACATTTGTCTGAAGTGAACAAACTCGACGGCATTTTTAAACTAAGGGAATAGGTTTCCTGTGCGTAGATTGTTTCTTAAGTTGTATGGGCCCGCATTTTTTTTTTGGGGGGGGGGGCGGTGTTCTATTGTCGCATAACACTATTTTGATGGTTGAAAAAACATTACAGAAACGCGCACATATTTAATTGCGTTTTGTTTTTATGGAAATATTCCTTACTTTAAAAATATAAAAAAAAAAAACAGAAAATATGCAAATAGTATTTTTTGAGTTATATTCAATGAAAAAGCAGAAAAGACAATTTTTATGCATTTTTTTGTATTTGACAATTAAAAAAAAACACAAAAAGATTTTTTTGAGGTACCATTGTAAGAATATTCTTGATAGTATATGCTTCAATAACAAAAAAACATCCCATTCGTTATTTTTGAATTATTTTTGAACCAATAAAACTCTTGGGGATTCAGTATTTCCTAGCACCCCATCCCCTTGACTCACTCATTGGTTATACCCTTGTTTCATATTAATAATACTACCCCTGTTTTCGCTTATATAGCTATACATAGAATATTCTTGATTCATAGTTTTTGAATTTTTTTGAACCCATAAAACTTTCTTTCTTAATCTTATCCTCTTTTAGCCGGTTAGTCGAGGTTTGGTTCTATCCCTTATAAAATTTTATCCACTCTTTTCTATTCGTTGTTAGTTCCTTTGCCTGTGTCCATCTCATTCTTTTTGTTTTAGTGCTTCCTTAATCGTATCATTTCAGGTCTTCCTTTGGTTCTCTTTCCATTTTTTCTTGCCTCAGACACTTGTCTTCTCTCGCTCATTCTATTTTTATGTCCAAACCACCTTAGTTGTCCCTCTTCTATATTCTACTGTATCTCTTGTCTCTCTTTGTAACTCCCTCCACTCTTCTCAGGTATTTTGAAAATTCAAATCCAACTATGTCTATATTGCGCCTTTTTTAATTCAAGCAAACACTAGAATTAATTGTAATATATTATTTGTACAGAAGTATGGATGAAATTGTAAGTTATTTATCTTCGTTTATAGAAGTTCCCCTTTGAAAATAATCCTTGTCAATTCTGGATATGGTTTTAGAGGTACAAAAATTAATACTTAATAACTTTTTATACCAATTAAAGATTTATTTCACTGTGACTAGTTTCGACTACACGATAATCATTCTCAAACTGAGTATTTACAATATGGATTAGATTGTTTTTATATACTTATTTAGAAAACTTCAAAAAGAGTGGTATACATCAGATTTATCTGATTGTTAATCAGAGTAATTCCGGGATTAATAGGATTTCCAGTGCTTCCAGTACATCCATCTTTAATCCTTTTTCGCTGAGATGGATTACTGAAAATAGATTCTCCAAAACGGTATTTTGTTTGTATTAATTAGATGGTTAGCAAATGTGGAATTATTATATTTTTTATTTTATATTTTATTTGTTATATCTTATATAACATCGCTATATGTTCCTCTCTACTTCTCAATGTAAGGAGTTATTTTATATTACTATTAATTAAAATAAATTTAAATCATTTTCTATGTTAAATAGAAACTAATGAAGATATTAACAAAAGTCATAAATTGATAAATAAAGCACTAAATAACGTTTCTTCACACTTTATTGATAATGGTCACTTTGTCCGAAATATACATTTGGTAAAACAAATAAAGTGTGAAGAAAGGTTATTAATGCGTTATTTATCAATTTAATTTCACGTAACTCAATCAATCAAATTAAAAAAAAAGGCATGAAGGTGGTGAAATGGTGTGTTTCATGTCATTCGAAAAATTTTTAAACCGTGTATAATGTTTTTTTTTATTTAGTTTTATGCGTAAGGACCGTTTTATAAAAACAACAAAAAAATCCCTGTATTACACTTGCAAAAACGAATAACATTTTTTTTAATAAGTATAATATGAATTTCTACGGCGGAAAGACCTCGGTCGATGGCCTTTTGTAACTCTTTGGGTTCAATAAATGGATTTACTACTACTATGAATTTCCACTAGAAATCTTGTGCATCTAAAACGGTCATAATGAATAATTTATCACGCTGAATAAAAATCAAACGAAACAGATGTTACGATTTGTTTGTATTAATTGAAATTATCCATTTCGTAACTCATTCGTTCCAAGAATGCATTTATTTTATTAATTAGTTTATTAAATTTTGGCAACAATATAAATGAATCACCAGATAAGGAATGAATAACATCTATACTTAATCGCATTATTTATCATTAAATCTACAAGTAAAATAGGGTCATCAAAATTCTCCTTAAATCTGAGATTCTGACGATATCACCACTACAGCAGATGATAAATTATTACTAACGCACACCAAACAATGACTCAGATTATTATATAGTCAGTGGATGTCGTGCAGGTGAATCATTAATGCAACTACAATCAAGTTTTTGTTGCTGCTGTTTTTTATTATATCAATTTTAATGAAAAGCTATAATTTGAATGACTCGTCTCGTTCAGAGAAGGTTTCCGACTCACGCATCGGCATTCCTAGCGTGATTCTAAAGAATGTAATCAATGTCGGTTATTAGTGGATATCTGTAATAACTGACATTCCTTGCATAATGGAAAACGAGCGTTAAATACGGAGTTCTTGAGGTTTATGCAAATGGTTCGAATGTGTGTCTCGTGTAGGAATTGCGTGATTTTTAGATTAACTTGCAAATAATTCAGATTTAATGAAACGTTGACGATGCCACGAAAGGTGGCGCTTGCGTCGTCTTTAATTTATTATTGCAAATAATTGTTGTTGGTCATTTTTAAAATGTAGTAGAAACTATACTCCGTTTGAGAATAGCGGAGAGTTATGTAATGTTGCAATCGTCGATATTAGTGCCGTTGCAGTATTAAAGGAAGAAGCCTATATTTTGAGAGTCTCTTTATATAAATTATTAATCATTTATTTTATTCTAGAAATAGCCTGGCGAAAGGGTAGTTTCATGTCATTCGATAGAGTTTTCAAAAATATTAAACACGCATTTTTTTAAATTGAATGCATTTTTTTTAATTGACTCGGAGACTTTCAATACAATATGTATATAATGTAAAAAAAAAACATTATTTTGAATAATTTAATTAATTTTTGGTATATTTTAACCAAACAAAATAATATATGAGGCTTAAAAAATAATCCAAATATGCACTTTTTGGCACGTATTTTATAACAAATTTTTGTGAAATATAATTATTTATTATTTTCTAAATTATAGGATATTGATATTTTAATCTGTTGATTTTATAATACAATGGATTGCCTTTCCCTTAGTATTTTATTTTTATTCTAAATTCATATTTCATAGAACCGATAGAAATATACATCTCAAACTTTCGACGAAGGTTTTTTTTATTTCCTAGTGCTTCTTTCAGTTTCCATTTTGTATCAATTTGAAGCCCGATATAACTACTTTCGATACATGATAGCAGTAAATTAAATAAAATGAATATATATATATATATATATATATATATAATTTAAATAAAACACTTGGTTTGTTTCACTTTTAAAAGTTAAATATGTCTCACCACGGGTTAAGTGAGAACTTAATTAATAATAAAATAAAAAGAATTTGAAAATAATTAATAACTTGTTTCATCTTTTGCTATTGTGGCAGTTTTTTATTACATGATGGATGTTTTTTTTTTAATTTTCTCCATTTTAAATTAGAAGTACAAAAATATCAAGAATCATACATCTATTTCAGGTATTTATAGTTGTCAAAAATAAAAAAAGAGAGAAATATTTTGTGTAATATATTTCATACCATCTCAATTTGTTGTAAAAATTAAGAAAACTAAATATTGTGTTAATTATTCCTTAGTTATTGTCTATTATTATTCTTGATTTATATTTTGTATTTCATGTTATTTTCATAAACATTTTTTATTTATTTATTGACGGAATCTCCTTTTACACAGATCTACAAAGATTAATTACATATATAAATATAATAAAATATACAATAAATTAAAAGAACAACCTAAATCTTATAAGCAAAGCTTGATAGTAACACGGATAAATAAACTTAATATACAAAACGGTTAGAATTTAAAATGAAAATGAATGTATAAATGAATATAATATAAATATGGAATTAAAATTATATCAATAAATGAGAACATTCTTCGTTAGATTGAAAAGATAAACACCACACAAATAATAACTTGATAACAGTTCAAAATTCTAAAATTCTATTAATTATTAAAAATGACTAGAAGTTGTGATGGGTAGATTTCAAAATAATATAAAAAAGGTATAAAAGACGGAAAACACTTGATAATTGAAAAACGAACACAAATTTAAAATTTATAACATTAATTAATTGACATTTGTAAACTATCAATAAAAATACTGTTAAATATATATTCATACATACATCCATTGAACAATTGCAATAAATGTAATAAACCACGTACAGATATATGATCGTATTAGGATTAAGTTAAGCATTAATGTAGCTGCCGCTTGCATAGACTGTAAGACACAATAACAAAATCGACTGTTGAACACATATTATTGCACTGATTGGTGACACTTGCCAAGGGAACTATGCTGCCCATAAGTAGTTTAAAGATGAATTAGTAGCATGTTTCTTATAAAAATTATAAATACTATAGATTAATTACGAATAAAAACGTAACAAAATATACAATAAAATAATACAACAACCAAAAGTTGTAAGCAGAGCTTGATAGTATAACGAATAATTAAACATAATTAAAATGAATTGAATTTAAAAATAAATTAGATTTTAACTTTGTTTTTAAGTAATACAAAAAGTCAAACTGGTATAATTTCTGATATTTTTTTTCTCAAAAAAAATTATGAATTATCAAAGATGGTAAAAAAATATCAACTGGTTTTGTTTTTCTTATTTGTATATATGTTCAACTAGTTTCGGTTAGATGCCATTATTAACAATGATGTACACTGAATTTTCTTAAGGTTAAATACTTTTTTACAGGTAATAAGGGCATTTAATATCGGGGAGTTCAAAAGGACTTTATTGTCATTAACCACGTTTCTTCCAGTTATTGCTTTGCCTATTTTCAAGTCTTCTAATCCTCAATAATTGAGTTTTTAAGCTGGTTTGCTCGGCACTCACTATATATGTATGTCCGATCCTTACAACGTTTGAAGTAAAATTATGTTAAAATGTACACAATCTTTAGATTATATAAGTTTTTTTATTTATACAAATAAGTAAAACAAAATCAAGTCATATATTTTTACTATTTTTGATGTTATAATTTAAACTCAATCTGCGGTTTTGATTTTTCCAATGAAATCCACATTTTCCCAGAAAAAAAAAATCGAGATTTTGATGATTTTTTTCTGTATAAAAATATTGCAAATTTAAAACACTCTTGAATATGTTAAAAAGAAAGTGGGATGGATATTTCATCTCCAAAAATTATTTTCCGGTTATTTAGGTTAATTTTAAATGGTAATCTGATTTACATTTGGTCTTATGAGAACGGTTTAAACAAATCGCGCCGATTGAAGCTTTTAGACGCAGTATTGATTAAAACAAGATAACTTTGCTTATAGATAAGATAGAACGTCGAGACTCGAAGCATTGGATTTAGGAAAGATTACTTCTTATATATCGTTTTAATAATAATAATAATATCCTTTATTTGCCCAACAGAATACAAATTCCAGTTACAGGTACAAACAGTAAATCAAATTCAAATTAATTACATAAGAAAAAAATAATAAAAATGAAATAAAGATACAACGCAAATATACATCTAGTATTAAGTTATACAAGCGGGTTCTACCAGTATATTTCTTATAGACTGAAGTATGTCTTTAATATGGTTGTAGTGAATATCACAAACATCGCTGATAAATATTGAAGGTACAGGACATTTCATTTACAGGAGAGTGAGTTCCAATATTTGTTCTCGATGTAGTATTATAAAACGTGTTAATCGAGCGCGTGACACAAGAAGGTACGTTAAATGATAATTGATATATTATATTTTGACAGTCTATCATATTATTTACAATTTTATATAGAACTTTAACACTCACAAATTTACGCCGCATAAACAGAGAATCTTCATCCGTTATATTTAGTAGATTTCTATAGGGGAAATTTTGCGCGTGATAGGTGCCTAATATTTTGCGATGTAGGTGCTTTAAAAAACGCCCTTTCAACTGCCTTTATGTGAGAGTCATAGTAAGGGGTCCAAATTAATGATGCATATTCTAGTTTATAACGAACTAGTGAATAATATAGCATCTTGATACATTTTAAACTCTTGAAATCACGCGTTTGTCGAATAACGAATCCTAAACATTTGTAAGCGGAGGCTGTAATATTTGAGATGTGAAGGCTAAATCTAAGTTGACTATCGAAAGTTACACCTAGATCTATGAAAGTCTTAGAACGTTCAATAGATATTCCATTCACATTATAATTATATGAGATTGGTGACTTTCTTCTGGTTTTACACTTAGCGATATTTATTATTAGACGATTATCATCACACAATTTAATCAGCGTATTAAATTGGTCTTGTAAAAATTCACAATCATTATTCGACTTAACAACGCAATAGATCTTTCAATCATCGGCATACGCGAGCGTATTACATTTTAGAAGAACATTATTCATATATATGATAAATAGTAGATGCCCCAAATTAGAGCCTTGAGGTACCCCCCATTTCGGTACATATCCAGAAGATTCAAAATTATTGTGTATTACACACGCCTGTCTGCAACTTAGATAATTTGAAAAGAAATGTATAAGCTTTAGTCCAAATCTTGATCATTTATGTATTAGAATCCTGTGACTTACTTTGTCAAAGGCCTTTGAAAGATCAGTATATATAACATCAACCTGTAGATTTTTATCCATATTTGCAGCAATGAATTGAGTAATTATGAGTAAGTTGCTAACCGTAGATTTCTTAGCCATGAAACCATGCTGGTTCGTTGATAATAGTGGCTCTACTTGATAATAAAATTGACTATATATACATATTTCAAAGGCCTTCGACAAGTTGGATAGAATACTAATCGGTCTATAATTTTGTATGTTCGCTCGGACACCACTTTTAAAAACGGGAACTATGCGACATTTCTTCCATTCCGTTGGAAATGTACAAGTGCGTAATGACAAATTAAATAGTACAGTGAAAGGTTCGGCAAATATTTCCGCACAGTCATTCACCAGAAAACTAGGTACTTGATCCAAACCTGAGACGCAATTATTCTTAAATTATTTTAATACATGTTTTACATTAGAAATTGTGATATCGTCAATGGTGATATTTTTGTGAAGATTAGAGAAATGAATCGTATCCGAAGTTATACGAACGTCATTATCATATACAGAATTAAAGTGATTTGCGAATCCATCGGCTATTTCTTGTGGGGTGTTGAATATTAAGTGATTATTTTTCAAGACAGATGGAATCGTGGACGAATTTCTTTTTAAATTTACATAATGCCAACATTTTCTAGGTTCGTCAGAAATACTCTTCTCCTAATTACAAATAAATAATTTATAGTCTTCACGAATGTTTTGCTTACATTCAATTATTGCTTTTTTAAATTATAAATAATCATGGTCTGATTTGGTTCTTTTATAACGCCTATGTAGATAGGCTTTATTTTTTATTAATTTAATAGTATTATAAAAGTACCATGATGGAAAATTGGTGTTCTGGTATTTTTTTAAAGGGATATATTTACTAAAAGTTGCAGTAAGTACATCGTAAAACTTTTCTAATGCTATGTTAACATTATTAAGATCGGATTAAAAATGCCAGTTGATGTTCATCAACTCCTCATACAATTTAGGGAAATTAGCTTTTCTAAAATTAAATATTTTACTCCGATTATAAAATCATGAGTATTTGCGACTGGAGGATGATATAACAAAATCGATGTGCTGTGATGGATGGTGAACATCTTCTTTAATAAATGGATTATTATCTCTGCATATATTAACACTTTCAATGTTTGTTAAACAGAGATCCAGCAATTTATTGTTTTGGTTATGTATTGTATTAATTATTCCCAATTAATTCCCAAATTTGGACATTTTCCCTCATTTTTCTAAAGTCAACTTTACAAGCGGATTGTGGATGAACTATTTGCTACAACTTATTCAAATTTACACAATTGATGCTGCTCCCATTCATTGTAAACATTTTGCGCAAGTTTGAGTTTTTCCACCAAATCCACTTTTTTTTTTTTTTTTTCGAAAAAAAAAAAACCAAATTCTATGATTTTTTTTTTTGAAAAAAATTGAACAAAATCTAAAACTCTTTTGAATACATTAGAAAGAACGTGTTGTAGTTATTTTATCCGAAAAAAACTTTTCCGTTTTTTAAGCACATTTTAAATATTGGATCTAATTTGGACAGGGTTTTATGAGAAAGGTTTAAAAACAAACAACGCCGACTGAGGTTGTTAGATATAGTGTTAATTAAACTAAAATAACTTTGTTCATAACAGACAAGATGGAGTATTGGAATTAGAAAAATTGAATTCAACTTTTATTATTTATTTCGTATATTTTTGGATATATATATATATATATATATATATATATATATGTGTGTGTGTTAATAATGATTATTACGGGCTGAAAGACCGTCAGTCGATAGTCGAATGTTTTCATGTGTGTATTTCATTATGTGTCTGTTAATGAAGATTTCTGTATGTATATATATACATATATAAAGATTATTATTATTATTATGAGAAAATTGAGGCCGAACACATTTTAACAAAATTCAGTCGATAGTCGAATGTTTTCATGTGTGTATTTCATTATGTGTCTGTTAATAAAGATTTCTGTATGTATATATATATACATATATAAAGATTATTATTATTATGAGAAAATTGAGGCCGAACATATTTTAACAAAATTCCGGCTTAGTAACAAAAAAATAATTTATTTACAGAATATTCTTGGACAATTTTATCTAACGCAATTATACAACAGCAGTAGGTCATTAATAAATTTCAAAATAATCGTCCGAGGAAAAAAGGCCATTACGCTTGTTTACAGTGGAAGAAGAAGCGGCCCGATAAAGAAATTGAGTTAGAATTTTCCACAGGCCGATACGATGAGTGTTAACGAACTCGCCGGCGACGGCGGGAACGCCGGGCCGTACATTAATCGAGATTTAGAAGGATTGTCTTTTATAAAATAATAATAATAAAAAAACGAGAATGTCGAAGGAAATGAACTGGACGTAATTAAAGCGGACGCGTTGCGTTGATGCAATTTAGCCAACAAAGAATGAAAGCATTTTTTATAATTTGAAAAATAAGCATGTTTCTCTTTATAGTAAATCCACACTTTGCGTTGATGCAATTTAATCTCTTTGTCAATTAAATTGCAACAAAGTATGGATTAACTGACGAACTCAAACTTTGTCCGTATTCACACTCCTCCAACTTTCATTATGAACGATACCCAATCCACTACTAGTGATATTTTACTCTGCATCCAAAACCTAAAACATCTCATTCATTCTGTAACATTAATTCCCGACCTTTCTTCAGACCATTATTTATTATTTAAACAAAAATCAAACTTGAAGAATAAAATATAGTATATCCACACTTCGCGATGATACCATTTAAAGTCCTGGACAAATAAGTTGCAATTAGTTGATTAACTAAAAAGACAAACAGACTTTTATTCTTCAAGAAGAAAACTAAAATAAACTTGAAGAATAAAATCCTGTTTGTCTTTATACTTAATCCATAGTTTGCGTTCATGCCATTTAATCTCTTAGTCGATTAAATTGCGACAAAGTGTGGATTAACTGAAAAGACAAACATACTTTTAAATTAAATTTAAAAAAAATGAAAATAATTAATAAACTATTCCCTCTTTAGCTAATGTGGCATTTTGACTTACCATACATAAATATTGTACTTTAAAACATATGTACATTAAAACAACTACTTCTCAGGCAAATACCCCTCCAGATATTGAATTACATAATGGACACTTGCTGTTTTATATCAAAATATTGCATAACTACCATTTTTTTATTCGAGAATATTTAATGTAAAGAGCAAAAAAACTTTACGTAATATAAAGCCATTTGCAGACACGTTTTTCGAGATCTATACTTCATCAGTAAAAACACCTATAGAACTATCCTCACTAAGCTTTTACCTAGCGAAATACCACGCAGATCTTCCACAGAGGAGAAGATGGATGGCTTAGTAGCTACTCTCACGAATGCATGCAATAGCGCAATGGGCACAGCCTGTCCTAGAAAAATCCCTAGAGAAAAAAAGAACCCTAAATGGTGGAACGAGGAGATCTTCTTAAGAAAGTAGTACAATAGGCTGTTCAACAAGGCAAAACTAACCAGCGAATGTACAAGGATAGACTCAGAGCCTTCAAAAAGGGTGTCAGGGAAAGAGATCCTCTTGCAGAACTTTCTGCAACAAAATTGAGAAAGCCTCCGAGGCTAGCGGGCTCAGCAAAATAATATCGGGGAATTCAGTTATCCAGGGCTTTTTTCATGCGAGGAGACCCTAGAGGTGCTAATGCAGACTCACAGACTGACGATTCCGGTGAGAGAGAGGTTCGCCTGACGCCCAAGAAGAGCTGCCCGACGGGGGATATCCTGAACAATGATAAATTAACTTGGAATGTGAAAAGCTTCAAGACCTTCAAACCTGTGGGTCTGGATGGGATCGTTCCTGTGAAATTGCAGATGGCTTCGGATTCTATGAATTCCTGGTTGGAAATAATATTTGAGACCTGCCTAACTCTCTCGTATATCCCGAGGAGGTGGAATGAGACTAATGTGGTATTTATACCCAGAGCGGGAAAAATAATCCGAAGAACTATAGGCCGATTAGCACATCTTCCTTCCCATTCAAGACGCTGGAGAGGTTAGTGGAAGCATACATAAAGGAACGCATAAATCCGGATCTCTTGTCGACTAGCTTACACCAAGGGCAGATCAATAGACACAGCGCTACACGCCCTTCTAAGTCAGGTTGAAAGTGCCATGTGTAAGAAAGAGTTTACTTTGGTGATATTCTCCTGGACATCGAAGGAGCTTTCAACTTTTTGCTACTAGGGACGATTTTGCCAAATTGGAAATTGCCCTTGGAAATCCACACATGAATAAGTCGATATGCGTCTTCGTAGAGGCATTGTCTCTAAGCTAGGTGGTTCATACTCAAAAAGAAAGGTCAGTAGAGACACCCCTCAATTCCACTACTATGGAATATTGTTATGAATGGACTACTGAATGGACTAGAGTCTACGGGGTGTAAAACAATTGCCTATGCCGATGACGTAACCCTAGTTGTTTCTGGAAAACACTTTGGCATCCTATCTGAACTCCGCAAGGTAACCCGCGGGTGTGAGGGTAAATCCCCTCAAAACCGAGCTTGTACTCTAAACCAAAAGATATAGGATACCAAATATCTAGGCTCCCATCCTAAATGGTACGAGACTGGTGGCAAAAGAGCAAGCTAAATATCTGGACATCTTTCTTGATAAAAAGTTAAGCTTGATGCCTAATATTCAGGAGCGAGTAGGGAAAGCGCTAGTCACGCTATATTCGTGACTGAAACCATAACGGGCGCGGTCAGATCTACTCCCTCCAAAGCTCTAGATGTAATCTTAAACCTAGCTCCTGTTGACATTTTCTATGGTATGTTGCAGCTACTACAGCGGTCAGAATCAACTCAGTCAGAAAATGGAATATTAGCAAACAGTGTCATGGAAGTATCCAGAACGAGGTTGTTGATATCCCACTGAAGACTGATAGATGTCTGCCACAATTTGTTTTTAGAAATATGTTTTACCAAGATTGTCCAAGCTCTTCACCGATAGTTCCAAGTCTGAAGGCAGAGTAGGGAGTGGAATTTTCTCACATTTCAACCTCAAAAAATCCTTTCGACTTCCGAACCACTGCATCATCCTACAGGCGGAGATCATAACCATCCGAGTGGCAGTAGACTGGATAGGTAAAACCGACCTTCAGAAAAAAAAATATATTAAGTTCATCACGGAGCCATTAGGGCATTAAGCTACTGCACCTTCAAAGTGGTCAGAAACTGCAAGAATCTGCTTAACAAGTTCGCGAACAGCTATGACGTGGAACTCATTTGGGTACCGCTGACGACCTCGCAAGGAAGGGAGCAAGGATGAGGAGCCCATCTACTGAACTCTCCGCCGATTTCCCTCTTGCGCAATGGAAGAGACTATTAAGGGACCAAATGATATCATTGGTCAATCTAAGGTATAAGGTAGAAGAGTTTCAAAGTTTCCCTTCCCCAGAAGATATAGCTGCATACGTTGTTATAATAATCAGTGTTATTCTTTTTTATTGGTGAGTACGTGTACACTACAAGGAAGTTATGGCTTATGTGGAATACAGAAAATAGTAGATATCGATGTCTTCTAGGTAGACACACACATGAGTCTCAAATACAGTGATTTTTGCATAGAATGACTGAATGAGGAGGAAAAAGCAGTACCTCGGTTTGCACTACGCAAATGAGCTGGCGGATCTCTTACCTGTAAATGTGAATGATCTCAACAGGCTCATCAGGTACTCAAATTGGATTGTATAGGAGGAAGGCTCTCTATGGTATTAAAAAGGGCCCTGAGACTGTACACTTAGGTCTATACCTAAGTGTACAGTCTCAAGTCTGTTGCCATCAAAACCTAACTTAACCTAACCTATCCCTCGTCAGTACAGCTATGCTTTACATAATTTCAAGATGTTACATTAAATTAAACTGAATTAATTAAATTAAGTAAATTAAGCCTACCGTCCCGGCTGAAATCTCAGATGACTTTTCTATTGAAAAGACTTATATTCTTCAAGAAGAATCAACTTGAAGAGTAAAAGTCTGTTTGCTTTTATAGTAAATCTAAACTTTTTCTTTATGTTTTTTTGTCTATTAATCTGCATTCAAGTGTGGATTAACTTAAAAGGCAAACATACTTTTATTCTGTAAGAAGAAGAAAACAAACCAAACTTGAAGAATAAAAGTAGGTTTGTCTTTTAAGTTAATCCATTACTCTTTGTCGATTAAATTGCAACAATGTAATTTACACATTGTTGCAATTTAATCGACAAAGAGAAATGGATTAACTTAAAAGACAAACCTACTTTTTTTAAGAAGAAGAAAACAAACCAAACTTGAAGAATAAAAGTAGGTTTGTCTTTTAAGTCAATCCATTACCCTTTGTCGATTAAATTGCAATAATGTAATTTACACATTGCTGCAATTTAATCGACAAAGAGAAATGGATTAACTTAAAAGACAAACTTACTTTTATTCTTCAAGTTTGGTTTGTTTTCTTCTTGTTAACAAAAACAAAGGAGACAAACAGATTTTTATTCTTCAAGAAGAAGAAGAAAGCAAACAATTTTTGAGTAATAAAAGTATGTTTGTCATTGTAGTAAATCCACACTTTTACCTCTTTCTCGGTTAGATTACAAAACGTGTGATTTTTATTTTCTTCTTTTTGTGAATATCCCACACAATCGTGTTCTTCGAAGACTAATAAAGCTAATAACGACGCTTTAGTTTAGCATTAATGAAAAAGTGAAAAGTGTACAACACAAGCTTACATTCGGTTCAACCATCTCCTTCATAGTTGCTTAAACTGGTTTATTTATAGTCAATTGCTCATCTCAGTGCGAAAAAACGAACAAACCTAAAGTTAAAAATACAATTTGTTTTCACCGAATAAAATTTCTACATATCAAAAACTCACATTCCCAACATTCATCTTCTTCATCCCGAAGACGAAGGCCGCCAACAGCACACATTGTAAATATGGAAAATTTCAATAAAAAAAAAACACACGAACATTTTTTCGTGAGCTTGTTTTGTTCTCCAGTTCTTTCGACCGTTGATAAATCGACAATTAAGTTCACGTGGTTTTCACCAGTCCGGGTGATTAACTTTTTATTGTGCACTGGTGGAATTTTTTCATGCCGGTTCTATCTAATTAAGATGAAGAATTTTTTACTGAAATAAAAAAAAAAACAGGATAAAGAAGAATTTTGATATAATTTAATCGACAAAGAGAAATGGATTAACTTAAAAGACAAACCTACTTTTTTTAAGAAGAAGAAAACAAACCAAACTTGAAGAATAAAAGTAGGTTTGTCTTTTAAGTCAATCCATTACCCTTTGTCGATTAAATTGCAATAATGTAATTTACACATTGCTGCAATTTAATCGACAAAGAGAAATGGATTAACTTAAAAGACAAACTTACTTTTATTCTTCAAGTTTGGTTTGTTTTCTTCTTGTTAACAAAAACAAAGGAGACAAACAGATTTTTATTCTTCAAGAAGAAGAAGAAAGCAAACAATTTTTGAGTAATAAAAGTATGTTTGTCATTGTAGTAAATCCACACTTTTACCTCTTTCTCGGTTAGATTACAAAACGTGTGATTTTTATTTTCTTCTTTTTGTGAATATCCCACACAATCGTGTTCTTCGAAGACTAATAAAGCTAATAACGACGCTTTAGTTTAGCATTAATGAAAAAGTGAAAAGTGTACAACACAAGCTTACATTCGGTTCAACCATCTCCTTCATAGTTGCTTAAACTGGTTTATTTATAGTCAATTGCTCATCTCAGTGCGAAAAAACGAACAAACCTAAAGTTAAAAATACAATTTGTTTTCACCGAATAAAATTTCTACATATCAAAAACTCACATTCCCAACATTCATCTTCTTCATCCCGAAGACGAAGGCCGCCAACAGCACACATTGTAAATATGGAAAATTTCAATAAAAAAAAAACACACGAACATTTTTTCGTGAGCTTGTTTTGTTCTCCAGTTCTTTCGACCGTTGATAAATCGACAATTAAGTTCACGTGGTTTTCACCAGTCCGGGTGATTAACTTTTTATTGTGCACTGGTGGAATTTTTTCATGCCGGTTCTATCTAATTAAGATGAAGAATTTTTTACTGAAATAAAAAAAAAACAGGATAAAGAAGAATTTTGATATAGAGCGTTTAAATCAATTTTGTTTACGGATACTCAATGGAAATTGAATTAGCTGATTGATATTCTGTCTTGATTGCGTTTTAATTATTCGTATCGAGTGTTTTGTAATTGATGATGGTTAATTGGGTGTTTTATTACAATCGTTATTATTGAATTTCTCTAATTGTTTAGATAGAAAGAAAGCGAAGGATTTATGATTAATTATTGTTGGTGACTGATTTACAGACTTTATTAAAATTCGAGTCGAAAAGATTTTTTGCACAAAACAATTTATCGATGTCGCGTATGACTGTGGCGCGACCTGCCTGTCCAGATATGACCTCTGCGTTCACTTACATCGAGAATCTCAGAGGTGACAGTACCTTTTTAATTAATTATTTTTTAATTAATTTAATTAACAACTTTGCAATTACGTAAGGCACAGCTGTACTGACGAGGGATCAAATCCCGAAACACGTGTCTGCAGATAGTCTTATATTACGTAACTTTTATTAATTTTTTGTTTTGTTTTTTGCATTAAATATTTTCGATTCAATAATTGTTGCATTATACAATTGTTATTGTTAGGCAACAACAAATGTCTATTATTAGATATTTGTTAAAGTACTTATGTAACATAAGTCATAATGTCACAGTAGCAAAAGAGAAAATAATTTATTAATTAATTATTTTCAAATTCTTTTATTTAATTGATTTACACGAAATGTATTTCTGTAAATTCAGTTTCCTATAAAAATCTAAAAAACCGAATTCTGAATTGAGCTAGAAGGCTGCTCAACCATTCATTAATTGAAATGCATCCGGGGTTACGACTATATTTATTTATTTACTTAACGGTGGCCATTTCACACAGTAACATACATAAAGAATAAAATTAGAATAGTTGCAATAAATAAAATAATACATTTAGCATAAACACATTTTTAAACTATTTTGCACATATGTTGATTTAAACATTTCTAATTTAACACATTTAAATTTAAAACCAAAAAAGACGATTTTTTATTCGAGTTTTCGGTATTTACGTACGCCAACAAGGTTATTTTGACAGCTAAAAATAGTAATGTTGGGAAAAATCGAGTAATATTAGTAATCGAGTATTTCTAAATGAGCAATTTTAAATAAATAAAGTCAATAAATTAACACTAAATTTATGTTTTCCACTAAATAGGGAACAGTTAATAATATTTTTTTATTTATTTATTTAACGGAATATACCATTTTTACAAATATAAGACATACATGTAAAATGCAATATTAATAGAATATGTTGCAAGAATAAAATTGCCATATATTTAATTTTGCAATAACAAAAAAAAAAGATCGAAAGTATCGACTTTGCCTATCGCTTCAAAAAATATTAAGAATAAAGAATAATAATAATAACGTTATTTGCCCATTGCAGGACAAGTTAAATTTTCGACACAATAGAAAGAATATGTAGGCGTACAAACAATATGCAAAAAAAAACTTAACATAAAAAATATTGATAAAAAGGATACTTGTGAACAATCCGATTCTTTATAACTTTTGTTTGAAGATTTCTTTCACACAGTTAAAAATTCTGATCGAAAGTGGTAAACGTTAATGTCATTTTCTCTCAGAATTTTTGGATCAAATCGAGAATTGGGTTAATTCAAATATCCAGTAAAATCAACTCTGACCGATTTATGGATCGAATCGTAGACAAGTAGAGTAAATCGTCTGAATCCTATATAAAAGATCTAAATTGACGTTACATTTAATTTATTATTAAAATAACACTAAAAATAAATAAGGAAATCATATAAATCGAATCTTGATTTTTTTTTTGAGTTCTCATAATGAATCTTTGTTGGATAATTCTTTAAAGTTTGTGCTTTAAGAATATATGAATAACAAAAAATACCCTATCCATAGTTTTTCAGTAATTTTCAATTTTAAGACAGACAAAAAAATCGTAAAGAAAACCTACCGACACACAATCCGTTAGTAATTGTTGGATGTGCAATTACATTTACTCTGGTTTCTGCGCGTGAAGAAAAGGAAAAAAACGGAAGAAAGGAAGACTTGTTTTATTCCCATCCTCTTTTCCTCCCGTTTTTAAATAAGATGACTACTGTGAGTGTGACAAAGACACTGTATCAATTACAAAATTAATTAACCAACAAAACGACAAAAGTAATAGGAGTTAAAATAAAAACACGGTTTTCATTTCCCTCCCCTAAAAACACCCCAAATAATTTTCTTTGTTAATGTGATGTTTATTTATCGATTGATCCTACTTTAGTTTTATTCTTCGAGTGTCCATTCGTTGTATTAAGACGAATCTGTATGTTATTTTGTATATCTATGTAATATTTCGCCTTTTTATACAAAAAAAAAAGAAAATAAGATATTTGAAACTAAAAAAAAATACATTCATTAGTTAGCGTATTTAAGGGCCAACTAGAATATTATATAGCTGTTAAGTGCTGGTTTTATGTATCTGTTCGAGGAAACGTGTAAATAATAGTATGAACAAGCTGCGGAAACTGGCATTATTTTTTTTTTCTCTCGCTCCCTCTATCTTGAATTATAATTATTTTCTTTGTCTGTTGTTTACGAGAGGGCGCGATATCTTATTAACTCGTGGTTTATATCCATTTGTTTATTTCACACAAGCGTATATCTATTCAATGTACGAGATGGTAAATAACCCTTAAAAATATATAGTTTGTATTTCTGAAAAAAAAAAAACGCGAAAATTCGAATATTGTCGCTATTGTTGTAATTTAAAATAAATATAACTTAAAATTCTTTCGAATTATCTTTAATAAATTTTGTGTGAATATGCTTTAAAGTCTGTGCTTTAAGATTGTAACCACGGCGGAACAAAAAACGCGTATGTTATTGAAAGTGATATTTATTACAAAATTAATTTGTATGGTAGAAAGATAGCCATTTTCTGAGGCTTACCTAGTTGTAAATGATTGTAATGATGTAAATATTGTAATGTAATTCTTAGAAATACAGATTTTCTATATATATATATATAATTTGTATGTTCACATGATTGCAATTATTTAAATGATTTACTTATGTTGGTGTTACAACCAGAGCATTATGATGGCTACAAAAACGAAAATTGGTTGCGATACCAACAAGTCATGGTTCATCAAAACGGTCAATTTTTCTTGTAACTGTCAGAATCAGTTACAAGAAAAATTGAAAACTTGTATGAGGAATTTTCTACAACTTTTTCTTCAAGATATTTTCACTGTTAAAATCAACTTATTCCATTTTCAATTAAAATTTCTTGGATCATGTCGAGAATTAGGTTAGGTGAAATCAACTTTGGTGTATTTACGGAACGAGCCATAGGCGAGTGAAATAAATCTTCTTAATCACATATCATCTAAATTAATTTTGTAGTGGAAGTATATAATTTATTCATAAAAAAGACAAAATAATAAGCTAAAAATAATAAGTGTATAAATAAACCTAAAGTTATGCTCGTATTATAAATCCCTTGTGATTTATAGCTACCCTAATACTTCTATAGAGTATGAAATAAATATGAATATAATATTAAAAAACAACCAATAAAACACAGATTTTCATACAATATGAACTACTAATGTCTAAATATTAAAACCATCAATTATATTAAACTTCTGTAGAGAGTAACGTAAAGCTGTTTTATATAAAAGTCTTGAATACAATTATTTAAATAACTGCAATCAAATAAAGAAACTTTTTTTTCTAATATAATTGATTAGCAACAACTTATTGCACTCTAAGACGGTTATTTTGATAGCTAAAAAGTATTAAAAATACTTTTGAACAATCTAATTGTTCGCACCAAAAGCGCGAATATGTAATTGTATATTTCTTTGTTTATAATTTTCCTTGTTTGAACATTTTAGATATTTGTTCTACGTTTAATTCGTATGCTTAATTTCATTAGAATTTTGTAAATACTTTATTTTCTTTTGTACATTTTATTGTACTATTGGTATTTGAAACCGAATGGCGATTTTACGATCCAGCAAGGACGAACCCTCAATAAACGGCCAATCGGCGCATTTTACAAATTTGCTCGACGAACAATGGGAAAAGGGAAACGTGCTCAACAAAGGACGATCGCAGTTCGCTGGTAGAATTTTGGGGAAAGATCGTAAAATCTGGCAATCGGCTTCAAATCTGGATTTTGAAAATTTTCCACTAATTCACGTTTTTAAACCAGATGTTTTCTATCCTTTGGCCATCTTTCTTCCACAAAACCATCCCAACCAACTTATCATCCTCCTGAAAATAATTTCATAAATTCTCTACCAATTTTCCTTCATCCACGACTCGAGTAAGTTCTAATCTTAACACTTGTGAAACTTTTGTCAATCATTTTTTGCTTAATTTCTTTGCTTTAGTTATTATTTTATATTTTATTTTGTTGTTGTTTTCATTTTTTGTAAATACTTAGATCAATAGATAAATAAATATCAGCTTATTTGCTTAATTTATTGGCATTTTTAATTTTTTAAAACAAATGGATTAAGTTCGTAAACACTAATTCTCTACATCTTTCGTTTGAATATTTCTTTCTTACTGTTAAAATTAACGTTTCTCACTTTTCTATAAAAAAATTTGGGACCAAATTACCAAATTGAGAGTTGGGTCAGATTTACTGAACGAGCCATAGGCGTGTAGAATAAATTGTCTGACTGATTGATTGTCTGATTTTAAAGAATCCCATTCTCTACAACTTTTGTTTGAAGATTTCTTTTCCAATGTTAATATTAAAGTTTACCACTTTCGATCAGAATTTTTAAATCTGAGAAAAAAATCTTCAACAGTTATAGAGAATCGGATTTTTCACAGGTATACTTTTTGTCAAATCGAGAGTTGATTTAAGTAAAATCAACTTTAATGGATCGAGCTGTAAATATCTAAATTAATTCTATAGCACACTTCATTTAATTTATTGTACAAAAATGTACACAAAGAAAACAAAAAAATCAACAACTGTATAAATAAAGCTGAAGTTGTGCACGAATTATAAATATCTTGTGTTTTATAGCTCTCGTAATACTTTAACTTTAACTTTATTTTACGGAATTCTCCATTATAATTGATTACATTATACAATAATTTACATATTTGTATATAATCAGGTAAGTATTCCTAAACTATTAATAATTAATAAGTAAGATAAGTGCATTCCCAAACGGTTCAAAGAATTGATTCAGTGTTGCTTATGACTTCACAAACTAACATCTACGGGTATATAATTACATAATGGAAACAATAATTTACCTATTTTACTTGTGTAAAATAACGTAAAGTTTTTTTTTTTTCATAAAAGTTGTAAAAACATTATTTAAATTACTGCAATTAAGAGGAGGTTCTGGACCTGACGCCTGTAAAATGGGTCAACTTTGTTTTTTTTTTGTTTCTTCTCGAATTCAAATGAATATTTTGAAATGCGGTTTTATCAGTTGTATTGGCCATACAATGGACTACAAATTTTCAGTTTTTAGAGAACAAATCCAACATGGCGGCTCTACTTTTCCATAAATAAAAAATAACAGTTAATATAGTAAACTGAATTTGTGGGGCCTTGCCGTTTGCACTGTCATTTTTTATAAAATAGTTTTAATTTATTTATTACTGCAGTTTCCGCTACTTATATTAAAATATGTTATATATGTAAAATTGCATTATTCTGTTTATATGTGATTTACAGTCATGCTATTTATCTAAACATTTTGAATATTGTTATTATTCTGTATAAAGGTGATTTACCGTAAATAAATGAAGTGAATTGAAATACTCAGGCTTATACAATGTATTTTAAGTGTGTAATGAAATTGTTGTTTGTAACATCTGGTGCAAACATGATGCTATCCCTTCTCTACATTTTACACCTATTCTATATTTTCAAAAATTCCAAAATCATTCCAAAATGTAGACATCTCCAATCCAACATTAATGATTTCATATCATCGTATATTAATTAATGATTTTACATTTCCAAAAATTCCAAAATCCCTTCAAAGTTCCAACATCACCAAACTACCATTCATGATTTCATACCATTACTTATATCATCGCTCGTGAAATCATGAATGGTGGATTGGGGATGTTGAAATTTCGAGGAATTTTGGAATTTTTTGGAAATATAGAGTCCACCATTTATGATTTCATACCATCACTCATGAAATCATGAATGGTGGATTGGGAATGTTGAAATTTTGGAGGGATTTTGGATTTTTTTGGAAATGTAGTGGCTACCATCCATGATTTCACATCATCACTCGTGAAATCATAAATGGTGAATTGGGGATGTTGAAATTTTGGAGGGATTTTGAATTTTTTTGGAAATGTAGTGGCTACCATCCATGATTTCACATCATCACTCGTGAAATCATAAATGGTGAATTGGGGATGTTGAAATTTTGGAGGGATTTTGGATTTTTTTGGAAATGTAGTGGCTACCATCCATGATTTCACATCATCACTCGTGAAATCATAAATGGTGAATTGTGGATGTTGAAATTTTGGAGGGATTTTGGATTTTTTTGGAAATGTAGTGGCTACCATCCATGATTTCATATCATCACTCGTGAAATCATGAATGGTGAATTGGGGATGTTGAAATTTTGGAGGGATTTTGGATTTTTTTGGAAATGTAGTGGCTACCATCCATGATTTCATATCATCACTCGTGAAATCATGAATGGTGAATTGGGGATGTTGAAATTTTGGAGGGATTTTGGATTTTTTTGGAAATGTAGTGGCTACCATCCATGATTTCACATCATCACTCGTGAAATCATAAATGGTGAATTGGGGATGTTGAAATTTTGGAGGGATTTTGGATTTTTTTGGAAATGTAGTGGCTACCATCCATGATTTCACATCATCACTCGTGAAATCATAAATGGTGAATTGTGGATGTTGAAATTTTGGAGGGATTTTGGATTTTTTTGGAAATGTAGTGGCTACCATCCATGATTTCACATCATCACTCGTGAAATCATAAATGGTGAATTGTGGATGTTGAAATTTTGGAGGGATTTTGGATTTTTTTGGAAATGTAGTGGCTACCATCCATGATTTCATATCATCACTCGTGAAATCATGAATGGTGAATTGGGGATGTTGAAATTTTGGAGGGATTTTGGATTTTTTTGGAAATGTAGTGGCTACCATCCATGATTTCACATCATCACTCGTGAAATCATAAATGGTGAATTGGGGATGTTGAAATTTTGGAGGGATTTTGGATTTTTTTGGAAATGTAGTGGCTACCATCCATGATTTCACATCATCACTCGTGAAATCATAAATGGTGAATTGTGGATGTTGAAATTTTGGAGGGATTTTGGATTTTTTTGGAAATGTAGTGGCTACCATCCATGATTTCATATCATCACTCGTGAAATCATGAATGGTGAATTGGGGATGTTGAAATTTTGGAGGGATTTTGGATTTTTTTGGAAATGTAGTGGCTACCATCCATGATTTCACATCATCACTCGTGAAATCATGAATGGTGAATTGGGGATGTTGAAATTTTGGAGGGATTTTGGATTTTTTTGGAAATGTAGTGGCTACCATTCATGATTTCACATCATCACTTGTGAAATCATAAATGGTGAATTGGGGATGTTGAAATTTTGGAGGGATTTTGTATTTTTTTGGAAATGTAGTGGCTACCATCCATGATTTCACATCATCACTCGTGAAATCATAAATTGTGAATTGGGGATGTTGAAATTTTGGAGGGATTTTGGATTTGTTTGGAAATGTAGTGGCTACCATCCATGATTTTACATCATCACTCGTGAAATCATAAATGGTGAATTTGGGATGTTGAAATTTTGGAGGGATTTTGGATTTTTTTGGAAATGTAGTGGCTACCATGCATGATTTCACATCATCACTCGTGAAACCATAAATGGTGAATTGGGGATGTTGAAATTTTGGAGGAATTTTGGATTTTTTTGGAAATGTAGTGGCTACCATCCATGATTTCACATCATCACTCGTGAAATCATAAATGGTGAATTGGGGATGTTGAAATTTTGGAGGGATTTTGGATTTTTTGGAAATGTAGTGGCTACCATCCATGATTTCATATCATCACTCGTGAAATCATAACTGGTGAATTGGGGATGTTGAAATTTTGGAGGGATTTTGGATTTTTTTGGAAATGTAGTGGCTACCATCCACGATTTCACATCATCACTCGTGAAATCATAAATGGTGAATTGTGGATGTTGAAATTTTGGAGGGATTTTGGATTTTTTTGGAAATGTAGTGGCTACCATCCATGATTTCACATCATCACTCGTGAAATCATAAATGGTGAATTGTGGATGTTGAAATTTTGGAGGGATTTGGATTTTTTTGGAAATGTAGTGGCTACCATCCATGATTTCACATCATCACTCGTGAAATCATAAATGGTGAATTGAAAATTTTGAAAATGTAGAGAAGGTTTAAAAGTGCGCTACAAAAGACGATGACTTCCGACTGAAAAACCGATAGTCGATAGCCACTTGTAAACACTAAACTATTGTATTATAAGATTTATGTAATTACAATTGTTCGAAAATGATCAGGTGTGTAATTTGATAAAGTTAAAAAATCGTATTTCTGAGGCTAGTCGACAGATTTTTGAAGCTTGGACACAACAACAAGAACAATTTGGGTAAGGTTATCAAAATACTTAGGTTGATATGAATCATAATAATTAGAAAGACAGCGCAAGCGCCATCTAGGCAATATGTCCTGTTTATAATGAGACGAAATTCATTTAATTAAATGTTCAACCACCATACGCTAGATGAATGGTGATTATTATTTTTTTTAAATATATATTTAAATATTGATTTCGGTAGAGAAAAAGATAACTAAATATCCTTATCAAATGATAAGGAAAAAACATAAGCTCATAAATATGTAAAAAAAAATAAACTTTAAATCGATAGATATTTGTAAATACTAAACTAAATTATTGTACACTTTATGTAATTGTAAATTTTTCAATAACGATGATTATTATCTAATTTGATAAGGTTAAAAATCTCATTTCTGAGGCTGCTTGACAAAGCTACGAAGCCAGGACCATTAATTTTAGAGATGGTAGAGTCGATCTTTTTTGTTACTGCAAAATTAAGCACGTGATAATTTTATTAATGCACAACATATTCTATTAATATCAGTAACTGTTTTATATTTATTCAAAAACATCAATTTATTGTTGATTATTGACTTTATTTATTTAAAAATGCTCATTTAGAAATACTCGATTACTAATATTACTCGAAACTAATTAATTTCACACTAGAAGAAGAATTTATCAAGGTTGTCGCATACATGGGTTATCGTTTTAAAGATTGATTTCCTTACAAAAAAATACAACCAAAAACCCTTATCAAATTATAAACAAAACAAAAAACATAAATATGTAAGAAAATGTACATACGCAAATATAATTAAATAACAAAAATTAATTCTGCTTCAAAGAAAAATATTCGAAATAAATATCGCATCACACGTTAAAAATGCATTCGTAATTTCGCGATAACACAACGAATGCACTCTTCAACACACGTATATAAAAACGCGATTTTAACCCGGATATTCCGCGAGTGTGTGCGAAAATTAATTGCTTAACGGAATTTGTGCGAGCGTTTGAATTGAGCGGTTATTCCGGGAAATCGAACACTCGAAAGCACATTGTTATTATTTATTGTTATTGCCAATGCACACCGCAGAAGCTTATTAATATTTGCAAAACTCTTGACGTTGACGTCGGAATCTTAGAAACAATCTGTTTTGACGATCGAAATATTTTTTGTGTTCTCGAATGAGAATATTGTCGTGTGAATTTGTTATCCAACTGGAAATGGAAATTAAATAAAAAATAATTAATAAATTATTTCCACATTTATAAAAATCAAAATGAATTTATATATTGTTACTACTTATTTAACTTTGAAATATTTTGTCAAAAAAACACCAAAATATGCATGTGTAAAAATTTTATTGTCGCCGATGTTTTCTTCTCATCATCTTAGATTTCTTTCAGTGTGAGGTTGAAAAACACCCTTTGGAAGAAATCTAAGGTAATGATGCTTGTCTATTGTTCCATATCTGGGCAGCAAGGTTTATCTACCAGATGATGGGATTTCAGGAAGCAATGCGTTCTCTCTTTAGGACCTTACAATTTCGTCCAAACGGTTTTTTCAAAGAAATCCTCCCTTAAGTGTTTAACACCAATATTGTGATTTTACGGCAACACTTTTTTTCATCACTGGGCGATGTAAATCAAAATGACATGTTCTGAAAGCGAGTTTAGAGTGAGATGGGGCGAGTCGGACGTTGAGCGGAAATGACCATTTTATTTAGAATGAGAATTAGTTATATTCTATAAAACAATAATAACAACAATAATTATATTGAAATGTTACAACTGTATAATCCGAAAACATTTTATTCTGAAAATGTAACTATTATACAAAAAAATAGAAGTAGTTAGAGAAAATATTTTTTTATTAATCTATTAAGATATTTAAAAATGATAAAACAATTTTATTAAAGTAAATAAGTATATTTTTTGTATTAAATATTTGAAAAATTAATAACAGTTGGTTAGTTTCACTAAAATGTATTTTTTTTCCGACTAGTTTCGGATAATTTCGACGAAAGTTGAAACTTGTCGGAGAAAATAATCATATTTTGGTGAAACAATGCAATTATATAAAGAGTGTCCTGTTAATTTTTGAAAATGGCTTAACCTTAGGTTACTCAGACGAAAATATGAATAAAAAAGTAAATAAATAATATTGATAACAATCGAATGTTTCATTCGATTTGAATAAAATTTACTGTTGTTCAATAAGATAAAATAGCATATTATTTGAGTTAGTATGAGTACCGTCAGTTGATGTTAAGTGTAGAATACAGCATAACCTATAAATTAGTACATCAATATCTTTTTTATTCGGACCCTCAATAATGTTTTTAAAAGTTTTGCTAGAATGAATGTTTAATTTGAAATATTTTTTGTCTCTTTATAATTTTCAATAATTTGCACAGTTTTATCAGAAAAGAATAAAATTAAAAAAAAATCCTTCTATTTATTTGGTAAAATGCGGATCTAGTTACCTGGAAAAGGTAAACTGATATTATTTTATATTTATTATATTAAATATTTGGTATAAATTTAGTTATTAAATAATTAATATGAATAATTTGAATTTAATTTTTTGAGCGATTACTGTAAAATTTATCAAAAAATATAAAGAGAGAAATGTTTCAAATTTAATAATCTTTCAAAGACTATTTTATTTTTAAATTCAATTGTGTGTCGGAATAAAAATATATATAAATTTTCATGTAGAGGCACTGCTGTATACTATACTATTAATTGAACTATGGCAAATTTTATAAAAATATATTAATCTTTACATTTTAAAATTGATTTCATATATACAATATATCCAACAATCTAATGTTATAATTTTTATATCGATTTTAGATTCTACAATTAAAATTTAATAGGTTTATTAGGTCAATTTTTGTAGTTTAAAAGAAAAACAATTGAAAGTTGCCTTATATTTCAAAACCCCTTTGTTTTTTGTTTTTTTTAACATTTAATATTGTGATTATAATTCATCAAGTGATTAAAGAGAACTAAATAGAAGAATTGTATAATTTTAGATTTATTTCAAAAACTATTATTCTTTCTATAAAATTATTATAAAATGCTTAATGTTTAATAAACATAAAATTAAAAATACCTTAAGGATAATTTACTTTTTTCATTATTATATCGTTAACTCCGCACAAAAGTTCTACTTTTTTATTTAATGTTTTTTACTAATTTTAATTATTAAACCTCGCCCTCGTTAACAACATGGTTGTGTCGAGTTCCAATTAAAAATTGCTGGTTGCGTAGTTGAAAAACTGAATAATTTTAGCCACATTTTCAGACTTCAAGAGTGAAATGACAAAAAAAAACAGATTTTCGACTTTTTTAAACGATTGTAAAAATTAAAAAATATGTATTACGTGATCATACGATATTTCTCCCAATTAGTAAGAGTAAAAAATTTAAATTATCAACCGGGATTAAAGGGACATATATATATTTTTTTTTCCTTTTTACTAGGAGGTAAATTAAATTTATTAGCATGTTGTAAAAATTATAATTATTTAGTTTTGTTAACATTTTTTTTTTCAGTATTTAAAAAGACTATTATAAAATGAAATACAAGTTTTATAATCCAATTCTCAACAAACAGTTTTTCTATACAAGAAATATGAAAATTTAAAGTCGCAAAACAACTCGTGTTATATAATATTTCCAAATATTATTAAGAGGACAGATGTTTGTTTTGGGGTAGGCTTGCGCTGGTTCGGAAGAATTTATTGGGTGCAAACCACAATACAAGTGTCGTTTCTCGCCGGGGGGTATCCCTTAGGTACCCGCGTTTGGACGAAATTGTATAGTCTCATTATATATAGCTTATTTATTGTCCAACAGGAGTACATTCTCAGTTATAAGATAATTACATAAATCATATATAGGTTATTTACAAAAAGAATAAATTCGTAAAGACTAATTAAATTGAATAACTTTAAATTCTCAACTAGTTTCTGGTTATTATTCTCTTGATAATGGGCTGATAACCCGAGACTATACAACCAGTTGAGAATTTAAAGTTATTCAATTTAATTAATCTTTACGAATTTATTCTTTTTGTAAATAACCTATATACGATTTATGTAATTATCTTATAATTGAGAATGTACTCCTGTTGGACAATAAATAAGCTATATATAATGAGACTATACAATTTCGTCTTGATAATGGGCTGATAACCCGAAGCTAGTTAAAATTTGAATTGAATTTAAAGTTATTCAATTTAATCTGCGTTTTTATTTACTTTATTGGTAGATTTTTAATAATATATTCATATTTATTACATATAAAAGGGATTATTTTTTTCCGCAACCTTCAACAGCTCAATAATTAAATCGGATATCCGCTCGGTGATTAACCCAAAAACCATTATCAACACAACACAAAAAAGAAATACCCAGGTTATCTTTATTTTCTAGAACTTCAAACAAACAAAAAATATCTCCGGTGATTTATTTTATTTTATTTTTTTATTTGTGGATTTTCCCGGAATATCTCGAGGTCTTATTTTTTAAATTTATCACTGACTAGCTATAGCAAAAGCAACGGAATCGATAAGTGGGCGATTTTCCTTCATTCATGACTTATCATGCCGTTTGTGCACCTTGAAGTCAATTTCCATTAGCGATAACATCGGCTCATTTCATTAGCTAATATCAACGCTATCGGTGTGTTTATGAGGTCGACAATTACGAATGCGGTATTATCTGTTTTAAGGACGGAGACGATTCCAAGAAGATAAATTAAATCAGCGAAAATTGGACTTGCGACTATGTGGTAAGGTGTTATTGAATGAGGAAAAACCAATTGATATTGTTTGAGAGATTAAGAAAATTTAGTTTTTTTTTTCTCGAGAATTTTGATAGTTTTGAAGAAGAGTTATAAGTTTTTAAAAGTTTTACCAGTTTATTATATTAAATATCACTACTTAGTCTTTCAATGTCTTTTGTAATCTCGCTACAATTGTTTCACCAAATTGTGGCTCCTTCAGGCGAAGAAATGATGTTTTACTATTTTCTTAATACTTTCACTTGCTTTTAAAATGTTTGCTAATATATAAAAGTGTTTGAAAATAATTTCGATATTCTTTATAACAATAGGAAATGTTTACTAATGTTTAAAAGCTTTTGTTAAAATGATTTGGAATCATAATAAATTAAAGTAGAATGGGAGAAGAAAGAAACGTAAGAAGAATATATGAATCAAGAACTCCAGGCAAAAATCAAAAAGATAGACCAAGAAAGGAATGGAATGACGAAATAAGAGAAGAATTAGAGAAAAAAAGGAATAAAATGGGAAGAAGCCAGAAAACTCACACAAAACAGAAAAATATGGAGAAAAACATACACAGTACAAACAATCACCTCATACTAAGAAGTAGAGAGAAACATATAATGATGTTTTATAAGAGTAAATATTTCAATAAATAATAAATTAAAGACGACGCAAGCGCCACATTTTTCCTATTTTCAATTGGCATAGTCAATGATTTGGTTGTACAAGGTAGACGACCGAGATTCATTGTTTCGTCCACTAAATGAAGGCGAACTTGTCTTGTTTATGAAAACAAGGAAAAATTCATTAAATGTGAATTCCTTTAGAATATTAGAAAAAAAAATGTATCATTGGTTAGTTTACAACTTTTTCGTATTTTTTCTTGAATTATTTATCATGATCAGTTCTATGCCCGCTCAAAATATGCTGAACTCACAATCTGTTTGCCAAATAAGATTCAGATTAAAATCGTTCTAAACTATATTTTTGTTGCTCGCAAAACCGGAATAAAAACGAAGCAGATAAAATTCTGATCTTTCTGGTGCATCGTGGTTTTCAAACCTTTTAAGAGCCAGTAAGTAGTATCGAAAAACAAGCAAACCTTTTAAAAAGTAGCAAACATTTTTTTTTTTTTTAGTTTCCTGATGAAACTTAGAAGTTTCATGTTCTTCAAGGCCACTTTAAAAAGGTTTTGGTTGTTTCTTGAAATGTTTGTTTGCTTTAAATCATTTTGACATATCTAGATTATACTGCTTTAAGATAAAACAATATTATTCTTAATTTACAATGAAATTAAACAAAGAAAATTTCTGGCAATGATCAATTAAATTCGATCAATCCATTTTTCCAACTGCAAAAAATTAATTTCATTGTAATTTAAATAACTGCAAATGTGTGAATCATCTTTGTTTCATATTATTTAATATTATTTTTGTTTCATTGTTGTATTATATTTGACTCTATTTAAAAAAAATCATAAACTGTTTAAAATTTAATATAATTAATGGTTTTAATATTTAGACATTAGTAGTTCATATTGTATGAAATAAATATGAATAAAATATTAATAATCAACCAATAAAACACAGATTAAATTGAATAACTTTAAATTCTCGACTAGATTCGGGTTATTAGCCCATTTTCAGGAGAAACAAATTTTAAATTCTCTTGAAAATGGGCTAATAACTCAAAACTAGTCAAGAATTTAAAGTTATTCAATATAACTGTGTTTTATTGGTTGATTTTTAATATTTTATTCATATTTATTTCATGTTTAAAGTTTAGTTCAAAAATGTTGCTAATTGTATCAGCAGTTAAAAAAACGGCTAAAAATATACTCGGCTCACATTCAGCTCGCCAAAATTTATCGAAGTAGGATAAATTTTATTAGTCACATTATTTGAATAAAATTGGATCCTTGCGGTACATTATTTTCATATTTAACAATGAAATATACAATCATCTTTATTGTTAAATTTACATTGGGCGTAATACTATATTTTATGTAATATTCTTCCTAAATGGCTATCGGCCATCGGTCTTTCAGCCAGGAATTCATGTCTATGTCATGGTCAGTCATTGATGAGTGATGTCATGAATGAATGAATAGTAGTTTCAGAATAGCGAAATTTGAAAGAGCTATTTGGGTTGCGTTTAAGGCATAGTCAAATTAATGGGTTACGGGATTTGTGGCAAATCCTGCTATTCTAGGAAGATAAATGTTACTTCGGGTATTCCACAGGGCTCTCATTGCGGACCAGTTTTATTCCTGCTATTTATTAATGACATTTATATGCGTATTAGATTTTGTAGCTCTCTTCTGTTTGCTGATGATCTCAAGTTATTTAAATCTATTAGAACTACTGTTGATCAAGAACTACTTCAAAATGACCTTCAGAATGTAGCTGAATGGTGTGATTTGAATGATTTGCACTTGAACAAATTATTAATGGCATAAGGAAACGAAATATGAGAGCCTCTACTAAAAGACATATGGGAAGTCTTTTAGTAGAGGCTCTCACATTTCGTTTCCTTATGCCATTAATGGCCATTTATTAACTGTAGTCTCTGAAGTTAAAGATCTTGGTGTTTCATTTACTTCCAAATTAAATTTTAACAAACATCTTAATAACATTTGCAACTCTGGTTTAAGAATGTTAGGTTTTGTTTGTAGATTTTCTAATGGCTTCAGTGTTGCGACAGTAAAATTGTTATATCTGTCTTTAGTTAGACCCTATTTGGAATATGCCTCTGTAGTATGGTCTCCTTACACAGCAAATGCCATACAACGGCTTGAGTTTGTACAGAGTCGGTTTCTAAGATTTATTCACTGTAGATTAGCAGGGTCGTACTTTAGCTTTAGTCGCAGTTTTATGCTTGATCAGTTAGATTTGAGATCGTTACAACACAGAAGAGTGCTTGTCCTCAATTACTTAACTTATTCAATTTTAATATTCCTCGCGGTGTTAATTCTAGGCATACTCCCTTTTTTAGATTGTCTTGTCATCACACGAACTATGGCATTTTTAATACCATTGATCGACTTACGCGTCTTGCGAATGCGTTGCAGGATAAGTCTAGTTTTAATTTGTTTTCGAGTTCTTATAACAGCTTAGAGTAGTTTACGGTATATACGTTTGAATTTGTGATCTATATATGCCTGTGATCGTGTTATGCACATCACTGTATTCACATTTTGTATGTTTATTGTTATGTTGAAAATTGTTAATCGAATTGTTATTTGTTGTCATATTTGTATTTTTTTCCTATTACTTTGTTTTTTGATATTTTATACAATTTATATTTTTCTGCTTTTGTAAAAAGGTTATATCCGTAAATAATATTAAATAAATAAATTAATTAATGGACAATAAAATAATTAGTGATGGGCAAAGTCGATCTTTTTACTACTGCTAAATTAAGTATATTATAATTTTATGAATGTTACTTATTATAAAATTTTCAAGAATAAATTCCCATTTATTAATAAACATAAATTTGAAATAAGTTTTTCGTTCTAGATACTTAAAATGATACATTTAGTAATACTCTATTACTAATAATATTCGATTTTGCCCAACACTAGAAATAATTAAATTGATTTAATTTTCTAGAGCGTTAATGAATTTCAATAATCCATATTATTGAAATCATTTATCTACACGCTCGATAGAAACTTAATTTAATACGCAATTTAACAATAATGAAAAGATTTTTTTTTCAATCTCTCATGTCTTTTGAAATACAAAAATTTATTATTAATAAATTTCGATATTTTCTGCTCGAACAGCTTCTACAAATACATCTCCTTTGCAATTCCGTTTAAAAATCACTTCCACAACCTATAATTACCTGAAACATTCTTCAACAGTAACCCGTAAACAATTCACATTAAAATTCCCTCAAGCTCGTGCATTCATGACTTTTAAGTCGTGATATTTACGTGTCTGAAGCGGATGCAAAGCTACGCGAGATGCAAAAAAAGAAATAAAAACGTCGATTCCGATTTAAAAGTCGAATGCGAAACGGGCAAACAATATTCACATAATTCAATCGGCAGTGCCATTGTTCTCGATATTTTTCTCCGATTAAAAATAGACACGCTTTGCATTAATATTGAATGGAATGAGTCACGGTTTAATGCTGCGTTTTAATGGAGCGTTTACGTAGATTTTATTCGGGCGATTGTTCTGCGTTACTTTGTGTGTGTATCAGTGTTTTGAATATTGATTATACATTATTTTGAATGTATATATTTTTGCAAATGACTTTATTCATTTGCCTACTTACGATACAGGCCGAAATGTCGGAGTGCGGGAATTCGAAATTTCGGAGTCTAGTGACTCCGAAATTTCGAATGCGAATCTCTCGCACGAATTCAATTATATGCCTTAATTGGAATTATACCATATTTTATTGTTAATACAATTGAAAATAATTGTTAGAATTTAACGCTTGCATTAGAACAGTGCACGAGACGAGGGCCTGCTCGTCTCGCGCACTGCTCTAATCCAGGACCAGTATACATCCAGGCATCTGGGAGTCCCCACTCCAACATTCCGGCCTGTATCTTTTATGATGACTCCAAAATTAGATAAAATATGGCGTTTTGTGCTATTTGTGCAATATAGTATTATTTTATTTTGATTGAAAAGCTATACGAAATACAGATACAAACATTGATGCTTCACTGAAAGAAATGTGATCATTTTAAACGTGATAATGATTACGCTTACCATTTAACTTGTCGGCCTGGGAGCATGCCAAGTAACGTATTTCCAGCAAACATTCTAATTTTGTTAAGATTTAATAAAATGTATTTATTGCTTAATCCAAATAAGGTGACGTTTATAGTAAACGAGATTCATTATAATGTTACTATAGTTACTTGATCAAGAGAGAATATTTGTTGGAAATTACCAATTAACCACCTACCAAGATAATTTAACCATTTTAACTTCATTCCGATAATTATGGTTAGGTGTTTACTTTAAACGCTTTTGTGATTATTCCATTCAAGAAACTGACAAACAACTAAAAATCCAACTTGTTTGGAAATATTTCTTTCAGTATTGCGGTACATCGTTTCAAACTTTAAAGCTTGAAGGCAATACATATTGAATTGCGTTTTAATATGTCTATAATGTTGCCTGAATTGTACAAAACGAAATATTTTCTCATTACTGGGATAATAATTGATTTAACTATGATTTTCCAAAACATAAAAACTCGATATTTATAATCTAGCATCCGAGGACATCAATCTCAAATCTCGATATTGGATAATACTACGAAATAGTCTCGATTTCCATACGAGAAATGTTAAGTTTAAAGAGTACGTTATTAATCAATGTTTTACAATCTTTCAGCATGATAATTCTCGAGTCCATGTTGTTCTTATTATAAACTATTTAGATAATTACAGATTGAACATTTTCGCTCATTCGTTTTATAGCATACTGCTGCTTTTGGCTTCCATTTATTTCGATCGATCCTTGCGGTACACCGTATCAGACTTTAAGAGTGTTCGTCACGAATTGGCCTTGAAGCTCTCTTATGGGAGTCGTTAACATCTATCCACTTTTCTACAGAGTTTATTAATAGAGTTAATGGCATGTGGTTTTTTGTACATAATCTTGTGTTATTTGACTAGAAGTTGCATAAACTTAAAATTTTATAATAATTTTCGTTTTTGTTATAAAAAAATATTACGGAACGTTCAATTTCAACTTTTCCAAGTTTTATTATAAAAATCGGTGAATATATTAAATGAATGACATTTTTTATTCCTTTTAAAACAACACCATTAATAATCGAGCACGCTCATTTTGTTTATTTATTTTAGAATAGTATCAAATTTCGGAGACACATTCAGCGCCGCGCCGTTTTCTACAAAATAAATACTGGATACATAAATGTGAACTTTAAAAAAAATTAATAATAAAACACTTTAAATTTTGTTTGTATAACAGTAAATTATATTTATTGTGACTATAGTTTCAACTAAATGTTTTAGTTTGATAATGACAAGTGTAAATTGTTGAAACTATAGTCACAATAAATATAATTTAGTGTTATACAATTAAAGTTTAAAGTGTTTTATTAAATTGATAAACAATGTATAACAAAGTTGAAGCCTCAGTTATTAATAAGTCAACTTTTTAAATCGGAACCATATTTTACTTTGCGCCTCATTTTTTTTTAAATAACATTATATTTTTAGTTTGAGACTTAATTAGATTTATTTCATTAGAAAATATATAATTTGTATAGAAAAAGAAAACAATTGACAATCACGTGGTCACAGTTAATTAAATAAAAAGAATTTGAAAATAATTAATAAAATATTTTCCTCTTTAGCTACTGTGACATTCCGACTTACGTAAGTACTTTAAAACGAATGTACAGTAATGGAAATTTGCTGTTGTATTACAATAAAGTATTGTATAATGCAACAATTTTTGATTCAAACATATTTAATGCAAAGAACAAAAAACAAAATAATACGTAATATTATTATCTGCAGGCACGTGTTTCGGGATTTCATCCTTCCCTTATATTACGTATTTTGTTATTCTTCTTTCATTAAATATTTTGAAAACAAAAATTGTTGTAGAATATAATATGTTATTGTTCAAAAATAAAACCAACATGCAGAATTTGTTATGCTGTTACGGTGACGGAATGAATAATAACTAAAACGACAGTTACGATATTCATCGTTGTAAAACAAATATGTCTTATTTAAAAAAAAATAAAACAAATGATTAATTGCGTATCATATTTAACAATTATATATGATACCATATTGCTTTAAGAAAAATAAATAAATAATTGTTTTATTTAAAAACAATAAAAAAGTTATTAATGTCTAAAAGAATTTATGATTTCCAATTATTAAAAGTCATTGTTTATGCTAAATTAATTTAATTTTGAATTAAACTTGCAAAATTCTAAAAATGAAAGCAAACAGATATATGTATTCTTAAAATTATTATTAATAATATTTATATTAAATAAAAATGATTTGAAAATAATTAATAAGTTATTTTCATATTTAGCTCTGTGACTTTTGACTTACGTTACTAATAATATTTATGAAATTACAATTTTAATAATTATAAAAACTAAAATAACGTAGAAAATGAAAATCCAATGTTTGAATTCACATCTATATATCGAAATGATTTTATGCAGCTTACGCGACGCGGAGTGTGTCTCCGAAATTTGATACTTTTCTAAAATAAATAAACAAGCCGAGCGCGCTCGATTATTAATGATGTTTTAAAAGCAATAAAAATGTCATGCATTCAATATATTCACCGAATTTTATAATAAAACTGGAAAAATTAGTTGAAATTGAACCTTCCGTAATATTTTTTTATTTAAAAACAATGAAAATTGTTATTAAATTGTAAGTTTATGCAACTTCTAGTCAAAAAACATAAGATTATGCATAAAAAACCGCATGCCATTATCTCTATTAATAAACTCTGTAGAAATGTGGATAGATGTTAACAACTCCCACAAGAGAGCTACAAGGCCAATTCGTGACGAACACTCTTAAAATCTGATACGGTGTACCGCAAGGATCGTTCGAAATAAATGGAAGCCAAAAGCAGCAGTATGCTATAAAACGAATGAGCGAGAATGTTCAATCTGTAATTATCTAAATAGTTTATAATAAGAACAACATGGACTCGAGAATTATCATGCTCAAAGATTGTAAAACATTGAATAATAACGTACTCTTTAAACTTAACATTTCTCGTATGGAATAGCCTCGATACCGTATTATCTTCCAAAATCGAGATTGATGTCCTCGGTTGCTAGATTTTACATATGAGTTTTTATATTTTGGATAATCATAGTGAATTCATTTTTTATTCCAGGTAATGAGTCGATGCAGAAAATATTTCGTTTTGTACAATTCAAACAACATTATAGACATATTAAAACTCCCATAAGAGAGCTTCAAGGCCAATTCGTGACGGACACTCTTAAAGCTTGAAGTTAATGGCGTTTTAACATGTTTATAAAGTTGCTTGAACTGTACGAAAAGGTATTTTGCACCGAATCATTATGTGGGACAAAAATTGGATTGGCAATGATAACCCCAAACGTATAAAATCATACGTAAAATCCCATCAGGCAAGGACATCAATCCTAAAACTGAATATCCAAGTTACCAAGGTAATTACCTGGTAATGCTCGATTCCATGTTGCTATTCCGGTTAAAAACTATTTGAAAAATTACGATCCCATCCGCAATATTCCAAATCCTATAGATTTCCTTTTATAAAATGTATCAATTTTTACGGACATTAATAAATCTTTTTAAAAAATGTATGTAATTATTACGTATTTATGAATTAATACATCAAACAATTATAAAAACCAATCGCTCGACATTTCCAATAAAACGTGGAATCAGGTTCAAAGCAATTATTTTAAATTGTATGCACGCAAATGTGCCCGATGAGAAACCCGTAGAAACCCGTGACTCGAGCCTATTGATTTATTATCAATTATTTAACAAAAAGTGTCTTTGTGATTAAACAAGTATAAATTAATTGAAAAAAAGAATTTGAAAATAATTAATGATTAATCAATTATTTTTAGCTAATGTGACTTACGTAAGTACTTTAAAATAAATGTACATTAAAACAACTACCTCCAGACATTAACCAGACTCTGACAAAGTGAATGAATAATTTTCTATTATTATTAATAGCCATTCAAGTATGCGAAAACAACTTTTTTGAGGTAATTTCTATTTTATTCAATTATGATTTTAGTTTTAATAAGATGTGTCATAATCCCCGCCCCTCCTTTTTGTATAACTTTGAAATTGCAGAGCGAACAGCACTTAGAGTACTTACTAAAATCCGACATCCTAATAACCCCTTACACAATCCCTCAAACACGCTCCCTTACCCAAAAAAACATATATTCCAAACATTAAAGACCGCCTTGAACACCTTTCACTAAAGTTTGCCTCTAGTACCCATATTTCCCAAATAATTAAACACCTTGGTATTCCCCGTAATCATAATATTTCACCAAAAATTAAATTCCTCTCTAATACCACCTACGAGTTCATTAAAGCTAATAGTCCTGAATTTGACAAAATATAAATTAACGGACACAAACTCTTAAACACATAATAATTTATTTATATAAATTGTCATAACAATTTACAAATCGTCATTGAACACCAACATGGAATTGTTTTCCACTTTACATCATGTTGGGCCTTTTTTAAGCGCTGTTTAGGTTTTCTGCGTCATCTTCATGTTTTTCACGGAGAATGTCCACTATAAAAGTTTCCATATTCGTCCAATTTTCTTCGGATTCAATCATTTTTGTAATGATTGTATCTGGTGAAAGGTCGCCTATTTCTTGTTCCAAAATATTTCTTTTAATACTCCACTTCATTTAGGGCAGTAGAAGAATGTGTGTTCTGCATCGTCCCTCTCGTTATCGCAGTAGTATCATGTGGGTGATTGGCACTTTCCTATACAATTTAAGTAATGTCGAAAGTATCCGTGTCCACTTAAAAAATGGGTAATAATGTATGAAACTTCTCCGTGGCTTCTGTTCAACCATGGTTCAATGTACGGTATTAGTCTAACTGTCCATTTTCCCTTACAAGTATTTCTCCAAAAACTTTTCCATTTTTCTAGATGCAATTGTTTTTATTGTTTCTAGTTCTTCATTGAAATTATTTTCATTAAGGGGGATGTGTGTATACGAAATCAAGTACGGAGATTGTGATTGTGTTTACATAGGACAAACAGGAAGGACCTTTAAAATCAGGTTAAGTGAACATAAACAATCATTTAAATAAAAATACTTATCCTTTCTCCTACTTATTTTTTTATTATACTAGATATATTTCGGAAACTATGTTTCCATCTTCAGTAGTTGAAGTTTTATAAATATATATGAAGATGGAAACATAGTTTCCGAAATATATCTAGTATAATAAAAAAATAAGTAGGAGAAAGGACAAGTATTTTTATTTAAATAATTAAAGTCTCCACGACCAACAACCAGCATAAAGAAGATTATAAACAATCAATTCTAAATAATAAAATTTCCACTGGACTTTCACAACATTGTATAGATAATAATCATTTTTTCAATAATAGTGATTTAAATATTTTGTATTCAGGTAATAAGGGACGTGACTTGAATCTCCGAGAGGGATTAGAAATAAACAGAGCGATAAAAAATGGAAAAAACACGCTCAATAATGTCGAAGACATTTGGCACGCCCTTATTACGTAAAATTATCTGTAAAATTTGTATAAATATCGACACAAATGTAAATTTTGTACATATCTCCCTGAGAATGACCTAAGGTCGAAACTAGTCGGAGTAAAAATAAAAAATCAGTGAAACAAACCAAGTGTTTTAATCAAAGTCTATTACTGTTCTATATGCACATTATACTCTTAGAGCGGCTTTTCTTTGTACTGATGCCAAACGTTTCCTGTACAATTCTATTTTCATTTTATCTCCCCATATCTCAAATCCATAAAGAAGCATAGAGTCCACTGTTTTCATCAATAAACGGCGTTTGCTACTGTTCGGGTTTGGCACGTAATTTTACAAAAATTACTGTTTAGGTGCCGATTCCTCGTTTGGGGAAATTTTAACGGATGGTTCGCAGCCCATCGGAACGATCTTCGTGGAAATGCGGCCGGACAACGAGACCGAGGATGCTTGCGCCCTCTAACACGTTTTGCATGTTGGGTTGCCTACGTTTGTATTTTCCACGTGGTTTATCATAACCTTAAAATTGTGATGACTTGTACAGCCATGGAAAAATAAAAAAGCTCTAACCAAAAAACTGTCCATCTTGTTATTTTCCAAAAGTAGTAACAACTAAGTGCTCTTACAAAGCACAACAAGTTAAACACATATATATTCAGCTACTCTTCGGACCATGTATGTTAGCCATGGTCCTACTAAGTAATGTTGTCTGTATTTCTGCTTTTTCAGCAACTTTAGTAATACGTTAGCCTATTGTCCACTGTTATGTCAAGATATTTTATTTGCTTTTTCGTTAAAATTTGTTCATCGCCAATATTTAAAGGTAAGATAGTTGGTATTCTTTTCTTAGTCAAAAGATCAATTTCACTTTTTGCCATCACCAGAGTTAAGTTTTGATCTGACATCCAATTAATAATCCGACGCATGATTTGATTAAGTTTAAGTTATGCCAGCTCTACATTGAGTGCTGTTATGATGGCACAACAACGTCTGCATATCCTACAAGACTGTATTCATGTAATGTTCTATAAATCTGGTCCGAGAATAGAAGAACCTTGTGCAACACCAGCTGTTATTTTGCGAAAGAATGATCCGTTTTTTGAATCGTATACAAAAAATGGCAGAAAGACCTCTGGTCGATAGCCAATTAGGAACTGGTATATTATGTATAATATTGTATAACAGTCACAAAGTAGAAAGACTGTTATTCCTTACATCACTTTTTAATTTTTATTATGATAATGAGCACTTTGTGTCTCGAAATGTACATCTAACATAAAAATAAAAAGTGAAGTATAGAATAACAGTCTTTCTATTTTGTGATCAATCACTTCACGTAAACTCAAAAATATACAGTTGTATAACAGTTATGTAAATTGTAAGTATTATTGTATCTATTAGTCATAAAAAAATATTTCTGTATATATAAGATGTTTCAATATTATTAATTTTATTCTCTAAGATTACTGTATATTTCACATTATTCATAAATAATGTACTTTGTTTATATTTTTTCTTATATATTTTCACTATATTAAAATAACAGATATTTATCAATAACTTCTATGTAAAACAGAATTATACCACTTTCCGCTGAAGCTTTATGACTCTATAAATCACAAGTGATTTATGCACTTGCAGATTTTTATATTTAGTATGTATTTTCAATGATATTTGAATCACATAAGTGAAGTATACACCATCGTCACTATAATTAATAGTATGCAGTGAATTTAATAAAATGTTCAGCCACCGATCATCTAGCATGTGGATATCTAGTGATGGCCAATTCGGTTTTTCGAACCTCATCAGACTAGTGTGTTCCATGTGCCTTGATGAAGGCGGCTGAAAGAAAATTGTGTTGTGGTTATATACCTGATATTAATCATAATAAATTAAAGACGACGCAAGCGCCATCTTTTGCTTAATTTCAAGTGGTATCGTCAACGATTTGGTTCAACAAGATAGACGACTGAGAATCAATGTTTAATCCACTACAGGACATTGTCCTGTTCATGAGAACATGAAACGAAATTCACATTTAATGAAATGTTCAGCCACCGTTCTCATAAACAGGACAAGTTCGCCTTCTTTTAGTGGACGAAACAATGATTCTCGGTCGTCTACCTTGTAGACCTAAATCGTTGACGATGCCACTTGAAATTAAGCAAAAGATGGCGCTTGCGTCGTCTTTAATTTATTATGATTAATATCACAACACAATTTCCGTTCAACTTGAAATTAGGCAAAATATGGCGCTTGCGTCGTCTTTAATTTATTTTGCAGTGAATGTTGATATTTATATATATATAACAATCTTTATTAACAATTAAATTTAAAAGAACATAACAAAAAATGATATAGTATATTACACAAAAATTAAATAATTGTTAAAAGGCTATCGACTATCGGCTTGTACCTACTGATTATTTATGTACTCATAAAATAAATAAATGTTGGAATAGTGTTGTGGTGGTTGTTGCACTTGAAAGAGTACGCATTACGATATTTGTTTTAGTATTTACATTATGTAAGTCAATGAGCGCGTTCAGGGAATGTTTAGACATGTAGCGCTACAGCGCAAAGCCCTTGATGTTCCCTGAACACGCTTTCGAAGTTAAGGGCGCTCACAAAAATATGGTGGTTTTGTTTACAGCTGCGCGGCTTGAAAAACGATCAAGTGGAAGAAATATATGCTTTACCGCTTGATAAAGCGGTACAGCGCCACACATAAGCGGTACCGTTCAGCGACACCGCATTCGTAAAGCGCTGAAGCGCTACAGTTCCTTTTACGCAACCATTGGGCGCGTTCAGAGAAATTTTAGACTTGTAGCGCTACAGCGCAAAACGCTTGATGTTCCCTGAACACGCTTTCGAGGTTAAGGACGCTCACGAGAATATAGCGGTTTTGTTTACAGATGCGCGGCTTGAAAGGCGATCAAGCGGAAAAAATGTATGCTTTATCGCTTGATAAAGCGGTACAGCGCTAAACATAAAGCGGTACCATTCAGCGACACCGCTTTCGTAAAGCGCTGAAGCGCTACAGTTCCTTGAACGCGACCATTGTTTCAGTAGTTGAAAATACAAAAAAAATATTTGTTATTAAAAAGAAGTATAGATTATAACAATTAAGTTTTTATTCAAAATGAAAATATAAAACAAACTAATAAATAATGAAATAAGCTAAAGGAATATTGCGAACATAGCAAACTCACAAATATCCTTCGATACCGTTTGTCCGAGATCGGGTACTACCCAACATTACGAAGCGAGGGCAGAATTAGTAAATTCATAGTGACCAACTACAATGAGATTCAAATTAAATATGGTTAATTGTAATTTATATAATATATTATATCATTGTAATTGTACGAAATAAAGATTATCATTATAATCTAAATTAAAAAATGTTTTTCTTATTTAAAATAATAAATTCTTAATTAATTGAATATTAAAATTCAATATAACCAATATAATATAATCAATATTAATTGATTGTAATTCTAATGATATATTCATTAGAATTACAATCAATTAATATTCAAATTACCGAAATTAATCGCCCTGTCCGGATTGATTAAGGCGTAATAAATTTATTTCGATATATTTTCACTCATTATAAACAAGCAGCGCGATTTTGGACTTTGGACGGAAAATCCGCTAGCAGAATTATTCATAATTTCGAAAGTGATAAGGACGCAAATTACTGCTCTTTTTATTAGTCAGGGGAAAATTCGCTACTGTAAAATAATTTAAAGAAAAAGTAATAGCCCAGGATATTAGCATTTCTGAAATCACCGCACTTACTCACGGGCCGATTTTAAAATGAGCACAGGCGAATATAAAAATTTCCGATGATTTGTTTACTGAATTAATTTTTTTTTGTATGAATGGTAATTTCGATTTATGAGGGTTATTCACACCGTTCTGACATCTTCTTTTTAAAAAGGTAAACAAACACAAAAGCAGACAGTTTTTTATGATTGAGAGCAATAAAATAAATATTTTTAGACTTTATTTGCATAACATATTATTTTATTTTGGTGACTATAGTTTCGATACATACGTCTTTATCACACTAAGGACATATCTATATACCGAAACTATAGTCACTGAAATATAATATCCTGTTATTCAAACATATTATAAGTATTTTCTTCTTGTTATTAAAAATTATATATAAGGAGAAGTAGAATCCTCAACCATTAATAATTTAGTTTTGATGATTTATTAAAGTAAACAGTTTATTTTTCTAAAATATGACCTTCAAACCTGATAATTCAAGAATTCAGTGATTGTGTCTTTTACGCCAGTACAACCAATTTCACGTAATTTGATATATTGATTTAAAAGATAAACAAACAAATTGAATATAAAGTTGATAGAATAAAACACTTGATGAGTCAACAATAAAAGGTTTAAATAAACAAAAATGCTAAGTTTTGATGTGTCAACAATAAAAGGTTTAAATAAACAAAAATGCTAAAAGTTTTGATGTGTCAACAAAATAAATTCTTTTAAGAGTGCTGTATGCATTGGAGAGATGTGAATTGTGAGAGGTTCGTCACATATTCATCAGTTACGGCTTGGAAAGGCGAAACACTAACCTGTATAAAAAGTGTATCTTCGTCTAACACGAACCAATATTTGACTTTGTCTCTTGCGCTCGGCCATTGGCGTAGAATCGTCTGGGTATATCAGGAAGCTCATGCGCACCGTAGCAAGGCCAGGGTTATCCCAGGCGACCGTCGTTTATCGCCCGTCATATAACTACGCGTCTCGTCGATGCCACATGAAATTAAGCGAAAGATGGCGCTTGCATCGTCATTCATTTATTATGATTAAAATTATCTCCGTTTATATATACAGTAATCTTTGTTGAGAGATATAAAAACATTTTCTAATTACATATCAGGTATAACTATCAGGGCCGGATTAGAACAATTTTTCGGCCCGGGTTATAACCATAAACCGGCCTTTCTTAGCTTAACCTAAAACATTTTTTGCTACAAATGTACCAATTAAAATAGGAGGCATACTGTGTAAACCAAAAATGGATTCACTTTTAACTGACAGTTTTTAAATGCAAAATTCTAAAATAACCGTCAACCCATTGCAGTATTTTGACGATATTTTCGTTTTGTTTTTTGTAAAATAAATATTCTTGTATTTTAAACGCATATACAGCCCAGCATAGTGACCCACCCGTACGGCGGCCCATCGGGTTTTGCACAATTACCCGCCAGCCCAATCTGGCCATAATAACAACACATAATATTCTGCCAAACTCTATTTATTTTCTTAAATACAGCCTTTCAAACTTATCACTTGTAAATTTTTAGTGGTGTAATATTAATTGTGAATTAGGTTAGGACAACATAATTCACATTCTACAACACGGAATGTAAATTATGTTGTCTTAACCTAAAATTCATCACTTGGAAATTTTTGTCGTGTAAACCTAATATTGACAACTAATATTACACCACTAAAATTTCCAAATGATAGGTTTGAAAGGTTGTATTTAAGAAAATAAACAGAGAGATAGCAGGTTGACAGATGAACCATAATATATATTATGTATTGTTATCAGGGCCGAATTAGGCCGGCGGGTAATAAAATATAAAATAAAATTCACAACCAATAATTGAGCTTTTCATTTGTTGATCATATAAAGGCACAAATAATTATACAACAATTTAATTAAATCGTATTTGTATAATAGACGTTATTTTAATTTCCATTTTTTAAACAAATAAAAATGGTGATATGTCCATCATGATGCTTTCCCTAGTGAATTGGGTCAAATAAGTTTTTAAAGGAACATTTTATAGTAAGTGAAAAAATATTAAATGAAAAAGCCAAGTATTTATAAGATCTGAGGAACCTAGAAATTTACACGGAAAAATCAATGATAACTCGCTTATTTTGAAAGCTCAAAAAAGTCGTCTTAAACAAAAGTCGTTTACTTTTTCATTTCCAATGGTTTTTCTTTGATTTTTTTTTTTTAATTTTCGAAATGAGCGAGACGCAAAAAGTCGGGTTACGTAAAAATATTTTATTTTGAAGGTTGCGAAAAATTGTTTCTAACAAAAGTCGATCAGAAATAAATTCCACACAAAATAAGCGAGTTATGAAAACATAACCTCAAAATTTAGGAGAAAATCAAAGATAACTCGCATATTTTGACAGTTAGGAAAAACATTTTCAAACAAAAGACGCTTGGATTGAAATTTTTGACAGCTTTTGTCTGAAACGTTTTTTCTTTTAATGGGTTTTGTGTGTGACAAAAAGTTATTCAGATCGTTTCACTATTATAAAAAGCTAGAATAAAAAGTTTGGGCCGTTTATACGCGAACGCTGAAACACAGATATTTTTCAAAAATCGATTAAATGGATCTCAAAACGTGTATATTTGTTGAAATTAAAGGATCGAATTTTTTTACGATATCAATACTTTCCCTTAGACATAAGTAAAATATTTATACACTTTTGAAGATTTATTAAAGTGAACTGTCGTTTATTTTAAATATAACCTTTCAAAATTGATATTTCATGCTTTTAATGGTGTGTAATATAATTCACATGTTATATTGTAAATCAAGCTTGTCTTAATATTCACATAATCAACAAACTAAAGTTGATTATGTGAATATTAGGACAATATAATTCACGTGTTATGTTGTAAATCAATATTTTAATTCGTTGATTATTTGAACAATTATTACAAAATTGTTTTCCTGTTAATCAGGTGTAGTGTACTGGCAGCAATTTTGTGTGTCTACCACGTAGAATCAAATTATTAATGAAGGTTTAGATATTTTAATAGTAATAATAGATGGTTGAGTCATTGATTAAATAATATATACATTTTCTTCTCTGTGCTTGAGGCATTTACTTGATGAAACTCCATAATACATTATTGTAAAGAAAACAACAATTGTTTAAGTAAAAAATTAAAGACGTTGCAGATTATTAATAAGTTTTACAAAATAATTGGGAAAACCAAGTAGACAAGTGGTGGGGATGAGGAGTACAGTTGGTACAAAATTAAAATATACAAATATGCAAACATATAAATTAAAAAAATACTACTCCTTACAAAATTCTGTATTCCCCGTAACCCTAATATCCTTCCTAAATACAAACGTCCTACAATCACCATTCATCAATTCATTATCAAATTATAATTTATTATAATAAATTTTGTAAAATTTTGTTGTCATATTGTCTGAATAAAGATGTTTGTATTGTATAAATAATTACAATTATATACATAGATCAGCGAAAATGCAAAAATGTAAAAATTCAAAAAATAAAATATTTGCGATAAAATATTAGAGGTTATAGAATGAATATTATAAGTTTTGTAGAGTACACTTGCTTAAAGTTTTCATTGAATTTTCATCGAGCTTAAATTTTTTATGTTTAATCGTAATTAATCGCGGCAGTTTTCACTGACGAATTATCCATCAGTTTCTTTATGCTTTTTATCATATTGTCAAGTGGGGGTCGATTTGATTTTTGATTACTCAAATTAAATTTTTAAAGTAACTATTATTAATTAGCAATTAAAAAATACAGCGTATATGAAATAATCTCAATTCTAATTTATAAAATAAAAGAAACAAATTATGGGTCAAATTGAATCAAAAATACAGCGTAAATAATGTCAATCCATTATTTACGCTCTGTTTTATATTTAATAAATAGTTAAAAGAATATTTTTAGTTTTGTTCCTTTCTACCGTTTGCTGTAAGGATGATAAAGCTTTTAAGAGTGTTCGTCACGAATTGGCCTTGAAGCTCTCTTATGGGATTTGTTAACAAATCTGCACGCATCCACAGAGTTTATTAATAGAGATAATGACATGGGTTTTTTTATGCGTGATCTTGTGTTATTTGACTATTAGTTGTATAAATTTAAAATTTTATAATTATTTTCGTTTTTGTTGTAAAAAATTATTACGAAACGTTCTATTTCAACTAATTTTCCCAGTTTTATTATAAAATTCGGTGAATATATTGAATGCATGACATTTTTATTGCTTTTAAAACAACACCATTATTAATCGAGCGCGCTCGGCTTGTTTATTTATTTTAGAAAAGTATCCAATTTCGGAGACACACTCCGCGTCGCGCTAAGCTGCATAAAATCATTTCGATATATAGATTTGAATTTAAACATAGGATTTTCATTTTCTGTATTATTTTAGTTTTTATAATTATTAAAATTATAATTTAATAAATATTATTAATAATAATTTTACAAATACACATATAATGCAAGTATAATTAAAAATTAAACTAGATTTTTAGCATAAAAATTGAATTTTAATAATTGGTAATCATAAATTCTTTTAGATATTAATAATGTTTTTATTGTTTTTAAATAGAACAATTATTTCTTTTCAATAATTTATTTTTCTTAATGCAATATGATTTCATATTTATCAATTACAGATGCAATTAGTTTCTAAACAGTTCAGAAATAAATTATATCGTTCGGGTATCGTCGGAAATTTTGTTGCTAACTTTATGATGCTAGCTTCACACTGATTTAATTATTTCTTACTTTCTTTTGTTTAGTATTTCAAAATGCGTAAAATATAATGGTATTACAGGTAGTCGAACACAGCATCATCCTTCATTCATAAATTTTCTTTTTTGTCATTATGTAATTAGATATGGGTAAGTGGCTCCTTAGGGTGAGCGCTGGAGGCTTTAGGAGCCTAATCGTGATGGTCCTAAAACTAACGGCAAACAAATTCTGCCCAAACATGTTGATTTTATTTTTGATATATAACACATGGCCCAGCACTCGACGAGGGGAGGAACGCACCCGCTATGAAATACCACATTTTGCGAAGGTTTCAGTTTTATTTGTGATTTAGAGAAGTGTGTGCGTTTTGAGAAAGTGTTTTGGTTAGTTTTTACAACTATGGGAAGACCAAATAAATGCCGTAAAAAAGTTACTTTTAAAAAAAGAAGTAGGGGTAATCCTAAAGCAGCGCAAAGAGGCAATAGACTGAAAATGTGCAAAATTATTTTAGATGACTGCATCGGTAAGAGACATTACATTATAATTAATTTTACAAACTTAAAACATAATATACAATATTAATGAAATTAAACAAAAATTAAAGAAACTTCGATTTATCACACACACACACACACACATATATATATATATATATATATATAGCATGTTTAAGTAAAAATTTATATTCAAATTAATTAGTAATATATTTCTTTATTTTAAACTGTGTATATCTTCCGGCCTCTATGTGTGTGTAAACTTTAACAAAATTATAAAATCTGATAAATTATTAGAATTTAAATGTTAGTAAGTTAAATCAAAATTTAAAAGTTTGCTGTAATTTTTGTATTCTGAACATGTTTAATTGTGAAAATTTTGACTTTAGATTTTTTAAATCTTAGAATATGATGGGAAATTGATTTTCTTACGCTATCATTTGGGCCCATGAATAACTTTAATATATTTTTTATTTATATTTAATTCATTAATTTCTTTTAATTTAGTAGTCTCATTCATTATAAATTTTCTATTTATTATCAATTTTTTTATTACAAAATATATTTAACAACATCAATGAATTAGAAAGTAGGTGGTATTTACCCAACACAATGCACTTATAATCACATCTGGGCATAAATTCTATTGAAATAAAAGAGTTAAATTTTTCATAGTTAAACATGTTAGAAGCAATTGAGAGGTACAATTCTGGAAAACTGTTAAATTTTAAGTTGTTTTTAAACAACAATTTATTAGAATTAACTGATTTAATTAAACTCCAATAATTTATTTTTATCGGATTTAATATATATCACTTTGTATATGTAATTTTGTTAAAATTTGTATTTATTTAGCGTTTTTAAACTATTAATAAAGAACACATTGTGCTCGAAATATACATATAAACTATACTATATTTCGAGCGAAACGAAACAATTAAATGAAGAAACGAATATAAAATTGTCCAATCATTCTTCACGTAATCACTAACAAATATCTTTGGTATTTAAAGACAAATAAATTATTACTTATTTTAATGATAACTGAATTATATATCTTATAGAAACACCTAAATATCTTTTTATTCAGAGACGCAATGTACTTTAAAAATTTCATTAAAAGAACAATTACTTTGGAAGATTTTTTTGTATTTTTATATTTTTCTGTAATTTGTATAGTTTTTTCATAAAAAATAATTTCAAATCAATTATTTAATAAAAAGTCAAATTGTCCGGAATTTTTATAAAACAATTATTTGTTAATAATCCCTTGGGTAAATAGTTTATTTAGTAAACATTTAATATAATTGGTTTGAAGAAACAAATAAAACACTTATTCTTCTTTATGCCATAAACAACTAAGTTGTTTAGTTGAAATTAGTCACTGCAAATAAAGTGTAAAATAGTATAAAAAAGTAAATGTGTATTCTTTATTTCTTAATATCTAAATATACCAAGAATTAATTAGTTTGAATTTTATTTTTGTGTCAAAATTGTAGTAATTATTAAAAATTATTAAGAAAGAAATATGTTTCAGTTTAACTAATTATTCAAGTAATCTTTTTTTATTTCATTTCGTGTTCGAAAAAATATATTTTAGTATTTATGTTCTTGTACTATTGTATACTATAATTAATATCAATAGATACATATATACATTAACTTAATTGACGTATTATTCGAATTATTAATAATAATATTTTTTGTTTAGCTTTGAATTTGAATTAATATTATATAATATTGTAATCACAAAATTAAATTTATTTAATTTGTTTAAATCTAATTGAATTCTAAATCTATCGATTATTTATTATAAATATGCATCATAGTCTAACTAGTCCAAAATAAACTTTAAAAAAATCACTTTACGATATAAAGTCCCTTTTTTACAACATCTGTGAAACCAAAATATCAATACTCATTTACATAATTGACCTGAATCCAACGTGCTCTTCATTTTTCTTATCAGTTCTGGGTGGTCCATTTTGGTGGCGCCACCCGAAGTGCAGACCGACACTTCTAAAATTAATATTTGAATTAAAAAAAAACTCTTTGTTTCGTTAGCTTTATTATTTGGGTCATCCTATATAAAATTTTATAATTTGATATTAAAATATGTTTAATCGGAAGTTTTTGATATTTAGAAAAAGGGGCAGATATTGACTAAATTGATTTTTTTAATTTTAATTTAAAAATAAAAATATAGTGTGCAATTATTAAATTGCACAGGTTTGAAAAGTCACACATTTTACATTATTTTTCAAACAGGCTGTATAAAAATATTTCACATTTAATGTTACATTTCGATAGAACAATACTTTCTTAATATACGTACAAAAGTGTATTTCTCCATCTCGATAAATAAAAACTTAACATATTTAATCTGTATTTTATTTATTTTATTGATAGATTTTTAATAACCTATTCATATTTATTATTATAATATGAATTACCAATGTTAAACTTATTAAAACTATTGATGAAATAAAAATAATTTGAAAATAATTAATAAATTATTCTCTCTTTAACTACTGTGACATTTGACTTACTTTACCTAAGTACTTTAAAACAAATTTACATTAATGGACACTAGTTGTTGAATAACAATAACATATTGTATAACACAACAATTTTTGTTTTCAAAATATTTAATGAAAGAAGAATAACAAAATACGTAATATATGGGAAGGATAAAATCCTGAAGCACGTGCCTACAGATAGCCTTATATTATTTTTTGTTCTTTGCATTAAATATGTTTGAATAAAAAATTATTGCATTATACAATACTTTATTGTAATACAACAGCAAATGTCCATTATCGCATATTCGTTTTAAAGTACTTACGTAAGTCGGAATGTCATAGTAGCTAAAGAGGAAATTATTTTATTAATTATTTTAAAATTATTTTTATTTAATTTATTTAATTAACTGTGACCACGTGAATAAATCCTTTTTTCTATTGAAATTATATATTTTCTAATAAAATAAATCTAATTAAGTCTCAAACTAAAAATATAATGTTATTTAAAAAAATGACAATTGAGGCGCGAACTAAAATGGTTTAGAAAATGTGGTTTTAAAAAGTTCACATTTATGTATCCAGTATTTATTTTGTATGAATCGGCGCGGCGCCGAGTGTGTCTCCGAAATTGGATACTTTTCTAAAATAAATAAACAAGCCGAGCGCGCTCGATTAATAATGGTGTTGTTTTAAAAGCAATAAAAATGTCATGCATTCAATATATTCACCGAATTTTATAATAAAACTGGGAAAATTAGTTGAAATAGAACGTTTCGTAATAATTTTTTACAACAAAAACGAAAATAATTATAAAATTTTAAATTTATACAACTAATAGTCAAATAACACAAGATCACGCATAAAAAAACCCATGTCATTATCTCTATTAATAAACTCTGTGGATGCGTGCAGATTTGTTAACAAATCCCATAAGAGAGCTTCAAGGCCAATTCGTGACGAACACTCTTAAATATTTATTTTTTATAACTGCAATTTTCATTAAAAAAAAAAATATTTAAAAAGTTTTATTTTTAACGTAATCATTATCAATTGTGATTGTTCAGCCTGCTAGTCAAATGAATATTTCGCATTATCTGAAACATTCTCAAGCAATTATTCTCCAACTGTGAAGGCTGTACACGTACTATATCTATTATTTAAATTTAAATTTTTTTACAATTTTCATTAAATTATAATTAATTATAATTGTTATTAAAATTAAGATAACCAGTATATACGAGATTTATTTACGTGGGTTTATTGAAATTTATTATCAGACCGAGTGAAATATATAGAGTGCATCGAATGGGGAACAATTGCGTTTATATTTTCGTATTTTTCTCTCAGTTAATTGACTAGCAAAGGAAATCGTGATAAGCCAGCCCGGTCGGAGCGGCACGCAAACGTATAAATCTCTCGTATTAAGTAAATACGTGATGTGTAAAAACACATGTTGATAAAGAACGGAACAATAAGTGTGGGTTTGCGTGCGATTTGCACACGTGCACTTTGCAAATATGTGTATGTGTGTTTGCCTTTGTTCAGGGGAAGATTTAATCCGCGGGTTTGTTGTTTTTGATTATTTATTTTAATTCTAGCTTGTCTGGTTTAGTGTAGTCACAACAGTAAGGAAGTTAGAACCAGAATGCGGTATTATTTATCTTAAGTCCTTATACCCTTTCGGGTGTCGGTCTATTTATTTATTTATAGATATTAATTAGTTTTATTTTGTAAATACAATTTTGTCAATGAAGGTATTAAACGTATACAGGAAGGATTTGATTTTATTGAATATAGATTTTTGATCGATCTCATGTGATGGCTGCTCATTATAACGCTATATAACACTTTATTTAAAACATACGTTAAAATGGGGAGCTACAATCTGCGAAAAACTGTTTCTTCATTTTAATTGCGCATATTCGACATACAAGTATTCACTCCTTATATATCTTTGTACAACTAAACCTGAAGTTGAAAAAGTGTGAACTCCATTTACCCCTATTAGTTTGAAAACTGTGATATACCACAAGGATGAAAATATTAATATTTATATACCTTTTCCGGAATTCTTTAAAAAATGTAATTACACTTTGTAAACCAATAAAAAAATCTTCACAAAACCGAAACTAAACCGGAACGCAATGATTATCAAACCGGAACTGTAAATTGCAATTATTTTAATCCGAATACGAAATTATGAATATTTATAATTAATTAAACTGAAATCAATCACATTTTTTGATCAGATATTCCTGATTAATCACTTGCTTAAACATTTTGACCTTAAATTATTTGAGTAAATTGATATCCCAATTAATTCTTAAAATATAATTAATGAATTTATAATTTCAATCGTTAAGTAAAGGAATAATCATTTCTTTTTTCTCCATATTTCAATAAATGTGTACATTTGTTTTAAGGTACTTACGTAACGTACGTAAAAAAGTCACAATAGCTAAAAAGGAATTTATTAATTATTTTCATTTTTTTATTTAATAACCTCATTAATTGTATTCCAACAAAAATAATTCCAGTGCCGATCTGTGATCCTGTGTAAATTATTTTAACGCCCATTGCTAATTAAACAAACTAATTGACAGCAACGTCCTTTAAAAAACGCCGGCCTTGACATAAAAATACGTCTATTTATAAAATAGAGTAATCACTCAGGAACAAAACGAATTTGTTGATATAATTGCAGGTTTAGTTTTTTTACTCGTAGATATTGAACCGATTTATTTTGTTTGGCCGATTAATTATGTAAATAACTTATAATTCACGGCGTAATTCATGGTTGATTTATGTTTACGTCAATGATATTTGATGTAATGAAGTTATAAATTTAAGCGAGTAATTTGTGAAGGATTGCTGCCATTGGTCGTGGAACTGATAGGTTTATTAGAATATTAATGGCAGTGATTTATTAATAATACATTGGTGATTCGTTATAAGTTTGAATAATGAATTTATGATTAAAAATAGTAATGGAATGAATAATTTGGATTAAATTATATTAAATTAAAACAAAAATGAAAACGTTTTCATGTAATTTAAATAATTATAGCATGGAGGAAATATTACTGTATTATATACTCAATTATAATACATTTTAATATTATAATAAGTTTAAACGATGTTTTAAAACAAATGAATATTTAATTAACTTGTTAATTGTTAAGGCTTCCACTTGGTTGTACATGGTTTATTATAACTTAATAAAACACTTTTAACTTTGTTTGCACAACTATTTTTTATTTAGTGACTACAGTTCGACAACATTAGCGTGTCATTATCAAACTAAGAGTTTGATGTCGAAACTATAGTCACTAAATAAAAAGATAGTTGTTCAGACAAAGTTAAAAGTGTTTTATTAAGTTAGAATATTTAATTATTTTTTAATCGTTACAAACTAAACGACTATTATATAAAAATGATTTAATTGAATTGTTTTATAGTTTAATAAATCGCACAAAGTGCCTAATTTTCAAGTGACATTAATAATTTGATTCTACGTGGTAGACATACAAAATTGCTGTCAGTACACTAAATGATTTATTCTGATTAACAGGAAAACAATTTTGTAATAATTGTTCAAATAATCAACGAATTAAAAGATTGATTTACAACATAACACGTAAATTATATTGTCCTAATATTCACATAATCAACTTTAGTCAACCTTCCTTAAAAAAGTATACAGAGATATCAGATTTAAGGTACAAGCTTTCTTATTTGGGTATTTATTTTTTATACTCAATAACACTCTATTTAACGATTTAAAACAATAAAATAAAGGGTATGTATTTTGTAACTTATTTATGTACAGATGAACTTTTTTAAGTACAAAAAGGTTGCCAATATTTAGATGCTTATTTAGATAGATGCGTATTATATTATTGCTAATAGTCTATTTAACGATTTAAAAATATATATATATATAAAAATAAACATATGAATTTTGTATACAGAGACGAAAACCCTGAAACAAAGATATGAATCTTTGTTTATCATACTTGATTATTTCTAATAGCCTAATTAATGATTTAACCCTTTCGCATCGTACGGAATATGTCCTGTCCCAGTCTGGAAAATGTTTGATATTACGGATGGGACATATGTTACTGAAAAACATCTAACACCAAGCTGAGCGCCTCCAAACTGATTCTAAGGCCGTCTCAATCGTTCTGAGTCTATAAAATTCTGATATCAATCAATCCAGATTTAATCAAGATTGCTCAGTTGATGATTCTCATTTCTTACGTCAAATTATTCATTTCCTTTTAGCGCCTGCCCTTTGCATTTCTGCAAGATTTTTTTCTGATATTCTTCCAATTTTCTTTTTATCAGAAGAATGAATTCTGATAAAAGGTCGAAATGAATTGAAAGAGAATTTACCCTGATAACAAGTTGAGACAGCTTGCTTATATTCGTGACTCTTCTGAAACTGAAAACACTGAGTCTACATTAGAGGACATCAGGGAAGAGGAGACCGACAATGAAGTCATTCCACCCAATGATAATGATTTGTTTGCTGATGAAGTGAACTCCAGATCCAGAATTCACCATCATATTCATGGTCGCATGCAACTAACTTTGCACCATGAATGCCACTAGTTACTTACATTTACAGCTACTACTACAGATTTATTTGACCCTTAATCAAATAAATCTCTCTATTGGCAACGAAGCCACCGAAGTAGATTTTTTCTTCAAGATCTTTTCGAAAAGATTATTCATTTATATTGTTCAATATATCAACGAAATAATAAAAATTGGCAATAACGCATTGAAGGAAAAGGAACAAAGTTCAGCATCAGACAGTCGAAACGCTACAGACAAAATGCATCACATGACTGACAAATTGGAATTCATAATGATGGTTAGGATGTTATTATTATAAGATTGTTCAAGGAAATAACGTCTGGCTCTTCACGGATGGTACTGGAAGCAGAGTAAGGAGTGGAATTTTCTCACATGAGTTCAACCTGAAAAAATCCTTTCGATTTCCGAACCACTGCAGCGTCATACAGGCGGAGATCGTAGCCATCCAAGTGGCAATGGACTGGATAGGTAAAACCGACCTTCAAGTAAACTATATTAGGTTCATTACGGTTGGCCAGGCTGCTAGGGTATTAAGTGGTCCTTACTGCACCTCCAAGGTGGCAAGGGACAGCAGGAATCTGCTTAACAAACTCGCGAATAGCTGTGATGTGGAATTTCGATTTCCGAACCACTGCAGCGTCATACAGGCGGAGATCATGGCCATCCAAGTGGCAATGGACTGCATAGATAAAACCGACCTTCAAGTAAACTATATTAGGTTCATTATGGATGGCCAGACCGCTAGGGCATTAAGTGGTACTTACTGCACCTCCAAGATGGCGAGGGACAACAAGCACAACTCGTGAATAGCTGTGATGTGGGTATCATTTGGGTATCGGGTCGCGGTGATATCAAGGGAAATTCAATTGCTGATGACCTCGCAAGGAAGGGGGCAAGGAGGAACCCATCTACCGAACTCTCTGCCGACATTCCTGTTAAGGGACCAAATGATGTCATTGGGTCAACCTAAGGTTGAAGGAAGAAGTCACACAACAAGGCAGTTATGACCTATGATACGAAAAATAGTTAAAGATTAATTGCGCTCAGCAGAATCGATATAAGGAAGACAGTGGGCATCATGACGGAGCATTATATTCTAGGTAAACACACACATAAGATGAGTCTCAAATGCATTGATTTTTGTAGAGAATGTCTAGATGAGGAGGATGAAGAAACAGTACTCCACATTCTAGGACAATGTCCTGCTCCTAATTGGGAGAGAATTAAGTATCTCCGTCTGCACTACGCTAATGAGCTGGCGGATCTCTCACCTGTAAATGTGTGATCTGATCAGATTCATTAGGTGCTCAAATTGGGTTGTATATGGGGAAGGATCTTAATGGTATCACAACGAGCCCTGTGAGCCTAAATAAATAGTCTTAGAGCTGACGCCATCAAAACCTAATAACCTAGGATATTGTTGATCATGAGCTACAATCGGCTACCTCAAATGGCTCACTATTAGTCACTCAATTGTTCGCTGGGAAATGCAGCTATTTAAAGGGCGATCAGTAGGCATCGCTCTCTCTCTCTTTTTGATTTCTAAATCATATTTCAATTCCCCGGAGGAACCTATAGATGTTTCGAAATTATACTTTATTGAAGAAGTAATTTCTTGCTTCAAGTGTACTTTTGTTAAGTGTTTCATTGACAGTACAACGCAATCAATAGACGAAATAAATTCAAGGGAAGGGGCGGCTTAAAACAGTGCCAACCCATGGAATCAGTAAACAGAGGTATCGATGTTTGGGAGCGCTGCGATTCTAAATCTGCATACGTATACGACTTCAACATGTACATTGGGAAAGAATCTTCAGTGACAACTCTAAGAGAACGAATTGTAAAAATGCTTATTTCTACACTGAAGAATCCCCAAATCGTTTTCTGTTTCGAACGATCCTTCACTTCGGTGAATCTTATTTACAGGGTGTCCTGTTTTCGATGGTTTCTTTAAGTAAAGTACCATTAATATTAAATATAGAGAAAAACCAATATATGCTTCCAAAAGTCAATTTTAGTGCTAATGTCATGTACCTTATCAATATTTGTCTATCTTCAATTGTTTTCAAGCTATACGCCAAAAGGTAAATTTTGCTAATTTAGAAATATTAAAATCATTTATCCTCGACACCCAATACGGGTAAAAGAGGATAAGATTAAGAAAGAAAGAAAATCATTTATTTGAAAAGATATCTACTTGCAGTAAAAACTTTCTTTTGCACTTTTTTTAGCAGGATACGAATATGTTATTATATTTTGTCTTAAGTTTAAAATTTCCGAAATATAAGGTAAAGTTTTGTTTTTTTAATATAAATCATAGTTGGCTATGACTTCAAATAATTGCGTTGTTTTTACTTTATCAGCATAACTTAAATTAATAACTATAGTTATACAAACTTAAAAGTGGTATTCATTAATCAAATACCAAACCTTCATTGTTCGAATCGAAAGCGCCAATTAATTTGAACTTTCTTCGTACCTGAAAATAATAAAAAGAAAACCAATTTCCGGTGATTTATGAACTGTGACCATCGCAATCGGGATAAACCCAACTACCAAATGAGGATGATGAAACGGTTTCTCTCGCCTGCATTTCTTTGAATAACAACAAAGAGAAAAAACATGAGATAACTACGCTTCGAGTAAATAAAAAAAAATCTGCAACATGAATCCAGTCACGTATGCTGCTACTAATTTTAGTAAGTTGTAAAATGAAATTGCGGGCTATAAAAAAAAAGTTCGCGTTATTATTTTTATTTTTTGGTTTTAAGAATTCTTACTCGCGTAACAAAAACGTAACGACGCTATTAATGCGTTATTAAGTAAGCATTGAGGATAATTACTCGTTGGTTTGAAATTATGGATAAATTTTCCATTGGTGTGAATTTTAGCTGATTAAAGTAAATCATTTTGACGCAATTAAAATCATTTAACACTTTTCTAAATCAGTTAATATTATTGATGAGTAAAATCGATTATTTCAATAATCGGATACGAAATAATCGATTATTTTCGAAAATCAAATATCAAATTCATCATTTCTATAAGATGCATAATTAAAAAAAAATGTTATAATTACTGTTTTTATAACTAATTGGAGCATTTTAAAATCTAGATGTTTATATATTTTGTATTTTCGAATTAAAACAATTATTGAAATAATCGATTTTGTTCATCACTAGTTATTTAATTTCAATTTCATTTTATTAACGGAATTTCCATTTCCAAATCACATTTTAAAAATTTACGAGAAATGTGTGATAGAACAAAACTGTCAACGGCAAAGTTGTAGTTTTTTGAAAGCTGTACAACTTTCTAATTTGAAATTTTATTCTATCTCTAACCGTTTAGAAATTATATTGAAAAAAGTGCATTTTGGGCATTTTTTCGCTATTTTTGGGGGTTTTTAATTCATAAAAAAATTATTATTTGAGATAGAACAAAACTGTCAACGGTAAAGTTGTAGCTTTTTGAAAGCTCTACAACTTTCTAATTTGAATTTTTATTCTATCTCTAACCGTTTAGAAATTATATTGAAAAAAGTGCATTTTTGGGCAAATAATACGCATCAAAATAAGTATTTATCAATTCCAAACAGTTCATAATGAAAACAATATTCGGGGCTATTCTATAAGACAAATTTTAAGTATAACGTTTACATTATTTTTTAGTGTCGTAGTCTAAACAACTTTTGTAATAGATGTTATTTAATAACGTATACGTTAACTTAAGATTTCCCTTATAGAATAGTCCCGATTATCATAATTATAATCGGCAATGGATCAACTTATGGCTGCAGATTAATAGAATATCGTTATTATCAAATACTAATTCTTATTACATTGATATTCTGATTAATGGATAATATTGTATTATACATTTAGGTAATCTTAAAACATGCAGGAATTTTGTGAGATAATTTAAAAATCATTTTTAATAATCAATAATTCTGAAAGACAATTATGTAAAATAATAAAATTAGATCAAATTTATGTCAACTTTTATTCCTTATTTTTTGTTAGAAACGTGTGTAATGAAATTTTCAATGATTTCACCAAATTCGCCATTCAGATAACTTCACATTCTTTACTTATTAATTCCATTATATCTTACAATTTGCTTTTCTAATAAAAACTAGAGAATTTATATAACTCGCATTAATTAGCTTTTTTAATTTAAACTATTTAATATTTATATATTAAAAATGTGGAGCAATCACAAGAAACATGTTCCAATTATATGACAATTATATAAACAAAATTACAAATACAAACATAAAACAAGGACAATATGTAAAGTGTACTGAACTTAAACTAGCATGAGGTAACAAGAAATGATAGAAGATGAAATTCACTAGTTAGTTTCGTTAGTTTCTAGGATTTAATATTGTTATTGTTTAAATGAAATTGTAATTAATTTATATATGATTTATATAATTGTCTTGTAATTAGGAATGTTCTCCTGTTGGACAATAAACGTTATTATTATTATTAATAATAATATGAATATGTACTCATAATTTCATTTATCATTTTAATTGATAAATTCCATTTTACTATATAGCTATTTAATTTTTTTCTCTTTCGATTGAACTGAATGATAGTGGTTCGACTAAATACTAAATATTATAGGAAGAAAACAAGAGAATTTTCTTCCTATAATTATTATATTTATTCTTTGTATTATTATGATTATTTTATGGCAATAAAATTAATTATATATTATATTTATGATTGTATCTTATATTCTTTAAAAGGTTCACATTCAAAAAAAAAATATATTTCTGAGTATTACTTTATATAATTTTATAATACATATAAATATAATAATTTTCAAATTGTTAAACCTCAGAAAATGGCTATCGACCGTCGTGTTGCTTCCTTCCTTTAAAAGATACAATTCCATAAATAAATCTAAACATTTTTAATTAATCATTATTTTTAATCGACCATTCACGATGTGCAATAATATAAAATGTTCAGCAATGCTTATTTCGCGTTGAAATAATCAAAATCGAAAAGAGTAAAGTCCTGCGTTTTCCTCGAATCGCATTGACGCAAATGCAATCGGCTTGTCACATTTCGGGAACACGAAAAATACCCGAAACAATTGGTGGAAACGGGCCAATTTTGTGATAAAGCCGTGATAACGAGACTTGAAACAAATCCGTACATGTATGTAAGTAATTTGGTTTGATTGCAATCCGTGAAAATTACAATTTGGAAATTATTTGTGATTTTGGAATTTTGAATGAATAAAACTGAATCAACGAGTTACATATAATTTTTAATGTTAATTATAAATATATAAATAATACAAAAAATTAAGTATTTATGTGAATATATTTAAATTTCAATGTTAAATAGTTTATGCCGATTTCAATTTAAGAATTGTTTGTGATATTGGAAGATTGAATGAATAAAATTGAATCAAGAAGTTTCACACAATGTTTAATGGCAATAAATACATAAATTATGGAAGCTTCATTTTGAAATTAAATATTTATATGAATAAATTTAAACTTTAATCTTAAATGGTGTGTGGCTTTCGATGGTTATTTTTTTATTATATAATTGTTCACTTTCAATCTCAAATTGTCTTTAGCGTTTGATGATAATTTCATTTTAATTTGTCAATTTCAATCATCAGAAATTAAATATTTATATGAATAAATTTAAACTTTAATCTTAAATGGTTTGTGGCTTTCGATGGTTTTTTTTATTATATAATTGTTCACTTTCAATCCCAAATTGTCTTTAGCGTTTGATGATAATTTCATTTTAATTTGTCAATTTCAATCTTTATTTTTGTGCATTCAATGATTATTTCTTTGGGATCTTTATTTTCAATCTCACATTGTATTTAGCCTTCGATGATTTTTTTTATATTTTTAAGAGTTACCTTAAATTACATCACAATCATTTAAAAATATATTAAACATCAGAAAATAGCTATCGACCGTTACTCTTTCTACCTCGATAATCATTTTTCTCTAAATGTTCAATTTCAATTATATTATTTCAAGCACAGAATAATGAAAACCTGCTTATTTTATGTTACAAGTAACATTTATTTATTATTAATGTATTAGGTGGTCAGAAAAGGTGTGATAATCTTCAGGTAGGGCGGTTTATTGGTTAATTTCAAGTAGGTAAAAAAATAGTGAATTATTCTTTATAACGTCCCACGAGACCATTAAAATATTAAACACGTGTCTGCAAATATTATTATTCTTTCTATATTTTGCATAAAATCAATAAAATACACATTGGTAAAATTTCAAGGATACAACCGTACAAGTTATAAATAAATTGAAAATTTCAATAATAAAATTTTACCCGACACCCTTTGAACGGTAGAAGGGTTATGATTATAATAATAAAATCTTATTAAAAATTTATTTCACAATGATCCGTTTTTTTTTATTAATTACAATCATTATAGGTTAACAGATTCATCTATGGGTATTTTTGAGTAAAACATTTTTGCTTAAATTTTCTGCTACACTTCTACACACAACAAAAACATTTTGTATTGTTGCTAAAAACTACACACGAGCACATATTTGAATTCGTTTAAGTTAGACTAAAATTCACAAATATCTCAACTTACTCTTTCAACAGTATATTATTAATGTACGTTTACTTAAAATTATTATTTTTATTTTTAAGTAAAACATTTTTGCTTAAATTTTCTGCTACACTTCTACACACAACAAAAACATTTTGTATTGTTGCTAAAAACTACACACGAGCACATATTTGAATTCGTTTAAGTTAGACTAACATTCACAAATATCTCAACTTACTCTTTCAACAGTATATTTTATTTGATCAACTTTTCGAATCAGTGGAAATTTACTGTGTTAATATTAGATTATTGATAGTCTAATATTATCAATAATCTAATATTAGCTTGTCTCACAGACACTTGTCGGTTTTAAATAATGAACTTGCATACTTTCCATGAAACTAATTACTCAGTAAATTTCCACTTATTCGAAAAGTTGACTCCTTCTCGGCCCACGCAATTATATTCACTAATATAACTAGTAGTAAAAACAATCATACTACTTATATAGTATCATTAAGATATTAAAGCGAAATTAAATAGTTTTTGTTATCAGAAAAATCAAACTTAAATATCCCATTAATTAAAACACACAAACGTACTTGAAACCATAGACTGGGGGTAATTAACAACAGCCCTTTCACCATTATCATATAAATATATCTACTAGTTTAAGTTCGTATTAGTGTGGTTAATTAGTTGCTTTATTGCTAAGTATTTACATAAAAGGGGGGATAATAAAAGTTGCCTACGTGACTTCCTCAAAACGGACGGCTTTGACGTTAACGACTACTGGCGAAATTAATATGTTTATGGATTTTGTATTTTATTAATGTATCCGCGTGTAAATAAAAGTTTATTAAGTAATTAATTTTTAGATACATTCTAATTGCTGTATAAAATATGGAGAGGATTTATTAGTATTGTCTGAGTTTGTCAATTTAATGTTGTAATTTCTTCTTTTAAAGAAGAAAAACCAACATAAATGTTCATCACTGCTCTTATGTTGTTTTTCTTTCTTTGCTTCGATTTTGTATTCTCTTCTTTTAAAGAAGAAAAACCAACATAAATGTTCATCACGGCCCTTATGTTGTTTTTCTTGCTTTACTTCGATTTTGTATTCTCTTCTTTTAAAGAAGAAAAACCAACATAAATGTTCATCACTGCCCTTATGTTGTTTTTCTTTCTTTACTTCTATTTTGTATTCTCTTCTTTTAAAGAAGAAAAACCAACATAAATGTTCCTCACTGCCCTTATATTGTTTTTCTTTCATTACATCGATTTTGTAATCTCTTCTTTTAAAGAAGAAAAACCAACATAAATGTTCATCACTGCCATTATGTTGTTTTTCTTTCTTTACTTCGATTTTATAATCTCTTCTTTTAAAGAAGAAAAACCAACATAAATATTCCTCACTGCCCTTATGTTGTTTTTCTTTTATTACTTCGTTTTTGTAATCTCTTCTTTCAAAGAAGAAAAACAACAACAAGAGTTCATTACAATCTTTATATTGTTGTTTTTCTTTCTTGAAAGAAGATATTAGAAAATCGAAGTCTATAGCCTTAGTTTCGAGAAGAAAGGAAAACAACATTAAGATTGTGATGAACATTTATGTTGTTTTTCTTTCTTCTGGGAAACTAAGGCGCTTTACTTCGATTTTGTAATATCTTCTTTCAAGGAAGAAAAAATAACAACATATTAATCGAACTATGTCTGGTTTATGTTCTCATGTAAGTACAACGTGTCGACGAATTTTTAACGAATGGTTTTATGATTGTGATATTTTCTGTGATACGCTAGCTTCAATATGAGTACACTACTAATTCTTTTTACAAATTTGTAATTTTGTATTGTATTTGTATTTACATTCTTTTTTTGTATTATTGTTATTTTGTATTATCCTATAATTGGGTTTCCGTTTCCTGTTGGGTAATGAATTTATTATTATTATAAAAGTTTATCATACCCCTTATGTTGTTTTTACTTCCTTAAAAGAATAGATCACAAAATCGAAGTAGAGTTTTAGTTTCTCAAAAGAAAGGTTAAGTTAATAAATTAAAATCCAGGTAGCTGAAAGATCCTCCCTTAGAACCCTCACGAAACTTCGGCATCCTAATAATCCACTCCATAATCGCTCTAACGAATTCCTGTATGAATCCACCCAAATCACGCCCATATCCCCGCGTAAATTATTTCTTATCACAAAATTCGCCAATAACACACACAATCATTCCCTTCTTACTAAATTCTGCTTCCTTCGCAACCTTAATATCCCTCCTAAGCATAAACACCCTTCTGTTACAATTCATCACTCATTTACATGACAGTTCAGTTAGCTAACAAAGTTCTTATTTACAAATCACCATAAATTCATGACAGGGCAGAAAGACCTCCGGTCGATAGCCCATGACAGACTACTAACCCATCAATATATATTGTAAATATAAATATTTGTAAAGAATTGTAATTCTGCTGTCTGAATAAATTTGTTTGTATATATAAATTAATTATTTTCATAAGTCTTTTCCTATATATACATCTTTATTTAAACTATACAGATAATAGAAAAAAAAAAATAAATTAAATAACCGTGACCAAGTGAGTACTCTTTTCTAATATAACAAAATAACAGAAATAATTACAATACATGTAGGTGTCAGTCTGTCTGTGCTATCGACCAGAGGTCTTTCTGCCAAGGTTTGTCATTTCAGTCGAGCATCAGTCATTAATGTGGTAAAGGATGAAATGATAAATGTGTTTGGTGGGGTTTTGTATTTTGAAGGAATTTCGGGGTTTCTGTGCAAATTAAATATGGATAAAATTGTGTTATTAAAAGGATTTTTTGAGAATTTTTCGGAGAGGAATTGAAGGCGTTCTTCTATAGGAATTACAAAGGTAACGACGTAGATGAATTGGCTTAAAGGATTATGTGATGGGTTTGATGGATGTCGGAGTTTAGTAAGGGTTCTAAGAGAAGCTGGCTTATTAACATAGACGTGATGTTGGGTAAGATTCTAGATTGTGGGAAATATGATGGGTGCATAATCAATTAGCGAGCGACATATCATCTTATAGACCAGAACAGCTGTTTTAGTGTTTATGCTCGCCTGTTTGTATGTCAAGTTTCGAAACAATTTTGCCCTAATTGTTATCCTATTTTTAATATCACATGCGTATTTCTTGAACTTAAGCTTATTCTCAAAAGTAAATCCAAGGTATTTACTGTTTTTTGGAGGTATATATGGGGTTTTGTGATATGGAAACAATATATAGGTAGTTAGTTATTTTGTGGTAGGGAATAAGGAGCTGCGATTAATTTTGATTCTCCACTTGGAAAACCAGTGTTCTAGTATATCAATGAGTTCATGTAAAGTTTATAGAGCTTTGAGTAGGGAAGGAGCATGGGATCATCAGCAAATTGTAAGACATATTTGAAAAAGTTGAAGTTTTATGGGAATAGATATTGTAAAAAAGTAGGGATAGAGGGAAATCTTGTGGAACCCCTTGTTCGGTTGTGAAAGTAGAGTGACAGTTGTTTATTCTCAGTTTGAGGGATCTATTGGAAAGGAATGATTGTAGGATATGTATCATATCTCAAGAGATATTGAGGAGTGGGCATTTGTAAAGGAAGCCTTTATGCCATACGGAATCGAACGTTTTTGGGTATCAAGGAAGAGTACTGCAGAGAATTTGCCTTCGATATGATTGGTCTGACCTAAGGATAGTAAGTAGGAGACGTTTGGGAAGAAAACCAAATTTATATTTGGGGGTGCGGTCTGCTATTAGAGAGAGGATTTAATTTTTTAGAAGGTATTCATACATTTTGCCTAGGACTGGCAAGAGTATTATTAGACGGTAGCTAGGAATAAGGGATGGGTTATGTTAGCGTTTTGGGATACACATTAATATACCAGTTTCTGGTGGGAAATAATTGTGTTGGTAGGAATAATTAAGGATATTGAGAATATGGTGATGGATAATAAGCGGCAGGATTTTTAGAATGACACAGACACAGACGCATTCTAAAATCCTGCCGCTTATTATATTATAGTCGTGTCTAGTGTTTTTTTTTTATTTTATTTTTTTCTCGGGATGTGGTTATAGCCGCTTTCAGTGAATAGGTCAGTTAGTTTTATCAAATCTGTCGTGTTGAAAAACTCGTCACGCCAGCTGTTTTAAAAAGTGTTTGTCAAAGTCTGTATCCTGTGATATTGTCTCATTGAAGTGTTAGGAGAATTTTTAAGCAATTATCTCAAACATATGTCAGTGATAGTCTCGTCGGTTTTCAGATCTATTATCTCTTGAAATTTGTCAATTTTATTGTATTTCGAGAGTTTTGTGTCCAGTATGTTTTTCCTTACAGATCATTTAATAATACAATAATAAATATCAGTCTTGTATTGAAAATTTAGTATTTTGACGTTTTTATTAATACTGTTGATTTTTGTCTAAGTTCGGGTGTGTTAGTAAGTCTAATGTCTCTATACAGTTGTCGTTTATATTTTAGTAGTTTGCAGATAAATTTGGGAAGGAGGTATTTGTAAAATGACTTGTTGATTTTTGGGGTATTTTGTTGAATTGACTGGGAAAGATTATTGTTAAAATGAATTATGGAGTTAGGATTAAAGTCAGGACTAGATACTATAAATCGGGTAATGCCAAGGGATTTTTTTTCTAAATCGCAGTTAGTTTTTGAAATAATAGGTTACGGTAGGAGAGGGGAATAAAATATTTTCTACTAAATTTAATTATTATTGAAACTTTTATTTGATTTTACATTATTTAATATTAAATAAAACTCTACACCCGTATCGGTAGAAAGGGTCATTGAATGTATATATATAATATTAAATAAATTAGGTCTTGGTTTAATATAACTCAACAATTACCATTATTAATTTTATAAACTCTAACATAGTTTTCTGTGTCGTGATTGTAGTTTAAAAATTCGTAAAATACGTATACACTTTTTTCAATGAAAATAATTACTATGTTTTTACCACTTTTTAAAAGGTGGTAAAAAATATAGTAATTATTTTGATAAATGAAACACTTTTTTACTTTGTATGTATAACTCAGATTGTTTCATTGTCGACAACTTTAACGTGTCATTAACAAAAGTTTTGTTTCGATAATAATACTTTACTTTGTTTGTATAACTGATTGTTTCATTGTCGACAACCTTAACGTGTCATTAACAAAAGTTTTGTTTTGATAATGACACGTTAAGGTTGTCGAAACTGTAGTCAACAATAAAGCAATCGGAGTTATACAAACAAAGTAAAAAAGTGTTTTATTTATTAAAACTGAATTACAATGTATAACAAAGTACAAGCCTCAGCAATTAACAAGTAATTATTTTCATTTAATTGGAAATGGATTACCACGTAATAACGGTTGAAACCATCGTGAGACTTTTTTTGGCATGACCAAATCTAGGACGTGTTTGCTAGGAATAGTTGTAGGCCTGTTTCAATTTATCACTAAATTTCTGATACGTTGGTAATCAATTGTCAACGTTACTCATTAAATTGAAACTTTTTTAAAAATTTAAATACGCGATGAGCTGGTCATGAACAATTTTGTAATTAAGAAGGTGAAATTACAGAGAAAAAATGTATATATTATTTCCTCTATGCTAGAAATCGTTAATATTAATATAAAAAGCAAGTTAAAATCAGATACTATAATCAAAAAAAAAAAAAATAACAAAATATCTAAATGAACAAAACATATATTAATAATATTTATGTCAAATTATATTTACTAACAATTTTCACAAATACAAATATGTTACTCATATTACATGATAAAATCAGTATGAAATAAGCAACAAACGAATGACGAATTTTATTTCATTTATGGTGTGATCAAATTTGCTTTCCAAGCAAAATTTTGTTTATCGGTCACACACCCATTCAATGATTTAGGTCAACGTAAAATTACTCTGATAAAACGTTTTTAATCGGCACTGGCTTTATAATTAATCTGTGTATTTTATTACAAATATTTTGAAAATAGTATATAACCATGGAATATATCTTATACTATTTAGTCTTATATAACATCATTATACGTGCCTCTCTACTTCTCAGTATGGAATAATGAGTGAAAAAATCTTAATTCAGTGGTAGAAAATCATACAGTTTCATCGTGTTACAATTGAGTAAATAATATATAGCATTTTCTCCTCTGTGTTATTACTCATACATACATACATAGAAATGAGATGACCTTGCTGAAGGATTATAATAATAATAATAATATATTTATTTACGGTATCTCCTTTTTACAAAACATATGCAACAAAAATCAATATTACAACTAAATATATAAATGTATGCAAATGATAATCAAACTGAAATATTATTATAAATTGACAGTGCAAAATACTAATGTAATGTATTTATATAGTTTTAACATTTACGAAAAAATGAAAAATGAAAGGCTTTTGATGATAGAGTTATTACATTTTGCTACCTTTTTCTAAAAATAATTAAATATAAAACAAAATTATCTCTAATTAATTCTTTATTTACAGAAAATCACCTTTTTAGAATTAATGACTATGTGTAATTACAAAATAATGAAAAAAAATTCAAACATCATGCACATACGATTAATGTATGCTTTAAGGGATCCTTAACTCCACCTAATCATTAAATAATCTTAAATGAAAGATTTTTTTCTAACATAAACTACTGATTTTAACATCACGATGGTTTCGACCATTTTTTTTATTGATTTTGAATATACCACTGACTTAAAACACTTGGTATTTGTTTCACTGATATTTTTCTATTCAATTATTTGGAATAGTATACTTCTTAATTCGTAAGTTATACATATCAAAGCCATTATTTCTATTTAATGAAAATACTCGAATTATATATTAAATTAATCCAATTCTATTTTAAACTCTTAAACTCTTTTAAATTATTGTCTGCTAAATATTCTCTTTGGCATCTTAATTAAATGTGCAGTATATTATATTTAATGGTCCAAAGGTAAAACAATTCTTCACTGTGTGGAAACTGAACTACTCCCTTAGGTTTTAAGCATATTTATAATAATAATAATAACAATAAAAATAATTTGAGAATATATAATGCACAGAACAAAAAATCTTACGTAAGTTATAAGGCTATATGGACGCGGAATAAATCCCGAAACACTTGTTTGCAGATGGCTTTATATTACGTAACGTTTTTTGTTCTTTGTATTATTCTGTTATAAAAAAAATTGCATCATACAATATATGATGTTGCAGCAAATGTACATTGTGTAATTCAATGTCTAAAAGGGTATTTCCCTTGAAGTAGTTGTTGCAATGTATATTTTTTGTTTGGTAATATACGTAATATTACTTGAGGGAATTTAAAAAAATGCAGTAGCTAAAGAGAAAATAATTAATTAATTATACATTTGAGTAAATTCATTATTTTCATACATATTTACACAAAAGTCATGAAAGTGTTCGATTGCAAGACGCGGAGGCTACCTGAAGAGTACAACGACGCAAAGCGTCTAAGTATCTCTTTAATGCCTATAATTCATGCGATCACATTTTTATGATGTGTAATGCACACTATTTTTTCCTAAAATAGTATAATTTAGAGAAAATAATGGTTGACTGCGAAGAAGTCTTCTTTGCATTATGATGATGCTAAGATAAAGTTGACTGCTGATGATTTTGTTGGGAGTAAGGAGAAGTTGGAGGTGGTGAAGGATTTGGTGAAGGAGTTTACACAGGAACCATTTATTGTGCATTTATATTTAAAGATTATGAATCATTTGTGGAAGTTAGGGGAGTACGCAAGGGCGAAGGATCTCTTAGAAGGGACTACCTCGAAGGAGGTCCAGAAGAATGTTATTATTTATAGCACTGAAGAATTATTTTGGCAACAAGAAGGAAAAACTGCGGAAGTTAAAATAAAACTGCTTAATATCTTCAATAATCTGCACATATTTTAAATTTCAATCGCGTCTGTTTAAATCATGATGTTTTGGTTTTCATAGTGAAGTTTTAGTAAAAAAAAAGTGTGCAATGTGCGAACCATTGAATGTGACTGCAACAGTCAGCAGCCATAATGGACGACCTCCTCCAGAATAAACTAAAAGAAAGGTATAAGAACGCATTTCAAGAAATGGTGCAAATCCAAAATGATAACTAATTTTACACAAGAGGTGTTCCTCGTTTATTTTGGTGAAAAGGCGAGAATTTTCTAACCTTCCACGCTGTAGAGTATGTATTCGATGATTAAGCCAACTTTAATAGTGAAAGATAATTTAAATTTTTGTAAATTAAAAAAAATAATTGCTTTTCTGAAAAAGAAAAATAACGGATTTGAACCAATCAAAATCTTTTTTTTTTTTCGAACAATAACGTCTACAAATTTGTATTAGATGCACCAGACAATGAATTTCTTATGATAAAGGTAAATTCAAAATTCATATAATTTTGTATTTGATATTTTAATTTAATGACTATGACTCTTCTAGTCGTTAAATTAATATATCAAATACAAAATTATGGACTCTCCCAGTCAGTCCTAGTCGTTAAATTAAAATATCAAATACAAAATTATATGAATTCAGAGTTTACCTTTATCATAAGAAATTCATTGTCTGGTGCATCAGAAAACAGATTTTGCAGTACTAGTCATGAAAAGAACAACTTTCAAGACTCAGTACAGCCTTTAAATATTTACTTTCTTGGCAATTTCAGGAAAAAATAATTTTATTTGATTTTATATATTCAGACAATATGATAACAAAATTTTACAAAATTTATTATAACAATATGTGAAATTGTATTAGTAGTCTGTCATAGGCTATCGACCATAGGTCTTTCTGCCCTGTATGAATTTATGGTGATTTGCAAATTAAAACTATGCTAGCTAGCTGAACTGTCATGTATGCATGAGTTAATGAATTTGTGGATAGTGATCGAATGGGTTGTTATGTTTTGGGGGAATATTAGGGTTGTGAGGAATGCAATATTTTGTAAGGAGGGATAAATTGTGAGGGTTTTGAGCAAATTTTGTGGAGAGGGTAAGTATAGGCTGGGATATGGGAGAATCGTTCAGATACTTGGAATGCAATATTTTGTAAAGGGGGATAAATTGTGAGGGTTTTGAGCAAATTTTGTGGGTAGGCTGGGATATGGGAGAATCGTTCAGATACTTGGAGGTGGTATAAGATTGAAGGTTTTATATTGGTGAAAAGAATGGCTCCTTTTTGATTTTATTTAAATAACTATGACTAAATGAATAAATACTCTTTTCTATTAAAAATGGAAGACGACGCAAGCGCCGCCTTTTGCCTAATTATTAAACTCTCCTCTATTATTAATTATAATAGACCTTTATTTTTTATAAGTACATTACATTAAATTGACAGTTATTTATAGAAAGAATTTACTTGAAATATTCAGTTCCACCACCACCTTACAAAATTCTGGTTTCCCGAAATTCAAACATCCCTCTAAAATTTGTACATCCTACTCTCACTATTTATAAATTCATTAATACGCTTCAAACCATTCATCTAGCTAACACAGATATTTTTATATTGTACATCATCATAAATGAACGGCAGAACGACCCTCAATAGTCCAAGATATACAAACACTATCAATTTATTAATTATTTTCAAATCATTTTTATTTAATATATTTAAATAACTGTGACCAAGTGAATGAATATTCTTTTCCATTTTTCTATTCAAATCCTATCATTTTATTGTATATATTTCATATCTATAAAAATGTATGTAAATATTTGTATCAGTTGCAAAAATCCATTTACCTGTATATAGAAAATCTTTATATCTGAGAGTTATATTAAATTACATCACAATATTTATATCATTACAATCATTTACCACTTAATAATCCTCAGAAATGTATATGTTTGTTTGTAAGTTGGTAAAGGTATTATTATTATATTAATTAATACATATATGTGGAGAATATTATGAATGGCAAATAAAGGTCTTTTTCTTAAAAAAACACATAACCTTTTTTTATTATTACACAACAATATCAATTCCTTCATTGGTGAAATTTAATAACAACAATATAAAAGAATTGTAAAACCTGACGGAAACCGCATATACGTGGCATAATTTATTGCTATCAAAACCGAACCAGTTAAAATAAAAACATGTTTTTGTACAGATTTACATACATATGAATTATCATAGATTTGCATAATTTTGAAATGAATGTAACGTCTCCGCAGTGGAAACAAAAGTAACGTTGCAGTGATTGATTATTGAGTGTAAAATATTAGGCAAGAAAATTATTACGCATGCGATTAGTAAGAGAAACAGAAAACTTCGCAATACATTTAAATGAGTAAATTATCAACAAATTACTTAAAATTAATAACTACCTGCATTCCGATTTATTTGATTTCAAAATTCATTAATTTGAAATTTTATATATATATATATATAATATTATTGTATAAATATTGTATCAAAAAGGTAATAAAGGTGTTTAATAATAATTAATTCCTATACAAAAATTTATTGTTGAAGAAATATTCTCATAATTTCTTCAACAATAATTTTTTTGTTTTTAATGTTTTTTTATTATTGAAAACATTTACAAAAAAACGATTTCTAATTATTCTTAATACGTAATTCAAAACTAGAGTCGATTTAATTTTAATTGATAATATATGTTTATAGCCATTCGTTTGCATTACGAAACCCTGATTATGTATGAAACTCATGCCAAATATCTAAGAAGGGTTGTTTACTTTTATTGTGTTATAAAAGCGTATCGGTTCAAATACTAAGGCAGTGTATGTAATAATCGGAGCTATTCCGTACAGAATATAAGTTCATCATATTTTTATTTATTTATATAACATCGTTATATGTTCCTCTCTACTTCTCAGTGTGAGGTGGGTTCATCATATACGTTATTAAAAAACTTCACATTCTATGTATATACAAGGTGTACAGAAAATGAGTGAAAAGCTTTAGGTAGCGTGACTCTTTGACTAATTTTTAGATAAAAATATTAACGAAAATAAGTCACACGGTCCTTCCTTAAGCCTCACGGGCCACTTAAAAGAACTATACATTTGGCAACGCTGGATCAAACAAGTGTGCATTTATCCTGTTTATAACTTCTACATCATCCGCTGAAGGTGTTGCATACACCTTTTATTTTAGAAACGAGCGTGCGTCGTTGCCAGATCTATTTTCACTAAAAGAATGCTTCTGATGAAGTTATAAAATTGTAAAAATATCCGATTTATTAATCATTTACATCAATGGAATTATACACGTGTCTAATTGATTGTTAATGCTATTGATTTTGTTACAAAATATTTAAAAAACAATACTAATTTATAGTCACATATTTAAAATTCCGAAGACCTCGTGAGCCTCAATGAAGAACCATACAACATTTTTTTATTTGGATTTTCTATTAAAAATTAATTAATGAATTGAGTTACCTGAAGGTTTTCACTCATTTTCTGTACACCTTGTATATCTATTACAAAAATTGTTTAGACTGTGATCATAAAAATAACCTACACGTTAAACTTAAGATTTCCCTTTTAGAATAGCCCCGAAAATCTTTTTAATAAAATCCGTTCAGCCTTTTTAATTTTTAATATTCAATCAATTAACTTGATAATCCAAGTGCTTACACATTTTTGTACGTAATTATTAATCACGATCAAATTCATGACATGTTTCGCAGTTTACTCCAGTTCACGTATAAAACGTGTTTAAACACATTAAGCTCCGGAAGTGATCACATAACATAATTAGTGTCCCAATAAATATTTTGCACAAGTTTTTTTTTAGAATGTGTAATATCGAGGAACGTAATTGATAAGCATTAAAAACGGCTTAACTCTTACGTACCAATACCAACACTACAGATAATTACAGTGGAACCTGTTTGAAATTAATTAGACCGACAAATTATTATTTGACTTATATTGAATAATACGTATATTTGTAGTGATAAAAAATAAATCATTTTAATCGATATATGTATGTATCGATTAGATTTTTTATTTTTAAAATGTTGTTTACATTGTATAATATATATAAATAAGGTACTTGTATATAAAAAGTGACAAAACCAAATATATCTATATATAATAATCTACATTTTGGATTAAGTTAAGTTAGTATTCAATAAGTATGGAACTAGCTAAATATGGTATTTTTTAATGAATTGATAATTTATTAAATAATTCGTTTTTCTCTGGTTTTTATTTATTTATTTATTTATTTATTTATTTTTTTTCAGCTGGCAACGATGTATTGGGTACATAAAATTGTTCTTATTGTTGAATTTAGCGTCCCCTAAAAGCTATTTCTGTTTCGGAATAAATAGATATAAATTGTGGCAATTATTAAGATGCCATCTATATATTTCACACATTAGAAATGTTTCTTTTCCACTTATATATATATATGTATATTTACATCTGTATTCCTTACAAGTGTGGTTTAACAAATATTTTTTTTAACATTTTTAATAATTTATTTAAACTTTAAAAAGGCCGGAAGCCTTTCAGCCATCTACTTATATTTAATTAATTTAAATTATACCTCAATGTTGTATCTTGAAATTTCTACAATTGATAGATATAAATATAATCTAGAAAGAATATCAATTTAATTTAATTAATTTAAAAAAAACGGCATTTGCATTTCCATTCCATTATTAAGATGGGAACAGGTTAGCGCTTTGTATCGTCCTCGGACCCATCACAAATGTCTGTATCAATTGAATATAAGTGGATCTGAAGCACTGAATAGATTTGATATCACGGGCATTTGTAGTGTAGTTGGTAACACACTCGATTAGAAATCGGGGGACATTGGTTCAAATCCCACCAGAGATGTTTCTTTTCCACTTATATTTAATTAATTTAAATTACACCTCAATGTTGTACATTGAAATGTCTACAAAATATATATTCGTTAATTTTCCCCAATGAATTATACCATACATAAGCTTAGATTCGAAATTTGCAAAGTATGATATTTTTAGTATTTCAAAATCCGTTTTATTTTTAGTGAATTCAGCATGTAATCAAGTATTCAATGTGGTGTTTCCATTTTAGTTTTTGGTCTACGTTAATGCCTAAGAACATAGCCGAATCTATTACCTTGAAATTAAATGTGCCAAAGCTTAGGCTATGATCTGTATAGTTTTTCTAAAATGTAATACATTTTTTTCACAATATCAATTTATTATTTTTAAGCTAATTTTCGATATGAAGCACAATCCTCCTGCTGTTTCTTCTCACTTCATCAACTGTATTGCCTATAATGCAGATATTTGTATCATCCGCTTATCCAACAATTTTACAATTTGTGATTGGTAGATTATAAAAATCATTAATGAAAATGTTGAATAAACATAGTGGTACAATACTTCGCTGTGGAAGACCCATATGGATCTGCAAAGCATCTAATCGCACCTGTTCAGGTCGTTGCAATATTCCCTTATGGGCGTAAAACTGGCTTCAAAAGAGGCCTTACAAAATCATCTGTCATAGAAAATCTTGTCCTTATTGCCAATAGGGACAAGGTCTTCTATGACTAAGGAATCATGAAATTACCTTCAAAATGGCAATAATTAATCGAACAAAATAAACCTAAATCCCACAACTCTAAATATATTAAATTAAAACTTGAAAATAGTATAAAAAGCATGGATGACTTTTGTTCACACCCAATATTAAGATTGTTTATTTTCTTTATTAAAATTTAAAATTATAGATTCATTAAGTAACAACTTCAACTGTAATTCGTGATTACATAAATATGTATTTTTATAATATTACCTTATTTTTTCCCCAATAATTACTTCTATGAAACAATTCTAACAAATAAATTCCGAATCAAATCCATTTATTCGTACCGCAAACGTTAAAACCCAAAACAAACTCACAACCTGTACGGAATCAAACGTTAACAACCATAATTGCCATTAATTATCAATTTTTCACGCTCGGAGCAATTTGGAATTTCAATTCCGCTCGGGATATTTATAAAATAATTCCGTCCGTGATATTTCCCAGCCCGCAATGCAATTTCAGTTTCCGAATTAATTTTTACGTTAATTAAATTTTCGTAATTAGTCGCCGGTAATTACGATCGACGGATAGTGGTTTCCAGCTTGTTCTTTGTGAACATCCGTGATTCACGCGGAAATAATCGGATTGGGTTTTTTCTAGGCGAAAATAAAGACATGTAAATGTTATTTTTAAATTTAAGAATGCACTAGGGGGGAAGGGGCATTGGCCTAATAGTCGTAAATTTTTGTTTGTAAAAAAAACGGGGCTCTGATTGCCGCCATAAAATTGCAATATTGTAAGACTTGTTTACATTATTTTAAACTTATGACGGCAATCAAAGTCCTGTTTTTTTTTTACAAATGTTTATAATTCAAATGTAATTTATTAAACAGAAACCAATTAAACCAAATACCAATATAAAGACAATAGGCTATGTATATTTTAATAATGCTATTACTAAAGTTTTAAATACGATTTTTGATCATAACCGTATTCTTTGCTCGTGTTTATCGATAATCATGACGTTATTAGATTAAACAAATGCCAACTGGCTTAATCTTAAGAAAATAATAGACTTTTGATTAAATTTATAATTAGCGCTAATGTCATGATTTATAAATTACATTAGTTGCGAGAAAATAATACGGCCCTAGGCTGAAAGACCTCCAGTCGATAGCCGTTTCCCCGAAATACATTGTATGTATATATAAATTGTTGGTTTTAAATATTCTGTATAAAAATATAAATTTGTTGGTTACTTTTGGGAATAAAGATGGCTCACAGTGTATAAATTTGTTTCCTACTGATCATTGGGTAGTAGAAGAAAGCAAAAATGAAACTAAATATTTTAAATATAGGTTCCGTTAAGATCATCGTATTCTAGACATTTTAAATCCTTTAACCCGGAAATCATCTTCTAACTTAAACAAAATAATCTTTATTTTATTAATAACAATTGAACAAAATATTAAACTAAATTAAATACAAAATAAAAACATACTTTGCTTGTATGATTATTATTCCATATTCTAAAGAAAATCCTCACTTAACCCGCGGTGAAACATTTTTAATTAATAATGATGGGAAATTAAAAAAAAAACAATTAATCCGCTCAATGTATATTTCTTCCCTTAGTACATTACTCCTTGATCACTTACAGAAACTAGTCGGAGAATAAAGTAAAATCTATGAAACATAAAAAACCAATTGTTTTAATTTACTATCATTATCAATATTATTCCATTCACGTAACTATAGTTTCGACCTATTTGGTCATTACCAAATGTTTACAACCATGAATTACAAAATAATGGCTTCCTCTTGGTCAACAGATCAATATTGCTGAAACCACTAAATTGCGCAAGAAAGGGAATAACTTCCATCATCGAATATATTTTGTAAAGTTTTGGTTAAAAATTGTTTTTTCATGTACTGGTACTCTGTAAGTCTATTGTTCATTGCAATATAAATAATTACTTGCTTACAAAAAATGTATAAAACGTGTGTTTTATTTCAAATTGGAGTTTGAAAAAAAAAACTTCCCTCAACGAAAATTTTCTACGGAATTATTTCAGATTAATAATGCATTTTCTACAGAAGTATTTTTGATTAATAATGTATAACAAAGTAGAAAACTTACTTACTTGATTTAAAAAAATATACAGTAATTCTTACCTCTGAATCTTCTTTAAATCTGTATTTTTTTCCATTCTTTTTTCTTACATTTCTCACTCGTCAATTGGCGACACACTTTGAACTATTATTGATGAACATTTAAAAATTAATCTTTGATTTTGAAAACATTCACTTTGTGGCAAATTTTCAATATTTTGATAATGAAAACCACATTTTTAAACCACTCTAAGTAAGTGATATAAAAAAGTTCAAGTGTTTTCATTTACTTGATTAATTTTGAAGAGTGCTTAAAGAAGCGATACTAGATAAGTGAACAGAAAGAGGTGTTGATCAAGTAAATTAAACAAGAAAACTTGATCAGAACTCTTCTTAAAAACGAAACTAGACAAAATATTTATTTATATAAACGAATACACACTTAAGGAGTGATGCCTGCATAGGTTCAAAAAATCGTTTTTTTTTATATATAGCGGAATTCGAAAGTATGTACACTTAAGATTATTTCCTAAAAAGTTTCATATTGGTTGGATACAAATTTCCGAAGTTATGCGAGTTTATGCAAAGTTAGTCGAGACCCTAGTGAACACATTACCAATCTTTAAACGTGATTATTTCGAAACTACATTTTCAAAGTCGGTGACGGCGATAATTCAATATGACGGCGGCTTTTTGTCTCGTATTCTAAAGAATTTTTTAGTGTTGGGCAAAATCCAGTGAATTTAGTAATCGAATATTTCTGAATAACCAATTTTAAGTAGCTAAAGTTAATAAATAACAATAAAATTATGTTTATTAATCAATAGGCAAAACATTCCAATATTAATATTATAAATAACATTAAGAAAATTGTCATAAACTTCATTTTGCATTGACAAAAAAAATCGAAAAGATCGACTTTGCCCATCTCTAGATTTTTTTCTAGTTATTGGTCGTTCGGATTTCGCCTATTATTTATTTTGTATTTTTTACAGCCGATCAAAGTAATTTAAAGGAAAGACGCTTGACAATGGTCTAATAAACCGAAACCAATCGGAATTAATTTTAATATGCGAAAGAATACCAAGTGACTTTCCTTTAAATTACTTTATATAGTGTAACATGTTTCGCGAAGTACCGGATGGGAAATTAATTCAAGAAATTAAAGATAGATTTTTAGACCCTAGAAAGCACTTTCTTAGTCATGAGGCCGCCATTTTATCAATCTTCTTTTTCTCAAAAACGAACGATCTACAACAGCATTTAATTATTCTTAATGCAACGCATTTGGAATTTGTGATATCAGATGATTTCTGCATCTCCAAGAGCCGTCACCGCAAAAAAAAACTTATTAAAAAGGTCTCCTGCGTCACAGGGAGGGAGCTGCGTCACATGAGACCTTCGATAAGCCAAAAAAATTTAAATTAACGACAAATTTAATCCAAAAAGCATAAACATAAGATTATAAAAATTGTTTCATATACACGAGATATTTTTTTGTTGTTGTATAAATTCATGTATTTATTTTAAGATCTATTCTTTTAAGAGGTGATGCCTACCTGCAAGGCCAAAAAAAAACTAAACAAGATAGATACTGGTGTAATTAGATTTTATCTTGTTTAGTTTTCGAGAAAAAAAATACAGAATTTTCGCTTTCTTCGGCTTTGTAGACATCACCTCTTAAAAGAGTATATCTTAAAATAAATACTTACATGAATAAAACAACAACAAAATGTTCATGTATATTTGTTTCATATACATGAACATTCCGTTCATATAATATTATGTTTTAAACTTATACCAGTATAGAAGATGAAATAAACAGAAAGAGGTTTAAAACAAAACTTACTTGATCAAAGCTCCTTTTGTTTCGTGTATAGTTTCACTTCTATACGCGCTCTTAAAAACGCAATCAAAAATGAATAATTGCAAAGAAAATATTATAAGATGAACGAAGTTGGATTTAATTTAATATCTTCATCAATATTAATCACCACATATAGAATACTTAAAACCACCACCGCGGAAAATAAAAGCAACAATTTTCTGATGTTTCACAAGCGGTGACATTTTCGATAATGCCAAAATTGAGCGCGTACTTTTTTATTTAACGAGAAAGGAAACGTTCTAAAAATAATACGATCTGTAGGTACGTAAAAATAGCGTAATAATAAACCTGTCCTGTAGGTAATCTTTCCTGTAGGTAGACAATAATAGTCTCACCGGTAGGTAGATTTATTTGTTACACCATGTCATAATTTCAGATTTATTGCGGTATAATTTTCCTAAAATTAGCACAACAATTCAAGCTTATCAAACCACCACCTATAAATGTAAATAACTCGGGTAAAATATACTGGGACTGAAATATAATGACCGATAAGACAATCTCAACAATACACCGGATATCGTTCTATAATTGAAAATAACTCGGATGAAGTATACTGTTACAGAAATATAATTATAGATAAGACAATCTCAAACAATCCACCAGAAATCGTTCTACATTTAAAAGCGTAAAGTCAGCATTTTTAATGGATATAGCTGTGCAAATGAAACCTTAAACTAGCACATGCTAAAAAACGAGAAAATATATTGAATTACAAGATGGACATGGCTGTGTACAAGAAACCTTACACAAACGCGTGCTAAAAAAAACAAGAAAATGTATTGAATTGCAAGAGAAAATTTAAATGATGTGCCTAGTTAAAAAGTGTCAATAGTGCCAATTATACTATTAGCAAGTAGAATAATTTTTAACTCATTGCATAAGTTACTTAAAATTATTGGATTCAAAGAAATTTCAAATATCAGTGATTGTTAGCACATATAACCAGGGCTTTATATATATATATATATATATATATATATATATATAAAATGTGAAGTTAATTAATAACGCACACGGTAAACACAACATTTATTATGCGGAATAGTCATGAATATAACAAAATTTTTAAATTTTATGTATTAATTAAAACTATTAATATTTATGTAATAATAAATAAAATAAAAGAATATTTTTAATTTATTTAATTTTCACATTGATTGATATTGCTCTGTAAGATATCGTGTAGAAATGATAATTACATGTAATTTATCTTAAATACTTACGTGAATTATACAATAACAAAAATTGGTCACGTATATGAAACAGTTCTTAAAATCTCATGTTTTAAACTTACTACAGTATAGAAAAAAAATAATTTAGCTAATTTATTATTTAACTTGTTAATTATTGAGGCTTCTACATTGTTAAATATTGTAATTCAATTTTGATAAATGACATTTTTTACTTCGTTTGTATGATTCGGATTATTCATAATAAATCAAATAATTTTTTTATTTCGTTTGTTTTATTGTTGACTATAGTTTCGACAACCTTAACGTTTCATTTTGTTTTGATTATGACATGTTAAGATTGTCGAAACTATAGTCAACAATAAAACAAACGAAATATAAAAAGTATTTCATTTATTAAAATTGAAATTATTATTTGTTAATAATTTGATATAATTATAATATATTTGCGAATGAATAACTTTCTCAAATTATTTTTTTAATTCTTTTAATAATAAAATTAATCAAATATATTGTGTGTTTTGTAAAAAGGTAGATTTCCGTAAATAAAGGAAATTAAAAATAGATTTTCCTCGTCGATACCTTATTATTTTAATCTCACATCTAAAACCAATGTCGGTTTTAGTTAAAAATCTATTTTAATCGCTCTTTATCTATAAAATAGATTCCACTGTTGGTCTCTAATTATATCATGGTCTCTTCCAGAAATTCCCATTTTAGTGAAATTATAAATTTATCTCGTCGTAACGAGTGAAATCGCACCGTTGGTGCTTAAAAATAAAACTGCTCGAGATATGTGAAAAATGCGATTCAGACCAAGAATACATTTTTAATGGAGATGATAATTAATGAGGAAATAAATTAAAAATAAATTACATAAACTGGCGCTTGCTTGGTTTCTGCTATGATCACAACATTGCTTAGCGAATTCTATAATTACTCTTATACATTTTCATTGTTAATAAAGAGAAATAATTTAAATAAGATGTATTTGATTTTATTTAAAATATACTTTAGTCGTGTTACTGCATTATCACCACGATATAGAATTATCTATATCGTTTAGATAATGCAACTATCTACCAGAACCCTGTTCCAGGACCTCCAAGCAGCAAACCCAAGTGCAATTGACTGCACATAGCATTGGATATATATATGATATTATTTATTATATTAATATATATTTTATAAACACCATAACGTATAGTTTAGCCACGATTAAATAAAATGTTTTTTTTTGCTACATGTAAGCTGGAAATATATTTTTTGATAACAGAACTTGTTATATTTTGTAATATTTAATATTTGTTTTGTGATATTATCTAAATATGAAAAACATCACCAAAGGACGAAAGCTTTTCAAATCTTACTAGTATTACGAAAAGCTCAAATATGAAGTTTGTGTACTTATTTAACCATTTTTGCACAAGGGAACATTGCTTAATAAATTGAAATTTAACAAAACTCATGCTTTTTTATTTTCACAGTTTATCAAATGAAATTTCACCTTTATCAAATAAATTATAAGTTTATCAAATTTATCAAACATACCAGTTTTTTTGTCAACATATTTTCCATTTGTCAATTGTTTTTACTGTATGCTGTGTAACTGTATAATATTTTATAATATTTTTTTTATAATATTTTATAAGAAAATATATTAAATAATTATTACTTATAAGAAATTATTGACCATTGTGGTTTGTGGTTTGTGGTTTATACTTCGTTAGAGGTGGTTTATAATTTCAATAAGAAAATATTTTTTAACATTGTTTTTTTGCAACAGATTAGTTTAGTATAATCATTACAGTTTCGACATATACATACATATATATTAAATGCTATAGATAAGTTTATTTTTTAAGAAGAATTATACGTTTTATTGATTTATAAATATTTAAAATCAAATATATATTATTTGTTTCATTTAAATACGCCAATTATAAGTTAATCAATTAATCAAAGACAAAAAAAAAACATATTTTAATACTTTTTTTCTTAAGAAATTGATACACGTTAAAAATCAAATATTTATTACGAAATTGTGAATTGGAAACAGAAAGGCATAGAGATGATCAAAGTTCACAAACTATTGGTTAATAAATAATTTACTGAATTGAATTATTAATAAAGTACTTCCTCTTTAGCTACTGCGTTTTTTACTTACGTTACGTAAATACTTTAAAAACAAATATTCATTAAAGCTACTTCTCGGACAAATTGGATTCGTACAATATCCCGGACGATTGTAAAAAGTATGTTATTTTAGATTTTTTTTTTAAACCACAATATTAAATCCTATAGATAAGTTGATTTTTTTAAGAAGAATTATACGTTTTATTGATTTATAAATATTTAAAATAAAATTTCGGCAGAATTGTTTAATTTTTTTTTTTTTGGTTGTGGAAGCTTTTATTATTTAATTAACTACTTATTTTTTATTGATCTAAATTTATTTCGGAAACTATAAATAGCTTCATTATCATCAATAAAAATTGTATTGCACTTGTGAGAATTGGAATATTTAATATTATTTTATCATGAGTAAACTTTTCACAAATTTAATTAATATAACTAAATTTCTTTTTGTTGGGGAGTCCGACGTGGTCCAGGAAATCTTCCATGGAATGGTGAAGATCGTGTAATACGATAGATAGTAAGGAATAAAAACCCAAGTTGTTAAATGTTAGTCACGGAGTGTAAACTCTTTGCAAGCAAATTTCTTTTTGTTGTTTTTTTTATCATTTGACCCACTTTTTAATTGAATTGGTGAGGAAATGGATGGGAAAAATTAAAAGTTTGTATTATATAAATACTGAATTTATTCATTTTTTTAATACAATATCAATACAATAATTATATCTCAGTATATTTATAGTTTAAACCCTACACCCATATGAGTAGAAAGGGTCATTGAATATATATATATATATATATATATATATATATATATATTAAATATACAAAAAAAATTGATTTTAATTTTTTTGTATATTAAATATACATATTTAAATATACAACAATAATACAATCATTTACATTTTTTACATTACACTAATTAATTATTAGTTTCGTCTGAGTCATTTTCCTGAATATTTATAATAAGCGGTTCCACATGTTTGGAAAAGTATTTATTTTCAATTTCTAGTTCTATTTTATAATTAATTTATTAGAGTGCTTTTTAATTACGTTATTAAATGCTTCTCAAATTGAAAAACAAGAAATATACGGGGCTATTATGTATATGTAGGAAATGTTAAGTTTAACGTGTTCGTTAGTTTTTATCATCACAGTCTAATTAGCTCTTTAATTAATATATGTATTCATAGAATGTGAAATTAATTAATAGCGTATACGTTAAACTTAACATTTTCTGTACGAAATAGCCCCGATTATTGATATAAGATTTTTTTGCTATACGAAAGTGATGGACAAACAATGTAAATAAATATCGTAATGTTTTGTTTATAACAAAACATTCATCATTCTATTAGGGATTGTTAAGTAAGTTTCACTTGGTTTGTTTTACACGCAAAAATTATTTATTTTCGACTAGTTTCGGCACATTGCCATTATCAAGAATGGCAATGTGCCGAAACTAGTCGAAAATAAATAATTTTTGCGTGTAAAACAAACCAAGTGAAACTTACTTAACAATCCCTAATATTACTAAAATGTTTTACCAAGTGAGTAATGAGACTCAAATTGAAAATATATTCATCATTATCTTTCGTATTTCACGACTTTCACAATTCTATTGAAGATTTTCTGGACCTCGTTATACTTAATAAAAAAATATGAGATAACAGAGTCTTGGTTTCTTATTAGATAAAGGGTCCAATTGATCATTATTTTTTCGAGGAATGTCGGGATGTCCAGAATTTGAATTAATCTGGGAAATCCTCAATACCGATTAAACCCGCCACAGGATTATATGTAATTCCTAATACAAGTATTTTATAAAACTTTTATATATGCAGAAAAAAATATGCGATTCAAAAAATCCAATCATAAAGGAGTGACTAATTTTGGATGTAGAATATATATGAATTAATAAGATATAAATTTATGGAGAAGTGTTAAGAAAGAAAACTTCAAGCTAACAATAATATTAAATAAATTTATTTGTCGGCTAGAAAACGAGTTGCGACCGTCGATTGACTCTCCTTAGCATACTCTATTGGATGATTAATGAAAACACTTTTTTAACTTTGTATAACTGAAATTTAATTTTTCACAGTTTCGATTAATGCGTAATTATCAAACTAATACCTAATAAAAATATAAACCCCAAACGTAAATTCCTCACTATACCATAACTCATAACAGTTTGACAGTTAGTTTTATAATTACTGAAAATATTTTTCACTAAATAAATTTCAGTTATTCAAACAAAGTTAAAAAAGTGTTTTCTTTAATCGAACAACGATTTATAACAAAGCCTTAATAATTAGTAAATTTTATAGGTCGTTTTATTATAAAAAAAATATCGGCATCTGTATCAAAAACGCTAAAATTTAATGATTAATAGCCGCGTTAAAATATATAGTGATGATTCAACAAAAACTATTAAACTAATAAATTTAAACCATTGATTTATTTTTGACTGGATTTAAAACTGTTGTCAATCATTTAACGTTTTGAATGAAGTATACCACCGAATGTATATTTTTTTACACAGCTACATCACAAATTCGCCTCAAATCCCACAAACCTAAACCTGATTCATCACATTAATGACAGTTATATATCACCATACCTCTTTCACGACAAGGACATAAACACGAAAAAACAGGCGGAAAGACTGAGAGCCAATTAACAGACATAAATTATACATTTTATTTTGTAATTTTTATTATGCATTTTGAATTTTTTGCTGTATATATCTGTATTATTATTATTTATTTTAAACGAGAAATAAACAGTATACAGTCAAACAAAAATGTATCAAAATTCAACTAATTTAGAAGAGTTATTACATTTACTAATCCGTTAATAATAAACTTTATTAACGGAAATTCGCCATTTAACAAAATAATCCATAAATATTACAAAAAAGTAACATAAGAGTAAAAAATAATATTGCATACTACTAACCAAAAATATATATATTAATAGCAGAAAATAAATGTTCAAAGTATTGGCAGAATTATAAACATTATACAAATTTAGTGGACGAAACAACGATTTTCGGTCGTCTAGCTTGTAGACCCAAATTGTTGACGATGCCTCTTGCAAAATATGGCACTTTATGCTATCTTTCCAACTATACAAATTTTGCATAGGTGACTTAAAAGTATATTCACTGAAGATCCCTTCGAGTGGGCTATAATAATTCAAGTTAAACTAGTAAATATAAATGCGTGTAAGAATTGCCCGAAGGCGTCTATTAGAAGTAAATCCTTCCGCTTATGAACCAGCAAAAGATTTATATTCACTAAAGATCCCTTCAAGGGGACAAAGCAATCTAGAAGAGAAAAGTTCTCGATCATATGGTATTAAATGTTTATAAAATAATAACGTTATCTTTTTGAGCGATGCTCAGTATACCGTCGGATAAAAAAAATCAAAATTTTGGTACTAAAAGCCAGAAAACAAAGATTTTTTTTTTCGGGAAATATATTTTTTGTTCCATTTAAATACGTCAATTATAAGTTAATCAATTAATCAAAGACAAAAAAGCATATTTTAATACTTAATTCCCTCAGAAATTGATCCACGTTAAAAATCAAAAAGATTTATTACAAAATTGTGAATTTGAAACAGAAAGGCATAGAGATGATCAAAATTCGCAAATAATTGGTTAATTTTGATAAGTCGTACAAATCAATTTTATTGAATTCAAATTAGATCAGAATGTTTTCAACATTTAGTTGATTTGGAATAATTGATACAAATATTCATAAATTTTAAGAGTGTTGTGTGTATTGGACAGAAAAAAATTGTGAGAGGTTCGTCATATATTCATCAGTTACGGCGTGGAAAGATGAAACACTAACGTGTATAAAAAGTGTATCTTCGTCTAACACGAACCAATATTTGACTTTGTCTGTTATTCTCGTCCATTGGTGTAGAATCGTCTGGGTATATCAGGAAGCTCATGCGCACCGTAGCAGGGCCAGGGCCGTCGTTCATCGCCCGTCATATAACTACGCGTCTCTTTTCACCCCTCACCCCGCTATGAGATATAAAATCGTCGAGTATATGACGATTTTATATCTCACAGCGTGTCCTGTCGTTTTCCTCTCAAGCATGCGCGCCAAATTTGAATTGTCATCGTTATAATTATTTTATTGTTCCGAATTTTACGTGCTTGGATGTTATTGCTTCTACTTATGCTAAATGTGGACATTTAATTTTCATTATTTAGAAATTGGAAATTTTCATTAACTTAAAATCCGTAATTATTAATTTCAGCACTAATAACAATTTTAAATTCCTGGCTCACTTAATATTCCACAATTCGTAAATTAATTTAAAAAATAATAGATATAATAATTATTTAAATATTTGATCAAAAGCAGTAAATTGCTGCAATTTTATATTTCGTTCAAAATTTGAAGATTTAATTTCTTGCTAGACTCAATATACCACATAATTATTAATTTTAGCACTAATAACAATTTTAAATTCCCGGCTCACTTAATATTCCACAATTAGTAAATTAATTTAAAAATAATAGATATAATAATTATTTAAATATTTGATCAAAAGCAGTAAATTGCTGCTATTTTATATTTCGTTCAAAATTTGAAGATTTAATTTCTTGCTAGACTCAATATACCACATAAAATTGTCCATCTGATTTATTGTGTTGCCAGAAATGAAAATCCTTATTTAATTCAATTAATAGTTTTGACATTTAAACATTGGTAGTTCATATTGTAATAATACATATTGATAGATTATTGAAAGTCTATCAATAAAATATATAAATAAAACTTAGATTAAATGGAAGAACTTTAAATTCACGACTAGTTTCAGGTTATGAGCATATTTTTCAGGAGAATTTAATTTATTTAAATTTCTATGTTTATACAATAATTTTATAGAAGATATATTGATTTGTGGGGCAGGCAAAATAATTACGGTCCCAGCATTCGCTACTAAGGTGAAAAAGAAAACTACTAAAAAAACGTCCTCAGGATCATATTTCAATTATTTTGCTGAAATAAACCAGATTAATTAATTAAAATATATTTAACTACTGAAAATTAATGAAATATTTAAATAAATTTTAAATTAAATTGAAATTAAAAATTAAATATAAATATATTGTTTAATAATGGAATACTTTATTCTATGTCGGAAAGTTGTGTTTATAACAAATTATAGGGTTTATAAATATTAGACTTATTAACTTTTTTATTTTTATCTGTTCTATTATATATTACATAATTTATTATTATTTTTTAGTCCAACTTTATAGTTATTTTTCTAGTTTGCATTTTTTTTAGAAATTGCTCCAAAATAATTACATATTTCCTATTGTCTTCTTTAATTTCTGTTTGAATTTCAAAAAGTGCTTTCTTTCTAAATCTTGAGGATGATTTTTAGTGAGATTTTTCCACCTTTTTAGCAAATGCTGCGACAAAATTATTTTGCCAAATCATTATACCTTTGTTTATTAAAAATTATATTATAAGCACAGAAAATTAAATAAATTTTTAATTCTCTTCAAAATGGGCACTTAATCCGAAACTAGTTGAAAATTTCAAGTTATTTACTTTAATCTGTGTTTTCATTTATTTTGTTACTAAATGAAAACACAGATTAAAGTAAATAATCTATTCCTATTTATTACTTTCTTTAATTAAAATTGGGATCTCTTTTATATTTATATTGAGTCCGTAATGAAAAATCTGTATTCTTATTATTTTTGTATCTTACACTTTTCAGTTCTATTTAATTAAAATAATTTGAAGTGCTTCCCTGAACTTTTTTCCCAACAATATAATTATATTTAAAATATATTTCTCAAAATTTATTAACCAGCCTCCCAGTAAATTAAAGCATAGAATGTTGTGTATAATGCCGCGACTGTTGGGGTGGACAATTATTGAAATATCGACTAGCGAAATATTCAACACGCAGGCGTTCTGTACTAATTTGTCTGGGTTACTAGGTTCCGTATGCTATCGTTTTCCATCACCCACAATCGCTTAATTTTTCTTGGAGCGCATGCGCAAACGTGTATTTCCACAATAATTCTGTGCATACGATACTGCATTCAGAGAGGCACCATCCCCACCTCCAAAAAGTACGACAAGCATCGCCAATCGCGAGCCTTTGAAAATGATCATTTAAATATTGTTGTTTTTTAACCCAAATATTAAATATATACACTCGAAATTAATCAATATTTTGCGTATATTTATTTTCGACAATTCTTTATCTAAGTCACGGAACAGATTGCTTTTCATTATTTGAATTATTTATGAAGTTATTTAGGTATAAACTAGAGGAAGCATTTCAGGTAACTTTTTTCGCACTTTGTTATATCGCAAAAACCACAATGGCTAAAATAAATAAAAATTAATTAATATGTAACGTTTTCTAATCATGAAATCACTCCTTAGGCGAAAATAATTTAAAAACATTGAATAATTTACTTTTAATTTGGGTTAACAATTTACATTGAATTCTCCATAAGCGCCCACATACACACAGCCCTCTTAATTAGTTCAATATGCTTCTCAAAGTATTCATAAATTTAGTTACCGTTGAATAGCAGATACCAATCTTTATCAATTTTATTTCACTAACAAAATACGATTGGATTTTACTTATTAGTAAGAGAGGAAAGGAAATTAAATCGCATTTTATTGGTTGTTTATTACTTCACATAACTCACAATAAGTAGTGATTACAATTGTATTTCGTTCAAATTGATCAAAAACCACGAAATATTGTAGATTTTTGTGAAAAGGTTAACATTTTTTTTTCGGAAATATATTTTTTTATTCGCTATTCATAATGAGTACATGATACACGAAAATGTATATTTATATATATATATATATATACAGGGTGGCGCAAGATTCCGATGAAGTCCAATATCTCAGTTATTTAGAAATTTACAAAAAAATATTACTGACATAATTTGTAGCTACTGTAAAACTTCACATTTTAAAATTAGTTTCATGTATACAGGGTGTCCAATAATCACGTGACGTATCAAACATATAATTTTTTAAATGGAATGCTATATTTTTTATGTCGATTTTAGATTCTACGCTTAAAATTAATCATTTTTTATATAAGATGTAATAGGTCAATTTTTCATATTTTAAAAGTTATAAACAAATGAATGTTGAAATCGATAGATGTTTAGAGCCTAATATTTCAATAATGAAAAATGAAATAAACATTCTGTCAACGCCATACAAATGCAAAAATACTTAATAATAAAAGAAATACTCTTTTTTTCTCTTAAAACAAATTTTTATATACAAGGTGAAGCAATACGCAAAATGATTTTTTTCTCTTTTTACTTAAATGGGACACCCTATATTTTTTATGCTATTTTAATAGAAAATTGATCACTCTTCATTTTTTATATAACATATTAAATAGCTACCGTTTACCGTTTTTGAGATATTTAATCCCAAATACAAATTTGGTATAGAATTTTTAACCAAAGTAGGCCATGCCAGAACAATTTATTTATTTAGTTGTGAAAGTTACACTTAATTGAGTAAAGTACATTTTACGTTATATTTTGTAACACTGGTGCAGTTAAACATACTTCTTCAATAAATGATTAATTTAATTGTTAAAAACTAACAACAACTATATTTTTTGCTTATTATTCGAAAAATATTTAAAATATTCCTATATGCTTGTTAAATTGATTTATTTAAACAATTCATGTTAACTGAAAAACCGAAAATAGATACTAAGTGAAATAATGAAATACTTATATCATTATATTTTGTTAGTTTTAACATTTTTATGTATTTATTTCACGCACTCACATATTTTTTTTAATTCAAACATTTTATAATTTTAAAAAAAAATATGTCCCAGTAACCATTATAACTCGCTAAATAATCGTCGAGCAACTATTTTCATTATATTTTGCATATGCCTTTAAATATCGATTGTCATTTGAATATCCTTTTAGGTTAGGAAGTAAGTATGTTATTAAATGTCAGAAAACGATTATGAATTGCATTTGTTTTAATTATAGCCTACTTAAATTATAGATTATAAGCGAAATTTTGTACTTTGAATTGAAATTGTTAAAAAACGGTAACAGATAGGGATATAGTTTATTATACAAAAATTAAAGAACAATCAATTTTCTATCGAAATAGTGTAAACAATATAGGGTGTTCCATTTAAGTGAAAAGAAAAATCATTTTGCGTTTCACCCTGTATACAACATTTGCTTTATGGTAACAAACGATTATTCCTAATATTATTAAGCATTTTTTCAATTAAATTGCGTTAACAGAAAGTTTACATCGTTTTTCAATTTTGAAAAATATGGCCCTAAATGTCCATCGATTTCAACATTAAATTGTTTATAATTTAAAATATTAATAATTGACCTAATAAACCTTATGTCAGAAATGATTAATTTTAAGCGTAGAATCTAAAATCGACATAAAAAATATAGCATTCCATTTAAAAAATTATATGTTTGATACGTCACGTGATTATTGGACACCCTGTATACATGAAACTAATTTTAAAATGTGAAGTTTTACAGTAGCTACAAATTATGTCAGTAATATTTTTTTGTAAATTTCTAAATAACTGAGATATTGGACTTCATCGGAATCTTGCGCCACCCTGTATATATATATATATATATATATATATATAATCTAAAATCCCCATCTATCATAATGGTGGTGTAGGGGTAAATGTATATTTAGCTATAATAAATAAAAGTGAAGTAAGGTAAGGAATCATTTTTTTCATTTTATCAAACACACTTCACATAACTCGTAAAGCAAACCTCACATAATAAATTTTTGGTAATATCAATATATAATAAAATAAATTCCTATATTTATTGCATATTTTTATTGGTATGTAAACACAAAATACAAAAAGGTACCATTTTTTTAGCTAAAATTTTAGCATAATCTTGAAAAATATGCAATAAATGGCGGAAAGACCATAGGTCGATAGCCTGTTCAAGCAAGCAAAAAAGAAACAAATATACCATAATATATTGTAAATATATGTAAAACAAATAACTGAATAAAGATATTGTATATTGCAATAAATATAGGAATTTATTTTATTATATATAAGTTATAAAAATTATAAAAAAATGGTCCCATTTTGTATGTAGACACAAAATACAAAAAGGGACCAATTTTTTAGCTAAAATTTTAGCATAATCTTGTAAATATATGCAATAAATATAGGAATTTATTTTATTATATTATTATATTTATAAATGTTGAACATTGTTTAAAAATATTGAAATAATTGTTTATAATTTAATTACGTTGGAAACTTACATAATTTTCGATGTAATTATAAAAAACATGGAAAACCTGACTTCCGTCATAGGAAATCAACCAACATCATCATCGAAATGATGATGCTACCGCAAATAATTAATAACGAAACGAAATAAAAAAAAAACATCGGAAAAATCGAATCACAATTACTCGGAAAACGTCCGAGAAATCGCGGAAACCTCTCAAACCGTCCATTCTCGCTAATCCAACGCAAACGCCTGAGAAAAAAGGGGATCCTCGAGCGCGAACAACCGCGCCGAGCGGCAGTGGTAGTGGCTTGACGTCAACATTCTCAACCAATATCTAGAAGTCCGAGAGGCAGCGGACCTCAGTCAAAAACGAACCGCACGCAACCGTGGTACACACTTATGCGTAACCGCGCCAATAATTGTTAATCGAACATTCAAAAAAAATTAGACAGCGTGTTCCGCGGATTATTACGCAACAATCCCCGTTTTGTTTCGGTCGATAATGTGCGTGAACCAATCCACGATGGTGCCAGCTGTTGTTAATCTCGTGTCCACCAAAGGAAAAGACTCTTATTCCGGATTTATATCGGACTTAATGTGCATCAAGTGCAAGACCTTGTCGGTACGTTGTGCTGATTTGTTCTTTTTGTTTTTTGTATTGTAATGTGTTGATGTGTTCGTTGTTTTTCTTGGATTTACCACTGAAGGAGTGATTTGAGTTATGTTTAGTGGATGAAGCGATATTTTAAGCAGGAAACCAGTTGAGTTGTGCGGAATTTTAAATAAGGGATGCAAATGTTGATTAATTTAAAGTTTACTACATTTGTGTAGTTTTGAATAAGTTATACAAATGTTGCACATTTCGTTAATTTTGAAGCAGTTTGGTTGAGTTGAAGTAAATTTTGTCAAGCAATTTGGATTGTGCTTCGCAAAGTTTACTACATTTGTTTAGTTTTGAATAAGTTATACAAAAGTCGCTCATTTGGTTAATTGTGAAGCAGTTTGGTTGTGTTGAAATTTTGTGAAGCAATTTGGATTGTGCTTCGCAAAGTTTACTACATTTGTTTAGTTTTGAATAAGTTATACAAAAGTCGCTCATTTGGTTAATTGTGAAGCAGTTTGGTTGTGTTGAAATTTTGTGAAGCAATTTGGATTGTGCTTCGCAAAGTTTACTACATTTGTTTAGTTTTTGAATAAGTTATACAAATGTCGCTCATTTGGTTAATTTTGAAGCAGTTTGGTTGAGTTGAAATAATTCAAATGTTAATCAATTCAAATTGCTTCGCAAAGTATTTGTATAACTTATTCAAAACTAAGCTAATATCGTAAATTAGCTTAGTTTTGAATGAGTTATACAAATGTTGCACATTTGTTTAATTTTAAAGCAATTATACACGTGTTGATCAACTATAAACCAAATTGCTTCGCAAAGTTTTCATATAATTGTACTAAAACAACTCAAAATACCAAAATTAAATACAATTTGAATACAGATGATTTCAACTTAACCAAATCCTGAACAACTCAATTAAGTAAATGTAAACTTTGCGAAGCATTTTTAATTAAATCATCATTATTCAAATTATATTTAATTAAAAATGTTTCGCAAAGTTTACATTTACATAATTGAGTTGTTGAGGATTTGGTTAAGTTGAAATAAGAGATGCAAATGTTGTCCAATTCAAATTGCTTCGTAAAGTTTACGACATTTGAACATTTGGTCAATTTTGAAGCAGTTATACAAGTGTTGATCAACTTTATTTCATTCAGAATGCTTCGCAAAATTTTCAAAGAATTGTACTAAAACAACTTTACTGAAATTAAATATAATTTTAATAAAGATGATTTAATTAAAATTGCTTCACAAAATTTGCATTTGCGTAGTTTTGAAATGAAAAAAAAAATCGAGTTTTATTGGTTTATTACTTCACATAACACAAAGCAACTTTTTCTTGATTTTGAAGAAGTGATTCAAATTATGAACATTGAATGAGTGTTTAATTTTTTGCGGAGAGGGGATTGTTTAGTATTACGTTCAGTGGATGAAGCAATATTTTACCTTGAAAACCAGTCAGTTGAGTTAAACATCATTTGGTTGAGTTTAAATAAAGGATGCATATGTTGATCAATTCAAATTGCTTCGCAAAGTTTTCACATTTCATTGAATTAGAATAATGTTGATCAAATTTCATTTAACGGCGCAAAGTTTTAGCATTTGATTAATTTTCAATAATTGTTACAAATGTTAATCAATTGTATTTAAATCTAATTGCTTCTCAAAATTTTCAAAAGAAAAGATATTTAAAGAAAAGACTTAATACTAGTTCTTTAAACTAATATTGAAAAATATTAGTTATTAAAAGTTCATGTTCAAAAAAAGTGGGGGTTTAAAGCGAGACAGATAAGAAGTATGACAAGAAAAGAAAAAATAATGGTTCCAAGAAGGGCGTTTACAATTTATCCCCTCGCTTGAGGATTATATTATTGACCCTAATTACGCCAGTTCGGTGCCGGTCTTTTTTAGAAAAATAAAAATACAAGAGGATTATTGTCTTTCGGCCGTTTCACAATCGCAAACAAACTCATAAAAGTCTGTTTGTTTGCGATTGTGCTAGGTTCTACTTTTTTTATTAACTCATAAAAGTGTGTTAATAAAAATAGAAGAAATGTACGCATTATCGCTTCGGTTTTTTTTTGACACCTGGAGAAAACATCAACAATTGGTTAATCTTGAATACGCTATACAAATCAAACGTTGATCAATTGTATTTCATTCAAATTGCTTCTTAAAACATTCAACATTTATTTTATTCTGAAGTAAGACGAATTTTGAATATTTTTATTTAATTCAAATTGCTTCGCAACATTTTCAAAAGGTGATTAATTTTGATGGGTGTGAAGTTAGCCATAGATTTCAGCAATAGATCATAATAAATGAAAAACGACGCAAGCGCCATCTTTTGCCTTATTTCATGTGGCATCGTCAACGATTTGGGTCTATATCTCAATGTTGTGCATTGAAAATTTATTCAATTCATAGATATAAATATAATTTAAAAAGGAATATCAATTTAAGTCGATAGCCAGTTTGTGAATTTTGCTTTATTGTAACAGACAGCATTATAACATATATTAAAATATAAACGCACACCTCATTGTACAAAATTCATAAATAAAGATATTTATATATATATATATATATATATATATGTATATATAAATTTAATTAATCTGATTTATTATTATTTATTAACTTTAGCTACTTAAAATTAGTTATTCAGAAATACTAAATTACTAAATTCACTCGATTTTGCCCCATAATAGTTTTTTTTACAAAAGAAAAATGAAATCTAATATAATTTATGAGTTTGTTGAAAGGTTATTTATTAAAAAATATCAACTTTTTGTTGCAATTTCGAATGACGCCAATCCAATCCAATTTGATTAACAAAAACTTCGCCCGCAGTAATTATTCAATTATGCAAAGCATATTAAATTAAAAAAAGTTAATGAAATCCTCGAATTTTGATTGATTTTGATGGAATTTGCTAATTAAATTCGTAATTAATATTTAAAATAATTCATGGAAATCAAATTGAATTTCCATAACAATGAATTTATTTCCCGTATCGAAAATTTCGCTTGAATCAATATTGATCCATAAAAGAAAGCAAAATATTGGGGAAAATAAAAAAAAAACGACTTGATTAAAACTCTTAGAAACCTTTCGTTACTACTTTTAATACAAATAAAATTGTCATTCTCGTCCTCCCATCTTATTCCTCCCTTAAGGCCTCGCTCCTTACATTTTTCTGTTGAGCAACATAAAGAAGATTAATCAAACTATTATTGTAATAAAATTAAATGAATTGCAAATTTTTTAGTTTTGAATGATTTATGTGAAGATCAATTGTAAATATAATTTACTTTATAAAATGTCTATAAATAACTTTTCAGCCATTAGTATCATTAAATAAATTATTTAATTATTTATTAAATTATTATTAAAACTAATATCAACCATTAAAATCAGTAAATTTAGTTTTAAAAAGTAAATCAAGGTAATTAATTAATTAAAACATAGTTAAAAAGTTTTTATTTGATTGCGCTACAATAATTACTCTAATCAAAGGGAATAGTTCAAAATTAAATTATTTTGGCATGATTTTATATTTCCAATAGAAACCGCGGCCTCGTTGCACAAACGCGCAACCATCTTCAAAATCTGACCAACTTACAAAACTCACTTTCACCAGCCCGAAACGGTTTCCCAACGTCGCAGCTAACTCCACAAAAACACACACACACCTACTTGCGATTTGATAAGATAAGAATTACCGAATCCCCCCACTCCCCCATCTTACTCCGGCGATAAGCTATCTGTCTGAAACGACGAAAAAAAATTCATTCTACGTGACGTCGGGTTGGCCGCCCGATAAATCGCGCTAATTTGGTAGTTTTCCGAACGTACCTGAAAACAAAAAAGAAATGTGCAATTAGTAAAATTAGTCGGGGCAATTAACGAGCCGCAATGGAATAATTCTGCTTCGGAAATAAATAGTTTGATTAACAGTTTTGTTTTTCTGTTTCGAAAATATTTTATCAGTTTTTTTTTTTTTTTCGGGAAATGTGTTTTTTATTGTTCGCGTGGACAATTTTTGTGCTTCGATTCCTTCCATCTGCTGCTGGAAATCATGAATGAGTTGGTTGATGCGCCGAAATTCGGTTCCAGTTTTGGTTCACCCATGCTGTGCTTGAAATTAGCGTATTGCGATGTACGTGATGAGTTTTTTGAGTAATCTAGGTCAGAAAAAAATGGACGTTTTATAAATAGTATTTCGCAAATTGCCATAGTGGGTTTAATGAGCTGTAATTACTGATTTCGTGAATGGGTACTTAATTAGGTCTTTAAGTATTGTCAATTCCCCAAGTGCAATTTGAAGTATGGAGAAAATAATTCACACTACATACACTCAAATCTGTTACAGCAATATTAAAAATATTCTAAATTGAGTCAGTTCATTGAAATTCAAAGCTAATTAATTCACACATTAACTTTGACTTAAAATTAATTTCGTGAGTTACGTAAACATCAAAGTTATTTGATTCACACTTTAACTTTAAATTGTTACAATGAGTTACGTGAATATCAAAATTTATTGATTCACACTTTTAAAGAAAAGATTTAGAAAAGTTCTTAATGCTTTTAAAAATCTGAAAAATGATTATTATTGCTCTACTTATCATTTTTTTTAAGAATTAAAAATATTCATCCTTTTTCTTTGATAAATTCTTAAATTGGTATTTGAAGAAAAACGAACGAACTAATTTTTGTCACTAATCAAAATTTGTGTTTCGACGAAAAAACTAATCTATTAAATTGCAGTTTTTATTGCAGACCGCCGAAAAGGACCTCGACGATGTGTTCAAATCGAGACACCACTCGAAAGCCTCGGTGCGGTCGGAGTCCCCCAGAAACGCCTTCAAGAGATGGAGGAGGAACCACAGTATCAAAGCCCAACAATCACAAAACATCAAAGACTACAACGACAAGGACGAAGAGATGTCCCTATTGAAGTTCCTAGCTATTGTAAGTACCAATTAAGGGAAACAATTATTTGATTCTATTCGATAACTTTCACACCAGGATCCGTATTTCTGAAATTGATCGTCCGTTTCGGTCGAACAAATCCGTCATTTAGATATGGATTTACGCGCGAATTTGACAGAAACGTGCGATCAATTATAAGAATAAGGGCCCAAATGAAATATTGTGAAAATATTTAGGGATGGGCAGAAAGACCTCCGGTTAATGGCCAACAACAGATAATGTACAGCGCTATATATACTCATAACAAAAAATATGGTATAATATAGTTATGCTTTATGAATAGCGCCATCTATACTCATAATATAATTATAGCTGGTAAGCTATTTAAAAGAATTTAATGTATTCGTAACGCCATCTATACTCATAACTAAAAATATGGCGTTATAGTTATTCTTGTAAAACATAGCTGGCGATTCATTCGTACACTTGTAAAGTGCGATTTAAACTCGTAAGAATTTTTAAAATAATTGATCTTGCCCATCACACTAATCCAAACGATAAATAATACAAGTCTTAACAAAATTAAACAAACGCGCAATTTACCAAAACCGTTTCCATTATGTTTCCACATCGCAAATGGGAAGCAATCCGTTTCGCATTATGATTTGTCCGGTAAACAAATAGTCGGAGGTAAAGTTCGCGAATGCCAATGCGCTTCCGAATAGGGAATGAAAGACAAGCGCGTTTCTAAAGGGAAGCCATAAAAATTCCATCCTTGAAACAATCGGAAAAATAAATGAAATAAAAGAAAATAACGCGCGACTCGGCCTCGAAGGATGATCTGCATATTGATGGCCGGATTAAAATTCGCGACGTTCGAATTTTCGCGCGTGCTGCGAGTACCGGAAGAGATTCCGGGCTCGAATGTGTAAAAAAATAAAAAAAGAAACACGCGCGTTTGTTTTTGGTGTTGTTTTATTATGTGGATTAAGCGCGGAATATAAATCAAGATCGCGAAAAACGGGGAATACTAAACTAAAATGGGATTCCATTATGTATGGAGTAGAAACTATCGAAATAGGAAACTGTCATGGTATTCCTTGATTTTTATTCGTTTGATTTTGATGCAAGATTAAAATAAAATTAATTTATATACTCTAAATTTTGTAATTAAATATTGTATCAATAGAAAATACTATTTATTCACTTAGCAACTCAGACATACGCTTGTAAGACGCAGATAGCGACACAATCATACCTTATGAATAATAATTTATTAATTATTTAATTATTTTCAAATTATTTTTATTCAATTTACTATAAATAACCATGTGAATAAATCATTTAATCTATTACCGTACGTTATGATTTTAATAAATCAGTGATTCGTCTATTTACTTACATTTTTTACTTTTTTGATTGTTTCAGAATGCCTTAGACTTAAGCGCTCCAGCCAGTGACGTACTGCTAAAAAGCCGAAGTTCAAATTGGTTCCAACTGTCCGGGCATCCCGACAGTCTGGCGCCGGCAGGTCCCGGAACCGTCTGGAAGAAGCGTTCCGGGTGCGACGATACGGAGAGGAAAGCCTACGAAGCTCTTTCCCAGGACCATCTGGTGCGCGACATCATCCCTAAATACTACAGGGAAGTCGAATACCAGGGGGAGAAATTCATTGAACTACAAGACTTACTCCATGGCTTTAAGGTAATTACATTAAAATATTTTAGAATGATATTATTTAAATATATTAGGAATTTGTTTTAAATATTTCTACAATTTAATTAATTTACCTAGAATAGCTATTTGTAGCTTTAATAATTAACCTACTGATGCTAGCCAGCTAGCAATAAAATTTGGCCAAATCTAGCTAACAATAATTTGGCCAAATCTCATAGCTACCTGGCTGTATTCTGCCATTTAAATCATAGATTATGCATTTCATGATTTTTTGTATCAGTTTTGAAGTTGATAGAAATATTAGGCTGTGATAATTATTTCAATTGCCCAGTAGATCTCTACATTTAGCTAATGGCTTACTCGTTTTCGATTATAAATCGTAATTTTTGATTTCCCTGATCGAAATTTAGGCCATAAGAACAAAATTTTCAGAAACTTATTTGACATTCCCTGACTTTGTTCCATGTTTACCCAGACTTGTTTAGAATTGGCATAAACTTGACTCAAATTTGCATAAAATTGTTTCGAATTTGCATAAACTTGTCTCGAATTTGCACAAACTTATTTCCAAATTGCACAAAATGTTTTCCAAATTGTACAAACTTATTTCTAATTTACACAACTTTACTAAAATCCAAATTCTCCTTCTTTACAGGACCCTTACGTGATAGACATCAAAATGGGTACCCGCACCTTCCTCGAATCCGAAGTCAGCAAGAAAACGGCCCGAAGCGACCTCTACCAGAAAATGGTCTCGATCGACCCGAACGCCCCGACGCCCGACGAACACGACCTCCAAGCAGTCACGAAACTCCGCTACATGCAGTTCCGCGAACAGCAATCCTCGACGTGCAGTCACGGCTTCAGGATAGAAGCGATGAAATGCCGCGGTTCGCCGCCCGTCACCGACCTCAAGAAGGTCAAATCGATCGACCAGGTGATCAACACTTTGGACATGTTCCTCAACGGCAAGGAAGATGTGAAACAGAGACTTTTGAACAGGCTGAACGACATGCGCTCCAGTATCGAGCAGTCGGAGTTCTTCAAGACGCGCGAAGTTATTGGAAGTAGTGTGTTCATGATTTATGATAACAGTAAGGTCGGGGTGTGGTTGATCGACTTCGCGAAGACCATTCCAGTGCCTGAGGGGTTGACAGTGAATCACAGGAAAGAGTGGAGTCAGGGGAATCACGAAGAAGGGCTGCTTTACGGTTTCGATCAACTGATTAATGTAAGTATCAACTCCTAGAGTTAACAATCTTGGTTTTTTTAAGTTAGTTAATGATTTAAGATTCTTTAAACAAATTATCTCATATTCTTAAAGTTAAATACAAGATTCTTTAAGTTAATAGCCTGAAGTTCTTGAAATGATTGATCATAAATTGAAAGTTAATCTAAAATTCTTTAAGTTAATGGTCTAAAATTCGTGAATTGATTGACCTTATATTCAAGTTAATAATCCAAGATTCTTGAAGTTAAGATTATATTCGTGAAGTTAATTATATTTTGTTAAAAATAATAATTAAAACGCCTCACACTGCGAAGTAGAGAGGAACATATAACGATGTTATATAAGACTAAATAAATAAATAAAATAAAAATAATAAACGTAAAATTCTTGAACGTAACAATCTTAAATTCTTGAAGTTTTATTTATTTATTTATTTAACGGATTTATCTTTTTACAAATCTACAATATAATTAATAATGTTTATGCTTTCAACTTAGATATATTTGTAAATTTCAACTCTCTATCAACTCCACTTTGAATTTTCAAAATCCATATCTTTCTGTTACAATAAAATGAATAAAATAGCGTTGGATTGTTGAAGCAAATAATCTTATAATTTTGAAGTTGGTCTGATGAGGTCCGAAAAACCGAAATGGCCATCACCAGTTATTCCATACGCTAGATGAATAGTGGTTGAATATTTTGTTATATGATTATTTTGCTTATTTAGTTGTAAATTCCAACTTAACATTGAAGTTTCTTATAAATCTCATTAAATTTTACAAAATCCGTCACTCTTTATTTTACAACAATAACTAATAATTTATCTTTCTTCATTGTTACAGGTAATTGAATCAGTCAACACGAAATCGAAACGCAACGACAACCTCCCCAAATCTCTGACGACGGTAACCGTCAAATCTTGAGCAGCCCCCGGCCCGCTGAACATCCGCCCGCACCTGAAAAGTCCGGGGGGAAGTGTGGAGTCCGCCCTGTTTTTAACTTTCTGTCTGTAACCGTGTTCTTCCGCGTCCGCTCCGGCGCGACGTCGAAGGGAAGAGTTTTCGTAGTGAACAAAACGAGGAAAAAGTACAAGAACGATCTTTCTCGTCTGGAAATCACTGCTATGTAATCATCTAGTCAAAAAAACTGCTTGTTTGTAATTAAATGTGTGTACATGATGACGCCTGTGTATTCAGAATAATATTAATAATAATAAGGCAGTAATTTATCGTATGTCCTTCTTCGGCTTTTATTTAGTGTGTAATAAGTATTAAAAAAAAGAATGTTTTGTACATATCGACTTTTTTTATATATATATTGTATATGATTTTGTCTAGTCATGTCATATTTTGTAATCGAAATGTATATAGATTATTTATATTGACTTTTTTCTACTCATGTGTAAAAATGGCTTTATCACTTTATGTGTACTTATCTATTAAAAAATATTATAATTTAAAAAAAATACTTTTTTTCTTCATCTGAACCCCTGTAAACTATGTTTAACATTTATAAAAAAAATAAGTTTGTTCATTACATGAACTGGTGCAGCACTTTCTAGACTTTCTGCTCTAACTTTCTGCAAATCTGCACAAACGTACACTTAGTTTAATTTAGTGCAAACAAACGAACATACCTTATGTCTATATCTAACAACCAATCAATTGATTATTTCATTCAACCCCATTTAAAATATAAACATAATTGTATAAATCTTATAAACCGACTTGAAGTTCCACACCAATTTTCGAGCCATTTGATTTTTTTTGGCACCTCCACCATGGCAGAGGCGCCGAACAATTTATACAGAATTGGGATAAAGTATAGAACCAATTAAACATCTTTAAAACGAAACGGACGATATCTTTGAAATTTTGCAGGCAAATGTATATTTTTTTAGAGATTTTTTACACTAAATCCAGTATGTACAAATTCTAAATAACGTGCTCTTTAAAAATCTACAGAAATATGCAGGATGTCCACTTTAAACAAGTTGAGGGTATTTCCGATTAAACTTGAAATATATTAACAAAAAATGTACATCAGATACGTTTTGTCCCATACACTTACCCGTAAAATTTCAAAATTATCGTCGGTTTCATTTTTAAAATACTTGGTTCCACGTTTTTTCTTTTTTTTTTTTAATTTTTATTATTATTTTTTGATCAGCTCGATACTTTATATATATGTTATAAAATATATATATATTATATATTTAGGGTTGGGATAAAGCTGATTAACAATTTAGAAAGACATGAAAATAGGCTAATTATACCAGATTTATCACAACAAACATCTCAAGCGGTACAAAGATGTAAATCTGGATGGGAATATACCTGCATTCTTTAAGAATCGAATGCTAAAAATTCCGTTTTTCTAACTTGTTTGTCAATTTAGTTATTTTGGTAGGAATGCGGAATTGTCCGGAAAGGCCAATCGACGGGTTTCCACTTCCCATAATCTCTATGTTAAACTATTAAAATGGCTCGAAATGATTGAAAAAAAAAAAAAAATATTTCTGAAGAAACTAAATAGTCAATGTTGTTAGTAGTATAACCAAGTATCTTGGAGACTTTTTTCAGATTTTTTGGAGACAAAGTTTCATCGAAAAATGAAAAAAAAATCATAAGGCTATGAAAAAAAGTGGAATTTCGGCGAAAATCCGAAAATCGCCAAATGACTTCATTTTATACCAGAATGTAGCTAAAGAATAGGAGAATGACCTGTGAAAACGTGAGCCTTGTCAAGTAATTAGCTTTCCACCAGTCTGCTCGTAAATTTGACTTTCCCAAAATGATCGAAAATTTTATTAAAGTTTGCGAAGTTTTCCTGGCAGTCTCAAGCGGTACAAAGACATTTATTTGGGTAGGAATGTAGATGAATTATTTAAGAAACGAATGCTGAAAACCGCGTCGTTCTATATTGAATGTGAATTTTGTAATTTAGCTCCAACTGCAGACACGTCCGAAACGGTGAATCGGTGGGTTTCCATTAAACCGTTCCCATAAGGCTCCATGTTAATTCCAGGGAGCCAATTTAAATAGCACGAAATGATTGAAAATATTTATATATATATATATATATATATATAACAATCTTTATTAACAATTAAGTTTACAATAAGGTAACAAACATTGATTATGTATATCACACAAAAATTAATTAATTGTTAAATGGCTATCGACCAGAGGTCTTTCTGCCTTTGTCTTAATATGTGAAAAAACGGGTCATGATTGATAATGTTGTTATGAATGCTACTGTTGTAAAATGATGTAATGAATTCATGAATTGAGGAAGACGGAAATTTGAGAGATTATGTTCTTATTTCGGGGAATACAGAGAGGCTGTAATAGGTCAAAGTGGATAGGATTATAGGCGAATTTTGTAGCAAGGGATTGTAAACGGAGTTGGATAGGAGTTATTTAGGTTGAAAATAGTTATTTTTCTGGAAATTAAACAGTCGACGTTGTTAGTAGAATAACCGAGTGTCCTTTTTTTTTCAGGTTTTTTTAAAGAGAGAAAAAATGTCATGGATTTTCAAAAAAATTAAGGCTATGGAAACAAATGGAATTTTCATCGAAAATGCAAAAAAACTCGAAACAACTTCATTTTATACCGAAATGTGGCTAAAGAATGGAAGAATAATCTGTGAAAATTGGAGTATTGGCAAGTAATTAGGTTTCGGCCAATCTGCTCGCAAAGTTGATTTCCGCAAATTGGCCGAATATTTTGTTAAAGTTTGCCATTTTTTCCTGGCGGTCTCGAACGATTCAACGACGTTAATTTGGTTGAGAATGTAACTGAATTCTTAAGAAAAGAATGCAGAAAATTCCGTTTTTCTAACTTGTTCGTAAATTTAGTTATTTTCGTCAGAATGCAGAAACGTCCGGACGGGTCTCCACTAAACCGTTCCTAAAAAGCTCCATATTAAATTCGTGGAACTATTGAAATGGCTCAAAATAATGGAAAACTACTATTTCGAAAGAAACTAAATAGTTAACGTTGTTAGTAGTATAACCAAGTGTCTTGGTATTATCTCCTTATCCCAACGAATTACTCATCTATACCAAAAATTTGCTACAAAACCCCTCACCCGGGAACATCTAATCCTTCTCCGCATTCATAATAAATTAAAAACGACGTAAGCGCCACCTCTGTATTAACAGAAATTCCAATATCCCTTCAAAATTCAAACATCTCACATAAATGACTAACTGATAGACGGACAAAGGACAAGAATTGCCGGTTGAAAAACCACTGGTCGATAGCTATCTTATAAAATAAGAAAAGGAATATTTTATAAACTTAATTTAACTATAAATTGATTTAAATTAAATAAAAATGATTTGAAAATAATTAATAAATTATTGTCACATTTAGCTCTGTGAATTTTGACTTACGTTAGGTAAGTACGTTAAACAAATGCATTTTAAAACAACTACTTCCCGGGCAAATTATTTTCAAATTATTTTTATTTAATTTATTTAAATAACTTTTATCAAGTGAATGAATACTCTTTTCTATTTATATATATTGATTTGTTTATTTATTTATTTATCAATGGAAATCTCCTTTGTACAAAATATAATATACAAAAGTAACTTGAAGTAAATATAATATAAACTAAATATCACGATAGAGATGATTATACAGAGAGGTTTTTTTAACAGTATTTTTAACTATGTATACAAGTAAAATACCCAAGTCAAACGCATTGATGTATGTGTTTAGTTGCCTATAATACGCAACACGAACGATCGATTCATTCAACTAGGATAATTCAAAAAACAATTAAATAATTTTCTATTTCTGTTTATGACAATATCGAAATGCACAATATGGAAGAATTTTCGCGATCATTTTAATTACTGTCTTGCAGTTTCTGGTGGTCATTTCTAGCACTTATTCTAATTATTTATTTCAAGTTTATTGTTTTTCACTGTTACTTTTCTTTCAAATTGTCTTAATAAAATCTCTTAATATTTTTTACCTGTAATTTCTCCATAATAATAAGTGATCTATTTTTGATAAAAAAGGAAATAGCTTGTGACGGTAACGCATGCAGTGTTAGTCATGATTTACCTTCCAAAAAAATGTTTTAGTTTAATTATTTTTAGAATCATTCTAACCGAGGTATCCGGCTACTTTGAATTCATTGAAAACATGTCTTATCCTCCTCTAGTACTGTTGGACACGCTTGAAATTCGACGTTTTCTTCATTTGTATACATTTTCGATCAAATATTTTACACAATTTGAAGTTTAGCGTTTGACGTTTAGTTGTGTGTTCTAGGCAACTAAAAATACACACATTAATGCGTTGACTTGGTTTTCTTGCAGGTATACAGTTCGCCTAATGTATACTGATAAAAAAACCTCTCTGTATATGTGCAATTAATTAATTATTTATTGTCTTTCAATTGTTCTGTAATTATAGACTTACAAAGTTGAAACAGTAACTTCCCGGACAAATACCCAAGCCGGAAATTCAATTACATAATAAATACTAGTTTTTTTTTAACTTGTCGTATTGTGGATTGAAATATTTTTTTAAAATATTTTATCTGTTTTCTTTGGTTAACTGCATATTTCATGATCCTAGCCCATCCCGTGCCGATTAAGTTCCAATTTCTTGTAGATGCAGTATCGATGTCGATTTCTCTCTGTTGCTTGTTAGAAATATTCAAATCCGCATCGCGATGCGTCGATTCCTTATGGTTTCTCATTTGGCTGACTAACTGTTATTTATTAAGACTTTCGGTTATTTTCGACCCACCCTCGTTTCCTTTACTTTAGAGAAATGCCTAGTTTAAAGAAATGAATAAACCACGCACGCTGAGAACGGCAGTTTCAGTCGACGGAATCAGCGCTGGATCGGCCTAGAAAAAAGAGACAGCGCGCAGCCGCAGGGAAGAAAAGCGAAAAGCTGTCGGCAAACAGCTACAAGGGAAAGCGAAACGCACAGCCATGCCGAAAGGGTACTATGCTGTAGGAACGAGCAGATATGTAGAATATTTCGAAATTATAAATTTATATAATACCGTGGTCAGAACTATTACAACTTGAACACACTAGTCAAATTAGGAATGATTTAGCCTGAATATACCGACGGAATTAAAAAAAAAAAAACAGTAAAACAGTTACTCACTGCACAATCTCATTTTTATTGCAATTTTCAAAATTGTATCAATTAGAACAGCACATAATGGGAACAGCAATTACACTTCTTATAAAACAACGCCTTTGTTGGCATTCCCTTTACATTAACACTATGTGCAGGGTGGCCAGAAAAGGTGTGATAATCTTCAGTTAAAGTGGTTCGTTAATCAATTTTAAGTAAAAAAAAAACTAAAAGAAGTTTTTAAAATAAAAAAATTAATAAGAAAATAAATTAAATAAAACACAAAAAAATATTGGGTAATTATTCAATAAGCTTTATGAGGCCATTAATATCCTAAATATGTGACTAGAATTTGTTTTTAACATTCCATGTATAATTATTGCTATTAATAATCGGCTTATCATTAAATAAACATTTGCAATATATAAAAGAATGATAATAGAACTAATTTTAATCAAAATATTACTGATTTCTAGTCACATATTTATTATGTCAATGGCTTTTTGCAGACCGGAAAAGGATGCTCCTAGAAAAGAAATTAGTCTCAAATCAAGAAATGATTGCCGAAACTGAGGTTTATTTTGAAAGCAATTACAAATAACTCTTAAAGTTGTTGAAAAAAATCTTAGATAGACCACAGACTGATTGACTGCTTGAGTTATGTTCCATCAGTATTGTGTCCAGAGGGTGCTCATGAGCGGGGAACATGGCAATGAAATTTTGAAATTCATTAATGAAAAATGCAAAGATCACCCCACTCCTTCGTGAAAGAGATTTAAAATTAGCAAAGGAGGGTAATAGTTTAGCTCCATGTTTCATGTTCCCATTTTGACAATTTCTCCTGAAAAATTGAAAAACTCTTAAAACTAAAAAATTTTAGGTAATTCTGGAGGGTATCGATACATTACTCGCTTCTAAATGAAACTATCAGGGTTATTCTCTAAGGGAAATGTTAAGTTTAATGTGTACATTATTTTTTATCATCACAGTCTAAGCAACCTTCATAATAGATATACATATACATAGAATGTGAAGTTAATAAATAACGTATACTTTAAAATTCAAATTTTCTGTACGGAATAGCCCCGTATATCTATAGTGGGAGGTTTTACGGTTTTGTACTATCTATAGTGGATTTAAGATTCTAGTGATTATAAAAAATAACATAATTCAATAAACTCGATTTATTTACTCTTAAAATCCACACCGTGACTTTCTCGCTTGTCTCAATTGCGCCATTTGACAATTCACCACGCAGACCTGGTTGAACATCTGTTGAATTCTCACTTCGATCATTTCCAAATTGTATAATTGTCTCATTAAAATTCTCGCAATTAACTCGCACTATAAGAAAAATGAACCAACAATTCGTTTGTCTTAAATACAGATTTTAAAAACTGACCGGATCTTTGATGGCCTCTCTATCGCTTTTAATTATACCCATAGTCAAATCATCACTCAGACGTTGATTAGTGTTTAGCATATCATCAATTTTTTCCACGTTTGAATAACTGTAATTATAAAGTAGTTGACATGATGGGATACTCAGGATAAAAAATTGTTATACAAATTTAAGGTGAAATTAAAAAGAAAAGAATGCGAAAATAATTAAGGAATTAATTAATTATATTATAATTAGAATTCATTTTTTTCAGTTGTTCTGCGAATATAGACTTTCAATGTAATTAATAAAGAAAATAATTGTCTATCGAAACAACTACTTCCCGGATAAATACCCACCCCAATTTCTAGCGTGTACTTATCGATACATTCATAGATTCTGATTAAGCAAAGTGAATCAATTATTTTTTAATCAAAAATTGTTGCATTATACAGGGTTATTATAAATGATGAATCCATTTTTAAAAATTCGTGTTTATTAAAGTACAAATTCAAAATTAACAATGAAAAGTGGAAGTTTCAAATTTTTTTTTGAAACAGCAAGTGTTCATTATTGTACATTTGTTTTAAAGTACATACGTAAAGTAAGTAAAAATGTCACAGTAATGACATAATTTATGAAAATAAAGTGTTATACATAACAAAACTGTTTTTCATTATTGAATATTATTTGTTCATTAAGGTCTTAAAATTGTTATTATTATTAGATAGACTTCCTCTGAAGCATAATATATACAAAACAAACTTCATACACACACACGCGCACGCACATTTTTGTTCTTATCTTATCTTTGGGAATTGTATTCCTGTACAAGTCTGAAATGTTGTGTTCCATTATCGAAACCAATTCCTCGAATTTCGTATGATATTCTTGACAAGTCCTCATAACGTATTCAAAATAGTTGTACGAGCATTTCATGCAATTTAGCCTGTTATTTATAGCTTCACACTGAAAGAAAGAATAAAGCTATAAATTAACGCAATTTTCAAGTTTTAAATAGTTATTTTGTATGTAAACGGTTATATTATCATTTAGGAAATAGTTTGAAGTATTCATTGAGCAAAATGAATATAAAAATGCCTTAAAATAGTTTACTGGCTGAGTTTAATATTAAATTTGCGAACGATAGAGAGCCTATAAAAATTCTTGACTAGCTGAGCTTCGTGTTAAAAATGTGAGCGATAGCGAGCTTACAAGAACTCTGCCAACATGCATATAAATACAAATGAAAAAAATTAAGAAAAACCTTTGAATGACTGAATATACCCACACACACAGCAATGTTGCAGAAAGATTGCAAAGATGTTGCTCCGCAATAATTGCAATATTAAAATTATGTTTCAGAATATAACAACATTGCAGCAATAACTAAATGTCCGTCGTTGTAATATAACACCGCAACGTTGCAGAAATATGTACCTTAAAGAAGATTTTTGCAGTATTGCACTGCAACGTTGCAGAAATATTTACTATAAAGGTTTCTGGAATATGTTTAAAAATGTAGCAACTTTTACTAGATGTTGACATTTTTGTACAAGTTCAAATTTAATTAGACCATATTTTCACACATTTTTATTGCACTTGATGACTAATACTACATTTTAACACTCAAATATATTGTGTGCAAGCAGCAAACAGTGTTCCGTGAAATACGCGTTATTCACATGATCAACATCGCACCGCTTGCTCCCACATATAAATGAAAATATATTTTGTGTTAAAATAATTATAATTATTGTATATTAAGTATTTTCATAAGATTATAAACAATTTTAATGTTAAATAAAAATTATTTGAAAATAATTAATAAATTATTGCCACATTTAGCTCTGTGACATTTTGACTTACGTTACGTAAGTACGTTAAACAAATTCACATTAAAACAACTATTTCCCAGGCAAATACCCCGCCGGACATTGAATTACATAATGTAATGTTGCAAATCAATAAAATATTACATAATGCAACACATTTTGATCCGAGAAAAATTCAATGCAAAAACAACAAAAAAAAAAAACGTTACTTAATCTAAGTCCATCTGCAGACACGTGTTTCGGGATCTATCCCTCGACAGTATTAATTATTTTCAAATCATTTTTATTTAATTTATTTAAATAACTGTGACCAAGTGAAGAAATACTCTTTTCTATTTATATTAATGGCCAGCGAGGTCTTTATTCAAATCTGAGCCAAAAAGTTTTTTTGTGAATTTACGATAATTTAATTTAAATCGATTTAGTTTAATTTGATTTAATATAATTGATTTGATTTTACTGAGTATTGTTGAATTAATTTAATTTATTTATTTTAACATCTTTAAGTTATGTAAAGCAGAGCTGTACTGACGAGGGATAGATCCTGAAACACGAGTCTGCAGATGGTCTTATATTAAGTAACGTCTTTTTGTTGTTTTTGCATTGCATTTTTCTCGGATCAAAATTTGTTGCATTATGCAGTATTTTATTGATATGCAACAGTAGGTATACATTATGTTGTTCAATGTCAGGCGAGGTATTTGCCCGGGAAGTAGTTGTTTTAATGTGCATTTGTTTAAAGTACTTACATAACATAAGTCAAAATGTCACAGATTTAAATGTAGAAATAATTTATTATTTTTTTTTATTATTATTTTATTTTTATTTAATTTATTTAAATAACTGTGACCAAGTAAATAAATACTCTCTTTTCTATTTAATTTTAATGTTTCTTGAAAATGTTTTGTAAATCAAAAAATGAGATAACAAAGCAATTATTGTTATGAATCAAATGTAACTATAGCAATATTGTTGAAACGTTGCAGCAGAGTTTTGATTGCAAATGCAAGATTGCTATATTTCTGCAATTATGTAGAAACGTTACCGCACATGTTATCAGTCGACCGCCATCTTAACATAACTGTCAACCTCTAAGTTTAACGTTTTCGATAGGGAATATAGCCGATTATGTGCTGTGTGGGTAGTGCAAAAGCAAGCTTATTGACTACCTGAGTATGTTGAGATTAATCCCTCACAGTAAGTAAAAAAAGTCGCAATAACTAAAAAGAAAATGATTGATAATTATTTTCAATATCCTTGTATTTAATTTATTGTTAATATCTGCGAAAAAGTGAATAAATACTCTTTTCTATTAAAACTATAAGTCCTCAGAGATGTTACTTATTAAATTAATATTATTTAGTACATATTTCTGTGTATTTATGTAATGTACCTTCATGTCGTTAATAATGTGCTGTTTCGATATGGACCTGAGTTCATCCGATTGATTAATGAATTGGCATTGGAGCTCCCCAGTTTCGTAAATCCAATTTTCGATGAGCCTATCGAGTTCCGCGAAAGTGATGTTGTCTATGTTCGTTTTCTCCTTGAAGCTCATTTTTGAATCCTTGAGCATTTTGAAATACCTAAATAAGCAACTAACTTAAAATTTTGAAGGATTTTATTGGATTTTCCTGATGTCAATGTCAAAAAATTGCAAGAGCATTTGAAAGTACCGTATAATCGAAAATGTTTGTTCTCCAGAGTGCTTTGATTGACAGGGACGACCAAGAAAAATGTGGAACGAAGGTATAGCCAACATACTGAAGGAAAAAGGATTAACAATAGAGGAAGCCAAGAAGACACCAAATTCTCACGTAGTTAACTCTTTCGTTTTTATTAAAAATTTGGTTCTCATTGATTACACTTATTGAAACATTGTAACTAATATTGAATTTAAAATTAATGACATTATTAACATTAACTATAGTTCCAGTGTTTAATTTAATTATATAAACCATTGAAAACATGTTTTCAAAATCGATTACAAATTGATAATCATGAAATTAAAATTAAATAAGGAAAAATTTTGAAAATAATATATTATATGTATAATCGATTGTCTCTTTTACCGTTATGTGTTGTGGTATTGAATATAATTAATAAAATATTATTTTCTTTGCTATTCTTTTCCTTTTTTTTTAATTTTTCAAAATAATGGTTTATAAATATCTCTCACTACAAGCGTTAAATGAAAAGAAACAAAGCGAGCACTCTTTTGGCAAGCCATGCTTAATTGATCAATTGAAGAAAGAAATAAACAGATGGAAATATATATGAAATATATATAATTAGTGAATTAAATTAGAAGTCCACTGCGCGAATTGAAATAATTTAATTTGTTAATTAGGTTGCATAAATAAGAGTCACCCGATCATAGATTAACAATTTTTGATTCAAGAATATTTAATGTAATAAAACGTTACTAATGTAAGGCTATCTGAAGACACACAGTACTACTGACGAGCGATAGATCTCGAAACATATGTCTGTAGACAGCCTTATATTAGTAAAGTTTTTTTTTCTCTTTGCATTAAAGATTCTCCAAACAAAAATTGTTACATGATGCAATATGTTATTAATATGCGGGGTAGTTGCCCGAGAAGTAGTTATTTTAATGCGCATTTATTTAAAGCACTTACGTAACCTGAAGTACGTTACGTAAGTGCTTTAAATAAAATGTCATAGAGCTAAAGGTGGAAATAATTTATTATTTTCAAAATAAAAATATTTAATTTAGATGTATAGTATTTTCCGATACATAGACATACTATTCTAACTATATGTTCCAGAATAGTTAGACTCCTTGTTCTTTTCAATCAAAGCTATAAATCGCTTCCATTCTCTGAGAATGCTGGAAAGTACATTTTCCTAAGAAATATAAAAAAACGCGAAACTTAATTCTTTGAGTATCAGTATTTCAATTTTATCAACTATTACATCATTTTGTTTTTCAAAACAGCATCATTATCATTTTGTAATCAACATTATTATCAGCAGTGCTGTCCCTTTAATCACAGATTACTACCTTTTTAAATCCGTTTACTGTGCATTTAGTTTCAATATAACCCACGACAAATACACACGTTCCAGAAACAACTCCAGCTATAACAACTTGTTAAGTGGTATTAAAAAGTTAAAGTGTGAAAAGTTGAAGTGTGAAGATCGTCGATTGTAATAAGATGGGGATATTCGAGCAAATTATAAGACCTGAAGAAAAGTATATGGACTTTCTATTAATCACATCGCTGTTTTCACTACCCATTCACTATAAAATATTACCTGTAAAGAACGTAATAACATTATTTTTATTCTCAGCATTGTTGGTATTATTGAAACCAAAAGTAGCTTTATGTATTAACTTATTTATTTTATGGGTGCACTTTTATGCTATACCTCGCCCTGTGTTTATATGGTACTGTCTAGTAGGATTGCACATCAAATGGTTCATTAATGACAATAAAATGTACTTCCGCATTTTTAATTTTAAATATTTAAATACACAGATATTAACAATTATAAATATGTGTATACATTATCATTTTTTCTCCGATTATATTTTAATCTTGATATAATATAATATTATCTGTATGTTTAAAATATTGTAAAACATTTAATGACTTGTTATTATCAATTTGTGATCGATAAAAATTTCAACTTATACACCAATAAAAAGGTTAAAAAAGTATGAGTGTCTACCATTTTTTATCCTGTAATATTGCATCAATGCTAAAACAACATTAAAGTATTAATGATGGAATGTTTATACAATAAGGATTTATTTGTTAATTCGGTTTCAAGTAATTGGTAAAATGTTACAAATTGTCAAAAACTGAAAAAAAAATGGCTAAGTTTAATAAAATAATATCCTTACTGTAAAACTAGGGAAGGAATAAATGAACTGGACCTGTTATTTCTGAACTGAGTAAATTATTGGAATGCTTCGAATAACCTGCATTGATCAAGAGAATAAATACTTTTAATAAATAAATCATTGTAAAAACTCAAAAATAAAGTATTTTAAATTTTCCACTTGAGACTTCAGCGCCTCCAGTGCTCAAGTGGACAACTATAACCGTGTTTCCCAATTTCAAATAAGTTGAAGTTGGCGTTAGCAGTCTATATTTATATAGTCAAAGGGTTAAACTATGTGTTCCTTTCATTCAAATGTAAAAATATAAAAAAAATGTTTTAGTTTCAACATTTTACCAACTATTTCAACGTTTTGTAATTCCCCGCGTTTTTCAATAAGTGATGAATAAAAGATGATGAAACTATAATCTATTTTTAAACAATATTGCATTATCAGCCGTGCTGCCCGTTCAGTTTAACATAGCCCACGATAAAGTAATCTGTGCCACGACAAATACGTTCCAGAAACAACTCTAACTATAAAAAAAAGTTAAGTGGTATAAAAAAAGTCAGTGTTATTACCCAAATAATAATCCAGAAGATTGTAGATTGTAAAAAGATGGGGATATTCGAACAAATTATAAAACCTCAAGAAAAGTATATGGATTATCTAATACTCACATTTTTGCTGTTTTATCTACCCATTTACTATGAAAAGTTATCTAACGAGAACGTATTTACATTATTCTTATTCTCAACATTGTTAGTATTAATAAAACCAAATATAACTTTATATATTAACTACATCATTTTATTTGTGCGCTGTTATACTTTACCTAGCCATATAATCAAATATATATTGTATTGTCTATTAGGATTGTGCACCAAATTGTACATTAATAACAATAGAAAGTACTTCCGCATTTTAAATTTTACACATTTAGATGCACAGATATTTACAATTATAAATATGTGTATACATTACCATTTTTTCTCTGATTATATTTTTATCTTGATGTAATGCGTTATTTGTATGTTTAAAATATTGTAAAACATTTTATTACTGAGTTGTTATTATCAATTTGTAATCGATAAATATAAATTTTTGTAATAAACTTGATTTTTATTCCAAGTTATATACCAATAAAAAGATCAAAAAAATATTACTGTCTGCCATTTATTTTATCCTATAATTCCTGAAAATTAAACAAAAAAGAACAATAAAAAAAATAAAAAATCCCTATATTATTATTTACGTTTGGTAGGACATTTAATCAAATATTCACATATGGTGCAACATCATTGTAAAAAAAACTTTAAAATTGATATGTTTATGCAATGAGAATTTATTTCTAATGCAATTAAATTCCAATAATTGGAAAAATCTTACAAATTGTCATAAACTGAACAATAGGCTAAGTTCAATGAAATACTCACTGTATAAACGTTGCATGTTCCTTCTGCTTTCTATGGCACTACAACCCATTGTGGGTGTTGGCCTCCTCCACTATCCTCTTCCAGGCTGTCCTATCCTTGATAATCTCTGTCCAATTTCGAATTTTCATTTTGCGTTAATCTTATATTAAGTCGTCCTGCCACTTCTTTCTTAGCCTTCCCCTGTTCTTTATTTCTGTAAGCACCTAGTTCATCATTTGCTTGCATAACCTATTCTCTTACATCCTCAACACTTGTCCAAACAATCTTCACCATTGGGCTTTTATAAAGCGCATTATATTTTCACCCCCGAATTTTCTTCATTTTCATGTGTGGGTCTGAATATCATTCTTAGTACCTTTCGTTTTGCGATCATTAGTCATTCTTTATAAATTTATTTTAGGGACCACGTTTCGCAGGCATAAGTTGGTATTGGCCTAATGCATGTTTTATAATTTCACATTTGCGTGTGCACGCGGCTTGTATTCACTGGCCGTCGTTTTATTTCTGTTATTCCTGCCATTCCCTAGTTCCTCGATATTCTCTACCTTTCTTCCCATACAGTGCAGAATATTGCATTAGGATTGCAATGTTACAGAATGGTTTGGAAAATTGAAGCAACGTTGATGCTATGATACATTGCAATGTTGCTACACCACTGCGATGCAATATTGCATTAGTGTTGGAAATACATCACCGAGAGGAACCTGCCATTTCCCCCGGCTGAGATCGCCTCAAGCGTATAATTGGAGGGATGGTGCTAGCAGTCTTTATAAGGAACGATCTGTTTTCCCGTCCGAGATCGCCTCAAACATATAATTAGAGGGCCCTTTTTAAAGGACGTGTGGAAAATTAGCTCAGTTCTATAAGAACAGATGCTAAAACACTGTGGTGCAATTACTTTGAAATTCGTGGATGTATTAGTGAAGTTACCAAATCTGTTTCACATTGATGAGAACACTCTACATATCTTGCAGTGATCGTATAATACAACCTTGCAGTAATCATACAATGCAATCTTACAGCAATCACACAATGCAACATTACCAAAGGCGGACATTTTAATCTAGTAGTAACATTGCATCCATCTTGCTGCAATAATTTGCAATGAATCTGCAATATTGTAATGCATTGTTTATGCAACCTTTTTGCAATCTGTCAGTGTTGTATAGCTTTCCATTGCTTCTTTTTTATTTTTCTGTTGAGTTTTCTGTATGCTTTTCTTAGTTCTTCATATCCCGTCTTACTTACTCTTGTTTTTATCACAATACACCCTTCTCCTGCCTAATTCTTTTCGCTTATTAGTGTTCTACAGCCCACATTATGAGAATGGACAACTATAGACTAACAAAACAGGTGCAGCAAACAACCATGGAAGGAAAGAGGAAACCAGGAAGATAATGAACAATATAATTGAGGAAATAGGAGAGACATGGGAAAAGCACAGAAGAGCTAGAAAAAATCGCGGAGAACAAACAGTTATGGAGTTATAGCTCGATAACGAGTCCCTGCCGCTTACGGCGTGGGCAACGAGGGATAGCACAAGAAGAAGTGATCTACAAGTGACCCAAACCATTCGTTATTTCTTAGATTTTTCATTTTTGGTATTGTATTTAGAATTGCTTGGTTCATTGCTTCAAGCACAAGAAGAAGTGTTCTACAGGTGTCGCAAACCATTCGTCATTTCTTAGATTTTTCATTTTTGGTATTGTATTTAGAATTGCTTGGTTCATTGCTTCAAGTCATTGTTTATTTCCATTTCTTTTTTGTTCACTTCCTGCATATACTTTCCCCTGATTTTGTCGTTTTGTAATTCTTCAAATTTCCACTTCAATGTGCTACTTCCACTTATATTTTTTTACACTCCTAATTCTTTACCTCATTATCGCCCTCACTAGATAGTGGTTAAATTCACAGTTTGCCCCTCTTAGCTTTCTGACGTCTATGATCAATGCGCTTCTTTTATTGATCATGATGTGGTCTATCTGCCGTTACCCATAGTTTCCCACATAAAAGAATATATAATATTCTTTTATGTGGAAAACTAGTACTTTTAATTAGCATGTTGTTCTCAGCAGCCAAGATGCATAATCTTTCACTATTTCTGCTTGTTCTTCATGGAGGGCGTGCTTTCCTGTTACCTCCTTTCCTATCTTTGCATTAAAGTCTCCTAAGACTATAAGTGCATCATGGCTCGGCACATCTTCACATACATACAATTGCTCTTTGTCTTCTGTCTTGGCATCTTCAGGTGTGGTTAGTGTCATATTGTAGAAGCATCCACATATTCTCATCTTGCAGATTCTATCATTAATTGTTTAGAATCCTAGCATCGATTTCATTATTCTACTGTTTACTGTGAATCAATGTTCCACTAAAGTTTAATTTTATTTGGTAACATTTTCTTCGATAAGCTATCAAGAGTGGAAATGTACAAACTATATGTTTGTACATTCAATTTACAAACATTCAGTAATTTATTATTTCCATAAAACTGTCCAATGTTTTCAGTCTTGTTGACAGTTTTACAATTACCATTATAACATATAAAAATAATTTTAATAAATGAAACAATTTTTTAATTCATTTCTATAACTCGATTTTTTTATTGTTGACTATAGTTTCGACAAACTTAACATGTCAAAAGTAAAAAAGTGTTTCATTTATTAAAATTGAGTTATAATATATAAGCCACAACAATTAACAAGATAAAAAAATTATATTTGTTTAACAGATTAATACTAGATATGGAATAAATCACGCTAGGTAATCGTCCAGCTAAATTAAATATCATCAACTCAGATGACAATGAACACTTGGTATTAATTTTAAATTAATAAAACTTTTTCAAAGTAAAATATTGAAAATTTGTATTGTAAACTTATTTAAAAATACTAACAAAAAAAAAAGAAACAATGTAAATGGGTAAAACTAAGTCCGCTTGGAGAACATGAACCTGTCCAGCTTCCTTTGTTTCTCCTTTCCTTTATCAAGAGGGGACGTTTCAGGTTTCTTCCTTTTTTCTGCACCCTAAAAAATTGAATACAAATTTATTGGTATTTTAAACCAAATTCTTGTTGACTCAAAGAAATAATATAATAATAGAAAAAAGTGTTTATTCACAGCTATTTAAATAAGATTTTTTTAAATAATTAATAAATTATTCCCTCCTTAGTTACTGCGACATTTTGACTAAAACAAATGTTCAATAATGGATACTTGCTGTTGCATAACGATAGCATATTGTATAATGCAACTTTTTTATTCAAAAATATTTAATGCAAAAAAAACAAAATAATATAATTTATTTCATTAAACGTGGTCACAGTTATTTAAATAAATTAAATAAAAAGAATTTGAAGATAATTAAATTATTGACAGAAGCTAAGGAGGGAATAATTTATTAATTATTTTCAAATTATTTTTATTTAAAATTTCATTTTATAAATGCTTTATTGAATAGATATGAATTTACGGATATTTTTTTTTATTCTTGACATAATAATTTTGAATTCACTGTGTTCACTCTCCATCCACGTTAATTTGAATTGTTGACCGCCCCTTTCTCAGCACTCATCATAATAGACTACATAATGAATTTATTTTATTGCCAACTTTTATCAAAATTAACCACAAATTTAGTAAAAAAAAGTAATAAGCAAGCCGAGTTCTATCGACACTTCTCCACTGCATTGTATTTTACATATCCATATTTTAAAGTGATTTACGAAGATTATTGTTATACTATGCTATGCAGTGCAGCATTATGTGAGGCTTGAGAATATTTATTTTACTCATATTGTAGAGATATTCTCATTTTGTTTGTTGTTCCAATCAGATTTCGGCAGGTATTTAGTTAATTTTTTTAATTAGTGAATTTTTTGTCATGCCCCTAATATCTGGCCCTAGGCTACTGCTTAGACCTCGTAAGCATCTTCCTGCGCTTACTCATTAGCCTTCACATACGCTTCTTATGCCACTTCATTCTCATCTTCGATCAAGGCTGCTTTACACCATAACGAGGAAGATGAAATTTGTACTTAATAATGGCATTAAGGCAAAATTAATCAAAAAATAAAAAAAAAATTGTGAAACTAAATAAAGTAATTAATATTTTAAATATTTAAAAGTTGGTAGTTCACATTATAATAATAAATACGAATAAACCATTAAAAATCTACCAATGAAATAAATAGTAACACAGATTAATATTAATATATATATATATATATATATATATATATAATCGATGTCCCCTTGTACCAATTGATGTCGGGATTTTTCTTCATTGTCTACTTCTTAATGACTCTCCTCCAGTTTGAATATTCGACTAGTTTTGGGTTATATAGGTTTTGAAATATAATTATGTGTAAAACAAAACCAAGTGAATTTATTTCAAAACCTACATATTTGAGAACATATTTCACCAAGTCATAAGTGAAAACAAAGTTAAAGATAGTTTCAGATTATTGGTGTTGTTTGCTGTGGTCTGATGGAGTTTAATCCAAATTTTTCACTAACAACTGCAGTCGGCATCTTCAGAAGCGAAAGGCGTATGAACTTGACCACGGTTGTCAGCGAAACGTTTGGATTAAACTCCAAAATACTACAGCCCAACACTAATAATCACACTGGTTGTGAAAGCCTATACAATTTGATGAATTCAGATTATTAGCCCATTTTTTCTTTTTAATTTTCTTGAAAATGAACTAATAACCTAAAACTAGTTGAGAATTTACAGTTATTCATTTCAATCAATGTTTGTTTTATTGTTAGATTTTTAATAATTTATTCGTATTTATTAATATAAATCAAGAGGGAATATTTTGTTAATTATTTTAAAATTCTTTTTATTTAATTTATTTAAATAACTGTCAAGAAGTGAATAAACCCTTTTTTCTATTATTAAATATTATTAAATATATATATATATATATAATCGATGTCCCCTTTTACCAATTGGTGTTAGGGTTAGTGAATTTATTTAATTTACTAATCTAATATTTTACTAAGAGATTAATTAAATCTAATCAATTATATTTTGTTGGCAGAAAAAAATACCTCATTTTCAGCCTTATTCTCTTTCTCCTTTTCGACCTCAACCCCGGCGAATTTGTCAGTCAAACTAAGGGGGTTGTATGTGGTGGCCTTGGTGGTTTTAAAATTTTTTAAAAAAGGATTTTTTGGCTCATCGCTCAAAATGGATAGGGACTGACTGTCGAGGGTGCTCATTTTTGAACATGTAGGTGTGCTCATTGTTTCCTATAAAAAAAAATAAATGTATATTTAAAAAAAAACCTACACTTTTGAGGGTATAAAGGATTTTTTTATATATATTTATAATAAGTAATCCTTTTTACCAAATGATGTCGATTTAAAAAAACAAATATTGTAGAAATTCAATTTTTAAACACAATTATAGTAAATTTATGAAAAGTGTTTCATTGTTTTTATTTAATATTTTTATTTAATATTAGATTAGAATGAAATTTTACGTACCTGGAAACTATTATTTGTACTTTGTATTGGTGTCGGTGACTGGGTATTGTTTGTTGGTGTCGATAACTGTGAAACATATATTAAATAAATGATAATAAATATGATTGTAAATTGTTTAAATACTCTCTTGTGTTCAATTTCATTCAATTCTTTATTTAGTGCTAATACATTAAGTTTACACACGACAAATAAATGTTGTGGTGTGATTAGAAATTTACCCATTGAATAAAATATTCATAAATAATAAATCAACATTAATTGTTAATGCAAAATTGACGCTGCATTTAGTTCGCCCAGCAAGTTTAGTGCTACGCTAGCATGTCTCCTGTTCAATTTCAGAGCTTGGTGGGACTAGTAGTAGTATGAATGGTGTGATTGTCCCTCAATTTTAAATTACAAATATTTAAAAAAGTTACTAGGTGAAATGATTACAATATAACCAATATCCATGTGTGAGTGGAAAATAGGAATGCTATGTTTTTTGCATCCATTTTGCTCAGTGGATAGTTATATTCAATTTATTAATATATTTCAATTTTATTTATTTTATCATAACTGTAAACATAAGTCACATCTATAAATATGAAGTTACATTTAATTAATCTGATTGATATTTTTAATACTTAAATTCTCTTGAGAATGTGCTATGAATAATTATATTACCCAAAACTAAAGTACGTTCATATTCAAGAGCCTGCGCGTGCAAACACAGTCACGTAAACGGTGAGAAATTCAGGTTCGGGTGGGCTGTACCCTCGCACCCACAAATATATTTTATTTTATTTCCCAAATAAAAACACTCTAATGCTCTGTAATAGGCACCAATATACACACGTTGTCCCCTGAAATTTTTAATATGAGAAATGTAATGTGATTGTATCTCGATTATTATTATTGGTCGCTATGCAAAAAACGAGTGAGGTGACTAAGTGCCAAGTAAGGCTTTCAAATGCCCGTATTCAAAATTTCAGGGGAAAACGTGTATATAAATATTTACACATACAAGTACAAATTTATACATTATATAATACAATTTTGCAAATCATATAGTATAAAAATTTTATTGGCCAGAATATAGACTGAACCGGTCAGAAACACGCACCATGAAACGACCAGACGAATCGCTAGGTTGAAGTGCACACGTGGCTATTATGCAGCCGGGTTTATCTCCACTGCCTCTTGAATATGAATATACTATAATCTAGAATTTAATGTTTATTTTTAAATTACATTTAATCTGTGTTAATTTATTTAATTGGTAGATTTTTAATACTTTATTCATAGTTATTGTTACATTTAATTTGATATATTAATCACATTGCAACATAAATTAAAAATTTGAGAGGATAGAAAATATAAGAGAGGTAATATTATAAAAATTATAAAGACATTAGTGAATGTAACTGAGAGTATTTAAACAGTATTTATAATAATCAGTCATACTGATAAATTAATTCCACATAGAAATACTAACCCTTAATAGTAAATTTAAATAATATAAAATCATATTAATAAAATATTAGTTCATTTATTTTAAAATGTTAATTTATGATTAAATTCAATATATTAGACATTAAAACATGAAGGAAAACACTATATATTAAACTTACCAATTTCCACATTTAGATACTTTTAAAATAAAATAAATCTGAGGATGGATTCCGAATGAGTCGATTTTGTCTATTGCGACTAAAAACGAAGTTGGACGATTACAAATTGCAGTTGATAGAGAGAACGGCGACTCGTCGTCGTAACAGAGTCTCATTCAGGATCTCCTAGTTGTGATCTTTTATTGTACATTCTTAAATGACAACAAGAAACCTAGCATTTACAATGGATCCAATTAAAACACGACATTAAATTGACTTTATTGTGACTAAAAATGAAGTTGGAGCAATTACGAACTGCGGTTGATAAGAGAGAACTTAGACTCACTGTTGCAATAGCGTCTCATTCGGAATCCTCTAGCTGTTATTGAGTTAAAACTGATCGTTGATTGCAAACTCTTAATCGATAACAAGAAACTCAACAATAATAATGAAAGCAATTAAAGCACAACATTAAATTGACTTTTATTGCAGCTAAAAAAGAAATTGGAATGATTATGAACTGGGGTTGATAGAGAGAACTCAGACTTACTACAGCAATAGTGTCTTGTTAAGAATCCCCTATTGAGTTAAAACTGATTTTTTATTATAAACTCCTAATTGACTTTTATTGAAAAATAAATTAATTGTATATGGTCGATCACATTTAAGCATGCATTGTATAAATCATAAAATTATATGTTGTTATTTAGGAAGCTACCCACTACTCATGCAATTTCATGCAGTTATTTTATGGCATTACTTACTCCCTTTTGTTTAGCCAGTATTTTATTTGCTGATCTAACCAATAACTTTTTATTTGGTTTGATCACATTAGTTGGCGTTGAAATCGTTACATCCTGAAAATATTTGACACATGAAGAAAGCATAATTTTCTGATTGACTGTTCATTTACGTCAGTATGTATAAAAAAATTCACAATATAACATATAAAGGAACAGGTACAGGCCAAGAGCCCATACAAATATTAATTATGTGATAACACTGTTAATCCATCGATAATGGTCACTTTGTGTCCGAAATGTACATTTGATAATTCAAATAAAAGTGTGAAGAAAGGTTATTATCAATTTATTATTTAGGAATTTAAAATATGTTTGTCACTATAAATAAATAATACACGAGTTTGGTTCTTACTTCACTTTTAATAGGTTTGTCACTAATTAAACTCATATTAATTCTTGTTTATTAGAGGCTTTAATTTCATAATACATTTTTAATTTAGTCAATAGAAAAACACATATTGTTTATACCACTTTTATTTTACACTCATTCACTTAGTTTTATGAATACCATATAGTCGAAACTAGTCATAGAATAAGTGTAATTTCAAAAATAATTTTTGGTACTTGGTACTGTACTAATTGACGTAAGGTTATTAAGAAAACAACACCAACGGTTTTTTTAATAACCTAGAAACTGACATAGTTATTATGAAAAGAGTACCAAAATTTTTTCTTTATGCCGGTGAATATTTAATCGCCCGTCAGAACATTAACATATTCAATTTTAATTTTCAAAAATAATTAAAATTAGTTTATGCCAAACGCATGTTTATCGACTGAACCAGAAAAGCCCCAAACCAAAAACCATTAATAGCCGCTTCATTTTGCGAGAAAGGATAATCTTTTGTCGATATTTTTTTTGTAAAACTCATTAGCCGGAATTTTGGTAATCCGTGAAGTGCAACAAAGACAAGCCTTCACTCTCTGCGATGAAATTAGGGTATAAATCCAGAGAAATGATCCAGAATACTCCACGGCCATGATGAATTCTCCACATGGAGAGTAATTAAACGTCCCCACGTATCCTCGGTCCAAAAAGACAAATGACTTATAGCCTCGATTTTTTTTTTAATGATTACCGCTAGGTAATCCATGCCGGATGGATATCATACCACAACTCCCAAAGATGTAAACCCTCCACTATCTAATAGCTTAATAGGTCCACTTTGTAAGTCAGTAAAATTTGACACCCTATCATAATCCTGTCAATTAAGTATAGAAGGGATGCAATGAGCGCTCCTCAAAAAAAAAAAAAAAAAAAACAGAAACAAAAGAGCAACCACCATCCATGTTACTTGCCTCTTGGTTGAAAAACCGTGCCCATCATTGCTCTTTATCTGGGTGCTGTTGCTTGTTATTATCTTGTTCTCATTCTTTTTTTTGTGTGTGTTAATATAAGTAGACTAGTTTTTTTGGGTTAGTTGCTCTTACCGTGCTTCCTGAGATGGAGTTGTTCAAAGGTGTACCTTCCCTCCTTTAACAACATTCTTAATACCCATACATCAAATAGAATAAGTGTAAAATAAAATTAATATAAAAAAGTCACATGTTTTTCTATTTACTCAACTAATATATGTAAAAAAAAATGGTGATACAACCGGTTATTTTCTGACCATTTTTAATTATTTTTTTAGGTATTAAATAACCACTAACTTAAATCCCTGTTAAAAAAAGTTAAAAAAAGCAAATCATTATATTTCCTCCTTTTCATATCTGGATACACGAAGTGTAATACTTTGATTAAAAGACACACAATATTTTCCGTTTTCACTCAAAACGGAAATTTTAAAAATATCTTAAAATTTATTTTTATTTAAAAACAAAACACATATAAAACAACACTTACTGCCTTATCTATTCCATTGCTTTCTTCTTCCGGGTCCAGTTTAGACAGTACGTCTCTCAACCTATCTATCAGACGGTTCTTATTCATTTTCATCGCATACTTCATGGCCAAGTTTACGATTTGGTGATTGCCTAGCATTTCTGCAAATTCCACGGCTCTCTGATCTAAATTATTCTTAGCTGCCAACTAAAAAATGACAATCGAAATCAATATTTGTCAATATGGGAAAAGTAGAAAAGATTTTGAACTTGAAGGAATTTAAGAGATCTTTCATAAATTAGATTTTTGACTCAGAAGAATCGAAGTAGAATTTCGCCTCTTATATCACAAAAAAATTAAAGTAGTTGAAGATTTAACAACAACCAGTGATTAGAAAATGTCTTAAGTAATTGTAGAAATAGTAATTATATTAACTAAGTTTAAATTTTGAATCGTATATATCTCATCGAGATGAATCAACCTAGGTTTAATTATAAAAATCTATGAAATGTTTCATATTCGATTGATTAATTTGGTTCAACTACCAACATCTGCAGTTTGGATAACTGGAGATAACCGTTTCAGTCTTTTGGAACTCATCGGACCATTTTGTTTTATGTGCAGTGTCTTGATGAAAGTAGTTGAACAGATTTTGTATAAAATAAATTAAATAAATAGATATATTGTCGTTATAAACATTCATATGAATAATAAATTTAATAAATTCCACCATTTATTAGTTTTATTATTCACATTCAATTACTGAGATAATTGATTTTGCTCATCACTACTCACAACAAATGTTTTCAACGCTGCTTCCTTGAATTTCTTCTCCGTATTCTCGATTTGCAGATTCGTCCACGTGAAGAGATTCGACTCGAACTGAGCCTTTTCTGTGCTCAGCTCGACAAATGGCGCTTGGATATTGATTTCTGTGACCGTGGGTCTCGGTGTGAAACTCGGATACATGCTCCCTCTGCACCTTATACCCCTCACAGTTCCATAAGTCTCATAAACAGCCGTGACAAAGAAACCATCCATTGGACCAGGTCTCTTAAGAAATTAAAATAAAAAAAGTATGTTAACTTAAATGCATTTATTTTAATATAATATTAATTTAATTTTTAACAAGTTGATTTTATTTTTTATCGGTCTAAAAAACAAAATGAACTTGTTTTTAGAGATACTGACTTCTTTGGTGGTATCACAGAAAGGTAGCCAAATATTAGCTTGTAGTGGGTATAAATAAACCATTCCAGTAGAATCCATCATGGCAGGAGTTCCCATATCGGAAAAACCCATCCACTGTAGTTTTGAACCAGGACTCAGGGCTGATTTTATGTAATGATTCTCAACGGAAAATCCTGAAAGATAATAATTAAATCTAATAAGATTTCATATTAAATTTTTAATTAATTGTGAAAATTCAAGAAATAGGGATGAAGAAGGAAATAACACTAGAAGAAATGAAAATAATGGCAAGAAACAGGAAAAAAAGGTATGAAAACAGAATCAGAATCCCAATTCGACACCTGAAATATAAGGATTTGAAAAGAAGAATTTTATTTGTGACGAAATATTTTACCTTGGAATTTTATGAGCATCACATCGATGCATTGATCGTTTTTCCTTGCGGCAGCAGCATGATAGGCGACCATTAAAACCTGACTGCACGCCGACATACAGACAATTGGGCCAGGGATTGAAACAACGGCTTTTTGTGTCCCATAAATGCTGCACACATGCACCAAGTTACTTTCCAAAGCGAAGCAGACTAGATTGTGAGATGTGGCAATGCAAATTATTTCCTCGTTTTCTGGTAAATTCAGATGCCATTCCTTTGTCGAAGAACCCAATGGTACAACATTTATCATTCTAAAATAAAAAACAAATTAATTAAAAAAAGAAATTCATGTTGGTTTAATTAAAATTCAAATGTCATTCGCCCAAAAGCACGACTTTTATCATTCTAAAAACATAAATTAATTAAAAAAAATGTTATGTTTAATTATTGCATTAAGGGGATTTTACTGCTTTCATTTTAAAAACGTTTTTCATTTATGAATGCAAGATTTTAAATTTTCATATAAGTAATCTAGATTCAATTATAAAGCTTTTGTAAGATGGTTTTATTAAAAATAAATCATTTATACTTTTTGTGTTATGCCTATAACATCATAGACTAGTAACATGAGTTAGAAAGATCGATTTTTAAAACTTTTTTTTTCTAAATAGCCAACATTTTATTAAAAACAGAAGATACCAAAAAATTATTAGAATATATGTGTGAGTCAAAATCTCGGGAAAATAATAACTATATTATTTCAAAAATTTTGACTCACACATATATTCTAATAATTTTTTGGTATCGTCTGTTTTAGACCATCCAAGAACTACACGCCTACCTGTGCAGAGCATGCATGACAATCTTCAGCGCCATTTCATTTACTAACCCTTTACCATTTATGGACAAAAAAACAACGAAAAATTTAGTTAAGAGATTGAGTCTTAGCAACATTTTTAATAAAAGAATATAAGCATTGGGCGTGTTCAGGGAACTGTAGCGCTTTGCGAAAGTGGTGTCGCTGAACGGTACTTCTTTATCTATAGCGCTGCAGCACTTTTTCAAGCTGTAAAGAATATATTTTTTCCGCTAGATCGCTTTTCAAGCCATGCAGCTGTAAACAAAACTGCCATATTTTCAGTACAGGAATTTGTCAGGTCAGACAACAACAAGCGCTTTACGCTGCAGCGCTACATGTCTAAAATTTCCCTGAACGTGCCCATTGTCTCACTTATCTTTCGAGTTCATATAAAAAAAAATCTCCTTACACCTAACGGTAGAAAGGAAAAAGATTAAAAAAATAAATAAATAAAAAAAAATGTTGCAAATTAGGTAAAATTCAGATTTCTATAGCAAGAAACCTCCTTTATGGAAGTCCTACGGGATTTGAATAAAATGAGACAATCAACCTTGTTTGGGATTCTTTGTGAGTCGGTTGTCCGGTTTTAAATTCTGTAGCTGTACACATTGTAATAGAAACAGTTGCTTTTTCTGAGTTTTAAATCTAATGGTTATAACATGAATGAATGATACATACGTATTATTTGCCACAGCTAATGCTGCTGTGCTAACAGAACCCATTGTGTATCCTTGGTAATTAGCCATCATCATGCTGTTGTGAAGAGTAGAATCGTGAAATTCAACTTCAATCGACTTGTTACCCTCTTCACTGTCCAAATTACCACCGTAACACCTAATGACCCCAACTTCATTCCAAGCCAGGTACCGAGGATCCAAATGTTCAGGGGTGGATGAGGGCATGAAAGCCTGCTGAAGGGGAACTTCCGGTGTTCTCGGCCTCGCCATAGATGAAGGTGATCTTGATGACACTAATATATAATTAGAGTTAATTTTGAATTGTAAATGGATTGTTTTTAAAGACGACACAAGCGCCACCTTTTGCCTAATTTCAAGTGGCATCATCAACGATTTGGGTCTACAAGGTAGACGACCGAGAATCATTGTTTCGTCCACTAAAGGAAGGCAAACTTAAATATGGATTGTTTTTAATTTGTGAAATAATTTCTGAAATCTGTTGTAATATGTAAATAAATAAATAAATAATATCTTTCACTATGTTCTCATTAATAACTTACCGAAAAGATTAAAAATAACTGACAATTTAAATAAAAACACATGATTTCACTACTAAATATTAGATCCATATTGACTAGTTTTGGTTTCTAGGCATTATTAAAGAATATGCAGAATTTACATTATTTATAGGTGTTATTGCCTATATATAAAATATTTTTACCTAAAAGGTATTGAAACAAATTGTTTTTATTTAAATTATTAAGGCTGATTCACAATCGCATAGGAATGAAAAAGATGAATCATAGGATTTACGTGTTTCTCAATCGACAAAAAGAGGCCTTACGGAATTTCTATATACGATCTGTTTCAGTTCTCATTCCTACGTCATTGTGAATCAGTCCTTATAATAATTCTTATTGATCCAACAGAAAAATAAAAGATAAAAATCCAAAAGAAGTAATGTGAAAACTGGTGTCATAAAAAATCAAGTAATAAGCCTTTGAGTCCTAGTGTGCTTGCTGTGGAGACACATTTTAAATAATTTTTATTTAGGCGCACTGTAGCTTAGTCAGTGTCTCTAGACCAAGGACACATCCTGAAGCCTGAAGTATACAGCTGAAAAATATTACATGCATTTTCATCTTTGAGAATTATATGTATTAATAAATTTCTACATTTTTTTAAAAAGGTTAAGTATATTAATTCCAGCTTCAAAGGGTTAAATAGCTAAAGTTAATAAATAGTAAAAAAAATTACTCTTCATTAATGAATAATAGGGTATAATACACTTATTTTGGCTGTAATAAAAAGATCGTCTTTGTCCATTTCTAGTGATAACATTATTAATTATTATTAATAAATTATATTTTTGTTGTCTACTCCCCTACTGCTCGCCTCTACATTAGCAATCAAACTGCACACACCCGCATAATAAAAGTATTACCCATGTACATACAGTTCAATCAATCATGTTTCTATTTATCTCATTCCAAAATCACTAAAAATTATATTTGCCTTTATTACTACGAGGGATAATTCCTTTCTTTCAATTGGCTGTAACATAAAAACCATAGTGAAAATAAAAAATGATTTATTTGCAACATTTAGCTACAAATCCCAGTTACTTCCTTACACTCTTAGGCATTTTTCGTATTAGAGCATCAACTTTTTAATACCCTTGCTTAAATTCCCTTAAAAGTAATATCCTTGCATAAGCCTGTGCTTAATGCTAAGTTTATATGCTGGTTTGCAGCTCATTGTGCAAAAATGCTGTCCTGTTAACTCCTTTTTTGTGCGAGTAATTATTACTACTATTTTCTATGATGAGGTATGTTTATATGGAAAAGTAGTTGGGAGTTGTAGCTAAATGTTGTAAATAACACATTTTTGATTCTCACTGAGGATTTCATTCAACATATAATTGAATCATAATAATTGGAAAGATAGCACAGTGCCATCTATTTCCTAATTTCAAGTGGCATTATCAAACAAACTGGGACGATCGAGAATCGTTTCATCCACTAAAGTTAAATATTTTATTAACTCAGTCGAACTTTAAAAGAAAAAACTTTTATATACATTTAAAAATAAACAATAATTGCAATTAGTAGATATTGTAGTCTGTAAAATGGTTTATCCGTCAATAAAGATAAATAAATAAATATTATTCTTACATTTATCATCATCATCTTCATTTGCTTCAGAATCCAATCCCAATGTATCTTTCTTCAATTTCTCTAAAGAAACTGCGTTTTCATTATCTTCGTCGTCTTCCTCAATTTGAATATCGCCAAAATCCACGTTGCCATCATCGTCTTCCATGGCTTCATTCCCATCCATATCGGCATCTTGACCGGCAGAGGACTTAACTTCATTGTGCTTAGACACATCAGCATTTGTACATCTTGTTGCCAGACCGATGTAACCCTCACTATCACCAAATGCCAAATCGCCATTTTCTAGAAATTATATGTGTTGTTTACAGAAAGTGTATAAGTATAAAAGGTCTGTTTTTTTATCACACTCGTGTATTTATTTTATTAAAAAAATATTATAGAAATGGCAGAAAGATCTCGGGTCGATAGCCTATGAAAGGACAACCTCAAATTATTTACCGTATTATACTATACAATACTGTACTTAACATAATGTAAAAGTCCCTTGAATAAAGATATTTACTATTATAGAATTAATTTTATAATATTATCGTGATAAAAATTAATCCTTGAGGGTGACGAAAATAGTTTTTTTTCCACAGGGTTTTTGCAATTGCATTATGTTTTCCCTTTTAATCCCCAAATATATTTACAATATAATTCTTTTGATATACGGTGCATTCACAATGAAACAAACAAATTAATTTAAACTGCTGGTGATTATTTTCGAGAAAAGCGCTCAGACAGATCGATTAATATTTTCAATTGCTCATCTTTTCCTTTCATTATGAACGCACTGTATATTTGTTAACATGAAATATATTTGAGATATAGTGAATCTCATTTGATCAATTGGGAAATGTAAAAATGTAAAATTACAAGATCTCAAAATTAATTTAAAATAAAGCTAAATTTATTAATATGATATATTTAAAACATTGGATTTTGTCCAATCAGCCACTATTCGACGATTTATAATTTTTGTTTTAATTTTTTTTTAAAATCTAAGACGATACAACACCCATGGTTTCCAGAACGAGTAATCCGCGAAGACACTCGCCCTAGCCGGGACTTGGACTCGAGCTCGGCTACCATAGCCCCTATTTAATTGGGTTGATTTTATTCTATTTACAATTTACTCTTGTAATCTGGAAATTCAATTACCTTTTGGGTTCCAATTAATAGAAGTTATAGCAATTTCATTGGGATGCTTCTTGTGCCCAACTATATTCAATGACCTCAAATTCCACACGACTATATCGCCTTTCAGTGTAACAGCCGCTATGTAATTTCCACAGTGCGAAAATGATGTGATTGAAAAAGATTCCGTAACATCATCGGCGCTTAAAGTATGAGCCTCCGACCAATCACTGATGTTTAAGATGACTATTTTATTCTTATCTGGATACGCAAAGTATTTATTGTGCTTTTGATCAAAAGATACACGACCTAAAAATAATGTATATTGATAAAACATGTTGAAATACTTTGGTATACATATAAATGAAGAACACTATTTTTTTTTTTTAGAAATTAATTATTTTATTAACTTGACTAGATTCCCTTTTTGCACCATTATAAAAAGTAAGGGCTGATTCACAATTTCCGGAGAATAAAAACGGAAAAGATGAATGATGAGATTTATGTATATCGAAACACAATCTATTGTGTAATTCAATGACCATTGTGGGTCTTTGCCCAGCAGGTAGTCAGTCCGTAATTGTAGAGCAATTAAAAAAAATCCTTAATTATTTTCGCATTCTTTTGTTTTTAAATTTTATAGTGTTTTCTGCTTACACAGAATCAGGGCGCACTGAATAAGAGCTGTGATGTATTGGAGTGCCTCATTCAAACACTACGTCCATTTCAGCACTGGCAGTGAAAAGTAAAATGCGTGAAATATGAATTGGCAGCCGATTTCGAAACATAACCCGTCTACAATTATACCGGGTGACATGAGAGAAATTCATTTCATGGACGATAATTTGTATTCCTTCATAATAGGTACATAGATTTAATTATTTATTTAGTCTTAGATAACATCGTTACATGTTCCTCTCTACTTCTCAGTGTGAGGTGGCATAGATTTAATAAATATTCTAACAATTCATCACAAACTATCACATGACTTATTTTGTCGACCATATTGCACTGGAACTCGTGCACTCACTCTCTGAGTCAGGGTCGTTATCTTGAATATTTTATGTAAGCAAAAAATGATTTTGACAGGGCGCACTGAAAAATTGCAGAAGCAGAGAACGCAAAATCCGAACGGGTGCGCACTAATGTGGTAAGCAGAAAACACTATTAAATTCATTTGAAAATAGACTAATAACTTGAAATTAGTTGAGAATGTAAAGTTCTTCAACTTAAACTGTATTTTCATTTATTATATTGGAACATTTTTAATAATTCATTTGATTCTAATTGGTTAAAAAAACAACCAATCAAAACAGTCTTAATTCTGATTGGTTAATGGAAGAACTAATAAGCGCTTTCATTTTGGTTGGCTAATGGAAAAGCCAATCAAAATTGTCTTGATTCCAATTGGCTAATGAAAGAATCAATCATAAGATTCTTAATTCTGATTGGCTAATAAAAGATCCAATCATAACAGCCTTAATTCTCATTGGCTAATAGAAGAACCAATCATAACTGCCTTGATTATGATTGATTAATCGAAGAGCCAAACAAAAATTGCCTTGATTCCAATTGGCTAATAGAAGAACTAATCCTAATTTCCTTGATTATGATTGATTAATCAAAGAGCCAAACAAAATTGCCTTGAATCTGATTGGTTAATAGAAGGAACAATCATAACTGCTTCATTATGATGGGCTAATTGAAGAGCCAATCAAAATTACCTTGATTCTGATTGGCAGAACTGATCATAATTGCCTGAAGAGTCAATCATTATGATAATTATTATTAATTATATCAACTTTTAAATTTTAGAAATATTATTTGAGTGTTCTTTATTTATACATATAACAAATTATTAAAAACGATTTAATGGATCATAAGAATCCAAATTATTTCATATGTAGACTTACACAGTATTTCTGCATTCATAAAACTATTGGCCTTAGGTACGACGTTTAATTCTTTAATAACAGTTTCGTCTTCGGTGTTGTAAATTTTCAGCTTTCCATCCCCGCAACTGACTGCTAAATACTTTGCATTCGAACAAAGGGAAACACTTAAAGGTGGGCCGTTTAAATCGGAGAAGGTTTTCGTTGTTTTTGTGGTGATATCCATTAGTTTCACAGTCATGTCATCCGAAGCCAACGCAACCCACTACAAAATAGTATTAGAAGTCAATATACAAATACAAACTTTATTCATAAATACATGGTATGTTTACAATATTTGTGTATAAAATCTAGCAAGCCTTCCTATTGATACTGAATGTGGATCTCTTTTATTAAAACAAATACCACCAACTACAAGATATCTCTTCCCTTCATTATTTGTCATAGTTGTACTGTTACCGAGAAATAATAACATAACAGTGTAAATATGTATATATTTCAGGTTTTTATCTACAGCAGTTTCTGAAACATATTTAGTTCAATAAAAAGAGTAGGAGAAAGAACAATAATTTTTATTTAAATAACTAAGTCTCCACAACCAACTTACAGATATTTAGTGTAAATATGAATGAATAGCCTTAGGAACGAAAATACATTTTTTTTTTAATTACACATGAGGCACAAAGTTCTTTCGTTCGAAGTGCCACCACAGCTCCACAAGTTAAAAAAAAAAGTTACACATAGTAAGTGCGCTTTTATCAGTTGTAAGTTAGTGGCAGCATCCACTATTGTAATGCAGATGTCACCAGAATGTTTTCTGAAATCTATTGTAATACGTAAATAAAATAAAGTTTATTTAGAAATGAAAAGTTTATACAAAGACTTATATATAACTTAAATTTCGGTATAACAATGATACTTACATTATGGTTTTCTCCTACAGCAATGTGGTTAACATACGCAGTAAATCTTGTGAGAATGCCATTTCTTTCTCCAGAAGGAAATTCCAATAGTTGCACACTGTTGTTGTCAGTGCCGACAAGAATATGCTCATCTTTGTGTTGGACACAGAGCACGAATTCTCCCAGGCACTTTTGGACGGGATCATCATCGTCGAATCCATTCCATATTCGAACATCTCCATCTCCGCCGCATGAAATTAATTTACTGTAATAAAATACACAGCCCACTGAATACAATATTCACACATATAGTGTATTCATATTCAAGAGGCACTGGAAATAAACAAACCCAGCTGCGTAATAGCCACATTCTCTTCAATAGACGCTTGTGATTTGTTTTTCGGTGGTTTCTTAAATTTTCTTGTCACATTCAGTTTATGAATTTTTTTCAAAATAAAAACGTATTCACTCTGACTGAATTTATGAATTTTATCGAAAATAAAAAAGGTGTGTTCACTCCCACTAACCAAGTTTATGAATTTTATCGAGAATATAAAAACATTGTGTTCTCTCCCACTGAGGGAGAGAATACTACGTTTTTATTTTCGATAAAATTCATAAATTGAATGTGACCTAAAAATTTAAAAGAATTAACTTTTTTAATCCCACTCTATCAACACCACAATATTATATTCTAAAACTTATTCCAAAAGCACTTCAATTAAAATTAAATTGTGAATTTTCAAATTTAATTTATTGCACATAAAATATTACAACTCACGTTCCATCTGAAGAATAACAAATATCTGTGTGTCCATTTGAATGGCCGTATTGTAGAGGCTGAATTTCGATCACCATTTTTGCTTAATGTTAAAATTACTCCACTTGGAATGGTTTTCAAGTTACAATAAATAAAAGTACGGACATAACCAAATCAGCAAATGACAGTAAAAAGCGCGCGTAAAATCACAGGAAATCTGTAATTCCTACTTTACCTTCAGAGAACAAAAATTGCATTAACTTTTCTATTCATAGATAAATATTTTTAATTACGTCCATATTGCAGATGCTGAATTTCAGTCTTATTTCATGCTTTATCATGAAATTAATTTATTTAAAAGGGTTTGTTTATAAAATACAATAAATAAAAGTACGACCATAACAAAATAGTAACTGAGAGTAAAAAGCGCGACGAAAATTCGTATGAAATCTGTAATTCCTACTTTATCTAACAAGTGAAAAAAATTGCATTCACTGATAAGAATTATAATTTTCGAACTTTAGAAAATTAAATTTAATCGAAAGTAATATTTAGCACAAATAGAAACTAACTTTTTATATTTAGATTAACAATAAATAATAAATACGAATAAATTATAATCAATTAAATAGCAGATGCAAGCAATTTGGTAAATAACATACTTTGTTGTGATTACATTATTTGTGAATAGTTTTATTACGTTAATTATCTAATTTTTGTTTCATAAATAAAAAACATAAAATGTGTAAATTCCTGTTTTATCGACTGTTGTGTATAACAACGTTTTGTATATATACTTCATTTAGTTTAATGAAATGAAATAAATAAATATGTAAAATGAATAATAATAATAAAAATCGTGAAATAAAATAAACATACAGTTTTTAATTAATTATAACATAATAATAACATTTGTTGTTCCTATCTTACCGACATTTATAATGTGAATAATAAACCTATATAAAAGTAAAAATTGGTTGTACTTTTCAAATAAACATTACCAATAATAAAAAAATACCGTTGTTGTGATTGTAATACAACAATAACGTACATACAAATTATGCATATTATCAGTAACATGCTATAAATTATATATAAATTCCTGTTTTATCGACTAAACACAAATATACTACTTTTACAATAAATAGTATATTTATGTTTAGTATATTCGAGATATGTGAAATTGTAAACAATAATAATAATGAAAAGTTTTGTATTCTTAATTTCTGTTAATTTAATGAAGTAAAATAAATAAAAGTTATATATAAATTCCTGTTTTATCGACTAAAATAACAAATGTAGTATTTATTGTAATAACTTTCTGGTTATTTGAAATAGTGAATAATAAAATGAAGAAAAGTTTTGTTTATTTAACTTCAGTTAATTTAATGAAGTAAGGGCCACTTCTACAATTGATAGTAATAGCTTTGGCAACGTAGACCATCGGTCTAAAAAAAAGTGTCGAGTTTTTATTCCAATGTTTGTTTAGATAGTGAAAAAGAAATCTGTAATTCCTGCATTATCGATTGAGTTTTTCTTCTTTAATCAAAACATAATTATTGGAATTTGCAATAAATTGTATTTCTTTCTAAAATTAAATAATATGCACTAAAGCAAAAGTTATAAAAATGATTTCAGCAATATTCATTTTTCTTACTTTATTAGAAAAATCAATTTTGGAATGAAATTCCTTTACTTTCTCGATTTGTACAGAATAATTAGACACGCGTAAATTATTTGAAATATTAGAAGATAATTTTATGGAAATATTAAGTAACAACAGCAGTTAAATTAATCTCCAATTTCTTTATAATGTAAAGAATATTTTTTTGTCATTTTTTTATTATTAGGAATTTGTTTGGTAGTTCAGGAATTTAATATTTTAAAGGGGAACACCGGAATGGAGGTTAAATTCTACGGATGCCATTCGAGTGAGCGCGAAGAATGCAATGAAAATTTCATATTTTTTATTAGGATCGCATACACTGAAAGAGGTGTATTTTGAGATCCTGTTTCAGAAGAATGTAGTATTCTGTAATCGTTAATTTGAAACAACGTACCTTTATGTAAAGAAGGAGTCTGTAATCTTACTTACGCTTTTGATTTTTCCACTAGATATTTTAACATTTTTAAAGAAAACCTTTTATTGTCCGAAGAAGAAAACAATAAATTAAAGTTGTTAATAACTGAGGATTTAACAAAACGAAGTTTTCAGGAGTGTTCCGTACGAAAATGTTAAATAATTTAACGTAATCATTATTATAATCACAATCTAAGTGACAAAAGTGGAAAAAGTATAAATCGGAGCTATTTCGTACGAAAAATGTTACGTAAGTAAATAATTTCACATCTATGAATACATATATATTAGAAAAGCTACTTAGACTGTGACGATAAAAAAATAACGTACACAGTTACATTTTATTACGTATTAGGAAATAGGAATAGCCACGAATACAACTACAAAGCTTAGATTGTGATGATTGAAAGTAATGTTAAATATAACATTTCTCGAAGGAACAATCGAAACTACCGATTCTTATTACTGTGGATAAAACAGTAATCTGTAATTTTTCATATCAATTTGATTTTCTATAATTTGTCATTATACCAAAATTAAAGTAAAAACAACATGATTTTGTATTTTACAAATATTTTTATTTTATTTATTTAATGAGATTATTATTAAAATGTTTTATTTTTATAATCAAACAGCGAATTCTGATTACTGTAGATAAAATAGTAATCTGTAAATCTGGTTACGATTCAAATTTATTAGGATTTCTTATTGTGATGAGCAAATTGCAGTCAATACTGTTTATACCGTAAGAATATTGATGAAATAAATTTTGTATTTTTGTTAAAAATAATTATAGCTTAAATTTATCACAATTAAATCACTTTAAACACTAAATTTAGTGTAATCCACAAATACCTTTTGAAATTTATGTATTGTGATGTAATCCTAATAAATACAAATCATTACCAGATTTACAGATTACTATTTTATCTACAGTAGACAGAATTTATCGTTTTGTTATAAAAATAAAGCATTTTTAACAATATTTGTACAATACAAAATCATGTTTTTTATTGTGAAATTAATGCTATAAACAAAGTAAAAAAAACAGTATTTTTAATGTAATTTTGGTATAGTGATAAAAATTATATAAAATCAGATAAACAAGTTGACAATAATTACAGATTACTGTTTTATTTACAGTAATAAGAATTCGAGGTTTCACGATAATACATGATTTTACAACATTTGTATAATGCAAAATAATATTTATTGTTGTTAAGTTAGATTGTAAAACGAATTATTTATTGTAACTTAAAGGCTCTCCAAATGAATCAATTTTATGATTCAAATAGCCTAATAAATTAAATAAAATGAAATAAAAATAATTCACATATTTGCAGTTATATAAATTACAATGAAATAAAAGGAAAATTTTTAGAATGATCAATAAAATTCGATCAATCCCATTTTTCAACTGCAAAAAATTACTTACACTGTAAGTCTTACAAACTTCTATTGAAACAACTATTTCCCGGACATTTACCCCGCTGGACATTGGATTACACAATAGATATTTGTTTGTTGCATAGTACTACTGCGAATTGCAACGGTTTCCTTTCATTAAATAATTTCGATTCAAACCGTTGCAATTCGCAATAGTACTGCTATGCAACAAACAAACTTCTGTTGTGTAATACAATGTCCAGTTTGTTTTATTGGAGGATTTTTAATAATATATTCCTAGAAGATGAATTAATGTTTATTATGTTTGGGATTTGTAAAATAAAAACAACGAGAATCGTATATTTTTTAAGGTATTTATTCAAAATTTGTGGAAGTCCAATAGCCCTACAATTTTTTTGTTTGTCATGCTGTTGCTATTTTTATTTCCAGTGGTATTGAAAAGTTCCGCGCTAACAATGCATATTACTGGTATTCTTTTTGCTTTTTTTTTTTCGATTTAATTATTCTTCATTATCATTAATTATTTCAGACAAGTCTCAACGTCAAATAAAATTTGTATTGCAGTTGGTGAACCATTTTCCATTTACTTTATAAATTGTTCTAAAAATGGCGATTATAAAAATATACTTAGTAAAATAGCACACCGCAACTGTTGCCTCTTTTTTTGATGGATGAGAAATTTGTCGATATTTTTTTTTTCAGTGGGAAGGGATTTTGTGGGGGGAGGAAGGAGGGGGATTTAAAAAATTGGCTGGAATGTACATTCTTGATGACGGGAAATGAGTATTTCGACTTTGGAAAAGTTTGATTTTCATTCGGAAACGATCAGAATTTTCCGCAGTTGAAATAACTGGTATTTCGAATGCTCTAAAATTTCGAGTAGGGTTTGATTTAGTAAATTCGTTCATTCCGATTTAAACAAAGATTTACACCAAAATAGAGGGCTTTATTTACATACTTGATGAAGTGATTTACTTACACCTAATCAATAACACCGAAATGCATTTAATAAATCATTGCTCGAAATGCAAGAGTATTTGAAATTAGGATTTATTTCGGGATGTGATTATTCAAATATTTAACATTCTCACTGTGAAATAAGTTTATGGTGTAAAATGACTTATACTAGTACTATTATATTTGCACAAGCATCAAATATATGAAATTTGCTACAAAATATTATAGTACGAAAACGAATCACAAATACTATATTGTTGAAAACATTTATTTTTCATAATGCTTCATATTTTTCTTTAAAATAAAATTTATTGTATTTAGACTTTACAGTGAGCTTCGACAAATTTAATAGTTATTCACGATTCTTCGACATCTTGGGTGGTTGAGTTAAAATAAAATTAAATTAAACATATAATTTTTTGGATTAAATAGGAAATCATTTTGTCTCTACTGAAATTAAATAAATTGGTAATATCTACATATTATATGATTCAAATAATTTCTTGGAAAACTTTCTCACTTATCCAGTGAAACATTGTGAAAATATTTAAGAATATTTAGGTAAATTGTTGCACTTGTTCGACTTGCATTTTTTACTCGACTGGTAAACCAAGGGTTTCTTATTTACCTAAATATCCTCAAATAGTTTCAATAAATTGTATAAACATTTATAATATGCTACATAATTAATAATGAATTAAACAATGTGTTAAGAATTACATGTACATTTTTGTTTTATTATTATAGATTGAAGCCAACATATTTTTAAAATAAAGAACAATATGAAAATCATTTAAAAAAAAAAAACACAAAATAAAAATATAATCATTTCTTTTTTTAAAGACTATTGAGCATTGGTTGTTTTGTCCAGTGTTTAGACAGAAAGACCAATACTCACTAGCCTTCCGAATTAAAGGTGATTCTGTCTTTCGATACATCTTTTCAATGTGTACTAAAAGAATAAATATTGTAGAACAAAAAGAATTTCAATTAAATCTTATAACACAGTGATTTTGTTAATTAGAGAGAAAATAGAGAGAAAAGTAATATGCTTTGTTTGTTGATTTTTTTTATATAATTAGTATGTATTTATAGCATCAGTTTTTTTTTGTTTCAAAATATGGTCACTGTAATTAGTCACAAATATTACTAATTTTACTAAAAAAAAGGAAATGCTACGTTATATGAAATCAAACCTCAAATTTTCGCGCACTGACACCTCACTTGTTTTAGTCTCTAGTTTTATATTAATAATAATTTTTACCAACACGCTTTAACATCGTGTAAAATTGTCTTTCATATATATTTATATATAATTATAGTATTTATTTCCTAAGATTTAAACATAAAAAGTTTTGGGCTATTACTTTTTTTTTGTATCATCAATCATTCAAAATTGTACAACGGGCGCTTTCCACTGCAATTCGTTTTCCTCTTATTATTATTAATTTCTGTTGTTTTTTTTAATCCAGGCGTCTCCACATCCGGTTGCAGTGAGAAGCACCGTTCGCACCATCCAACATGCATACTTTATAATGCACTTATGTATTAAAAAAATAATGAACGAAGAATTTTAAATGTCGAGCATGGAGAAACAATAATGAAAATATACACACTTTGTAAGAAATAATAATAATAATCGAAATAAGAAAAAAATGGGCGATGATTTGTTTGTTGTTTTTTTTTTCGAGATATACAAATTTAATCAATCAAAACACACGACATGGAAAATCCTTCAATCAATGCACTAACCTAAAAAATGTACGGGAGATTTTGTGATTGTACAATATTCATCGATTGTTGTTTATTTTTTAATGCGAATGGAAAATACGAAAATAATTTGCTTTTATTTGCGAGTCACAGAATGTGCCGTACATTTAGAAGAAAAAGCGTTGTAATTTTTTTTACAAATATATCAACTAAGAAAAAATTTGTATTTTTTTATAAGTAGAATTTTTTTAATTATCATACAAGAGTCGCAGGTCGTTTCGATAACATCTTTTTTTTTTCCTTCTTTATATTTTGATTATTATTCATCAATCACATTCATTATTACAAAAATATAAAATTGGCTCACTGTAATATATACATAAATTATGGGAAAAATTATAAAGAGAAAAAAAAAACAATCACAACATATAAAACATACTAATTAAATTTTTGTTTTGTTTTCACTAAATCATTTAATATTAATAAATTCAGAAGTTATGGAAACGCCGTTCTTTCTGTTTTGCATTTAACATCTATTTTTCCTGTTTTTTTTTTAAATTTATTTTACGACTTCAATTATAACAATGTGATGTATCATCCGTTTTAGCTGTTTTTGCATTATTTTATTTATTTTTAAATTGTAATAATCATTTTTTGTTTTTGTTTTATAATATATACGAAAATCCACGATATGTATAACTTTTAAGAACAAAATTAACATATAATGCATTGAATAGTGTGACACGCATTCATTCTTTCCTATGTCCAGAACACACACATTTTGACGCAAGCCCCTCAAACGCGCGGCTTTAACCCACGGTGTTAGTGGACCTCTGAAGGTTCTGGCTTCGCAGCGTGATGGTTTGTTGGGTCCGGTGTGCTCATAGGCTGAAATTATAAAATATTACATATTAATTCAAAATCAACAATGTTTTGTAGGCTGGCCTCACATGATTTGTGTGTAATTAAATAAATATCTTTTTAAAAAAAATGTTCAACTACCATTTATTTAAGTGGTGATGGCAATAGATGGCGCTTGCGCTGTCTAATTACTATGATAAATAAATGCCTTCTATTTTTCTTTTATAAAACAACAAGATACAAATATCATTGTAACATAACAAAACAAAATTATCATCGTTTGTAAACATTTCCTATTATTTGTTATTGTTCAATAAATAAATTGTTTATTAATTATTTTCAAATCATTTTTATTTAATCTATTAAATAACTGTGACTAAGTGAAATAATGCTCTTTTCTATTTAAAATAAACTGTTATTAAAATTTCATGATAACTATATAACCATAAACAAATTCTTTATTATCAAGCAAATAAGTATTTGTTTTATTTTCTGAAAAGCCATTAGTGATAATAAAGAATTTAAACGAAATGTTTTTAACAACCCAACAATGATAATAATTAGTGTGCAAATACAAACACGATTTGAAATAGCAGCAGTTGCACACTTTGTCACTCCACCCTTATCTTTCTATAATAAATATAAAAGGAGGCAGTACTGTACACGTATTCAGTACAGACATATATCCGTACAAGAGCTGTATGAATAAAAAAACTGTCTAACAAAACCGTTTTAACTATTACCCACAAGGTGTTTTGGTTTCTCAATAGAAGAGATCATATCACATCATATATACTTTAAAACTTTATTTGTGAAAATCTCCATTATAATGTTTACATTATACAATAATTTACATAATTATGTAATTATTTCTAATTAATAATAATGAATAATAATAACTAAGTGAAGAAAATTCTCAAATAGTTCAGAGAACAGTGTTGCTTGCAGCTTCACAAATTAACATCTAGTTTTATAATTACAAAATAGAAACAATAATTCATTAAAAATAAATTAATAAAAACATTTCAAACAAATACAACTAAGATTTAAATTCTTGGAGAAATAAGAGGGTTTTAATTTTGGATGCCAACTTTGTTTTTTTCTACTTCTTACTTTCCGTAACAAAGTAAAAAGATAAAATTATCATAATTTTCACTATCTTAGGTAAAATAAAAAAAAGTCCAACAATGTTGGACACCTTTTTTTGTGGCTCAAAAATGCTTAAACATAAAAATCTGTCCTACTTTAAAATCTTTAAACATTATAAAGTTCTCCTCTCTGTTTTTTTTTTTAATATCAATAATATCCAAATAATGTAGAAAAGTATACATATAGTGTAAAGGGATTTCAATAATTCATTCACCTGTATGCTAATTTGTAGGATTAAATCATTGTTTAAACAAAAAAAAAACATTGCGAGCTGCTTAAAGACAAAATGATAAAAGCAAGAATAACCTTATTCAAAACTATAAAGTTCATTCTTTACAAATTTGAAGTGTAAAAGAAGAAAGGCTACTGCTTTCTTCTCAAAAAAAAAAAAAAAAAATAATCCATCAGTTTACTAATTATAAAATATGAAATAAATATGAATAAATTATTAAAAATCAACCAATAAAACACAGATTAGATTGAATAACTTTAAGTTCTCGACTAGTTTCGGGTTATTAGCCCATTTTCAAGAGAATTTAAAGTTATTCAATCTAATCTGTGTTTTATTGGTTGATTTTTAATAATTTATTCATATTTATTTCATACAATATGAACTACCAATGTCTAAATATTAAAACCATTAATTATAAAATAGTTTAAAAACTTTAATGTTCTGAAGAAATTCTTCCACTTTTATTCACAATTTAAAGACATTAAAATTCAGTGTCCATGATTATCTGCCTCGAAAATGTCTTACTTTATAATCATTATACACGATACTCTTTTTTTTTTTTCTTGGTTTATTTTCAATATTAATGATTTGTAACTTGTGTAGACAATATAACTTCTAGGGAACAAGAATTTTCATTTTTCCATCTTCACATAATTTATCATATTTGCTACTTGAATGATGAAAAAATAAAAACCATTTTATCTTAAACAGCAAACAATGTTTTTTGTTTAAACAATAAAATTAATTGATTAATTTTAATGCCCTTTTTAAAATTACGAATAATGGTTTAAAAACTTTGTTACGAAGATGAAGGTTGGTTATTGTAGCTTTAACCATTTTCCATAGCGTTAATGAAAGTTTTGAAAAAAAAGTATTTAATACTAATTATCAAATTGTCTTGACCTTTCATGAAGGTCCAAAAGGTGGCAGTTTTTGGGTTGCATCAAAATATTTTTTTGTAACAATTAAGAAGAAAGTATATTTAATGTATGTTATTCTTACATAAAGATCCGAAGAAACTAAATATGTTGTTTTTTTTGTATTGGCATCAAAATTAGATACTTACTAGGGCGTGGGAAGGGATGACAGGTCCGGTTGGCGGCTGAGGTTGAGGTGTAGGCGGCGCCGTTGTGGGGGCCACCGTGTGAGGAGCTTCGTGGGGCGTCGTCGAATGGGCCTGCTGGACGGGTAAAGCACCACTTTGATAATATCCTCCATTTACTCCAGCCGGTGAAACTGTTAAGCAAAATAACAATAAGTATGTGTATAAACACAATTTTTTTTTTAATCTTTTTCCTTTCTACCGTTAGGTTTAAGGAGATAAACACGAATTAACACAAAAATAAACTAAATCTTTGATTTCGATGGCGTTCAATTTCATATCATTAAACCACTTAACTTTGTTTTATCACTTATTTATCTTCTACAGTGACTATAGTTGCAAATACAAGTTATTTATTAGGCCTGTTTGTTACATGAACTAGTGCAGCATTTTTCACACTTTTTGAACTGATAATAATAAAATACAGATAACATCACAAACTTGCACTCAGTTCAATTTAGTGTCGAACACAGCTATTAACAAACTAAATATGTGTCTGTGCAGTTAATGATTAATGATTTTCTAAAAACCGACTAGAGCTCTAGTGTATCATATCTTCATAGTTCTATAATTCTTGTCTAAAAGTAAAAAAAATGTTGTACTAACTTCCCCCTTTTAGCACTTTTTTAAATAAAAACTTCAATTTTTTTTATTAAAAACAATTTTGTTTATGATTATTAACTATTTATTAATTTCACTACAATTGCTTCGCTATGCCTTAGCTTCTCCAGATGAAGAATTTGAATTAATTAAGGGAAAAAATGATTTTAAAAAAAAGTTGAAAATTATAAACAAATTTGTTTTTATTAAAAAGTAATTATGGATTTTTAAAAATTAAGTGTCTCAGTAATCGAACTTCACACAGATACTTAGTATAAAGTACTCAATACAAAGATAAGTGTTTTATTATTAATAAAAATAAACATTTAAAGTTAGTAGTATGGAAACAAATGAAATATTAGTGAAAATAGCACAAAATAAATGTCTCTTTTTCATGTCACCAAAACTTTTTTCTGGATGGCTACAATTGGCACCTTAAAAAAGCATGCATTTCATTCCCTAGATAAATAAATTATTATCATTTCATGAAGATGTAAACACGTCTTATTATTTATTAATAATTCTTATTAAGGTTACTCAATTATTATTCATTATTTTAATGAGGGTGGTGACTAGTTTGTAATTACAAATTTACCTTATACTTCCATGAGTTTTGCCAAACTCAAATATTTTTGCATCGATTTATTATTCAAGACTTTTTCCTTTTATTTTTATTTATAGACACAATAAATCGAATAATAATAAACATTTGACGTTTCAATTTTTTGGCAAACATCATCAACTTAGTTTTTTCTTATGGGCGCCATTTTGGATTTTTACATTTTCAAATACAGAGTTTTTTTCGAATTACGGCGATGTGTCATGTGTTTGGTCTAGCAGTCTAATGAAAATGCTAAAAATCCTGTTTTTGTAAAAAAAAAGCTTTGGAAATGACAGATACAGTCTTGTTTTGTCCCTCCAGACATTGAATTACGTAATAGACATTTGTTGTTGCATAGCAAAAAAAAACTGTGCCATTAAAGCGTTATCTGTTATGATTTTCAATGTGATCTCAATGCTTTTTGCATAAGAATCTGCAATAAAAATGGGGGGTTTCGATTTGAATTATCCCCATCAATAGATTTTGAATTATCCCCATTTCGATAAGTTAACAATAATTAGGCTGAGTAGCAGCTGCTACACAACGATACACTTCTTGTTTGAAAGCTTTTTTTGTTTTTCATTGAATGAGTACATCTTGTGTTATTCACTTTATAACACTCTGTATATACATATATTTTTTGTTATTGAATTGAAATACTAGAACACGACTGCAATCTCATTGCAAATATCAATTTCATGAATGCAACAGACATGTTATTCGTTCAATAAAATCAGGTCAGGCTGTATTTCATTCAAGCTTTTTATCAAGTTTCAGTGAAAAAGGGTTTCCATTCCACATAAATAATAATTCATGTGTGTATGAATTTAAAGAATAAAAATAATGGTATTTTATAGCAGTAGTGGGTTAGATTAACTATTTTGTTAATTTAATATTATGTTATTTGAATTGAGTGAGTTACATGAAGACGGTAATTACTTAATTAAAACATATATAAACCTCTCCTGGCTATTTTATTAGTAATCCAGTGGATTATATCAGATACAAGTGACCATTATCAATGTTCATTTAGTATCAGACTATTGATAATGTCTGAAATCTACATCTTGTTACAAATAAAGTAGTCAAGAAAGGTTTGTAAGTGTTTTAATCAGGTTAGTATTATGTTATTAATTAGGAATGAATATTTAAAGATTGTTGATTAGTTTGTTGGAAAGAATAGTTTGAAAGATAGAAAGAGAGAGTAAGCATATTACCTGTACCTTCAGGATAGGCAGTCGCTCCCAAAAAGTATTCCTTGTTAACACAGTTCCTCAGGCACTCGGGAATTCTGCCCATGATGGCCCTCCGGATTTCGGAAGCGGCCATCTCTCTGAGTTCGGTGGCGGAAGCGTCACTGTAAAAGGCAGCGTGGGGTGTGCAGAGAAGGTTTGGTGCCTCTTTCAATGGTCCTGTGAAGACGTTGTAGGGCTCGTTTTCGTGGACGTCGAGGGCGGCGGCACGGATCCGTCCCTGCTTGAGAGCGGTGGCGAGGGCGTCGTCGTCGACGAGGCCGCCGCGCGCCGTGTTGACCAGGAAGGCGCCGGGCCTCATCTGCTTGATTGTGAACTCGTTGATGAGATGGTGGTTGTGCTCGTTGAGGGTGCAGTGTAGCGACACACAGTCGGACTGAAAGAGGAGGTCTTGTAACGTGTACACCCGCGTCAACCCCAGGCTCTTCTCGATGCCATCGGGCAGATAGGGATCGTAAAAAATAACATTGAAGCCGAACGCTTTGGCACGCAACGCGACCGCGGATCCGATACGGCCCAAACCGACGATACCTAACGTGTCGCCCCTTATCCTGGCACATCCCTGGGCGGCTTCCCGCACTTGTTCAGGTCCTGTGAATTTCTTACCCTCCCTCACCATATTCGCCAGCCAGTACGTACGCCGGTAGAGGTTCAGTATGAGGCACAGAGTGGTGTCCGCCACCTCCTCCACCCCATACCCCGGCACATTACAAACGGCAATACCTAGTTCCCCAGCGGCCTTCACGTCTATATTATCAACACCTGAACCGATCCGCACGATAATACGCAACGTCTTGAATTTCTCCAAGTCCTCTTTTGTTAAAATAATCGTGTGCCACATCAAAGCCCCGACCGCCTCGTTCAGGACCTTCTCGTGGATCTCACTCGTACTCTGCGCGTCGCAGAACGCCACCGTCGCCACGTCCTTCAGTATGGGCATCTCTATGGAGCAGTCACGACCGTCCAGCAGCGCCACCAGCGGACGCGACTGCATCGGTCCATTCGAGATGGGACCGCGTATGTTCTCAACACGAGGCCTTTTTGCCAACATTTTACGTTTGTCCATCGGATGTATATCCACCTTTTCTAACCAACCTCATGCAACAGTCAAGTTGCGTTCGGCGCCAAGAGGTTCACCCACCCACCAACACACACGCGTGCTGGTGCGCGCAATTCCTTCTGCCCGCACAAAACAAACACACTTCAGGTTACACTCCTTGACGGCTCACTGTATAATCCATCGTTACACATTAAGAAGTCCCGGTTCTGAAAACAACAAACAAAACAATCAATTAGAACGCCATACTTTTTATACAAAATATTATTTTTAATTAAACTTATCTAACAAGTGCATTAAGCTTCATATTGACACAATTAATGTCAAAATATCATGAAAACATTGATCAACCATTCAATTTATCACAAATGAAACTCTTATGTAATAAGAATTTAATTAATTATTAGTAACGTGAAATTAAAGAGACGACATCAAACTTTTTGGACACATCCTTTTTTAAGAGTACTTAAACAAGCATTATTACTTTTGATATTTTAAATCAATTGATTACTCGCATCATTAACAAACAAAAAATAATTCATGATCATTATTTTTTCGATGATTATATTTAACTAAAAACTATTTTCTATAAGCTCAAATTTAGTAATAACATAAGGTATTTTTAATTCATCTAAAAATAATTATTTCAAACAGTCATGCATGCGGATTATTTGGACATTTGAAGGATGTTCAACAACGATTATTTTTTTAGAATATTTAGATAATTAACCAATTTATGTAGGGCCCAAACTTTTCGCGGAGTTTTTGTCATACAAACTGCGCGATATGAAAGCACTTCAGAATAAACAATTTACACCTAACTGCAAACGATTTATATGGGTTTCCGAAATGGTTTCAAAAAGTGTAACCAGTTGCCACGGAACTATGAGGTTGTAATACTTGAACTTGGGTTGTCTATTCTTTTATTTAAGGAAAGATAATTGAAACAATTTTAATGTTAAGGAATGTTGAAATTAGGGATATTTTTGACATAGGTAATTCCATTCAGCCACTAACGAAATTGTATAAGTCATTAATCTAAGATGAAAACAAATACAACATCCATTAACCCTGGACTAATATATTTCGTTAGAAATATCTCTTGACCTGGTGGGATTCGAACCCGAACTCCGCGATAGATAAATTTCCAATACCATCGCTCACCTACCGCGGCCCCATGTCCATTCTTATATAATTTTTTGGGGAACCTCGTAGTTCATCTAACCTAGATCGCGAAATCTACCTTATTAGTTAAATTGATATCCTTTCAAATTACATGTATATCTATAAATTGAAGAAAATTTCAATGTACACATTGAGATATAATTTAAGTTAATTAAGTATAAATGGAAAAGAAACATCTCTGATGGGATTTGAACCCACGTCCCTCGATTTCTATATCTCTATATTTTACATTGAAATTTATTATTTATTATATTTCGAAAAGTTCTAAATATGTTCTAATTTGATATACCGAGTGATCAGTGTCAACTATACTAAGTTGGCAATACTGAATAGAAGTTAATATGTAGAACTAGTCCATTATCTAAATGGTTCAAACTTTTTAATGTAGATCACACATTGCTACAATTGTTTCTATATACAGTATCATCATCAAACAGCGGATGTAATCTCTGTTTGGACGGTCTTATATAAGCAGCCCGATGATGATATTGTTTAGCGAAACAATTGTAGCAGTGTTTGTTCTACCTTAAAAATTGTGAAACTATAAACCACATGTTTTATTATTTATAATATAATGGAGTTTCATGAAGTAACAGCCTCTATCATAAAATTTTTAATTGCATTTGTTATTTTTAAATAAATTAATTATTTAAGGCAGAGCCTACTAAATATACAGGCCGGAATGTCGGAGTGGGGGAATTCGAAATCTCAGAGTCTGACTCCGAATGCGCATGAATTCAGCCGCAGACCGTGGTGACGTAAACATCTCTCGCTCGAATTCAATTATTCAATTATTTGGAATTATACCACATTTTATGGTTAATATATATATACAAACATCTTTATTCAGACAGCAGAATTACAATTCTTTACAAATATTTATATTTACAATACATATTGGTGGGTTAGTAGTTTGTCATGGGCTATCGACCGGAAGTCTTTCGGCCCATGGTTAATATATTTTCATTAATTTTTACTTATTAATTTTTAGAATAAATTTTTGTATAAAATAAATATTTATCATTGCAAATGCATCTGAAAATAATTATTATAGTTTAATCCGCTTGCATTTTTATTAAAATTAATAAAGATCGATTATTTAAATAATCGCTTTTACATATCATTAGCAGTTTGAATTTAACTTTTAGTTTCGTTCGAAATTCAGCTATGTTTTTCAGTTAGTAGTAAATAACAGTAGAATACAACATAATTAATACGTTCAGTTAAATTCCTAATGTTGTCATCTCCTAAGTTTTTTCAACGGGTTAATCCAACCGTTAGCGTTAGCTGAACGCAACTAATATTGTCAATAGCAAAAATTGATTAATTTAATTTATTGATGTTTTTGTTTTAATTATCTTAGGTTATTATCTAGTTAGTTTAAAATTTATAATTTTTAAACACATATTTTCTTGCTCCTTTATTATCTACATAATATTCTCAACCGCAAACGTTCGTGATCTATTATTTTTTTAAATATATTCATTGGGTTATTTCATTGTATGAATATATTCAGTAACACTACATTAAACTACTGGCTTTGATGTTGCGAGCGAGTATCATTCTAACCTCACATTAGAAATTTGCATAATTTACATCCTATTTGCATGCCGAATGGCTTGTTTATGTTAATTATTTATCATCATAATCACCCGGAATAATATGACGAACTTATTCTTAATAACTATTTTAGTGTGTTTGTAAAATAACGGAAACAAATAATATGAAAAGAGAATTGCAAGAAATATAATATATATATACACATTTTTATTTCTGAAAGTATACATACAATTTTTTACAAATATGACTGTTTAGTACATCAGAAATTGGCCATCAGTTTTTACGACTGTCTTTGTCGTTTTATTTAATTATCATGCTACTACCGTCCTTATCTAAATTGTTCTCTAAGTTTGATAAAATGAATTGATGAATGTATGTAATGTAATATTTTTTCTAAAATAATTTTTTTCTAAAATAAAACTATTAAGGTGTTAGATAACTAATTGTTTTAGTCGATAAGGATGGTGAATTTGCACTAGCACAACAGATCAGTTTGAAGTGTCACAATGTAAAATAGAATTTTACAACAGAAGCTATTGAATTCTATACCTTTTCAAATTCAATAGATTCTGTTGATTTATAAATGGTTAAAGGGAAAATTGGTGAAAATCGAAATTATTATTGATTTATTGAGTATTATCGCTACTATTTCTTTAAATAGTGTGAGGTAAAATTAAATATAGATTTTTGTAACTTCTTGCACAAATATTTAATTTATATATATTATATTTTATATTAATCACTTATTGAGATTTGAGTATTATTTTAGAACAATTCTATAAGAGTTTGTGAGGAGGTTTTAGGGCTTTATACTGAATCTTAAATTGATGAAAAAATCTGAATATATGATTTCAATAATTTACGCATTAAAATTCTAAACTTTTCAATTTCCTTGTTTTTTCTTCTTCTTCTTGTGTTCAATTAGAAAATATCCCCATAATTGCAGTATTCCTATGATTGGCATCATTATATGAAAACGACCTTAATTATAATCCATCAATAAATTACCGTCACCATTTCGTAACACCTCAGAACAGACGGGTGAGATAAATTGCAGCCATCATCCTCGAAAACGGCGCGCGAGCGTCCATAATAAAAGAGAGAACATCTTCCACAATGCACAGCCTTGACATTTAACTCGGACTAGTTTACATACTCGATTCGAACGTGGAAGATTGATCCATCACGCGATCATCGTCATTGTAAAGAGAGGAGCGCGCGCGTCTCGCTCCCGCACCTGATTTAACGTCTTTGTATTTTGTAATTGGGTTTCCCAATAAAATGATATTTCTGTTTTATGTAATTATTTTTTTTAATGTCATTTAATATTTTTTTACTGTAATGATAGAAAAAGAGTATTTATTCACTTGATCAAATATAAACGAAAATAAATATTTAAATTATCGTTTTATTATTTAATGTGTTTCATTTATTAAAACTATTATATTTGTTAGATTGTTTATAATTATACAAAAAATCAATAAAGCGTTGTTGTGGAAAGATTAATTATTTCATACGCGCTTAAATTAATAACAGCTAGGAAATTAATTTATATTCCCCTCGAGGGTGGAAAACAATTTACATAACTAAAGAGGAAAACAACAAGGGGGCAAGAAAAAAGGGAAACTTTTATAACCGTAATATATTTGCGGTACGCGTGTGTGTGTGTGTGTATATTTGTGTAAATATAGGGTGAGAAAATTGTTAAGATTGGAAACAAAAATAGAGGAAAACGTTCGAAAAGTGTAGTCGCAGAACCTATACAGCCCGACGCTCAAACTTTGTTATATCGACCGAAAGTTTTCTCCTCCTAAAACTAACTTTTGCCATAAAGTATATAAACTTACACTTTTGTAACAACTTTAGTTCGGGAGCGAAGTTTCGCCATGTCGGGAGAACTCCCCCCCGCCGTTCTGGAGAAGGGGCGCGGAGACTAGTTAAAAGTTTTCGACTTTTAAAACGGGACTTCCTTGTCCGACGCGCTCTAATTTCATATTTACATCTCTGTCGCGTATTTCATTCCGATGTTCCTTTCTCGCTGGCAAACTTTAATCTCGCGTTGATATAGTTTAATTAACGAAACACCCTACCCCCCTCCCGCTCCCCCGGTGACTTTTTTACCGTTTTTGCTTTGCTTTAGTCGCCCACCTTTTCCGCCGCCCGCCGATAATAATGCTATTACATTAAAACTTTCCGGAGAGAGAGAGGGGTTTTATTATTATTATTGGGCTCGATCGCGCTTTTGTAAAGTTTTTCGCATTTAATCTAAGCGCCGGATCAATTAGTCATTGTGGATTTGGAGTGATGGATGGGGTGCTTTAAAATATTTACCCGAACTTAATGATGTTTTTTATCCTTATGGATTTACAATACTTTCAATCAAAAAGAAATTAAAATATCTAAAAGATTGTATATTTATTTATTAGTGAATGAAAAAATTTACAACCCTGCAGGGGTGAATCCATAAAGAATTCTTCATGGATTGTGAATTATATATCAAATATAAATAATATTTAAAATCTATGATCATTTGTACACTGTAGGCTTAATATTTTGTCTCTATATAAATAATTCAACATTGAAGCGCTTTCTGTAACGCAACAACGAGAATTCCTTAAATGCAATTATTGAATAATGCGAAAATACTAAATATTATTTATAATTAATTTGTATTCACTATCACTAAACTTTATGCTGAGTAATGTAAATTCTTCTACAATAGATATAAAATTTTAACAATTTTAATAAACTACCACTAACTTGGATATCTTTTTAGAATCTTTAAAATCCATAATCGCTTTATGTGAATCAAATAATTTTTTATTATTGTTTTATAAAATAATGTATTTTAATTATTGTTGTTATCTCGTATATTGTCATTTAATTGGGAAATCGTTGTTTCCTGTGGGGCAATAATAACAATCATTATTATTATAAAATCCCTTATTTCATTTTTTTTAATTTCATGTGTACATTTCACATGAAGAAAATGAATCAATGATGGATATTTTAAAAAATGAAGTAAGAAAATTTGCATTTCTTTTAATTTATTAACAGAAAAGACTTTTTACATTGAAGTATTACAAATAGCGAAAAAATACATGTACTTACAATAAATAACAAATATTGACAATCACTTATCTGTTGCGGTTGTTAACATACTTGTCAACATTTTAAGTTTTTTTTTTAAACAGGAGGTCAAATTTTTGGTCTTTATCGGCTAAATGTAAAATTGACAGGGGATTAGTGGAAGTATATGGTTATGCTTTATGAGATGAGTCGCATAATTCGATGTTGTTTTATTATTATTATTATTATATGCCCTCATATGCTCTTTTAGCCTCATATCAAACTCGTACCAGACTGACCGATGTAGATAGATGGACAAGATCCACGTGTAAGTTTGTATACTTATTATTTATTCTCTTTCGTTGTTCCCCCTCCAAAGGTACCTTGTTGTTGTGTGTTTTCGTTTCCATTTTAATTGATTTATATATCCTCATTAGAATGAGGGAAAGCAATTTAACGATGAGCTCTAAAATTGGTTACATAAATTGTAAGGATTTTGTACCTCGAAAGGGATCTAAATTATATTACAACGATGAGGTTAAAATGTATCATCCATTAGTAATAATGGATTTTATGGATTGTATATCTTATATTTAAAATATTTTAAACCTTTAAAAAGTTAGGTCATTTTGTACACTGCAGGCATAGCAATTTTCTCCATACAAACAATACAACACTGAAGCGCTCTACGAAACGCCACAGAATGAGTTCCTCTAAACGTAAATTAGTCAAAATATGAAACATATTATTTCAATGTATATGTATTATGTTATAAGTTGTGATTAGATTAATTGAGACACCTGAAGGGTGCACGTTTTACTTTGGGCCCCTTTTTTGTGAGGGACGCAACCACTTGACACGCAATGCCTCCAACGGACAATTTAACCCACGCCGACCATTTACCCCATTCATTTCAAATTTTTGGACCTCTGTGCTCCTTTTTTCGTGCTTCAAATCTGCATTAATAATTTCTTCTAGAGTAAATCTATTTTCCTGAGATAGGTCCAGTATTTCCGTAGCTTTTGCATTCGACTTCGAACTACAAATATTGAAAATAAATAACGGCAACACAACAAGTACTCTAAACTCTTGGGAGTTATTTTTAATTATAAACTGAACTTTTCAAACCACATTAAATATATAACAAGTAAAGCAATGCGTTGCCTCAGGTTTGTGCGACGTTATTCCAAAGATCACCGTGTTTCCACCATACACACACACTTTATGCTACGAATTAGAAAAAGTCCAAGCCAGATGTTTGATGCTCACATCCTCTAGGCTTGGAAATAATAGGCAACATTTTAGACGTAGTAGGATGATAAAGTCATTGGGTTTAGGATCGTTGGAAGACAGGAAAATTATTAATGACTTATTTTTTTGTTTAAATTATTAAATGGGCAAATTGATTGTCTATTTCTTATCGGAAAGTTAGATTTCTATGTGCCTCACAAAGGTATGTAAAGGGAAAAACCACTGTTCTACATTCGGGTACACACTACCAATTATGGTAAGTTTGAACCTATTTGTAGAATGATGCGAATCTCTAATCTTATGATCAGCAAATACAACTTTTTATTGTTCCAGCCCTCTCTTTCGAGATTTAAAATACGTTATTTTATTATTGTAACTATTCATTGTATCATGTATGTATGTTACTGTATTTAATGGCCTCCGTTAATTAAATAAATAAATTTGCTTAGAATTGATTTGTCTGATACCATTGATAAATTGTATGATTGGCGTGTTTTCTTTTATATGATGGTAAATAATTTTAATCTGTTATTTAGTCGGTTTGTGTAGTAATTATAGTCCTGTTTATTTACATTATTTCTGAAAACTTCAATCTGTAATATGTTTTGCAAATTGTCAGTGTTATTTGCCTCTGTTATTTAAGACCATTTTAATGTGTTATTATTATGTCTGTCTATAAGGTTCAGTTTTGTATATATTTCAACAATTTTTATTTAATCTGTAATAGTTATTTCTTTATTTTTGTTCTACAATCCACTATACATAAATATTATTAATTATATTGTAGATTTGTAAAAAGGTAAATCCGTTAAATAAATAAAACATAACACTAATAAATTAAATAAAAATAATTTGAAAATAATTAATAAATTATATCCTCTTTAGCTACTGTGACATTTTAACTTATGTTACATAAATGTTAAATGTCCAATAATGAACATTTGCTCTTGTATTATACAATATGTTATTGTTATGCAATAGTAAAAAGAGGATTGTTTAATGGAAATAATTAATATTTCCATTTTTTATTTAATTTATTTGAATAACTGCGACCAAGTCAGTAAATCTTTTTTTTTTTGTTTTGCATTTATTTATTTGCAAAATTTATTTTCCTATTCAATAATTATTATTTTCTTTCATTCTACCCCTCACAAGATTATTTTTTCTTGTGGGATTTCGTTTCTATATTGATTGATTTATATATCCTGATCGGGACGAGGGAAAGCAATTTAACGAGGAACTCGAAAATTAGTTATCTAAATTGAAAGGATTTTGATTTAATGGAGCGTACTTCGAGATGAATCTGCATCATATACAACGCTGAATTTAAAAAGTGTCTTCCTATAGTAATAATGGTTTGTATGTTTATTTAATACATACATTATATAAAATCATAAACATGCTATATGCATAGCGTGCAACGCTGCAGCGTTTTCTGAAAATAGAAACTGTTGGTCGGGCCCTGATAACTTTCAAGATTATCCTGTCTACAAATCGAAAATATCGTAGCCAATGTTTCACTATTATAATATCAGATTATATTTTATAATTTGATATTAAAATATAGTAAAACAATATTGGCAAAGTATAAAATATTATTTTAAACTTTTAAATAATTTAAATTAACGCGGGATTTTCCTCCTCTCCCATTCCGCTGCTCGAGTCGACACTAGTGACGCCTGTGGTTTCCGGGACATATTAAACGAAACTTTGAACGAATCTTTCTATCGGAGTTATCAATCTAAGTAAGGTAATCTGTGCTGTTAGTATAGAAATATAATGCAATGTTTACAGTTTACATAAGAAGTCAAGTTCCTATTTAACGATTATTATTTTTCTTCCTTCCCTTTTGATGTGTGATTTCGTTAAAAGTTACCTAAAATGAATATTATATATTGTATATATTGTATTCACTTTGTAAATAATATTATTATATTTCTTCGCCTGAAGAAGTTACTGTGTAATATAATAATAATAATAATATTATTTACAAAGTGAGTACAATATATACAAGTGTTTTACGGAGTGAGAATGGTGGGTTTATATTTTGAAGAGGGGATTTCGTGAATTCGATTTGTTCGTTTAACAAATTACCAGCTGATTTTTTTTATAATTTCTAAACTTTCGAGAATGTGTAGTTTTGAGCTATTTTTATACACACGAGGCACTTTCTAATAGTGATGGACAAGATCGACCATCTCAAAGATCGATCAATCAATGATCGATCAGTAGAAGTATCAAGCTACTCAAAAAGATCGAACCAATCGAGCTGATCAGAAAAATTGAGCCGATCAAACAGATCAGAAATACCGAGTAAAAAAATCATTTTATTTACGAGATTAAATCGTTCATTACATTGACAATTTTTAAATTGTGGAAATTTGCATATTTTACTTTCAATATGGTCCATAAACAGTTCAACCAGTAGCGGGCTTAACGATTTACCAAATGTTGTTTTAATAACCTTCAGTTACTTATTGCAATACGTTTCACCACGTGTCAGATGAGAAAATAATGTTTGAAACAAAATTATATTCTGTATGTAGCCATACCAGAAAGGCATCTGGCTGTTAACCAATTTCAACAAAATCCATAAATTTGAAATGCCATATATAATTAATTTAATTCGTGGTTGAAGCTATTGCTTCGTTTAATTTTTAAATCTATCTCAAATATTATTTTATAAATATTGTATCAGAACAGTACAAAAATATATACTGTACCTATATATCGGCTATTGAAAATGTACTATATTTAAAATTAAATCGTAGTATAATAATCTCAAATAAATCATGAGTAAATAATATCAAAAGTGTATAAATTAAGGAAACAACTTTGCATGCAATTCAAAAGCGAATAGGACACAATTCGCAACAGCCCAAGTAAATTAGTTGTTTGCATTCATTATGACGAATGCATGAATATAATCCGTTGCACGGTGGTAGGGTGGGAGGGAATAAATAAGCCGCCATTAAATTTAGTGGATTTAGCTATCACATGTCGCAGACAAAATTACGACACCGGTCGGGTTTAAATTTTAACAAAACAAAGATAAATGTCATTATGAACTAAGTTAGCAGCGGTAAACATTGAAGCAATTGGAGTATTAGCTCGAAGTTAGTTTCTCGGACAACTAGAGTTAAACTAATTCCAACTCGACAACGGGCGAAGTTGCCAACTATTATTGCGCGATGTTTGGTTTCGAGGAAAGTTGAAAATGTGTTTCAGAATATATATATATATATGTATGTACATATTTCTCTGTATGTGTGTGGTGGTATATAGCGCAGACGACGGAGAAGTTCGCATATTTTCATAAATAATACAACACAGCGCGCCGGGCGTAGATTTAAATGAAGAAGGAAACGACGTTATCAAATCTTCAAACTTTACGACATTACCATCTCTCGCCGTTAATCACGGTCCCTGGAAAGTTTCGAATTGCTGGATTTCTCGAGGGCGGATTGTAGCTGGATGTTCGAGCGGGAATGGGGGATGTGTATGCAAACGGGGGTAGTTGGAAGTCCGGGGACGTGCACCGGATATAATCGATAAGAAAGTTTAGGAATTTTCCCCTACGTTGACACAAATATTGTGGAACTTCTGAGAAGAATCCGGGGAGATTATTTTTTGGTCAATTTCACCCAAAGAAAAAAACATAAACTTTACAAAAAAAAAGCATCAACTAGTAAGTATTAATAAAACAAAATCAGTTTAATTCCTTACTTCACTTTATTAGTTTTCACTGTTAGGTGTACATTTCGCGATACAACGTGCTCATTATTAATAAACAAACTCGAGTTTAATTATTAATATTAATGATGCCACTTATAAATTATGCAAAAGATGGTGCTTTGTACAAGTTATGGGCAAAATCGATTATTTAAATAATAGATTTATTTCAAAACTACAGAGAATACAGATAATTTAATTTTTTTAAATCTCAATTAGTTATGGAAATATTAATTATAACTAAATTTAAGTTTTTAATCATACACTTTATAAAATTGTTTTTACTGTCATTTGATTAAAAATAATCCAATACATTGTTATTCAATTAATGAAATAATCGATTTTGCCTAACAATTTGTAGTATTTTTCTAATTATAAATGTTCTTGAGTATTACATTCGACGCAATTCTCGAATAATTATTTGAGCAATTTCGTCTGCAATACCTCGAAGAGTCTCTTGAGTAATTGTTGGATTGTGAATATAATTCAAGATGAATTAATCGATTTTTGATATCGTTAGACACAGTCAAAACAGGAATGTATATATACACAATCTAATTAAAATAATTAGAAGAGCACATATTATTTAATTTAAATTAGAATAAAAAAACTTTCAAAAATGAAAGAAGCCATTCGAATAACAGAAAAGATATACAAAAAATAGTATATATGTATATGGTTTTTATATTATGTACAGTGTAAATGAAGTTATATATAAAATTAAAAAAAATGCAATTAAAACTAAGGAGAAAAAAATCTTGCAGGTATACTTGTATGTGCAACGCTAAAGCGCTATAACAAGTGACGAAAACATAATTGGGACTATTCGGTATGTGAAATGTTAAATTTAACATACACATTATTTGGGGCTATTCTGTAAGAGAGATGTTAAGTTTAACGTGTACGTTATTTTTTTATCATCACAATCTAAGCAGCTTTTATAACAGATATATATATATATATATATATATATAAATATATAATGAGCATTTAATTAATAATTGTTACGTTGCATTTCCCTTGCATAGCCCCGATTATTATTATATTCTAAGCAAGTACAGTAATTGTTATGTATGATTTATAAGCATACATTACAATCTATTGTAAGGTGAAAAATAACGTTTACGTTAAATTTAACAGGTTTTTGTAGACAATAACCCTCATTGACCTCTTCATAAACCTTTTTGCTATTAATTCTAAATTAATAGCAGTTTTTTTTTCATTCATGGAATATCAAGCGCTTATTGCTACAGTTAAAAAACATTGTTTACAAACACAACACATAACTTCAAAACGTAAACATTTTCTACATTTCACCCAACTAAACGCATTGTTACATTTTGTTAAAACGTTGTGTGTACGTTTTTTTTTTGTTTATTTTGTTCGTAACAAAAAGCAATAAATTCCGTGGAAAAATTCCCCGGCGAGTGTAGTAATGAAAAGCGCGCAAAGTTGACTTCGCGCGCCCGGCAAATTCATTAGCGCCAGTTCGGAAAGGCAAACTTTTGCGGTCGTCGAATTTTGCGGGGCCGACCTCAATAATAAAATTGGAAGTCCATTCGAACGCGGATCCGATAAATTTAATTAACATCGTATCAGTGTGCCATTAACTTGCGCGGGGTGTAAAACAGTCCGAGTTGTGTGTAATTATTTGGAAACGATCGCTGCGGCGCAACAGCGCCGTGCGGGGGGTAATAATATTTAATATTTATGGGGGCGAGCGCATTGTTCCGCACTCAAAACTTTACTTGTAGTCAGCATGGTTTTCCCATTATTGGTCGGATTGTGCACGGTGACGTTGCCGGTGTGCTGCTGGGGAGCTGCTTTAGTCACCCGGAGGGTGGGGTGGAAATACCAATTAGGAATTGGATTCAATTTAATGTTGTTTTACACAGCATACAAAACTTTTAATAAAAATTACTGAACTTTATATTAACAATAGCCTTTTCAGAATAATCACATTAATTTCCATGTAATGATTACAAAATATGGTAGATAACCTGACTAATTTATTTTATTCTGTATATGTTACTGTATGAAATGGCCTCTGTAAATTAATAAATAAATATGGGGTGGGGGTCGGATAAGACAATATTTGACACTGGGAAACACAACAATAGTTCTCCACTTGAAGACTGGAGGCGCTGTAGTCTCTGTGAAAAAATATATATTTTTACGATTCATTAATTTATTTAGTTTTAATTAGACTTTAGATATTCTAAATACGGATCAATTTGCCAGATTTTAATTTGATGTGATGTACCATAAATTATTGTCAATTTGCTTATATTCGTCAGATTTTCGACCTACATTATACAAATATGTCCATCTCTACAGAACGTATACAGAAACGATTTTTGAACATTTTGAGTTTCAACATTTCTGATATTTATCCTGATCACATTTCTGATTACTCGTCTTTATAATAATTACATAATACTAAATCTTTATCAGATCGACGTAATTTAACTAATATTTATGTACAAATTATTCCATAATATAATCGATATCCCTCAATTAGAAGAATTGATACATTTTTATTACCGAAAGTGAATACAAACATCTTATTGAAAGCGTCCATTTATCATATGTCTTTTAACGCTAACTCGAGATTTGAAGACATAGTTGTGTAAGTTTATTTGTATTGCGCAGTACATCACTATATTATAAATGTTAATTATTTTATTAGATTACTAGCAGCCGGTAACCGTTTTCCAAACGAACCCAACTCACTTTTCTCGAACTAATTTCGCTCCGTTTCACTAAATAAAAAAATCCGGTAAGTAACGAAATTCACCGTGTTCGTCTTTTTTTGTGCAGAACCTGGATGCAAATGCAAGACCGGAATATTCCGGCAACATCCCATATTTAATAATTAGCGGTAATATGCAAATACGCAGTTTGCATGAATACTATTACAGCGAAACAATTAAATTCGTGGGAAACGAATTAATAAAACATGACGTCGCCGCGGCGCCGTAACAAAAAAAAAACGCGGCATCACCGGGACGCACGCGGGGCAGATTTCAGAGGCGGAATTGATGGAAACCGCGTTTTAATTATGCAGATTTTAATTACTTCTGCGCGATTTTAACAAGTCCCGCCAGTGGGGTTCGCTTTGATTATTATATAGGAAAAATCGTGTAATACATGTTCTCTTGTATGTTTATCGTTTAAATAAAAAAAATATTACATAATAATTATTTTTTTAAATAAATATTTAAGGCTGCGGTTTAGTAGAAAAAGGCAGACATATATTCACCATTTCATGCTACATTATTTTCCTAGTCAATGGAGTATATTGTGTTACACATTAATTTTTTTTTAGAACATTCAGGAATTTTGTCAGATCAATTAAAAATATTTCAATAATTAGTTTTTACGAAAACAATGAAAATATGTCATTTCAATTTTGGTAACAAAAATGTATTAGGTGCTTGCATGTATTTTGATCAATTTATTGGTCAAAATACGAGATATCAATGCAAACAACCTAACCTAATTTAAAATACGTTGCTCTTGACATTTCTCTACATAAAATTTTCATTTAGTTATAACTAAATAATAAATAATAACTATAGTTATTCGGTGTATACAGACTATTATCATGGATTGCTCAAAATTGCATTTTCGACATTCATTACTATTGTTGATCTGCTGTCGAAGCTTATCAAGCGCTTTTAGAAACTTATGGTGATGCTCCTTCGTTCAAAAAAGTTTGAAGACAATGAATTGCAACACTTATTGGACCAAAACCCATCTTAAACTCTCAAAGAACTTTCAAACAGCTTATCAATTGATGAATCAAATATTTCCAGACGATGGAGAGAATCCAAAGAAGGGAAGATGATTACCACACGAATTGACTAAAAATTCCATTTCAAACCGATTCAACATCGCGGTTTCATTTCTTGCCAGGCAGAAAACAAAGTTTTCTGTGGGATATTGTGACTGGCGATGAAAAGTTTTGTCCGTCAAATTGCACTTGAACTAGTTTACTCACTCCCTGAGTCAGTGTCGTTTCTTGCACTTGGTTGGGTCTAGTTCTTATTTTTAAGTAAAACGATTTTGTCAGTGCACACTGGTGCAATAAGCAGAAAACGCTATTATTGTTTTGTCAGAGTTTCCTTAATGCTGGAATCCCATCCTTTGTATAATACTATGTGGACAAACCGGGCAGGTTTTCCTTTTTTTCTCAAATTCAATAAATTTGTTCGAAATTTAACCTGACACAAGTACCAAGAAAGAGTATATGAAAAGTTTTAATAAAAGAATATTTCAACTGAGTTTTTTGCAAGCTCCAAAATTTACTGTTTAATAGAATTCATCATTTTGGTATCCAACGGCCACAGCTGTCTATTACATAAAAAAACGGCAGCAATGTAAACACTCCGAAGCGCTCTTTTAATAAACGCATCACCACGGGCTGCGGTAAATATGAGATCGACTAGACATTTCAAATATTTAAAGTGCGCTTTATTTATAGCAACACCTCACCTCCGGCTTCCGATGATCCAGGTGGGCAAAAAGCGAAATTCATCCCGGGCGGAATTCAATCACGGCGCTCGGCAATTAAAAACCAATCAGGTCAAAGGTCGGCGCCGTGGGTGGGTGGACCGGACTCCCATTCTCCCCCTTCCCCCTCTTCTCTCGTTCACTCTGTGAAAATTATAACTCAACCGTTGCGGTTTTCAGGCAAGATTGATGGCCGTTAATTTGTTGCGTTCTGAATACACTCCATAAACCTTTATTACTCGGCCGTAATAAATGTAAGCGCCCAAAGCGAAAACTTGATATGGTGGCTGCTGACCTTTTTCGGGAGTTTTGTATTAAATATTGATGATTTTTTAATTTAAGGCTACGGTTTTGCGAAACAAGCGATCGAGGAATAAAAATAAGATTAAATAAAAGCATAATTTTACTACCTATTGTGCAACATAAAAATCACCAAATATTACAATGAAAGAAACAGGGATGCTTCAAGGTAGAGTTAAACTATTGCTTACCTTTTACACCGCACATACAAAGTTTGGTAAATCATAGAAACTTTATACTCTAATTAGAGTTTAAATAAACCAAGTGAATGAATAAATACTCTTTTCTATTTATATCTAATTAGAGTTATTACATAGTTTCGAAGACATTCCAAAGATGGCGTTTAAATAAAATTGAGTTACAATAATTACATTTTGATTAACGTTTATAAAATTTTATTAACAAGTTTTTATTACAATGAAATCAAACAAGGAACATTTTCTGGCAATGATCAGTAAAATTCGATAAATCCATTTTTTCCAACTGCTAAAATTATTTACACTGTAAGATTTTGACAAACATCTATTGAAACAACCACTCTTATTACAAAGTTTCGAAGAGTATACAGGAATTCATCTTGAATTTTAGCCACACATGATAAATAGTCAATGCAGCTTTTGTAAGTAAAATTGGATTCAATATAGATGACTTTAACACGTCTGGTATCTTCTTTGCAGAGCGACTCGAGCAGCCTTGGTGGCGGTATAGCTAAGTTATTATGCTATTTAAAGTTGTTATTACAACGTTTCGAAGACATTCCATTAGAGAGTGTTTAAATAAAAGAGTTACAATTATTACATTTTAATCAATAGATGGCGTTTAACCTAACGTTTCTAAAATTTTATTAGAAAGTTTATATTCCGTTATTACAACGCCTTGAAAACTATCCAAATGTGAAGCTTGAATCTTAGCCAGATATAATAATAATTAATAATAATAATAATAATAATTTCTTTATTTCCCAACGGAAGAACCAATACAGGGAAAAGATTTAAACAAGTAAACTTAAGATTAATAGATATGATAAATGATCAATATGGCTTTTATAAGTAAAATTTAATTCAATATAAATTACTCAATATGCCATCCTTGTGAAACGACGCTCGCACCGTCCTAATGGTAGTGTTTAACTGAAGCCGTTTGATGTCAGTTGGGGCAGATCTTGATTTTTTTCAAAATCAAATATTTTTTTGATGGTACCACAGTGAGCATGTTCTATAAAAATGTATTGTACATCGTGGATTTCAAGCAGTCAATTCGGTATTTGGGCATGTTATACATAATAAATTGAAGGCTCTTGCCGGACAAGATGGTAAAACAATATTACAATGTCCCCATATGTAATAATACACATTGTCTTATAAAATATTCATTACTCTAAAATAATATAATAAAAGAAACAAAAATATAAAGAATTCCTTTGCCGATTTCCATAGAAAGATTGTCGAATTCCTTTCTGGGAATTGATTTAATACCGCCAACAAAGTAATCAGCGAAAATTCTTGCCACCCAGGATCACCCCTATCGCTCTTGTGTGATCCACAACGTCTTTTGCATTACTTTATAATCACGATTCGGAAACGTATCGAATGTCAATTCTGGATTTTTTTACGTATTTTTACAGTTGGGCACACAACTCATATCCTCTTCGATTTATAGCATCGCATTTTGTCAATTACCAGCAACAAAAAAAAACGCACAACTGTACAGTACGTATACCGCTTGCGACTGTCAATGTGATTCAGTCAATACCTTACAACTTTTACCGCATGAGGGATTTAAACCCGTATGTTCGGTTTTGGGGCTGAATACTCGGCGTAGAGGCTACAATGAAGAAGACGAACACAAAGCTTCGCCAAAAAATATCAACTCACCTTGAGTGCTGCACTCTTTTGAAGACTCGTATATTTTTTGAAAGCTTCGGGAATTTATCAACAATCGATATTATTCTTGGTAAATTCCCAAAGCTTTCAAAAAATATATGGGTTTTAAAAAACGTCCAGCACCAGTGCGCCTACTAAATATACAGACCGGAATATCGGAGATCTATACATATACCTGGCCTTGAAGCGCTTGCTCGTCTCGCGCACTATTCTAATTGTTACAATTTAACCTGCTTGTAGGTTAAATTGTAACAATTAGTTTTGAATGTAGTTTAATGATAAATGTTTATATTTTTAATTTAAAAAATAATGATTTATGGTCATTAATTAAAATTATTTAATTCGGATGAAAATAAAATTGGGTAAAGAAATAATTGTGAACGGCAGATGTTTCCGTCTCGTAGGCGAATGAATTCTCTCGCGAGGACTCCGAGATTTCGATTTCCACTCTCAAGCATTCCAGCCTGTATATTTAGTAGGCACGAGTGGAGATAATATTTTTTGGCACCGCAAATCCAATTTCTTTCCCACGATTAATTTTATTCCCATCATTGAGCTAAACAACTTCGTTGCAAGCATTGAAAGCAATGTGTAAAGCCATCCATTCCCTCCTTTTAATTGCCACTTTTTTCTCTCACCGGACATTTCCACGAGTCCGTAACTAAATACACGTTATAGTGTTTTCAAGAAGTCGAATTGATTCCCCCCACCCTCCATTCCGGAGTAGAGTCCCTAAGCCAAATACTCAATACTGGAGTTCGGATGTTCCCCGACGAAGGACGCGCCGCGGTCGATCCCCCCCTACGCCCCCCACCCTACCCTGCTCACTTCTCTCTCATTCCCTGCGGAAGATCCGGGTCCTTTTCTCACTCGCCCCCTTAACACGATCTCAGTCTGGCGCTGGACATCGCGGACAATCAATAAATACCTGGGGCCCGATGTTACAGCGCCGGGAGAAGTTGCCTCGGACGCTAAACTAATTCCGTGGATTAGATGCAGATGCGGTCCAAGTTTTAATTACGGTTATGCGAAATGTGTTCATTTGTTAAAGGGCCATTAGGGGGGCGTAACTTCGGCCGGGCCCGGCGCAAACTTTTCTTATTAAAAGTTTCGACCTTTTTTTTCCTTCTTCTTCTGGATTGCTCGGAAAGTTTTTGATTGAGTAATAGGTAGCGTGTTTCAGTGAGCAGTAATTTAACGGTTAGATAATACTATCTATTTAAAATTTTTGAAATAATACAGTAGTTTTAATTCTAGAATCTTAAAGGCGTTCACTTCATGGTACATTTTTATAATATTTAGATAATGAAAACACTTTCACTTTACAACCAAAAACGGATATGATTGACAAATACATTTAATATATATATTAAAAAAACCTTTATACCCTTGAGAGGGTTGCATTTGTTTAAATTAATATTAAATAAGGTAAAATTACTGCCTATAATAATCTATTGTGTAATCCTATATCTTGCGGAGTATAGGCCCGGAAAGTATGAAATGAGTACTTTCCGGCCCTATACTCCGATATAGATATTTATCAAAAACTTATAATGTAAGTAATTCGTAGAGCGTTGAAGAAAGGATTGATCGAATATTAGTGATCATTCCCAGTATTTTTTTCCTTATTTAATTTTATTTTCACTTTAAATACTTTACTTACACAAGTCAAAGTACTGTTATAACATCACAGTTAGTGCGCGCATTATCACAAATCAAAGTGATCATCGCATATCGCTAATAACTCCAACGCGGAAGATTCCGATCAGGCGACCCTTATCACTATTATCGAGTGGTTTTAGTTTTTAAGTCAGTGTAAGTTTAGTCTTAGAGAAAAGTGTTATATGGTTAAGTTCATTAAAATTTACTTACTTTTCATTCCAAGACACTTCCTCAGCTTTAATCTCAATAGTACTTTAGTGAAATAGATATAATACAGTCAAATTCCATTTAGTCTAAATTAATCAAAGACAATTTATGATATGATTATAATCTTCAAAGAATATTATAAATTGCTCTGCATTACGTAATAGACATGATTGTAATTTTAAGAAAAAGGAGCATTGAATTTCCAGAGATGATTAAAATGCATGAATTATTATATATTCCTATAAAAAGGTTAAGGTTTTTTGTAAATCAATTTTAAATAAAAGTATTTGAATAATTATGTAAAAAATTAAACACGTGCTTTGTTTCACAATAAATTTAAAATATGTATTTCAGAAAACCATTTCTTTCACCCCAATAAATTTTAAATATTGAAATCTGGTAATAAAGGAGGCGAGGGCCTCGAAATCCAGAAAGCAATTACCACAGAAAAAAAACATCGTAAATGATAGCGAAGAGATCTGGAATTCCCCAATATTAACATCCCTTTTTAGCTGATTTAAAATGATTTTTTTGTATATACAAGGTGTACAGAAAATGAGCGAAAACTTTCAGGTAACTCAATTCATTAATTAATTTTTAATAGAACATCCAAATAAAAAAAGTGTTGTATGGTTCTTCATTGAGGCTCACGAGGTCTTCGGAATTTTAAATATGTGACTATAAATTAGTATTGTTTTTTAAATATTTTGTAAAAAATCAATAGCATTAACAATCAATTAGAAACGTGTTTAATTCCATTGATGTAAATGATTAATAAATCGGATATTTTTACAATTTTATAACTTCATCAGAAGCATTCTTTTAATGAAAATAGATCTGGTAACGACGCACGCTCGTTTGTAAAAGAAAAAGTGTATGCAACACCTCCAGCGGATGATGTAGCAGTTATAAACAGGATAAATGCACACTTGTTTGATCCAGCGTTGTCAAATGTATAGTTCTTTTAAGTGGCCCGTGAGGCTTAAGGAAGGGCCGTGTGACTTATTTTCGTTAATATTTTTATCTAAAAATTAGTCAAAGAGTCACGCTACCTAAAGCTTCTCACTCATTTTCTGTACACCTTGTAAATTGTTATCGGCTATCATTTGTTTTTTTAATGATGTAACAATCTAGTCGCAATAAAATATTAATTTAAATTTATTGTGAAACAAAGCACATGTTTAATTTAACCGTTTCACCAAGTGAGAAATTAATTAAAGAAAATTATTTGATCTTTAAAAGTGTGATTATATTACTAATAGGTAAAAATGTCATATTAAATTGAATAAATAAATTCCAAACATAATACGCTATCACTCCAACACGTATTTCAATCGTTATTGTAGTTGACATTTTATTAATTACGAATATATGTAATATATCAAAGCGCATAACGATACAATAAGTTTTTATTATGTCCATTTGAATGAACAGTGTTACCATTATTAATTTTATTATATACGCTGATGAAGTCCATGTAAAATGCATTGCGTTCCGTAAAATACATCGTGCACGTAATAATAGCGCAACAACAAAACGACCGAGCATAATAATGCTCTCTGTAGGTAGGATACGTCAAAAAACAAAGCGCTATTATATATATTGTCCGCTTCGGCGGAACAATTGTCTGACGTAAATATTATTCGCAAAGTGGCAAATATCTAAATCTCGGAGATCCTGCCTTTATTCGAAACAAGCTTGTTGCTTCGGAAACGCCATTATTCGTCAGCGGGGAAAGCGGATTTTCAGGATTTTCTATATACTTTTGTCTTTTTTTGATACATATATATTATTTTATGAATTTCTTAACAAATAGAGTCATACAAGTGTATTTTCATATTGGAAAATCTCTCATGTTTTAATTGAATTACTTTATTTATATAAATTGGAAGCATTATAATTTACATACATAAAACTATATTTACAATCAATATAAACACAATTATCCTTAAACCGCTAGCGTAATAAAATTCGAACGGTCGATAATGTTTAGCGGGCATTACTATAATTCTAAATGAAAAAAAAAAAAAAAACACATTCGGATATTGTAAACCGCAACTTTTAATTGCATTTTAAATTGTGATATTAAAATATCCATTACACAAAACCATAGGCATAACTAGAGTAAAAAACGAATGGCGGGGAATTTCAAATTGAACTATACTATATGTGTGTTCAAACGTATATTTTTGTGGTAAATATTTCATATATTGAAAAAATAAAAAGATGTAACTACTGTATTTCGAATAATTATAAAGAGAACATACATGACGTACGTTTATTATTTATTTAATATTATATAAATTAGTTACAATAAGTTATAAAATAAATGTAAACATGAAAAATTAAGCCTTCAAGGCTCATTTTACTTTGGTATTGAATATAAGTTTTCTATTATTTTATTTTCTAAAATGCGTAATCGTTGAATAAAATGGGATTAAATTTGTGAAAAATAATCACCCGTACTAATTTATCATCTCGCGGAAAAATGGTTAAACTTTCAATAATCGCGCAAAAAGAGGCGTGGTTTAGTGGGTATTAGGTTGGATTATCCTTGGCTCGCATATGCTACATAATATTTACGAAAATAAGAGATAAGAGAAAGGAAAACAATCGTATGTTGCCCATTGTATCCAATGCTTCTATACAAATTAGTAGAAAACAACAATGTATCTTTTTTTACATTTATTATGGGGGGTTTGAACCATTAAAACTCCCAGTTAGGTATATGCATAAAATAGAATAAAATAATTCTTTAAAAAAATATGAGAAATTACAATTATTATAATTGATCCTCGGGTTTTTCAATTCACAATTACGTAAAAAATTGTATAATTTTTGAACCTATGTTCAAAAAAACAAGATGAAATAAACGCTGCGCTATCATAATTCCATTTGCGAAATTATGCTGAAAGTTTAATTCCGTCTGCTAATATTGCAATAGTTCCGCATTGTTCGAACGTCGGGCCCGCCATTAAATCAATGGACTCAACTTTGTAACACGTTTACCGCCGAAAGTGACATCCTCCTAAATTATTAAAACAACGCCAGCCCGAACTTTATTCCCCGCCAAAATACGACCAGCACGGAGTTGATAATTTTATAAACTCGCCGGATTAATTAAATACTTGCGGGAGTTCAGGATTTTCAACAATTTCATATAGATGCCGAAATATAAGAAGATGTAATGGAATTTTAATAATTAATACTATAAATATATATTTTTTATATAAATTTAATTAATTATAGGCAGAAAGACTTCCAGTCGATAGCTCAGGACAGACAAACCTTTATTTTATTTATTTATTCATTTATTACCCAACAGATACAGTAACATAAAATTGGTATATATTAGATAAACAAAATAATAACACAAACAAAAATAAAGTAGCCGCAGTTATACAATAAAACATTCGTTTATATGTTTCATAAATGCGCTGAGTGAATAACAAAAAAAAACAGCAATGTATTGTACGCTATGATATTATAATTTATATAATGGAGAGTTGCTGCGATGAGAAATATGGGGAGTGCTATAAGAATAAGTGTTTTAGTGTATATACTCAATGTTTGTGAAAATGTAATTGTCTGCATAAAGATAAATGTATATAAATAATTTATTATTTCAACTAGTAATCGGATGGTAAAGCGGCACTAAGCAAACTAAAAATAACCTCACATCTGGTTTAGGCAGGGTAATTTTTAATAGATGTACAAAACTTTGACATCGTGTTTGAGAAGTCATTTAAAAACAAATGTTATATGAATATTGCACGTATTTTGTTTATTTGCAGAACTACATCTAATAAATTAAAGACGACGCAAGCGCCATCTTTTGCCTAATTTCAAGTGGCATTGTCAACGATTTGGGTCTACAAGGTAGACAGAAGACCGAGAATCATTGTTTCGTCCACTAAAGGTTTAAGCAAGCAAGGAAAACGAAATTCACATTTAATGAAACGTTCATTAAATGAGAACTACATCTGTTTGAAATTTTATTTAATTAGAAAGTAAAATTTGAAAAATCGATAACAAGAAAAATAAATGACTATGAAACAAAAAATTATCTGTACTAAACTTACTCAATTGCCAACTTAAATGTTTCACAAATTATGTTGTTTATTTCCAAGGTTTATTAGACTTTAAAGCTGTATTTAGAATAAAATAATTAAATAAAATTGTAATCAAATGTAGTTCTATTGTTTTAACAAAGATTTAGGATCCATAGCTATTATTGCATGCGATTGTCAAAATTTGAACAAATATTCAGGAGGACCCACCGGCCTTAATCTTTGTTCAAATTTTGGCAATCGTTTGAAATATTGAATAAATTTGGGAAATTTTAAGATTCATATTTTTTTCTTAAAATTACTTCCCGAACACGAAGTCAAAGTTTTGTACGCCAATTATAAATCACCATGTAGGTGTACAAAGAGGGTAATGAGGTTGCGGTGAGAAACGCGATAACCTTGAAGTGAACACTGCAAAGATAATGTAGGAAGGCACCAAGACTATCAGATGCAGATTTGAGAACAGTAGAGATGGCACCTAAAGCACTTACCAAATTAGTAAGGACAGTTATCTCCAAGAAATAGGAAGAGAAATGGAGGAATTTAACAACGTGCAATCAAACGAAAACTTATCTCCCCAAACCTGACTTTGGCTGTATTCCGAATGGCGTATATGTAGCATATGTTGCATAATAACCGTACCGATTGGATCATTTCACGCATATGCTGCAATTTCGCGCCCATAATAATTTGAAATTTCTGAACATTTCGTGTCCGATGTATCGAGGTGGTGCAGACTATACAGGCATGTGCATACATATACTCTACCAGTCTTGGATAATCACATCATAACCTATTCTTAATTTCCAATTAATTTCGTTAATATATCTTTTCACAGAACCATAATAAACAATTGTAAAAATGTTTACTAAAATCCCAAATATAATAAATGAAAAGTTAATTTATTTGGAAGTACTGTCGACGGAACTAGAAACGATTTTAAATCTTTGGACAAATGAAAAACTGTTTGTTATAAATATCCAATGAAGTAATTAATCCTTGAATAAAGTGTAATAATAGTTAAATATATTACCAGAGTGTGACTATTTTATTGAACAAGAAAATTCAATGATTAAATACGTTATAAATTCGGGATCTAAAAATATGAAGTAAGTATAATTCATATTTGTAGAAGTCCTGTAGAGGATACAACGAAGAAAGTGAAACAGCCGGGCTTATACTTCACGAATGTCCGGCGTTGTACAGATTAAGATGATCCACGAGCAAAAAAAAAGCCCCCAAATCATGAAGGATTTAAGGGAAATAGAAAACAGCAGGGCATATACTTCACGAATGCCTGGCGCTGTCGACGATGAGCAGTTCCATGAACAGCGAGAAGCCCCAAAATCGTGGATCCAAATGGAGATTGATCCACGACCAAATTTTGGAAATTGCCTGGCTGGCGGAGTAGGTCTAGTAACTAGAACGGGAAGCACTAGGATATTGGCCTAACTTTGTATACCATATTTCTACCCCGAAGGCAAACTAGATACGCTACTGAACCCTGTGATGTAAAAACTTCTTATGAAAATTTGGTTAAATCTTTAATTCTTAAATTCGCTAGTAATCAATAAGAATCAAATTTTCATAAGAAGTCTTCATTTATATTCTGTAGCACAGGGTTCAGTAGCGTATGTAGTCTTCCTTCTCGCGAGAAATATGTTCAAACTTTGAAACTCACAAATGATAAATACTTAAAGCTAACAAAGGCACACTCCGTAAATCTTAAATTTTCCCAAATATATTAAGCGATTGACAAAATTTAAACAAAGATTAAGGCTGGTGGAATATTTGTTCAAATTTTGGCAATCGTCTGAAATAAAAGCTCTGGGTCCTAAATCTTTGTTTAAACTTTTGCAATCGCTTGAAATCTCGAATAAACTCGGGAAATTTTAAGATTCGCAGAGTATGCCTTTGTTTGCTTTTAATATTTATTAGTTAAAATTTTAACCCTACACCCATATGGGTAGAAAGGGTCATTGAATATATATATATATATATATATATATATATATAGTTAAAATTTTAAGATTCACGGAATGTGAATGTGTGTGGTTTAAATCATCCTCATTCCCAATGTTGTAATGGGGGGTTGGAACCGAAGATGACACGCCAGTAGCAGCTAGAATCAAAATATTATCAGCAAAATATTATTTTAATAAACTCAAGGAAATTTCATTAAATTAGTGATCCAATAAAAATAAAAAGTAAATTACAAGCTTAATTTTAAACTGTGTAGGCTTTCACGACCAGTGTGATTAGAAATGTTGAAATGTTTAGTGGACTAAAATCCAATGAACCACGGCCTAATAGCCCGGAAATCAACATTTTTTAATTTTAAAAATTGATAGTGCCGATCATAGCGAATTAAGAAATGTTGATTTCCGGGCTATTAGGCCGTGGTTTGTTGGAGTTTCCGTGGTAATAAAAAGGTTGGGAACCACTGTTGCATCAAGTGCAACAATACGTATTTTGATAAAAATAATCTAGGAAAATATATATTCTTAAACAACATCTATTCTCACATAAATTAATGAATGAAAATAGAAACCTATGGGTAAAAAGACCTCTGGTCGATAGCAAAGGAGAGACAAACACTCTCATTTTATTGTGTCTACTTAATGTTTTTAAAAATGTTTATAATTGTCTGAATAAAGAGATGTATATTGAAACTTACAAAACAACTTCAAAAAAATCAGTTGAGAATGTTGGTGCATTCGAAAATAATTTTAAATGAACTAAATAAATACTTAAAAATGTATTTATTATATTTTTTATGGTAAAACCTTTGTTTAACTGTATGGCATAAAAAACAAAACTTTAAATTATGTAAGACAGAGCTGTACTGACGAGGAATAGATCCCGAAACACGTATCTGCAGATGGTCTTATATTGAGTAAAGTTCTTTTTTGTTGTTTACATTGAATTTTTCTCGGATAAAAAAATGTTGCTTGATGCAATATATTATTAATATGCTGCATCGGGTGTACATCATGTAATTCAATGTCTGGCGGGGTATTTGTTCGAGGAGTAGTTGTTTTAATGTACATTTGCTTAAAGTACTTACATTACGTAGGTCAAAATGTCACAGAGCTAAATGTGGAAATTATTAATTATTTGCAAATCATTTTTATTTAATTTACTTTTTTTAACTCTCTTAATATAACAGAATTAACCTCGACACCCAATACGGGTAAAAGAGGATAAGATTAAGAAAGAATATAACAGAATTGTATATTTAGTGACAATCACAATACTTGTAAATTTAAAAAAAAAGTAAAGTCACTAAATATAAATTTCAGTTATACAAAAAAAAAAATAATTAAATGATAAGAAATTTGAAAATAATTGATTTATAACAATTAAATAAAATGAATTTGAAAATAATTAAAAAATATTTCCTCTTTGGCTATTATTATTAATAATTTATTAATTATTTTCAAATTTTTTTTATTTAATTTATTTAAATAACTGTGATCAAGTGAATAAATCCCCTTTTTCTGTTATAATTAAATAATTATTATCCCTCCAGCTACTGTAACTTTTCACTTATAAACGTAAACTCTTGAAAAAGTTCTATTGAACGACTGTTTGGTCGCAGTGGAGGGGCCGAGTGTATCCACCCATATAGAATATTATTATTGTAATCGAAACTTGTTTGAAATGTAAATGTATAACGAAATAAAAGTGACTTACAATTTTATATTGTATCAATATTAGGGAAAAAAAAGTGTAAATTACAGTATTTTTTGTTTAATTTAATTAACACTATCACACTTGCATTAATATTCATTATAAATTAACATGGTGACGTTTTTTTTTTTCGCGCAGCTTTTTTCTACATTAAACGCACATTTTGGCGCAAAAATAACGGTGTTTAACGAATAAACTGACCTTAACATTGCACGGTTACAAATGTAAACGTTCATCCATTAACGAGTCCTCTCTCCTCTCACGTTCCTGCCCCTCTCTTTCTCTCTCACACACACGAACACTTTTTCGTTTCTATTCCTCGTTCGCGCACTTTTCCTCTCTCGCTTTCGCATACACACACGTTTATTTTTTTGCTCTCTCTGTCACACTCGCGAACACTTTCGCTCCTCTTCAACATTTTCATATCTTCCTTCTATCGCGTCTCTCCGTTATCTCGCGAACACAGTCACGCTTTTTTTCAATTACACGCGTTTTTTTTTTCTTTCTCCCTCTCCGACTGTCAACTATTTATAATTTTTTTTTTCACTCGTGGCTCCACCAAAAAAAAATAATTAATTTCCGAGTATGAACCGTTGGAAACATTTATCATATAAACGATTCGAATTAGTCACGCAAATGGAAAAATAATAAAGGTAAGATTTGAGTAATTTACATGTTGAAGGTTTTCAATACAAACAATAATTATAGCGCGTTGAATGTAATGATTTATTATCAAAAATAAAATTTGTTGATTAATAAGTAAAAATATTTTCAACTATATATGTTATTTTTGATAATCAATCATTGCATTCAACGCGCCATTATTTTTGTTTAAAAAAGAGTTTTTTTTACTCCTCATAAATATTTGTTTAAACATTAAATCAAATACGTTTTTCTTTAATTTGAATGTATTTCCCAATTTTAATTTTGATATATATTAATTAGAATGGTCTATTCTAATATATTTGACACCGTAAAAGTAATACCATTTAAAACAATAATAGAAAAGGATTCGATCACTTTCACTTGGTCACAGTTATTTAAATAAATTAAATGAAAATGATTTGAAAATAATTAATTAATAAATTATTGTCCCTTTATCTACTGTGGCAATGTCACAATAATAAATATAATTCCTTTTTCTATTATTATTAATAGCCTGTGAGGCTTTATTAAAAAAAAGATTTTTTGCACAAAACAATTCATCGAGATCGCATATGACAATGGCGTGACCTGCCGTCTAGAAACGTCCTCTGCGTTCACTTACATCGAGGATCTCAAAGGTGACAGTGCGCTTTAATTAATTTAATTAACAACTTTGCAATTATATAAAGCACAGCAATACTGACGAGGGATCAAATCCCGAAATACGTGTCTGCATATAGCCTTACTTAACTTTTATTTTTTTGCATTAAATATTTTCGATTCAAAAATTGTTGCATTATAATAATTAGGTTAGTGAGGCTAGAGCTCAAGTAAATGGATGTGGGAAACTGGTATTTTATATATTATGAATCTCATTTGATCAATAAGGAAATATAATTGAAAAATTCTATTTTCAATAGGAAAATTCCATTGAAAAAAAAATGTAATTATGGTGAGGAATCTGACGAAATTCTCTTTAGTGGCACACTTAATACGATACTGTTGCTGTCATAGTAAAGCACCGCAACGCATACATTTTATAAAAAAGAGCTTACATTTTTTTCTGGTTAGCGCTGTGTCTCAATATAGAATGTGATTTTACCCTGGAATTTTCTGAAAAAAAAATATAACAAAATAAGTGCCGATCATTAAAAAAAGATTTTTTTGCAAGTGGTCAGTAATACCTTACGAGCCCTTATGCGATCAAACTTGTTAAGTTGTTGACTGAGAGTCACGTTGGCAAGCGCAAGCGGTGCGCATACTTCAAACTGTAAACCCAAGGTTTATTACTAATAATCTACGAAATGAGCTGGAATTTCGAGGGCGTATACACACAAAATTATAAACATAATTTTCATAAATTATCATATGACAGTGCATGTGAAAGCGATTCAGTGCTACACATAAAACGGTATCAATTAGAATTACTCCTGATGTAAAGCGCTGCAGTGCAATTACGATATACTTGCCTTGATTAAAACACTTAGAACCCCATAGAGCTAAATGTGGAAATAATTTATTAATTATTTTTATTTAATATACTTAGAAACCCTTCTAAGTGTTTTAATCAAGTTATTATCATCTCCATGTAACTCACTCAAATGAAATATGGTATACTTTGATTTTATTTAATTTCACAACAAATCTCAGCGGATTCACTTTACGTGTGGTTGATGAAAACGGTAAACATTAATTTAGGCGTTTCCGCGCAATAACTTACATCTTGATCCATTGTTCGTCGGCACCGGCCATAATTTCTCTTTTCTGCATCGATTAGCATTTGTGTCTCTCGGATAGGAAACACATAAAACCGTTTAAAAATAGGCTTTCGAGCGCACCGACCATAAATAATTCATCGAACGCACACACGCCGAATAATTATCGCCCGACTAATGCAGCGTATGGAAATTGAGTTTAATTAATCGAAAGTCGCTACTGATCGAGAGAGAGATACAAATACACGCAAATGAAACTCGGTATTTTGGACGACGATTTTTGTAAAAGAGAACATAGAGCTTGGAGGATACAAAATTACAGTAAAATAAAAATATAGAATTACAGTAAAAAAAACACAATTACAGTAATTATCGTGGTATTGCAATTGTGAATTTTTCTACTGTAATTTAACTAAGAATTACTTATAAAACAGAAATTAGAAAGAAATATTTGAAAAACATTTTTTTAGTATACTGCTACTTATTTCCAGCGTATTGTAATAACGTTATGATTCTTATACAGGGTGAGTTTTTTTCGATGTTCTCTATGGGGATCTCGGAAACTATAAGAGATAGAAAAACGGTTAAATGGGGAAAGAAGTGTAGTTTTTAAGACGAATAAAATGACACTTTCAAATTATTTGAAAAAGTCAAGGGTAACTAGATATTTTGAAAAAAGTAAAATGTGTCAATTTTTTGAAATCAATATATCTCTATTATTATCATAGATAGAAAAAAACTGTAAAGGACAAAGTTGTACAAAATTTTACACAGATTAATAACAAAAAATCCAAAAAAAATGTTCGCCCATATTTTGGGAGATATGACACAAACTTACCTTTTTTAAATGGAAACAATAGTTGGCTATGACTTTATTAAAATGGCTATTTTTTTCCCTTTAATCCGATATAACATATGCCATAGTTATTTTTAAAATAAAATAAGTTACAGTCGTTTTTAATTTTACCAAACACCAAAAAATAGTTCATTAACTTAGTTTTAATGAAATAAACTACATTCATTGTACAGGGTGGTGCATATTGGTGGTACATATGGAAATATATATATCTCTTTATTTTAAGAGATGTCGATCGGTCGTTTTCGCGACCCTAGCCCAATTTTTAATAATTAAAACAATGACGAAAAAAAAAAGATCTATCTTTAACCGTTTCCAAGTTATAACCGGAAGTTGACTACGAGTCATTTTTTGAGGGTGCCTGTAACTTTGTTAATATTAAAAAGTATAAACATATAAGAAACACTTTCTCAAACATATTATGCTGATTTCGATTTTTTTTATTTTTGATAAATAAAATGTGATAATTTTATTTATCATTTTTAGTTTTTGAGTTATAACCTCAAACTTTTATTTTTTGAATTGTGGCTGTAGTCTAAAATGATATCTCTAACTGCATACGAAAAACTACCTTCCACTTTGTAAAAAATGTCCCAATTATCGTTTAACTACGTTATCCGTTCTCTAAATATAAGAAAGTGAAGATGCTATAAAATTTTAGTGTAATTCTGTTTCTTCCACGCTGCGTTTTTGTTTTTTCTTTAATAAAGAGCGACATCAAAATAAATAATAAAGAAATTTTATTACACCAATTAGTTCCGACACTTGTTCGTATTGTTGTACTTTATTATTTTCTCTCGTTATTATTACTTTTTTTGGTTTTGTTTTTGTTTAGTTGGCGCCGATGATTCACGTGATATAAAACATTCCGTATTATTAACCCGAAAATCCGGCCATGAATAAGCGAAATTGCACTTGGCTGGAAGTTCGGCTTCGAAATTGAGAGCGTTCCGGTCGATAAAATTTTATACGTTACTGCCTGTATGCTTAGTTTCATTTCAATAACTATCCCTGATAAGATTTCACCGTATTTACACAAATAGATAAATCATTTCCACGAAACGTGAAATATTCTTAGGTTTGTAATTTACATCACATATAAGAATTTTATTGTTGAAACTCCATTTTATATATGAACATGGATTGTGGATGCTTTTCGGTGGAATAAAATACTTATTTAAATAAAAATAGTTGTCTTTTCTCCTAAGTAGGAGAAAGGACAACTATTTTTATTTAAATAATCATTAAAGTCTCCACAACCAACAACCAAATAAAGAAGAATGAAATACTGTTTTTTTTAGTTTCATGTTTTTTTTAAATTCTTTCAATTAAGATGATACATCTGTTGTAAACATTTTCTGTTATTTGTCATTATTCAATAAATAAGCATTTAATTTAATAAAATGTTCAACCAGCATTCACTTACCGTATGGATAACTAGTGATGATCACTTCGGTTTTTCGAACCACATCAGACTAGTGTGTTCCATATGCAATGCTTTGATGAAGACGGTTGAACGGATTGTGCGTTGTGCTTAAATAGCCTCATATGAACCATAATAATTGAGAGATAACGCAAGCGCCATCTATTGCAACAGAAGAAGACTGTTGAACGGATTGTGCGTTGTGCTTAAATAGCCTCATATGAACCATAATAATTGAGAGATAACGCAAGCGCCATCTATTGCAATAGAAGAAGACGGTTGAACGGATTGTGCGTTGTGCTTAAATAGCCTCATAACGCAAGCGCCATCTATTGCAATAGATGGCGCTTGCGTTATCTCTCAATTATTATGGTAAATATTTAATTCTTCATTATAACTATTTAGCCATAACAAATTCTTTATTATCAAGTAAATAAGTAAATTCAAGTTCTTTATCTTAGCTCATTGCTAGTAGTCTAAAAAACAATTGAGAGAAAGAAAGTTTAGAGTTTGTATTTTAGTTATTATTATTTTCTGAAAAGCTATTAATGACAGTGCAAGAGATATTAAAGAATTTTAAGGAAACGTTTTCAACAAAGACAACAATGACAAAAATTGGTATGCAAATAAAAACGCGATTTGCTCACTTTGTTCCCTCCGTCCTTATATTTCTTTAGTGTAACTTTTTTTGTAAATCTAAAAATAGTTTAATCAGTGAGTACTGTACACGTATTGAGTACATTCAAGAGCTGTACGCATAAAAATCTGTTTAACTAAAGTGTTTTAACTAAGCCACACAAGGTGTTTTTTTTTAAAGATAAGAGATCACGATATATCATTATTAATAATAATAATTATTAACGGTAAACACTTTTTATATAAGAACAATTAAAATATTACTACTGTCTTTCGAAATAATTGTGAAAACTTGTGAAACACAAAGTGTTTTAATGATAATACTTAAAGGATAAATTAAAACATTTGGTTTGTTTCACTATTTTTTTTAAATTATGAAAACTTGTGAAACTCAGTGTTTTATTGATTTTAGTTAAAGTATAAATTAAAAAATGGTTAATTCCACTATTATTTTCTATTTACTTGATTAAAACATCTCATCAAAGACAATGAGGAGATTCGGAATTCCCAATTTTAAAATCCATAATTTAAATAAAAAAATCCTACTCTTAGAACAATAGACAATATTTTTTATTTAAATAATTAAAAATCGACACAGCCTACTTATAGAAGATTAAAATCCGTTTATATATTATTAGTTCAAAATGTTTCAAGTGATAAATGAGAATGTTAGTCAAGAAAAAAAAAATAGTGTTTTATTGTTTATATGTAATTAAACATAACTTAAATTACTTTTTTTACTCCTATCCCGAAATTTATTCTCATTTGGTTTGTTGTTCCAATCAAGTTGATTATTTCCACTTCTGACTTCCGAAGTGGTTCAGGTAAAAATGGAGATTAAATTACTTTTGTACTATTATTTTTCTCTTTTCTATTTTTTTTTTGCATGATTAAATTGTTTGCGATAAAATAAAGTTCGGAATTGGGAACGGAGGGGCTTCCGACAAAGGGCGTGTTTGCGCAAAGGGGAGCGCGGACGGGATGAATCCGAAGTTTGAATGGGAGACGGGGAAGTCAATTAAAGTTACTGGAGCTCATTACCATTAGCGTGTAACATGTACAACATTCTATAAGTACTAAGTGTAATGTGTAACTAGTAGTAATGTTATGTACGAGAAATGCACGCTCACGTGCCGAATGGAAGTTGGGGAATTTTAGAAGTTTGACGGATTAAATTGGATAATAACTACGTCGAACGATTGAGTGATCGGATAGATAGGTTGTGTTCGTTGGTTGGAGTGTGCTTTAACAAAAGTTAGGAATTATACAATGAAAGTTAAGTTTAAAGGAATTTTAGATATTTGCTTTATAACTATTTTAAAAACAATTTGAAACCTTGTACATCTTTTTATATATTTACAATGAAATTTCATCAATAAAATTCGATCAATCCCTTTTTCCAACTGCAAAAAAAATACACTGTAAGTTTTACAAACATCTATTGAAACAACTACTTCCCGAGCATTAATTTCATTGTAATTTAAATAGCTGCAAATGTGTGAATCATCTTTGTTTCATTTCATTTTATTTAATTTTATATATTTGTTTTATAACTATTTAAAAAGCAATTTAAAAACATCTATATGTATCTAGGGTGTGTCAAGTTGGCACTCTTATGAATAAAAGGCTAGTTCTAACGTAAACGAAACGCTGTTATTATTTTAGAATATAGCATGTAACAAACGGTTTCAGCGCAAAAAGAGTAAAAATTGTCGCATCCACTCATGTAATGAACAAACTTATTATTACGTAAATTTTATCTCATCCAAATGACAAACTTTAAAAGTAATGTCTTCGAAAAGATGTTTACTACAAACAAAAATGTCGAAGCCATTAGATTTGTTCGTTACATGAAATAGTGGTGTACTTTTTACATTTACTGCACTGTCATGCATGTAGTCCTTGCTGGTGATGTGACTTGTTCTACGTTTAGCTTAGTGCAGCATAAAAAAAATAAGGCCGAATTAATCGTAAGACAGCATATCTTGAAAGAGTCTAATTATTGATGCGTGCGCATGTTTGTAATTGGAATTTAGTGTAGGTCACTTTCAAGGCATGATGCAGCTAGCCTCTAGCAATGTGCCGCTCCGCTAGGAATCTTAGGAATAAGGCCCCAAGTCACGATTACATTGCTATCAATGTGTGTTTCAAGAACAATTTTGCCAATATTGAAAGCCTGCCGCCTTGTTATGAAACGAACCACTAAATCTTTTGATTAAAATTTTACCAATATTGAAATCCTGATAAGGTTTTGTATAAATCCCACTGACTGACTTTTAAACAATACAAATTTCCTGTCATTGCAAACACCTCCGCACTCTCAACAATCAATTTATCCATCTGCAGCCGAAACGTTATGCAACGATTGAAAAGCCTCTCGGCAAACGCACACGTAATATACAATTAATCAACGATTCGTTACGCAATAACGGCAGAAATATGGTTGTTCGCGTTAATGAAGCGGTTTCGGGTAATTAGAAACAATTTATTGCCGCTATTAGCGGATCTACGCACAGGAATAAATTAATTCGGTACAAGGGAGGCCGGGGTGATCGGCGGCACCGGCCCCCCCGGATTATGGTATCACTGTCAAAAAGGACGGCCCGGGAACGGCCATCATTTATTTCCGGTTTAATTACTAGAAGAGTGCGCGGGGGGAGCAAGATAGGACGGTTTTGGTGAAATTCTTAATTGATTGAGGGGGTTCTGTTCGGCTAATTACTGTTACAATGCAAAAAACATTATTTGCATTTGTTGAAAAGGGCGATCGGATTAACAGTAGATGGCGCTATAAACAGAAACCAAACGAAATTGAATTGAAATTACGAATATTATTTAAATGTTATCAATATTTAAACATATTTTTACGATTTAATAAAATGTTCAACCACATGAAATTAGGCAAAAGGTGGCGCTTGCGTGGTCTTCCATTTATTACAGTTTAATGATCCTACAAAGAAATTATGTTTATAAAATAAATTAAATAAGCCAGAAAGACCTCTGGTCGGTAGCCCAGACAGACTAACATCTACAGGTATTGTATATTTAATGATTGAGGCTTCCACTTCGTTATACTTTGTATTAAATTACTGTATTAAAACACTTTTTTAACTTTCTTGTATAACTGTAAATTATTTTTAGTGACTATAGTTTCGACATAACATATGACATTATCAAACTAAAAATAAATTTACAGTTATACAAAAAAGTTCAAAAAATGTTTTATTGCATTAATTTACATTTTATTTATTTATTATCCAATAGATTCATGAGATCTAATAACAGGATAAATTAGAAAAATACAATTATAATGCAATTTACTATAGTTACAATACGCTCATAATGTAGCACTGAATACACTTTGCAATACAATGATATTAACATAACTTAAAAAACTAAAAAAAAATAGGATGAAATTGAATGAAAACATGAAGTAGCGCAGTTGACGTTTAGAGTACGTGGTTATCGGTAGTCATCTGGATAATTTTATGTGTTATTTGTTATGTATTGTAATTATTTATATTATTAGGTGTAAGTAAAGTAAAAGGATATATCTTTAACCGTCCTCGGTATGAAAATCGCTTTAGTTTATGACGTTTGGTTTCCTCTAATTATCCAGCAATAATTTACTTGTAAATAAAATAACTTTAAAGTTTAACTATTAAGTAGGTATCAACGGAATTAATACTTTTGTTATGACCAATTTAAATATTAGTATTATTCACTGTCAGTTTATAATTATATATCAGTTTGAATAACATTTACATACTTTTATATATTTAGTTGTAATACTGATTTTTTGCATATGTTTTGTAAATAAATATATAAATAAATATATAATTTGTATTTTCACTTCATATGTAACTATATTTAGTTGTTATTATATTTGATTCAGAAAAACAAATTTTAAAAGTGTTTTATTTACAGGTGTATTTAAATTAAAAAGATCTAAAAAATAATGAATACAAATATTTTCACATCCTCTCTTATTTATTAAAACAGCTTAATTTTTTGTCTTCTCTGATTAAATTTAATTTTACAATGACATCATATTCTCCGCATAATTTCTCAGAGTTCACTCTCTCGGGCGGGAGGGAGAAAGCCGAGCCGAGCCGGCTCGGTATTTAATTTTAATTCGATGTAAAACGAAAATCTTGAGGGGGTGGCGAATCGGAGAGACAACAAACTTTTGAAAACGGGGCGAGGGATGAAAAGGGACGCCCCGGCAATTTATACATTTAATGAGGATACAATCCGCCCCTCACTCTCCTCCTAATTTTAAAACGGATCAATAGCGTATTTTGGTCCCTCAACGCTACATCGAACTCAAATATGGATTTGGTTTTAATATCAGGGCAAACATCTCGCGAGGTTTACACAGGATGGAATCAAATTGATGATTTTGGAGGATAACTGTATTATGGGGAAGAAGAGGGGGTTGGGGATGATGTTAAATTTACAATTAATTACTTTTTAGAAATGTTGATTGAACTATATCAAATCAAACAAGTGAATTTTGTATTCTGTCTATTGACGGTTTCACGATCTTGGGATAAATCAACCGCTTCTACACTGTGGTTTATACTTGAACCACGTTGGACTTCCTTGATTGAACTATATTTTCATTAATTAAAATATCATATGATTGAGAACTTGTCTTCTTTAAAGTGCTTTGATTTTTTTCTGTATTTTACATTTTGTTGGCGCTAATGAAAAAAATGGTGATGTGTCCATCATGGTACTTTCCCCGGTGAATACGGTCAAATAAGTTTCTGATTGAAAATTTAATAGGAAAGCACAATAATTAATGGAAAAAATTGATTGTTGTCTTTCAAAGTTAAAACCGAGTATTTAGAAGAATATTATAATTAAGTGTGTTATTTCTTACCTTAAAATGTGTTGAAATCATTTATCCACACTCTTCTTCATTTTTTAAAACTTTACGAATGTGCTGAATACGACGGCACTTTGACGTTTTATTTGTCATTAAAATAATTATTTCAATAATTAAAATCTCTAAGGGAATTTATCATGTAAACGAAATTCTTCCGCTTATAAAATGAAAACCGGAGGTCCTACAATAAAAGTTTTATAACAGAAATTATTTATTTTCCAAGATCTAAAACTTTTATTTGAAACATTTTTCTATCCGAATTAAAAAATGAAAAATTGCTAAGAGTAAAGTTGCACTTAATGAATTTTGATTTTGACCAAAAGATCATAAGTTTGGGCTTAATCCATTTAGTCGTTTAGGCGCTATCGCGGAAACACACACAGACATTTTTCAAAACTCGATGGCATGGACTCAGGGGACCTCAAAACGTGCATATTTGTTGAAATTGGCGGTTCGAAAATTTTCACGATCACAATACTTTCCCTTGGACAGGGGTCCGGGGAAAGTAAAAACAAATAAAACGTCACGTGTCATTATTTATTAAATCAAATTCGCAAAAATAACATAACGCATAGCTGTGGTTATTTATATTGTCAATATTAGTGATGGGAAAAATCGATTATTTTCGGTAAGCAAATAGTAACTTTTAATAAAATATTCAACCACCAGCGTATTTTTGCCATTTCGGCTTTTCGAAACTTATAAGACTGGTGTGTGCAAAGCCTTGATGAAGGCGGTTGGATCTTCTGTTGCGATTAAATACCTGATATGAATCATAATAAATGGAAGACGACGTAAGCGCCATCTTTTGCCTAATTTGATCGTTGACGGTGCCACATGAAATTAGGCAAAATATGGTGCTTGCATCATCTTCCATTTAAATAGTAAATTCATCAAGATATAAATTGCAAAGCTTAAAAGTTAGTTGTAATAACTATTTCTATTAATAATTAATGCATTTTCAAATTATATTTCACCATTATTTGTTTTTCTGAAATAAATCGATTATTGAAATAATCGATTTTGTCCATCACTAGCCAACATAATTTTTTTAATAAAAAATTTCAAAGCACGCTAGAAGAGATAAATTCTCTATAATATTGTATTTCAAATATTAATGTCTTTTTTTTATTAATTTTGTTTTCGTGAAAATCAGGCAGGCTCATTCACACAAACTTGCAACAAAGCGTCGCAGTGTTGTCGAATAACGCATTCACGGCCACGAGTACGCGCGGGGGGGGTTGTATTTTTCAACTTTCAATATTAGCGAAACTAAGTACACCATCATATTCTCCATACTTCAGAACCCAGAAATACAAAATCTCAACAGTATAACGCTAATAGTTATTGAGTAATTAATTTATAAACATGGGACAAATTTAGAAGATAAATTCGAACGAAAATTGATACATTAATAAAAAAATCATATCTTTGTAACGGCTTGAAATATATGTTTGCATTTTTTTCTGTTTAAACTGAAACATGTTCGCTTCAAATTATGAAAGAACCACTTTAATATCTAAAATAGTTTATGAATTAAAAATTATCAAAATTATCTAATTCGTGAGGTTTAAAATACTTTTTTAAGACGCGAGGGTAAAAAAAATAATTCAGTCATAGATTTTAATTAATTACATTTTTGAACACTTAGTGATAGTTATTGTAAATTCTATGTGGTTTATAACAATGTAGAATTAGCAAAGAAAAGTATTTACAAAATTGGTTGAAAATACGAAAGCTGACGATAACAAGAACTTCATTAAACTATTAAACTATCATTGCAAGAAGCCAGTAACGCGATAGTGAAGTTAATCTATGTGGGCGCGTTGAGTATACGTGTGTGTGAAACTTCAAAGTCGCCTATTATATGCATGAGGCGCAATAAATAATTACGATCCGCCGGTGGTGGTGGTGGCAGTTGACTGCGAAAGTGTATGTGTGTGTGAGGAGAGAATAAAGTTTCGCCAACTTCAAACTCAATTAGTAATGCTTTCATCGGCGTAAACGTTGAATTTCAAAAAGTTTAAAACTCGGCTGTTTGCGTCGCATTTAATTACGGGAATCAATACGTAACTAGTAAAGTTGCGAGAACTTAAATTATACTCAGTTTAAAGTTTGGGGTCGGGAAGTTTTACTTCGCCCGTTGCCCATTTTGCGTAATTCCGCTCGTGAAAATTGTTCATTAAAAATAAAACGCAGGTAGTGGCGGGGGGAATCGCACCGGCGTGTTTTTGTTGTTGCGAGTCGACTTTTCCGCGCGCCATTTAATTATTTCTAATGGAGTTTCATAACTATGTACATACTTACTTAGCCGTGTTTACATTTGTTTTAAAAACACAGTAAGTCTAACCTTATGCCATATTTTAGTATTATTGTCATATACGGGGTGTTTCAAAAGTAACGGATAAATTCTATAAAATCGTAAATAAACATATTTTAGATAAATTCTCTGACACGTCGATTGTTATTTTTAAAATGCTATCCTGATATACATTTTTCAGCCGCCCACCCCTCTGCTCCTAAGGGAAAATAGTAAAGTACCTCAAATGATAGATATTTTTATTCTGAATTCAACGAAACTTATCAAAAACGGTTAATAAAAACGGCGATATTTACCAAAATGTATTCAAAGAAGAGCGTCAATATTCGAGTAGGCACTATTGAAGCGGCCAGAGCAATATCATTAAAACAATTGCAAATTGTTTTTTCTTATGTCAAACACAATTCAGAGTTTTTTGTGATTGAAGTAATATTAGCAAAATGAGACTTACTGAAACCGAAAGAATCGAAGTTTTAATGAAGATTGGGATTGGAGATAGAAGCCGGACGCATGAAGAAGTTCGTGTTTTGTTCAATGAAATGCACCCGGACCGTCCGCCCATATCGCAATCTACAGTAAGTCGAATCGAAAACAAATTTCGCGATCTCGGACATATACGGGATAAGCCTAAGACAGGACGTCCATTGGCCTTAAATGAAAATAGACAATTGGATGCTATTTTAATGGTGCAAGAAAATCCACATTCAACCCTTGTGGAGGTCGCTTCACAAGTTACTGCGTCAAAAAGTACAATGTCCAGATTATTCGGAAAACATAAATATCACCCGTATAAAGTGCACTTGGTACAAGAATTGACCGATGATGACTTTGATCCACGAGTGCAATTTTGTGAAATAATGATGGAACTCTATAATGAAACTCCTTGCTTAATTAAAAACATCGTTTTTTCTGATGAGGCAACATTTTGTCTGAATGGTACCGTCAATAAACAAAATTGCCATTATTGGGCTCCTCAAAATCCGCATTGGATGATTGAAGCGAACACACAATATCCTTAAAAGCTTAATGTGTGGGCTGGTGTGGTGGGTTTAAGAATTATTGGACCATATTTTTTCGACACAACGTTATTTGAACTTTCTCCGAAATGAAGTACTACCTACTTTAGCGGTATTGTTTCCCAACGCAAAATATCCTGATAGAACCAATGACAGAATTTGGTTACAGCAAGACGGTGCGCCTCTACATTATGTACGATCAGTTCGGGAATACATCGATCAAGTATTTCCTAATCGGTGGATTGGTGGACGAGGTCATATTGAATGGCTAGCAAGATCGCCAAATTTAACCCCACTAGATTATTTTCTTTGGGGTTATTTAAAAAGTAAAGTTTATTTGAATAAACCTGCAAATATTGAGGAGTTAAAGAAAATAATTCGTGCAGAAATTCACTTAATTACTCCAGAATTGGTTAGATAATGTTCAACAAGCTTTTGTAGATAGATTAGGGCAATGTCTCTTCGTTAACGGGCAGTACATTTAATTAAGGATTAGTTACTTAAATTTGGTTATTCTCTCAATTTTATCAATAAATACATTTTGGTAAATATCACCGTTATTTATTAACCGATTTAAATAATTTTTGTCGTTGAATTCAGAATAAAAAAATCTATCATTTGAGGTATCGCAGTGGTGCTTTACTATTTGAATTTTTAAAGTTGGGGTTGCCACCCCTTAGGGGTGGGGGGTTAAAACATGTATGTCAGGATAGCATTTTAAAAATAAAAATCGACGTGTCAGAGCATTTTTCTAAAATATGTTTATTTACGATGTTATAGAATTTATTCGTTACTTTTGAAACACCCTGTATATATACATTTATATACAGAGAGATTTTTTTATAAGTATACATTAGGAAAAGTGTATACCTGCAAAAAACGCGAGCCAATCGCATTGAATAATTAATGTGTGTATGTTAAGTTGACTATTTGGCATATATGTGTTCAGTTGCGTGTTATAGGCAACTAAACACACATACACTAATGCATTTGACTCGCGTATTTTGCAGGTATACATAGGGGAAACGTATACTGATAAAAAAAAGCTCTCTGTATATATAATCATCAAACATCTGCTTGATAATGAAACAATTATAGCAGTGTCTGCACAATAAATATTTTTGTGAAACTTATAACAGCTTTGTTATAATATTTACAAATAGTGAATTCGATTTGTAATTCATGATTTATGCCCGTTTGCACCGATTTTACTTTAAGGCCTCCTTAGTTAATAGTAGAGATTGGATTGCACCGCTCATATAAAATCTCCGCTTAGTTAAGGTCTCCTTAGTTGGGGGAAAATCTAGTGAAAAGTTAGTGCCTAACTTCATGTCGTCTATTATTCTCGCTTCCTAACCTTGAAATCATAGAAAAATATTATTAATTTTAGAAAATCACAACTATTTCGGATAATTATTACCGTTATAAACATTATAGAAATCAAAAGAAACTTTAAATAATATATTTATTTAAGAATGTATACATTTCATCATTTTTTTATAACATTATCGTTCGCTTTCTCTACTTTATTCGTTATCTATAAATTTATAGGTTAGAATCAGCCGTACGTCAACGCTAAGGAAGCCTTAGTGAAGTTAAGCCGCCAACATCGGCGGCTTAAATTTAAGGAGACCTTAGACATCGTGCGCGCGCGGTGCAAACCAAATGACATATGTTAAGGATTACTTAGCACTAAGGAGTACTTAAACAAGGCGGTGCAAACGGGCATTAGTCACATAACAAGTTGTAGAAATGTTTAATAAAATACATAAAAAAAACTCATTATAAGCATTAATAAACCAGTAATATAAACTGCAATACCTGTAAATCAGTTCATTATTAATGAAAACCCGATTCCTTGGCGGAATTATTCTGTCGTCGTGCCAAAAAAAGAATCGCACTTGTCCGGTCGCGGCGCTCTGGGTAATAAACCAATTCGCGGCATTCTGCATAAATAATGTTATTTCAATCCGAAAAACCCGTTCCAAATAAATCGTAGTCTCTCATACACACATTTATAAATAAATAAATACCTTGGCACAATCGGGCCCGTTCCAGTTTTATTAAAAAGCATTTCTTTTGTCATTTGCCAGAAACCGGTCTTGCTCGATCGCATCCATCGCGTAATAATTCACTCTTAATTGGTCGGCGGAGAACAAAACACGCCGCATTTGCATTTTTGCGGGCGCGCGCGGTCACGTGCTAGTCATCCGTTGGTTTGGAGTTTAATCCAAATTGGGAAATATTACACTTTTTTTAATTGTATAAACACATAATTTTCAAACAAAACACTTTTTAACGTTGTTATGATTATAATCATTTAATAAACATTATAAGGAGGTAAGACCATGAAGACATATTTTTTTGCATGTTTAATTTTGTTTGCTAATAATAATTTATACTTTGTTCTCTTTTTTTCTGTTTAAATTTAACTAACTTTGCTTGTACTCTTCTTATATTATGATTTTGATTGTATATTTTCCCTTGTTGGATTCTTCCGTTGGAAATAAAATTATTATTATTATTATTATTATAAGACCAGTGGTCAATTGCCATTTACCAAGTTCCTGGGGCCTCATTCCTGAAATTGATCACACGTTTCGGTCAAATTCACATGTAGATACCAATCTAAATGAAAGATTTCGTACGACCGAAACGTACGATCAATTTCAGGAATGCAGGCTCTGATGTTTTTTTTCTGTATTGTTTATATAAATGTTACAATACAAACGCATGTATTTATGAATAACCAGCACAAGAAGTAACGGTCGTACAACGTTAGAGGCAAGTTCGGAGATAATCCTAACAGGGCATTAGACCGTTTTCTTTTGGTCGAATGCCCTGTTAGGATTATCTCCGAACTTGCCTCTTTATGAATAACTATATTTATATATACAGGGTATATAACATTTGAAATACTCTGTATATATAAATATCTTTATTGATAAATAAAACCAGTGCTAGGACCTGAACCAGCACTGGGTCTTCCCCAACACCTAGCCAAGGCAGCGATACTCGTATAGATGAAAGACGAAATACAATGCTGGAGGAATGTATCAGATATGAGAGTAGCTCAAGCGACTCTTCAGGGATCATCTGGGAACAGAGCCAAAGCTCTACTAGATATGAACAGAGGCGATCTCAGAGCTGCAGTGGCTTTACTTACTAGACACTGTCGCCTAAATTACCATCTTACCATAATATAATAACCCTACCTGTAGACTACGTCTGGAAAATGATGAGACACTAGAGCATGTACTATGTGTCTGCCCAGCGGGGCGTCAAACCAGACAGCTGTTTCTTGAGTCTACTGAGCTGGATCTGAGTGCAATCAACAGGATCCCTCTGAGCAAGATCATGGATTACCTAGAAACCATGGATCTGAAAAACGAGGTGTAAGGTCTCACGTATGAGCCACAACAGACCGTTAGGTTGTATATAGAATATTATTATTATTACTATTGATAAATACCTGAGTTTGCATTGTAACATTTATATAAATAATAATAATAAATAAAGAATAGAGGATTTTAATCTGATTAAAAAATAATATGATGTCCATAAGAAATAAAAAAGTTATTGATTTGGACCATCAATGACGTATGTAATCAATCAAATGGATTATGAAAAAATATAAGCATATCTTGACTATATTGAAATATTGCTTCAAATAACAAAGATATACTCCTTACACCTAACGGTAGAAAGGAAAAAGATTAAAAAAAATAATAACAAAGATATACATAAATAAAAACTAATAAAGAGGAGGAGGAATTAACAAGAAATTATGTGATAAGAAGAAGGAGCTAACAAGCTATTGGAATTCTGAACAGAATATTAATCAACAAGAAATTCTTCAAAAGTGTAAAATCTAACCTCTATCACTTATAATATGCGAGATCTCCACAGTGAAACTCGAATTTGAAACATATTATTATGATTGGTCGAAAAAATAGATTTAAGCGATTCGAGCCAAGAATGAAAGACCATTGCTTGAAATGTGCCTCAGTAACCATAAAACATTTTTCAGATGATTTTTCATTTCACATCAAGCTATTGAAAACGACATTTTTTGGCCCTTCTTTTTAGATTTTCGTCTACAACTGTCCATGTTACTTCAAATTGGCCGAAATTTTGTTCAAAGCTCATTACCGATTTTTGCGATATAACCATTATTATGCGTCAACATTTTTATCCTTTTCAATCAAAAAGTGTCATCCATTAATAAGGAACCAACCGGACTCAATTGATCGTTATAAACTTTGGGAAACCAACTGAACCTACCTATAAATTGTGTTGTATTGTAGAGTTATTTGACACTAACTGAAGAATATAGGTTATTTAAATTTAAATGTTCGGTTAGTTCCACTAGTACTGAAAGCGACCAATATCTTCAATAAAAAATATCAATAAAAAAAGGAGGTACCTTTTCAAAACATACGTTTCGTAAAGCGCTGCAGTGCTTTATGTTATACTGTATGTATGAGATTAAGGGATAACATAAAAATTTTACATGTAAAATAAAGTGCGAAATAATGAGCTCATCTATTTATTTATGAGAACAATTGTATAAAGGATTATTTTTCATTAAAATGTTCAACCACCATTCATCTAGCGTATTGACCATTTCGGTCCTTATCAGACCAATGCATTCCATGTGCAATGCCTTGATGAAGGCGGTTGAACGGATCTTGTGTTGTGATTAAATAACCTGATATGAATTTGTGATGGCTATTTCGAACCTCATCAGACTAGTTTAATCCACGTCAATGCCTTTATGAAGATAGCTGAAAGGATATTGTGTTGTGATTAAATATGAATCATAATAATTGGAAAGACAATGCGGGGGTGCCATCTATTGCCTAATTTTAATTATTATGACTAATATCAGGTTATTTAATCACAACACAAGATCCGTTCACCCGCCTTAATGAAGGTATTTCACGTTGAACACACTGGTCTGAAGAGGCCTGAAAGACGGAAATAGCCATTACCAGTTATCCATACGGTAGATGAATAGCAGTTGAACATTTAATTAAATGAATTCGTTTACTGTTTTCATAAACAGAGCAAGTAGACCCCAATTATTTACGATGACATTTAAAATTAGGCAATAGATGGCGGTTATCTTTCAAATTTAGTATTTGTACTTTACTTATTTCAAAAATATAACTTAAAGGTTAGGTTAAGATGGCCGCTGTTGCCATAAAGTTAGAATAACTAGAGGAAGCATACGCACCGTTTGTTGTCACAATTTGTGAACACAAAGTAACTTCACAGCTGATTTTGACGCCTAACCCAATACACAAACTCGTCAGTGCTTTATTGAATTACTAGCTCGTATTGGTGTTTTTGACTAGATTTTAATTGTCTGTGTTTTATTTGCTCATTTCTGCTTGTGTTTATTGTCTGATTTGTGATTGTTGTTATATTGTAATTGTTTTATTTCGTGAATTCTTCGAACCCTTTATTGAAGTCATTGGAAATAATTCATTTACGATATTATTTGTGTCTTACGGTTATTATACTGATGTCAAAATATAAAATTATATTTAATTACAATTTCGAATTACCATCAGGTCTGTTTATGTAATAATAACATAACAAGTAATAATAAGTCTGCATATTTTTGGTCAATTAAGATATTAATACCATGAAATGAATAGATATTTTCATGATTCGACGATGCTAAAGAATTCCGACCATCATAAACAATGATATATAATTTGAATTTAAGCGGGAAATCGAACAGCTGCGACGTTCCACTTGTGTTTATGTTTACGTTTTCAGACGCGATATATCGGACTACAAACATTCTATGGCTGTTGCTCACTCTGTTGCTCATCCACCACATCGTGTTAGCCATTAATGTAACATCTTCGCCCTCTTAAATAGTACGAGCTCATTGACATGAACCTGTCCCAGGAATATTCTGTTTTCATTTATATATGTTCTAAAAAATGGAAGACGGTTTCCTCCTCTTTCTTATTCTTGCATCCCTTGCAGCAGTTATGGTGTGTCTTTTCCTAGACCTTCCTATAATTCCCTAGATGACAGTATCCTATAACCCTTTTTACTGCCATTCTAATATTGATTCTACATAGGTATTATTTACACTATGGGGAATCAATATTAGGATGACTGAAAAGCGTTATAGGACACTGCCATCTAGGAAATTATAGGAAGGTCATGGAAATGACACACCATGACCTTTTTATACCATCAAGCTTTGGCCAAAGTTGGCTCGCTATTTGACACTTGTATTCAACCTCCCATCAAGTAGCACAACGCAATCGGCTATTAAAAATTCAATGGTATTATTCTACAAAGTTAAAGGTAACTTTGTGGAATATACTATAGCCGGTAGCTTTGTGTCTTCTGGTGCCAATTCATTGGACCTTAGGAAGCTGTTATCTGATACGCTTATCTGGGTACAAGGTTACATCAATATATCAATGCATTTTTCCACAACCAACATCACACTTAAACCGCAAATTATATGTAAACTAAAAACTGCAAATAGTTTTTGGTTGATAGCCTTTTAAATATCGAAGCAGTTTTGGCATATTATACTTTTTCACTATAGAAAAGGTAAAAATGCTCTTCAAGCAAAAACTAAAGGAAAATCAGGTATGTGTGGAGAAGAAGTGTTAGTGTCAAAACTAGTCTGCAAAATTTAGATGGGGCAATTTTGATCCCGAACACGTAGCGCGTTCTGGAAGGCCAGATGAAGATGATAAAAATTGTGTCATGAGTTCATTTATGCAAACCGGCGAATAACAACTCGTGAGATCGCTGAGAGATTAAATTTATCGAATTTATGTACAACCAATACACAATCTAGAAGAGATGCGCGAACGAATCCGAGATAAATTTGAAGAAATTAACAATAATCCAGTGTTGTTGCGGAACGTACTGGAAGGTGTATGACGAAGATTTCAGGCTTCTTTTGGTGAAGAAGGAAGGCATATACAACATTTATTGTAATTTAGAAGTGAAACGTTAAAAGTAATTATTAATAAATTGACTTTAAAATAGAAAAGAGTATTCATTCACTTGGCCACAGTTATTTAATTATATTAAATAAAAATGATTTGAAAATAATTAATAAATTATTTCCACATTTAGCTCTGTGACTTTTGACTTACGCTACGTAAGTACGTTAAACAAATGCACATTAAAACAACTACTTCCCTGACAAATACATTATACATTATGTAATTCAATGTCCGGGGTGGGTATTTGCCCGGGATGTAGTTGTTTTATTGTGCATTTGTTTAACGTACGTACGTACGTAGCGTAAGTTAAAAGTCACAGAGCTAAATGTGGAAATAATTTATTAATTATTTTCAAATCATTTTTATTTAATATAATTAAATAACTGTGGTCAAGTGAATGAATACTCTTTTCTATTTTAAAGTCAACTTATTAATAATTTCTTTTAACGTTTCACTTCTAAATTACAATAAATGTTGTATATGGCTTCCTTCTTCACCAAAACAAGCCTGAAATCTTCGTCATACACCTTCCAGTGTATGACTTTAATTTATTAATGTTTTACATTTGAAAAGTAACATAAACAGAGAGCTATCTATGATTGACGTAGGTTTACGTCAATTCCTAATATGTGTACCAACTTAATTTTTTTTTAAATAAAAAAATCATGGCACTCTTGAGTTTTTTTAATTGAACATATTATATTAGCACACACAATACCATACTCTACAGACCTAGCACTTTCCGATTAGCATTTGTTGTTTTATTAACGGTAAAACAATTAATTCAAATGAGATCATAAATCAATTTCCGAACAACCCAATATTTTAATGTAATTAATACTTATAATATTTAAACATATTCATATTGTAATAATAAATATAAATAGGTTATTAAAAATCTTCCAATAAAATAAATAAAAGCACAAATTAAATAATTGAAATTCTCGATCTTTCAGCTCATTTTCAAGAGAAATCATTTTTTCATTCTCTTGAAAATGAGTTGATAATCCGAACTAGTTGAGAATTTAAAGTTATTTAATCTATGATTTTATTTATATTATTGGTAGATTTTTAATAATGTATTCATATGTATTACCAAATATTTTGTTGTATAAGTGTTGATGAAGATCTTTATAGGATTAGAACATTATTTAGAAGATATAAAGAGGAGATTTATTTGAAAAATTGTTTACTAGAAACAATGAGAAATTTTATTTGAACAATGGATCATTCGGAAGCGCGTATGATTCGAAGATAGGAGGGGAACGAGGGGACGCTTGGAGTAGTTTCGGCGATTTATGGTAAAAGTTGACGAAATTCCACGTCGGCGCCCATTTAACCGAGAACAACTTTTATTTTATACACCATAAAAGTTGCTATCTAAATACAGAAACGACCTTAAATTACGTTTATGTGTGCTGCGACATTATTTGTTTTTTTCTTTATATCTTTTCATCCACTGCTGCAAACCATTATTGATACAATAAACTTTTTGGGGGGAGAACACAATAAAAATATTTTAACGCTTATTATTTATGCGATTATTTACGTCGACGCCTGTTTAGTCCGCGCGCCCCCTTCCCTCCGGCTGCAGGGTGGAATTTAGCCGTCTGAGGTCGAATATCATCGATCCGCACAACCCTTCTTGACACCCTCACCGGGCTGCGATGTAGCGTACAGCTCACACAACCTCCCCCGCCGTTTACATTGCGTCTGACTTCAACATCCAACGGAAATTCTGTGCAAAATACAAACTAAAGGGTAGTTGTATTAATTAGTCACGAAATTGTAAAACCCGGATTAGCGTTTTAATTATTTATAGAGTGTACAAAACTGTTAATTGAATATCCGAGGCTGTAATAGATTGATTACAAACTAAACTTTTCGAAAAGGTCAACTTATAATCGCGCCCACGGAAAACTTTTTAAATTACCCTCAATCTATTATTATCTCCCGGCAAGAATATTAATTCCCGAACTTCTATTTTAATTTGCTTTTTTTCTTTCTTTTTTCCCTTTTCTCCTCTTTCGGTTCAAGATGAATAATTGAAAACCGATACCCGCAAAGAACAACGAGATGTTTATCCCATTCATTCCTTTTCAGCGCCGCAGTTAAGGAGAGGAAGGGGATGAGAGTCCGGCGATAGTTTCAGTTTTAAAGTGTTATTAGCAAAGTTCGCCTCAATTAACCTACAAGTCCCTCCCCCGTCCCTCCTTGACGGTCCGGAGTTTCTTGTTATCGTAAGTAACTTTGATAAAGTTGTTTGAATAATAGAAAAGGGTTTTATGGAAATTATGCTTTAGGGTTATCGGATGAATTATTTAGACGTCGGGAGAGGCTCGGTGAATTTTCCGTGTGTTGTGGCGCCGAGGTTGGAGTTTTCATGTGGTTATTTGCATCTATTAAAACTGGAGGGAAAATATGTAACTTTTCAAAGCTTGTAGCGATGCATTATAAGTAATTGTTAGAAATTTTGTTCGAAATGTTATGGTGGGAACGTGAACGTGATATCAACTGCTTTGTTCCCTTTTTAAAAGGTCTATTTAAAATGATTTCTTCATTTGATAATACAATGATTTAAACTAGTACTGGACAAAATCGAGTGAATTTAGTAATCGATTATTTCTAAATAACCAATTTTAAGTATCTAAAGTTAATAAATAATGATAAATTGCTGTTTATTAATAAATAAGTGATATTTCCGAATATTAATAATTTAAATAAAATTATGAAAATTGTCATATACTTCATTTTGATACTCTGAAAGCTCTATACTCTGCGTTTGTTTTAAATAAATTGGAATACAATACATTAATATGGTTTCCCATCTACGCCAGTCATTCGCTCTTCCTGGACCGCATTCACCGTCAATTTTTGAAATTTCTTTCACTTAGAGCTGACCAGGTATATCCTACTACTGAACCGCCGCAAAACGAACTTCTTCAACGTCATGGCATGGATTCTCTTGTGTCTAGAAGAATTCTGTGCTGTTCGAGATTTATGAAGGAATTAATCGATGGACGAATCGGCTGCTCGGATATCCTAGCTCAAGTGCCATTTAACGTGCCTGCAAAATACACAAGATTTGCCTCTACGTTTAGATTAACGACCTCCAATTCAAATGTCCTGCAACGTTCACCAGTGCATGTACTGTGCAAGTGCTCAGAAGAGTATTACGAAGACATATTCATTTAAATGCTACATGTATATATTCACCGTCACTCAAAATATAACTTTGTCCTTTTTTAATTTTATTTAATTTGTATTTATATTTGTTTTTCTTTTGATATCTCGTATTGTTCTGTAATTGGGGTTTCCTGTTAAACAATAAAGCTTCTATTATTATTATTTTGAAATGACAAAAAAGACGAAAAGATCGACTTTGCCCATCTCTAATATAAACATATTATTTTTTATGAGAATGACGTTACTTTTGGGAACTAACGCTAGTGGTGATATGAAGCTTAAACTACTTCTCATTTAGTACGCTGAGAATCCTAGAGCATTAAAAAATTACATAATCAAGAGAAGACTGCCAGTAATGTGGAGATCGAATCAGAGAGCATGGGTCATGCAGGCTCTTTTTAAAGATTGGCTGTTTGAAGTTTATGCCTCGAGTTCAAGGACTACCTTGATACCAACGACTTGACATTGAAAGCATTGCTGCTATTTGCTAGCAGACTTTCCTTGTCTGGCAGTTCAGTTTCTACCTCCGAATACTTTACTGATTTATAATAAGTGGAAGATGACACAAGCGCCATCTTTTACCTAATTTCCTGTGAAATCATCAAGATCACCAGATGAATGGTGGTTGAACATTTTATTAAATTTACTGATTTAGCCGATGGGTTATCGCAGGTTGTACACTCGCGCGCTGTTTCATCGGTGTTTTGAAGCATGACAATTATATCAAGAATAACTTCAAAAACGTTTTGGAAAGAAAAATTTGACATACTTAACCTATTCGTATTATTCAAAAGGCGTGGTCAGAAGTCACACAGCGACAGTTGATGTCTGCTTGGCGAAAGCTGTGTTCATCCTTCATTCAAGGAGACGAAGGTGATCAGGGAGATATCCCTGAAATTATGTATGAAAAATTGAAAACTGCTAGAGATCTGAAATTTGAGGATGACATAGAAGAGTTTATGAAGATGAATTGACGATAGAATAACTCAAAAAAATCTTGAATGAAGAACATGTTAAACACATTTTGCTGCGTTTCTTGGTGTTCTTCATTCAAGATTTCTTGGAGTTCTTCTGTCGTCAATTCATCTCCTAAAAAATCTTACATGAAGAATACCAAGAACATGAGTCACATGTCGCTGCGTTTCTTAGTGTTCTTCATTCAAGATTTCTTGGAGTTCTTCTGTCGCGAATTCAACTTCCAAGAAATCTTGAATGAAGAACAGCAAGAACATAAAGACACATTTCGCTGCGTTTATTGGTGCTCTTCATTCAAGATTTCTTGGAGTTCTTCTATCTTCATGAACTCTGCGTCATTCTTCTGAATAAGAGGAAAACGGAAGAGGACCAATGCCGACATGTGCTATTAAAGATCTTTTGAAAAAGTGGGAGGATGTCAGAGCAATGATCACCCAAACTAACTGATGTCAGCAGGGTCCGGGATCTTTACAGCGACAATACTATTAAACACTTCCGGAAAATCCCGAAAACCAAAAATAAAAAGGGCTGCTTAATATTCAAGACTATATGTATGTGTAATTTGTTTCATAAAATTACTGAAAAATTATACACACGTTTTTAACTTAATTTGTTAGGTTCTCCAGAACGAATTAATAGGTTTCACAAAAAAATCCATAGTAAATCGATGATCGGTTAACCAACAATACGGGTAGCGTCTTGTAACAGATTATGTTCGTTAATCGATCACCCACTATCCAAATAGAAAATTAGCTGAAAGACCACTGTTCGATAGCTAATTTCTCAATAATAAAAAATTTATTACCTAACAGGAAACAGTAGCCCAATTACAGGATAATACAAAATAATGTTACATTATAATAATAGCAAGACAAATAAGAAGATAAATATAAATAAATACCAGTACAAATATAGATACGAAAATAACTTAATATATATAAATTATTAGAGATATTTCAAGATCATTACGTTAATGAAATGTTAAATTTAACATACAGGTTAATTGTTTGAAAATCCATGATAATCTTAAATGAAATTATTAAGTTTTAATATTTTCACTTTAAAAAGTGAAAATTTACTTAATCAGCGCTATTCTATAAAAGAAATGTTGAGTTTAACGTGTACGTTAATTTGTATCATCAGTCTCAGCGGCTTTTGTAATGGATATATATTCAGAGAATGTGAAATTAATTAATAACGTACACGTTAAACTTAACATTTCCTGTACGGAATAGCCCCGAATATCATTTAAAGATACACGTTATTTTTTATCATCACGGTCTACGTGATTTTTATATTTTTATGTATACCTAAATAGTGAGATCAAAGAAAGACCGGAAACGTTAAATTTAATATTTCAGGTACGGAATAGCCTTGATCACCTGCCACCCCACGCCTCATTACTATTTATTTATGATTTAGAAGTATAATCAGATTTTATAGAAAAGAGTATTTATTCCCTTGGTCTCAATTATTTAAATTAAATTAAAAAAAGAAATTTGAAAATAATTAATTTACACATTAGAATAATTGTATTTATTTTAACCCTTTAATTCGTTAAATTGTTGTGATTGTCATTTTAGTTTTATAACCATTTATCTCTTAAATTTTAATCTGTTGTGTCTGTTTATTTACAATCAATCAATTAGTTATATAATTTTAAATCATTTTTGTGTATTACCAAATTATATTTAATTTAGTTAGTTTAATGATAAATAATTAATCAAATGGAAAAGCATAAAAAATTCATAGAAGATATTCTTGTTTTGTTAAATTGTTTCGAGTTGAAGTCCTCGTTGGCAAATAGAAATATTATTATTTAAGGAAATCTATGAAATAACGAAAGTAAATTAATCACAATGCAACAAGAGATGTTCAGAAAATTATACATCATTTTAAACTACCTTCCTTTTTTCCTATTTTAAATGGAGCACAATACATCCAGCTCCACATTAAAAAATCCTTATTGATAACAGAGGCTTCTACAGAGTAATCAACAAGTTAAAATTCCCGCCGAAAAATCTGGGGAGTTTCATCACTTCAAGTTCATACCAAGTAAGAATGAATAAAGAGTAACTATGGCCCGGATTCTAGTTAACACGATATCATTTTGCAATATGGCGGGCCGATTTACTCGATATCGAGGCAAGTTGGTATTCGAGTTGAGTATCGTGTGAGAGAAGTCAGGCAACAATGTATCCCTGCTGATTTCCTGCAATTTCTTGCAGACACGCATGCGCAATTCATAAATGAAGACATGTGATATGTTTCTATTACCGCGTTATTTAAAAAATATGGCTGCATTGAAATGGTTTTGACAAAAATGATAAAAAGTAATGTTACTCCAACTTTATTGAAGGGCTAGATTAAAAGGTGTCTAGTGAAATATCCTCAACAGAGGTTCATGTTTCAGAAAAATTGTTGATCGCTTAAAAAATTAAAAAAGCAATATTACATAGCAAATTTTATATATTCCACTTTTAAATAATTAGTTGATAAATATATAGAGGATGGTTTTACGCTATCATAACTTAATTGTAACTATTTAATTTTTTAATGTAAAAATTCTCGCGAATTTCACAATTTCACGTTATTTTAGGGCGTGGAATAAATTAATGTTTATTTAAATAGGAAACCTGTATTAAAAGTGTTATAATTCAACAAAAGAAAAAGATGTATATATGTTTTAATGAAGATAGAACGCTTCTCGAGACCCTCACGGTACCTGGCAGGGTATCGGGCAAATATGATAGAAATCCGTTGTTCGATACTAACTAGAATACGCTTTCGTTGACACATGGTATCGACTAGATACGATACTCTTCTCGATACTGAACTAGAATCCTTATGCATATTTGACACTAGTTTGGTAACATGCTAGGTTGCTTTTCAAAGGTGAATTAAAAATACTAATAAACTGTGTGTTTCAGATGATATGTAAAAATGACTATTTGTAAAAACCAAAAGTGGGGTTATAAACGATGAATGAAACAATCGCAAAACCGTTCCAATTAACGCAGATTTGTGAACGGTAACGGAACGGTGCAAAGTGGAAAGAATGCAAAAAAAACAGCTGACGACAACAAAACACAAGAGTAAACACCCCCGTATCTCAGATGTTGGCAAGCTAAAAACGGTAGCATGTTTTATCTATTTACATACTACATCTATGCTGCAATCATTGTTGATCATTCGGTACATCATTATACACTGTTTTAAGCTGTAACTATAGTCACTTCAAAGTTACATAAAAAAGTGAATCAGTGTTTTATTAAAAAAAATTCTTCTTTAAAAAGCAGCTGTTTTACTTCACATTTCCTTTCAATCCTATTCGTTGATTCCATTTCCTGAAGTTGTAATACTTGCACAAATTTAAAATTAACAACAATCAAAATCAGGGAGCGCAGCTTTCCATTTCCCCCTAATAAAATTAATAAGGAACGGAAAAGTTTCCCGCCCTCTCAAAAAAAAAGAACAAGAATATAAAAAAACGAACTCCCGAACAAGACTCCCTCTCTTTCCGAATAAAACGCCGACTTTCGAACATGTGAAGGAACTTTTGGAGAAGCCGGCGTTATTTTTTTTTCTTTCTTTCCTTTTTCGTTTCCCTCGCTTTGCCGGGGCAAACATTAAAAAGTTCCCGGCGCGGCGTTGGCTTGACCAAATTAAATTAAACAACTCGACGTATTTGTCACCGATGGCGCATTGTGTTTTAATGGAATAATCTTCGGGGCATTACGGCCTGCCGGGCCGGTTCTTGTGAATAACGATCCGGATTCCTGTCACGTTCGTTTGATGCGTATTACGTAAGTGGAAACCGAATCACTATCGTGCAATTGTGGATTTGTGTAACTAGTTTACCCTGAAGTGATGTTAGTTGATTGGACTGGGATGCGAAAAATTGTTTGCTTTTAGATTAAATAACTTCCATTTATAGGAATAAAGGCTTTGTTTCTAAATAACTTATGGGGATAAGTTTAAATCGTTTCCCCGTAGATCGTTTAATTGTATCGCTTGCATTTTTCTAACCGTTCCATACTTGAATTTATAAGATGTTTTAAATGGCAATAAAAAAGAGTATTTATTCACTTGATCATAGTTAACTAAATAAGTAAATATTATTTGAAAATGATTAAAAAAAATATTTTAATTTTTATTTACGTTACGTAATTATTTACACCTACGTTTATATGTATATTCAAAATATGTTAAGGTTGTGGTTTAGTAGAAAGAGATAGCTATATAGTAAAATGGAAATAATCGTTTGAAAAAAGCGCCATTCTTTTGGATTTAATAATATGAATATGTATTTACATTTTTATCTACAAAGTATAAAGTATCAGTCTAAATAAAAAATAAATCGTTAATTTTCGTGTATTGCGTGAATTTACTAGTTCAAGTTAGAAGAGAACATTTTAGGATATAATGGAATTAATAGGTCATTTCTGCTAAGTTATTTGAATGCAGAATTTAGTGAAATCCTTGAAATTTTCATTGCACAGGTTTTTATTAGCCAAAATATAATTTGAAATTTCATATAAATTTGATTAATTTTCATTGTTTTTCATAATTGTTTTTCACACAAACTAAACATTAAAATAATTTTTAATTCATCTGACGAAATTCCTGCTTATTTTAAGATTACTTTAATGTATAATACAATATTGTTCATTGATCACAACAGCAATCTAACTCAAATTAGTGATTGCCAATATTTATATAGCTATCTTTTTCGTCTAAACCGCATCCTTAAGAAGATCAAATTAACGTAAAAAATCTAAAAAAAAAAATGATAATGTTTTGTGGGACTTTGAAAATTTTCGAGAGATCCGTGAGGTGAGACATAAAAAGTTTATTTTGAAACTTTTATACTGCACCCCTAGCAGTGAGATTTGTTTAATAATTTCAGTGTACCGCCATACAAAAAAGTTTGGGAACCACTGATCTATATTATGACATAATGAATTTAATTTGATAAATAGTGAAAATACAATTTAAAAAACTGTAATTAGTATCTCGTTAAACCAAATAAAATTTCTATAAAAATCAATCAAGTGACCTTTGATTAACAACATCAATCAAATCGCTCTAAAAATAGCAAAAGTGCATACGCGGCGGCACTTTCCCGAGTCGAATTGTTCCCAATGAAAATTCCGAAATATCCGATAAGCGATAAAATTCAGTCGAGCACGCGAAAGAACGGAATGAATGGGAATTAGGCGCAGTGCCACGGAATATTTGCGAGCGGCTGCCGTTGCACAACATAATTCATATTCCGCGGCACACGAGATAATGAAACCGCACGTTGTTGGCAATAGTTCGATTCAGGAGATTGAGAAACTTCGGGGGAGATGCATGAATAGTTTCGCACCGTCGAGTGTGTCGTTAATATTGAATTAAATCCGCGCGCTTTGGGAATTTGCGTTCGGATGTTTTGAGGAATGCACATTGGAAAATTGGATCGTTTAATTTTAAGTGGGTGTTGATAGTTACCGTATTAAAAAAAAAAAAACGCAAATTCTTGAAAATTTGTTCGAAGATTTGTAAATAAAACAATATTTTTTAAAGTTTCACGAAATTATTGCAGTGACACTGCTACAATTGTTTTGCCAACATAATAAAGCACATTTATTTAATTTATTGTAACAATATAAAGCATTAATTTTTATTTCCAATAAGAAATCATTATTGCATGGAATTCTAGCTTTTAAGTTATAATTGGGGGTGGGTTGAAAACCAGCAACCATTACATTGTCTGCTGAAATTTGTAATATCTGTCATAATATTGAATAACGACGTTATTATTATTATTATATCTGCGAATTGTGATGAGACATGGTTTATGATCCGATACAAAAAAATTGTTCAGTAGAACGTTACATGAACTATAGCGAGGGATACTTTAAGACAGTTTCCACCTAATAAAAACTAGTGATGGCCACTTCGGTTTTTCGAACCTTATCAGACTAGTGTGTTGCATATGTAATGCCTTGATGAATGCGGTTGAACGGATCTTGGGTTGTGGTTAAATACCCAACAAGAATCATAATAAATGGAAGACGACGCAAGCGCCATGTTTTGCCTAATTTCATGAGATTAGGCAAAAGATGCACTTGCGTCGTCTTCCATTTATTATTCTACATCGCCTTTTTTTTTGTAGAATCTACCTTATTATATTTCTTAAAGCCATAAATCTGTTCAATTTGGGTATTAGTACCTGAATGAATCACGCTCCGGATGGTAAACTCTACGCGGACGTTTTGCTGGATTCCACCTTGCTCAAAAATCATTTTAGTTTTGTTTTATATATTATTAAATGTAATCTATTACAGCCAGCTATATTCACTTCCAAAACACTGCAACATAACTTGATATTTTTCCAATTAAAAAGAGCAGTGCTGTTATATCAGTGACATTTTCATTTTCGCAATTATTAGTATATGTTTTTTTTTGCACAATAGCTATTGATTCACGGGAGGCGAAGCGCACCGCTCGATAGAATGGAATAAAAAGGGTGTTCGTTCTTTTCGCTGCTCCAAATAAAATATGTGCGCTTTTCAGGCCCTAATGAAGCATGAAAATATACTGCTTATATCTGGCAGTGGCTCGCAGTGCGATACTTCTCTTTTACTATTTACCGAAGTCGATATCATGAATGGGAGGGAGGCAGAGGCAGGGGAAAGAGGGAGTCGGCGTTGTTATTTATCACCTTTATGTGTGTATCAGGTTTTGAATTGTGTGTTTTTGTATGGAGTGTAGAAAATGTTTAATGTTTTATTTTTATATCTGTATCGCACGTGTTTTCCGAGCAGAATACAGGAGGAATAGAGTTGAAAGAAACAGAATGGAAAGTATTAGGAATCAAAATGTAAAATAACATTTTGATTCCTAATACAATGTCAATGTTTCCCAAGTAGTTTTTTCAGTACGAGCTAAGCCAAGCTTTTCAGCGACACCACTTTCATAAAGCGCTGCAGCGCTACAGTTCCCTGAACGGTGCCGCTTTATGTGTGGCGCTGCAGCGCTTTATCAAGCGGTAAAGCATATATATATATTTTCCGCTGGATTGCTTTTTAAGCCGTGCAGCTGTAAACAAAAAACCGCCATATTTTCGTGAGAGCCCTTAACCTCGATAGCGTATTCAGGGAACATCAAGCGCTTTGCGCTGTAGCGCTATATGTCTAAGATTTCCCTGAACGCGCCTAATCAAAGGTTTAAATATTTAAAGATTAATTTACTAATTGTTAAGGCTTCTACTTTGTTATAAATTGTTGTTAGATTAATGAAAACAATTTGTAACTTTCATCAGGCCATTCAAGTGATCCAAAATAGATGAAAACGATTACCCCAAGGTAAAGTAAATAAAGTAAATAAATAAATAAAGTAATCACATTCTTTCTAGTCTTATTATGATTATGTGATTATTTATTTATTTACTTTACCCCAAAATAATCGCTTTCATTTATTCATATTTTTTTAGAATTGTATGAGAAAAACGTGTTCATCGAATCAAATAAAAATGTCAAATTGTCTAGAATTATAAAAAGCGGCAATTAACTTAATTTTATACCAAAATGAATGGGTGAATAATCTGAGAAGTTGAGCTACATAAAAAAAATAAGTTTCGATCAATACGCTCACAAAGTTGCACTTCGCAAACTTCGTTGAATTTTTGCTAGATTTGGCATTTTTTCTAGCGGTCACGGATGACCAATGGAAATGATTATCGGTAAATATATAGCTGCATTCTTTAGGAATCCAATACTGAAATCCCTACCCTTTTATCCTTTTTTGGTCTAATCACAGACGCATTGTAAATGGGCCTTCCTTAAAGTCCTGTGTAAAAATGCATGAAATCAATAAAAATATTATTTTATGGAAAAACTAAATCCACGTTCTTTCTAGAATCATCAAGATCCTTCATAATTTTTTTTTCAGATTTTTTTAAGAAACAAACTTTTTCATCAAAATTTTAAAAAAAATGCTGAAAATCGTAGACAACGCAAAAATTGTCAATAACTTAATATTTTGGATACTTTCATCTCATTTATCACTTCGTAAAACATATTCAAAATGAAATTGATTTAAAGACACGTGGATTTTTTTTACTTGTTTATGCATTTAATTCAACTGGTTTCGGCGCGATGCCATTAGAATGAACCTATGGAATTCCCCAATACTAAGCGCCATTATTTACCAAAAACGGCATTAATATACAGGGTCCTGCAACAGTGCGTCGGGCTTTCCTAGCGCCTTTCTCGTGAAAAAAAAAACAAAAAAATGTTTCGTACAAAAAGTTATTGATTTAAAAATCTTTATGGCGTAAAATTATTTTCAAACATACAGGGTGTCCCAATTTTGCAGTATAACAAAAATATTTGTTTTTTTAAATGGAACACAATGTATGTATTCAGCTTTCCTAATGACATTTTTCAACCTCTACATTGTTGTCCATTTAGTTTTTTATTATTAATTAATTAATTCATTTATTTACGGAAATCTCCTTTCTACAAAAACTGTAAACATTTACATAAATCATCATAAATAATAATACACAAATAAGTCAACTATTCAACATAAACTTTGAACATCTTTATCCCAAGTGATTTTACAATTCAAAATTAAGAGTGGTCAGGTAATCTCAGGGGTACATTACAAAATAGAAAATAAATAAATAAACATATATAATCAAACAATATATTAATAATAATAGAAAATATGTTACAGTGTTGCCAATTTACAATTTTTTTCTCCAAGTATCATCCATAAGCAAGCTCAACTTTAAAAATTCGCAGCGACCTCGTTTTTTTGAAGGTAAGAATAACTTTTAGCAAATATCTCAGAGTAGTTAATAAGCAACGTTTTAATAATGAGCAATTTAAATTTAGTAGTACAGGGTGTTCAGAGAAACATGCCAAACTTTGCAAATTTCAAAGCGGTATAACCCATTTTTTTAAATGGAATGCTCCCTATTTTATGTCATTATTCGATGTGTCTTTTTCTTCTCTTCAATTTGCCCGTATCTTTACGTGTACAGTGAGAGTGCGTTTTACGTTTGCAGAATTCACAATTAAGCGCGGTTGGTTTTTGTGTGTAAATATCCATTATACGCTTAATTTAGAGCCAGAGGTTGGGAATTCATAATCACTTATTCATTTAAAAGCGGCCCTTTCTGCGCGCTTCTACTTCCGCAACAGATGCTATCGCCTAAGTGGTTTATTTTATGTTTTTGCACAAAAGCTCTACAAGCGCCGCATCGATTTTCCTAAGTGACGATTACGCTTCGTGAAGGTGTTATTTTCCCCCGCAAGTTTAAGTTTCCATCAGAATTGCAAGTTTAACGCCACAGAATAAATTAGTACAGGAATTTATTTTGGATGGAGATAATTTTCATGATTAGTTTATAAATAAAAGAAATAAATATGCATTGAAATCATAAAAAATATCTTCATCCAAAATTAATTTCGGTATTAATTAAAATTATTTTATTTAGATAAATTAAATTAATTTCAAAATTAGGCGGAAAGACCTCCAGTCGATAGCCAATTCCAAAACAAGATAATTATGTTTTATGTATAACAACAAAATCATATAATATAAATAACTCTGTTACTTATATATTATTGCATAATCTCATATGCATTATTATTATTATTTATTTATTAAGTCTTATATAACATCTTTATATGTTCCTCTCTACTTCTCAGTGTGAGGTGATTGTTTGTCCTGTGTATGTTTTTCTCCATATTTTTCTGTTTTGTGTGAGTTTTCTGGCTTCTTCCCATTTTATTCCTTTTTTTCTCTCTAACTCTTCTCTTATATTGTCATTCCATACCTTTCTTGGTCTACCTTTTTGATTTTTGCCTGGAGTTCTTGATTCGTATATTCTTCTTATTATTATTAAAATTCCAAATTAGATAAAGATATTATTATGAACAAAATATATTTCTATCACGATGGTTCGTAGGCAAATGAATTCTCTCGCGTGGACTCCGAGATTTCGAATTCCCCACTCCGACGTTCCAACCTGTAAATACATACACCTAACACTGAGAAGTAGAGAGGAACATTTACTAAATTATTAAGAATGAATACGAAATGTAGACCCATTTCGTATTTATTCTAGAGCTAGATATGAATGCGATTTACAGGATCCCTCTGCGTAAAAACCTGAAAATGGGGTGTATGGTCATATCGCAATATACCGCCAGGTTGCGGTGGAGGGGTTAACTGTACTCACTCATATAGATTATTATTATTGTTAATAATATGAAATTAGGCAAAAGATGGCGCTTGCGCCGTCTTCCATTTATTATGATTAATATGAAATATAATTTTAGTTCTATGTTAAGTAGTAAAATTATTGATTATTATATTATTTGAAAACAATCTATAAGCGAAATGTATAAAATAGAATAACTTAATTGTTGAGGCTATTCATTTTTCAAAGTTATATTTTGTTAGATTTTTGTGTTGTCAAAATATTTTGAAAATGTGTTAAATTTAAAAACCATACAAAAATCTAACAAACTTTGAACATATTTTATAAATTATTTGTTATTCATAATTATAAAAGTATTTATTTTAAATCAGTTATGTAATAATAATCAATAATGTAAATTATTTCAAAACAACACAGTAATTAATATACAATAATTGAGTATGTAAAAATAAAAACAAATATATCATACATATCTGTGTAGCTTGCTGCATAGTTTTCATCAGTCAATCCTTGAATGTATTCATAGGATCTTCGGAAGAAGAAACACACCTGCAACAAAACAAAACAAATAAATTAATAAAAATCGATACAGATATTTCAAAATGTTATACATTCATAAAATATATATTTTTGACAGAAAGTCTTCTTTTATTCTTTTTTTCTGAGAAGTGTCCCGAATACATGTGTATGAAATATTATAATCATTTGCCACATGGCATCAAAATGAATATGGTTGAAAATTTCTTCTTCTTCTGCTATCCCTTGTTGCCCCGTCGCGTAGTTGAATAAATTATTTAAAACGCCATTGTTTATGGGAGCCATACAATTTGGAAGAATTCTTTAGTTATAAATTTGTATAAATTATTGTTTTCTCTAACGCAAATTCCTATATTAAATATATGTGTTTCTATGTACATTTTTAAAGGAATAAAGACTACTTATTATTATTATTTTAAATTTAATATTAAAATCATATAATTTTAGATCCAAACAAATTATATAAGATATGATTGAAAATATTGATAATTGAATAAAATTAATTTAAATCCCATCAATTGTTCGATGCGGACCCGAACAAAATTTTAATTAATTTTATAATTATTCAACACTCATTCAATATCAACATTTTACTGCGAACAGGTGGTTAATTAAATATAATTGCCATACAAGCAAACATTGATTTCGATAAAACCTCGTTTGGAAAGTGATTTAAATATTGAATATTTATTTCAATAATAATTTATTTAACGGCAAATAAATTACGGTAGATAATTTAGCATTGAAAATGAAACGGTTATTTAAAAAACAAGTAATATACATATAGCTGGGAATGTAAATATGCTAAAAAACATAAATATTTCCATTACACTTTGTAAATAATTTTACATAACAAATTTACGATTTCAAATTTTGAAAGAAAAAAAAAACGTTTAAAACTGTTTACATAAATTAGTGACAAGCAAAATCGACTAATAATAAAAAAAATAATAAAAAAAATACCGCGCTGCTGCAATTAAGGAATATTTATAAAAACAATTACTTCCTATATAATTACCCCACCGGACATTGAAGTACACAATGGACATTTTCCGTTGTACTATATTATTGTACTTTAATAATAAAATTTATCTGAACAGATTAACAGGAACATTTGGAAGAAATCAGTAAGGGGAAATCTTTTAAACTTAGGATTTGTTTGTAATAATAATAATATTTTTTCAAAAGTGAGAGAATAATAATCTTTATTGTCCAGTGAAAAACCTCATATAAGACAAAATCATAAAAAAATAATAATACATAACATATATAAAAAAGTAATAATTAAAAAAAGAAGTCATGAATTATAAAGTAATTGGAGTTACGTAAATTTATATATGCTAGTTGGCTATCGGCCAGTGGTCCATCTGCCTGTTTTTTATGTCCTTCTTGTGAAAAAAATATGATAATATCTAACCGTCTATATCAAAAGTCATTGTCGGGAATGTTCATAATTTAACTGTCATTAACGTAGTGAAGTGATGCAATGAATTCATGAAGACTTAAAGAGATATATTTTGGAATTTACGTTTGGGGTTTATATTTTCATTCCGTGGGATACTTAGGGATAGGCTGGGTTTTGTGGGATTTGAGGTGAATTTGTGGGCCAAAAAGAATTATTATTGATAAAAAAATATTTTCCTATATATCATAAACCTGTTTACATTTTATTTTGGATTTGTTATTTTGCCAACAGTTTGTACTAGTGATGGGCAAATTGATGATTTGAAGAATCGAATAATTTGAAAAATACAGTAGGTAATGAAAGTTTAAGTAAATAATACCTCAAATAGTCATAGAAATAGTAATAATAATACTTATGTTTGATATCACGGCAACGATAAAGTGAACTCAGGATGATTTAATTGTAATTAAAACACTTGGTTTGTTTCACTTATTTATATTTTCTCAAACTAGTTTCGACCATTGGTCACCTTCAGGGAGGAGATGACCAATGACTCTAGTTGTGAGAAATTAATTAAACATGTAGATAAAGTTAACATTCAAAAATTGAGATGGACAAAGATCTTTGCAAAATTAAGTACATGACAATTTTATTAATGAAACTTATTCTATTAAAATCAGAAACGTTTCCTATTTATTAAAAAATATCAATTTATTGTTATTTATTGAAATTATTTATTTTAAAATGTTCATTTAGAAGTATTCTATTACTAATATTACTCGATTTTGCCCATCACTAGTTTGTACTACTATAGAATTATTAACATTTTTACGAGATTATGTAATATACAAAAAATGTTGAAAAGTAGCATAGTTAAAAAAAGTAAGTATTGAGTGTTTTCGAAATAAATAACACGGCCGTCGCGCCGCCGCCGCCGAAGCCGTCGTGAAAACTTTAAATTGTATTCCCATGGAAAAAGAAAAGTTTTTAATTCGTTAGGAGGGAAAAAATTATACTAAAGTATGAGCCAAGTTATAACTTCTGAAGTTTTTCAAACTCTCGAAGCGGCGCGGCCGGGCCGCAGGCCCGTCCCCCCACCCCCTCGCCCCACTTAGTTCCACCACGGCCGAAAGTTTAATTGTTTTCTCGGAAATATAAGATAATCATTAAAAATGCATTCGACTTTGATACATATTTCATCAAAGTTTCGCGGACTGAATTAAAGTTGGATTAAAATGATTTTTCTGGAGTTTCGGCCTCCGCAGTTCGCGCCCGCGTAACACACAGCAGGTGGTTCCGCGGAAGTGCGGGGGTGGCGCGTCAGCCCCCGGGCGAAATTCGACGTATTCGTCTGTTTTTACGTTTGTTGGGAAAGTTTCGGGAAAAGTTGTAATCAGAGTTGTTTATAAACGCCTGTTTTAGTTTCGCACTTTTGACAAGTTTCGCACACTTTTAGATCGAACGAATCAATTCGTCCTTAATTGCAGAAAGTACAATTCTATGTAATTCAAATAAACTATATTATTACGAACATTTAAACTATTTAAACATTTTTCTAATAATTATTATTGATAAGGTTGCGGTTTAGTGGAAAGAGATAGCTATATAGTAAAATGGAAATAATCGTTTGAAAATAGAGCTATTCTTTTGGATTTCATAATATGAATGTGTATTTACATTTTTTATCTACCAAGTATAAAGTATCAGTCAAAATAAAAAATAAATCGTTAATTTTAGTGTATTACGTCAATTTACTAGTTTAAGTTAGAAAAGAAAATTGTAAGATATAATGAAATTAATAGGTCATGTCTGCTAAGCTATTTGAATGCAGAATTTAGTGAAATCCTTTAAATTTTCATTGCACAAGTTTTTATTAGCAAAAATTTAATTTAAAATTTGTTATAAATTTGATCAATTTTCATTGTTTTTCATAATTATTTTTCACAGAAACTAAACATTAAAATAATTTTTAATTCATCTGATGAAATTCCTGCTTATTTTAAGATTATTTTAATGTATAATACAATATTGTTAATTGATCACAACAACAATCTAACACAAATTAGTGATTGCCCATATTTGTATAGCTATCTCTTTCTTCTAAACCGCACCCTTAAGTAGAAATCGAGTAAATTTTAAGTTTAATGTGTACGTTATTAATTAATTTCACATTCTATGAATATATACTACATAAGCAGTTTAGACTGTGAGGATAAAATTTAACGCACACGTTAAATTAATTTATAATAGCTCATTTAAAAATACTCGATTTTCTCCCAACATTAATAATTATTGAAACAAATATCTAAATGATTTAAATGTTTGTATGTACCTAAAGCAAAAAATAAAAATAAATTGGAATATATTAATAAATAGAGTAATCTTCTTTATTTTGGTTGTTGGTTGTAGAGACTTAAAATAAAAATAGTTGTCTTTTCTCCTATTACAACTATTTGAATTTAAATAAATAGGGTAATGATAATTATGAAATTGGCAACGTCTAAACTTTTAATTGTAGACTCTTGTAACACTTGGTTAAACATTTTTTAAAACCTCTGAATTTAAACTTGGCCCGTAGTTATTGTTTTTGTAATTTTATTCCACTTTTCATTACATAATTTGTAAAGTGGGTTGCATATAAATCTCAATTCTCCCTGCATTCTTTATATCTATGCTGCATTCTTCAAATATTCGAATAGTCACAAAAAATAGCTTTATAATTCACGTGAAAATTATTTTTTCTTAATAATCATAAATTACCGTTAGTACATCTGTGCGGACACGCATCATAGATCAAAATTTTAGAAAGGCGCTAAACATCCGTCCCGGCGATTCTGTCCGCCTTGCATTTCTCCCGATTCCCGCTCGTAAATCAAGATATTAAAAAAACGCACGCAAAATAACCTTCATTTTATGTACCGATTGGGTGCATTTTATTTCATATTCTCATAAAAACTCAGCAGGGAGTCACAAGCGATAAAACCCCGGCTAATTTGATGTTACACTAAAACTCATTTACGAAAAAAATATTTTTTATGATTGCATTTAAATTTTATTTTTAAAGAAAAACAAAATGTAATTAAATAATTCCCCTAACCACACGTATAATTCATTTACTGGAAACGCTGAAGATTAATGCGATTTTAAGGTGGATAAGAAGTGTTTATATTTTTATTTGCATAATTTATTCGTTTAATAAAATACGAGCTGTAATGGCCATGAAATAAATGTTCAGTGTGTGTTTATAGTGGAAATCAGAACGTCGTAAATTTAACTTTTGTAATAAATGCGATTTTATGAAATGTATACGTGTTGATATATTATCTTAACACTTTTATCTCCTTCTAAAATCTGTATAAAATACACAGCTATATGCATTAGCATACGAATTGAGACTAACTTTAGACTATAGTATAGTAAAAATAGCTGAGAGGTTATCTATTTAGATGCAACGATCATAAAAGCGGGTCTTAATAAAATACTTTTTTTACAAAAATGTAATTTTTACCTTTTAAACCGCTTATTATAAGCTTTTGTGCGTATAATGAACTTTAATATAAATTAAATAAAATTAATAAATTATTTACTCTTTAGCTGCTATCACATTTAGACTTTACTATTATAGTACAAAAATAAAAATAAAAAAAATAATTTTTGAATTTAATAACTATGAAGTCTGTATGTATATTTTTTGTATATTTTATTAAATTAAATAAAAATAATTTGAAAATAATGAATAAATTAGTAAAAAAAATAATATTTTATTTTTAATTTCTTTTAACGAAATGAGTTTCAACGGTTTTAAGAGTAGAAAGTTTTTATGTATAATATTTGTGAAAAAGCTTCCAATACGTTTCCGTTTTATAGGATTAACAGTGTTATAGGTTCATACAAAAGATAAACAAAAAATTGAGGCGGATAGATTATTTATTGGCGAATGATATTCGATAATTTATATTATCAAATAATTAAAAAAAGGTGAAAAACAATTTTTTTCAAAAAATAATTTAAGTTTTTTTTTTAATCTTTTTCCTTTCTACCGTTAGGTGTAAGGAGGATAATTTAAGTTACAAAAGTAAATTTAATCTACATCAAACATACTCTACTGCACGTGGAAAGATTTACCCTTAAATATCCCCATTTAATACAATCACAATATATTATTTGTACACTCGTTAATACTATTAAAGAGTCAAGGAGAATACATTTAGTTCGACGCCATCATTTTTTTTTGTGGAACAGCACCTAGTAGTTCAGACATTTGCCGATAGGTTGAAATTATATTATTTTTGGCTTGATTGTAAAATGCGCCAAAACGGGTGTTTTTTTTGGCTAATTTGTATCATTGGCAATTTAATGTATGCAAATTATTCTATAGTTAAAATTATCTGTAGTATTTATTAGACGTAAAATCGCAGCCTTAAACTAAAAAAAAAACTAAGAAAAGTGAATTCAAATCGATAATCATTGTAAAGGTAGATTCTTCGAGAATTTTTAAGCCGTTTCACAAAATTAAAAATAATAAAAGGTAAACTGTTGAAACTTAAAAGTTATTATATTATTATTAAAGTAGTAAATTAATAAAAAAATAATTAATTTACTCAATTGAATAATTAATTATTTTCTCTCTTTAGCTATTGCAACTTTTTAACTTACGTTAAGCAAGTACTTTAAAAAGAACAGACATCCATTGAAACAACGACTTTTCTTACAAATACCCAGCCAGACACTGAACTACACAATGATGTTTATAACAAATAATTGTATAGTGGGACAATTTTTAATTCGAGAATATTAAATGAATAACAAAATTAAATAACTGTACCAAGTTAATAAAATAGTAAAGTCCTAAATTGAACTACACAAATGTTAATATCACTTGTAAGGAGCGAAAGAATATGCTATCTTTAGTTACATGGTAACGTCAACCAAATTTCATTTGTAGTACGCGATTAGTGCGCCATCTTTGGATAAAAAAATAAAGTCATCCAAGTACTCAAATAATAATATCTTCATTGTCCCAACAGTTTAGATAAAAATTAAAAATAATGGAGTGTTATAAAATATGCAATAACAAAACTACATTATAAAACAATAATTTTACAGAAAAATCAATTTTCAAAATAACAATACAAAGAAATATAAATTAAAGAAAAATATCTTCATATAACATAGTACTATTGTGACTTAGATGACTTACACCAAGACTTAATTATGAAATTGTGTTATGGTTATATACCCTATATTAATCATAATAAATTAAAGACGACGCAAGCGCCATCCTCCGTTCAGCCGCGTTCATCAAGGCATTGCACATGGAACACACTAATCTGCTGAGGTTTGAAAAACCGAAATGGCCATCACTAGTTATCCATACGCTAGATGAATGGTGGCTGAACATTTCATTAAATCTAAAAACATCAAATCAGCCAATTTTTGCCTCATACACGTACAACTTCACGTTGATTGAAAATAATCGGAAAGTTGATATATATCATAGAAAAAGAGAGTTGGATAGAGATTTGACAGAAATAACGAAGAGTGGATTTATGATTTACCTTAGCTTACAAACATGATAAACACGTGTTTCGACTGTTTCTAACTTAGATACATGAAAATAAATAAAAATCACCGAAAACAGAAATACAAATCGTTAGAAAAATGCGTACGATCTATAATACTACTTGGTGGACTCGAATTAGTTAATCGACTTACCGTGCAACCAAAATCCGCCAATTAGAGTTAATCATGATTAACTAATCGGAGAATTTAATCGGAGTCGGTGCAAGTGGACATAAGAGGGGCTTTTAATAAAATTTTAGTACACGCAGTAGACAAATAGAATAAATCGTAATGAAGCGATGCATGACGAGGTACGTGAAAATTTACTAATATTTCAGAGGCATCAATTTTATTAGAAATACGTTTCTTTATAAAAGAAGCACTGTAATTCTAAAATCACTTATAACGAGTGATCAGTAACGCCATCTATTATTAATTAGTAAAGGCATCTAAGTACTCAAATGCCAACATTACGTGTGTCGAGCGACTAGTTCACCATTTATGGCTAAATAGTGATGTTATTCAAGTACACTACTGAGAATATCACTTGTGAAGGCATACATGCTATCTATGGGATTATTTAACATGCTATCTAGGGAATATTTAATAGTCGAGAGAATTTAGTAATCGAGTATTTCTGAATAACCAATTTTAAGTAGCTAAAGTTAACAAACAATAATAAATTATTAATAAATATGTGACACTTCCCAATATTAATATTATAAATAACATTAAGAAAATTGTTATATACACCATTTTGCAGTAACAAAAAAAATCGACTTTGCCTATCTCTAATATTTAGTCAATTATTAGAGTAATGATGTCAGGGAAGTACCTCAAAGGACACTATAACAAAAATTAGAGATTAAGTAGATACGCAATATCGATAGGATTTAAAGTTGAACCTAAATCTACCCTCGAAAATATGATAGAAATTCAATCTTTACGCAGCCATTCCTTCTTTCTGTAGCAAACACACGCTCGATTATATGTAACACGCGAGTTTCTTTCTGCAAACTAGTTCTGCACGGCGAGAGTAGAATTTCGCCGTAAACAGAGACGTAACTGTTTATACAAGTGAGAGGAGGATGCGTCCATTCGGCGTAACTGGCGGCTATTATTTTTTCCGCCGACCGTTATCTTGTTCGAGGATAAGGATTAGCATAAATAATAGGCGATAACTCATTACGAGGAGTTTGTAAAGCGGCGTGTTCGTAATGGAGAAATAATAAAACCTGTTAATGCTGGTGTTACAATAAATATGATTGTAATTCTCGGAGGGGGGAATTGCGACATGTTTTCTTTTTTACTTTTTGTTTAATGACTTAATTTATTTCGTTCGCGAAACTAACCGGAATGGTTCAATCAAACTTATTTGATAAGCTTGAATAATTTGAAATTATCAGAAAGGAAAAATGGCAATTGTTGCATGGGAGTTTGTTGTTTGTTTTTAATTAATATTTGTTGATATCCAGTATATTAAGTATTCTTAATAGTGTAATAAATATACAACAGACATAAATAGACAAATTAAGAAGTACGTACTTCTTAAAATTCATTCACCTACGAATTATCGTGATGGAAACATTTCCCGTTCACAAAAATTTCTTTACCTAATTAAGAATTTTATTTTCGTTTAAATAAAATAATTTTAATTAATGGCCATAAGTATTTAATTTTTTAATAAAAAATATTTATTATTATAACTACATGCAAAAATAATTATTATAAATTTAACCCACTTGCATATGTATATGTATGCATCTCAGAGTCCTCCCCACTCCGATATTCCAGCCTGTATATTTAGTAGGCACTGAACATAATAGAATGAACAGATAATTCCCGAAGGAATAAAAAAAAAGACCATAAGTCGATAGCCTGTTCAAACAAGCAAGAAAGAAACAAAGATACCTTTATTTATTGTAAATACATGTAAAACAAATAACTTTGAATAAAGATATTGTAGTAGTTGAAAATAAAGAAGAACAGTATACAAGTCTTAGATCATGCTGTTGGTTCTTTAATGAATTCTAATGTTTGTCTTGAATGGTTTATATGCGGCTTTTCAGCATATATAGAGGGTCAACTTAAACTACTGCTTTGATTGATTTGCAATTCGAACGAAATATTTGGCTTCTAACAAAAATACCAGTGTTCATAAGAAGAATATAGGTCTTCTTCTTCAGCTTTCTTGATCAAATGATATATTAAATTTCTAGCAATACACTCTGGATATACTAAAACGCTGCTTATGCACAGTGGTATTTTTGTTCGAAGACAAACATTTCTCTTTGAAGTATTGCAAATATACCATCATTTTGAAGAAGTTTCTTCAAAGAAAATTATTTGGCTTCGAACAAAATGACCAGCGTTCATAAGCATATTTAAGCTTATCCAGGGCATATTGTTAGAGACTTAGCATATCAATCCATCAATAAGTTAGAAAAACTAAAAACTCGGGTTATTTAATGATGTAGAACTCCCATTGATAAGTTTACCATTCGCTGAAGAGAAATATTTAGCTTCTAACAAAAGGACCAACGCTCATTAGGATTATTTGAGCATATAGACAGCGTATTGCTAGAGGCTTAACATATCAATCAGTCAGGAAAGCTGGAGAGATACAAAACTAATGTTCTTTTATTTGAAAGTTACAATTCTTCAGATATATTTTTAGCTTCGAATAAAGATACTGTGTTTGAGCATATTACTGGAGGTTTAATATTTTAATCGCTTGAGTATGCCAGAAAATACCAAAAATAAGGTTTTTGATGATGTTGAAAACCCATAGAAAAATATAAAAATCTTCAAAAAGGAAATATTTACCTTCAAACAAAATTACCAGTGTTCATAAGCAGCGTTTAAGCATATCCAGAGTGTAATGCATGAGATCAAGAATCAATTGATCAAGAAAGCTAAGTTTCTTAGAAGACCCTTAAGGAAGTTTGCAATTCTTCAAGCAGAATTAAGTAGCTTCGAACGAAAATACCAGCGTTTATAGTTGGTATTTGAGCATATCTGGAACATATTACTAGAGACTTAGCATATTAATCGATCAAGAAGCTAAATATTTCTCTTTAACGAATTGTAAATCTCTCTATGGCTTTTCTACATTATCAAATAACTTGAGTTTCGAGTCTATTTAGAAAAACTCGTGTTTAGACTCGAAACTCAAATTATTTGATAATGTAGAAAACCCATTGGGAGGTTCTAACAAAATGACCAGCGTTCATAAACAGATTTAAGCTTATCCAGAGCATATTGTTAGAGGCTTAGCATATCAATCGATCAATAAAGTTAGAAAAACTAAAAACTCAGGTTATTTGATGATGTAGAAGTTCCATAGATAAGTTTATCATTCGTTAAAGAGAAATATTTAGCTTCTAACAAAAGGACCAGTGAGTGCTCATAAGCAGTCTTTGAGTATATCGAGAGCGTATTGCTAGAGTCGTATCATATCAATCGGTCAAGAAAGCTGTAGAAACTCGAAACTAAAATTCTTTGATTAGAAAGTTACAATTCTACAGATATTTTTAGCTTCGAATAAAAAAACAACTGTGTTAGAGCATATCGCCAGAGGTTTAACATATCAATCGGTAAAGAAAGCCAGAAGTGAGAAATTAATTTGAAAAAAACGCCAGAAAATCTCAGAACTAAGGTTTTTTTTTGATATAGAAAATCCATAAAAAAATATTAAATTCTTCAAAAAAGAAATACTTTGCTTCGAAAAGAGACCAGTGTTTATAAGCGGCGTTTAAGAAAATCTCAAAATAAATGATGTAGAAGTTCATAATAAAGTTGTAAATTCTTTTAATTATAAATATTTAGCTTCGAATAAAAAAAAACAGAGTCGAGTTTCCAATTAATTTCTTATAATAAAACATTTATTTCATTGTTTACGAAAATGAACGCGCAACAAACTCCAATGGTTTGAAAACTTTTCGCGAAAGCTGACAAATACGAATGTTTGTTTAGAAGCCGACTTTTGCGCTTTAATTGGAACATTAAAACGCGCAGCACGAATATTATCCCCGAGTACGAAATGCTTACTGGAAATTAGCTAAACATCGCTCGGCTCCTTTCATGTTGGATGTTGTCGACCTCAAACAAAACAGTAAACTTTAGACGGCACACAATCCGGGCCCCGGCGCTCCGCAGTCATCTCGCTGAACTTCAACCTGAAAAGCCAACTTAAACTTAATAATAATTTCCACGATCCCCTCTCGCTCGCCCTCACTCCGTACGAAATGTGAAGTTCAAGTGGATTTCTCAATGACGAGATGATATTTTATTTTCAGGGATGAACAATGGGGTTGTGATTAAAATTATTTGTAATATTAGCGAGTGTATTTCGTGTTCAGTCGAAAGAGTCGGGAGGATCAAACTTTCCACGCAGTTATTGTCAGCCAAACACTTCAAAATAAACAATTTAATTTTCAACACTATCTATTTAGTGAAACATTGTGGTAACGTGACTTCTCGATTCATTGATTTCTCTTTCGTGATAATAATTAATTTTTCTACTAGCGTGCTTATTTGCATTGTTTTCAGAACTTATATTGATTTTGAAAGATACACTTTCCCGCACTATATTGTTGCTGAAATTACTTTCCTCACTCCATTGCGAGGAACCTCTTCCAAAAAAATCAAGTTATAGATTGAAAAGCATACTCTGCATTTTTGGAATGGTGCAGGAAGTATGATATCTATACAAAGGATCAATTTTTTCTTGCATTTTTTTTTTTTTTTTCATAGAAAAATATAATGTTGTCGCGTTATTCCATGCTAAAAAGTATTTTCAAAATAAAATAAAATAAAATAGATATAAGCAAATATGGTGCAGGAAGTATGATATCTATACAAAGGATCAATTTTTTCTTGCATTTTTTTTTTTTTTTTCATAGAAAATAATATAATGTTGTCGCGTTATTCCATGCTAAAAAGTATTTTTAAAATAAAATAAAATAGATATAAGCAAATATTTTAATGAATAATTGATACAGTTGTATCCTTTCTTCACACTTTACTTTCTAATGGTTAGATATATATTTCAAGTGCTAAGCACTCATTTATCAATGGTCGCGTTCAGGGAACTGTAGCGCTTAAGCGCTTTACGAAAGCGGTTTCGCTGAACGGTACCGCTTTATGTGTGGCGCTGCAGCGCTTTATCAAGCGGTAAAGCATATATTTTTTCCGCTTGATCGCTTATCAAGCCGTGCAGCTGTAAACAAAACCGCCATATTTTCATGAACGTCCTTAACATCGAAAGCGTGTTCAGGGGACATCAAGTGCTTTGCGCTGTAGCGCTGTATGTCTAAAAATTCCCTGAACGCGACCAATAATAATTATTTCAAGCTCGTAGCATATACTAAGCAGCAAAATGTACGGTTTAAACCCAAAAAGGCATACGTATTATTTTCTCAGGTAATAACGATTTAGTACTAGTATTTAGTAGTATTCCTGTAAAATATACTGAGGGTACATTACAGTAATTTATCTAACCCAAATTGTCTTTTTTGTGTTATCTACCTTTTTAATAATCATTAGTGATAAAACTGTTCTAATTAGGTGTAAACTGTTTTTTTTTTTTTCGAATTGTTTTACATGAATCGCGCTCTGGATGTATGGATTCCTACTAAGAACAGCTGACTGGATGAAAATGTTACCGGTGCGCGTATTTTTCTGCATAGATTGCATTAGATTGTTACGTATTATACGTGCGAGCAACAGGATTAAAAGTCACAAAAAAATCGCGTTATCTGTTAGCCAGAAAATCCGTTTTGCACATTTTAATCTGATGAAGCCCCACGTAGCAATACAGGGAAAAAGCGCAAGCTAAACAAGAAAACAGATAGTAGCGTACGCAGCAAGTCGTTATCGGCCTCGGCTGAATATTCGGAGCGAGTGCCGGGCGAAAAAAAAAAAAGAAGAGAGCGGCGTCTGAAAGAGAGAAACGGCGGGACGGACGACGCTGCATGTCGCGATGGATCCTCCCGCGAAATGCTGAACAGACACACACAAGGACTACGCGGCTCGTCGGCCAATGGGATGAGCGCGATTTTTTTCGAATAATTGAGTAATAAACAAAAGCGCAGTCAGCGAAAATAATAAAAAAAGAAACGCGCTGACCGATCGCAGCCATTCCAAATCCGGGGTGTTCTGGATGGATGGGAAAAAATGCGCTGAGCAAGCGAGAAGGAGAGTTTAGACGGAGTCGACATTTTCCAGCTACCATCTGACCCCGGATCAATTCCTTAATTTCATCCTTTTTATTCTCTTATAAAACAACGTCATTCTTTCATCCACGACTGTTATACTAAACAACATTATATCATAGAGTAACTAGTATTTCATCCTCTTTGATTATATCACTCTTTATAGAAACATTATGATAGCTCCGACCAACGTCGTCAAAGTATAAAGATCCACTCTAGATAACCTGTAAAGTATACAGGTTATCTGGAGTAGATTTAGACAGAGTTGCGGGGAATAGCATTTAATCGGGGCTATTCTCTAAGGGAAATTTTAAGTGAACGTTATTTTTATCATCACAGTCTAAGCAGCTATTACAATAATTATATGAATAAATGAATAAAAATAATTTGAAAATAATTAATAAATTATTTCCTCTTCAGCTACTGTGACATTTTAACAGTAAGTAGTTTAAAACGAATGCACATAATGGTCAATTATGTAATTCAATGTCTGGCGGAATACATTCCCGAGTGGTAGTTGTTTTAATGTGCATTTATTTTAAAGTAAAAAGAAGAAATCATACATTAATTTTATTTAAAGAACTATGACCAACTGATTGAATAATATTTTCTATTGGCAATAATTATGTATATTTAGAATGTTAAATTAGATAGTAATTAGAATACAGCTAAAACTCTGAAACCCGCAGTTCAAGACAATTCTGTAGTCCAATTTATAGCCCGCACAAATACGAAAACATTATCTATCGGATCAATAAAAACCGTGATTGCCAGACTCTTTTATTTTATTTTAATTCTTTATTGAACGGACCAGCTATTTACAATTTGACTAAAAACATAAAACATAGTTTTCAAGATTTCGGCAATCCAAACAAAAAAAAAATGAAAATTTTCAAATATATTTATCTCCGGCACTGGAACAAAATTAAAATATCTATTAGACATTTTTGCAATGGATCAAAGTTTAATTTATGCTTATCGCAGTATTTTTAGCTTATACCCCTGGTCCAAACAGTTTTTAAAAACTATTTCTTCGCCTGAAGAAGCCACAGTGTGGCGAAACACGTGTAGCGTTTCAATATAATATTTTGAAAGTTAAACAGTTGTTTTATTCAATTTAAAAGTGAATATGAACTTTCAACAATTAACAATCGATTCAATTAATTATTTTAAAAAGTGTTGGTTTTTTTTTTTCGATTTTCTCACACGATCGGACCCGGAGGGTTACCAAAAGATGGCGAAAATCGAGTGTCGGTAGATCTCTTCGTTTTCAAGTAATTCGCAAAAAAAGTTTTGTATAGCCTTCTAGTGGCCAAACGGTGCATCCGATCGGCTGTGGATGCTAATAGGTTCGCCTAGGAGCCGATACCTATAATCCCTGAAAATTTCACCCCCTCGCCATTCGGCAGCCCTCTCAAACTGATAATCCCCCACCCCTCTTATGCCATTACTATATATTCACAGGGAATATCCCCGTGTACATTGTGAATGGGATCGTGCTACGTCGCTAGGGTAGAGTCATATAATCTACCTACCCGTCATACATCACAAAATTAAACTTCTGGGTGGTAGGGGGATGAACGTTTTAGTTTCATACGTACCGGTGTGAACCTGACGCCCAACATTAAAAAAATTAAGATTATGTCATTTGTTTGTACCTTCACAAAATAGAAAGACAGTTATTCCTTACTTCACTTTTTTTAAGTGAAGTAAGGAATAACAGTCTTTCTATTTTGTGATCAATCACTTCACGTAAACTCGAAAATATACAGTTGTTTGTACCTTACAAACCCATCTTTTTTTATTTGTACCTTAAAAGGTTCATCAGAAGAAAAAAATATATATTTGGAAATTGTACACTTTTCTAGTTTGTTTTGTTTGTTTTTTTTTTTTCATTTTTCAAGATATTTGAACGAAACAAACTGCAATAAAAAGAGGATCGTTTGTACACATTTGTACCTTTATTTTCGTTTGTACCTCAAAAGGTTCACTAAAAAATAATTTGTTTACGAAAATTGCACATTTTACTAAGTTTTATTTTTTAAGATATTCGAATGCAACATATTTAATTCGAAAGAGCATCATTTGTACTCGTTTGTGCCATCTTTATTTTTGTTTACACCTCAAAGCGGAGTATATCCTAGGATATTGCCCAGCTCTAAAGTCCATACTGCGTGAAGAATGGCCAGAAATGGCGAAAATAAGGGATCTGCCTGCCTCGGCACTGCTAGACATCTTGATGAGATATCCTAAAGAGGAAGCATTAGGGCCAAATGAAGCCTGAGCACCTCCCACAAAAACCGTTAACCTCAAAGGGTTTGCCAGAAAAAAATGTTTTCGGAAATCCCACATTTTTCGAAAAACACAACTTTTAAACCCTTTAGGTACAAACAAAAAAATGATAGTTTTCTGAGGCACAAACGATTAAAGTCATTCGTTTTTTTTTTATTTTTTAAAGTTGGGTGCACAGCTGTTCCATACGCGGTATAAGGCGTCAGATAATCCGGTAATAAGATATCCTTTAGCGAAGTTGACCTCAGACAATTTGCTCCACTCGCTTGTAAACGAGATTTATGACCATCATAATACACTAGTGGATAATATACTATATGGTCTGAAAGGTTTGTGTTTACTGTGGATTATGGATGAACAGATTAGTCAATTAATAAAACTGTTGTCGTTTCAAAACTTTTTTTAACTTGAATTTATTTATTTATTTAGTCTTATACATCATCGTTATATGTTCATCCCTACTTCTCAGTATGAGGTGTAACTTGAATTTACAAATTAAAACCCTTTATTCCGCAACGGTTAGATTCGTTCTGTCTTCGGTGGTAGTTGGTCATACAGACCCTTTTCGTCTTGACCATCCCCTTTTAGAGGCACACTCCTTGAAAAGAGTGTATCGCTTTGAGGCAGATAGGCAACGCTTTAAGAGATTGATAAATAAACACAGTTCGGTTTCAGCCTTATCAGCGAAAGAGCTAAAATAAGGGTGATATGTCTATCATGGTACTTTCCCCGGTGAATTCGGTCAAATAAGTTTTTGATTGAAAATTTAATAGGAAAGGAAAAATTATTAATTGTAAAATAATAAATTGTATTTTAAAGATAAAGCCAAGTATTTTGAAGAATATTACAAGAAATAACAAACTAATTTCTTACCTTACAATGAATTCAAAACGTATCTCCACACTCTTTCATTTTTTTTTTAGCTGGAGGCGATTGCGCATAATGTGTTAACTATCACGGCACTTTGACGTTTTACTTGACAAAAATAACTATTTCATTGATTAAAGTCTCCATAGCCAACATAAGGAAGGTTATAAAAATAATTAATCATAATAAATGAAAAACAACCCAAGCTCTATCTTTTGTAAAGTTGCACTTAATGAGTTTTGATTCTAACCAAAAGCTTTTCAGATAGTTCCACTGTAATAAAAAGTTTAGATAAGTTTGGGTTCAATCCGTTTATGTGCTATCGCGGAAACACACAGACCCACACAAGAGAAGTTTTTCAAAACTCGATAGAATAGACTCAGGGGACTTAAATCAATCAATCATGTTACTTTCCCCTTACCCCTGTCCAATGGAAAGTATTGTGATCGTGAAAATTTTCGAATCCCCAATTTCAACGAATAACGTGCATATTCGTTAAAATTGGGAATTCGAAAATTTTTACGATCACAATACTTTCCCTTGAACTGGGGTAAGTAACATGATTGAGTAACGAGCGAATTATTTACCGAGAGTTCTACCTATTCTTAATCTTCTTCTGGCCACAGACTACTGATATTGGAGTGCAAGGACCAACAATTTTATTTCTTTATCTAGTAAAGAATTACAACCAATGGTCAAATTGTATTGCTAAGTGGCTCAAACTTCGTTTCAGTTGAAATGGTTCCTATATATGTATTCTTCAGTTATGTAAAGATTATATTAATAATAAAAAGCGGTTGAATTCCTTTTTTTAACTGTTAATAAAGTAAAGAAAGGAACTTATTAACTGTTAATAAAGTGACTTGAAACCGCGCAAGGTAGATTCTTGAGACTTATCCATCGTAGGATGGGACATAACTTTAGTCACAGCTTAATCAACTTAATATTACAAATAGAAAAGAGTATTCATTCACTTGGTCACAGTTATTTAAATATATTTAATTAAAAATGATTTGAACTTAATATTAAGTCATTGCATGACACGATAGTTGTGCTTGATTTGTGTTTTCTGTATAAGCTTGTCAATGGGTTCATTAACATCCAGATGTTACTTTGCAAGTTATGTTTTGATATACCAAGAGGTATTAATTGTAGACACAAGCCATTATTTCGTATTTCCTTTCATCCTACAAATTAACCCCACTGATACATTTAATAAACTCATAAACAGGACAAGTTAGCTTTCCTTTAGTGGACGAAACGATTCATGATCATTTACCTTGTAAACCCAAATTGTTGATGATGCCACATAAAATTAGGCAATAGATGACGCTCGTGGTTCAATTATGCGTCATTAATATTCATAGTTTTCGATAATTATATGAAAATTATGTATTTATGTGGAGATGAATGTAAGTAATCATTTTTATCATAGACGACGCTTGCTTTATGTTTCCAATTGTTATGCAAATAAACTGCAAACTAATGCCAGTTTTTAATTATTTGCTCCTTCTATGTATCTGTTTAAATCTAAACTCCGCCGTACTGGCCTCTCTAATATTGATAGATAGATAATTATTATTATTGAATGTATTGTTTATGGTAAACTTGTAATTATTTAAGTATTGTATTTACTATCTTCTGTTTATTTTATTTAATGTTTGAATTTTTGTTATTTATAATAAGCACGTGTATTTCTACGCAATTTCTAATAATTTATTGTAAAAAGGATTTTCCGTTAATAAATGAAATAAAAATTTGCTTTGTCTACCATTTGGTATAAGGCTGAAATGAAATTATATAATTAAAATAATTTGCTTTAATAGATGATTAAATTCTTGATAAAAATGATTACTTACATCCATCTCCACATAAATACACAATTTTCATATAATTATCGAAAAACTATGAATATTAATGATGCATAATTGAACCGAATCGTTGGGAAAAGTGCTAATTGCCGCTCGACGGTTTTAATGGTTAAAATGGAAGAAGAAAAAAAAATAAACGATTGGAGAAAGTAGCGTGACCGCGAACATTCGATATTATAATTTCTATTTTAATTGCTAATTACCGTTTTATTGGCGTCAAGACCATTTCGTGTCTAATTATCAGACATGAACATTTGCCCGCCTAAAGAAACGATCAATTGAAAATACTTGCGCGTCCCGTCCGGCTGGCGACCCGCTTCCCACGAGCCGAGCTGGATAAACATTACGGCGGATTGTATTTTCAATTTCAATTTTGAAAGTAATGAAATTATTAGTGTCTGTGTTTAAATAGTAATAAGCTTGTGAGTTTAACGACAAACATTTTTCCATAGGATTCTCTCAAATCAGTCGCTAACGAATATTTATAACTTAACTAAATGTAAAGAATTGATATAGGATTCACGTCAAGGGGGAATAACTTTGAAAAATGTTGCGACATTTTAAAGTACAGTGTATAATCTATCTCTTATAATAACTGTACTATGTATTTTTTTACAGATGTTATTGAAACGATTATATAAATAAAAAACCCGCAATTAATTTGTAAAGTTGAATAATGCGGCATTTTTTCGCGGGTTTTCTATTTATATAATCGTTTCAATAACATAGGATCCCAGGTTTTAATGTATGTAGAATGAGATGGTATTAACAGATTGTTTATTTTTTGTGTCCTCCCTGCCCTCGCGAACGATTCGGCCACGATTTCCGTCGCGTCCATAACGTCAATCGGTGCATCTCGCTTAAACCGTTCCCATAAGACTATCTAAATGGGATTGAACAATTCAAATGGCCTTAACGGATAGGAAATATTTTTTCTGACAAAATAATGTTTGGAAGGTCATTAAGAGTATTTGCTATTTATTTCAATGTTTTTATAAGAAAAAAATTGAATATTTTTAAATAATTTCAAATTATACCAAAATGTTCCCAATAAATTGGAAATAATAAGCATCTAAATTGGGTCTTTGAAAAATGATTGAAACAATTTACTGATCACTGAGGCTTCTACTTCGTAATACATTGTGTAAGATTATAATAAAACACTTTTTTTAACTTTGTTTGTATAACAGAATTAGAATTATAATTCTGTTATACAAAGTTAAAAAAAAAGTGTTTTATTATAATTGAAACATTTTTTTTAACTTTTGCATTTTTTGTAGTCTTGCAAAAAAAATCCTTATATTAATAAGTTTTGGGTGAAGTGCAGATAAATCTCTCCTGAAATGTATGCTTTAAGTCGCAATTTATTATCTTTACTATAAACAAAATTATCTTAGTTTTGATCTACAATAAGTCGATCACGCTTATACCGTTTCCAATAAGCCTCCATATAAATGAGACTCAACAATTCAAATGGTATTAATAAAGTGGACATGACAATTTTCTGAAAAAATAAATATTCCAGACTCTTTCTAATATCGTCATGTGATTTTGTATTTACATTTATTTAAATATTATATCAAAGAGAAATTTTGATAAAAAATTCGAAACTCGCGGAATAACTTTAAATTATACCAAAATAAAGTTAAATAACGTTAAAGTATCTTAAATTAGATTGATTACCTAAGAATAATAGAAATTTCAATAAAGAACATTGAGGTATAATTTAAATAAAATATAAAGTGGAAAATGAACATCTCTGATGGGATTTGAACCCATATCCCTCGATTTCTAGTAGAGTGCGTTACTAACTACAATTAATTTAAAAATAATATGAATTTAATTAATTAAAAATGCGACATCTGCATTTACATTCCATTATTCGACTTTAGATGGGAACAGTTTTCCGCTGAGTATCGTCCTCGGGCTCATCACAAATGTCTGTATAAATTGAATATAAGTCTCTATGGTGTAGTTGGTAACGCACTCGACTAGAAATAGAGGGACATGAGTTCAAATCCCATCAGAGATGTTCGTTTTCCACTTTATATTTAATTAATTTAAATTATACCACAATGTTGTACATTGAAATTGCTTCATAGATATAAATATAATTTATAAGGAATATAAATTTGATTTAAATGATTACCTAAGGATTGGTTAGTTTATGCAGCATGACTTAGATTAGGTTTAAGGCACGCTTAACGAATAATTTTCAACGACAATTTATTTAATGATATTTCAATTTATTTCAACAACTACATTCTATAAATTACAATAAAATATTTCTTTTATCTTGCAAAGTTAATTAAAATAGTGATAAAAAATCGTTATGATTAAAGTATTCATATTTTTTAAACTAAATTTTGCATAATTTTAATTAATTAGCGACCTTCTTTTCTCGGCAGTTTTATGTCGGTTTAAACTATTTTTATATTGAACAACACCAAGTTCTGCGATAATTATTTTGTTGTTATTATTACACATAGAGGTATATGCATGTTTTTTAATGACCGTACCTTCGACAAAACGGTTTAATATCCTCTTCCGGAGGTCTACGCGTTACTAAATCGTTGCTGATTGTCACATTTAAAACCGTCATGCTCGAAAATTCCGTCAAATGGAAAAACTTGCCACCGTTTCCTGGTTAATGAGCGTGCTACCACGTCATGTCGAACACTTCAAACTTGTACAGAAAAAAAAGAAGACAAAACCTGAAATAAATACTTTCATAATTTTAATTACAAAATATTATTAACAAATAACGTGATAGTGACATAAGCAATAGCGTTCCCAAACAATCTGTAAAAGGGAATAAAACTTATAATTGAAACTTAGAAAGTCGCTAATGCAAAACACAAAGACAAGCCACTTCTACGATTTTTAGAACTTGCTAAGGTTTGATTCCATGTGAGCAATCAGCCGTTCTCAATTTTCAGATTGAGAAAACGTTTAATTTCGGAGTTCTGTGTGGGTATGGTGGTTATATTACATTACCCCCTTTAACAGGTAACGTCCCTTTCAGACTTATAAACTTTTATTCCAAATTACATTCTAAATAAATATTAAACTGTAATTATCGCATTGCACAAATAACCTTGGAAATAATAAATACTTTCTAATCAAATATTTTTTAGCATTTCCAGTGTACGTTATTTTGAATCATCACAGTCTAAGTAGCTTTTGTAACATTTTGTAACAGATATATGTATATATATACATTGAATGTGAAGTTATTTAATAACGTACACGTTAAATTTAACTTTTCATTTACAAAATAGCCCCGATTGTATTTGTAACTTCAAGTTGTGCGTGTATTCTGATTGACACTGAATCGATCAATTCTGATACTTTTTATTAGTTAGCTGTTTGAATTCAATTAAATTTTAAATCAAGCTAACTTTTACATGAGGTTTATTTGATTACATCTAAGTTGACGAAGTTGCATATATAATGAAAAAATCAGGAAATTTAAATAAAAACCATGACGTAACTACTTTAAGCTGGAATCTAGGTTACGAACTCATCCCCTATTCCCCGGGGATACACGACTGGACACCAAAGAGCTTACAATATTAATTAATAATTGATATTTACCGGCTTTTGGCAGAGTTCAATTAAAATTTAATAAATAAATGTAATTAATATTCTGCTCAAGTATTATATTACCGAAGATGTGCTTAAAATTTGCTCAATGGCTATGAGAGAATAATACTTGTCTCAAAGATGATATAATAATGCGTTTTATATAACCGAGCAAATGGAAACTATTCAGTGTGGGTTGAATTTATATATTATAAGTTAATGAAGGATAGGTAATTCTATTTCATTCAAGCGTGTTTTCAGATAATTTGCAATATACTTATTGTATCTAATTACGTTTCCATAGGTGACTTAACTTGAAATATTAATTACATATCTCCAGGTGGAAATATGAAATTATACAGAACACAAATTATATAAATTTAATCCACCCATCCACTTGCATAAACAAAATATTCAATACTCCACAAACAAACTTCTCCGCGATACATCACAAGTTTTGCATTATAAATACGAAAACTTTCCGCTCCGTCGTATTTTATTTTTCTTTCTTTTTTATTTATGCGGGCCGCGTATGTAAATTACGCGCTAGCCGCTGTAATGACACATTCCGAGCGAAACTTTCAAATCCGCGCTTTTATAATAACGCCCCCGACGAAAGTTGGGAAACTGCGCCCGGGACGGCCGAACTTTAATTACGGCCATCGATTAACCACTTGGGATAATTACATCGATCGGACCAGGTTGTGTTGTGCCATTGTGCAAAGATAACGAGACGCATAAAATATCACGGTTACGGCTTTTAGCTCCAATAAAGCGAACAGCGCCTATCTGGAAAGTTTACAAGCGTATCAAAACCAATATCGCCAGATAAGTTTCAATGCGGCGCGGCGGTGCAGTGAGGAATGGCTTGTGATTAGCCTCAGTGTGCATGAAAAGCTAACAAAGTACTGAATTAACTCGGAACTATGTGTAACTATATTTTGTTAATGTCGCGATTTTGGAAATTTATCTTCGACGCAAAGTTAAATTAACAAAAATGTGTAATCACTTTAAAAAAAAGTAATAAGTCAATTAAAAAGTTTATTATAAGAACAAAATCGGCAAATATCCATACTAAATCATCAAGAACTTTTCTCATCTAGAGTGCTTTGATTTTTCTTTATTTTACATTTTATTGGCACCAGTGAATAAAAACAAATAAAACGTTACATATGTTATTCATCTAATCAATAAAAATGTTTATCGCCGAACATAAAGTTTTCCTTGTCGAAAGTTATTTCCGAAATGGGACAAAGAGAGAAAATCAAGAATGGGCGTATTCTCTCCAATCATGTGTTGAAGAATTCCACGCTGCATTTCCCGCCATTGCAGTTTCCTACGATGATTTGCGGCATACTATTCAAGAATGTGTTCTAAAGCTTCGCGAAACAGAGCTGTAAATAGAAGATCCGGTGGTGGTAGACCAACGAAACGCAACATGTCGCAAACACAGAGGAAAGAATAAGTAATTCGCAAAAAAAATCGATCCGAAGACTTTCACAGTAAGTAAGGTTAGAAGTGTGCAAGAACTCCGGCTTCTTAATTATCAAAACCGTAAATTGTACTTGCTATTATAATTAAATTCCTTATTGTTAATTTTCAATTTATTTGAATAACATAGCGTATAGCGTGTGGTTACTTTTATTGCTAACATTTTTTTTTTTATAAAAAAGCATTTAAAGTACTATTAGTGTATCTATTAATATTTTAATGTTAAAAATAGTAATAGATATTTACAATGCGTGTGTGGGAAAAGCAGTGATTTTTTTTCTGAGGGCACAAGCGACGAAGTTATCTTACAAATTACAGGTTAAGGTAGTGAGTTAAAAAATGTATAACAACTCCAATTATATAGTCGAAATTATAATATGTGCATTCTATTTACACTTCTTCAAGTACTAAAATAGTTATTTGTATCTTGATTAAAACACTTAGAAACCTCTGCACTGACGAGGGATAGATCCCGAAACACGTGTCTGCAGATGGCCTTATATTAAGTAACGTTAATTTTTGTTGTTTTTACATAAAAATTTTCTCGGATCAAAATTTTGTTGCATTATGCAATATTTTATTGATATGCAGCAGCAGGTGTACATTATGTATTTCAATGTCCGGCGTGGGTATTTGCCCGGGAAGTAGTTGTTTTAATGTGCATTTGTTTAACGTACTTACGTAAGTATAGTCACAGAGCTAAATGTGGAAATAATTTATTAATTATTTTCAAATCATTTTTATTCAATATATTTAAATAACTGTGACCAAGTGGAATGAATACTGTTTTCTATTTATCAAAGTGATATTTATCAATGTTTTGATACTTAACCGTTTGGTATAATGAAATCACTTGGTTTTGTTTTACTAAAATTTTGTTATATTTTCGACTAGTTACGGCTAGATGCCGATACTTTATCAGAAATGTACATTTGGTAATAAAAAAAAAATAGTAAAGAAATGTTTCTAAGTGTTTTAATCGTGTTATTATCATCTTCACATAACTTAGGAATTGGCTGCCGAGTGAATTGCAATCAGCAGAAATAATTTAAGAAAGCTTACAAGACTACTAATAGGTCAATGTCTACTCAGGAAACATCTGCACAATATGGGGACTGCTAGTAAAAGAATCCATCTGCAAACTGTTCAATGAAAAAGATGAAGATACTACACATATTATATTTAAGTGCGTTGCATTTACTAATTGGACTAAGAAAAAGGAAAGAAATCACGATGAAGAAGATGCTAGAACGAAAATAATTAAACTACTTAATAATAATATCTATATGTAATCTACCCATCTATAGTTAGATGGATATATATTAATTGGTGGCTACCAATTTAAGACATATTTTGAATACAAACTATCTCAGATGACTATCTCTAGCTTCGCCTTTTTGATACAAACTGTTATCTCTGACTTTTGTATGGTATTCTGCACTATACCAAAGAGTATTTGGTGTGATCTAGCTTAAGTGCATTGGATATCGTGAAAGAAATTACACGCTCGCATTTCCTTCTCCTTACTTGCATGTCGAACTCACTTACCTTAGAATATGCGAATTCTTGTAACGAGACAAGAATAAATAAAACTAGCATCCACTGAATTTTGTACAAAGACTCGTATTATTCACTTACAAAGTCAATTGCTTTGCTATTGCTCCTCAGTTTGGGTCTTAGAGCAGCTCGAAATGGACGACGAGGATGCTCAAACTAATGAAAATAATTAAATTCTTTGATTAGTTACAAATAGTCACTAATATTAATTGGTGGTCACCAATTTAAGTTCTATTTTTGATCCCAACTACCTTACATGACAATCTCTAGCTTCGCCACTTTGATAAAATGGTTTTATCTCTGACAGTGAGTTTTTGGTATGGTATACTATATCAAAAACTATTTGTTTGATATGGTTCATCCTTCCACTTAGATGTCTAACAGGTATTCATGCTTTAGAAGAATAAACGCCGTGTGAAATATGCGAATTCTTGTGGTAAGACGAGAATAAAACATTCACTGAATTTTCGTATTATTCTCTTACAAAGTCAATCGCTTTGCTCTTGCTTCTTAGTTTTGATTTTAGAGCAGCTCGAAATGGACGTCGACTTTACTCGAAAAGCCAGGTTTCCTGCCATTTTTATCCGTGTAGCTGTTCGGTTTAGACAAAGAACTTGTTACCATAAATTCCTGTTCGTATTCAGAAAATTTAAAAAAGCAGCAACCCCAATAGATACAATTTATGCTGAAACGAACGAACACAGAAGACACGAACGAACGGACATAATTCGTTGGCCATGAGTGAAATGCACAGGCCGGATTTGACGCTTCTGGAGCGCAGTGATACCGACCACTTTGGAAGTCGGTAATAGTATATTTCATTAGGAGTCCAGAAAAAAGGATTTTTCCGTGCGCGCTGACCGTTCATGCAAGCACGGAAAAATCCATTTCTGGACGTGTAATGAACGCTATTTTTTATTATACTTATCTGAAAACAACAATATAAAACTAAATATTTAAATTATTTGATTTATTTTCAAACCAGTAACATCTATGGCAGTGAATAATTACACTAATTCTAAAGAAATTTAAATGCAATACCTGTTTTTCGGAATTTGATCTGGTAAGCACTTTATTTCAAAATACAATATCAGTATATTCTAAGTCTGTGTACATTTGAACAAATTTACGAATTTCACAGACGGAAAATAAAACGTCAGTGAAACACAGAAGTGAAAAATACATCGTTGCTATGGAAATCGGTTAGTGCACGGAATGATCGCACAAACAAACTTTTTCTGTGCGGTCGCCTGAAAAAGTGACAATTCCATCATTCTAGAGGCATATGGAATCAACGTGTTTTCAGATAAGTATAATAAAAAACCTATTTAACGGCAAAGTAGGGATGTTTGGGATACTGAAACGCTTGATGACATTGTCGGGAAATTGACTGTCAACTTAGGTTAATCCCTTGTCAGTTGGCTTGTAAGCCGAAAACTTTAAACGCGTTTTTCTGCAAAGCATATTTTTCAAACTGGCGTGCACGATTGCTGCCGATTTAATTAACTTAGAGTATTGCCGTTTAAACTCAGCCACAGAAAACATTTTTCGTAGAAGCATTTCAAAGAACTTAATTATAAGTATTTTTTATAGCACATCAAATGTAAAAAAAATAAGTGGAAAAACTACATTTTTTTCACGAATCGTCATTTTGATAAAAAGAAATCAAAATTTCCAACTTTGTTCTACGTCAAATTTCCAAAAATGTGTTGTACTTTTGGACAATAATCTTGTTTTTCATTTCAATTGAACCGTTCAGGCTACAGACTGTACGCCGTGGAGGCCTCTTCGTCCCGGACTCGTGGACCCAGTTGAAATTTCGTAATAAAAATAAATTCTTAAAATATAGCCAAAAAAATGTTTAAATGAACATAGAAAACTCGAATGCACCAACTATAATAGATTTTGAAAATAAAATTGCATAAGTAGCCTTCTTTTCAGCTTTAATTACCAAAAAAAAAAACCTTAAATCAATAACATACCAAAAAGAAAATATTATTATTTTTGTATATTTCTTTATAAAGGAATTATGAACACCCTTTCGAATAGGGTTATAAAATAGAGATTTAATTTAATATTGTGATAAAATTATATGTAGGGCAAAAAAATAAATTAATGTCAAGAGTTCCACGAACATAGCTCCCCCATTTTCCCATCCGAATAGATACATTAATACTCGCTGATCTATCGATCCCCTTCTCTTCCTTCCACTTCCAGCCGACACAGCGAAAACCCTCTTTTACGCGACGTGATTTATACGAATTATAATCCACCCCCGCAATTTATTAAATATAAATTCGCCCTTTATCTCCCTCCCAGACGAAAGGGCGCCGATGTACTTGGGAATCCGGCGGCGTCCCCGAACTTATCGGACGCACGGCATGAATACGCGAACGCCCTCCTCGCAGAGATGAACTTACCGCAATGTCATAGTTATATCATTTGCCGGGCGGCGCGGGGGTTTTTATCATCGGCCATACGTCGCCGGCGGCGGGCGGCTCCGGAATTCTGGATCGGGTGGGGCGGCCCGGATCGGCGCGTTTACGCGCGCCCCGTGTCACGTGCATAAAGTTTTCCGGGATACTGGCGGTAGTAAGTAATAACTTCGTTTTATTTGCGCCGCTGACACATTTTATCTTCGTGACAAAATGAAAAACGCTCCGCGGCACCACGGTAAAACGCAAAGTGAATCGTTGATAACTTCGTTTGGGAAAATGTAAAAACGTTGCTGTTTCATTGTGGCATGATAAAAATGTATATTATATAATCTAGACATAATCCTAACTGTAAACAATCACTTAACCTAATCACATAACTTCAAATAATTATATAATCATTTTGGGATGATTCATAAGCAATTAAAAAGAATCGCTAAGGGCCGTTTTACACGCAAGAATTCTCGTAGAAATTCATAGTATAATTACTATTTAAAAATAAATATTAAAAATATTATAAGTGTAAATGTAATACAGCGATGTTTACAAACCGATGTGAAGTTATTCAGTTTTCCAGCCAACGTTTTTTTCGGCTTGGCGCCTCCACCATTGTGGATGCAATTTGTGGTTCATCTACGGATTTTAATTTCCATTAAATTAAAAAACTAATGTGAACCGCTTTTGAAATTTAATCGATTTTGTGTTGAAAACTATGGATTTGAAATTTGATAGATTTTTTGTTGAAATTCGTGGATGACAGAAAGAAAATTAAAAAAATGTAATAATAATAATAATATTCAAAGTGATATATCGGACACTTTTTTCTCATTAATCACTAGATAAAACATTGTTAATATTGAATTAAACTTGTAAATTAAATTCACTTGGTTATGTTTTACTTATGTTTATTTTAACTTCAACTAGTTTCGGCATAATACCATTATCAAGAATTAAGCCGAAACTAGTTGAAGTTAAAATAAACATAAGTAAAACAAAACCAAGTGAATTTACTTTACAAGTTTAATTCAATATTCAAAGTGATTTTTAGGATTTTTACTAATAGCCTAATGTAAATATAACTTTATATCGGTGAATGAACCACGGATTGACGAAAAAACGTGAATAAGTTCAGATCGGTTGTTTAGAATATATTTCTCGTGATAATTCTCACGATTTATGTTCTAATCGTAGGGGCTCACAAAGGGTGGACAAGGAGGGTCAATTGAACAACTTCCACCTGACCCAACCCCTACTCCTCCCTAGCCTAGACAGCATGCGCAAAGGAGTGATTCTTAATACAGGGAAAATTATTTTTATACATAAAATGACAGTGAAAATTGTATATATAATTCGCAAACAGCTTTTTCTGCGAGAATTATTCTGTGTAAAATAGCCTTGGCGGTAAGGAGGATAAATTTATTAATAGCACTAGATAGATGTTAAATTCTCACCGTAGATTGAATCAATACTAGCTGTTTTGAAATACATATTAAAATAGTCTCAATTATCAGCTGTCATTAATTCAACCCAAGGCTGAGATAATGTTCTAGTCTTACTAGATTTTATACAACAGAGCATACGAGTTTTAGTTATAACTTAAATCTAGTAGCCATGACCTTGAATGCTTATCCCTTTCAATCATTATGCAATACCACAGAACTTACTCATCCGCAACATAAACTAATCACGAACCCAACGATCTGTGAATAAAATGTAGGTCAAACTCAAAACAAGATTATGTAAATTTTTCATTGTAAGATGTAATATAGTAATTACTTATTTTAAATGTAGTTAATGAGTTACAATCTTTTTTCGAGGAATTTTATTACACAATTAACCATAATCCCACATAAAACTCTATTCTTAAGAATAAAAGGTTCAAATTATATCCGAAAGTTGAACAACAGCCTCCTACCACAGCCCCCCAACCCTCAATTTTTATTTCTAGCTATTCAATTTAATGACCAATTAATAACTTTTAATTACTTATCGCTAATCGATACTGTATTTTCGCATATCTTTGTACTGATGAGAAGGTCTTTTTGGCCCGGCGCATTCGCCATGATGAATGCGCCGAGCAGTAAGTGTTTCGTCCACGGACTTTCCATTTCTTTACATCAACCTATTGGTACAAGTCCTAAAAATTACTTTGAATAACAATATAATGATTATTATTACATTTTTTTTTTAATTTTCTTTCCGTCATCCACGAATTTCAATATAAAATCGAGTAATTTCCACGACATCTGCGTCACTTTCAAACGCTCGAATTACGATGCATGAGTGTAATCAAATCGCCACCCGTGTTAGTTATGACAACTAAAAAACACGCGATTTTTTTTTAATTTTTTTCTTTCCATAATTAGGGAAACTACCTCTGATATACTTGTATTTTGCCCTTAATTTCCTTTATTTTCAATTCTTTTACCTGAATCTCTCATTCGTTAATACTTGGTGGTACATTTTCAATATTGGATATAAAGAAAACAAGATAACTTTTTTATATCACTTATTAAAAAAGTTATCTTGTTTTCTTTATATCCTAAAGACGTTTGCCTTAATATACTCAAAATTTTGTGGTCGTTTAAGGGAAGGTTCTGGACCTGACACCTGAAAGATGGATAGACTTGATTTTTTTTTCGAAATCGTGTGAATATTTTGAAATGCAGTTTTGTCAGTTGCTACATATTTCCATCAATAAATTAAAACATGGTCACTTTAAAAAGTGGAGAAAGGAATAAACCAAATTTTAATTAGTCATAATAAATTAAAGACGACGCAAGCGCCACATTTTGCCTAATTTCAAGTGGCATCGTCAACGATTTGGGTCTACAAGGTAGACGACCGAGAATTAAATGCAAATTTTAATTTATTGATATAAAACACTTCACGTAAACTCAAACCAATTTATAGTGTACATATTTCTAGTTTTTAGGAAAAAAAAATACATACAAAATAGCGGGATTAGTCTCCAACGGGACAAATGCGCGCCCCTCCCAGTGTCAGAAATAGAAAAAATCACAGTTAAAATGGTAAATTCATATTGGGGGATTTACCGTAGCCCGATTATTAAAAAAAAGAAAATTAAAAAAGTTTTGAGCCATTTATCAAAAAAAAAAAACGATTTTTTGGAGATTTTATTTTTCGTTCGGTCAAGAAATGTTCAAATTCAATTTACTATGTTAATTTTTTTTTTTCTATTTCAGATACTGGGCTGTGTTCCATAAATATACTAATAGGCTAATGTAAAGAAATGGAAATTAAAATCCGAAAGAAATGCTCGGCGCATTCACCATAGGTGAAAAAAAAAACGTATAGTTATCCACGGTTTTTCGGTTATGAAAGTAATGCCCGTTTACGCCGATTTTACTTTAAGGTCTCCTTAGTTATAATAATATGGTATTAGCGAAATGCAGAGCCTTATTAACCTTATTAACTATCATCACACTTGTAATCATCCGGATCAAAATCTTCATTATCCAAATCAGAAACAGGGGACTCATCGACTTTGACAGCATCACCTTCATCGAGGAATTTAAGATCGGACTCGTTGAGTGTAGTATCTCTAAGGAACAATTCACGACCTGTTAACTTTTTATCCTCCTTTTCTAGGATCTCCCGCTGTTTCACTATTCCTATTTCCTCTTCAAACTTGAGCTTACATTTCAAAAAAGTTCCCATTGTGAATCTGTTCGGCTTCTTCTTTAATTTTCGTTGTTTCTTCATTTAGATATTTCTTATATTCATCCCATTACTATTGCTGAAGATACTAACCCGAAAATCATTACCATTCCTAAATTTTCCGCAACCTGCTCATTTATAAGTTCTATTAATTCGGATTCATAATTATTCTCAAAGTTTATTGCCCCATCGATTATTAGGCGTGCTTCTTCTGGATTTTTCGGAGTATGAGTAAATATTAATATCCCTCCTCTATTTTTGGATCATTCTCGTCACATTTAATCCATAGTGAGAACTTGTGAATTGGATCCGAAGATGGTATGACCACCGATGAGAAGTTAGCCACGGATTTTATAGCCCGGCGCATCCACCATGCTCTGTAGCTTTTTTTTTCTCTAAAGAAATCTTATTTTTTCATACAATGTATTAAAGCAGCTAGATTTAGATTATGTATCCAAATTTAATTTTTCGGCTTCCACTATTAAGAGATGGTCTTTAAAGTAATCTTTTTTTTTTAATTCATTACACAAATTTGCCTGAATGGATTTTCGATTTTTTTGTATTAATGGTTAATATTAAGTATTGTTAACAATAATGAATAATAGCCACGGCGTAATCTATTTTATTTTTTTTTTTCATCAACTTATATTTTCACTTATGAACGTCCCCGTAATAAATGGACTCTAAAGCCTAGACTACATTAATTTGTCCATTGCAATCTCAATTCATATTTTCTCTTATTTACTTTTATTTAAGTTAATCTCTTATGTATGATATTACAATTATTATCTGAAAACATTGAGCTTTCTTTTTTATGATAAGGGTTTCTTAAAAAGTTGTGGAGAGAATTGGATAGCACCGCATATATAAAATCTCTCCTTTAACTAAGGGAGCTTATTTGGAGGAAAATTAAGGAGAATGCCTTATAAGAGCGTATTTTTCTCACTTTCTAACCTTGAAACTATAAAAAATTATTATTAATTTTCATAAAAACACAATAATATTATAAACATTATAGTAATCAAAATAATTTTAAACAATATATTTATTTAAGAATATATAATCATTATCCATAAATTTAAGTGGCTGGAGTAAAATGAGACAAAAATGGAAACAATCAACGTGATTGGGACAACAAATAAAATGAGAATATCTTTCGGCATGGGAGTAAAAATAAAAAAGGGAGAATCAGTTCCATCAGCCGTACGCCAATGTCACGGAGCCCTTAGTGGAGTTAAGCCGTTCACAAATACCAAACCAAATATTGTTTAAGGATTACAATTAAAAAAGCGGTGCAAACGTTAATCAGTAAATTACAAAAATATATGAGTTATATTTATATTTATAAATTAAATAGAAAATAAAACGAACTAGAAAATAATTCATAAATTCTTTAATTTTGTCGGCGTTAACTTGGTGGTACATTTTCAATATAGTATATAAAGAAAACAAAATTACTTTTTTATACCACTTGTATTTTTTTTTATTAATCGTGACTAGTTTCGATTACACGGTAATCATTCTCAAATTGTATTTATTATTGTTTGAGAATGATTACCGAAACTAGTCACGATTAATAAAAAATCCAAGTGGTATAAAAAAAGTAATTTTGTTTTCTTTATATACTAAATTCATAAATTATTATCTCTTTAGCTACTGTGACTTATGTTACATAAGTATTTTAAACAAATGCTCAATAATGGATATTTGCATAAAAATAACATATTGTATAATGCAACAATTTTTGAATCGAAAAAAAAAATGAAAAAAACCTCTTTAGCTACTGTCAGAAAATAATTGAATAATTATTGTCGAGTTCTTTTTATTTCATGTATTTAAATAACTGTGACCAAGCGAAAAAAAAATATTTTTCTTACAATGAAATTAAACAAGGAAAATTTCTGGCAATGATCAATAAAATTCGATCAAACCCTTTTTTCCAATTTTAATTTAAATAACTGCAAACGTGTGAATCATCTTTGTTTCATTTTATTAAATATTTTTCTGTTAAATATATATTTTTGCTTTAGCAACTTACAGAAAATGACGACATTTTTGTTTTAGAGCAAATCCTTTGGAATTTCTGCGGGCACTTATACTTCAATTAATTTTAAGCAACTTCACAAAAATATGTAAACCACTCACTAAAATGAACCATTTGCCAAACACTAATTCCAATACAGACATGAATTTATGCATCCGATTTACGGTCGAGATATTTGGAAAAGAAAAAGCTTCATTGATAATCATAATTAACGGAGTTATAAAACTCTAAACTTGTAGTGCGAGTTATTAGTTCTATAAAAAAATATTAAATGGAATTTAATGCAATTTTAAAAAATATATAATTTAGATATAGGTATGACATTTTTTGATTTTGAGCGAATCTCCCCACCTTGGAATAATTTCTGAGGGCACTTATAGTTTCAATACAATCTAATTATGCAGCTTCACTAAAATAAGTAAACCGCTCGTTGAAGTGAATTGTTTGCCAAACACTAATTCCAATACAGACTAAAATTTATGCAACCGATTTACGGTCTAGACCTTTGGTAAGGAGCAAGTATTATGCTTAATAGAGCTATAAAACTTGTAATGTGAATTAGGAGTTTTTTTTAATTTCCAAACGTCCTGTGTACTATTTTTTAATGCAATTTTAAAACATTACATTCCATCTCGTTCAGCGAATTACTCTTTTTAGATTGTCATAAAATAATATTCAACAGTAATCCTATCATTACTATATATCCATAGAAATTCCTTTCATTCGCCTAAATACACTCTCGAAATGCCGTAAACGAACTCGAATGGTAATCCCAGTTAACGATGTGATTCGGACCGTTTAACATTCTTAAGCATTCAGCGCTTGTATTCAAAGTCTAGCGATTGTCTACGGGATCTGTCTAGGAATAAATTATTGAGATAGTCACCAAGGTCTTCCAATTTGGGCTTGAATGAAAATAATGCCCTACATACATTTGTGTGAACATTGATTATAATGTATGGTTTCTATTTTTTTTAATAATGATTTTGGAATTACACTACAATCAAAACTGCACTTGATGATAGATTTTTTGGGGGTGTAGATTTTTTTTTTCAACTAACGGAAACGTAAGCTAAAGAAATATCGCGGGTATTTTTAAGTCCAATGATTTAATTAATTTAAGCATATGCAGTGTTTTAATCTAATTAATTCAAAATATTTCACCACGTGATAAGTGGACATTATGTATTTAGTTTCTGTAATTGATTGATTGATTTTTTGGAGCGTACATTTTCTCAAATTAGCCTCTAACGGAAATGTAAGCTGAAGGAATAAAACGGGATATTTTTAAAGCCAAGGGCTAAGTAAGTAGATGATTGTTGATTGGATTTTTAGATTTTGCTATTGAAAACATTTGTTATGTACCATTTTTCCATAAAATCATGAAAAATAATTAGTGTTTCCAGGCCGGGATAGCTCCATAGATTTTCTTCCTCTCACTTAATAGCCTATACATCTTCGTCGTTATCGTAGCCGTAGCCTGGTGCTGGTTTGCGCAAAGATTGCACTTCTTTTATATCAAGTTGTTTTGGTGAATGTGTTTGACATTCTATTATAGTTATTTTGTAAAATAATTTCATATTTATTTGATATATTATTCAGAAGACTATATATCGATTCCATTATTTTTGAACGCCCTGTATATACAAATATAATTAGAATTCCGTAAACATATGATTTCTATCATATATAATACATAATCTTTATTAACAAACAAATTGTAGATCTATATATAATATAAAGTATTACAATGTATATTGTAAGTCTGCCAATCGACTATCGAGCAATAGCCTTTCCGCCGATTCTATTATAATTTTCGAATTTTTGATATAATGATGTATGATTAATAAACGTAGGAATACTGTTTAGAAAGAAATCATTTATTTAGAGACATAATTGGTCTCACCGAAATGGTCATAACTAGTCATATAAATGCTAGATGATTCCACTTCAACATTTTTATTAAATGAAAAAATAAAGTTTCTTTATTGTGTACAATTATCTGCTATTAAGATTCCTCCATTTATTTTCTTCCCTTTTTAATAAATAGTAGAGAATAAATAAAACTGATTATCCGCTTTTTCCATTAGTTTATCTAGAAAATAGGAAAAAAATCTATGAATGAAATAAACATAAACCAATTCAGGCTGCTGCAATGAAACGAAAGTTAAAATTATCGAGCCGTGTTCCGACGACGACGGGAACTTTAAAACAATCGCAATAACTCTGCCGCGCGCACACACAGAGAGAAAGTATGATATGTTTCCCCTCACGCGTTACGTAATTTATTCATTGTCGCATAAATACCGTAAACGGAGGTCGCGATGAAACAAACCGTGCCTCTCTCGTCGCCGCTTTTTCCCCGTTCATTATCATTGCTAATTGCGCGCGGGATTGCTGGTAATAAGGTTTTGTTCGGGCCAGTAATTGGCGTTTAATTGGAAGGACAAGTGCTGAAAGTGTCGGTGGGCAGTTCGTTGATTTCGGTCAAAAATTGGAAAATTGATTGGAGCAGGAAGTTGAATGGAAATCTAGTTTTGAATCGCGTTGCGTAACTAACGGTGTCGTTGAATATGGTGGGGTTTTGATGAGGGTGGGAGTGATTGGTTTAGAACCTAATTGAACTAAATGAGCATTAGTAAATTTCAAATGATGCGATTTAGAAAATTGATCACAAAAAAATCTATTTATATAAAAACAAATATACATACTTAAAAACAGTTAATCCGGGCTATTCTGCAAGGAAAATGTACAGTTTAACGTGTACGTTATTTTGTATCATCATAGTCTAAGCTGAATTTTAAATAGATGTATATAAAGAATGTAAATAGTTTAATAATAACATTCACGTTAAATTTAACTTTTCCCTTATGGAATATCCCTATAGATCTATTGCAATAGCGTGTAGACGGCATCAAATTTTGAACACAGGTTTTACCATCCGAAGTGCAGAACATATAAACACTTAAAAAGAAACAGTTTACACCCAATTAATACACACTTTATTTATCAACATATTCTTTCACGGGGAACCACGTAGTTCATCGAACAGCGCTTTTTTTGTAGAATCTTGAACAAGCCTAGAATTGGTACTACACTTCATGATCTTTTGTTATTCAAAAACCCATATAAATGGATGTTTTTTTATGACTCATAGGTGTAGGAGCAGATTTTTAGTGGTTTTAACTTTTCATTTTTTTCAGAATTTAGGTCGAATGAGGAGATGTTACGTCACTGATTTTTTCATATTTCTACAACAATAAAAAATATTATTTTGTTTCTTTCCCACCTATTTATATGTATAAATACACTTCACTACACTTTTGTCGTGTTAAAATAGCATTTAATTAAGAAAATAGGGGAAATTATTTTTCAAAAAAATACAACTGTTCAAGTTGGTATACATATACGAGATAATATAAACAAAGTGTTCTGTTTTAACGAGAGTTACTCTTCTATTTAGGTTTTCCATGGCTTTTTTAATAAAAACACTGATTCACTTTGCATAACTTTAATTTTATTTTAGTGACTATAAGTTTCAACAATTTTAACATGTCATTATCAAACTAAGTTTGAGTTATACAAACAAATTGAATTAAATCTTAAAACAATTTATAATGAAGTAAAAGCATCTATTATCAATGATTTTTCTATGTTTATATAGGAAACAATTCAAATTCCTTTTTTTTAGCAAATAGTGGTATGCCGCAAGGATAAAACTTAGGGCCATTATTATATAGAATTGTATTCAATTTTCTATATTGAAAACTTCACGTAACTCAACTCTTCTTCATATCTTAGAAGAAATATATATATATATATATATATATATATAATCGATGTCCCCTTTTACCAATTGGTGTCGGGGTTTAATAAAAAATATACAATCAATTATTGCAGTTATCAATAACTGATTGTTATTTTTCATATATGCAGATGATGTAAAGTTTTTTACCGCAATTGAACGTGCAGAGCATTGTCATTTATTGCAATGTAATATTACAATCTTGTACGACTTGTGTTCATCTTGAAATCAACATTTCTAAATGCTTTAGTATGACATATACTTAAAAAAATGCATATCAATATGTATACCTGAACAACGCTCCAATTCTTAAAACAGATAGTGTGACAGATGAAACTGACTTACCTCACATTTAGAAAGTATGCAAGGGGTCATTTAAAACTCTTGGAAATTGTCGGAATTTTAAGAATCAAACTTTTTGAGTCCCTTGTTTTGAGTAAATTAAATTATCACGCACGCGCTTGGTTGCCTGGATTTAAACATTAAATGGAACGTGTAGCAGATCAGATTTATTAGATACATGTACTTTTTTAAGCATGATGTCTATTCTGATTTATCTGTATTGTACGCCTCTCTTTTGGACGAATTCAATTTCATATCTCTTCAAAATAAACATAGATTTATTTATTATAAAAACTGTTCTACCTGCAAAATAAGCAAGTTGCGATGACATAACCTCGAAAAATACAGGAATATCAACGATAGCTCGCTTATTTAGGCGGCTGGGAAAAATCGTCTCAAACAAAAGATATTTACATTTTCATATTGAACGTTTTTGGCTTAGAATTTTTCATAACTCTCAAAATGACCGAGTTTGAAAAAAGTGAGGTTATGTAAAATTAACGTTTTAATTTTGACAATTATGAATAACTGTTTGAAACAGTAGTTGTATAGAATTGAATTCCGCACGTTTTTAATTTGTTAAAAAAATGTTCTACCGGTCAAAATAAATGAGTTGCGACGACATAACCTCAAAATTTATAGCTATATCGATGATAACTCGCTTATTTCAACTGCTAGGAAAAATTGACTCAAACGAAAGTTGTTTACATTTTCATTTTGATTTTTTTATCTGAAGAGTTTTATTTATTTATTTATTTACGGATTTCTCCTTTTTCGAAATTACAAAAAAAATAATAACACATACAATATAAATAATTACAGTTAGTAAAACTCTGAAGAGTTTTTTCGTATCTCTAAAAATGAACGAGTCACAAAAAGTATTATTGCAAAACTAACTTTTTTATTTTGACAGCTACAAACATTTCTTTCAAACATACGTCGTTCAGAATTAATTTCCGCGCGATTTTCATTTGAAAATAAATATTCTACCTGTCAAAATAAGCTAATTGTGATGACATAACCTCGAAAAATACAGGAATATCAGCGATGATTCGCTTATTTCGACTACTGGGAAAAATTATCTCAAACCAAAGTTTTCATTTCGAATGTTTTTTTATTTGAAGAGTTTTTCGTAACTATCAAAATGGATATATATAAAAAATGTGGTTATGTAAAACAAACATTTTTATTTTGACAGCTACAAACAATTCTTACAAACAAAAGTCGCTAATAATTGAATTCCGCGGGATTTTCATTTGAAAAAAAATCGTTCCACCTATTAAAATAAGCGAGTTGCTACGATATAACCTCGAAATTAATAATAATAATATTACTGCAAATTCAATAAAATTCGACAGTTGAGAAAAATGTCTAAACAAAACTTGTTTATAATTTCATTTAAAGATATTTTTCATAACTCTAAAAATGAGCAAGTTACAAAATGTGAGCTTATTTAAAACTACTTTTTTTTATTTTGACAGTTACAAAAAAAAATCTTTCGAAAAAAAAGTCGTTCAGAATTTCGCGTGATTTTCATTTTTAAAAATCATTCCAGCTATTAAAATAAGCGAGTTGCTACGACGTAATCTCAAAATTTACGGGAAAATCAATGATAGCTAGCTTATTTCGACAGCTGGGAAAAATTGTCTGAAACAAAAGTTTAAAAAAAATCATTTTGAACGAGTTTAGTTTGAACAGTTTTTTCATGACTCTCAAAATGAACGAGCTTATGTAAAATTATGTTTTTCCTTTTGACAGTTACGAAAAATTGTTTCAAACAAAAGTTGTTAAAAAAATAAATTCCGCATGATTTTAATAGCTCTCAAAATAAGCGAGTTGTGACGACATAACCTCAAACGGAAAAAAAATCAACAATATTATACGATTTCAATTTATTAAATATTTCATGGCTTTACAGATTATAATGATTTTCTGGAATGCAGATAGACATCAATATACAATGTGTTGAGTTGTCTTGAAAGACTGTGTCATTTGTAAGACGACGCGTTGTAACGACTTTCGGACTTGGTTGTTCGAAGAAATAAAATCAATTTTAAACACTTTGCCTTTTATTTCAATTTCACTCTTACAAGAGGTTAATGATTTAAAAACTAATAAATATTTAAAATAGATGTTATATACAAAAAAAAGTGGGGGAAGATGCCTTCTTCTGGATTCGGAGACCGGGTACTTGATCCGATGATGAATAATTCCGCAAAACGCACCCTATATAAAGTAAATTAATAATATAATATTATACCATATACGTTGCCTTTAGAAAACGGAAAATGGCAATCGACCGTCGGTCTTTCTACCTGTATTATTATTATTTTTATTAAATGACACATCTATTCTGAGCGTCAGCAACTGTGACCCATAGAAATTGGTTTATTGTTCAAATATCTTAAAAGGGGACTGTATTTACCACAACACTCAGCGGATGAACATAATCGGAACGTCATATCAATATGGACATGTGGACAAATGTCTTAGTAAATTTAGACATTTGTGAATCCAACGATACATTTCGCATGATAAAATAATTTAAATCAATTTAAAACCACCGTGTATCGCACTCTCAAAACAACCAAACTACGACTAACAATTATCAACACAATTAACCCATCGTAGCGTAAAACGTAGTGACCGCGTGGGTGTCAACAATCCGAACTCGAGTGCACAAAAAAAACCCATTTACATAATGCGTTTACAATATATTTTACAACGCTTTTCACGTTCCTCCAAAACACACACGTCATTCCCGAATAAAATTTTCCCGAGTGAGCGCGCGCGAAAGGACGAGCGAGTGAGCCGCCATCGATCGCTCTTCTTTATTATTTTTTTCTGCCTCTCCGTCGCGAACAAATTTATTTCCCCCGGATTAATTCAAAAGAGCTCCATGAATATTTATGCGGGCCGTTGCAACATTACGCTTTAGTACCTCGGCCCCGGCTGTTTAATTATAACTTATTTCTTCTTTCGGAATGCGCGTATAAATCATGCAAATCAATTTGGGAGATTTTATAAATGCACACGCACCGCTGTTTATTTATTTATTTATTCATGCGTGTTTTGATAAGATGTGCGTTGTGGGAGCGAGCGCAGGTTTTTTCGCCGTTTCTGAATTGGTCCCGGGACGCTGTCTGCTGTTTTTTTTTTGTTGTCGGCCCTTTTAGATGTAACACGAGCTATCCATTCGTGAAAATGTAGGGCGCACAAATAGTAGCTCGTTATGTTCGAGAAAAGTGAAATATTCAATTTGAAGATAAAAATACACTCATTTGATACTATCGAAGCGGAATTTTTACAACAGATGTCAAAATACTATGGATATATGGAATTTTTTACAAATCTAAACAACTTATTGGATGATTTATTAAAAAATGGACCATCCGCTATTGAACTAACGTAACAATTCCAATTCCAACAAATTTACGAATTGGCCAATTGGTGTAAGTCAAAAACTAAAACCGGTACTATAAGTTAAGTATTGATCCAAAATTGAGTATTAATTCTCAGATCTTGTCAAAATATATAAAATAGTGGAGTAATCGGCCATTATATCGTAAACAATCCTTGGATTCACCAATAATATTCTCGAATCATAGATTAATTCAAGGATTAAGCTGCAACTACAAGTACGGCCATAAGAGAAGTTAGCAAAGCACAAGAAAAAATTTGTATGAACTGTGATTAATTAAAAATGATTCAGGCGAATAAACTACTACAAAAAAACCTTTTGAGGATACCCATTGATTAAAACTTTCTAACGTTCAGTACATACGTCTTAAGGTATACCTATAACAAGATAACCTAATCCTGTAGCACGGTGAAATATTCTATTCAAGCAGAGTTATGACAATGTATAAAAAAAAGAAAATGGTAGTATTAGCACAACAATACTTTCATTTACTCGTATTATATTGGTATAGTTCGATACACATACAAGTACTTAGAAGTCAAAAGTTTGACATCTACGATAAAATATTAATAAAGATAAGTTATTCAATCTCTACAAATTTTCGCACAGGGAAATAAAAACAAAATATATTTATATGAAATTATTGCTAATAAAGGCTTCTACTTCGTTATATACTGTTTTAAATTTTAGTAAAACTCTGATTAATTTCAATAAAATTCAAAGTTATACAAAGTGAATCAGTGTTTTATCGGATTCCCAACCGCCAAAAAATATTTATATTTGTGAAGAAACATACGTTTAAATAATTTACAAATGGCTTATTTATACAAAAAAAAGTATCGCTATTTGACCGAACCTTAAATCCAACACTCGTGACATATTAATCAAATATTTGTATTTACACAGACGATAGTACACACCTAATCCCACCCCACGATAGTTGCGAAACAGCGAATTTTTCCTTCTCCGGCGAATTTAAAATATCCCATTCATCTTTCCATAATTAATCCCCAACTAGCGGCGGTTTACATATTTCAGTCAGGGAAGTTATAATAGCTTGATCGATCCGATTCGTCCGCCCCTCTCTCACCGTTTCTCCCGTGCTCCCTGAAATATTTACGAGGGACACATTCATTCCGTCTAGAAGAAATATCATTCGAGTGGACTAGTTTCGCTTCGCAGTGGTCGGAGGCATTCAGGTAAAGAACGGAAAGTGGCGCGCATTACGGCGATAGAGTGGCAATAAAAAGACCGCGCGCGCGGCGAGAGTTACGTCCTGAATTTCAATCATCATTAGGGGGGGGCTTTTAATGCATGAAAAGTTCGCCTTCGATTTATGTAAATCACGGTTGAAAAGTAATGCGTCGAGTTTTCCAACTTCGATTTTGAGTACCGGCGAACGTTTTTCTTTTGTATAATGATTAAATCATCATAAAAGCTTCTTCAAAAAAAATCAGCTATAATACTATATTTATGATATGTTAGCATAGATCATAATAAATGAAAGACGACGCAAGCGCCATCTCTGGCCTAATTTCATGTGGCATCGTCAACAATTCGTTATGACTATTTATCCATACTATAAATGAATGGTAACTAAACATTTTATTAAATGTTAGTATACCTACATAAGAAGATTGTCATATTTTATGGCATTCATTCTACTTTGGGCTATTTGATAGTATAGCAATTTTATAAAAACCCATAGTGAAACGAATCACATTTTCTGAAATATTAAGCTAAAATAGCCACATATTGAATATTAATTTAAGAAATCTGGTGGTTTCGCATTTAATGTATTTACATTTTATTTCAAATTGGTATCTGGAAGATAGGACTGAGCTGATTATTATTATTTTTATTTTTGTGTTTATTTGTGAATGTTTCTTTTACATTTTTTTGCCTGTCACTGTAATTGTTTTTATTAACGTAAAAATGATTTGAATTTTTCATGATTAATTAGTTCATACTATATTATTTTTTTTTTACTTTTAAATGATGTCTACATTATCTTATTTTTACCATTTGCTTTGCTACCAAATATTCATGTGTATAATTATATTATTTTCATTATTTTGGTAAGGTTTACTTCTATTTACTTGTTTATTTATATGTATTGCTTTTGCGGTGATTTTAATTCAATTTTTGCAGTTTGTAACTATTTTTTGTAAAATATTTTATGTGTATTTAATTAACTTATATATTTATTCACGGTACGCATCATTATTGTTATTGTGTTTATGGATTCTGATTGGAAAACTCAATGGTTATACTTGATCAAGGAGTTATTAGTCTAAATTTTATCAAATCAATTGAATATATTCTTGTATTTTGTAATTACAGATTGTCATTAATTGTAAAAAGGCGATTTTCCGTAAATAAAGAATTAATTAATATAATATTATTATAAATCACCTTTGTTACTATTTTGATACACTATTAATACATTAATACGTAACATTTCACATTAATGAATTTTGAAATTAAATATAACAGTAATTGGTTAACGGCCAGAAGCCTTTCTGCCACCCTATATTGATTATAAAGCGATTATTTTATTTCATTGAACATAGCGCTATGTTCTGTTTATGACAACTTATGACCAATTATTTGAGTATATATTCAGTGACATTATTGTAATATTTTGTCAATTTATGAGACTGTTGAAAATTTTCGAGTTATCCATGGGCCACGACAACAAAAAATATAAAAAGTTTATTTATACAAACCCAACAGACATAGTCCATTGACAGGGTTTACAATATTTACAAAATTATTTTGAAATATTTCACTTTCATATTCTCATATTAGGTTAATAGGGTCTTTGATAAAAAAATAATTTCTAAATAAAAATAAATCTAAAAATGACAGTGCTTTATAATATGGGGAATACAACTGCCGGAAAAAAAATGTTTATTTAGAAAACCCATTGTGGAGAATGTACGGTTTATTTGAAAATTTAGTTTTAATATAATACACAAGTTTTAATTTATTGTTAAAAATATAGAAAATATTAATAGACATAACTGTGCCTCCGCCCTGGTGGAGGTGCCGGACACACAACCCGTGGGGTAACTTCACATCGGTAATTATTCTATTCAATAAAATATGCAATCTTGTTATTTTCTTCCATCGCTTACTAAATGAAAGTTCTAATTTTCACAATTCTTTTTTTTGAGATTTTAGAATTATTCAACATACTTCCTTGAATATATCAAAATCAGAATAATAATAAGAAGAATAATGTTTCACACTACGCCTAACCCACACCCAAGCACTTAGCACTATATTGAAAAATTAAATTTATATACATTATGGTATTTGCTGTGTTTAATCTATTGGATTGAATAAGTACATTCTTCTTGTCTCATCAATTAACTCTCGATTGGCCCTTATTTACTTTTAAATACTAATTCATAAATTGGTTTAAGATGTCGAAATTCCTATGTTTTCACAAAAATGTTTAATTTTCGAGGTTCGTTTAAGTAGTCATAGAATTATAAGTATTACAAGCTTATTCAGTATCTTTTGCTCTTTCATTCTGATCAAAAATACTTTTTCACGCGGCGCCAGGATCAACCCCTATAGTAATTAAAACATGTCTTATTATAAGATAAAAACATGTTTTATACTTTCAATCTATTGTATAAAGTAAAAGGAATGCGCCAGTCAAAGAACTTTTCAAAAATGATAATTTTTAACCATTTTATGATCTATTAATTGGAAAGAGAGCGCAAGCGCCATCTATTGCATAATTTCAAGTGGCATGATCTATTGCTGAAATTGATGGCTGACTGCACACCCGTATTTAATTAATACTCATTAAATTGTTCAAGTTTTTTTGTTTAATTAGATACCCTTTATTATATTAAATAAAAATGATTTGAAAATAATTAACAAATTATTTTTATTTAATATATTTAAATAACTGTGACCAAGTGAATAAATACTCTTTTTTATTTATTTTATTAGATACTCCTTTTAACTAAAATTGTTTGAAACACTCTTTACTTCATTTAACCTATTTTTTTCCGCATCGACGAAAAAATGCATTACACAGCAATGAAAAAAAAATGTCCATACTAAAACGGAAAATATAGGCAACTGTGCCGTTTGTGTAATTTGAATAGATGATCCCTCAGCAGTTTTTAATTAATCACACAAAAACCTGTGTTTTAATTCCGTAGTGCGGCCGTATAAAAGGAGTAATTAATATTAATTACCTTCGCATGTATTTCGAACAGGTGTGATGTGTACGGGCAAAAAATCGTATCCGCGATTGATCGAGGTATTTGCATATTTAATTGAGTACATGAAGAGCTTGGAATACATTAGATATTTAGGATTTTAATAACGGCGTGATTTTGCAAAAAAAGATGATATATTAGCTAGCAATTAAATAAAGACAACTTGATTTTTAATCCTATACTATATATATAATATAGGATTATCACATCAGTTTCAATAAATTTAGTTATCGAAATCTATATAACAATAATAATATTTATTGCCCAACAGGAAACAAAGATTTCCCAATTACAAGACAATATACAAGATAACAACAATATAGCGTATTTTAACATTATAAAGAAAATAATAAAAACCTAATTATTTGATTAACATAAAGAAACTATTAGTGATTCAAAAAAGATATCACAAGTTGGAGATAGTTGATTAAAGTTATTACAAATTATGCTGATGGGTGATTTAGCGCCAAAATTTAATCTATTATGATTGATATTAAAAGTAGTCTTATATCTACTGTTGAAAGTAGGAATATGCAAACCAATTAGTTGTAAAATATCGGGGCTGTCGATATGATTATTGAATAGTTTATGTATAAATGAGATACTAGACTTGTAACGACAGCCCTCAAGAGATTCCACATTAAATTTGTCAAGCAAACGAGAATGATCATATCCTCTCTCAGGATAATGCCCCTCAGTCTTCAGGTATAGAAATTTAAGAAATCTTCGTTGAACAGTTTCCACAAGATTAATCTGAAGTTGAGATTGTGGATACCAAATTAATGAAGCATATTCCAACTTTGAACGTACATAAACATTGAATTGAGATTTCAAAGCATTCGGATTCCGCAATTACGATAGGTAAATCCTAATGCTTTAAAGGAACTTTTAACAAGAGATTGAACGTGAGGATTAAATGTAAATTTATCATCAAACCAAACACCAAGATCTTTGAAGACATTGACTTGCTCAATAGAATTGTTACTCACTACATAGTTAAATGTAATTGGTTTGGATTTTTTGGTAAAGGAGATAAATTTACACTTATTGCTGTTCAGATTAAGTTTATTTGAACTGCACCAATTCGAAATAAAATTAAGTTGATTTTGTAAACTTATGCAATCTTCTATATTCGTAATTGTTGAAAAAATCTTTAGATCATCGCATATAAAAGGTGTTTGCACTCTAGTAGATTGGAAAGATCGTTAATGAAAAGATTGAATAATAATGGGCCCAGTATGGAGCCTTGAGGGACCCCCGAACTTGGAAGAGTTAGACTTAAAATTATTAATCAGTACATATAATTCACGAAATGAAAGATGAGATGAAATGAGTGAAGTGGAATGATCACAAAAACCAAAGTAATTAAGCTTTTCAGGTAACAATGTATGATCAACTCTGTCAAACGCTTTTGAATTGGGTTGACACAAAATTGTGTACCAAAATTTTACTTTAACCACATTCATATTTAATTCCCTTTATTTATTCCATAGAATTTTACAAGGGCTAATGCACCAGCATTGAACGCATTTTGTAATAAATTACAACTACAGGTATGTGGATTTTTTTCTTAACGATTAGTGGTATTTGTAGTTCTATTGAATATTATATAATTTCACGCTATAACTATACATTTTAAGTAAGATTTGAGATTAGTTCAGTCTTGAAATGTACATTAAATCGCGTTGTAGGCCACTTGTCACAATTTTACTATTCATTTTTCATGAAATTAAGATTTTCACGCCGGTTGTAAGGTACACGTCACAATCTCACCTTAATGAAGGGAGGGGTAATAAAGGACGACATTTGAATTTTAGAGAAGGCCTTGTGATTCACAAAGGCAAGAAACAGGGAATAACATTGTAAATGAGTGAGAAAATCTGGCATTCATACAGCTATTACTACATGATTGTATATTGTATATTATATATATTACTCTGTAAAAATATTTTCAGTACATAAATCCTTGAGAATGACGATAAGTCGAAACTAGTTGGATAAATAAAGAAGTTAGCGGAACAAACCAATATTAAATATTAGTCAAAATGTTTCATCAAGTGATCAAAGAAAACTAAATTAAACGTATAAAAAAAGAAAATTCCATTTATAAAAATGTCTTTCAAACTATTGACCAATTCGTTACATTACTCTATAGCCCAGATGACAAAGTAGGCCATGACTGTAAAATTAAAAACGAAAATTATTTAATCTTTGAAGAATTATAAATCCACGTTTACTTTATTTAATTTTTCGTTTTCCTCACTGAAATAATAATAATAATATTAATATCTGTATTTATCCAACAGGATGACCCATTTGCAGAATAAAAAATTAAAGAATATTAAAATAATCCTCTCTGTCCTTATTTACACAGCACACTTACCGTCTCATTTCCTTCCAGAAATGCACAATACATTTGCATACTCCGCGTGCGGCATATAAAAATTCGCGCGGGCTTAAGCCACGACCCCTCTGGAAATAATTTAGCAGTCCTCTCTTATCTCCTGGAAGTATTCCGCGCTCGACCCGTATCTGTATTTACATTCCAGATAACCTGGAATTTGTTTGTTTTAATGTGTCGCGCGCGAATTCACGTCTCATATTTACGATCCGTAAACCGACGCGCGGAACGGCCGCTTAGAGATCAAACGGCTCCCAAGAAAACGAGAGAGACAGAGAGAGGTAAACAAATGTTGGCAAATTGTTTTTGGCTTGTTTCGAGTGCGTGCAATGCGGCTTAAATACAATGTGTCATAATTTATGGGCGGGTGTTGTTTATGCTTCAAAATATTTTCTAAATTATCGCGTGATTTATGAAGAAAATATTTGGTTTTAAATAATTCGTGTTTTAAGTGTGGAATTGACAAAACAAATAATTTTCTCTTATTACATTTCTACTCATTAATAATTCTGTTAGTTTTTGAAATGTAAATTATTTCGAAATTATGCACATTTCATTCAAATGAAATAAGATTACAAAGAATAAACAAAAAACTACTTAAAATGTCTAATATAATACAATATATATATATATGTGTCGGATATGTTGGATATAATACAAAATACTAAACACTTCTAAAATTTTTATTATATTTAAACATATATAACGAAGAAAAAGCCTCCACAATAAAAAGTATTCTAAGAACATTTAGTAGAAATATTTTTATTATTAAAAATATATTTGTTGATTCTCAGTTTTTATTTGAAACTTTTTTGAAAATTCTTACGGTTTGTAGAATTGATTTACTTTAATTTACAAACGTGACAAAAACGTATTGATTATAATTTAGAGGCGTGAAAATTACTAAAAATCCCCAAAAATGTACATAAAAATCGCTAGAAAAATGCGATACTTGGCGGACTTCCATTAGTTAATCGACAACCAAAATCCGCCCATTAAAATTAATCATGATTAACTAATCAGAGAATTTAATCGGAGTCGGTGCAAGTGTGCATAAGTAAAAAAAATATGTATAAAATGAATATAAAAAATGCACTTTAACTTAACGCTAACTAATGTTGAAATAATCTATATTCAATCTATTTGTATTAGAATACAATATATTTATTTATATATCTCATGTATAAACATAAACAATATCAATTGTAGATACAAATTTTGTAAAATTTGGTGTTCCGGTAATTTTAACTAACCCTGTATACAGAAGTAAATAAAAATGTTTACACGTTTTATCACATTTCCAATTATTAAAAAAAATATGCATGTTCACATGATTATTATTCATTCATTTTATTTTTGTTCGCGCTCACACACGAAAATACATTTCCAAAGATAAGCAAAAGAACAATCAATTATCCCTTCAGCGCTCCCACTTGTGTATTACATTAACTTCCCAGAAAGTTTCTCGAATTTATTCAGCGGTAATTCTAATAACGCTTTTGTTCCTAAGTTCATTACTTCTTTTAATTTGTTCTTATCTCGCGGGAGATTGTTTCCGCGGCGCGCGGAGAGTTCCTCGGAAAAGTTCGCGCGACGAAACAAGCGGAAAGTGGTGATTTGATGATGTTAGGAGGCTGTTATTTATGCCCTCGCCAGTGGCGGCGCGAGATAAATGGGCGCAGTGTTCTGCAGCGGGTGGATTCGGGGAAAGCATTTTTCAGAACAATGTTTATTACCGGCGATTTTTCAGCGCGATGCGAGCTAGTCCAGCTGGAGATTTTGGAAAATTTATTGGTGGTGATTTAATTTGTGTTCTGTTTTTTTATTGGTAATGTATTTGTGATAAGCGGATGAAATAGTTGAACAAAAAATGTTTAAGGCACGTCAGTTCGTTGAATGCCAAAAATGTACCGGCAAAGTCATCGAGTGTAAAGTTGGGCGATTTCAGCAGCAACTGTTTTTTAGTAGAATACGCTGAAATTCTTAGATTTTATCTTAAGTTAAAATATATATATATATATATTCAATAGAAAATCATAGTTGGTTGTGACTGCAAATAATTGTTTTTTCTTTCTTTTAAAATATATATAATTTATTATTCTTTTTGACTTTTAAGAAATTGTTTCAAATAAAACTTGAATTCTGAGACAATTTTTCGTAGCTTTCGAAATAAGTGAGTTGCGTGAACATAACCTCGAAATTTATGGACGACTGGCTAAATTCAACAGCTCGGAATAAAATTCTCTACGGCTTTTATTTGAAACAATTTTTCCCTGCTGTTAAAATGAGGGAGTTATTGAGTGATTTTTTCATCAATTTTGACGGTTAGGAAAAAAACGTCTAAAACAAAAATTTTCTAGAATTATTAAATAAAAATGATTTGAAAATAATTAATAAATTATTTTCACATTTAGCTCTGTGACATTTTGACTTACGTTACGTAAGTACGTTAAACAAATACACTGAGCTAAATGTGGATATAATTTATTAATTATTTTCAAATCATTTTTATTTAATATATTTAAATAACTGTGACCAAGTGAATGAATACTCTTTTCTATTTATTTGTCTAGAATTAAATTGCAAACAACTTTTGTCCGAAATGATTTTCGTAACTGTCGCAATAAACGAGTTGTAAAAAAGTGAGGTTATGTACGAATATTTTTTTTAATTTAATAGTTTCAAAAAATTCTTTCAATTGGAATTCAATTGTCTGCAAGTTTGGTTTGAAGAAAATGACTCTAGCTTTCATAATAGGCGAGTCGTGACGATATAATCTAGAAATATCCAGGAAAATCGACGATAACTCGCTTATTTTGACAGTTGGGAAAAACGTTTTCAAACAAAAGACACTCGGAATGAAATTCTCGACGGTTTTGTCTGAAACTATTTTCCCAGCTAACAAAATAGCTCCCTTATTTTGTTAGCTGGTCGATAAAAAAGTGAATTTGACAATTATGAAAAAACAAAAATTGTCTAGAATTGAATTATAAACAACTTTTGTCCGAAATGTCGAAATAAGCGAGTTGCATAAAAGTGAGTTTATGTACGATTAACTTTTATTTTGACAGTTACGACATTTTTTTTAAAACAAAATCTATTCGGAATTCAATTGTCTACAAGTTTTTTTTTTTTTTGAAGAAAAATACTCTAGCTGTCATAAAACGCGAATCGCAACGACATAACTTCAAAATGTCCTGGAAAATCAACGATAACTCGCTTATTTTAATAGTTGGGAAAAACTTTTTCAAAGAAAAGACGCTCGGAATGAAATTCTCGGCGGTTTTTGTTTAAAACAATTTTTCCAGTTATCTAGTAGAGAGAGAAAAAAAACGTGATTTTTTTTTAAATTTCGTGATTTTTTTAAAAATTTTTGACAGTTACAACAAAATTGTCGAGAATTAAATTCTATACAACTTTTGTCCGAAACGCTTTTCGGTAACTCTCGAAATAACCGAGTTCTATGAACATAACCTCGAAAATTTCAGGAAAATTGACGATAACTCATATATTTTGATTCAAACGCTCGGAATGAAATTCTCGACGATTCTTGTTTGAAACAAGTTTCCCAACTCTCAAAATAAAAGAGTTTTAGTGAAAAAAGCACGTGATTTTATCGTTCTATTTGACAGTTGATAAAAAAACATTTCAAATAAAACTTTTAGAGAATTAAATTATCTGCGACTTTTGTTTAAACAAATAATCCGTCGATCTATATCAAAATTGACACAAAATCCATCGAAATGTCGCAAAATATCAAGACTATCAACGCATGCCAAAATTTAAAAAAAATTAAAATTGTCATAAAATGTCATTATTGTCGACGAATGTTATAAATTGACGTAAATAACAGAAATTATCAAATTATTTCAAAAATGCTAATTTTAATCATAAAAAATCAAAATGGACAAAAAATGTCAAATGTTGACTTGTGTCATGGCACTGTGTTTGGAGTACGCGTTAGCCCATCCCCACCACAACATGCTCTATTTAACTTAGTCTCCGGATCTTGATGTATGTTGCAGGCTATAAACGAAATAAACCACATTCGTATTTCCGAAAAAAAAAAAAAGAATTGAGGCATTTCCTTTTTTCTATCTAACTAATTTGGAAAAATTGCATTTGTAAATTTCACAATACAAAATAGAATCACATCAAGAAAACCAACTCCATTCATACACTAGCTCTACTTTATAATAAAACACAAATTTCCATTCCTCCCGATTTCCCGTAAAAATCCTCGAGCGAGGAAGATACTAAAAACTCGATGCGAGACTCTAGTCTGCATATTGTTGCTTCTTGCGACAATTTTCCCGAGCACTCCACACGTAAGAATGGGCGCGCTTTTGTGCAATTCGCGCGATTTAACATTATCTGGGAACCCGTGTCCCACATAGACGTCTCGCTATTTATTCCCGCTGCCATCATTGTTCCGAATGGACGTCAACTTATTCGTCGAGATAGCGTTGAATATTAATTTGACGGAAAGCGGTGAGGGTGAGGGGAGGGGGGTTAATGAACAACGCGATGAATTATCATCCTATGTAAATAGATTATGAAAGACAATGCAAATGGGCAAGAGTTGAGTATTGGAAGTGTTTGTAAAATATTGATAAACCAGAGGCCATGTTCCTAAAATTTGTCATAGGTTTCGGCCGTATGAAATTTCTCCTTAGTAATAATAATAAATTTATTTCCTAACAGGAAACTGAAGGACAGTTACAAGAAAATATAAAATAATAATAATCAAGGTTGACTGTTTCCACTTTTGTCTCTTTTTACTCGAACCACTTCAGACATTCCTTTATTACTTTTTGTAATGTCAATAATTATATAGCCATTTCTTTCTAATAAACCGCACTCTTAATATACTACGAGAAGTAAATCACATTCAGGCAAGTTCAAATGAATAACTTGTTGATATTATTCCCCCCACACTCTTTCACATAAACAATTTCCCTTTTTTTCTAATTCTTTCTGGCGAATTAATAACTTCGCGATAAGAATCGCCGGCTACTAAATTCCAGCTTAATTTCCTACGGGCGATAAATAAACTAGAAAACACGAAACGTTAAAACCCAACACGCCGATCAAGATACACCGGGCGTTTACGACCTCGAGTAATTATTTATCAAAGAGCCTTTATAACTGCATCCTCCAGTGTGGTCCTTAATTATTTACCACACAGCGGCCCCCAATGTAAATATCAACCGACGAGGATATGAGAAAATGTTGTTTTCTCTCTCTCTCTCCCGTTGTGGAAATTCTTTTGATTATATTAAAAGCTCACGTCGGAGATTTGACCTAAAAAAAATTCTCACTATTCGTGAGTAGCTAATATAGCGTTCGTAACCTCAAAAGGTGGGTGATTAATTGAAAATGCATTCAACTTTTTTGTGGTTGTTCATCATTTCTTTAATAATAATTCTTAATAATGTGTAATTGAATTAATTTGGTTTAATTTAATTTCAATTAGTTTAATTTGATTTAATATAAATGATTTAATTTCGCTGAGTGTATTTGAATTAATTTAATTGATTTTTTTAACATCTTTAAAAACAGATAACATTGGAAATAGTAAATATTTTCTAATCATATATTTTTCAACGTTTCAAGTTTAACATCAACTAATAATCAATTAACACCAATGTAAGCATTGTACTTGTAACATCAAGTTGCGCATGCACTCATTTGAACATTATTAAATCTTCCAGCGTCGGATGATAATAATCTCACTCAATCACACTAAATTGTTAAATTTTTATACTTGTTTATTGTAAATCAGTTATTTTTAAAACAAAATATGTTTTTTTTGTGTTTTAATTACTTCATTTGTTTATACAGAATAAATAAATCAAGGAATAAAAACTTGTTGATTCGTAATAACTTAACTGATCACAATCAAGTTAAGTCATGCCAATCCATCTCTGTTATTAAAAACACCGGTGTCCTTCGCGTAAAATTATACCCGCACAAACACCGCATGCGAACGCCAAACTAGAATACAACCGTTATTAATAATTAATAATCCGCCATTACTTCAGTCTGAGTGTACAGGCCGGGCATCGATCGCCCCTCCTGCCGAATCGAATAATTAATTCCCCGTCCCAATTACCCCGACGCATTAGAAATACTAAACATAATAATGGCGGCGCGCAATTACTTATTTGACGATACCAATTTGGTGCTCGCCTGCATCTGTTTGTTTTGTCTGCCCGGACAATTACCGAAAGGTGGAGGAGGGAAGAGGGGAAGTGGTAATTTGAGCGTTGAACTTGATAGGGCCGACCGGCGGCGTTTTTGTCATTAAAGGAATGTACGGCGTCATGATCAATGGTCACTTTAATTTTGTTTATGGACGCGAGACTAAGCGCTTTATTTTTTTTTATTCAGGAAAATCGATATCGTAATGAAATTAAGTCATGCATTTTTGATACGATAACGTCGAATGTGTCAGAAAAAAAAAGAATGATGGACCTCCTAAATTATATTTTGTTTATTATCATGCTGAAGAATAGATTGCCATCAGGCAATCTAATTGATTAATGCTGCAGGCTTTATCTTTAGATAAATTTAAGTTAATTAGGTTAATTAATAACAGACCTTTACTAATTAAATCAGCTTTAATTTATAGAAGACTTTTAATAAAAAAATCTTGATAATGATATTAAATTTAATTGATAAAAACATTAATTATCCCAGCTTAAAATAATTTTTTTATGTAAGCAAAATAGAGTGCATTTGCACGGACAGTTTGTAGGATTGCACGGACGATAAAAATAACATTATATTAATTCACCCACTGAGCAAAACGGACATAATAATGTTGCACCAATGTTACATTAACGTTTAATGTTGTTTTTAATGTTGATACAATGTTATTTGTGAACATTTTGTTCAGTGGGCATATTCGGTGAAAATAATCGATTTTACCAATACGTAAATTAATCAAATGTTATTTTCATCGTTTCTATGATCCAGCGCCAACTAAATATACAGCCCGGAATGTCGGAGTGGAGAAATCGAAATCTCGGAGTCCAGTGGGAATCCAAGCGAGAGAGAATTCATTCAGCTACGAAGCATCGCGAAGAAAGCATCTCCCGTTCACAATAATTTCTTTACCTAAATTAAAATTGTATTTCCATCGAAATAATTAATACCCATAAGTATTTATTTTTTTAATAGAAAATTTAAATATTTATTATTATGACTATATGCAAAGATAATTATCACAATTTAATCAGCTTGTATTAGAGCAGTACGCGTGACGATCGAGAATTTTTCTCCTGTTTTGATTTTTTTTCTTTATTTTACATTTTGTAGACACCAATGAATAAAAACAAATAAAAAATTACATGCGTCATTATATATCAAATCACTAAAATAAATTGACAAAGGGAATACATTTTAATAACAATACTTATTACACGATAAACCTTACCATTAATAATGCCAGTTCAAACTTAATTTCATTTTCGTTAATATTATCTGTACTTATATTTTTCATAATATCTATAATATTGGCGGAAAGACCTTCGGTCGATAGCCAATTTATATACAAAATTTAGTTAATAATTGTAAATATATGTTAAGTGGTAAATATTGTAACTCTGTATGTATGTTATTATATATATCTATATTACATTTTTTTAATAAAAATGACATAAACAATATTTTGTTCTATATTGTTTTCAAATAAGTATAATAAAAAATAGCGTTCATTACACGTCTAGAAATGGATTTTTCATTCTTGCATGTCAAGACAAGCGCGCACGGAGAATCCTTTTTTTATTATCTCTTAATAATATATCACTACTATCAAACATATATCTTTTTTTTTAATTAATGGTTAAAGCTTCCACTTCATTATACATTGTTTTAAATTATTGTAATGAAATACTTTTTTAACTGTAAATTTATTTTTAGCGACAATAAAATAATTAAAAACAATAATAATTTCGACATTACATGTGTCATTATCAAACTAAAAGTGGCTTGAACTATTTATAGAAAATATTTATATAGAGAAATGTTGTTACAAATGGGAATTAAAGAGAGGAGAGTATATCAGGTCATTAATTACCGCTATTCTTGGAATAGCACGGGATTCGTGTATTTCATAAGCGTTATTTTTTACAAAGAGACAAAATCAAGGATGGACGTACTGCCTCCAAATGTGTATTGAAGAATTCCATGCTACATTTCCCGCCATTGCATATATTTGCGGCATACTATTCAACCCGTTCTAAAATTTCGTGTAGTAGCTGTAAATGTAAGACCTGGCGGTGGTAGATCAACGAAGCAGACGGCTGAAAATGTCACACAAAGAGGAACGAATAAATCATTCGCCAAAAAAAATCCATCTGAAGGCTTTCACAGCAAGTAGACCTTTCATATGAAATATGCCAATCAATTCATAAAAGATATTTACAAATTAATGTACAAGCTTCGTTGTATGCAAGAACTCCGGAATCTCGATTAACAAAAACCGTAAATTGTACTTTCCATTATAATTAAATACATTATTGTTGTTCATAATAAATTAAAAACGACGCAAGCGCCACCTTTTGCCTAATTTCAAGTGGCATCGTCAACGATTCGGGTCCACAAGGTAGACGACCGAGAATCATTGTTTCGTCCACTAAAGGAAGACGAACTTGTTCTGTTTAGGCAAAGAAGGAAAAGGAAATTCACATTTAATGTAACGTTCAGCCACCATTCATCTAGCGTATGGATAACTAGTGATGTCCATTTCGGTTTTTCGAACTTCATCAGACTAGTGTGTTCCATGTGCAATGCCTTAATGAAGGCGACTGAACTGATATTGTGTTGGGGTTATATACCCGATATTAATCATAATAAATTAAAGACGACGCAAGCGCCACCTTCGGTTCGAAAAACCGAAATGGCCACCACTAGTTATCCATACGCTAGATGAATGGTGGCTGAACGTTTCATTAAATGTGAATTATTGTTGTTCTCCAATTTGTTAGTATAACATAACCTATGTCGTGTATGGTAACCAAACATAAATCATTTTATCAAATTCAAAGCACTCTAGAGGAGAAAAGTTCTCGATCATATTGTATTTACGAAATAAATAGATTCTTCAAAGAATCAAGATTTTTACACTATCAAGTTCAATTTTGTTTATATGAATATGTAATTAACACAATGTATCGAGCGTATAACAAAAATCGACGACGAAGTTGGCATTGGAAATGTAAAGTCATGTCTGAACTAAAATCACACGGGCACGCGTAAAATACTGGTTGTCATGTTAACCGCAACCAGCATTTTACGCGTCTGATCTTAGTACAGACATGACTTTAGATTTCTAATGCCAACTTCGTCGTCGATTTTTGTTATACGCTCGATACATTGTGTAAATTACATATTCATATAAACAAAATTGAACTTAATAGTGTAAAAAATCTCGATTCTTTGAAGAATCTATTTATTTCGTAAATACAATATGCTCAAGAACTTTTCTTCTCTAGAGTGCTTTGAATTTGATAAAATGATGTATGTTCGTCGTCGATTTTTGTTATACACTCGATATATATATTTTGCATATTTTTATGATTTTTTTAGTAACATTAGGCTATGGATACTTGTGACGTCACAAGCCGAAACGCGCTATTTCGTCGATAAGCCTACCTTATATCATATACTCGACCAGCTTTGGGTAACACTTGAATAATCTTGCCCTAACCTGAAACAAACATTTTGAATTACAAACAATATTAAATTCTTGAAATGTCAAATTTGAAAGGTCATATTAAAAAACAAACTTTACATTAATCATCTCTGAAAATATAAGCATGTAGGTGCAAAAAAAAATTACGAACACTTGTTAAAATTAATCTACCCATACGGAATGTTAATTAATTTCAGTGTTGCACCGAGATGATATCGATTGCGTACACACCGCTATTGTTCCGTGTAATTAGGCTGCTGAATTCTGCTGCAACCATATGTCATCCGGAAATTAGATTAAATTAAATAAACTCTGTTCGCTTTCGAGTGGCACACATAATGCCCGCTCCTCTCGCCCCTCGCGCAATATTTCACGCGGCTTTCGTGTCTGTTTGAAACGCGAATTTTGCGACGGCACGTTGAGTGCGACAAATTATATTTGTTTGGAATATTGCGAATTTGTTATCGCAGCAAATTTATAAATGAATCACAAATGGATTAATTAATTTATATTTAAAACAAAACGTGTTTAGCTAGTTTGCATGGTGATTTGATTAGAGTTCTGTGAAATAAAAAAATGAAACACTTGAATATGACCAATGGTCGAAACTAGTCGGAGAAAATATAAATAACTGAAACAAACTAAGTGTTTTAATTTTAATTAAATTATCCTGAATTAAAATGAAACACGATCTTTGGAAGCCTCAATCAATTGACACGATCAAATATTTTTATGACTAGTGATGTCATAGAGATCGATATGATTGTATTGCTATGTATTATGTAAGATGTATATTTTCCGTCAATAAAGTTATTATTTATTAAGTATCGATCGGCTCAGAAAGATCGAGACAATCGGAAAGATCGAGCCACTCAAAAAGATTGACCTGATCAAATACATCAAACGGATCGAAATGATCTTGCCGATTAAAAAATTGATCGTCGCTGGACCAATCGTTCGAGTCGTTTAATTTTAAAAGTTATGTAAGTTTAGTCTTAGGAGAAAGAACTTTTAATCAAAATCAAAAACTTAAATTAAATAAAATTTTATTTGAAAAACAATTAAAAATTTAATCTCACATTTGTTGCATTAAGTAATAATAGGTATTTGCCAGGGAAGTAGTTGTTTTAATGTGCATTTGTTTAACGTACTTACGTGACGTAAGTCAAGAGTCACAGAGCTAAATGTGGAAATAATTTATTTTGAAATCATTTTTATTTAATAAAATCAATATAGTTGAATTTAACGAAATTTACTGCTTTTCATTCCAAGACACTTCCTCAGCTCTAATAAAAATTAGGGTCATAACAGTATACATAGGGATTTTATATGTAAAAACAATTGTATGAAAATTCCTGCATCCCTGTTTATTAAAAAAAACTACAAGAATTTAAATGTGTCCAGAATTTAAAAATCTATGAAAACCGAAACTTCATTAACACATTAGCCCTACTTTGAACTTACTAAAAAAAAGCACCAAAATGAATTAAATAAGCATATCCTTACTTATTATAAAACAAACAGATAAAGAAAGCCTTTTCTGACATTTTACTCCAAAAAAATGTTGGTAGCCAATGTGTTAACTTTTAAAATCGATGTATAATTAATAAATATTATATTTGCAAAATATCACGTATTTAAATTGTTCATAAACTCCAACTCATTGGTCCCCAGAGATGGCACTGGGAATGAAGAGCAGAAGGCTGTGACCAAACCCTAGCAAACAACATCACAGCCTAGAAAAGCACCCATCATTTCAGACTTCCACGAAACCGTAAAGATTTTATAGCAATTTTAAGTAGTCGCTGAGTTCGGGTAATTACATGGTTCTATTTTTACATTTTGGATATCGCGGCCTACAAAATCGAAGAATTTAAAGGTTCTTAATTAATTAAGGTACTTAATTGACAATTCGATTGCTTTTACCGAAGCAATTGAAATTGCTTTTTTTATTAATGGTAAAAAATCATTTCACAATTTTCGCTTATTTAAATCACAGACAACCTATTATAAACGCGAAACTATCACATAACGCTACACTCAGAAAAATATTGCATACTAAAATCAAAGAGAAATAATTTTAAAATACCATTTTAATTCAATAATGCATATCATGTCATTTCGAATACGTTCATTTTTAAAATCAAATGACTTCTAAACAATTCAAAAGGATAATCAGTTAAAAAATAAAGTGTATTCATATTTGTAAATACATCTCAATGATTTAATAAGAAATACTTTGCAATAGTATTTAAAGTGAATTCATTTCATTTTAACATTCGACATTTTAAGTTAAAGGTGAACAATGTTGAATCGAAAGGAAAATTGTATTGAGGTGTCTTAATGTTTTATGTATCGTATGATTTTGTCGACTAAATCTCATTTCGTCCCATTCGCATTTGAATTAAAATGGCAGTCCTTTTGAAATAAAAGGATACAGTATTAATTTCAAAATGGCTGACCTGATGATTTATTAAGATTCGTTTTTAATTTAAAAAGAAAACATATTTAAAACAAATACATAATATTTTTGAAAGTGTATTGTAAACATGAAATGCCGTCATTTTGAATTGACAAGATTCAATAATGACGCAAAATTATGGGTCAATCCTTTTGAATCAACAATGATTTTACAATGTTTTTTTTTTTCTGAGTGTATATAATACTTTTTGTGGCGCCCTCTGTGATCGAGAATACGAAAATTTTCTTAGAATTTCTGGCGGTACTTTCAAACTCATTAATATTTATTAGATATAGCATAGCGTTTGGTAGTTAGCGCTTTCAATTTTTTTGTCATTAATTAGCCAAACACGTATTCCAAATTTTATATCGATCGGACAAATAATTCCAAAGATATTTGAAATATTTTAAACACTCTGTATTTCTACTCAACCAACAATTAACTAAAGAAACATGAGCCGTAACATCGGCATATATTTCATATGAGATGCCAAATGAATTTAAATACAGAAATTTAAAATGTCAATAGATATCCATCATTTTTATTTCAGTATTCCATAAACGAGCCAAAATGAAAAGATGTAATTTCATTGCATATGGTATATTGTAGTTTTCGACCTGCATAACAAACCAGTATTTGGGTTACCCACAAACACGTAAAGTATGTGTATATAAAAAAAAACGCGGGCGAAACGAGACTTGCCCAGGTGGGCCTCCCCCGGCCCTTTCCAAACCGGAAAATATGGAAATTTTTCCAAACGAGGGGTCAATAACAAAGAGAAAACCGGATTTATATCGATCGCTTTAGGGTAGGGCCCCGGCAACAATAATACAATAAATTACAAAAGTGGCGTTTCAACATGTCGCCGGTGGTATGCACTGTAAGCGCAGGAGCCATTACAAAAAGTTTTCATTCGACAAATCATCGAGTTTTAAAAGCGATCGTTGTAATGACCGGGAATTATTTATAGGAATTGTTAATGGGGATTTATGATTTCTCTATTAACATGTAATAATAGGAAAATGTTTAAAGTTTAACGTGAAGATTTTTTTTATCATCACAATCTAAGCAGCTTTTCTAATAGATGTGTATTCATACAATGTGAACCCAAATTTCTCAATTTCATTTATAAACTAAATATTAGAGATGGGCAAATTCTATATTTTTGATCTATTTTATCACTGCAAAATGAAGTTTATGACAATTTTCTTAATGTTATTTATAATATTAATATTGGAAAGTTATTAATATTGATTAATAAACTCAATTTTATTGTTATTTGTTAACTTTAGCTACTTAAAATTGGTTGTTCAGAAATATTCGATTACTAAATTCACTCGATTTTGCCCAACACTACTAAATATATAAAATAAACACATTTTACAGAGCCCTGCATTTCATCTCCTATTTTCGATAGCTCAGTTACCAATTAAGTTAGGACTTTGAAATTTTGGAAAATTTATTTGAATTTTAGGACGTACTTCAGGAAATTTCAAATTTAATTATACATGGTGTACCAAAAGAGTTACGTCATCATTATATGTTTTTTTTTAATTGTTCGATATACATTTTATTCATTATTTAGGTGCATTTTGTGATTATCTACATATCCCAAAAATTTTATTCAGTAATACCAGCAAATAAAATAGGTTTTCCGTCATTTGTTTAAAAAAAATATAAAAAATAAAAACCCCTACACCACCATTATGGTAGATGGGGATTTTAGATTATATATATATATATATATATATATATATATAAAAGAGGATCTTGTGAATAATACAAGATACTTATTAATACGGTATATACTTTCTTCATTGAACTCTTGATGAAAGGAAATTATAATATTTAGGTAATTTCTAATTAAAACACTTGTTTAGTTTCATATTGTTATATTCAGTTTCCTGATACGTGTTTCGGTCAATGACGATCATTCTTAAAGCAATTACAAAAGTAATTATATGTAATAATATTTTCGTGGATTTGGTTTTGTATTACATCCTTTTTTTATTCGTCACATCGTTAAAATAAGTAAATTAATGATGATCCAACCGAAAAATATTAAAAAACCTACGTACTAACCTTCATTTCTTTTTTACATTACACGCTCATCGAGATAGCTGTAATTATGTCAAATTATGCAAGCCTAACAACGCCGGCTCAGGTTGCAAGATTAAAAATGTATTCCCTTCCACGTACAACACACAGCCAGACACACATCGCGTATGCAAATTTGATAAGACAAACAATTACGCCCGACTCTTTTGCACAATACCGGCTTATCAGCTGTTTTTTTTTTTTTGTTTTACAATAAAAAGAATTATACGACAATTATCCGCATGCGAAAGCGGCGCTTTCTTTACGGCTAGCATTTCGCAGAGCGAGAGAATACGTAATGGCAATGACCCGCATTTGCGGAAGGCTGGTTGCCATTCAGTTTCCTCGTGCATTTACATGAAAGCCGAACGAAAGTTTCGCGCGGACGGCGACCACAGGGGGATCCGCTTACTATTTTAAATAAACCAGTTTTTTTTAGTGTTATTATGAATTCTTTTATTTAGTTCTTTTTTTTGTTGTTGATTAGACTCGTGTGTCAATCACGTGTCATTTCACGGAAACGTACTGTTACGCAAATTAATATTAATTTCCCCCAAAATATTTACATAGGTGGCTGAAAGACAGATGGACGATAGCCATTTAGGAAGAATATTATATAAAATGTATTGTATTAGACCTAATGTGCTAATGAAGATGATTGTATATTTACATAGAAGTTATTTTCCCATAAAACAACTATCACGATAAATATTTTAACAAACGTTTTTGAAAAGAAAATCATCGAATTGTCGATTATTTTAAATAAGACATATTTTACTATAATTGTCACTGAAGGACCGTCTTTTGTTTTTTGAGAAATGACGTATGATATATATTATTTAATTGGAAACCCTATTTTTTATGGTGAATTTGGAAAGAGCTTGCAATTCTAAGACCAAATACGGTAAATAAAGTACGATATTGGAAAATGAATTTAAAAGATATAATAAAAATAAAATATCGAAAAAAGGTAATAAGTCTAATAAAGATTATAAGGATTATACAATGGTGCGATTAAGAAAATATCAAAAGAACGCTTTTTATTTACAACATTAAACATTCACTCAACTAAAGTGATTTTTTTATTACAAACACATTTTTTTTTGTTGTAAAATCACTTCTACTGGCGTATGTAAATATTTTCCCGTGCATTCAATGACAGAAAAGTCTTGTTATTCCATTCGATGATTAATATTCCACGAACGTAGAATGCGCATTAATTAACGCAAACTTGTTTTATCGACAAAATGTGCCGATGATTTTAATCAATGCTTAATTGCCGGACCAAATGCGGCCGTCAAATTTCTAATCGAATTTATCGATGTCTACCTCGCCTAACATACGCAACATTCATCATTCGTATCGTTTGGATTTCAACGGGAGAAAGTGGCGCTTCGTGCAAATTTGACAGATTTAACAGAGCGAGGAAACACGTTTCAATTTAATCCGATGGATTCGAAAATTTGATGCATTGAGAAATTTATTTCGATTGTATGAAAATTTAATACAATGGAAACAAATCTGTTATGGATTGTCTAAATGCGACTAATCTAAATAATAATAATAATAATGCATTTATTATACAAGGTGTCCCGTTAATATTGGGAAATTGCTTCACCTCAAGTTTCTGGGATCAAAATATAATGATTCAATCGAACTTATCTATTATTATCACTCTTTGCGCGAAAGAGTTCTAACATATTGCGGGTTAATGAGGAGTTAGAAATTATTTAAATAAAAATACTTGTCCTTTCTCCTACTTATTTTTTATTTCACTAGATATATTTTGGAAATACAACCAACAACCAACATAAAGAAGATTAGTCAGAAATTAATTTAATGCTTCATTCGTTTTTTTTTTAATAAAATTTACCATGGTTTAATGTAATAATATAATATCCCCATTTCAACAGGATACCCTGCATGCACTAACAAATAATTAAAAGAAAAAAAAATAAAACAATATTTATTTTTGTCACATTTTATTTCATGTATAAAGCCGTAAAAAACTCGATAAATTACAATTATTAAAATCCGCAATAATGCAATATTGCATTCACGAAAACCCAAACAATGCCGTTAATTACCAATTGCGCCATGTGATGAAAGAGAAAATTGCTTTTCTACTAAACAAAACACACTAACACACACACAACAACAACAAAAAACTCGAACAATAACGCAGCACGTTTGGCATTGTGAATGGGCAGGCACACTCACAAACGAACGAGCGAATCTATCCTTCGCAGTTTCATTCTAAAATAATCCCAAACAATGTTTCGCAAAAATAGACTATTTTTAGGGCCTCGCATTCTATTTCAATTTCTCCTGGCGTGCACCGAAATTTTATTATGACACATTTTTTCGTCACTTTCCTCCGGGCGATGGCGCGTTAAACGGATTAATGGTCGGAAAATAACTCGTAATTATTCATGCACACAGAAAAAAAAGCAAGAGTATGTGAAGTAAATCGATTTCTTTTGCGAGAGGGAAAATATTTATTTTATATATCGCCTACCTACGTATACAGGAGTTAATAATAGAGGAGACGTGAACGAAATGAAAATAAACTTTAATTGATGTATATTTATAAAACAATATATACAGAGTGAGCTGAAAAAGAAATTTCACTTGGATTTTCAGTAATAAAGTGAGTAGAAATTTTGAGGCTGCTTCCAAAAATCTACGAAAGGGAATTAAAAACATTAATTGAATTGTTCCACCATCATCTAGCGTTTGGATAACTGTAATAAAAACAGTGAGAATTCCTTACTTCAATTGTTTATTTGAGCACTAGATTTAAATTTCGAACATTATGTGTTCATTATAAATAGTTAACTAATAAAATTTTACAAAATATATAATAGGTTTTATTTTGTATTTGTATATAACGAGAATGATATGGGAGTAAAAAAGTGAAATATTAAGAAACCCTTTGTATTCGAATAATAAACACCGGCAAATGTATCACAAATTAACTCCAAATAACATTCCATTTCATTTGATCACCTTGAGAACACTTCGGTCACGCACATGCACTTTATAACAACACTCTTGAAATATTGTTCTAAAACATTTCAAACGCCGAAGTATTTGCTTACCGCGAATGCAAACAACTACTAAACCAACAAAAACAACAAACGCCGTTACGCAACTTTAATTCGTATTCATTCAATTCGAGAAAGTCGACAATGATATATTCAAACTTTACGTTATTGAGCGGCGAGCGAAAGAAAGGAAAGAAGAAAAAAAATAACACACGAAAGTTATGCGAAATAAACACGGCCGGCGTTTGTGTTATGGCAAGGTGAAACGGTTCAAAGTGCACAATAAATGGTAATCGGCGAGGAGGTATAATTTGTGTTATCTGTAAACGTTTATATATTTTTTTGCAAATAATAACATGTTATTGTCCATCTGTTTACAAACGTTGTTGGAAATATGCGATTGGAAAATTAAAATTCATAAATGAATCAGGAGATGATCTGTTAATTTTTTTTATTAAATTTTATATTATCAATAAATTACTAATATTATTATTAAATTGTCAGAAACGAGTAATGTTAAACAAACAATAAAAACCGACACCATATGGTAAAAGGGATTACTGATTATACAGTGCGTTCACAGTGAATGGAACAAATTCATTTAAACTGCTGGTGATTATTTTCGAGAAAAACGCTCGGACAGGACGATTAGTATTTTTGCACTAAATATATACAGGGTGTTCCATAAACAAATGCCGATACAAAGTTACATTTCATTAAATGGAACACCATACATATTATTACATATTTGGATTCTTTGGGGAATTCTAGACATTTTTCATGTATTGACATTATTTCATAATTCTATATCAACCATTAAAAAATAATGAAATATTTTAATGGGACATAATTCACTTTACACGATAATTTACAGTAATACATTACACAAAAAATGACAATATAAGAATAATTGCCATATAACAAATGCTCAATGGCTGACAACATTATTTAATAATTACAAATAATTGGTAAACAGTTAAATATTACATATCTAGTATACTACGTACAAAAAAAAGTGTCTAGAATTCTCTGAGGAATCAAAATATGCAATAAGATATAGGGTGTTCCATTTTAAAAACATAACTTTGTATCGGCATTTATTTATAGCACACCCTGTATATACTATTTTTAGTAAAAAAATGCGCTGCTAAAAATACTAATCGACCTTTCCCAGCGTTTTTCTCGAAAATAATCACAAGTAATTTAAATGAATTTGTTCCTTTCATTGTGAACGCGCTGTATATATATTATCATTAAATTCTATGTAACTTTACCCTAGTGTTGGACAAAAATCGAGCATTTGTAACAGTGGAGTAACTATTTTTAAATAAATCAGTAGTGTAGGGCAGAAGACATATCAATGAAGCTTACTAATAATTAAAAAATACAGAGTAGACTCCTACACGTTAACCAATTTTTTAAACTTACTAAGGAAGTATAAATGGCTGTTTAATTGTTAAAATTATGGCAATCACTCATCTAAAATGGTGAAAAAGTTAAATTTAGAGTTTTATGGTGTTTTCTTGTTTTTTGAGGGGAGGGAGGAGGAGGAATGACATTTACCCACTCCATTGAGTACGCGTCTGAAATTAATCATTGTAACAAAATCTGGTAAAGCCTAGAATTAGCACTAGATGATGACAGATAGACGTAAGGGTAGATTTTTAACAATTTTCATGGGTTTAGATATATATACATTTATTTTTCACAATTTAGCTCGAAAGTATGATTTTTCATATTTCTACCACAATATAAAACATTTAATTGTTATTTTCCGCATTTATTTAAACTTACATTACATTGTTGTGTTAAAACAGCATTTAATAAGGAAATTAGCGAAATTATTTTTCAGAAAAATTCATTCATTGACGTATTTTTTTATGAAAAAAAAGTCATTTTAAGAAAGAAGTCTTATTGCCGAGGTTAACTTACAAACATAACAAACACGTGCTTCGACTTTTTCTAACTTGGGTACGTGAAAATCACTAAAAATCACGCAAACAGAAATAAAAATTCCCAGAAAAATACGCACAATCTATATTGCTACTCGGCGGACTCCGATTAGTTAATCGAGGTACGATGCAACGAAAATCTGCCGATTAAAGTTAATCATGATTAACTAATCGGAGAATTTAATCGGAGTAGATGCAAGTGGGCATTAATTTATGCAAAATCTTGACATAACCTAACCCAATAACTACTATCGCCGTCTCGTGGCTGTTCTTACACTTGTACGTTCTGCCACGAAGTCTCAAGTTTGAGCGGATTAACTTTACACTGAAATTTGAGACTAATTCTGAGCTTAGGTCCAAAATGGAATAATTTTAGTGATAGAATATTTTTGAATTAACCATTTTTGAATTGTAAAATAACCTCAAATAAAAATTCATAATAACATTATAATATAGTGATGGGCAAAGTCGATCTTTTATTATTTCTAAATTCAGTATATTATAATTTTATGAATGTTACTTATTATAAATATATAAATTTGAAGTTACTTTTTCGTTTTAAATACTTAAAATGACACATTTAGTAATACTCGATTACTAATATTATTCGATTTTGCCCAACACTATTATAATATAAATATATATATATATCAGATTTTACATGTAAAAACAATTTTATACAAATTCCTGCTTCCATATTAATTTCAGAGGAAAAACTATAAGAATAAATTAAAGACGACGCAAGCGCCACCTTTTGCCTAATTTCAAGTGGCATCGTCAACGATTTGGGTCTACAACGTAGACGACCGAGAATCATTGTTTTGTCCACTAAAGGAAGGCGAAATTATCCTGTTTAAGCAAACAAGGAAAACGAAATTCACAGCTGAACGTTTAATTATGTGAAAAACTATAAGCATTGAAATGTGTTCAGTATTTAAAAATCGATGATAAACGATATTTCATTGATTTTTAAAATCATATATTTAAATTGCATTAGCCATGACTTATGAAAAAAATCCATGTTAAATCGCAATCATAGAAATATGTCAAAAGTAACGTTTATTTTAAATGCATGTATACCGGGCGTTAGCGCGATTAGGTGTACATAGGAATTTTACATGTAGAGACCATTTTATGCAAATTCCTACTTTCCAGTTCATTTTAGAGAAAAACTGCAGGAATTAAAATGTGTTCAGAAATTTAAAATCTATAAAAAACGATTAATTAACTTGATATGTAATTAAGATTTCGGGAAATAATAAAAAAAATGTTATTATTACTGCCTGTTCTCGCATTATTAACGAAACAATTATTTCGCTATTTATTCTCTACCTGGTGGCAAAATTTGTAACTCTCTTCGGGACCAAAATCTGCGTTTCCACGTGATTTGTCAGCTCACGGATCACTTATGTAGATAGAATAGCCTGTATAAACGCGCGAAACGTATTAAAATCGTTGACCGTGACCCACCAGAAGCGCTGTACTCAGTTTTGGCGCGTCGGTGCTAGTATTTAAATCAATATATTTATTATTTAAATGACATAATTATTTTAATAATTATGAAATATTTTAATTACTACACTTGGTTGTTCGTTTTACTATATTATATTCGAGCTCCAACTAGTTTCGACGAGTAGTCATTTTCAAGGAACTAATTAAATTAAAAATACAAACATGCTGATATATATATTTTTAATTTAATTAGTTCCTTGAAAATGACTACACGTCGAAACTCAAATATAAAATATAGTGAAACGAACAACCAAGTGTATTAATTAAAATGCTTCATAATTATTACATCAAAAAATGTTTCACCACAGGATACGTGAGAATTTAATTTTAAATATAATTATGTATTTCTTAAAAAAGTATACACATGCATTAAGTTAAAATATAAAATATATATTAGGGTGGATCGAAAAATGTAGGCTCAGGGCTAGAATATTTTTTTAAATTAATCCTCAGATAGTATCAAACTTTTCAAAACATCATTTTGTTTTTTTTTTTCAGATTTTTGTTTTTGTTGAATTTTTTAAATTGTTTTAAAATAGACTCGTTCTAAATTAAAAAAAAATAAATAAATAAAAATAACAGGCAGAAAGACCAATGAACAATAACTATTTTCTGAGCCTTAACTATTTGTAAACGATTGTAATGATGTAAATATTGTGATGTAATTTAGTGTAATTCTCAGAAATAACGATTTTCTGTTTATATAAAAATAATAATGTAATTAACATTGTGTGTGTGTGTGTAAGAAACTTACCCCCACTTTCTAGAAAAATCCTATATATACAGGCATTTATTTTTATAAAACAGGTATGGTTCATGTGACAGCATATTTTTTTACTCAATAGTAGATTTATATTAGATTTACATCTTTCAAAGGTATTTATAATCATTAAAAAAAAGCAACATTTATTTCTCTTTAATGACAAAAATCCAATTTACACTATATTTATTACAATAATTTTATTTTCCAATTTTCCTTTGTGAAATAAATTTTACGAATCGACGTCATCTCATGGGTCACGATCAAAACTATAACACGGGTTTAAAAATTTTAATCAACTGTCCAACTCCTATGTCAGCTGACGCAAACATATGTCATAGGTTATAAATGCGCAAATCTTTACATTTCCAAAATGTTTATAGATTTCACATCCAAATAATTCTTGCAAGATAGATGGTCAATTGCTTTTTCTAAATATAAGAATTATATTGTTAATTTCCTTTATATAGAATTCTCTGTAGAAATAAAGATGAATATAATTGTTGTATGATTAGCATCATGATTAAAAAGTGTTTTGATAGGATGTGCTTCAAAAGTTCATTAATCTTCTATACATTTCCTTCCAACTTAAAATATAAATCAATCATTAATTTAACACAAACAAAATATTGTCTTGTTATTTAATATTGCTGTATTTAAATATTCGCGCCAAACACTGCTTATAGTATTTTTTTTTGTGTTATCAGTAATCTTCTTCGCAGAGGCATTTTCATTTCATACGGTGTATTATTAAAATTGCGACAGCCTTTGGATTGTAGATTAATTTGCTTGTTAACTTGAACTTGCCTGGAGTTTTGGTAAGTGCGACTATTTCCTTGATTACATTATTTCTGTACGAGAAATGTTAAATTTAACCTACACGTCATTTTTTATCGTCACAGTGAGTGTTGTAAGTGATGTGTATACTTAGATTCTGAGGTTAAATAATAACGTATACGTTTTACATTTCTCTGACTGAAAAGCGTCAAAAAATGGGATGTAGACAAATGGAAACACAAGATGAATAAATAAAAAGTTTTTATTTTTTTTAATAAACTTTATTTATTTATCAAAGTAAAAAGTGTTTCATTTATTAAAATCAAATTACAATGCCCAACAAAATAGAGGCCTCAACAATCAACAAGATAAATACCATATGATCAAGAATTTTTCTCCCCAAGAGTGCTTTTTAATTTTTTCCTTTCTTTATTTTAGTTGTTGTTGACACTAGTGAATAAAAATAAATAAAATGTCACACGTATTGTTAATCAAATCAAATTTTTCAATTTGTTTATTAATTTCCTGACGGAATCTCCTTTTTTTTTTTTTTTTTTTTTAAAGAAAGGATGAGGGATGAAAGGATACGAAGGTTAAGGATAAGAATTGAGGATATGGCCTTGGCTGCTAGGCCATTTCGACCAGTCACTGTTATTTTAATATTAATTTTAAGACGTCACAATACACCCATGGACCCGAATGAAATTTGTCTTTTTAAACAAACCTCATCCGGAACGGGACTCGAACCCGCAGTCTTTCTGCCTAATGAGCAAGGCCTTTACCCACTCGGCTATCCCAACCCAATCTCCTTTCTTACATACAAACAAAATTTGTTAAAATAACATAACCTATAACCCTTTTTTGAAATAAATAAATTCAAAGCACTCTAGAGGAAAAAAGTTCTCGATCATATGGTACTATTTTTATATACATTTCTATAGTTTAAAATATTTGGTTAGTAATGAAAAGTGAAAAATGTGTGCAAACAACTTCAAACTGTTGCAATGTGCTGTTATACTGGCATGTAACAAAAAATATCTATCATGTACGGGGTATTTGCCCTAGACCAGAAGTAATTATTTCAATATGTGTTTGTCAAAAACTCACAGTATAAGAATCTTATTGAACAATTTCAATATTATTCTTTATTTCATTTTAATTTAACTACATTTATTACAAAAATAGTGAAATAGCACATTTATGAGTTAATCGGCCAAAATAGGCTGATTGAATATTCGAGATGTTTAGATTATCTTAATCATGATTAAGTTGCGGTGCAAGCAAATTTCCAACTTCATCTTGATTAACTGTTTAATCACGATTAACCCGCAGTGCAATTGGATATGAATTGCTTAAATATATGTGTTAACATTAGCTCTATCTAGGACTGAGTGAAAATTACCTTAAAATCACTGTTCTTCGTCTACACTTCATTAATCATTTTGTAATAATTTCCTTATGGTAATAAATGTATACAATAATATCTTTATTCACTGAAAATTATTTACATTTTGTCTTTAATTATTACAATTTATTCAGTAATGCAAAAAGACATATGGTCTTGATAGCCCTGATTTGAAAATATTTATTTTTTTTTTATTTTATGTTAGATATACAATGTATTATTATTATTATTTTCACAGATAATAAGAATTTAGCACTAGTATTTATTTATTTATATTTTGTCTTTACGTATGTATTAATACAATTTAATTACATATTAAGTAAACGTTTTCTAATTCTTTGTACCGATCATGTTTTTTTCTGCTGCCCAATGTTTAAGAGTAATTTTATTTTTTATGTGTGGGAAGCATTATTGTAATAATTTCAGGATAATCAACTATTTTAAATAATTAGATAGTTTTTATTGAAAATAGGAATTTTTTTCCATTTACATTACCCTATTGAATTGAGAATCTCAAGTAACTCAAATATAATTTTTATCTTAATTTTAATGTTGTTATGAATTATTGTTACATTTGTATTTCTGTTTGTTAAATAAAAGTTAAAGCATTTTAATGGAATATATATTTGGAATAAATGAAAACATATTCCATTTAAGTAAAATGCAATTAAAAAAACTTTAAATTTAGAGTTTTTCTTGAATAACTTTCTCACTTATTACTTGGTGATACGTTGTGAAAATATTTTGGTAAATAAGAACACTTGGTTTGTTTCACTATTCGACGTGTATTTTTCTAGACTAGATTCAACTCTTGATAAAAAGTGAAATAGTTGAGTAAAAATACAAGTCGAATAATTTTAATAAATCAAGCGTCTTATTTTCATAAATTTATTTAGAATATTTGATGTTATTGTTAAGCACTGAACAAATAATGTCGTATCAATGTTAATGTATTAATGCAACGTTTTTATGTTTTCCTCAGTAGGTAAATAAGCAGTAATGTTGCAAGAATGTATTTTCCTCATTTTTTTTAAAGTGTAATTTATAATTCTTCCAGGATGATTAGCATATTATTCGCAGGTGGAGGAACAAAGGGTGGTGAGTGAATACATCTGGTTTGTCCAGTCGCGAAAATCGGCGCCACAAACATGCGGGTTAAGAATGGTCAGGGGACACACGGACGGAAGCGCGAGGAGATAGATGCACGCGTAGCGCGGAGGGACGCGTCCCCGCGGCACCGGGCGGCCCCCCGCGGGACCGCGCCGGCCGGTCGGTCAGTCGCGGTTCCGCGTTTCGTCGTAATCGCGCAAACGGCCACGGCAAAAATGCCGCGAAAACGGCGACGGCCCGCCGAAGGACCCGTCTCGGAACGCCGGTAAAAACACAAACATGTTTCGCATACCGAATGAGCCCGTGCCCAAGCGCTTTATTTTCAAATGCAAATGCGCCACCGCGAACGCCCCCCGCGGCAGCTGCCCCAGCGTACGCTTTTCCGCGCTAAAACCAAGACCTCAAAACGGGGACGGATTCCGCCCGATTTTTCCCCCGAGACGTCGCTCGCTGGCGTCTTCCTGTGGCTTACCTTAAATGAAACTGTGACAGAAACAAAGACGAGCGATGTTGTGTAGCCACGCTGGTGGATTAGAACAAGCACGGCCCTTATTTCGGCGTTTTACTCACAAAACGATCGCACTTTTTACCACGGATTATCCACTGGCACGCGTATTACCCGAATAGCACACACTCCTGTTAAATTTTCGGGATTTTCAAGCCACTTTTCGTTAAAATTCTAGCACAGCGTTAGACAGTCACTCCATCCCCACTTCTACACATCAAAATGGCGGACGCGGACTGCTCAAACTTCCAGCGTGCGACGTTGCCAATTGTAACCCTACTCTTTAAAAAAACACTCCAACATTTTTTACACTCACTATAAAAAAATTAATAAATTGATATAAAAAAATAAATTAAATTGAGAAATTATATATATATATATAATTATTATCTTAATTTCAATGTTGTTATGAATTATTGTTACATTCGTATTTCAGTTTTTTTTGTTTAATTTATGAATTCAACACAATTTAAAATATGATTTGACTTAACCATTATTAATTACAAATACTTAATAAAACAAATTTTTACAAACAATATACAACATACGAGTGATTTCAATTGAATTCTTTCAATTCCAATTACAAAATAATTTCATCAAATAGTAAATTGTATTAACGAAAATCAAATTCGGACGTTTATGACCAAAAAAAAAATATATTTTTTAATGAATTAATAAAAATATTAACTAAAACTAATAAAGAAAAACCTTTTCTACAAGCAAACATTTTTCATTAATATGTCTAAAATAAAAATTAAACAAGCAATTTACAAATATCAGGGCATTTAGTTTCTATATACATTTTTCAAAAACGTTTTTAATCAATTATTTATAAAATGTATTCTCTGATTTTTTTGAATAAAAATGTAATCATTACGAGCATGAAGCGGCAACGTAGCAGCAATAACGGAAAAAGGCGCGTGTAGTGCGCCCTATATTACCAACAAGCCACACATTTTTTATTCGTAGAAACTCCAGCAGTTGTCGCTGGTGTCGTCGATATTTCATAGATATAAATTAACATACTTGTTCGTTTGCACCTTTGACTATATAAATATAGTCAAAGGTTTGCACTAAATCAATTTGAACTTAGTGAAGGATTGTGATGGCACCCATAAAAATTTCATTTCTGTCCCTGTAGAAAATGTAAAAGAAACGCAAACCATATTTGGTATTTATTTAGATTTCTTCGCAATACACTGTTGTCAGTATAGAAAATGTAAAAAAATGCTGCAAAAGTTCATGTAATAAACAACCCTCATTTGGGATTTATTCATCTTTCTTCGTTTTATAAACGAGTGTTGCACTTTTTACGCCATTCAATTCAGTGCATAACAAACGAACATACTTTTTGTAGTGACGATTATATTTCTCGATTGAATAAATGTGTATTTTTTTATTTGGATTCTTCCTTTTTGTGACTGGTTTCATTATTCGTTAATATGTTGTGTAATATATAATATGCCAAACATAGGTGTTTCTTTTATATTTTATAATAAACATAATTGTAACATTCTGGAATCCCATTTATTTTCCTTTTAATTTGTGTCTATGATTTCTCTCAAATATCAATAATTGCAAAAATATTCTGTACATTTTTTCAATAAAAAAATAAGTTTAAATTGTTGCAAACATATTTCTTAAACAAAGAATTTTAGAATACTTTTTAGTAAATATTCATTATTTCTCACAGACAAAATTATTTATCATAGATATAGTATATAAAAATACTACAATCAACAATCATATTTCGTAATATGCGAGTTTTTTTTTTTCTCACTAAAAACTAAAATAAGTTTAAATTATTCCATTCAGCACATTTCTAAAATAAATATTTTTTAGCTTTCAGATCATAATAAAAAATCACAATTAAATATATACGAAAGTATGCAACCAAATTTACAGGTTTTGTTACAGATAACTTTTCTATTTCTAATTAGAAAACTAAATTGTGTTAGAAGTTTAAATTAATGCAGTTAGCACAATTTCAAAAAGAAAAATTATATTTCTTATAGCTTCAACGTATAATTTAAATATTTGTTTGCAACCTCATTAAATATGCATGACAATTATGCAAACAAATATTTAAATTATAATATCTTGTATAACAAACAAGAAAATACACATGATTTTCTTATTTCTTATATAGATGTATTTTTTTGTTTGTTATATCATTATTTAAAATTTTATTAACACAATTTTTCGTTAGTTCAAATAGTTTTCAATTTAAATTTTGATATAACATATAATGGACTAAAATATTTATATGAAGTTTTATCTAATATCACATTTATTTTGTTGTGCCGAAAGATATTGACAATAATTTTTTTCCATGTTACTAAAACCATTTCAAACATACCGAGTATCTGACTTCAAAGCTAAACATTGGGATTCACATTGAATTTAACATGTTTAGGTATTGTTGCTTAACAAATATTTTTCCTGAAGTAATATATATGAAATGAGAGATTTTTTAATTATAATTAATTAGAAATGTATTTTATTATTCATGAAAAAAGAAACATGTAAAACCTCTAATTTTTTAAACTTCCCGCGTTATATATAATCGAAAATAGTGATAGGTGCTGGGAAATTGAAAAAAAAATGTGAATTTTAGTTACGTTTTTTAAAAGAAATTTAATTCTTTTCAGTTTACGACTAATACTAATTAATAGTCAGTAAATTAGCTAAAATAATTATTTAATATCACATTTATTTTGATGTTCTAATCAAGAATGACCATAAATTCTTCACAGATTGACAATAATTCTTGCTTTTTGCTTCAATCATGTATTTATCGGCCCAGTTTCTGAATTGAGACTTTAATTTACAAGTACAATAGTTATAAAATGAATAGACAAAATATTATTTTGATTCTATTTTAAATTAGTTATTAAACAATAACTAGTTTGAAAATAATCCAAATGAAGAGTATAAAAGTAAAGTTTGAATGAAGATACATTAATAAAATTTATATCAATTTGAATAATAAATACTCTTTTCTAAATTACTTCATAATAGATCCGATATAAAAATAATGTCTTATGAAAACAAAATTTGCTTCGAAAATTTTAACTTAATTAACAAAATCCATCGTATTTTGCCGATATTTTCAACATTCTATCATTAAACAACGCTTTGTTTTGTTTAATCATCGATTTAACTTTCTCCTCAATCAGATCAATATTTCCCTCTATTTCCCGACACTCTTTCATTTCCATAACAATTTGAATTTCGAGCATCCTCTTCGCCTGCAACAATTTTTCATCCCTAGCCAAAAACTCCGCCTTTTTCACCTGCAACTTCTTCAGGTACTTTTCCAAACTAGCAATACTCTCATTCTCGTTGTTAATATTTTCCTGATTAACATACATCGACTTAATTTTCGCTTGCATCGAAGCAGTCTCCTTGTTAATCTCTCGCAGGCGTTTCTCGTACATTTTCTCGACCTCTGTGTAATTCCTTTTACCCTCCAAGTAAGCCTTAGAGAAATTCTCAAGCATATCCTCGACACCCTCCAGGCGTTTCATTAGGTTTTCGTAATGCTGTAAGCATTTATGTTTTTCAGCCAGCCTGAGATTAAGGGAAGCGTTTCGTTCCTGTATCTCGCTGTTTTCCGTTTCTAAATTCTCGATTTCCTTCAGCAGTGTTGCGATTCTCATTTTTTTCATGATGAATTGCAGGGATTCCTTTAAATCTGTCACTTGATTGAGTAGATCAATCAACAATTGTTTTTTCGTTGATATATTTGATTGCTTATTTTCAAGATCCTCAGTAAGTTCCTTTTTCTCTTCAATAAGCTCTTTGTAAACCTCGAGTTCTGTCACGATTTCATCCTTTAGTTTCTCCGTTTCCACATTGGTGTCGTTCAACTGTGATTTAAGTTGTTTTTCCTTCTCCACGAGGATGGGGATTTCGTTTTTTATGTCTTGCACAATGCCTTGAGCGGTCGGCATGAAAGTCACGGCGTGGATGATGTAATTGATTGTGTAGGAAATCATGATTTTTTGTCTGGGGCTTTTCATAATGATGACACCATAGTTGACCGGGAAATTATCTTTGGTTATTTTCTTTAAGAATTGTAAGCAGGTTACCAATTTCATGTCTTCGGGTATGGGTTGTTGGATATATTCAGGTTCTGCCAGTTTGAGATATGTTGTGTAAGCTTTCAGGTAAAATTCAATGATTGTTTCGGTATCAGCAACAATACTGGTTTTTATTGGGTGATCACTGAACATGTCATTCCATTTTTCAACTAAAGTCTTGAATTCGGTATTCTGAAAAACGTATATTAATTTACAATAAGAGAGTGAGAGAAATAATCAATTACATAGATATTATTACATTATACAGAAAAAAAAGTAAGAATATTCAAAACGACTCATCAAGTGAATATGCTTCAAACATTAAAAAAAAAAACTATTTCATATTAATAAAATTACAAATTTCGTATATAAAGCAACTACATAACTTTTTTATACTACTTGGATTTTTATTAATTGAAACTAGTTTTGATTACACGATAATCATTCTCAAACAATATCGAAACTAGTCAAGATTAACAAAAATTCAAGTGGAATTAAAAAGTTATCCTGTTTTCTTTATATCCGATATTGAAAATGTATCACCAAGTTGACACTGACAAAATTAAAGAAACACATTGCAAATTTATAATTTATCTATACTGATTATTAGAAAAAAAAAAATGTTTTAAAATCCCCTTCTGAGTTTTCGTCATTATTAAAGTCAAATCACAATTAGACTGTGCTGAAATTCTAATGAGACATGCAATAATTTGTTTTTAAGGAAAGGATACGAAATTGTCATTTATAAATTGCATAATTATATTTTAAATTTGTAAACTCACCATTATTACAAAATTAAATTTGAATTCTTCTGCGTGGTTTTAGGCTCTAGCTATTTTCCGTTTGTATGGTTATAAATTTGAATTCTATTAGGAATACAACAGTTTAAATTCGCGTACGATTTTTGAGGTTATGTTGAATTTAACTGACGCCGTTTAAAAATAAATGACCACCTTTTGTATATATTTTACAAAATAAGTTTTAAAACTTTTTGTATTGCAAATTAAAAACTAACATATATTTTTCAGTGATTCATAGTTTCTGCTTAGTTAATTTTCATATAAAATATACACTTCTATTTAATTACTACTCTATGATAAAATTTGAAGGCATAGATTATTAAAGGTCAAAGGTTCTGGAAATACATAATTATGTATTTAAATTGTTTCACAGGAACATTATATAAATTACATGGAGTCGTCATAAATAGTTTATATATGTATACAATAGAAGGTGAATCTCTTTTAAATGTATAAAATTAAAACAAGTAAGTATTCTATAATTATTATTTAGATATATTTAAATAATAATAAATTATCTCTATAGATCCAAATATTATTAATAATATTTTGATCTACGTTGTCATTTTTTAATTAATTTTAGGATTTATGGTAACTGTATTTATGGTATATAGGCAACCAAATTTCCACAAAGTGTTTGAACGCGATTCGAGTGAGCGCGAAGAATGTAATGAAAAAATTTCAACGGGATCCCATAAATTAAAAGAGGTGTATTTAATACTTTGCGCATGAAGGAACCTACTTTATCAATCAATGTTACATAAAATTAGCGATCATTATTACAGAAAACTATAACAAGTATTGTAATTACAGAAAATCACATTAACGGCTTTGTTGCTTTTATTACAGCAAACTATAATACTTTAATACAGAAAACTATATTACCGACTTTATTACTGGAACTGTGTCGGCGGTAATTAAAGGAATCTATAACAACAGTGTCCTACGGTCCTACCTATTTACCGATGATTTTTGGAGAAAAATCTCTATAAGTAACAAAGAATTAAATGCTAAGAGTTTTTATCTGGGAATTTATTAATTTAATCTGACTGTAATCGCATCAAATCGGCGAGACACCTTTTTACAGTTACAGTTATACAGTATTCATAAGGCTTTATATTAATTTCATTGAACAATTGAAGTAGTCCAAGATGGTTATTTTTTTAAACAATAATAAATCTTCTTATTAAAATCATCATTGTGATTTTTCGGATTTTTTAATTTCCGAAATCTAAAAATTTAAACACATAAATTCTCAGGAATGTTAATGGTAGCTTGTTAGATACGTGCTTATAATCACTTCATGGCAATATAAGTAAAAAAATATAAAAGCGTGTAAAAATGTATACTTTTGAAAGTTAAAATGAGATTACAGATACCTGTAATCGTATTTTAAGAATGAAAGAAAACTGTTATTTATTAATTATAATTACTAGACCATAGACAAACGATGGATGTGCTCGAATCCTATTTTAATAACAGAAACTATGGTGTCGTTTATAAATCCAAGGAAAAATAATGTTATTAAATTTGAAAGTATTTCAATTATTAATTTCATCTATTTTTTATTCTTTATACAAAACATACGAAATATAATTGTTATATAAATAGTAATTCCCATTTACAATTACCTATAAGAATCTGCTCTCTCCTCCTGAAATAAGATCTTTTTATTTCTTCTAGAACTCCTCGATCCAACAGGATTTCCACCAAACTCGCTTTGTATTTGCATCAAAGTTTTTCCTTTGGATTCAATTATGAAAACGCAATTGAAAATAATCCCTAAGAAAGACATAACACTGAGCATCATATAGTTCTCCCACGTAGTTTCTTGATTGATTCCAATGCTAACGATCACCATTATCACCAAATACGCAAACAACCATCGGCAAGTCATCGTGAGCAGTTTTACCCATGGATACACTTGAAAGGGGAGGTAATCTTGTTCTAAAATACCGGGAACCATGTTGTAGCCAATATCGTAAGCAAAAATTTGCGAGCAGTTCAATAATATTTTTAAATAATTATTTTCTTTTGAGATTACATTCATTACATCGTCTAGATAGAAGAAAAATGTGGTTAATGAGGACATTATTGTTACCATTACGCTGCTTATTATAAGCGGCTTTCGCACGCCATATTTTCCCTGGCATAACATATAACAGCTTATTATTCGCGATATGAAGAAAGTTAGGCCCATGATGACTGCGTCTTCGAATTTCCCGAAAACGTCGGAGGGGTGTATTTCGTCCATCCCTCCTTGCTCGCTTAAAACTGTTAATCCGAAAGCCATTAAAGCATAATATCCGGTGAATTCCCTGAAGAACGTTACGCCGATGATAACTAAGATTGCTCTGTAGACTACGCGTTTTAAGAACATGTATTTAGCTGATATGTCGACGGCCCGCAATTCGTAGTCTTTTCTAATCCTTCTCATGTCTTCGTAAAAGTTGCTTCCACCTCGCAGGAAAGTCAGCGCTCTTTCTGCTTTTACTGGATTTTTCCCGTAGAGGTAAACAGGGCTTTCGGGGAGGCAATAAAACAAGATGAAAGTGATTGAAACAATAACAGCTCCGGCTATCGAGTAATGATCTTCTACAGATGGGCTCATGCCCAACATGTAAGATATTAATACACCCAATAAAAGGCTCGATTTAAACATAATTGTAAACACTGTTGTGTATCCCACGTGAACCGAATCCCAAAGAAGCGTTTCTCCGCATAAAATAAAACCAATCGACAATAACCCCGAAGTAAAAATCATCCATTTAATAAGCGTAAAATTATCCGTGGCCCAAAGCAACACCCAGCAAATCAGCTGCAAGGGGCAAATCACCAAAACCACACTCCTCGGCCCCCTGCGTTCGCACAACGCTTGAAACAAGGCGCACCCGATGCTCGCTCCCAACGGCGCCAAACCAGCGACGGACGGAAAGTTATCCTCCCTGTGGACATTATCTAAATGCCGTCTTATCTTCGGACTCGACCAGCCGAGCACCAACCCAAACGACAAAGAACCTATGGACGCTATATTCATAATTATTAAACCCATTATTTCCTTCTTCAATTTAAACATCTTACCTGCCAAAGCACAGAAGAATTGGGGCAAGCACAAACCTTTGTGGACTTCCATGGCGCGCAAACGGAGTTTATTTTCGGTCATCTTGTAGGGGTGTTCGGAAAATTCTTCTTCCGGCGTTTGGTAACCGGAAAACTCTGCATTTCTATTCATTTTGCTGGATTGTTACGTTGAATGACAATTGTTTGAAGTTTACTTAAAACAATCGGAAACATTTATTTATCATAGAAATATAATAATCAGGGTTTTTCTGAATACAAAAAATAGTTAAATTTAACATAAACCTTACTTTTAAAGTTTAGAATTTAATGATAAATAATAACTTGTAAGTTAAATTTAATCTGTCACGTAACAAATAGCCCTGAATATACGTTTTTTCATATTTTTTTACTTACTAATTACTGTCTGTTTTGATAACACGCTTAGTTTATTCATTCATAATCATAATCCTTGATTCATTCTCTGTTGAAGTTGCTTACTTGGTTTGTGATTACAGGTATCTGTAATAACATTTTAACATTTTTTATTTTCCACAGAATCACAGAGAAGGCAATGAAAAATTAAGAAATATATATTATTACTCTCCTATTTTGATACAACCCTCAGTTTATTCATTCTCTATGGAAGTTGCTTACTTGGATTGTGATTACAGGTATCTGTAATACCATTTTTCAAAAATACCGGAACCTTATTTAAAAAAATATATTACAATTATTAAATTTAAAGTGGTTTTAAGAATGAATTAATAAATGAAACCTAAATTAACTTAAAACTAGCTAAGAGTTTAAAGGTATTTAATATATATTATTATTTTCGTTTTAATGGCAGATTTTTAATAATTCATTGATACTTATTATTAAAATACATCCGTTTAAAATAAAAACACTTATTTTTATTATAATTTTCATAATTTACAACCATCGAACTTTTATATAGTTGGAAACTATTCTCTAAAAAATTTCCATTTGTTGATTCCATTTTCCTAGAAACATAACCTCAAACGGTTATAATCACACATTAGTTAGATCATTGAAATAGAATTATTCTTAGTGGAAGTTTAGTGTTTATTTTCAATCATGAATCAAGCGGAAGTGTCGAAATTAATGTCCCAATTGAGAATAAAAGTGAACCCGAGATTGAGAAAATTCAGGAACCCCGACGGGCCAGAAGGCAGGCTGAATAAATTGAGAAAGACTGTTACAGCTTTGATCAAGCATGAACGTATTGAATTGAATTATCCTCGTGCAAATGAAGCGAGAATGTATGCCGAAAGAGTAAGTTGTTGTTTCAGTGGAGTTTAATTTTATATTGCTAACTTATTTGTGTATAATATAATTTCATTGCAACAATGTTCAACAATTATTTTGATGTTTAAGTTTACTGATGTAATTTATTAATTTGCTTAATGGAGGCCATTTCAAACAGTAACAAACATACAGAGTAATTACCATAAATAAAATAATACATTTAAAATTTATACCATTTTGCACTAAGTGCACAGTGCAAAAAACTTATAGATTCTACAAACATATCAAAGCCAGTTGCGTTTATAAATTTATTATTGTGTCTAATATGCATGTGTTGGCTTCGCATAATCTGTTCTTTGGAACGGTGTATGAAAGATAGATGCATTTCGTAAAGGACAAGCAGGAACATGGATACCAGAATATAATAGTACTATAAATCATTATTATCTGAGAAAAAATATAACATTGTATATAATCTAGCATAATATAAAAATAAATATTTTCATAATATATTGTGTTTATTTTAAAACTACAAATGTTTTATAAGATTTTCAACAACTGTAAGCAATATCATCAATCAATTATTATGTTTATATTATTTACTTCTAGTTAATATCAGATGCGATACGATATGGTGATTGTCACAAGATCACAATGGAGAACGCCGATTATTGGCTGGTCGAGAAGCAACTAGTACACAAATTGTTCAAAGTTCTGGTGCCTCGTTTTGAAAATTCAACAGTTTCTTACACGAGAATTTACAAAACACCTAAAGCCATTCAATGGGACCCATACCAGAAAGCTGTGCTGGAATTAAGGGGTAAGCTATCGATTTTTCTCATTAAGTTAACTTATTTTTCACAATTACATATGACAATTTATTAATAAACTTTGATGTATCTAAAAATTCGCTAATGCTTTAGGAAACCCGTTTCCTTCTCTCTTACCTGACATGCAAACAAATCGTAATTTGATTCATAACGTTTTACTCGACGAGGCCAAGAAGGATTACAGGGCAAAGAAGTATGAGGAAATTGCAGCAAAAATCGAAGCGGCAGCGGAAGAAACAAAAGTGGAATCCGTTAAAAGTGAGATTTCTGAAACCAAAATGGAAAAATGAAATACATCTAGATTATAAAATAATTTCTAATATATATTAAAAGAAAATTATAAAAAATTGTTTATTTAAAACCATTAGAAAAGAAGTATGGGGAAATTGCAATGAATTTGTTGTTTTTATAAAGTTTATCTTATAACTTAATAAAACACTTTTAACTTTAGTTAATGACTAAATAAAAAATGGTTATAACGGTAAGTTAAAAGTGTTTTATTAATTTATAATAAACCATGTACAACCAAGTGGAAGCCTTAACAATTAACAAGTTAAGTTTATCTTAGATTTACTCTAGAATAGTCTTGGACAAAATCAAGTCATTTTAAGTACTTTTCTGTGCAATAAAATTAAGCACACAAAATATGTTATAGTTTAAGGAGCACTTAATAAGTTTTCTAGTTACGAAAAATATGTCAATTTCTTTAACGTTAAAATGTAGCATCATTTAGATAACAATTCAAAAATTCTAATTCTAATTTGTTATTCTATCATTTACTGCTGCTAATTACACAACTAGACTATTGTGAAAGAATGTTGTACTTAATTTTATTGCCGAGAAGTGTACATACAGTTCATAAATAAGTATGCTTATCAAAACATATTGCATACTTTCAATTATAAACACCATTATTATTGTTTATTAACGGTAAGTCCATTTAAATACATATTGCTTTATACTAACTATACATTAAAAGATAAAGGAGGGTTGCAATATATATTTAATTTAGCAATAATAATTTTTAATTACTACATGAGAATTATAAGAAATTCATATTTTTTATATAAATCTGTAACGGAAACTACAGTTTAGTTTTTGTTAATAGAAAACTGTAACTTATTGTTTGTAGAAAACTATAATAATTACAGATTTCTATAAACAAATATGTTTATAGAAATCTGTAAAGGAATAATAGATTTCTATTTTATTTAAATTTACAGAAAACTACAACGAACTCATGCACAAGTAGATCTCTGTAATTTTTAGTTTCCCAAAACCCTATAAAATTTAGTTATTATCCATGCTAAACGTCGAATTCGCCCATTAATTGTGTCAACCGCAATCAAATAATAACAATAGTCAAGTGTAATGCAAAGAATCCACATTGTTAAACTTTTGCAGAACAGTTACAAACACGGCAGACATTTATTTTGATTTCAAAGACAGGAAGCAGACTTAAGTTGCAAAGGTGAGACGTGTATTTATTCGAAATAATCTGCTTTGTTTTTATGTCATTACATATGATTCACTCTATTTGCGTTAATTAAATTATTATTCCAGTGCAGTTATTACAAAGAGAATCCCCTTTATTGTTTCACAAAAAAACATCACGTTTTTTTTTAATGTCAGTTTGAAGGATTTTTATTATTTATCAATAACCCTTTTTCTAATGTTGCTTAATTGCACCTTGAAAATAGAGCTTAATTGGGAAATGTTGTATTTATTTTCAGATGCCGATTTTGTACAGCATGATTTCAAGAGGGACTACTGTGTTAGCGGATCACGCTAGTTGCGTAGGGAATTTCATGGAAGTGACCGAACAGATTATAAGCAAAATCCCCTTATACGATGATAAGCTGACATATTTACAAGGAAATTATTTGTTTCACTACATATGCGAAAATGGGATTATTTACATGTGTATCACAGATGATGTAAGGATTAGTTTTAATATACCGACAAAAATACATATAAAAAACATTACAACAATGTTACATTAATGTGTAATGTTGACGCAATGTTATTTATGAACATTTCGTAAATGGGAAGAAATTAAATTTGTTTTTAACTAGATTTGTTTAGAAAATAATTTCAGTTAGTTTAGAGGATTAATTTTCTAAATCAGTATTTTATTCAGCCTATTGCAAAGAATACTTAGAATATAATAGAGGCTATTCCGCACGGGAAATATAAAATTAAACATGTATGTTATTTATTAATTTCATATTCTATGATAAATATATATTACATAAATTTCTTAAATAAAAAATAATGTACATGTTAGACTTATTTTTTCCCTTACAGATTAAGCTCGATTGTATTTATTTATTGCCACTGAATAAAATGTTTGGAAATAACGTTGCATCAATAATAATAACAGCCTTTATTGTCCAACAGGATTTCCTACTTACAGGACAATATAATAGAAGGTACAATGCAAAAAAAATATGTTTAATATAATGTTTATGCTACATTATTATGTCCGTTTCGCTCATTGGGATTGATACAACATTTTTATACCCATTTTGCTTAGTAGGATTAAGTAATCTTTATTGCTTCTATCAATAAAGATTATTCCTCATTTATATTCAGAAAATACTTGTATAAACGACAATTAAAAAATAATATAGAATTAATTTTTACAAATAATCAAGAACAATTACTTTTTAATGCTTCTTGGTAAAGAGGATTGTGAATATTTTGCAGGAATTTGAAAGGTCTCGAGCATTTCTCTACTTGAACGAAATAAAACGGAGATTCTTGAATCTGAATACGAGCCATAGTATCGATCACGCTCTGGCTTATTCAATGAATGAGGAGCTATCGATGGTGGTTTTAGCTGCGGAAATGAAGCATTATTCTGAATCGCATGATTTAGATACGATTGCAAAAGTTCATGGGGAATTGGACGAATTGAAGGATATTATGGTGAAAAACATAAGTGAGTAAATATGCAGCATGTAAATTACATAATTTATTTTATTGTTATGTTTAAATAATTAATTTATAGTTACTGTAATAATTTTATCGTTATTATTGCAATTTATTGTGCACTCTCTAGTTGCTTGAATTGTTATTTATTTTTGTGCTTATCTCTAGATTCCACAATTTCAGCAATAAAATGAGAATCATTTATTCTTTGCTTGTTAAAATTCACTATATCTCAATATTAAGAATATTGGAGAATAAATAATTCAATTAATAAATGGGTATAAAAGGTGGTAGTTTTAAATTAAATTAATTATTCTCCAATATTTTTAACATGTAGATATAATAAATTTTAAACATTTTAATCGTGTTATTCCCTATTGAAAATGTTACGTTTAAGGTGTAAGCTATCAATAAATTCACATTCTATAATTAAATTTCTATTACAAAAGTTGCTTAGACTGTAATGATAAATATAACGTACATGTTAAACTTAAAATTTCCCTTACAGAATAGCCCCCAAATAATAATTGTTAAAAGTAGCGATAGAATCTTAAAAATATGTTTATTAAAAAGATTATACTGGTTTACTTAAATCGTAAAATTTTCAATATATTCCATTAATTAAATTTAATGTAATTTTAAATAATCGTGACCAAGTTAATAAAAATCTGTTTTATTATTATCTTTAATGTTATTTTTTTTATATGACTTAGATAATATATCAGAGCGTGGTGAAAATTTGGAAAGGCTCCATTTGAAAACGGAGAATTTAACAAATAATGTAAGTACAGTATTTTTTGTTGTTGTATATATATTCCCTTTAATACTACCAACATTCAAAATTAAAGAAATATATTGACGAAATTAATAAATCATATACAATAAAAGCTTTTCGATTTTAAAAATAATAACAATATCATTGTGAAAATTTAAGTAACTAAGCAATATCTCTTGTTAGTCGGTGACGTTCCGGACGACCAGCAGAAATTTGGCGAGGACGATGTTCTGGCGCAGTATGAAGATGTATATCATAATCGGAATTGTCGTCATCATCATTCTCTACTTCATTGTCTCGATGGCCTGCGGTGGTTTAGCATGGCAGAGTTGTTTAAAAAAGAATTGAACAGTCCCCTAATTTTTCTGCATGTATATATTTATTAATTCTAAAGATATTGTAAGATGGAAACAAAATAATCTATTTATATTTACATTTTTTATGTACACAAAGGATGAAATATGTAATAAGTATATTATAGTGAAGTTGATATAAATTTTATTGTATTGATTAAAATAATTTAAAAATAAGCTTTAATTTTTAATGTGAAAACCCTCTGAGCAAAATGCAATATAAAAACATTTATGTTAAAAGTTGTTTTATTGTTAATGCAACATCAGCACTGAATACAATGGACACAAATAATTTATTTAAAGGAAATTATTTCATTTCCATGTAAACGCTATTTTTTTTAAATGTACATAACAAATGCAAAGTTCATTGACACCTTTTCATTGATTCAAGTGAAATGAAATCATGTCTATATTCGTTATAATTCGAAACAAAACAGTTAATAAGTATTGTTTAGTAACTATAGTAAATTTGATAATAATGCTTTTTTATCAATTACATTTGATCTTCACGTAACTCACTCAATCAATTTGATAATAATGCATTGATGACATCGAAACTATAGTCACCAAATAAATTTCAGTTATACACAGTTAACGAGTTAATTTAATCAAATATTGGTTAGAATTTAGATTAGACTAATTGGGAGTGAAAAAAAAATGTTTCTTATTATAATTTTTAATGCTTACTATAATTGTATACACATTAATCCTTTTCCTCGGGAGATTTTCCTTTGATTTCCAGTCGACTTCTTTTGACAAAGTGTTTGATTTTATCTTCTAAACTCTCTGGGTAAACAAAATAAAAGAAACAACATTAACACAACATAACGCAACAATGCTTGTTAACGTTTAAAATTTAATCACAATTTACTTTACATTAATATACTTCAAAAAAAAAAAAAGAATGGAAGATGAAAGGTTAAGGATATACATTGAGGATATTAAGACATCACAATACACCCATAGACCTGAATGAAATTTGTATTCCAAATAAATTCCTTCTGGGAACGGACTCAAATTCGCAGTATTTGCTTCATAAGCAAGGCTTAACCACTTGGCTAATTCAACCCCAAAATGTAGTCTTTTATTCTTATTAATAAAAAGTTGAACTTCTAAATTTGGTTTTTCAGATATCAGAACATCCTAATCTATATCAATACTTTAATAGTATTCTGTAAATAGTACAATCCTATTAAATAAGGCACAAAGAATACAACCTGCATAAAAACCCGTCCCCCTAAAAGGCGTTCAAGTTAAAGTTTTTATTTTTGAAAATTCCGGTATATCGGGAGATCCTCATGATGGAAACAAATTATTTTAATTTGAACTATTCACTTATTCAGGTTGTAAAACTGCACCCTGCGATTGTCTGTTTTGATGTATTATTTAACTATTTCTTTAATATTTATTTGTTAACAATATGTATATAATTATGTTTACAAGAGCATGTAAATGTTTCCTTTTTTCCCTTTCTTTTTTTAATGTAGTAACTTTTGGTAGCGCATAACATTATGCGTATCACTGGGATGATCAATACAGTAGATCATTATGATATTTTAAAAGAATATTTTATGACTAATGCGAAAATGTCTCATCTGTTTATAAATTATTATTTTTCAAAATAACTTGCTCGGAAAAAATATAATTAAAACATTTTTTTTTTTGAAAGCAGCTTTGTGTAACCTAGTCATGGATGAATCCCTTACTATTGGTGCTGGGGTGGGAGATACCTCTAAAAAATATGAGCCAAGGCTCTATATCAAGAGAGTAGTATAAGTACTAGTTGAGCAAAAAGTTTTCCGAGTAAGTGATTTGTTTTCCTTCAAATAATTTTTTTAGCTTGCTTGTGAAAATCTCAATTTAAACGTTTTTTGTAAATATTTTTAACATGGCTTTATTGTTAATATATGGTAACTAAGTAATTCCTTAATTTTTTTTTTTTTTGTGTGTGTGTACAAAAATCCGATAACAGAGGGTGAGTTGTTAAACAAATTTCTTTTATTTTTTGAGGCAAGGCAGGGATGTTAATTTAAACAGTCCTGATATCTCTGGTAAACAAGGGCTGTTTAAATTAACATCCCTGCCTTACCATATGATAATTAATAGCAATACATACCACATTTTTGTCTCTTCATTAAAGGCACGTAAACCTTCGTCTTCAATCCACGTATCAAGCAAGGCAATTCATTTTCCTCACATTCAACATTCGGGACAACTTTTGTTAATTCGTTGATCATGCTTTTTATCATTGTAACTCTAGAAAACAGGAATTGGAAATTATCAAATCTACATAAAATTTAAAATTGCTTGTTTTTTAAACTATGGACATACTTAACATTTAATAGAGTCCACATACTTTTCAATCTTCCCTGAACCACTCTAATCGCATCGGCATCCCAAATCCAGGGATTCCCATTGTCGATTTCATACTGGGTGTCAAATAAATTGAGAGGAATTTCACTAGCCATGGAGTATTCAGGTTTTCTAAAATTGAACAAAACGAAAAAACATTAATTGGTTATTCAAATTTGATTCAAATATTACATAAAACTTTTGATTAATGAAATAAGGATTGCCTGCTTGAAAAAGGATTTTAAATTTCAGGTAACCACAAGAAATTTGTAGCACAGTTATAATTAACGATCCAATATTTTTTTTTTTTTTAATGATTTTAACTTCCTTCCTTATCCAAGGAAAAAAAATCAAAATATTTATTTTACAAAATGTCTTATTGGAAACGAATTAGATTTAATATATCCCTTTCTCAATTCATCATTCCTACTGAGTAAAATTAATGTTACTTTTAATGTTGATGTAACATTATTTGTGAACATTTTAATCAGTGGGATATTATTTACGTCTATCGACGTTTTGATTTTTCAAAATTCCTTATACATGTAATATTGAAATAAAATAAATTTATTCATAACAATATGTATCATTTAATACATATAAAATAAACACACAAAAATATACTGCTCAAAACAATTAGTGGGTCACTAATTTGTGCCTCAATAAAATTGAAACGGGAAATTACGTGCAAATAAAATTAATAAATTATTAATAATTATTTAATTGTTTTGATTGGCACTTATGGAAGTGTCAGCATCATGTACTTTTAAAGTACCCGTAACAATTAACAACTACCAAAACCAAATTATTTAATTTCATTAATATAAACGTCACCTCACACTGAGGAGTAGAGAGGAACATATAACGATGTTATATAAGACTAAATAAAATAAATAAATAATATAAGCGTTTGTACATGAAACATAATAACGAGTATGTGCTCCCATAGCACGAATAACACCGTCTTGGAATTATTCGCAAAAGACTTCGAAGGTCTTCTTGTGGAAAAGCATACCATTCTTCAATAGGAGCCAATGTGTCAATTAAAATAAATTAAATACTCATTAATTTTCTTTGCATATAATTTCCTGTTTGAATATTTATGGAGGCACAAATTAGTGATGCGCTAATTGTTTTGAGCAGTGTGTATAAAAATATTAAATTTAATTAAAACAGACATCGAAAAATGAATTAAATTTGTATAAGACAAAATATTGAAAAAATGCAAAGATGTGGTTAAGAAATGAAGACTCAAAATGATTGAATAAATTTAAAAAATATTGCAAAATTTCATGATAGATAGAAGATAAGAGACAACTTACTTGTGGCCTGGTTGAGAAGGAAGTTATGAGGTGAAGACAAGACTTGGGGTTAGTAGATGAAGGAACGATGAAAGTGATAAAAAAAAGGAAAAGATGGCATGTAAAACAGATTTAAAATATGGGATTTTTTCCAAGCCGCATTTTTTCAAGCTAGGCTGTAAAACTCCGCATTGAGTCAATGTTTACAACTTTGATGAGAGCACATCCTCAGCTAGCATAAAAGATTTGTCCGAAATTCTTAACAAAGGAGTTTTACTGCCTAGTTATTGAGATTTCCGATGGGTTGCCTACCATAAATACAGCATGAATCCCTTCTGGCTATTATTAAACGAGAAGAATAATTTGACATTCCAAATAAAATCATCACAAGAAGTTCGTTACGAACGGATATCTTAATTTTTTTTAAGATTTAATTTTTGTATAATATAGGATTATTATTTCAGAAATTTTTAATTTCAATAAATAAGAATTTAAAGTTAAATTGAATAATCAGTGTTTTTCTGTATGTGAAATATTAAATTTAACATAACTGTTCGGATTAAGGGCGTAATTCATTTACAAAATTACCGCCTTTGTACCGAAATGAACTTTTTGAATATTATTGCCCAAAAATAAGATAGGTCATAAACGCCAGCGCCTATACCCGAATCTTGGAGAGTCTGCCCTCTTTCCAAGAAGAATTACTAAATGGCCAGTGTCGGTTAATCTGCGGATTTTTCCTGCACATATGAAATGCAACCGTCTTTCAGAGTATAAAGAAAAAGGACTCCCTGGTCCAGAGAGAGACGGTAGGTTAGCAACACCCCACCCGAGGGTTTTTTTTTTCTTGTATATTTTTGAAAATATTTTTATTTTCATTACCAAACTGTTTCACAGTAAGGTGAATGGAGCAATACATAAAAAAAGTTTTATACTTTTCTTAAAATCATCACAATCTCGTAATCTTACAAAGCACAACATCGCAACTATTTCTATATTCCTTATCATTACAGTCTGAGCAATAAGTGAATAAAAAATAATGAATATGTTATATTTAAAATTTCACATACGGAAACACCCTGAATTTTATTTGCTTGTTTTTTTTTTCTGGAAGATTTTTAATCTTTAATTCATATTTATTATTATAATGTAAACCACTAATGTTTGAATATTAGAAATATTAATTTTTTCAATTATTTTAAATACCTGGGATTTTTATTTATATCAAGTAATTCGTTGATGACTGACGGATCTTCTTTTTCAGCACCAATGAGAAAAAGGACGCCCATTATGCACCTGATTTGGTGCCAAAGGAATGCTTTCCCTTTTATCGTGGCAACATACATAGAATATTCTGTAAATTTGCAATTAAATTATAAAAATAATTCCCACAGAATAAAATGTTCACAAAACAACATTGCATCAACATCAATGATGGGCAAAATGAAAACTAAAATATGGAAATAATCAATTATATCACTACATTATCCTTGATTTATAATCCTTACGTGCAATCATGCATGCTTCATTTAAAATTTAAGATTTATTATTGAATTAATCAATACATTAAATAAATATATCCATTATAAATGGCAATTGGCTCGTAACTGAAAGGCTCCTGCCAAAGTCAAAAAATAAAATAAAAACTAATGTTTTTTTTTGCAACCTCTCATTATCTTTAACCATTTAACCATATATTTGTAATTTCAAATTTTGGGGATAATCATGACCAGCCCAATCCTGGAATTGAACCAGCGCAGGTTATTCCCAGCCTGAATAACATGCGTACCGAGGTGGACAAAATAATTGATTATTTTCAATAATTAAAAGATTATTTAATCATTTCAATGAAATATATCATGCAACACTTAAAATTAGCTATTAGATTTATAATTTTTACAAGCAATCGAACTTTAAATTAATTTTCAAATAAATTTATTTTGCCCATCACTAATCAACATTAAAACAATATGAATCATATAATTGGAATGATAGCACAAAGTCCATTTTTGCCTAATTTACATTGTCAACAATTTGGGTTCACAAGGTAGACGACCGAGAATCGTTCTTTCGTCCACTAAAGGAAAGCGAACTTGTCCTGTTTATGACCAGAAAATTAAATTTATTCAAGTACATGATTCATACAGCTTATTTAGCCACAACACGACATTCATTCAACTACCTTCATCAAGGCATTGCACATTAAATACACTGGTCGAGGTCTGAAGGACCAGTTATACATATGCTAGATGAATGGTTATTGAACATTTTATTAACACGTTAACTGCCAACTAAGTTTTCCTGCTAATATTTTTTTGAAAAACAAATAGTTCAGGATTTTGATAAATTTCTGTCCACAAATTACAATCCGTGTCTTGGGAAACATTGAAATTGTCTTCACTGTCATTAATTGTTTCATTAATGATGTTCCATCATCACTGTCCTCATCTGAACTCTCTGAAAGTACACTCTCGCAGTCATCTTCACTGAAAATCTTGTCAAATTCTGAATCACTTAGATTAGTGTAGTATTCAATTCTTTCTTAGTTTTCTTTTCTTATCCATACTGGTGTATTTATAATTTGCTTAGAGCGTTGGCAGCCAACATGTTAAATAAATAAAAACAATGTTTGATGTTAATATGTCTATTTTTTTCCAACTCACCAGTAATTTCCTCCTGGGATCCTTTTTCAAATAAATCAATTTCAATCAATTCTATATTTCTTATAAATTCAACAACGCCATTACCAACATCCATTTTGCACAAGTTTCTAAAATCATGAGAGCCGAGGAGATGCACAGACGCATCTTTCATTTTCTATAAAAATAAAAAGTAAAAATATTTTTTGTAAATAAACAGCGCATCTGAGTTAAGAAACAATTGTAGTGTTAAAATTAAAAAAATCCACTTATTTCTGATTCCTAAGAGGTTAATATCCTTTCAGAGGTCAATGATTTTCTACTTCTAAAGGTCGATAGCCTTCTAGAGGTCAATAACCTCTTATTTAAAATGGTCATAATCATAATCTAATTCTACTTCAAATGGGAAGGTGGAAAATTCCAAAGAGAATAATTTGAAAACTATTGAAGGTGGCGATTTTATGGTGGGTTTGTAAGACGTTTAAGCATGTTAAGGTTTAGTGATTAATCCGAATAGACCATGCATGTTCTTACTAACACATTCATATGATGTTTAATGATTTTATTGTTTAAGAGTTCACCATTTTCTATTTTCCCTTAAACATAAATGAATATGTGCATACACGGATGGTTACCTTGAGATTCTATGGAATTAACAATGAGAAATTGTTGACATTATGACAATATATGAAGTGAATTCCAAAGATCTTGTGATATTGCCTTTGCATAAATCATTTCCTTAAAGGCTAAACACTAAAAGTTAAAAGTCTTATAAACCGAGCATTACTAGAAATAAACACTGTAAACTTTTCTTCTCTATTATTTTATTAATATCAAACCTTATGATCGAAATATACTTGTGATATTAATAAAATTCCAGAATAGAAAAATGTAGAGTGTTTAATCTATAATAATTTATTTCATCACCGCATACTGAAAAGTAGAGAGGAACATATAACGATGTTATATAAGACTAAATAAATAAATACATTTATTTCATGGTCACTCAACTCACTCTAAATATCATTTTTACTTTATTCTAAACGAGTTTAATAAATTTTCTTAAGATATGTAATTGACCTTCCTTTTCCAGAATAAGTAAAAAATATATTGATACTACAGAAAATTTTCATAACTTACTTATAATAAATTGCACATGCATTGCATTCTTGATTGTCTTGTAGACTCGAATCGTTCATGTGGCATCAAATTACGCGAAAGATGGAGCTTTCATTTATTATCATAAGTATGGAACACACTAGTCTGATGAGATTCGAAAAACCAAATGTCATCACTAGTTAGTTATCCATACTCTAGATGAATGGTGGCTGAACATTTCTTTAAATATGACTTACTTACTTCAATATTTAGGTTACTTTTGGGAAAAAAGTATTTGTAAGTCCTGCTTTTACAATCGAATCTAGCACTGAATGTTTCCTCAACCGGACACCACGCCAAGCACTGTATATTCTCAGGCAGCACCCGATTCAAGAGTTTACAGTAATCCATTTCCTTTTCTACTTCGTTTAATGTTTCGGGAGTTAATTTACTTCTTATACTTATGGATATAACCTGAAATTTAAGGAATAACAATAAATTAAAAATACAATATGGGTAAAAGAGGATAAAATTAAGAAAGAAGAAATTAAAAATAGCTATGACTAGTTTAAAGGGTTTAGAAGTCGGAGCCATAAATTTCACGCAAGAGAGAAGAAATTGAATTATATTCTCAATCTTGATTTTGACTTTAGTAGAAGGCAGAAGCAAAGTTAATAAATGTGATTTTAAAAACACAATTATTAACTTTTGTAACAAAAAAATTAATTGAATTTGGTGACACTACAAAATTCGATTAACGGTTTATCCACACTTATTCGATTATGTCTTTAGATCTAAACTGTGTAAACTTGAACATATGAATATTCATGCAAAATAAAATAATAATTTAAATTATTCATCCAAGTTTGTACAGTGTAGATCTAAAGACATAATTGAATAAGCGAGATAAAGTGTTAATTGTTTATGACAAATGAGGGCCTCATCTATGTGGTCTATGTTTAAGTAATATAATATGATAAAATTCTAAATATAATTAAATAAGAAGTGAATAAAAAAAAATAAAATAGACAAATTATACATAATTTTATGAAATGAATAAGTTGCTTATATACAATATAATCTTCATTCTAGGCATTATTAAATAAATTTATTTTATTAGCAATAATAAATTCAGTTCAGTACGGAATATGCATAATATATACTTTAATTAACTGTATATGCACTTTAATTTTTAAGATCATACTGTGATATTTTTTTTGAGATAGGTACATAAATTATCTTAAAAAAAATACAGTATGATCTTAAATTAATTAAATGGCACATACATTTAATTAAAGCATATTACGCATATTCTGTACTGAATGGGAAATATTTTTATCTCAATTCATTGGACGCTCAAGCCAATTAAAATTAAATTAGCACAATCTACAGCGATTATAAATAAGAATACTTAATTCTACGCATTATATGATTAATAAAAGAAAATCTTTGAGAATTAAAAAAATTATATATAATCACTATTCTTAAAGATTTTCCTTAACTGTATATCATACCTGCCCAAATGAACTAACGCCTTTATCAGTCCGTCCGCATCGATGATAATTTGAAGAAGCCCTGTCTTTAATTAAACACGTTCTTGTTAAAGCCTCGAATAAATAATTTTCCACTGTATTCACCGTATCTTCCTGTACTACATATCCTTGATAATCCCATCCTAGATAAAAGAATTTAAGAAGAATATGCCTAAAGGTACACCTGAAACAATTATTAGCATTTTTTTTAAACTGTATTTTATTTGAGTTACAACTTTTAATTATTCAATAATAGCATTAAGTGAACACAATTGAATAACTTTTTAAATTCTGGATTAGTTTTGGATTATTGAGCCATTCTAAGGGAATTTAAAGAGGGCTAATTACTTAAAACTAGTCAAGAATATAAAATTATGGGGCCTTTTGCTCCATGATTTAAGTTTTATAATTTATAGCTACTTATCAAATAGAATATCTCTGCTGAGAATAGGAAATTCATTGGAAAGCAGAAGTAAACACTGGTATCCGATTTATGCAATTTTATATTCTTGACTATCCCTCTTTAAATTCCCTTAGAATGACTAAATAATCCAAAACTAGTCCAGAATTTAAAAAGTTATTAAATTGTGTTTCTATTTGCATTTTATTAATAGACTTTTAATTAATTAATTCATCAATTTTTATTAAATATATACATATAAATATCTTTATTCCAGCATAGTTACAACTAATATTTAGAACATTATTATAAAGTAAATATTAACAATCTTTTGCTCTGGAATCGGCTATCGGAATTTTTATTATTATTTATTAAATTATTAATTACGTAAACAATTCCCATAATAATTTTTTGTATTCTTTTCACATTACTTTTAATATTACTAAAATAATACTCACTTGGAGAAATCAAACTTTTTCTGATTCTTCCCGTTAACTTTCTCGCTTGTGGAGCCTTTTGAGATGACATTTTTCAGTTGCAAATTGTGTGCTTGCAAAGCCAAAACCTTACGTATTAATTCCTAGAATGGAACACTTTGTAAACAGCATTTCATTTAGTTTTAATGGATCAAACTCACCTCTTTTGACATAGACTGCAAATCTTCAAGTTCACTGCTTTTATTTGATTTTTTAATTTGTACATCAGCCATTGTATTATTTAATTAATATCTACACAATTCCCTTTTTTTATAATAAAAAAATTAGTTTTTACATCATTATTGTAAATTAAAAATAGTAAAATAAATCAAAACATTTTTCTCCTTATGTTTTTTAGGCTATGTTTACATTAATTTAAATAAATTTGTGAATTGGTTACTTGTAAAAATTAGTGACTAATTCAAAAAAAATGTAAAATAAATTACTTGAGCCCAATTTGTACAAATTAATGGATAATAAACTTGATTCAAATTAAACTGAAATTTTAATTTATAGGTTATGTTGTTTTATAATCATAGATACATACGCAATAGAAGTTATTCTTATTAGTTTATTTCTAAATTCTTTTCTATGGATTACTTATTCTAGGATCATAGAAAAGAAACCGAAAGATGCATGATTAGTAGATAATAATAATAATTAACTAACATATAAATAAGCATATATATAATTATTTTAACAATATATATTTTGTAATCGAGATATAAAACTGATAACCGATTTATATCTCGATTTCAGAATACACAAGTTACATAACTATATATCTACTTATCTTGGTAAAGTAGTGCTTCTTATTCATACCATAAATTTGGGACAATTTATAATCGCCCGGGAACGAGAAAGGAAACGGATCATATATGGCTGTTTACAATCGCCGGGAAGGGCGATTATGAATTAATACACGTAAAACCTATGATTTATCTTTCCCGTTTTCATTGTGTTCTCGTTTCCGGACAATTGTAAATCGGCAGTTAAAGTATATATGTATTTGGGAGAATGCTATTTTTTGTTTTCTTCAAAATACATTTCTAATTACATATTTCTCTCCCTCAATAAATAAATATACATCTATGATTTATATAAATAAAAAATTCGTTACTGAAAATATTATGTGTAAACAAATTTCGTTGATTTTTATATTCCCAATTCCTCACTTCGAAATCTCAATACAACTAAATTACAATTGCGTCTTACTATAAACAAAAATCTTATAAATAATTCATGAACACCGAATCGAAATTAAAAACATATTTATAAAAATTCCAATCGTATGATAAAAAACCCAAGGTGAAATCACTCGAATTGCTCATTTATTGTTGCCTGCACTGATTGTCAAATTAGCCGTGTCCATTGTTTGAAATCGATGTTTACGTCTCGTTTTTTTCGCGTTTCGTTCATTTCGACCGGATTTAGAGGGGCCTCGCCGTGATTGGGATGTCGGGGGCCGTGCGTGTGGCGTACTGGATGTCCGAGAAGAAGTCGCAGAAGATAAACTGGGATGAATTCAAAGCGGCCAGCGCTAAATATGGATTGGAATTATTTAAGGTATTTTTCTCGTGTTTATTTACATACTTGGAAAGGCACGTTTGTTGTTCGTGTTAATGAAATATTTTAATTACAATATTATTCATTGAAATAAGTAATATAAAAAAGGTGGATTATTGCTAATAAATGCAAATATGTAAAAACATTAAATAATTATATTTAACCTTACAATTGAGAGGTTTCTATTATTATAACATTTTAACGCACATGTTATTCTAACCATCAGACTCTAAGCAAGTTTTACAATTGATATCTATACTCTGATTGTACAGTTTAAAAATGATATATGTGTTAAATTTAACATTTCACATACAGGATAGACCAAATCAATGGTAAAATATATCTTATTAGGTTATCTTCAGTCGTATTCGGAACATGACACTGAAACGTGTTTCCTACAGCTGTATAGAAACTTAAATTCATGACACTAAAGTAACTTGCATGCGCATTTACATATGTACATGCAATGTAACAGTGGAAATATTATTCCCTGCATTTCTCTCCAAATACACTCTAGACAATTTGGTAATAAGATAGGAGATTCCGAATGAGACTCCAAGTAAAATTAACCATGGTTCAGTATCGCCAACTCATTTGGAATCCAGGCCCAGATATACTATTATACGAATATAAATAACTGGTTGACAGGGCTCAAAGCCATTAATTTCACACAAGAAGAAGAAGAATTAACATAATATGATTAATCAATTTTATTTTATTTTTTTAGTTGAATTTGAATAAGAGTATTCAATCACAAGAACCGTTCCAAGTGTTATTGCACAAATTAACTGATATCATCGCTTCAGCGAATCAGGGTGATAGCAAAGTAAGTATGCGACCATTTAAATCAAAGCAATTAACAAAAACAATGCAATTGTTTCCAGTGTTCCATGACTATCTCAGACGTTGAAAGTTACATACCAAAACACGAACGATTAATCGTTATCGATCCGATTGACCGAGTCCGTGCCCTTCTAGACCGCTACAACTGCTACAGTATAATCCAAAAAACCGATCTCCACAAATACTCAGTTTTCACACCGAATTTTTGCGAGATAACGACAAACAACATCAACCAAATCAGCGAGCAGTTGAATAATGCTAACATCACCTACCCGTTTATCTGCAAGCCTCAATTGGGGCACGGCTCGAAAAAGGCCCACGAGATGCTCATTGTGTTCTCCTCGAGTGGTTTGAAGGATTGCAGGGCGCCTTGTGTTGCGCAAAGTTTTATTAATCACAACGCTGTTTTATATAAGATTTTTATGGTTGGGGAGAAGTATTATTATGTGCGGAGACCGTCTTTGAAGAATTTTTATGCGAGCAACGAGTGTGAAACGATTACATTTGATAGCAGTACCGTTTCCAAGGCAGGAGTGCAGAGTAATTTAACGACTTTAGAGCCGCACGAGGAGGAGTTTAACGTGGTTCCTAATGAGGAGGTTTTCGGAAAAATTGTGGAGACGATATCCAGCGCCTTTAAAATGGATTTATTGGGAGTGGACGTAGTGGTTGAGAATAATACTGGGAGGTATGGAATTATAGATGTCAATTCTTATCCAGGTAAGTTTAATTCAACCATACACAGGGAATGTATTTTTTTACCAGAGTCTTTTATATTGCAATTTAATTAAGCCATAGAAAAATTTATATTAGCAATTATCACATTTGATTTGATATTTAAATCATGTCAGTTTCCATGGCTCTTTTAAAATGGATGATGAAAAATATTAAACACAAAAATAATATGTTCTGTCGATGATTTTTTTTACATAAAATAAATTTCTTTTTATTAATTTATATATTGGTAGTTCTAATAGAAAAGAGAATTATTATTATTATTTAAATTAAATAAAAAGAAATTTTAAAATATGAATTAATACAAATTAAATATTTAATTATTGCTTTTCAATTTACATAACAAAAGTGCTTTAAAAAATGACAAACATCCATTGTAACACCTCCTGGGCACTAGATTATTAAAGGACATTTACTGTTATACTACGTAGTTGTAGTTGTTTTAATGGATGTTTAATTTTATTGGTATTTCAAGTATTTAAATTATAAAAAATCTATGAATTAAATGAATAAAAATACAAACTAAATGGAATATTTTTAAATTCTCAACCAATATCAGATTATTAGCTCATGCTTGAGAGAATTAAAAATTTAATTTCATTTGATTCACATTTAATTAATTTTTTTTTTATAAAAATCATGAAATTTTCAGGTTATGATGGTTTTCCAAATTTTTACGAAGTTCTCTTCGAGCTGATCTACAATAAGGTAAGAAAGTGCAAAGCGAACGAAAATCTGCTGCTGAAAACTAAAACAAACGAAAAATTATGTGATACTGATTCAATTACCCGAAATGGATTTTTTATAAATGAATGAACTGTTCTTTCTTTAATCGTTCTACTGATTATTTTCGAAAAGCACGCTCACTCATGTCCTCATGAAAAGACATTCCATTTGTATGAGATTCGTTGCCAAAATTATCTGATGGGTGCGCGTGTTTTCCTAAAATAAGTTTTAATACCAAAGTTAGTATTATATATACAATTTGTACTTAACAAGGATAATATATATACAGTATTTATACATGACATTAAAAAAGGAATACAGTCAAGATAAACAATAAACAATGTTTGTTTTTGTATACATGTAATTATTATGTTATTTTTATAAATAAAATGATGTATTATTGTGAAATATTCTTTTAAACAATCTAAACCCTCATAAATATTTTATAAAATCTATTGAATTATGAAAGAATAGGCTATATTTAAATAGAATTAAGAATTTCATAATCTTGATTTTTCTAAATTTAATACAGAATATGAATTTTTTGAAAAATTATTCTTGTATGTTGGTAATGGAATATGTTTCAGATGGCAACACTGTTGCGGTATATGTGTATGTTGGGTCGTCTATGTAGTCATCTCATATTTCATAGATATAGCATTTTATATAATATCTACGTTTTATTTAAAATATATACTTTTTGTTTTTAATATTCGAGGCTATTCCATACAGAAAATTTTAAGTTTAACGTATATGATATTAATTACCTTCACATTACAAACCTATTAAAAAAAGCTGCTTAGACTGTGGTGATAAAATATAACATACACGTTAAACTTAACATTTTTCTTACAAAATAACCTCGATTAAATGAAAATTTTTAATAATTTTTGCTACAAATAATTTCATAATCGGAGCTTTAATGTAAGGAAAATGTTAAGTTTAACGTGTACGTTATATTTTATCATCACAGTCTAAGCAGTTTCGTAATACATGTATTATATACATATATTGTGAAAATTATACACGTTAAAAGTAAAATTTTCTGTATGAAATAGCCCCAAATATCAATTGTTAAATGTGAACTTAAATTTTGTATGGAAAATTGACATTTTCAAAAATATTTCTTGTATGTTGAATTTTTTTTTCTCAGTTGTCAGCTCTGTTGAGGATTATGTGTATGTTGGGTTGTCTATGTAATCACCCTTTATTTGAATTATATTATGTTATTTTATTGTTTTTATAATTAAATAAAATTCGTTAACAATTTTTACAACAAATAATTTCAATTCAATATTATTCGTACAAAATTTTCCATCCTTCCCAAAAAAGTATAAATAATTGAGCGGCACATGCGCACGGTCACTTGTCAAAATCGGTGTCGCGTCACATGACCTGAATTTGTCCCCGTGACCAAAACTGACGGAAAATTCAAATATTTCGGAAAGTCGAGGCGGTTTAGGGGGTGACATGGATCTCCTGGATCCTCTCAAGCTCGGGTGAGTACCCCCGCGACGTCCCCGGCCCGCCCCGGACGGGTCCCCCTTGTTACATAACATCCGACGATTATTAACTCGGTGAAATGCAAGGTCATTATGTGTGTGTGTTGTGATTGCTGATAAAAAATATACACGGTGCAAATAACACGGAGATTACGGAAAAAAGTGCGATTGCTGAAATAAAGTGTTGATTATTTGAATTATTTTCGAAGGAAGTGGAATCGAATATTTCGCGTCATTAATTTTAATGGCAAATATTTGTTTTTATTGAGTTATTAACATTTTTTATAAATTACAACTTTTATTTAAGTTAAAAAATATTATTAAAAGGAAACACATTTTTTAAATCAATTTAATCAATAATTATAATTAAACATATATATTAAACATCTTTATTACTCTTTAATTGTATATTTATACAATAATATATATTATTTCAAAATAATGGATTTTGAAATCAAATAATATAGCATTCTGCCTATAGCCTTTCTGCCATATAATATAAAATTTTGTAGGATATTTGCAAGACTTTAAAGTAATTTTATTTATTAATTATTTCAAAAAAATGTTTTCCTATTAAATACTTAAAATATATTATATAAAACTTTCATTTTCACGAAGAGAATGCCTTAAATCTCTTCGTGGTACGTTTTCGATAAAGAATAAATAACACTTAATAATGTTTTTATACCACATTGTGAGCTTTATTCAACCCTGACAGTGGTATAAAAACAAAAAACAATTCAATGTTGTGACTCGTTTTGAGAATGATAAATATGTAATCGAAATTAGTCACAGTGAAGTAAATTGTTAATATTAATAACGTGTAACAGTAATTATTCTATAAACAATAAAAATTTTAGGATAACTTTTTATATAATATGTTTTTATTTATATTAATTATTAAATTATTGTTTGTCTGTAAAAGTATATTCCGTTAAGAGATAAATAAATAAATATAAAATATAACAAGTTACTTAATGTCTCTTTATAAAAAAAACCTTGGTCAATTTGTTACCAATTTTAATTTAAATCCAAATTTTTGGTTGTTCAGTGAAGAAGAAGATAAAGTTATGCTACACGGAGGGCTTGACATCGAAGAGCACAGTATGGGTAGCGAAGACGACCCTCAAGTCGAACATCTCTCTCCACAAACACTCCTCGAAACCCCGCACGAAGATGTGCAATATTCTTTCCGATCAGCCGATGGTGAGTAAAATAAATGGACTCTAAAGAAGATTAATGGTGTATATTAAGGGCCGATTCATAATCTCCCGGGAACGAGAATAGAACGGAAACAGAAAACATGAATCTGGATTTACGAGTATCGATTCACAATCCTCTAGGAAGGGGCCTTACTGACGTTCTTTCTATGATCTGTTTTCGTTCTCATTTTCGGGTGATTGTGAATCGGCTCTAATTTGTAGATTTAGGATTGTAAGTACAATTTCTATTCCTGTTGTAATCAACTAATTTATTATGAAGTTGAATTTATAATAATGAATAAAATTTTATAAATGTTATAAATATAAAAATATGGAGAGAATCATATGGAAAATATATATATATATATAAAAATAGACAGTAAATCGAATAAATAAATTCTTGACTAGTTTCGGGTTCTTCATTAGCCCACATTTTATTAATAAGTTGGATTTGTTTACATTTTTGCTTGTTTCCTTGTCGATTTCCATTAAAATCAACTGAACCTTCACTTTTACTTTTCTTAAATTGATCAGTGCTGTTGTAAAGGTTGTTTTGTTGTAATTTTGGAAGGATCTGTGTCTTATGGGGTGTTAAAAGTGGAGGACGATAACGTGCCGCAAATTATTACAAGTGGGAATTTTGTGAACACCGGGGTTCAACAGGTTATCACGAGCAGCTTGAATGGGCCGGTTTACGTGATACCCAACGAGGTATTCGTCACCAACCCAACGATGGGAACAAGGACAATAGCTCCTCGATCTGCTATGATGGACAACGCTCCAGTTACCACGAATATTAAAAGGGTGAGTATTTGTATTCTGAAATATAATTTATTTTAAATAATATTAAAAATCTATCAATAAAACTGGATCATAATAATTGGAAGATAACGGAAGCGCCATCTATTGCCTAATGCATTGCATTATCTTCCAATTATTATGATTCATATTAGCACAGAGGAGAAAATTATATATTCAATGATATAAGGTTATTTAATCACAAGATATGTTAAACTCCTTCATCAAGGCATTGCACATGAAACAAACTGGTCTGATGAGGTTCAAGAAACCAAAATGGCTATCAACAGTTATCATTAATTGGTGGTTGAACACTTTAATAGATAAAACAGAAACTACAACAACTTTTATTAAAATATTAAGATTTTGATTAAATTTTATGATTTTTTGCGAAATTTCATAAAAAGTCAGGATTTTTAAAGAAATTTCATGATTTCTTATTAAATTATCACAACTTTTATAAAATATCAATATTTTCAATGAAATTTTACAATTTTTGGCAATTTTGTGACATTTTACAAAAATAGATGATTTTTGAAGAAATTTCATGATTTTTTTAGCAATATTCACGAATTTTGTGTTACACAATTCTTGACGGAATTTCATTATTTTTGCCAAAAAATCAAGATTTATGATTTAATTTCACATTTTTTGACAAAATTTCAAATTTTTCGATTATTGGCCAAATTTTACGATATTTCACAAAAATCACGATTTTTGAAGAAATTTCATGTTTTTCACAAAAATTCAATATTTCCAATTAAATTTGACAACTTTTATTAAAATATTACGATTTTAAATTAAATTTAAAGATTTTTTGCAAAATTTCATAAAAAGTCAGGATTTTTAAAGAAATTTTTGTGTTATTGGTTGATTTTTAATATTTTATTCATACAGGATGATTCTTGACTCATACACATAATACACACCAAACTTGTCAAGTGTACTATATACCATGTCTATAAGTTCTGACTTGGTGAAGCCATAATTTTTTTTTTAATTTGACAACTAGTGACAGATTTTATCAGTTCACCAATCTCAACATAATAAATTTATTATCTCTGAAAAAAAAATCTTTTACCATAATTTTTTATTTCCCATCAAGAACTATAATTCCTTGCAATTATACATATTAATTAAGAATCACCCTGTATTTATTATTGTAACATGAACTAGCATTTAAAAATATTAATAATACTTTTATTATTTATTTTCTTGTTTTTTTTTTTAATATAAACTAGAGGGATGAAAGAAGGCGTGCCACTCACAACGAAGTCGAACGTCGGAGGCGGGATAAAATCAACAACTGGATAACCCGCCTCTCTAAAATCATCCCCGAAAACACATCGCCCGACATGAAGGGAAACGGCCATTACGATGGACAGTCGAAGGGAGGGATTCTGGCGAAAGCTTGCGAATACATCCTCGAATTGCGGGAGTGCCAGGAAAAAATGGAGGCCTGTCTGAAGGAGAACAAACAGCTGATGGAAAGCACGGACGAACTCAAGCAGAAAAACCAGAGCCTCGACAGGGAGAACCGCGCCCTCAGGGAGATTTTGAAGAGAAACGGCATCGAGGTTAAAGATATTACGTGCTAGCTCTCTGGGATCGTCTCGACTGTGGTGTAGACGCTGAAAGTTTTTTTTTGTTTAGTTTAAGTGTAAATATAAGTAAGTCCGATCGATGATAACGGTTTTTAATTCAATGCAGATGATTTTTTTCTACTTCATTACAATACAGGGGGCATTATACAAAAAAAAAAATATAATTGCTATTAAATCTTTTAAAATAATCAAAATTTTATATAAAGTCTGTTTTTTTTAATGACCAAATTTAGGGTGTGTTTTGCTGTAGTTGTCATCGATGGATTTTTATCAATGACATTTTTAAAGGTTGGCAATCGATTCTCAATGTGACAGAAAATAAATTAATTTTAAAATTTTGTTAAAATTTAAATACACTAATAAGCAGATATCATACAATTATTAATTAATTTAATCATTATATGAGTATAATATTAAATTAATATATTATCATTAAATAAATTAATATTAAATTTCCCGTCACAAATCTAACAAATTGAACGCTTAGATTATAAGGGAACAGGAAAACCATCTTACTCAAAGCAAAAACACACAACTTGCATTATGCATATTAATATCAATACTGATAGTCACAGTTTATTGCTTGAAAATCAATATAGTGTTGTTGAAGTACGGGATTAGCAAATATTATTGATGGATCTAAGGATTGTTTACAGTATAATCCAAGATTATATTTACTATTTTATACATTTTGGTATGATCTAAGAATGAATACTCGGTTTATAAGATGTTTAACTTTTAAGAAATTCATACGAGAATTTAAGAATTAAGTATTTTAAGCAAACATATTGCATAACATCGCGCAATCTTTTGTTACATGTCAGGTAATTGTCACTATGTAAACAATAAACCTTATTGTTTGTCTCTTAGAATTTCCAGGTAACTACCGTCCGTGCATGCACACATTAATTTATGTTTAAGAGAAAATGGTAAACTCTAAATTTTAAAATCCTTAACTTATTAACACACACCCAATACGGGTAAAAGAGGATAAGATTAAGAAAGAAAGAAACTTATTAACACAGAGTGGAATATATATAAATCACTGATATTAATTATCGTAAATAATGTTATTAACAAAATTTAATTTTAATATGTATCTAATCACTATGTATATCATAAACTTGAATAATTATATTTTTTAAAAATATTTTTTCCAGCATGTACTTTAGTTGGTGTTAAGACAGATTTTACATTATTTCCAAAAATGCTATGGTTATTAATGGGTTAAACACATTTTAAACGCTAAACCTTAAACATCTTATAAACCCACCAATAATACTTAATTCCGGATCAATTACTGACTATTAGTAGAGAAGTAAATTCTTATAATTTCCAAATTGAAAGGCCATATTAAAAAAAAAACAGATTTTATATTTAATTCTTGAAAAACGTAAAAATGTTTGAAGTTATTGCTTAAAAAGCATTTTTTGAAATTAATGAAAATTATTTTTTTATCTTAACGATTTATGGCCTGATTAATTTCAATTTCTTGAATCTTGGAGGTGGCCCTTTTTAAATTTTGATACAAAGAAAACTCTTAACTTTTGGGTTGGGTATACAAAATTTAAGGATTTTCTTTATATCACAATTTTGCTTACTGAATATGTATTTCTTTTTACATCTGAATTAACAATGAACTCGATTGTAATTATTACACTTATAGTTTCATCAATATTTGCCCTGTGTATATATTACCTGATTTTCACATCTTTAAAAACACTATTTTGAGAAGGTAGAGTGAATCCAAAATGCGGTTCACAGTTTTCAACATCTGACATTTCTAATCTCAATAATAGCTGACTCGAAATGAGTTTTTGAATACAACAAAAGTTATATTTATGTGTGTAGCTTGACAATGAAAAATTGTTTTTGCCATTTTTTATTAGTGATTATTATTTTTTAAAATCTTGAAAATCCTATTTTGTTAACTCCTTTCTATCTATTTTATATACAAATATATATAAATGTAAGTATATTTAGTGTGGAGATGCCTTTATTTTCCAATTTTTATTATTGTTATAAACAATCTTCGATGTTAACCACAAATTATTCACTTAGGTATTTTTTATTATTTTTTGTTTATTGTAAATAAATCAAAGGTTATGATCAAGCATTCACTTTTTGTATTAAACCATTGTTTTATTTTCAAGTCCATAATTATTAAAAAAAATATTTAGTCTCATCAAGCCATTTGCATGGTTCACTAATTGTGATTAACTAGTTATTACTAAATAATTTTTATATAGTAACAAAATTAGTTAGATTATTGATCTGAGGCTTCTACTTTATTGTACCATATGATTGAAAAACTGTCTCCTCTAGAGCGCTTTGATTTTTTTTAATGATGTTGGTAATAAAAGTAATCACAAGCTATAGGTTATGTTATTCTAATAAATTGATTTACTGATTGGATAAATAATGACACATCATTTGTTTTTATTCACTGGTATATATCATTAAAGCACTCTAGAGGAGAAAAGTTCTGGATCATATAGTAGTACATGATTAAATGAAACACAATCAACTATTTATTCTTTAGTCTTTTCAAATTAAAAATTTGAAATTGAAATTATAGTCACTAAATATACAATTATTCTATATATATATTATCAAAAAGCCTTATACCCTTACGGGTGTTGGGCAAATTATTCTATAGGAAGTTAAAAATATTTTTTATTTTAAATTTGTAAGACGGCCCTCACTGGCTAATAATTCTCTGTATCCACGTTTGTCAATACATATGTTAATAATGATTTTTGGCTATGGTGCAAATATATGACAGGATCAATGATTTAAAAAAAAATAGTAAATCACAGATTAGTCGCAATTAGAAAACTATGCATATAGTTAATGTTTATGTCAAATATGAGCACATTATACATTAATTATACACAATTTATAATATCTTTGTAATTTTTACCTACCAATGAATTAACATTTATAAACCTCTATCAGCTGGTTGTGGTTTGATTGAATACATAAAATTCTTATCCTTTCTTCTTTTTGTTTTACATACAGTGATGATTTTATTTCACTCAACATAGCCTTATATGCAATTTAATGTAATTACCTCAAAGCATCACAGTTTCAAATATATTCAAGTAATCAGTGAAATTTTATCATAGTTAAAAACTGTTAGGAACAATGCACATCGAATTATTTTCAACTTACGAAGAACTGTTTTTGGCAGTTTAAGACATTAGTGAAACTACTTATTTTTATTAATTTAAATTGCGTTCCATTTGTATGTCTATGCACTGCAAGTATATTTAAAGAACAAGCTGCCATAAACAGTATATAGGACTATGTTCAATGAAATAAAATCCTCATCTTATATTTAATAAAACAAACCGGCGAAAAGACAAGAATTTAATTTAATAAATCATCAGTTATTAACATTCAGTACATTTTTGTAACCTCACACCAATGATGGTAGATAGGTTTTTTTATTTTATAATAATAAAAAAAATGTGAGACCAAATGAAATTTGTTGCATTACAACCACGGAACTATTACATTATTCTGTGTTATAACTTATTATTTATTTGAATTTGCTCATATATGGTTTAAAGGTAAATGCCATTCATTACAAAAAAATACTTGACTAGTTATATATTATTAATTTGTTATGATTTTTGCCTTTTAATATACATTTCTAAGCTGAAAAAGAAGCAATAAAAGAAATATTTATTTTGTAAAAGTGTAATTGTTTGAACAAAAAAAAGAGGATACAAATGAAAATGGATATAAATAAACAAAACATGTGTATCTAATAATTGTTAAATGTTGGACTCAATATAATGGACTGGTTTTTACACACGTGGAGTATTTGTTTTATTTCAAACAGGAAACTCGAAAATCAGCGCTCGATGAAGCGGAATTTGAATGGCCGTGTCGGTGACGCCAATAATCTATTGTTGCTGTCAATGTCGCCGTAATGATGCTCAATGCGGAACTTACGTAAAATCTGCAAGAAAAAAATTATGAGAATATATATATATATAAAACAGGTGATTTGCTGTTATTTATATTAAAACTAAATGAGTAACAATGCTGTAATTGAATAACAAAATTTGATCATTCTAAATATTTTTAATTATTTTCAATATTTTTACTTATTTAATTTTAATTGATGAGCTTTCAGAATATTGAATATTTTACCTTAATCATTAGATAAAATATTTGCACTTCGGCTAAATCCTTAGCCAAGCAGGATTTCGGTCCATGCCCGAAAGGAATTGTAGCTAAAGTCTCGATGTTTTTATCTACGTCTGTTCCCAACCATCTTTCCGGCTTAAACTTCAGTGGATCTTCGAAATGTTCTTCGCGTAAACTCGACAAATTCATCGCAATCAGCATGTAAGTCCCTAAGAAAATGTTTAACAAAAGCAAAATTGCATTATGAAAATAAACAAAATTAGCAGAAAGTCCTACAGCTTTCAAGGAATTGCTTTGTTTGGTTTTCTTAAACATTGTACAGGATGCGGCAGCATAACTTGTTTTTTTTAGATGAGTGCCATTTAATCGGTTGATGTCATAGAGGAGCGCTAGTGGTCTTGTTCGGGAGGTGAGACTATAAAGTTTTATCCCAACACAGTTCAGTCTCCATCATGTATTGGAACGCTGAGGATTTGTGCTTTTGCCATTAAGGCCAACTTTTGGAGCAGATATTCGGTGATTGTAACCGAGCGTGCCATTTGGAATAGCTTTAATTTAGTCTTGAACTATATCAACTGGATCAGTTTCGATCACCAAGGCGTTTTGCGGAGATGATGACACATTTAACATCTGCTATGCTGGCAAGACTTATGTCAAACTTCAGAAATCGGTTTACTCAATGTATAGAGAATGGAAGACATCGCCTATCATATTTGATCTTCAAACTATGTGGAAAAAAACTGCTTATACATCATAAAAAAACAAATGAAAATGTTCTAATTCATACAATGGATTTTATTAATTTTTTTAAAAAGAAGTTGTGCCGCTGCACCCTGTATGTATATAATTTGTACTATAATTCTATTGAACACTGTATCACGGCTGATTCACAATTGCCTTTAAGTGGACTGGAAATGGGAATAGAAACAGATTGTATATAGAAAGTCCGTAAGGCCCCTTTCTGGGCGACTATAAATCGATACATGTAAATCCTATGATTCAACTTTTTCATTTCCATTCCGTTCTCATTCCTTTTAAAGTTTTGAATTGAATAATAATAACACAAATTAAGATATTGTATTTATATATATTATCGAATCATTTTTTTATTTAATTTTTGTTACTCTTACCTCTTGGAATTTTATATCCATGAACAGTTATATCTCTTGACAAAATCCTACTCAAAACTGGCATCGGAGGCTTCAAGCGCAAGCTCTCACTCAAACAAGCCCGCATGTACGGCAAATTCTTTAAATCATCCCGTTCAACTTTCTCAGGCAAAATCTCGATTTCTTTGCACAAATTATACTGAACTCTCGGGTTCCTGGCCAAATGGTACATCAAGAAACCAGCAGTGTGAGAAGTCATGTTTACACCTACATTCAATTAAATATTACAACTCTCTCAGGGAAGTGTTTGAAAATGTCGTATTACCCAGTAAAGTCATGTCGAGCAAGACCGTCAAAATATCTTCTGCAATCATTGAATCTTTAAGCAGAAAATACTCCACCAGTGATAGCGTAGTATTGGCAGGGAGGGGATTTTGTTTGCGATCACGTAATATATCCTGGCATTTGCGTAAATAATTCCCGTAAATGTGATCGATGGTGTCACAGTTCTGGGCGAGCTTTTTCCAAGCAGGGGTTTCGAAAAACTTCCACATATGTAGACCTACAATAAACAAAATGTTATGATTGAAAAAAAAAAAAACAATTGTTCAGTAATTTAGTAATTCTTAAGTCTTTTATTTTATTATACATCATTATTTACTTTATAAAAAACTTTCTTAGAGTCAATTCACAATTGTCTAGGAACGGACTGGGATGAGAATGGAAACGGATCACGATTGTGACTCGATATATGTAATTTCTATTATTCGGTATTTCCCGTTTCCATTTCATTTTCATTCTCGGACAATTTTGAATTGGCTCTTAATTTTAATTGAACATATATATTTTAAATCCGATAAAAATAAGTTATTAGAATTTAAATTAAATTGATTAATTTTTGTTATTTAAAGGAATTAAATCAAAATTTAAAAGCTGGAATTTTTGTACATTTTAACTCATTAATAATTTATTATTATAAACAATCATTGAGTATATATTAACTCTGTTATTTTTCTTACCATATTCGCATTTCTTAATTGCTTTTGTCGCCTCAATGAAACTCTCGAGAAGCACGGATGTTTCTGATGAGGAACTTAATCCCCTTGTGTCGAGAAAACCCATTTTCTGATTAAACATGATTGTGCACAAGCATTCCAAGCACCATTTCGACAATTCATTGTTAAAAGTAGAGGGAACTTCCAGCTGTCTGTTTCTAATCGACAGGATCCTCTCTATGAAATCATCACAAGTGTTTGAAATTTTATCATAGTTCTGATCCAAGGTAAATTTTAATGCTGGTTCAATCGCCTTTCGCATTGTCTCCCATTCTGGACCATGCCTGTAAATAAATTAAGTATAATTTTCTTTAATGAAGAACATTTACAATATTTATATCGTTTATAAAATAAAATCCTCTACACCCAATATGGGAAAAGAGGATATGATTAAGAAAGAAAGATAAAATAAAATATTTACAATAACTCATCAATAAAGGATATAAAATGAGAATATTTCATAAAGGATGTAAATATTTTATATTATAAAAGATGTAAAATGTTCAAATTTATAAACGAAACTTACTGAGGAAAAATAAAACTACCCATTGAACAAAATGTTTACAAATTTCAATGCTGATTCTAATATTGCATCAACATTGAAATAACAAATGATTATGAAAATTAATACGATATGTCTATTATGTCTATTTTACTGGCTGAGTAAAACTTCTTTTAAGTGTTTCATCATTTTTGCAGAGATGTACTTATATTTGCCTGAATATTGAAACCGAACTAAATGTAACACAACAAAAATTTTTAAATTCTTAAAGGTAAAACATAGTTTTATCACAGACAAAATATCTTTGGCTTGTGGTTTTATTACATCTTATAATGAAGTTTCATCAAGCTAAATATAATAAATATCTAGCAGCAAATAAATAGAAGAATTATTTGTATTTACATTATTTGTTGATTCAAAATGTTATAATTGTGATATTCGAATAAAAGGAAGTTTTAGAAATCGTAATTACAGAAAAATGTAATGGAAAATTGAGTTATCGATTTTTAATAGAATTAGATTACTGAATTAAAGGAAACTATATTATTGGTAAATTATAGAAAACTGTAATATCGGTAAAAAGCGAAAACTGTAAATGTTGATAAATAATAGAAAACTTTAAATGCCGATAAATAATAGAAAACTGTAAATATCGATAAATAATAGAAAACAGTAAATACCGATAAATAATAGAAAACTGTAAATACCGATAAATAATAGATAACTGTAAATAATTTCAAGATTTATTAAAATCCTCTACATTTATTTTAGCGCGTCTTTTTAAAGTTTATAAATTACTTACATAACGAAAGGTCCGGCTTGTCTGTACTGTCTGTATTCCAGCCTGTACTTTTCGACACAATCCAAACTGGATCGGATCGGATAAGTACCCTCATTTTCGAAAATGACACTGGCGTGTTCCGGTCTACTCAGAATGACAACGTCCCCGCCGAAGGGGCCGCGCAGGCGGACAATCGGACCGTATTCGTTCAATAAATAGCGAAATAGAACGAAATTATTTCCCCAACTTAGTTGGCTGCCTATTAAAAAATATATAAATATATCTCACAAAGTCAATGAATGCTTAGATGATAGGTGTAGAGTGTAAGAAATATGCAAGAAATTTTGTTTTCTGAACCTTCCAAATGGTCAATAAACAGGGCCATTCCGTATGGAAAATTCCAAGTTTAACGTGTACGTTATTAATTTACTTCATATTCTATGTCTTGTATATATCTATTACAAAAACTGTTAAGACTGTGGCGATAAAAATTAACGTACACGTTAAACATAACATTTTCCTTAGAGATTAGCCCCGCTTATCGTTTGAGACATTTTTTTTTCAAAAAAGTGTGATGATTTTTGAGAAAACAATCGATTTTCAATAATGTTTATATTTTTTGTATAAACATAACATTTCTCCTACAGAATAGCCTGAGTATCTTTTAAGACATTTTTTTTAGAAACGATCGTCGAAGCAGTAGAAATAATAGTTTTACAAAAAATTGTAGTGCTTTTTTTGGAAAACAATCGATTTTAATACAATAAATAAAAACCATAATGAATTCGACAATTATGCACAGACAATTAAATTAGAGCTCATATTTGTTTGAAGCACTTTTTGGCGCATTCACTGTCTCAGAGAAGTAGGAAAAAAAAAAAAACGGATCTTTACGACCATTTTTAGTTCATTTTCAGGGTCGTGGACTTCTAAAGTAAAATTTCTCACATATTCCATACGCTATGCTTATAGACTGTATTAATTCCATTTGAATGTTGAAATAAAACAATAAAGTGAAGTTTAATTAATTACCAAATATTTTACCAGCACTTAGTACATACTGCAAAGTACTAGCGGTGACACGGTTTCCGAAAACGGGGAAGTAATTCCATAAAGTGGAAATGTACCGCAAGATCTTTGGGCCTGGTACTTCTTCGAAAGAAACGGCTTTGCGCATCTCATCGGTTATGGGAACTGTTTCTGTGTACTGCAGCTTCATGAAATTATTTTCCGTATTGTCGAAAACAATATCTAAGTTTTTTGGAGGGGTGCTTGGAGTCACTCTGGTAAAGGGTTTCGGAGTGTGCGGCTTCGCTATAAATGTTTTATAATTAAATGCATTTTTGTAACCATTCAATTATTAGGAAAAAAAAACACACCAGTAGCCATAAAATGTCCTTACAAATAAAGAATAAGTAATTAAAATGTACCTTATAAAAACATAAAAAAGAATTTCTTTAATTATTTATTATTGTAGTCGAAGAAAAAAATGGTTGTCATTAGACCTTATCATAAATATTGTTTATTGTGGCGTCCTAAGAACGATAGCGAATCCCGATGTCTGGCTACCGCTCGACTAGTTAAACATCACTATCAGTCGATGTCTTAATTTATTAATTGATTTTTCAATATTCGAGAGACTGGGCTTCACAAAATTAATTCCGATGGAATGGACACGAGATATAATCACGTACACTTCTGTGCAATAAAATTAAGCACAAAATTTTTTCACAATATTCTAGTTGTGTAATTCGGGTCTGTTTTAATTGTCTAGCAGCAGTTTCAATAAATTATGAAATTAAATTAAAGAAATTGACATATTTACATATTTTTTCGTAACTAGGAAATTTATCATGTTCTTAAACTATAACATATTTTATGTAATAAATATGAATAAAACATTAAAAATCAAATTTAAAGTTATTCAATTTAATCTGTATTATATTGGTAGATTTTTAATATTTTATTCATATTTATTTCATACAATATGAACTATCAATGTCTAAATATTAAAACCATTATAACATATTTTGTGTGCTTAATTTTATTGCACAGAAGTGTACATATACAAATCAGGCAATGATCCTACGAAAGCAAATAGTTATTGCTTCAAAAAAAGAATTAATGAAGTTTATTTCTAACATATTTTCTTCCTACCGATTTAGCCTTCTAGAACATCGTTTTATTATAATTCTACTCTCTATCCTAATTTCCATATACCAAACAGTACGCCTTTGAGGATAAAAATCTGTTTATAATTGGATACTCATCGAAAAGCATTTGGCTTTTAACACAATTTTAGGACGTTGCATTTATAACAGTATTTTCTGTATAAATGCAATGTCCTAAAAATTCCACGCAATTTAATTAACATCCTTGATTCCTTTTTCCAAAGTAGATTAAAATCTGCGAATGCTACATAAATAGTGAATGCCTCAACATGGTTTCCATCAAGGATCACCACTCTTATCTTTACTTAACAATCTCTGTTTATCAGATCTAAACAATGAAATACCATAATAAATTCGCTTATTCCTTATTAAAGGTAGATGACACCGCATTTGTAGCAGATACCCTAAAGATCCTTAAAGCTTTAGTACTCTGTAGGGCCTGATTGATGTCAATAATTCGCTAATTGGCGAATTCTATTCCAATGACCCATCAAATCTTCATTTAGAATTAAAAAATAACTATACTATGTATACTGTCTCAAGCTCCTGTAAACACCATTTGATAAGAAATATACGTTTGAAACCCATTCCTACAACCTGTAAGCAAAAGTTTTGCTTGACTTTTGCCCCAAGGTTTGAGGACATACAGATGAACAGTGGTTACGAAAAAACGAGGGCGATGCTGCAGGAAACCTTTCCAGGATGAATTATTTCTCATAGGACTGATTTTCCTAATTCATCACATTCCGCTGGGGCTTATTCACAGCACCGATGAAACTATCAATCAGAAGAACGATTCGGGGCACGTAATTTCCGTAAGATCTTATTGACTGTGCGCGCGAATTATTTTATTAGTCGTATGATTTCACCAAAAACGCGAGAAATGATAAGGAAGCGATTGGCTGGTGAAATGTTTCACTCGTTTCTTACAGGTGAGTAAGATGGAGACTGTGAATTATTTTATCGGTCGTATGATTTCACCCAGAACGCACGAAATTAGTTAGCGATTAGCTGGTGAAATGTTTCACTCATTTCTTACAGATGAGTAAGACTGAGACTGTGAATTATTTTATCAGTTGTATGATTTACCGGTAAGTTATTTCATGCTTACGTGCGAGGTATGTTAAAGGAGAATATTTTTAGATATCCAGATCCATCAAAAAACGCTGCCTACAATGTATCAGGTGATAAACGACGCTTCAGGACTCTGAAGCAACTTGTGTTCCAAAATATGTTTCTGTGATCGTTATAAAGACTATTTAGAGCGCAATGGAGTATATTTTGAACATTTACAGTATTATCCCATAAATAGTAATAGTAAAATATTTTTGGCGCTTACTGCATAAAAAGATGATGTACCATCCTATAATTGTCCTAAACCAAAATCCATATCTATGTTCTCTCAAAAATCTACAAATCGCAGAAAGATCGGCTCTTGGAGAGCTAACAAAAATAAGACAACCACAGAATAGAATCGATTCCACAATCCTTCAAACACACTTTTATATGAATTAACTAAGATGTCCTTTTATAATACGAACTACGAAAGTTTAAATATTAAAAATATTAATTTATTTATTTAATAATAAAAATCTTCAATCAGAACTTACGTATAGGCCTTGTTGTTGGTGGTATCTCAAATGGCGCGGCTGGTGCTTGCGTGCCCAATGGTGTTGCGATCTTTTCCCCATCAGCGAAGTTTCTAAATTGGATCCTCCAGGCGGGAATCGACAAGGTTTTATAAAATCTCAACATTTTCCTTTCCGTTTGTGTCAAGGAATGAAAGTGTCAATAATAATTTTTTTGATAGAAATTTTGTTCACATAGCACACTCAACATCAACTGAAATGAAATTTGCATCAAGTACCCTCAGCAATTTATTGATTATAATTAAATTAATGAATGGTCATCTCAAAATTTTGTGTAGTAATGTTTCCTAAAGGGAAATCATCCTGTTGTAAATTCGGCCCCCTGCTGTACTTTTAGTGGGTGAGGTTCAAATTGAAACCACCAATTTTTATTCAAGAATTGGATTTTAGCGATAAAAAAGATTTTATTGCAACATTATTTCATCATCTCACGCACTACTTTAATACAAACGGTTAACTGTAACATTTTTGTAGTTATAATGATGAAAATAGTAATGACTTATTGTCATTGATTCAAATTATTTTATTTAGATGAAAAAAAAATCCTAAATTAGGTAAAGAAATTATTGTGAAAGGGAGATGTTTTCATCACGATAGCTCGTAGGTGAACGAATTCTCTCGCGTGGACTGGGAATAGACTCCAAGATTTCGATTTCCCCACTCCCACATTCCGCCATGCATATTTAGTAGGCGCTGGTTGAGTGAGTTACGAGAAGATAATAATAATAACTTGATTAACACAACCTTTTTTCACTACATTACTTGTTACCAGATGTACATTTCGGACACAAATCAAAGGTTTCTAAGTATTTTAATCAAACAAAAATTACTTACAATTAAAATATAAATAAAAAAACTCTTCTCTCGAAAAAATAAATGAAATTTTGATTGAGTTATATGAGGGATAAAATTAAATTAATTAAAGCACAAACAACCTTTCTTCACACTTTTTTTTATATATTTCGGATAGATTTGGAATAAAATAAGAAAAGTGCGAACATTTCGGACACCAAGTGGTCATTTTCAATGGTTATTTAACACTTAATACTAAATCCATTGAAAATAGTCACTTTGTGTCTGAAAAGTACATTTAGAATAAAATAAAACAGTGTGAAGAAAGATTATTAGTGCTTTATTCAATTTGGTTCAACAGGTTGAGCGCTATGATGGACACCGGCATCCGCTAGCGGAATTTCTCTATGGGCCACGGCGGTCACCGGTGTCTGCTCGAAATCTGAATGCATATCAACCTGACTGGACCAAGCGTATTAAAATACATCGAATTTATTATGTTTACACTGCCTCGCAATATTTAATACTGGTACTAAGCCACTGATAGCTGTTTTCTAACTTTATAAAACAAATAGTATTTTACTGGAGACATTTTTATTGAACTCCGGTGTCCGCCATCATTTTCTGGCATTTTTATCAAAATTATAAAAAAATAATAGAAAGTCACATCTAACATCCATTACTAGTAGGTGGTAATAGAAAACAGTTTGACTAAGGGTAAAGATTTCGGCAAATAGCCATGGCGCTCAGCCTGTTAAAACTACTTAAAGAAAACAACATTTCTCATATAGACTTTCTTCTTTATTTATCCTTATAATAACATTCTTAAATATATATTTAAAGCACATTTCAACAAACATAAAAACAAGGATATTAACATAAAACAAAAATAAAACAATTACAAAAAAATCAAGAAACCAACACAAGGACGGGTTTCATATAAATATAATCTCATTTTTAGTTTTGTTTTAATTTACTCTCTTATAATTTAATAATAATTATTTTTTTGGATCACATCATCACCAGCAGCGCGCTAAAAACGTTTCTCTCTTTTGGCTAAAATAGCGCGCCACCATCTTGACACAATGATTGTACTATTCCTTAAGAAAACGGCCGTTCTGTGCGAATGTTTTTTTTTTTCGTGTGTATGTGTGTGTGTTTTTTCAGTAAAGATTAATCCTATAAATTGTGTTCACCTTTTTTTGTTTACTTATATAAACGTTGGCACAATCAAAACTACGTCTAAGTTAGTTATTCGTTTTTTTTATAGTTATCCTCGCTTTTTAGTGTATATTTATTTATTCAACTTCCCAAACGTTCTACCAATAAATTAGGTCCCATACTGAAAATAAATAATAATTGGTTTTTGTGGTGAAAAAATATATTATGATTGTACTCTATTCTTGTTTTTATTTTTAATTCTGTTGAGAATCATTTCATTTTTCAACTTATTTAAGAATCATAATTTTCTTAATTAGTAAATAAAACAGGTTAAGCATCAGTTATTGAAATACTAAAGCTAGAAAGCTGAGAAATAAATTCATGAGACCTAAATTTAATTTCGTCCATATATATGAACGAAATTCGGAAGCTAATGAAGTTGAGAATAAAAATTATGTGATTTTATTTACGTTAAGTAATAAAATGAAATAATTTTATTACAGTTGAGAAATTAAATTATGATTGTCTTGATGTTGGGAAATTAAATCATGTTTTTATTTATGTTGAGAAATTGAATAAAATAATTTTATTAAAGTTGAGAAATTGAATCATATACTTTTATTGACGTTGAGAAATTAAATCATTTCATTTTAAATTATATCAAATAATTTTATAAAAGTTGAGAGAAATTAAATAATTTGATTTTATTTAAATTGAGAAATGAAATTATTTGAATTTATTTAAGTTGAGAAATCATATGCTTTTATTGAAGCTAAAAATTAATATATAATACATTTTAATTAATAAAATGTTCAGCCACCATTCATCTAGCGTATGAATAACTGGTGATTGTCATTTCGGTCTTTCGGACTTCGTCAGACCAGTGTGTTCCATGTGCCTTGATTAAGGTGGTTGAACGGATCTTGTGATTAAATAACCTTATACTAATCCTAATAATTGGAAAGATAACACAAACTCCATCTTATTGCCTAATTTCAAGTGGCATCGTCAGCAAGTTGAGTCTACAGGCCGACCCAGAATCGTTACTTCGTCCACTAATGCCATCTATTGCCTAATTTCAAGTGGCATGGTTAACAATTTGGATCTACGATGTAGATGACCGAGAATCGTTGTTTCGTCTACTAAAGGAAGGCGAATTATATGGTTTATGAGAACAGGAAACGAAATTCATTTAACAAAATATTCAACCACCATTCATTTAGCGTATAAATAACTGGCGATGGTCATTTGGGTCCTTTGTTTCCTGTTTTCATAAGCAGAACAAACTCACCTTCCTTTAGGAACGAAACAACGATTTCGGTTATCTACCTTGTAGACCTAAATTGTTGATGATGCCACTTGAAATTAGACAATAGATGACGTTTGCGTTATCTTTCCAATTATTATAATATATTTTATATTAATGATATATTTTCAAGAAAATTCAAATCTATAATCAGAATTATAAAATACTTTCCAGACAAAATTGAATTAAAAAATGAAATATAATTACATTATAATGAAAAAATTTTTAAATAAAAAGAAATGGGCAGAAAGACCTCCGGTGGATAGTCCAGAACAAACTTTTATTTTAGTGTATATACTCAATGTTTGTAAAAATATAATTATCTGAATAAAGATATTTGTATAAAAAAAAATTTGAAAATAAATAATTAATAAATAATATAAATACAAAAATAAAATAAATAATTATTTTCCCTTTAGCTACTGCAACATTTGACTTAGATAATGTAAGTACTACTTAAAAAGGACAAACAACTGAAACAACTGATGCAAAAAGTGCGAAGAAAGGTTATTCATTTCGATTTTAACGTAACCCAATCACAATTTATTTAATTTTGTATAAAGACTATTTTTTTACTATTTATTTTTTATTAAATGAATATTTTCAAATTTATTTTTATTTAATACAATAAAATCATTTTATTTTATTTCTCAACTTTATTAGCTTCAAGATTTCATTCATATTATGGAATTAATTAAGCAAATTTGGTTAATCATGAAATTATTCTTTATTTCGAATAATTTAAGAAAATTAAATTGTACTTCACATTCACAATTGTTTGAGAATTTTTCAGGATCTAAACCATGCTATAGAAATTTCGTAATAATTTCATGGGAATTTTAAATGATTTAGTTTATTGCATTAAAACAGAATAGAGTACAATAATTGAAACAAAATAAAATCGCTTATAAATTATGAATTATTTATTTTTTGTCGAAAATTTTAAGTGTGAATATACTTCATGTTTAATGATTTTGTGAGGATTTTTTTTATATTGACGTAATTAATGCTTTCTTGGTTGATATTAAACTTCATTTATTTATTTTTTAATTTATAAAAAAATCTACTTTTATTAAAGTTTGATTATTTTATAAACTTTTTTCGCTATACTATTTTTAGGCTGGGTCTTCAATTTAGACTTAAGCTTGATTTAATTAAGCTTTATTTTTTATACTATTTGTTTAAAGATTATTTTCAAATTAAATATTTACCAAGGCAGAAAGACCGATGGTCAATGACCGTTTTCTAAGGACAACGTATAACATATTATAAGAATTATATTGTTAATGTATTGTATATAAAATTGTCTGCAGAAATAAAGATAGAACCAAAATAATATTTCACTTTGCAATTACTTAGTAATTATTTAACTTGTGAAACAAAATATGTGTTCTTTATTTATACCAAGTGATCAATCTCAACTGTCGAAAATAATTCATGGATTTTGGAGGGGTTCACTTCGTGGTACATTTTCAATTTTGATATGAGAAAAACATTTAACTTTTTTATACTGTTTTTATTACTAAAAGTGTATAGAAAAGTTAAGTATTTTTATATCAAGTGTCGAGGGATGGCAACAAGAATATACCTAGATTATGAAATTTCCTAATCTAGGGATATTTTTGTTGCCAACCCTGGACAGTTGAGAATGATCACTTGGTATAATAAATATAAATAAAGAAATAATATAAATAAAGAACAATAGAATAAAAAGAATTTTAAAACAATTAATTATTAATCAATAATTTTCTCTTTTGCTATTGTGACTTTTTGTCTTACGTTACGTAAGTATATTTGATTTAAAATGTATATTAAAACAAGACGTACGTTATGTAAGTACTTTAAAACAATTAAAGTACTTACATAACGTAAGTTAAAATGTCAGGATAGCAAAAGAGAAAATGATTGATTAATAATTAATTATTTTCAAATCCTTTTTATTTAATTTTTTTAAATAGCTGTGATCAAGTGGATAAATCCTTTACTTATAGTTATTGAAGAACAATTGGTTTGGTTCACAAATTAAATATTAGTCAAGTTAGAGAACTATTCAAGATGTTTAAATATTTAACTTGTTCATAATAATAAAATACTTTATTTATTTTATTTAGCCTTATATAACATCGTTATATGTGCTATCTCTACTTCTCAGTGTGAGGTGATAAAAAAATAATAATTTGCTCGTTTGACAATGACGCGTGTTAATGTTGTCGAAAATATTGTCACTAATAAAATTTTCAGTTATACAAAGTAAAAGTGTTTTATTATTGTGATTTATGATGTATAATGACGTAGAAGCCTCAGCAATCAGTAGAATTTCATATATTTCTTTAATGATATTTACGTATTGAAAAACTTGGTCTAACTAAATGTTACAATAAATCTGTGTATTATAAATTAATACTTTCTGTAAAAAATCTGCTTGAATACTTGAATATAGTAATATTATTATTATTAATAATAACAATATTTTATTAACAAAGCAATAATTAAAAAGTATGCAAGCAGATTTTTTATAGAAAGTATTATTATAAAAATATTCAGATTTATTGTAGGTTCTTTTTTTTAAATAAATTCACTTTGTTTTACTAACGAAAAAGTATTTATTTTCAACCAGTTTTGGCTTGATGCCAGTTTTGTTATTAAAATAAACCAAGTGAAACAATTAAATATATATATATATATATATATTAGTAAAAATATTTTACCAAGTAATCAATGAGAAAGAAGCTAACAAGCTAAAATAATTATTTAATGAAAATTAAATAATTATTTACCCTTAATTTTCATTAAATAATTATTTTAGCTTGTTAGCTCCTTTCTCATTGATCACTTGGTAAAACATTTATACTAATATATATATTTAAATTATTTCACTTGGTTGGTTGAAACATCTAAGTAAAGCAAGGTTATTAGTGTTTAATTCGTCCCGATCGTACAATAGATAAAACCATTATCAAAGTAAAATTGGTATCAAAATTCCTTACTTTATTGTTTTTTGTTTATATTCCGATTCTATGGGTTTATTTTTCAATACATTCCTCATTTTCTCAATAAACAACACTTTTACTTTCTTTGTTTATTTCAATTATACAATCAAAGTAAAAGTGTTTAATTATTGTGGATTACAATGTGTAACAAAGTAGAATCCTCACAATCAACAAGATATTGTTTTTTTCGTCAAAAAATAAATAACCCTAAAAACACATTTTCAAAAACTAAACACCAAATGAAAAAATAATCTAAACAACAGGAGTGATTAAAATCCAACTTCAAAATACTAACCAACAAAAATAAACACTATTCCTACTCACTATTAACCATTTTATCAGACCGGTACACACTTGGTTTAAATTAGTTTCTAGCTTAACTCATGCAATGTTTCGTCTCGTGTATGTGGGTGTGTTTATGATTATTATTAATGTAATGGATATAAAAGTACCTACGTAATTCTATGGAGTATCGTTTTCTTCTTCTATTTGAGAAAAAGAAAAGCAGAGTAGTTCCTGTTAGTATTAGCCCATCGTTCCGGAAAACGGAATCGTTTCGGAAACAACATTATTTTCTCTACTCGTTATTTAAACCCTTAAGTTCGTTCCTTTTAAACTTGACGGTTAAGTACTTAAATATAGTAAGTATTATAGTTTTAAGTCTTTGAAAATTCAGTGCTTTTTAGTTTGTATTATTATATTTTTTAACAATGATTTTTTAGTTAATAACGGGGCAGAGTTGTTTAAAAAGTCTGATTTGGAATGTTATTTTCTTTTTTTTTAAATATATATATCCTATCTTGGGGTAGGTAGAAAGAGGATGATTATACAATGAGGATTTTGATTTTTTCAATGTTTGCGGATTTGTGTCTGTTCTATTTATAAGCTGCTAAACGACAAAATTGTCTGTTCGGAGCTTTTGATGTATTAAGCATAGTCCTCTTTTTTTAGAAAAATCATACAATACGAATTTTGTTTTATTAAACATAGTACTGTTAGTGAATATATTTAAAGTCTGCCTTTTGTAATATGTCTAACTTTAGAGTGTTTTTGCTCCGACTAGCAGCAGAAAATCTTACACTCTGATTTGATTCTTTTTTTAATAATCTTTTACTTAAGGTTGCGGTTTAGTGGAAACAGAGAGCTATATAGCAAAATGGAAATAATCGTTTGAAAATAGAGCTATTCTTTTGGAATTCATAATTCATAATGTGTATTTACATTCTTTTATCTACCAAGTATAAAGTATTAGTCTAAATAAAAAATAAATCGTCAATTTACTAGTTTAAGTTAGAAAAGAAAATTGTAAGATATAACGAAATTAATAGGTCATGTCTGCTAAGTTATTTGAATGCAGAATTTAGTGAAATCCTTTAAATTTTCATTGCACAAGTTTTTATTAGCAAAAATTTAATTTAAAATTTACTATAAATTTGATCAATTTTCATTGTTTTTCATAATTATTTTTCACAGAAACTAAACATTAAAATAATTTTTATTTTATCTGATGAAATTCCTGCTTATTTTAAGATTATTTTAATGTATAATACAATATTGTTCATTGATCACAACAACAATCTAACTCAAATTAGTGATTGCCCATATTTGTATAGCTTTCTTCTAAACCGCACCCTTAAGGGGAGGTTCTGGACCTGACGCCTGAAAAATAGGTTAACTTTGGGATTTTTTTCTCGAAGTCGAATGAATATTTTGAAATGCTGTGGATTACAAATTTCCAGTTTTTAGAAAAAAAAAAGAAACACATCCAAAATGGCGCATCTAGTTTCCAACCGGACATATGTGCGCCGTCTTTAATTCTGCGTTGGTCTTTCCTCAGTACCCCCAACAACACACATTAGTTACATTTTTTGGATAGTTTTTAAATGTAATTTAGTTGACAGTTGTTGGCTGATAATTGAAAAAAGTTATTTATTTGATTAAATAACATTTTTTGTAAGTATTTGTTATTTAATCAAATAAATACCGAGTGGTCAATCTCAACTTTTGCAAATATCTTACATTAGTTACATTTCTTGATAGTTTACAAATATGATTAATTTGACAGTTAATAAATGGAAGACAACGCGATCGCTATCTTTTGCCCAATTTGGAATCGTCGTTTCGTCCACTAAAGGAAGGTGAACTTGTCTCTTATGAGAACAGGAAACGAAATTCATTTAATAAACTGTTCAAACACCATTCATCTAGCGTATGGATAACCGAAATGGCCATCACTAATTACCGATACACTAGATGATTAGTGGTTGAAGATTTTATTAAGTTGACAATTTTAAAATTACCATTGGGCACATTCGTCAGACACAATAGTATCTTGTGATTGGTCTCTTGAATCCATGTGGACATGATTTGTTCGATGTTATGTACGTCCAATATGGTTTAGGATTATCGGTAAGTTGAATTTCAATATTAGTAATGTAATCTATGAGCTGCTGTGATTTTAAATTTAAGTAATGGGCGGTTTTTTAAAAATATTTTATATGTGCAGATCTGCTGGAATTCATGTTCCTCCGATAATAATTCCTAACAGAAATAAGTTCAACAATTTCTTTAGTAAACCATGGAGATATTTGTTTTTAACGCGAAATGGTTTAAAGTTTTTTTAGTAAAAGATTATGATTGGGAAATGATTGATATTTTTACAAGCATGTGTGATTCTAATGATTGCAAATGCTTATTATTTTTGCAATCATACTATTTTGTGTGATTGTCGATTGCGAAAACAGCAATCATTTCGCAATTATGATTTCCTTTAACAGACCGGTCATCAGATAATTTTTCTAACAGTTGGCAGTGTACTCCCAACTTTTTTATCTCAAGAATGGTAATTGCAAAAAAAACAATAATTTCCATGATGATTGGGAAATGATTAGTGTTTTTACAATCAAACTATTTTTTGTAATTGTCGATTGCGAAATAGCAATCATTTCCCAATCATGATTACTTCTAACAGGCCGATCATCAGATAATTTCCCTAAGAGTTGGCAATATACTTTTGTGTCTGATGAATGGTTATTGTAAAAATACTAATTATTTCCATCATGATTAGGAAACGATTGTTTTATTTACAATTATACTATTTTGTATTATTATTATGACTGCAAAATAGCAACAATTTTCCAATTATGATTACCTTTAACAGACCGGTTATCAGATTATTTTCCTAACAATTGGTAGTAAAAAGTATGATTGTAAAAATACCAATAATTTCTCAATCATGAAAACTGTCATCAAAAACAGTTGGCAATGTACTTCCGACAACCAGTGGATTTCGAATAAAACGATATTGTGTTAGCGAGTCGGAGTTCTCTTTCTATCAACAGTGGTTGGGAATCGCTCGAACTTCGTTTTTAGTTGCAACAAACGGAATCGAATCATTCGGAATACAACTTCTGTTCTTATACCATAAAAATATAATCTTCATTTTAAATCTTCATAAAACCGAAAATGGACCAAATCAGTCTGAGCAATCTAGTCATCATAATTTAAATTTAGTATTGCCAACTTTCGACAGATAACATTGATCACTCTCTATAACTTAATTTAATTGTTATATTATTTGATAATCAATCTGTTAAAGGTAACCATGATCGTGAAATTATTGCAATCATAAAAATTATACAAAGTATTTAATAAAATGTTCAACCACCATAGCGTATGGATAATTAGTGATGGTTATTTCGATTTTTTTTAACCTCATCAGACTAGTGTGTTCCATGTGCAATGCCTTGATGAAGGCGGTTGAATGGATCTTGTGTTGCGGTTAAATAACTGTATATTAATGATAAAAAATGGAAAACGACGCAAACCACATGAAATTAGGCAAAATATCGTCTTCCATTTATTATGATAAATATACAAAGAATGATTGTGTAGAAACACCAATTATTTCCCAATTATGATGGAAATTATCAGATAAAAAAAAAAGTTGGAAGTATACTGCCAACTGTTGGAAAAATTATTTGCTGTTGTCGCAATCGACAATCACACAAAATAGTATGATTGTAAAAATAATAATCATTTGAAATCAAAAGGATCACACATGATAATTTTACAATTATCATTAATCAGACACAAAAGTTGGGAGTATACTGCGAACTGTCGGGGAAATTATCTGATAACCTATAACATTTCTCTTCATATACCAACGAAATTACAACAAGAAAATAATTCTGCCCTCTCTAAAAAACATAGCTTGAATTAAACACACAAAATTCTTGAAATGTTAAATTTGGAAGGTCATATTAAAAAAAAACAGACTTTAGGTAATCAATGAAATGTTTATAATGTTATAAACTATATTAAACAACAACCAGTGTTATTTTCAAATGAAACAAATTGTGAACCTCAAACTGTTTTCCACTTCAGATGGTGTGCTAGTAGGTAAAACATGTTTAATTTGGAATGTAGGGCTATGTTTAATGAAATAAAATGCTCATGGTATATACGCAATACTATATCTGTAATTGTTATAAAATAATTATAACAATTGTATGAAATTACAGACATCATGAGATTTGAATTAACATCTTTAACAACGGATTATTTAGAACTTCAATAAAATAAAACTGAGATGGTTCACACCTTTGCAGTTATTTTAATTACAATAAAATTAAACTTAAATTAAATTGTTTATTTTTATTGCAACTTGAATTTTTATTATTTCCAAATTTCTTTTTATTTGATTCAATAAAATCACATGATTTTATTTTTCAACTTCATTAGGATTTCATTCATAATATGGATTTAAGTAAAGCCTACTAAATATACAGTCCGGAATGTCGGACTAGGGAGGATTTCGAGATGGATACGTATACCTGGCCTTGGATATTTTGTATATATAAAATTCCAAATTAGGCAAAAAAATGATTGTGAACAGGAGATGTTTATGTCACGATGGTTCGTAGGCGAATGCATTTTCCTATGTAGATTCCGAGCAGACTCCGAGATTTCGAAATTTCCACTTCAATATTCCGGCCTGTATATTTAGTCGGCTCTGAATTAAGCTAATTAGGTTAACTTTAAAATTATTGTTTGGGACAATTTAAAAAAATAAATAATTTGTTCATTCACAATTATTGCTCAATACATTTTATAGAGAATTTATTTATTTTTTTCTCTGCAATAATCCTCCTTGTATGAAGTGAGTTCAAACATTGCATTCGAGTATTTAGAAAGATAAATTCCAATATAAAAACAATTAATGTTTATACCGTATTTAAGTTTTTAAATAGACAAAACATAAAATATTGAATGTAAGTATTTAAAAACATAAAATTCAATGTAAAAATAATGAAAATTTTAAACCATTGAATTTTACTTATTTAAAAACTTAAAATTCAATGGTTTAAACTTTCATTGTTTTTAGATTGAATTTTATGTTTATACAAAGTGGATTATTACAGAGAAAAAATAATAATTTCTATATTCTCAATAAAATATATCGAGAAATTGTGAATTGTTTTTTAAATTATTCCAAACAATGAATAAGTTTAAAGTTAACGTATTTTTTTCTTAATTTAGAGGCTACTAAATATACAGGCCGAAATTTTGGACTTCATGCAAAGTGGATAATAATTGCAGAAAGAAAAATGCAAGTTCTAAATAAACCATTTTGTAAAGATATTAATTCAATTTTAATTGATATTAAAACTGTATGCTGTTCTATGTTCTGAATCTGAGTATAGAAATATTTCTATTCCAATATCTCAAAATTCAACTATTTGAGTTTGGCATCAAGGTTTTATCAGAAATCATGTTTGCCTATGGTTTTATCAACTAATTACCTAAGCTAGTAAGCAGCATTCAAAACTAAACTTTTTTTACTGGTTATATGCTGTTGTATGTTTTGATTTGAACATATGTATATTCGAATATCTCCAAATTCAACAAATTCAAAATGTTGCATTATCATTAAAAACATTCCAAGTTCAGAATCAGAATATTTAAACATTTTTTGCCCATATTAAACAAAATAATTTTACACTTGTGATTCCATCAATTTTAACAAATATAAAATATTTGCAGTAAATAAAATGAATATATTAATTAATAAGCGAATTTAAAAAAAAATATTTTAATGACTGTGATTTTTTTGTATATAAATTTTAATCATGATAAACTGTATTGTCTAAATTTATTTGAAATGCCTTTTGCACTTTCCTCGTATTGAATTAAATATACCGGGAAGAATTTTACTTTCCCCGTATTAAATATACGGGGAAAAGAAAATGGTTATAAAAAAAAATTGTTAATAAAAACTGCTAGGGGATTCCGAATGAGACAATTGCGACTTCTCTCTATTAGTTGTGGTTTGGTGTCGCCCCAACTTTTTTTTATTCGCAATAGACGGGATCGACTCATTCGGAATCTGGCTGTTAATGTTTTTTTTTTTTATAAAATGTTTGAAATACACAAGTTTAAAATTACCAATTAGGAAGATACTAGAAACCTACCCGAAATTGAAACCGCGCGCGATATCTTGAGCTTCAGTTTCATCGCTTAAATCTACGCCCACTACAAAAAACCCCGACCAACAACAATCCAAAGAGGAATAAGGAAAATATACATCTCTGTTTTTTCATTTTTGTTTGTTTCGTTCCGTCTCAACAACTATCACAATCTCGTTCACCCATCGTCCACATCCGCGCCAGGCCGAATAAACCGAAATTGACAATTCTTAGTTTCTCCATCGCTCTCGGAAAACATTGATCTTTGCTGCTTCGCCGTTTAATCAATCTGTACCATCATTGGCTTTCGATTAGAGCGTCGCCTGCGGTGCGACACCGTCGGTGCCGGGATCGATGCCGGCCTGCCGCAACCAGTGCCGCAGGTTCCTCGTCCTCTCCACCAAGGTCGTGGTGGCGCCCTGGTTGGCCGCGTGCGTCACCACCGTGGACTGCGCATTCGCGAGAGCGACGTGCTGTCTATAGTTATGCAACCTATCTGCTAGCGTGGGTATGGAGGGGGGCGCCGGCACCGTCGCGGCGCCTGCCAGCACCGGCCACCCTAGGTCTGGATAGACTAAAGGAAGTGGCATTACTAGAAATCAAAAAAGAGTAATTTCCACTTTTATAAAAAACAAAAGAAACAAACTAAGGAAAAATCGTGATTTCACTATAACTAGAAGAGAGAGAGAGGGTGGATACTAACTTGAAGCAACTAGAATGAGAAAATTAGTGACAACATATTAAAAGGGCTATATAAGCTGAAGTAAGAAGCATACTACTATAGGTGTTCGTATTAACTGAAAATTGAATTGCTTCAAAATCATTTATAGCTTCTGAATTTGGCTTCAAGGTTTTATCAACTAATCGATATAGCTTTCAAAAACAAGCTTTTTTCGTACTGCTTAAATAAACATTAAACTATTTATGTAAAGTAGGAAAAAGGTTTGTTTCTGAAAGCTGCCTATTAGCTAAGGTGATTAATTGATAAAACCTTGAAGCCAAGTTTAATTTTGAGGATTTCAGGTATAAACTTGGCTTCAATTTTTGTTTCACTTTTGACACGAGTCAAAAGTCAATTAGTTCCTATATCATTTTGACTCAAATCAAAATCGAAAAATTAGTTCCCATTTACTTTTGATTTGATTCAAAACTCTAGTCAAAATTTAATGTGATAAAGTATAGGACCGTTTAGGCATAACAAAGTTTAACACTGTATCGACTATTTTTCGTAAATAAAGTACTTGGTTGTTGTTTCTCTATTCTTTATTATTGTGTCTATCAGTAAAGAGTTTCATTTCTGAAATAACTATACAGTTTGCAAGAAGTGTTTCAACTGAAATACTTGACAATCACATTAGACATTTCAAACTTCGAGGGTAAATCAAATATAAACGGGATTTTTGTTCCTGGGTGTCTATGGTTAATAAGTCTAAGCGCGGTATTAGGCTTATCAAATAGTAATTAAGTGGAATCAATTTGGGGAACCAGTTATTTCATAGGTTGCTATTTGTCAGTAACAAGTTTACAACAAGTTTACCCTTCTACTAGGAAATGCATAATTCTAAAACTTCTCACCCACAACAAGTGGGTGTACAGTTCTGGCATCATAATTCTCTTGATAGCGATTTGAAAAGACACGTGACTATGTGTCTATTACCACCTTATTAAAAAAACACATCATATTGCTTTAATAAAATGTTCAATCACTATTCATCTAACGTTTGGATAACTGGTGATGGTCATTTCGGTCTTACAGATCACCATCTCGTTTCACTTTAAATACGCTATATGTCACTTTATATTATTTAATTTGGCATTAAAGTTTCTTTTGTTGCCTAATGTTTTCTTTAAAAATATTTCTTTGAAACAAAGCGAGTCTGTGTGAAAAGTGTGTGAAAAGGAGCTCTTCGTGAAACTAGCAAATGGTTGGTAAATACAAGCCGCAATTCCATAAGATTTTGCAAAATCAAATAGTTATACCTTTTACCTTTAAATTTTAATTCAACAATATTGCATTGGTCTCGTGTAATTCAAACATTTTGCAGTAAATGAAAACTGAATTGATAAACGCTCCAATTCATCGCTCTTTTGCACTTTTTTTGTGCTAATGGCCGTGATTTAGTTTTTGCTTTACGCATATCGAGAGTTCATTGCCTTATCGGATTCTAAATAATGAATCATTATTAATGACCGCTAAATTATTTATTTGTTTTGAATTGTGTTTAGCGTAAATTATAGATATTTTTTGTTGTGAATTGTGTTGCATGTAGTTGCATATAATTATTCACCATTTCCTTATGTCTACGGAAAGGTATAGGTTTCCGTGGTCTGTCTTGTTTGTGCAACAAAAGTCCTCACAATAGACTAATTAAAACAATGCTGTGTATCATATGCAATTTATTTGTTAATGAAAATGTAGAAAAATCATTTATAAGATGCGATGGTTGTAATAAGGCAATACACGTTACTTGCTCGGAATTAATTGCTACAGAATTAAAATGTTTTGAGCTGCGCCCAAATTCCAAACGTCGTATAAAATATATATGCCTAAATTGTGAACAAGGTCTCCATCAAATACCAAAGTTATTATCAATAATAAATGAATTGAAAGAAGATATCCGCGTACTCAAGGAGAGACGTACTAACCCGGAAGACAATTCTCCTACAACCCCTGCTATTTCTAATTCAACAGTTAATACTGAAGTTGTGATCAATGAAATTTATAAACGTAATAAAAGGTATTATTATTATAATTTATGGCTGCATTGAATCGGGTAATTCTAACAATGAACAAAATCGATTAGATGTAGCTACAGTGAAAGCATTACAGCAGAACTAAATATATCTGATCAAATATCTAGCCCACTTCGATTAGGAAGATTTGATCCATCCCGAGAAACACGTAAGCGGCCAATTCGGGTTCAGCTTCCATCTAATGAAGCTGTTCGCAATTTTATTGCAAAGTTTGTTAAAAATAAAACGGACAGGAAATGGCCAAATATATCCGTATCAACAGATAAAACTCCCATGCAAGTGAAGTTATATAAATCTGTTAAAAACGAGCTTATAGATCGTCAATTCAAAGGTGAATCCAATCTAAAAATAAAATACTGTAATGGTATTCCAACAATCATGTCTTCGGAAAACTAGATAGTTCCGAAGGTAAAGGAAAAACTCTGAATTTGTATTATCAGAATTCTCGTGGACTGAACTCTAAGACTCACACATTTTACACGAACTGCTGCGATTTGTCATATGATATAATCTTAATTACGGAAACTTGTTTAAGTAATTCAGTATTAAATAGTGAACTTTTTCCTCAATACTATAATGTTTTACGCAGTGATCGACAGTTTTCATCTGTCAATCGATCGAAAGGCGGTGGAGTTTTAATTGCTCTTAATGAATCATAAAATTGACACATCCAATATCACTAATATTGTCCCACTAATAGATCTCCTTCTGTGTAAATGCATGATTGGATCAAAATATATTATACTTGGTGTTGTTTATGTACCTCCAGATTTACAAAGTGATGACTAAGAAAAATTTACAAGAAATTTGACTAATTAGTAGCGACTTTTTAATTGTCGGTGATTTCAATTTGCCAAATTTTATTAATAATTTACCATCAGCTAAATTAAGTAACCTTCGCCATCTTATAAATGTACTTGATATAAAACAGTTTAATTTCATTACGAATAACAACGATAAATTACTTGGTTTATGTTTATCTAATGTTCAAAACAATATTACCGTCGAACACTCTGAAACACCTATTATTCCAGAAGACATATTTCATCCAGCACTTGAAATTTTTCTTCATAATATAACAGTTACACATGTAAAAAAATTTCCTGCCAGAAATAATTTTCATTATAATTTTCGGAAAGCAAATTTCCAGTTATTATACCGGGATCTTAGCTTAATTGATTGGTCATATCTAGAACAATGTAATGATGTAAATGAATCAGTTGACATATTTTATAATTCTATATATGCAGTTATCAACTTACATACGCCGATAAAAGTCAACGGAAGATCTAATTATCCGCCCTGGTTTACGTCAGAAATAAAAATACATCTAAAAAATAAAATATATTTCAGAAAGAAATGACTCAATACTAAAAATATCATTTATTTAAATGAATTTAAGCGACTAAGATCAATCTCAAAAAGCTTAATTGCTGAAGCATATAATAAATATTTAACAGATGTTGAAAGTAACATTAAGGACAATCCCAATTTATTATGGAACTTCTTAAATTGTAAAAAACAAGTCTAAAATACCTTGTAAACTAAGTAACAACTCAAAGGACTTCACTGATACACAAGATATTGTCAATGCATTTGCTGAAACTTTTTCGAATGACTTTCGCTTGGTATCACTAAATTCGACTACATATAGCAATAGCGAAATTTTTAACCTTAATTCATCTTTCTCTATTTCCCCTATCACTAAAGATCGCTTGATTAAAATTATGTCCAAGTTTTCTAACAAATTTACTGCGGGGGATGATTTAATTCCGAGCTTCCTTGTGCGAGACTGCAGATTCTATCAAAACCATTAACAAATTAATTATCAACAAAGCCATTAATATGGGTATTTTTCCGGATATGTGGAAGAGAGCGAGAATATGTCCAGTGTATAAAAAAGGGACAAATCAATATTAGCGAACTACAGAGGTTTTTCTATACTATCTAATTTTGCAAAAGTATTTGAGCAGGTGATCTATACAGATATTTATTCTAACGTAGGTTTCCATATATCTACTCAACAGCACGGATTTGTTTCAAAGCGTTCCACAGTTAATAACTTGGCATCATTAACCCAATACGTTTGTGAGATCCTAGATAGACGTGGTCAAGTTGATGTATTATATACAGATTTTTCTCGTGCATTTGATACCCTTGATCATGAATTGCTTTTGAAAAAAATGGACATTATGGGTCTATCTCCGTTAAGCATTAAGCGCATAAATATTTAAGTAATCGACTATGTTATGTATCATACAACGGCTACAGATCATATGAATACCTGGTATCTTGCGGTGTCCCACAGGGTTCAAATCTTGGGCCACTTATGTTTATTATTTTTATAAATGATCTACTCATTACACTTAATTGTCCGGTTCTTGCTTATGTTGATGATATTAAGATTTTCTGAGAAGTAAGGAATAGACAAGACGTAGAAGTTTTACAAAATAATTTAAATACTCATGCAAGTTGGTGTGATGCAAACGGACTAAGGCTAAATGTTGATAAGTGTTATTCAATGGTATTTCCTCGAGGAAAATCCCCATTATTATCTATATATAAAATTAATGAACAACTGTCACAGAAAATAATATAATAATATAATATTGACTTTAATGTCTCTTTTTGTTATCTAATAATCTGTCGCCATGTTTGCCTATTTTTGCCTATTAAAGTCACTTTTATTTTCTAATCTTGATTTTATAGATTCTCATATTGCTCAATTCTTACTTCATGGTCTTCCTTGCTTAATATTATCTTTAATGTCAGTATATGTGACAATGTTTACTTGATTAATCGTTTCGGACCAGTATTTTTCATGTGCAATGCCTTGATAAAGGTAGTTGAACGGATGACGCATTATATCACATTACATTTTTCGAATTGTGTTTTGCCGAAAAATGCTAACTTGCTTGAAATATTACTCGAAAAATAATTTATTGATCGTTTAATAAAATGAAGCAATATTTAATTGCATTTTTTTTTTCTATGAAACTCATCATATTGTCTCCTGGACTAGTGGGCTGTTTAGAATAAAATCCAATCTGCCCAGAAAACAACATAATGAGTCACCTAGTGGGTCATAACTTTAATTATGATAGTTTATGATAGATTCCTCACAAATAAATTACTTAATTCCGGATAAATTTCAACAACTAGTAAGAGCTCCAAAAAAAGGTTGTTTTTTTAATAAATAATAATATCCCGTTTATATTTGATTCAATCTCTCATTAAAATATCCTTTCTAGATTTTAATTCAGTTGCGAATTTTCGGTTCATTCCTCCGTTAATTGAACTTAAATAATGCGAACACCTAACCAAACATTTCTCACATAACTAATCTAAATCTACTTCTACTCAAATACAAAGAAAAGACAACCGTCACGGTCAATCCCTTACCCGACGCCATATTCCCCGCTTGCTGCTGCTGATTGAGCACCTCCCAAATTTCCCGAATCTCCGAGTTCAGATTCTCCAGACTCTGGATGATCTCTGAAGATTCCTGGAGGTGTTCGCCGCGGAGTACCGTGCGAGCGCCGTCGGCAGCGGTCGCGAATTCCGTGGAGCTGATGCCGGAGCTGGCGCTGTGCGAGGACAGATCGCTCAGGGTGGCCTCGTCCTGTTTGGCCTGCTCGTTGGAGACGGCCGTTGCTCTTTGAAGGCTTTGCTCCAGGTGTCGGAGCCTGATTACTTTTTCGCCGAGAAGGGAACGAGTCCGGTGCAGGGAGACTTCCATGTCGGTCAGGTCTTTTTCTTCCTGTATGGTCAGAGTATTGAGAGAATGGGGGAAGAAATTAACGGTATTGATTTCTTTCGGAAGAAGAAAAGTATTCGTTGGAAGAAGAAATAGGAAGAAACGTCTTCGTTGGAAAAAGAAAGGGAAAGAAAAGTAGTCTTTGGAATAAGAAACAGAAAAAAAAAGTTGTTTTTTTTTGAAGAAGAAGAAAGAAGACAAGTTTTCTTTTGTAGAACAAATATGAAGAAACATCTTCTTTTGAAGAAATAAACTTTTATACCGCTCAAGTCTTTTTATTCCTATATTCTTGTATGAATAGAATATTGATAGTAGGATAAGAAAATAAACGCGCTGATTTCTTTGGAAGAAGAACAGGAAGAACCTTTTTTTGTGAAAAGTAAGAGGAAGAAAAACGTTTTATGGATGAAAACAGAAAGAAAGGTCGTTATTAAAATTATAAACAGAAAGAAACGAATTTTATTGAAGAAGAAGATATAGCAATCACAGTTCTTTGGACTAGGATAGAGGAAGAAAAGTTATCTTTGGAAGAACAGAAACGAATAATTTTAAGACAAAAAAAAAAACAAAAAAAAAAGTATTTTTTGAAACTGTAAACAGAAAGAAAAGTATTCTTATATAGAAGAAATAGTAAGAAAAGTCTTCTTGAAAGAAGAAACAAGAAGACAGAGACTTCCATGTCGGTCAGGTCTTTTTATTTCGGTACGATGTGAGTATTGCGAGAAGAAGGCAGTAAATTACTGGAGTTGATTTTTTTGGGGAAGAAGAAACAGGAAGAAGAGTATTAGTTGGAAGAAAAAAGAAAGAAACGTCTTCTTTGGAAGAAAAAAAAGTGTTTTTTAAAACAGTACACAGGAAGAAAAGGTTTCTGTTGTAGAAGAAATAGAAAGAAAAGCCTTCTTTAAAGAAGAAACAAGAAGATAGGGACTCCAACGACGGTCAGTTTCTTTTATTTCTATGCGTTCAGTGTATTGCCGGAAGGAGGAAATAAATTAGCGGCGATTTTTTTGGAAGATACGAGGAAGAAAAAACAAACAGAAAGAAAAGTATTTTTTTAAACTGTAAACAGACAGTTAAATTTTCTTTTGTAGAAGAAATTGAAAGAAAAACCTTTTTGAAAGAAGGAACAAGAAGAAAACTTTGAGGTCGTTCAGGTCCTTTTATTTCATGCAACCAGTGTATTGCGAGAAGGAGGAAATAAATTAGCGTTGCCAATTTTTTTGGAAGAAGAAACAGAAAGAAAAGTTTTCGTCGAAAGCAAACAAAAAAAAAAGAGAAAGAAAAATCTTATCTTGAAGAAGAAAGAACCGTCGACTTTGGAAGAAAAAACAGAAAGAAAAAAATATTTTTAGAACTCTTAACAGAAAGAAAAGTCTTCTTTTGAAGAAACAATAGGAAGATAATAATAAATTAGCGTTGCTGATTTTTTTGAAAGAAGAAACAGAAAGAAAAGTTTTCGTTGGAAGCAAACAAAAAAGAACAGATATAAAAGTCTTATCTTGAAGAAGAAAGAACCGTTGACTTTGGAAGAAAAAAGAAACAAGAAGATAGAGACTTCCATGTCTGTCCATGTTTAGGTTTTCTTATTCCTGTGCGATCAGACTATTGAGACAAGGAGGAAATAAATTCGTGGCGAAGATTTCTTTTAGAAGAAGAAACAGGGTGAAAAATATTTTTCGGATGAAGAAACAGGAAGAAAAGTCTTCTTTGGGAAAAGAAACAGGAAGAAAAATCATCTCTGAAAGAAGAACCAAAAAGAAATCGAAAAAAAAAACAGAAAGAAAAGTCTTTATTGAAACTATAAATAGAATCTTTTATCGAAATAGAAAGAAAATCATTCTTGAGAGAAGAAGTTTCGAAAACATTCAGAGTATTGAAAACAAATAAAGAAGGAAATAAATTGGAAACGCTGATTTATTTTAAAAGAAACATGGAGAAAAGTATTATTTGAATAACTAAACAGGAAGAAACGTTTTCTTTTGGATAAGAGAGAGAGAGGAAGAAAAGTCGTCTTTGGAAGAAGAACCAGCAAGAAAACCTTTTATAGAATAATTTTTAAATGTAAACACAAAGAAAAGTCTTATTTTGTAGAAGAAATACGAAGAAAGCTTTTTTTTAAAGAAGAAATAAGAAAATATAGATTTTTATGTTGGTCAGGTCGTTTTATTCCTGTGTGATCAGAATATTGAAAGAATGAAGAAATAAATTATCGCCTCTGTTTTCTTTTTGCAGAAGAAACAGGAAGAAAAGTATTTTTTGTAAGAAAAACAGAAAGAAAAGTCTTTTTTTGGAAAAAGAAACAGCATGAACAGTCTTCTTTTGTAGAAGAAATGGGAAGAAAAGTACTCTTTGGAAGATGAGACAGGAAGTATCTCCATATCACAGTCTTCTTTTGTAGAAGAAATGGGAAGAAAAGTACTCTTTGGAAGATGAAACAGGAAGTCTCTCCATATCACAGTCTTCTTTTGTAGAAGAAATGGGAAGAAAAGTACTCTTTGGAAGATGAAACAGGAAGTCTCTCCATATCACAGTCTTCTTTTGTAGAAGAAATGGGAAGAAAAGTACTCTTTGGAAGATGAAACAGGAAGTCTCTCCATATCACAGTCTTCTTTTGTAGAAGAAATGGGAAGAAAAGTACTCTTTGGAAGATGAAATAGGAAGTCTCTCCATATCGGTCAAGTCTTTTATACCATCACAGTATTGAGTGAAGAGGGGAATAAATTAACGGCGCTGATTTCTTTGAAAGAAAGAAAATGAAGAAAAGTTATTTCCGGACGAAGAAACAGAAAGAAATGTATTTATTGGAAGAAAAACAAAACAGAAATAGAAGTTCAGAAACAGGAAGAAAAAATATTCTTATTTAGTGATTATAGGAAGGAAAGTACAGAAGGAAAGAGTGTTCTTCTTTGGGAGAAGAGAAAGGAAGAAAAGTCATCTTTGGAAGACGTATAGAAAGAAAAGTTTTTTTGTAGAAAAAATAGCAAGAAAAGCCTTCTTGAAAGAAGAAATAAGAAGATATAGACTTCCATGTCAGTTAAGTCTTTTTATTTCTGTACGATCAGAGTATGCAGCTGTCTCTTGAGATTTTCGAATGAGAACAAGAAATATGCTGGTTTTGTGTGAAGAAGAACCAATAGTAGAGGTAGTAGATTATAGTGTAGAGAAGTTTTTATTGTAGAATAAGGATACGAAATTCGCTGAGTGTGTACGAAGAAGAGCAAATAATAAAGATGGTAGTTTAAGAAAAGTTTGTAGAATGTATTGTGTAAGTCGTGGTTTAATCCAATTACCTGACACAACTGTTGCAAAGTATGTCTGGCCATGGATCCGTGCTTTAATTTAAGATCGTTCTGCCGCTGCTGGAACAGACACTTCTGCGTCCTGAGGCTCTCCTTGGCCCTCTTGATCGAGTCTCTCTCGAGGTGTATCCGGTGCCTGAAAAATTCTAGCTCTGAGCTCCCCTCAAACTTTTGCCCATCCGAGAACGGGTATCTACAAACACGCACAGAGAAAAACCAAAATCACCACCTTCTCTCTCTACAGTGCAAACCGCGGCCCCACTCCTACCTTAAATGATAAGTATCCCCGGCGGCGTTCTGCGGAAACTGGTCCTCCAGATCCTCCAGTTTCTGTAGCTGTCTCCTGAGGTTTTCTACGGGCGAACAAGAGCGTTGGACTTTTTTGGATGGCTTGTTGTTGTTGACTCTGGACGTGGAGGAGCTCTTCAAGCGGGAGAACATTTTCTTGCGGGAGCGTCCCGCGTTGGCGTTCTCCTCGGACGAATCGTACTCGGGTTTTTGGTCGTTTTTGCAGCTCCTATCGGATGTGGAGGTGTCCAGATCTTGGATGATTATGGTGCGCGTGGTTTTGTGCTCCGGTTTCTGGCGGTTGCTGTTCAGGTCGGATTTCAGTAAAGGCGGCTTCTCGGTGAATTTTATGTGGGTAGGAGAACGGTGCGGAGAACTACAATCATTTACTTAAAATTAATTATTGAAGAACATGAGAATAGTAGGCTTGTTCTGCACTAATGTGAACTAGGTTAAAGTTTTTGACATCACTCAAGAATATTACATTGTTGTTAATGCAGAACACAGGAAATTGAAAACAAGAAAGTGAAAAAAAATGCACTAGTTACCTAACAAAAAAAAACAACTCTTTTAATAGCTTAGGCTTATTTATATGGAGCGTATAACAAACATCGAAGACGAAGTTGGCGTTGCAAGTCTCGAGTCATGTCTGTACTAAGATCACATGTGTGAAATGCTGGTTGCGGTCAAAATGACATCCAGTGCGCGAGTGATTTTAGTTCAGACATGACTAGATTTCCAATGCCAACTTCATTGTCGATTTTTGTTATACGCTCGATATGTTAGCACTGCACTAAATCGAATTGAGTGCAAGTTTGTGATGTATGTTTCTTAAAAATTTAACGAGTATTAGTTTTCCAGGTCACGATTTCTAGAATGTTAACATAGAACATAGGTTTCCACTGGACTTGAGAGCTGAGCTCTCAATCTTCAGAAGGGCTGGCTGGTTAAGCTACTACTACTAATACTCGTGAAATTTAAAGATTTACGGAGTTCTGAGTTGGGAAAGTATTACTTCCTTAACATTTCCCTCTTCCCGTAGATACGCGCCTTCCCATAAGGATTATATTGCTGTCATTGCCGAATATCTAAAAAAATGCAACATTTGTTCATTTAACGAACAAACCCACTAGTATCTACAACTCCCAGAACTCATGCACCTAAAGACTAATTAGAAACTTTAGACAAGAAACATATATGAAACTCACCGCTCTTTATTTATTGAATTACTTCTCTCAGTCTCGGATCCGGTTGTAGTCGTAGCACTCTGTTCCCTCTTTCTGTTCCTCTTCTCTATCGACAGCTTCACATCAGTCTTCAACCTAAGATATTTCTCCTTCAAACAGCGGTATTTGTCCTCCAAAAGCCTCTTCTCGCAACGGACTTTCTCGTAAAGTCTCTCCTCGTTGGCGTCCTTCAAGTGCGCCATTTCGTTTTCTACACTACCGCTGACTTTTTTCTTCAATTCGGAGATTTGATTTTCGTGCTCTTTACGGATTATCTTCTCCTGAATATAAATGACGAAATAACAAAGAAAATTGAAAATTAAAGGAAACAACCTACTGAACAAAATGTTCACAAATAACATTGTATTGACATTAAAGGTGGTTCAGGTGGAATGGTTAAATAAAGATTGTATTTTTAAGGAATTAAATAAAGCATAAAAGTTGTTAAAAATATTTTTAAAAAATACCATTGAAACGATAATAGTATTGTTTTGAATGATTTGAAACATTACTACCATTTTTTGAATGAGTTAATTCCCTTTTAACAACTTTCATGATTGATTTATTTAAATGTAATTGAAGAAATGAATTAACAAAGTTGCCAAGTACCAATTTTCTTTTAATTTAATATAACTTATGTTGTTACCTCAGATTTATAATCCTTTTTAATCTCATCAAGAATCGCCTGATGATTCTGCTTGAGCTGGTCCAAAATCGCATTATGCGAAACAACCAGTTCATCCTTGTGCTTATCCAAATCCCTCTTCAGCTCCTTCTCGACCTCCTCCATCTTCTCCTCGTAGACCTTCCGCAATTTCGCACAATCAGCCTCGAAATCATCTTGCAGCTTCTTCTCGAACTCCACCAATTTCCCTTTGAAAGCATCCCCGAGTTCCTCTTTTCGCTTCTCCAAATCCTGCTCCAAATTCCCCTTTTCCTGCTCCAGAGCTCCCAAATTACGACTTCCCATCTCCCTGCGTAGATTTTCCAACTCCATTACGATAGTCTCCTCGCATTTCTTTTTTTCCGTGGTTAAAATCCTCTCGAGCTCGTTTTTCTGCGATTCCAACAGTTGCTCCCTATACTTATTTATCTCCACATTTTTCTCATCCCAAATAGTCTTTTTCATATCCTCCAATTCCTTATCGGCGTTCTGCTTTAGCTGATTTATAATCGCCATGTTATGCTCTCTGTATTTCTCCGTTATATTATTTCGATTTTCCAAAGATAATTTTAAAACATCGTCTTCTTTAATAGCAACCTCCTTTTTATCGCTGCTTTTCAAAACCGATTCATCCTCTGAATCGGAAATCGCATTAGCCCCTTCTTCTAAAGGTTTTATTTTTGGCTTTACAAAATCCAGAGGGTTCGGTTTGATTAGCTTCAAATGGATCGCTTCTGTTGTATCAACCGGCGACAGTGAAAACCGCTTCGATTTGTTTTTATTTAACTTCACATCAATTTTTATTTCTTCATCCATACTTTTATCGCTCAAATCATGATTTGTATCATCATCCAAATTAAATCTAACGTTTTTCTTATCATCATCCTCGACGCTCTTCGTGCTTTCTATAAAACTGCGCTCCCTTAAAATTCCCCTCGGTTGGTTTTCCTTAACCTCCTTTTCATCCCCCGTTTTTATTGCTAAAATCTCATCGATTTCCGTTGAAGTCGGCGTTGGGATATTCGTCAAGCTCTTTTCGTGTTCTGAAACATTCGGCGTAGTCGGATTATTCTGCTCGATTGTATTTGGCTCCACCTCAGATTTCGTCGCCGTCAAATTTTTCTCAATTTCATCGAGCTTTGATTGAGTTGAATTACCCTCAAATTCATCCTCTTTGACATCATTTTTCAATTCATCAACTTTTGATTCCTTTGTAAATTTTAACGTTTTTAAATTCAGTTTTGCCGCTGGCTTATTTTCAAAATCATCGATTTTTGAAGCCGGTGAATCCTTCCTTTCCAATTCATCGATTTTTGTTTTTTTAAAACCCTTTTCAATTTCATCTAAAATGGATATTTCTGAATCAACTTCGTCTTTTGCTTTAGTTAACTTAGAATGCTTTTCAAATTCAGCTAACTTCTGCGCTGTTAAATTCTCAACCTCAGCGAACTTTGCCGTAATTAAATCCTCCAAATTCCTATCAGGGCTTTCTAGTTTCTTGACTTTCGTTTTCAAAAACATCGATCCACCGCCGGATAGTTTAAACTCCCTCTTCGGGCTATCTCCTAATTTATCAGGCTTACTATCAAAACTGCTGGAAAGACTAAGCCCGATTTTTCTATTAGCGACATAAGCCGAAATTGGTTTTTCCTCACTTTTCTGCCTAATCAGCTTCCCGGAGGGAAAATCGTCGACTTTCTTCAGCGGGGAAAGTTTCAGTTCCTTCTTGCGAGCGCCGAGGTTTAAAGTCTCGAATGGCTTCACTGGAGGTTCCTCGTAACTAGGTAAATCATCACGCGTGTAGGTCGCGTCTTCTGTCGGTTCACCCAAACTCAAAGATTGGCTCTCTGTGCGTTTCCTGCGGACGAGATTCCTGTAGATGTCGTCCAGCGGGTGTTCCCATTGCGTTTTTCCTGTGGCGTTGTTGAAGTAGTAATAGGATTTTGATTTTTCATCTAAGCTGAAATCAAACTGAATGTTCATTTCAAAGAAAACCAATATACACTAAAAAATCTCTTTTCACTGTTCATAAATTCATTTGGCAGGATGTCTAAGAGTAATGAATACTGCGGATGGAATTGAACGATCGATTTGCCTTCTACATACATTCATTTTTAACTTGGGAACGTCTTAAAAGACTAAATTCCATATAGAATAAGCGAATTCATAGAGCCAGACAAAAAAAAAAAAACAACCGCCACGCTCCCAAATATACAACCGTTGTAAGTTTGACCGTTTCTCCACAAAATAATGGCACACAGATCCACTATCTCGCGGAAAAGTGGTCAAATTTATTATTTTTCGTATTTTTTTAAACACATTTTCAGCAATTACGCGTTTTAGAAAATAAGAAAAGTTTATTCTGTATAAAAGAAAAAAATGCTTTCCAATTCTTAGTTTTTGATTTTCATATGTAATTTATGACATATATACAAATAAATAGAAAAGAGTATTCTTGGTTACAGTTATTTAAATAAATTACATAAATGATTTGAAAGGTGCGCGGCAAGTGAGGGTCGTTCTTTTTAATTAATTTCGTTTCGTTTAATTTTATTCGGTTTTGATTTAGTTTGAATTAATTTGGTTTAATTTAATTTAATTTGATTTAGTTTATAATTGATTTAATTGATCTTTAAATTGAGTAAGGCATAGCTGTACTGACGAGGGATAGATTCCGAAACACGTGTCTGCAGATGGCCTTATAGTAACGTTCGTTTTGTTTGTTTTTGCATTAAATTTTTCTCGGATCAAAATTTGTTGCATTAAAGGACCTTTAGCGGCTTGATAGGGTCGAAGATCAACTTCAGCAAGTCTTCTTCTGACCGTATGCTGACTTAGTCGACGACCATAGGTTAGAACAAATTGTTGTTGCAGGTAAGTGCTCGTTAGGAATCGTTGCCTTAAACTTTGAAGTTGCATAAATCTGTCTTCTCTCGGCGTTGTCATTCTTTTTGGACCCTGGCCGTGTCTTCTTTCGTGACGTCCTGTTTCTCTGAAGCGGGAAAGAACTCGCGATATTGTGGAATTAGCAACATGCAAACGTTGGGCAATGTAAGTTGCAGTAAACCCTTCTTCTTGCAGCGCCACTGCAACAGCACGTTCTTCAGGTGTAAGATTTCTTGAAACTCGTCTAGGGGGATTCATTTTTGTTTGTTTTTACAATTTTCTAAATAAACTTCCAGAAATCAAAGAACGTACTTATCAAACGATACTCGCTTTTTTTAACAAGAAAACACAGACCTGTTTGATAGATAATAAGGTTTGTTTTTAGCCTACTAATACATATTTCCAGTTTTTGCGATAAACAGAAAAAGAGAAGAAGGTTCAATTCAGGAAAAACAATAAAATTGTTTTATTTAAAAGAAATTTTCTCTTCTCTAAATTCTGTATACGCTCAAATTCTACCATACGTCCTAAATTCAAAAAACACCTTTATTGGTGCTATCGGGTAGGGTACTTCGGCCTTTAATTTGTAAAAAAATTAAGTGTCGAATGTAACTAACCGAATCACTTCAGACTTAGTAAAAATTATTTACTTTTAGTGGCCTGAGCGGAAGGAATAAATAACTTTCAAAGTTTAACAAATATATTACAAAAATAATAACAACAAAATATATACAAGTACAAAAAAAAATACTAACAAAATAATAATAAAATAAACAAACACTTACGACAATTGTGACGGCGGGATGCAGACTTCCCTGAGTGGTCGGAGGGCTTGCTCTTTTATACAGTTAGCCTGCCCTCTCCCCCTGACCACCTCAGGTAAACTACCATCTTTCGCCCGAAAATAAGTTCAAAATAAATATCAAAAATATTTGAATGAAATTACATCAACGTGTGTGTAATAACATGATGCATCTATGCATATGTCACACACGTTGATCGTGGGCGAAAAATGGCAGCTCTGCGTCACAAGAGAAAAAAAAAATATTTATCAAGATAATTTGACAGAGAAAAAAAAATACATATATAATACATATGTACAAAAAAACATCTATATATATATAAAGTGTTTCTGCCTTTATGCATAAACAATTGCCAAAAAAATAAACGTTACTTTATTAACAAATAATTATGTCTGGACGCAAAATAAAGTATAAATCGTTAATTTATATTAACGAAATTTTGTCCAGACATAAAGAGGACTAAGGCAATTGTTTATGCATAATTGTTGCGGCGTGGAAACTCGTCGGAAAATTAGGAAATCTAAAATTGCTTCCCACATCAGAATATTGAGGTTTTAATGATCTTCCATATGTTTCCCTGGCTTCGAACTATGACCATTGTGAAGCTCTCTCTTCCAGCTATTTAGTGGCATATGTGGCGTCCTGGTGTGATTCGCGGTTACGCGAAAAACAATCGGGTTTTTCCGTTTTGGCCCGTTCTATTATAATCCGCGTACAAGCGTGGGGCCATAAAACCGTGACGTCACGCGCTTCTCGTTGTTACCCGGCCGAAGGGTTCGCTCGCATCGGTCCAGGTAGAGAGGTCAGGCCAGATGTGGCGGATCCGGGAAAATCCAGGGACAGTCGACCCTTTTGGTTGTGAGCCACTGGAATACCAATAGCTGGAAGAAGTGTTGCTTTTCTCCGCCAGAGGGATGAAGTTGAATCTTCTGATGTGAGAGGGCGTTATATTTCCGACGAGGTTCCATTATGCAACCTTAGTTCGAGTGGCGCGAACTTTACTCATTTGTAATAAAAATGAATAAAATATACAAAATATGTTGACGGGACAAAGTGCCGGTAACAATTCGGCCCCGTCAAATGAGTAAAATTCGGCCACGAACTAGAACAAACGAACAAAATATCATTACAAAAATATATATATCAAGTGTAAACATTCAAAGAAAAAAAATCGATACAAAACAGTTATAAAAAAAATGAACGTCATCTGCTTCGACTCGTCTATGTCCTACTATCTCAGCCGACAGTACAGCTCAGGCTGAATCGGCTGGGTACTTCTCCGGACGGTTAAAATTTCCAGCTCGTTCTCGTCCTGGAAATTGGTGGAAATATAGCGCTGTATTCTACAGGCTATACAATCTGGGCGCCACAATGGGTATGATTGCTTAGGACTGCCCATTGTCAGTCTGGATCTGCTGACGGTGATGTCTAAATCCATCAATCGGTGGCAGCAGATACTGGAGTTGGTTTGAGCTCTTCAGCGTATGTAGTCCAATCCAGTGGAATCCTGCACGATGTGTAAATGCACAGGGTCGGTCTTTTAATTACACAAATTTGCACCATGACGCGCGTTCCTTCACGAAACACTCGAGTGTGTTTGTGCATCGCGATAACTTACACTAACTTAACCTACAATTAACCTATAGCACTCGGCACATGAGCGTCCATGGGGGGAATAGAGTGTCACTAGTTTCGGGAAAGCGTCCAATCGGCGGAAAACTAGGCACTTATGGGGCTTGGGCAGGTGCGGCGGCTGCTGCTGGATCGTCTACGTTCTCTTCGTCAATGGGATTCGATGTTCCTGAAGGGGCGGGCCTGATGTCGTCTGAATGTACTACAACTTCCTGACTATTCCTGTTAATACGGTATATGGTCGCAGAAACCACTTCGCTTATACGATATGGACCAATCCATTTGGGTGCAAAGCTAGCCGGGTTTTGATTGTCGCTAATGGGATGGTTTCTAATCATTACCCATTGTCCTTTCGCGAACTGAGGCGGCTCATCGGGTTTGTTGTATCTGCGCACGTACTGTTGTTGACGCTGCCTGACGGTTTCGAGGAGACGGCCCCTTTCTTCATCCTGTTGTGCTGCGGGCGGCGTAGTGAAAGGAATCTTTCGTTCTGCGGGTCGCGGCAGTTCATAACCCAACAAGATACGAGCTGGTGACATTCCTGTGGCGGCATTGGCGCGGGAACGGAGCTCAAAGAGGATTCCAGGGATCTGCTGAACCCACTGCTTCGCGGACTGGCCCTGCATCTTAATTTTCAAGCACTTCTTTAGTTCCTGGTTTCTTCTCTCCGTCGGGTTACTTTGGGGATGATACACCGGGGTATAGTAGACGTCGACTCCGAAACGCTGCATTTGTCTTTGCCAATTTCTCGCTCTGAATTGTGGTCCATTGTCGCTGATTATATAGCGTGGATATCCAAACCTGTTAAATACTTGTTCATCCAGCAATTTAACGATATTATTGGTAGTCGCTCTTCCTACGGCAAATGCTTCCACCCATCTTGTGAACAGGTCGGTAACTACGACAACGAAACGTTTCTTCGTAGACGAGGGGGGAAATGGACCGATTAAATCGATTGCGATGCTGTCGAAGGGGGCAATTGGAATTCGGGCTCTTATGGGTGCAGCTTTCTGGTTTTTTCCTCGTTTCGTGGATATACAGATGAGGCATTCTGCTACGTAGCTTCGAACTTCTTTTGTCAATGAGGGCCAAAAGTAGCGTGTTCGAATGCTACGTATCGTCTCGTCGCGGCCGGGATGGATTGCTTCGTCGTGCATGGCATATAGTACACGAGCTCGTGCTGCGGTAGGAACAAATATTGTTCTATCGTAATCCTCTGTTGCGCGGCGATAAAGAACGCCATTTATAGTTTCGAACGACTGGTTTATTTCCTGCCAATCTTCGTGTGTTGTATCTTCCAGAATTTGAATTTTTTTCTGCGTCTCTTCGTCTTCGTGCTGTGTGTTCATCACTGTGTGTATAACTGGCTCTTCTAGCACGTTCAGGGCAGGGGGCAGAATTGTTTCTAATTCTGGAAGATCACCAACTTGCTGTTCTTCGGGGTCTCGGCTGAGTATATCGGGAAGCTGGTTATCCTTTCCGGCGCAGTGCACTATTTCGAAGTCGAAACTTTGTAATAGTAAAGCCCATTTCGTGAGTTTCGACTTCTGATCTTTGAAGTTCGACAACCAAGTTAGCGCTTTACTGTCGGTTACCACACGAAAATGCTGTCCTTCGAGAAGCGGCCTGTATCGGCGAAGTGCCCACACGAGAGCCAGACACTCCTGTTCGTTTATATGATATCGTTTTTCAGTATCATTTAACTTCGCAGAGTCGAACGAAATAATCCTTTTGGCACCGTCTTTGTCTGTCTGGAATAACACAGCCGATATTCCGATTTTGGAGGCGTCCGTCTGAACTGTGTATTGTAAGCCTGGCAGGGGTCTATGTAGATGTAGCGGTTCTCGGATACGTTCTCGTAATATTTCTATGGCTGCTGTTGCTTCTGAATTCCACTTAAACGGCTTTTTTGTAGCTGTTAACTCATTCAGGGGAGCCATTATACTTGCAAATCCCTGTATGTACTGTCGTATCCAATTGCACAGTCCTAGGAACTTTCTCAACTGCCTTCGTGTTTTCGGTGTTGGGTGGTTCACTATTTGCTCCAGATGCTTCTGCAAGGGACGCGTTTTATCTACATCAACCATGTGGCCCAAATACTCTAGTGCGGTTTGAGCGAAAGTGCACTTATTCACGCTTAACCTTAAGTCGAATCGGTTCAGTCGTTCAAACACTAGAGCCAAATGTCTCATATGATCCTCCGGTGTCCTGGAGAATATGATGATGTCGTCCAGGTACACCATCGTGAAGTCGTGGATTATCCCGGAGAGGACTTCTTGAGACATTAGTCGTTGAAATGTCGAAGGGGCATTTTTCAATCCGAACGGCATTACTCGAAATTGATAGTGGCCACCATCCGGTGTAGAAAATGCGGTGTACTTCTTGGAGCTGTCTTCCATGGGAATCTGCCAGTAACCGCTTTTCAAATCTAGAGAGGAGAAAATTCTTGCATCCCCTAGATCACGTAGAGCTTCTTGGATTACTGGCATTGGTGTTGGTTCCGATACTGTTACCTCGTTCAATTTCCGGTAATCCACACAAAATCGGCTATCGCCATCCTTCTTGTTAACCAGTACAATAGGCGAAGCGTAGGGACTCGTTGAGGGTTCTATTATTCCTTGTGCGAGTAGTTCGTTTACTTGCTTATCGATCTCTTGCTTCTTAGCAGGATTTGTTCTGTAAGGTCGGATCCGTATAGGTTTGTTTGTAGTCAATTGAATCCGGTGCTCTGTTGTACGTGGGCGGTGTGCGAATTGGTCTTTCGGCAGGAAAGTTCGAGAAAAACGATGCACTAATCTACTGAACTCTTCCGCCAGATGCCCGTTAAACCCGTGATCCAATTCCGGTGTATTTTCTTCGACAGGAACCGTTTGATTTGTCCACCTTATTGTTTGGCGTAATCCTCTTCCCAGGTGAATGCTATGCTGACTACAGTCAATGACGGCTTCATGATTTATGAAAAATCCTATACCCAGTATAGCTTCATATCGTAAGTCAGGCATGACGAGAAATTCTTCTATAAAGTTCTGGCTTCCCAATCGAAATTCTAGTACTGCTATTCCTGTGATGTCCGCTGTTGAATTTTTCGCTGCTAGATTCGTTTTCATTGTCGATAAACGTACATTCTTCGCAGTTTCCGGACGAATGAAATTTCGATCTGCTCCGAGATCTAGCAGGCATGAAATTGTTTTGTCTTGCACAATTATTGGCAACAGAACTAATTTGGAATTTTCTGGAGCAAACGCGCACAGTGGATTAACATTTGTAAGAGCGTCCGTATTGCTGGGTGGGTTATTGCACGAACGTGAAGCTAGTACGTTATGCAAACATGGTGGATGCGCCGGGCGGTCGTCACCATGTGGATACGCCTGATCGTCTTCCGTCGGTGGATGCGCCGGGTCATCGTCACTTGGTGGGTGCGCCGGGCTGTCTTCGCTATGTGGATGCGCCGGGCTGTCTTCACTATGTGGATGCGCCGGGTCGTCTTCATGCGGTGGATGCGCCGGATCGTCTTCACGTGGTGGATGCGCCGGATCGTCTTCACGTGGTGGATGCGCCAGGCCATCTTCGCGCAGTGGATGCGCCGGGCATTCTTCACTCTGTGGAGGAGTCGGTCTGTCTTCACTCGGTGGATGTGCCGGGCCGTCGTCACTGGGTGGTTGCGCCGGGTCGTCACTTGGTGGATGTGCCGGGGAATCGATCAGTGGTTTCGCCGTTGAATTAATTATCGGAGTCCGATGTCGAAAGCCAGTCGTTTTCGAATGAGCGACGCGATTTAAAGCCTCCTTTATTCGCGAATCGGTCGCTCTTGCTCGTTTCCCGCCTGGTTTGCGGGACATTTGCTATGCCAATGACGTCCAGCTTTGCAAATGTTGCACATTGGCGGTTTTCGTGGCTTATTCCGGCGAGGTGACGAAGGGGGCTTTTCACTCCTTTCATGACGTTCTGGCGACCGGTTTTGAGTGACTTGTCTTCTTTCCTCTTTCCTGGGGGATGTGGAGCGCTTGCTTTCGCGATTTTCCGTCCTCTTCCGGGGTGATGGCGACCTTCGTGAAGAGTTATCACGGGGCTGGTGACGAAATGTGAAATTTTTTCGATGTTCACGGCGTGGTTCAGCGTTGTCATTTTTATTGTGCCGTGGATTACTTTGCGGCGATAAGTGTTGAGACTGGATTGCGGTTGGAGCGAATTCGGAATCTGGAATTAGCGATGCTTGGTCTACGAAATCCGCGACTGTTTTCGGCCGGAAAATTAATGTACGACGCAGATATGGTGATGCAAGCCGCCACATAACTTTCGTTTTAATTTCTTCCGGCCAGAAATTAAGATGTCGGCTGAACAGGATATCTTTCCTAGTCGCATAACCACCGGGCGATTCTTCTTTTCCCTGTGATTTCGTTAACAATTCGACCGTTTCGTCGTGAACAGCTACATCGGGATCGACAGAATTAATAAATAGTTTCTTCGCTGTAATCCATGGGATGTCGTCGGCGAAGCGGTCCTTATATCTAGCTGCAAATTCAGGTTCCATGCGTGCAAGAATTCGCCGATTTTTGACTCGATCTTCAAGCCCTAGTCCCTCGAACTCGCTCTCCATCATGTTAATGAACTCCTTTACATTTTTGCCATCGAACATTATGACAGAATTTCGCTCTTCTCGGAGAATGTCTCTAATGATTTTCGCTGTTTGAATTTCGCTGCGGCCTGTTTGGAAGGGAACTGGATTTGATTGATATGGTCGGTGGATATCAACTTCAATCTCCTGTTGAAGTGGGTGGATCTCTTCGTAATGCGAAGCGCGGGACTGTTGATCTCGAGAAAGTGCTTCAAAGTAGTCGCGCTCCTTTTGTAATAGATTCCTTTCATTCGTCATCAAATCCAGCTGCCGCTGCATCCTGGATACAACTCGGTACGCCTGGGTAGCATCAACGTGAGGTGAGGGTTGGGTCCGGCGGGCCTCTATTGTTTTCTTTACTTGGGCCTTCTTCGCTTGGATCGCTCTATCCTCTTTTGCCAAATCCTGTAGTAACAATTCCAATTCTGTCACATTAGAGGACGTTGAGTACCGAGATTGTGGGCGGGAGTTGCCGTCTTCCGCATAGTCGTCAAAGCCGTTGACATCAAGGGTTTCGTATACTGCGATTTCATTTTCCATCTCTTCACGGTTGTTGTTGGTTCCGGATCTTTGACTGTGAACACTCATAATGTGTTGAACAAAGAAAACAAAACAAATACGGCCCCGTCGAGACTTGAAAAACAATTATTTGTAGATACGGCCCCGTTAGGCTTCTTTTAATAAGTGTTGTGTGTTACTATATTAAACAAATTAACCAACAAACTTAATTTACGTGCTGCTAAGTTGCTGCCTATAATAAACAAAGTTATTAATATATAAAGACATTTAAAGACACAATTAAATGTTCTTTGAAAGATAAATAACAAATTAATGTGCAGACTTAAACAGAGCTAGTACGAAAAATTAATTAGTGAAATAAATTTAAAGAATTTATATTTAGAATTTTATCACAAAAATAAATTTGTTGGTAATTCTTAAATTCAAAATTAAAACAAAAAACTCAGGCTTGGTTTTAATTAAATTGACTAAAAAGTAATTGAAATTAATTTAAATCACATAACTAATTGAATTAAATAAGCTTAAAGCAACACTTTAGAGTGATTAATTTCAGCTAGTTATTCATCAAGGGTGGCCCCACGTTGGGCGCCAAATGCTATCGGGTAGGGTACTTCGGCCTTTAATTTGTAAAAAAATTAAGTGTCGAATGTAACTAACCGAATCACTTCAGACTTAGTAAAAATTATTTACTTTTAGTGGCCTGAGCGGAAGGAATAAATAACTTTCAAAGTTTAACAAATATATTACAAAAATAATAACAACAAAATATATACAAGTACAAAAAAAAAATACTAACAAAATAATAATAAAATAAACAAACACTTACGACAATTGTGACGGCGGGATGCAGACTTCCCTGAGTGGTCGGAGGGCTTGCTCTTTTATACAGTTAGCCTGCCCTCTCCCCCTGACCACCTCAGGTAAACTACCATCTTTCGCCCGAAAATAAGTTCAAAATAAATATCAAAAATATTTGAATGAAATTACATCAACGTGTGTGTAATAACATGATGCATCTATGCATATGTCACACACGTTGATCGTGGGCGAAAAATGGCAGCTCTGCGTCATAAGAGAAAAAAAAAATATTTATCAAGATAATTTGACAGAGAAAAAAAAATACATATATAATACATATGTACAAAAAAACATCTATATATATATAAAGTGTTTCTGCCTTTATGCATAAACAATTGCCAAAAAAATAAACGTTACTTTATTAACAAATAATTATGTCTGGACGCAAAATAAAGTATAAATCGTTAATTTATATTAACGAAATTTTGTCCAGACATAAAGAGGACTAAGGCAATTGTTTATGCATAATTGTTGCGGCGTGGAAACTCGTCGGAAAATTAGGAAATCTAAAATTGCTTCCCACATCAGAATATTGAGGTTTTAATGATCTTCCGTATGTTTCCCTGGCTTCGAACTATGACCATTGTGAAGCTCTCTCTTCCAGCTATTTAGTGGCATATGTGGCGTCCTGGTGTGATTCGCGGTTACGCGAAAAACAATCGGGTTTTTCCGTTTTGGCCCGTTCTATTATAATCCGCGTACAAGCGTGGGGCCATAAAACCGTGACGTCACGCGCTTCTCGTTGTTACCCGGCCGAAGGGTTCGCTCGCATCGGTCCAGGTAGAGAGGTCAGGCCAGATGTGGCGGATCCGGGAAAATCCAGGGACAGTCGACCCTTTTGGTTGTGAGCCACTGGAATACCAATAGCTGGAAGAAGTGTTGCTTTTCTCCGCCAGAGGGATGAAGTTGAATCTTCTGATGTGAGAGGGCGTTATATTTCCGACGAGGTTCCATTATGCAACCTTAGTTCGAGTGGCGCGAACTTTACTCATTTGTAATAAAAATGAATAAAATATACAAAATATGTTGACGGGACAAAGTGCCGGTAACATTGGCATTTAAACAATTATATCCTTACATATAAAAAAATCTTCTGTCAAATAAATATATAATCCAAATACAAAAAAAAACAAGAGCTCAACTCAATTATCACTCAAGATTTATTTCTCTTCCCGGTCTTTTTAAGACACCCAACACTAACTCCATTCTAATTCTTCGCATCATTTCACTAACGACGGACGTACGATAATATCATTTAATATAGGCAGAAACACCTCGAGTTGATAACCATTTGACAGTGGCAGAAACATTTATGACGATGTATTGTAAATACATACATACATCAATATGTTATGTTCTCTCTATAAAGATGTTCTATCTCTCTGTATGGTGAACATTTATTCTAGTTATTTCAAACAAATTGCGTACGTTTTTCATTTGCACTCTTTATAAAATTGACTATGTTTCATCGATTGGCTGATTTGTATATATTTGCAATTCATTGATTTTCACTGTACTTAATAATATACAGGATGGCGCAAGATTTCGATGAAGTCCAATATTTCAGTTATTAAAAAATATACAAAAAATATTACTTACATTATTAGTAGCTACTGTCAAATTTCACATTTTAAAATTAGTTTCATATGTACAGGGTGTTTAATAATCACGTGATGTATCAAACATATGTTTTTTTTTATTGAATGATATATTTTTTTATTAAGATTTTGGATTCTACGATTGAAAATAATCATTTTTTATATAAAATTTAATAGGTCAATTTTTCATATTTTAAAAGTTATAAACAAATGAATGTTGAAATCGATAGATGTTTAGAGCCTAATATTTCAACAATGAAAAATGAAATAAACATTCTGTAAACGCCATACAAATGCAAAAATACTTAATAATAAAAGAAATACTCTTTTTTTTTCTTAAAACAAATTTTTATATACAATGTGAAGCAATACGCAAAATTATTTTTTCTCTTTTTACTTAAATGGGACACCCTATATTTTTTATGCTATTTTAATAGAAAATTGTTCACTCTTCATTTTTTATAAAACATATTAAATAGCTACCAGTTAAACATACTTCTTCAATAAATGATTAATTTAATTGTTAAAAACTTACAACTATATTTTTTCGTTATTTTTCGAAAAATATTTACAATATTCCTATATGCTTGTTAAATTGATTTATTTAAACAATTCATGTTGACTGAAACTTGAAAATAGATACTAAGTGAAATAATAAAATACTTATATCATAATATTTTGTTAGTATTAACATTTTATGTATTTATTTCACACATTCAAATAATTTATTTTTAATTCAATAGCATTCAAACATTTTACAATTAAAAAATGTATCTCAATAAACATTATAACTCGCTAAATAATCGTCGAGCAACTATTTTCTTTATATTTTGCATGCGCCTTTAAATATCGATTGTCATTTGAATATCCTTTTAGGTTAGGAAGTAAGTATGTTATTAAATGTCAGAAAACGATTATTAATTGCATTTGTTTTAATTATAGCTTACTTAAATTATAGATTATAAGCGAAACTTATAATTTTGTACTTTGAATTTAAAATGTTAAAAAAACGGCAACAGATAGGGGTATAGTTTATTATACAAAGATTAAAGAACAACCAATTTTCTATCTAAATAATGTAAAAAATATAGGGTGTTCCATTTAAGTGAAAAAAATCATTTTGCGTATTGTTTCACCCTGAACACAACATTTGCTTAATGGTAACAAACGATTATTCCTAATATTATTAAGCATTTTTTCAATTAAATTGCGTTAACAGAAAGTTTACATCGCTTTTCAATTTTGAAAAATAAGGCCCTAAACTTCCATTGATTTCAACATTAAATTGTTTATAACTTTTAAAATATTAAAAATTGGCCTAATAAACCTTATGTGAAAAATGATTAATTTTAAGCGTAGAATCTAAAATTGACATAATAAATATAGCATTCCATTAAAAAAATCATTTGTTTGATACGTCTCGTGATTATTGGACACACTGTATATATAAAACCAATTTTGAAATGTGAAGTTTTACAGTAGCTACAAATTATGTCCTTTTGTAAATTTCTAAATAACTGAGATATTGGACTTCATCGGAATCTTGCACCACCCTGTATGTGATAGAAAATCAAAGTTGTTTCAATAAGGAGATCGCATACAGCCGTGCAATGTAGATATTTTTCAATTTTTTCCTCTGTGAGGTACTCCGTAAACTTTCAATGGACGTTATTCGTATGTATATACATATATTTATTCATAATAAATTAAAGACGACGCAAGCGCCACCTTTTATATTTATATATTTATATTTATTATTACCTAACGGTTGAAAGCAAAAAGATTAAAAATATATATATATATTATTTATACATTGTCAACGGGAGGGAAGGTACCTCACGCTGATTATCAACTAGCTCAGGTTGATTTAAGGACGAAGCAACTAACCTTTAAAACACAATTGGTTTTTAAGTAATTTATTTACTTAAAAAATTAGCAAAAAAAAAAAACAAAACAGAGAGAGCAGTCACACAGTGTACATGTAGGTAGACCTGATGTAGCGTCGGCGTCTGGATGGAGGCGGCGTTCAGGCGGCAGTTCGGCGTCCTGTGATCGGCGTCGGAATTCGGCGTCGGAGTCCGTGGGTTATTGCGTCGGGGTTGGATCCAGAGGCAGGAACAAACACTACACTCGTAGTGTTGACGTCGAAGCGGTTGTACTGGCAACCTAGGTGCTTGGCGTCGGTGTTGACTGCAGGAACGATGGCGGAACGGCTAACGTCGGCGTCGGGCTGAGTTTCCTGGAGTCGGCAGGTTCCTGGATTGGACTGGATCCGGCAACAGCAAAGGACACTACACTAGTAGCGTCGGTGTGGCGTCGAGACGGTTACACCAGTAACCGTGAAGCTCGGCGTTGGTGGACTTCAGGAAGCACTGGTCCTGGAGTCGACTTCTTCTGGCAGGAACGACGTCTGGAACATCTGGCGTCTGCGTCGGTCAGAGTTTCCTGTCTCAGAAAGAAGGTTAAATTTCGAGGAACAAAAGTTCCTCATGAATCCACATGCTGCCCCCTGTACAGCACCAGAGTGGACTGAAGATCTGGGTGGATGCATCCCGTATTTAAACACCGAAAATCGTCTGGAGTAGGGATGATTTTCGAGGACCACGTGGCCGTTAGCAAAGAATTCACTAGAAAATAACTATTGTAAACAAGATAATTATTTCCAGCGAATTCTTAAATCCAACCGTTAAAATGCAATTTGAAAGAATTACGTTAATCTATAATCTTTCTCTTTCAAATTGCAACGGCGGCCCATGTCCTCTCCCTGGGCGTCTTAATCTGCTGCTCGGGCCCCAATAGCTGCACGATAATCCGGAGGGCCGGGCGGTGATCTTCCAACCTCGGGTCAGGTAAATGTTGACCCGATGGTTAATCCGCGGCGGCCGGCAGGTAGAGAGCTGGCCAAAACTCATTTTATAAAAAAAAAAAAAATTAAAATTGAAAATTTTAATTTCGTTGACGACGATTAAAATTAATCGCCGGTAACAACATATATTTACATTTTTATTTTTTATTACTTGTTTAGTATTTTTTCAATAAACATTTATTTATAGCATTCCGCTGCGGATGTTGATTTATCGATTTAGAGCCTGGCCGAGATTAAATCACCCCAGTTTCACCTGGTTACGACAAATAGGGGAAACGTTAGCGAACGAATAAGAAAAAGAAATGGATTTCGCGACTTAATTCTATTTTAGCTTGAACACTTGACATTTAGAAAATCGGGGTATTTTAAAACAACTTCACAGCTTTATATCTCATTTGGATGAAAGTAGTTTAGTATTTTTTTATGTATTTATAACTACATCCAATGGTGACTATTCAATAATTTGGTGCTGATGAATTTCTTAAAGATATAATAGTAATATACAATAGAGGATATCAAAAAATTTACTCAAAATTTTAATTTTTTTTTTTCATTTGAGTATTAACTAATTTTAGTTCAAGACTGTTTGCTATTGCTCTTAAAATAATGGATGGGGAAAGGTTTGAATTTGTTATAAAAAATGATACAAAAACTTATCTTGTTGAACTAAATTCACGATACCCCATCTTTTACGACAAATATGAATGTAATGAAGAAATCTTCTTTTAAATTTAGATGGAAACAGCATTACAAATCGTTTATTATTTATTCTTTTTATTTAATTTAAAAATAAGAAATGCAGTGAAAACCATAACTCCTCTATCAGGAGATGTAGAAAAAGATAATTTCGAATCAAAATATGAATTTTTGATATCGAATGAATAAAGGAAAGATTCATTCATTTGACCAAGTATTTCGACTTCACGGCATAGAATGGATTGCCTTTACATAAACATGTGGATGTTCATAAAAATTCGCCTTTTGTAAATATCTATTTTTTAACCATAAAAATCCACAGAAAGGTCAGAATTATAGTTATAGTTTATATTAAGGCAGTCATTTTATTTCTCCGATTTATAAAGTACACTTCTGTGCAATAAAAATTAAGCACTCAAAATAAGTTATAGATTAATGCCGACTTAATGAGCTTCTTAGTTACGAAAATATGTAGGTAATTATCTCAATTTCCTTAATGTCAAAATGTCATGTCCATTAAACAACAATTAAAGAATTTGAATTCTAACTAAAATAGAAGACGTTTTTTTATTAGACCAATTGCTAAATTGATGAACATTAGTTAAGTCGCCGTTTTCAGAGTTAAGAAATGTTGAGAACAGAAAAGAAGTCTTACAAGAAAATCTGCTCGCCCCGAGTTTCTAGTAATGATGAAAATACAGCTCTAGTAGAGTATTTAAGGCAAAACCCTTTTGAGTTTGCAAAAGCCTGTTTCTCGGTCAACAGCAGGAGAATTAAATTGCCTGATTTGAAAAATAGTGGCAGGTAAGAAACAATCATTAAAGAGAGAAAATATACATATTTATATTCAATTATGTTTACAGATTTTTATCATTTTGAGAAGCGTAATATTTACAGATGAAAAAGTGTTTAAACCATCTAACGACGGCCACATTCGTGTTTATAGACCACAAAATTTAAGAGTCTAGCAAATATACGTGAGCGCCATCCGAAAATCAGGGAGATTTAGTATCAATATGTGGACGAGGATTAGCTATAACGGAATGGGTGTTTTTTTTTGGAAAGTTGGTGGACGATTTAATGCGGACAATAACTTAAACATTTTAGAAATATTATGATGCCTTCTGTGGGACATTTATACACCAACAAAAGTTTCATCTTCCAGCAAGAAAATTGCCCAGTCCATACTGCTAATATTGTAAGAAACTGGTTTCAACATAACAATGTTGAAACATTAATATTTTTAAACCAAATCATCCTGAGAACTCGCAAAAATTATGCGAGGCAGCATAAAATAGCTGGGAAGAAGAATGATCAAAATTATCCAAGGCAATTAATTCATTTAGGTCCTCGGCAATTCAATGCAGTAATTGTTGGAAATGGTATCATGACCCGTTATTAAAAAAATATGTTTTCGGTTTTGCTGTATTTACTACGAGTGTGTTTGAAAATCAATTTCTCCTGGGTCAGTATTCTTACTAATAATTTTGCAAGTATCTTAATAAAGATCCTATTACCTAAAAAACACAGTTAAAAATTAAATCTATTCATATTCTGTGAGAATAAAATATTATATAGTTTCAAAAAACCCGCCAATGCGTGCACTCTATATGGTGCTGCCATCTTACTTCATCAATCATTTGAAGTGAAATAAATATATATAATAATATTCAAGAAAAAAAGATTTGTCTGAAGCGGCAATAAATTTACATTAACCTTGCTATCTGGTTAATCTGTGGTTTTGAAGACATACCCTAAATTTGATCATATTTAGACGAAAACAAAATATATAATAATATTCAATTGTTTATTCAATTAAACAAAGTTAAAGTGTTTAATTGCTTAACTAATGATCCTGAGGTAAAATTACGTAGCTAATCGGATGTAGTATATTATCCATTCTTGGTATTAATGTAAATTAATGGATGTGCCCAAGTTTTCCCTTTGTATCGATCCGAGTTCTAAAGTTACACCTCTTATCAACAAGTAGCAGCAGACCCGGCAGTGAAAATTGTGTCAATATGGGGGGATGCGGATTAGGAAATGTTCGATTAATACGGCGCCCAGAAATCGCTCCAAATTTCACGTCCTCTTAATTCCAGATAAGCCTGGATTAATACACCTTACAAAAATTGAAGCTCCCCCTTTTCTATGAACTGGAATTTTTAAATTATTTTTAAGAAAATTACTCTTGAACAGAATATATTACATTGGTGTGACATTTTCCATTTAGTGGTGTATCTGTTAATCACTGAGCGTTACTGTCATACTTTGTCATAAACAGCGAAAATAGGAAAAGTTTGCGATTTACTTAAATTTTTAAGTCCTTATTGAAGAACGTTGTTTATTAATATTTTTCAATGAAATAAAACCTTTTTGTATATTTTTCCAAAACTAAAATTTAGTACGCGCTGAATTTGAATCTCCGAAACATTTCTTTTCTTCTATCCTATTTAATTCATGTTTTTTTATTCAAGATGCATTTTATTGAATATAAACTATGAAAGTGAAACAATACAACACTGCATATTAAAACAATATGAATTCGAACGTTTTATTAAATTATTATAAAACATCAATATTTTGGTAATCGCCAAAATTTTAGTAGAATAGCTGGATACGCTACTAAACCTACGTTGTTCCATAAAATAGCGTTTCATTGCCATGTCGATTAACTTGGAAGATTTTACGGAACAAATTAGTAGCGTATCCAGACATTCAACTGGAAGTAATGGCTGGATATGGACTGACCTGGGGGATTTTATGGAACATCTTAGGTTTAGTAGTGTATCCAGCCATTTTACCAGGAGGAATGCAATTAGATCTTACAAATGGATTAATCTAAAGGATTTTACGGAACGACTTAGGTTTCTCCTGGTTAATCCATATGTAAGATCTAACTGCTTCAGTATTGCCACTAGAAGAAATGGCTGGATACGCTACTGAATCTATATATACAGAGAGCTTTTTTTATTAGTATACATTTACCCTATGTATACCTGCAAAATACGAGAGTCAAATGCATTAATGTATGTGTGTTTAGTTGCCTATAACACGCAACTGAACACACATATGCCAAATAGTCAACTAAACATACACACATTAATCGATTCAATGCGTTTGAGTCGCGTTTTTTACAGGTATACACTTCCCCTAAGGTATATTGATAAAAAACCTCTCTCTATAAGGGGACAAGACAATGAAACATCTCTCCTCTGTTGCCAATTCGATTTTTCAAATTTGGCAAGGAAGTGTTAAATTAGCTAGTTTAATTTCTAAATTTTGAGAACTCGCGAAATTTATGGGTTCAAGCAGTTTTTTTTTTTGGAGGGAGATGTCGATGACATTATTGCCTTAACTCCACCATCTTGGAAACGTATGTCTACTAAAATTTGTATATATACAAAACTTACATTTCTTGAATAACCTTTTCATATATTACTTTGTGAAACATTTTGAATATTAAAAAAAAGTTGTGAAACAAACGAAGCGTTTTTAATTTTACTTTATTTACCTTTTAAAATTTAAATGATTCAAGAACTAACCACCAATGATCATTGTCGTCGATGATCCAACATTTGACTGAAGTTTTGCTTTTTATTATAACGTATTATTTAATGGTGAAGCTTACTTTTGGTTAAAGCACTACGTTTATGAGCAAAACTGCAAAATTTGGAGCGAAGAGAACTCTATGAAGAATGACCGTTGCATCCGGAAGAAGTTTCAGTATGGTCTATTTGTATAGATGGCAGACCATACTGTCCAATAATATTATTTCTGAATCATAATAAATGGAAGACGACGCAAGCGCCATCCTTTGCCTAATTTCATGTGACTTCGCCATTATTAAATGATGTATGAATCATAACTTTTCAAATACATTTTTTTTTCAATTTTAAAACACACGAATGAGCAGAGAGTGAGTAATTCTATAAGAACGTACGGTATTTCTTATTTAATTAATGCGCGATTCAACAAAAGATATTGTTCATCATACTGTTTGTTCAGCGATGAAGCCCACTTTTAGTCAAAGGGGGGTTTACCAGCAAAATGCAGAATTTGTAGTTTATTTTGTCCGGTAGTTTAATTGGACTTTATATCCTGAAGAACGTCGCAAACTGTAACTGTAAAGGAGCTCGTTATCAAAGAATGAGGACCAAGCCGCCAAAAAGAGAAAAAAAAATACCTGAAGAAAATGTGACGAAGATTTTTCCAAAAGTAGAATCATATCTAACGTTTAATCTAATAAAATAAAGCTACAAAAGTATGACGACTATTCATAGAATTTTAAAAGCGTATCATTACGAGGTTTAGAAAAGCCCAAATCATCAAGAATTATTATCAATTGATCTGTATTGAACGAGGTACGGATCTTGCTAAAAAAAATGGATTAGCATAGGAAAAATTACCAATTATTGTTGATTAGTATTGTATTGAAATATTTTCAAAATCACCGAAAAAATCAGTAATGGTTTGTGAAGGATGTTCAATATATTGGGTTGTAATTTATTTATTTTTTTTTTTTTCAAAAGAGGACTTAATTGTATTTATCACAACCATTTTCAAACTTAAACCGCATATATATTTTGATAGCTGACATAGCAAGGCTTGCTTCTGCAAAAAAAAAAAAAATCGATTATTTCTGCAAAGTAGTTTTTGATTTATGATCTTTTTCATATATATATATATATATAACATCTTTATTTCTGCAGACAATTTTATATACAATAAATTAACAAAATAATTCTTATAATATGTTATACGTTGTCCTTAGAAAACGGCTATCGACCATCGGTCTTTCTGCCTGTCCTTGTCCAGTTCTTGTCTTGTTATCTAAAGGTCATGATTGTTAACGTCTTTGTCTATGTCTGCAAATTTAATGATATGAATTGATGAATGGTTAATGCAGGTTGGGAGAATTTAGGAGTAATGTTAAGGTTGCGAGGGAAGTTTATTTTTAATACAGAAAGTGAAAAACAGCATTTTCGGCATAATTTACTTTTTTATTATAGAAAATGTAAAAATGCAAAAAAATGTGTTTGGAGATGTATTCTGAGAACGCCACTGCCAAAACTGGATTGCTACATTTCGATCTGGTAATGTTTATCCTGTCTATCTAGAATTTTATTGAATTCGTCCCTTCGTGATCATTTGAAACGGTTAAATTTAATTTCAAAACTCTATATATGAGTTCCTTATCTCCTTACAGAAAAAATGTCGTCGCATTGACGTTTGTGCTTTGCTTCTCGAACGCCAAGAATATGATCCATTTTTGAAGCAAATCATATTTGGTGAAAGAAATGGGTTATTCACAGCAATGCTTGCGCAAAATATCGTGTAACAAAAAAGATGAATCGCCTCAAAGCAATTTGAAAGCTAATATTCGTAAAAAAAGTTATGGTTTGGTGGAGTTTCAAAGAAACTGTTTATTTTGGGCTTCTACTGAGCGACACAACGATCAATTCTTAAGGGTATTGTTATCAAAATTAGGTAAACACGCAAAACACGTGGTCGAAACTAGTCAGAATAAAATATTATTTATTTTAATTTTTTAAAACAAAATGCAAAAAAGCGTGGTGTGTGGCTAAAGCGAAATGGGGAAAATGAATTGAAGGAACTTAAAAATGATGTACACGCCGTGGGATGTGTGTTAACATTGGTTTGCTGGAGGTGAAGAAATCAACCCCTGATTACATTCTGCTTCAGGAGGTCGAGTATGAATGTATTGTTGAGAGAGAACGGTACAAAATGAAGATAAGTGAATTGAGTAATGAAAGATTATTGAAGGAAGTATAAAAAACATATGTGAATATAGGAGAGAAGGGCTTGATGGAGGTGAAGAAATCAACCCCTAGTTACATTCTGCTTCAGGAGGTCGAGTATGAATGTATTGTTGAGAGAGAACGGTACAAAATGAAGATAAGTGAATTGAGTAATGAAAGATTATTGAAGGAAGTATCAAAAAACATATGTGAATGTAGGAGAGAAGGATTTGAAAATGCGTAGAAGAAGAATGTATGTAAAGACGGGAGCAGCGGAGAAGGTGATCGATGAATGTTTGGAACCAGAATATAATATGGTGGCGTGGCTAAAAGAGAAATGGTTGGAAGTGGAAGGATTAAAGCGGTAAGGAAGGATTGGAAGGAGTGGGTCAAATCCATATTATGGAAGATAGATCTCTCATCCATTCTTCTATCAATGCCATTCCTCAGGTACTTCCTCGCACTCTTGCTCTTAATGACTCCGTGTATCACTACCAATCCCTCGTATAACACATCTACCATATTTTCCCCCATCCATCCCAAGTATGTGTGCGGTTGTCAGAGGATCTATTGAGGAATGATTGGTCAAGGGCGAATAAAGTTACTCTGGCAAGGGCCAAGTGTGTTCTTTCCTCTATCATCCGATACACACTTGCCCCTTGTCAGAATTAGTTTATTCTCCCTTGGTCAATCATTTTTCAATAGATATTCTGGCATCCGTGTACATACTTGGGATGGCTGGTGAAAAAAATGTGTAATGTGCGGGATATCTAGAGCCATTTAGAGCAAGAGTGCAAGGAAGTGTCTGAGGAATGGACGGTAGGAATGAAAAGAATAGAAGAATGGATGATAGAAGATAAGGCAGGCTTAGAAACAGTGGTTAGATTAGGATGGGAAAAGAAAACAAAAAGATGTGGGGAGAGTATGTATATAGTTCAGCGTATTAGTTTAGTTGTGGAATTATGTATCCCAATAAAGGCAAGTTTGGGTATTACAGGGGCTATGAACACGTGCCCTACTGAAGTAATGGAGGATATGCTAAATCTCACACCTGTGTATCTGTACGTGAAAAGGGAAGTAGAATTAGACGCCTTAAGAATAATCCAGACAGATACTCCAAAATATAGACATTTTAGTGGACACCAAAAATCCTCAACATCGTATGCCCACTACATGTCTACTGATTTCCATTCAGCGATCCATTTTCGTCAGGATGCTGAAGAGAAAAACAAGCAGTTACAAGGCTCCTCGATAGTTTGGTTCACTGACAGATCTGAAACTGAGAATGGAGTCCGATTCGAATTATCGAGGTCCATGGGATGATCCCCATCGATATTTCAGGCGGGAATCGAGGCCTTGAACACATGCGCCATTTATGTTTAGATAGGGGCTACAATAAAAGGATGTTATGCTTATTCTCAGACAGCCAGGCTGCATTAAAGGCAATAAAATCACCTAAATGTAAGTCCAAATCTGTCTGGGAGTGCAAAATATCCTTAAAGCAACTAGCCAGAAACAACAGAGTTAAACTGCTTTGTGTTCCAGGACATGCAGGAATCAAAGGCAACGAAACGGCCGACCCGCTTGCCATTTGTTGGGTCAGAACCCTACAGCAGAATATGTAAATTTCGCAACCAGGAAATGATCCAGTAATGGGAAGATATTGCCATTTGAGAGACACATCTGGCTTTGGACAGGCGAAAAGATTCATCGCCTTCTCTGCCATAAGGGTCAAACAGTTTCTCAGGGCAACCTAAGGCTCATAACTGGCCTTCTAATCGGGCATTGTCCTCTGAAATACTATCTTACTAAGATGGGCCAAACAATGGATGTCAATTGCAGGTTTTGCAACAAGATACAAGACACAGCATAGCATACATTTTGTCCCTTCAAAGAGGGAAATACCTGTCATCGGCCACTGTAAAGCCTGATTAATTGGTAACCCTCAAGTTATTGTAGACTATGCAAGAGGTTTAGACATTGAATGTTTCAAATAGGTCAGGGACAATTACAAAAAATCTTTCAGGTCTAAAGGTCTTTTTTAAAGAATTCTGTAAGAACTCAACGTATTTCTTATTTAATTGGTGGCTTTTATACAGAAGTATTTTAATAAATAATTAATTACTTTCCTTTATATAATCAATAATTTATAAGCTTTGTTTAGAAGAAAAAATCAACCTGATATTCTCAACTTGTATTATTACACATACTAAATGCTAATATTTAATTTGAAGGATCACATTAAAAAAATATAATTATAAATCCAAAATCAAAACATTTTTTTAAACTACAAACGGCATACACTTAATTAGAGCCCGTTATTAATAATAATAGCCTAATTATTATTAATAATGGGCTTTTATTAATATTAGCCTAATTATTATTAATAATGGGCTCTAAATAAGTGTATGCCGTTAGTAGTTTAAAAAAAATGTTTTGATTTTGGATGAATCAACGGGGGTTAAGTATCAGACAGAAATCAAGCCCAAAAAATGTTTAGGAAATATTCTAAAAGTTAGTGAATTGTGATGCAGAAAATTCCATTTTTTTTAATGCATTACGAAAACTCTGCAATTGCGACAAAGGTAATCAGCTGTTAACTGTCAAATCTGACATGACCCTTTTGGATGAAAATAGTGAAATAGTTGGGTTCTTCATAAAATGTGTAATTAAAAATTATTTAAAATGTTCAGAATTTAAGGTTTTGAAGTTGCATTCCCAATTGTTGACTGTTTTTTGTTTGTTTGTTAGAAATTTAATTATGGATTATAGGTCAGCTGATGCATGTTGAATGTCCTGAGGGGTGTCCCCGGGAACATCCCTTAAATTTTTAATCGCAACAGCCGTACCCGCGGGGATTTAATCACAACCCGCTGCAAACCCTGATTAAAATCCGCACTACTCACACAGGCTTCCATCCGGGGGGGAGCGCCCTCATGAGCCCCTCGGCGGCCAGGGGTAGGAGCTGGGGCTCGTTGTCGGGGTCGATGCCGATCTTCGTCGCATAATCCCTAACCTCTGGAACAAAAAAATCACAAACCCAAAGAACGAATTATTGGCGGAATCGATGACGGGCGAGCGGAGGGCTGGCTGCTTACCGTCGACCGAGGGATGGCTGGCCTCGTCGAAAACCTCCTCGCACACGACACTGTTCGCCGCCGACGACGACATGCTTTTGAACGCGGGAGGCGGCCGTCACTTTACTGTCCCGACAACATTTTTCTTTCACATTCCAGTTGTCAGGTTTTGCTTTTCGTTTCGTGTGGGGTGGAAGCGCCTGAATACAAACAAAAACAAAGGGCCAGCAGCGCCTCGCGGCGACGCCGGCGTCCAACTAGAGTGCGCCGTCTCTGCAGGAACGAGGTGCGTGCGTACACACACCCACACGGAAAAACGGTGCGACATGTCGGGTAAACAAACATTTTCCTTTGTGTGTGCGTAAATGTGTGGGGGGAAAATCGATATTTGCGTTTTTTTACTTCCCTGAAATTTCGAGTTTTGAAAGTTTAAAGGTCGAACAAACAAAATTTTGCGTAGGTATTTAAAGCAATTTTAATAAAAAACAAGCAAAAAAACTCAATTCCCAGCAATCATTTATAAACAATAGAATCCAGAATTTAAAAACAACGTATGGGAAAAAAAGTAGAAATTAAAAAATATAATTAAATAAAACTATCACATAAATCATATTTATCATAAAGTGCGCAAAGCGCCATCTTTTGCTTGATTTGAAAATGGAATATTTTAATAAACATAAAATGAAATTGTTTTATTTTTTCAACCAAAATATCAAGAAATAGAACTTCACATTCAGTGGCGCAGCGTGGGTTTCTGCCGCCCGGGGCGTAGGCCAAATCCGCCGCCTCCTATTTAGGTATTGAAATCCAAAAGACTCCAAAATATACTAATATTCTAAAGAATGTTTCGGCAAGGACAAATGTGTTTTTGTGTATAATGTAGTAATATTTTATTCCTTTCTTCACTTTTTTTTATTTTTATCACTATATGTACATTTCAAGCACAACGTGCTCTTTTTCAATAGTTTTATGTAAAATTGACATATAAATAAATAAACATGTAAACATAATTTAATATGCAAATGTGATGTGTTATTAAAAAAATTAGATAAAGGTAATTTATTGATTTAAATGAATTAATTTTAATAAATTGTTATTTAACGGAATTAAGTAAAAATTGAAAAGTTTACTAGAATTTTTATACATCTCAAATATGTTAGATATTTAGTTTTGGAGAATTTGACATTTTTAAAATTTTTTAAATGTTTAACGAAAATTTATGTCAAAATGTTATTATGTGGTTAACAATTGCGGATTTTTCTCTGTTGTCTATTTTTGAATAATAGATGTGTCTTTGTATTTTGTTTTTAATTTTTTTTTTGTGTGTCTAATATATAATTTCTCACAGTCATAGCACAGTGCTGAATAAATGCCACTTTTTTCTAAATCATTAATTTTGTTAAATGTATTTCCTAATAAAAATTTTGTCTTAGTTTTAGAATAAAATGCTGGTGTTAGGTTATATTTTTTTAATAATTTAATTAATCTATAATTTAATTTAGGTTCATGAATAATTTTAACAATTTTTTTATTTGTATTTATTTCACTGATTTTTTCTAATTTTGTAATATGATTAATTAAATATTTCCTTTTTTGTTTGTTAATTATTTTTTTAATTATTGAAACATCATAATTTATAAAATTTGCAACATCTAGAATTAATTTAAATTCCTCATTTCTATTTTGATCTGTAATTAGTAAATTCATTGTTCAAAAAATCATGCTGTTAAAAATTTAAAATTTATGTTTTATATTACAAAAAGAGCTGGAATGTATATAATTAAAGGCGTGTGTTGATTTTCTATAAATATTAAAATTTAATTTCTTATTGTTTCTAATAATTAAAAGGTATAAAAATGGAAGACAGCCGTTAGTTTCAGTTTCGTGTGTAAAATTGATACTGTGGAATAATTTGTTTAATTCATTTATAAAAAATTGGATATTGACGTTATTTTTAATAATAGCAAAAATGTGATCTACATATCTAAACCATAAATTTGGAAAATTAGAAATTTTAGATTTGGCAACATTTTCTAAATGGTTCATGAAAATATTTGCTAAAAATGGTGATAATGGATTGCCCATTAAATTCAAAAGTATTGCAATTCATTATTAATTTAGTTAATTTAATACAAAAATTAATTTCATTTTACGTTTTATTATTTTCTTAAAAATTTTTTTTCTAAAATGTTAATTGTTTGATCTATAGGAATGCTTGGGAAAAGTGAAACAACATCAAAAGAGATTAATATGTCGTCATCTTCAATATTTATATTTTTTAATTTGGTTGTCAAATCAAATGCATTTTTAATAGAAAAATCATTGTTAATTTTGAGAGATTTGAATTCTTGTACTAACCATTTAGCAATTTTTTAAGTAGATGAATTTATGTTCGAAACAATTCGTCTATATTTGTTGCCGGGTTTCTGGAAGATAATATAATTTGGGTAATTTAGGATTTTTAACTTTTAATAGTTTTATCAAAAAGGGTTGTTGGTTCATTGAGAATTTTGTTGATTTTACTAATATATGAATTTAGTGGATTTTTTGGTTCTAAATATGGGCCTGAAGATAACATATAATTTATATCATTGATATAGTCACATTTTTTTATTATTACTAAAGAATTACCTTTACCTGATTTTAGATAATAAACATCTCTTTCTTTCAGTTTTTTAATGATTTGATATTCGCTCTTCTTTATTGTCTAATGATTTTTCTTTTTTGATGCATTTTTCAACTTCTTGTTTTGCCAATTTTTTAAAGGCAGTAGAATCTTCCATATTTAATTTAGATGGAGCTGTTTCGATGTCATTTATTATCTCTTCAATTGGAAATTTTGTAGGTGTTATTGAATGTTTAAATTCTTTCTTCAATAAATTGATTTCTGTTTCACTGAAATTTTCTGTCGTTTCGTTATAAATTAAATTTTCTTCAAAATTTTGATAATTTCTACGATTGTCCGTTTCTTTAAATGTTTTTCTTCTTCTATTTTTTTATTTTCGTTGTATTTTTATTGATTTTTTGTTGATTTTAGCTTTTATTGAAATATGCATTTTGTTCAAACATTTATCCAAATTTTCTGGAGTTGTTGTATTAGCTAATTTTAAATGTAGATCGTATGCTAGAATTTCGATGTAGCTCCGTTTCGAATGAAGTCTGCTAATTTCCACTTTAATCAATTTGACTTTTGTTTCATTAATCAATTTTGAAATATGTATTATATTTTAACGTGATCTAATTGTACTTGTGAATTTCGGGAAAATCTTCTTTTTGAGATACTGGTTGAGGAAGTAAATATCTGCGCTGATTAGTTGTATCTTTGTCTTGTATTTGAATAGTAAGTTGAACTCCGTTGACCAGGAAGCCATTAATATCTAAGATATTTGTTAGTGAGTACGTGAAGTTTCTTGATATAATGTAGTAATATTTTATTCCTTTCTTCACTTTTTTTTTATTTTTATCATTATATGTACATTTCAAGTACAACGTGCTCTTTTTTAATAGTTTTATGTAAAATTGACAAATAAATAAATAAACATGTCAACAAAATTTAATATACAAATGTGATGTGTTAGTAAAATTAATTACTGTGCTTGTGTCTGGTCACCTCAATCGAAATTATACATCGAAATGCTTGAAAAAATTAATAAACGTTTCTTACGTTATTTATTTTTTCGCAAATATGGTCGGTATCCGTCAATTAATATTAGACATAAGGATCTTCTAATTGAATTTAATTATCCGCGCATCTATGATCGTCATAGATTCATTGTAGTTAATGAATTGTATAAATTAATCCATTACGAATGTGATAACGCCCACCTCCTGAGTCTGCTTAATTTTAATGTTCCGCGTATTAATTCTATAGGTAGCAGAAACTTTTATTACGCTAAGCCAAACACAGCTCACCACTCTCAATCTCCCATATTGAACATGATAAGGAAATAGCATGATATACAATATGGCGTAGATATCTACAACAATAATAGAACTGAATTTGTGCGCAATCTACAAATGTGTCTGTATTTGTCTAAAGTTTCTTAGTTATTAACGGATTTTAATGTAAATATTTTCTGTATTTTTTTTTAATTGGGAGAATGCGCATTAGTGCAAACTGATGGAAATCCATGGATACCCAAATTTGTTTTCAAGATAACTTATATTCTCTCTATGCTGTGTATATCTTGTGTTACTTAAATTGTGTCCCATCATTTTATATAGCTTCGTCGAATAATTCAAAATATATAACATTTATTGTCTTGTTACTTTTTGTAAAATATTTCATGCGCGTTCAATCTATACTTTGGATTTTTTTTCTTTTTTTTTCTCGTTGATTATATCTAATAAATAAATAAAAATGGTGTAGTTACCTACAACTGTAGGCTATCTACAAATGTCTCTGTATTAGTCTTAAGTTAATTACGGAATGTATTTTCATCCTATTGTTTTTACTGTTTATATTTGTAAATTCTTATATTAATTTACCAAAATTTCCTTTGTAATTAGACTATGTCTGTTGAGGAAATAAATATTATTATTATTATATTCCATTATTGGTAAAGTCTAATGCAGATCTTGCTAGTTGATCTGAAATTTCATTACCTATTATACCCACATGACTAGAAATCCAACATTAAAATTTAATTCATACAATTCAAAGACAAGGACACGTATACCAGAGGTTAACATTTTTTTACTCGGGTTAATGCCTTTTTCGTGAATTGTAAATAATGCAATTTTAGAATCCGTAAAGATAACAGCCTTATCTATAGATAATTCCTTAATTAATTTTAAACATTCCAAGATTGCTGCAATAATAGAAGAAGAATGCGATAGGTTAAATGAAAAAGATATTGAATCTTCAATATAAATACCCCCACCTGTATGAGATGATGTATAGGAGCCGTCCGTATAACAAAATTTTAAATTAGCCCATTTATTTCTGGCAATAAGGTTAAAAGTAGTGTTCTTATCAAATCCTCTATTATTAGAACAATCTATATTTAAATTATAAATCATTTTAATTTGATAGAAATTAGAAAAGTATGAACCCAAATAACAAGGTATTTTATTAGTGGTAAAAATATTAAATGAGGAAACAATAATATAATTATCAAAAATTTTAGAGAAAGGCTTACTTTTTATTTGATAAGAGTTTAAAAGTCTATTAATTCCCGAAATAACCAATTTATTATTAGTTGAAATACATTTTAAAAAATATTTCAATGCTAAATAATCAGATCTTAAAAATATATTATATACAATATTTTTAAGATCTGATTATTTAGCATTCTAAAGCTGTAGAAGGGGCTGATTTCATACATCCTAGTGCTAATCTAAGAGCAGAGTACTGTGGTCTATTTATTTCATTTTTATTCAACAGAGACACCAAATATAGGCCATATTCTATTTTAGATCGAATCAAAAATTTATAAACTGTTAATAATATTACAGTATCCGAACCTTACTAAACATGTGAACGACATTTAATTATGTTTAGAGTATTATTAACTCTACATTTAAGATCATTGATATGTGAACTCCATGAAAGTTTATAATTCAGTTGTAAACCTAAATATTTAATTTCAGAGACTTTTGGGATTGGATTACCTTTTTTTTTTAAAAATGTGTAATTTGGAAGATTTTGTTTCTTTTTCATAAAAATAATATTTTTATGTTTAGATGGAGATAGAGATAATTCATGAGCATTCAACCAAACAGATAATTTAAACAAAGCTTGATTTATTCTATTATGAAGTGATTAGATGTTTTTACGCGATTAATATATTACATCATTTGCATATTGCAATATGTAACAGCAAGGAATGCTGAACAATTCTAAAGGAAGAGTTTATAAGATGTATAACAATGGACTGATCCTTGATTAAATTACTGAATATTCAAATTGATTGACACATCAAAACTCACGTGAATGTAGAGTGTACCAGGAGTGAGTTCTGAATTTCTCCACTTTGTCATTGCGATCTTAAATTGTATCTCCAATTAATCTAATTAAACAAATAATTAAGGTCGGTAAGATAGAATTCTACATTCATTAATTAATCAATTAGATACAGTGTCGCACGTTCGCTGGGAAATAATCAAAAATTGAAACCAACAAAGTGTTTTAGGTGTTAAGTAAAATTGTAAGACAAACATTGTTTTTAATTAAACTTTATACAACGTGAGAATTATTATTATTATTATCATTATACATAAATTAGTCGAGGATTTAAAGTTATTCGTTTTAATCTGTAAGAGAAATGTTGAGTTTAACGTATACGTTAATTTATATCACCACAGTTCAAGCAGCATTTGTAATAGATGTATATTCATAGAATGTGAAATTAATTAATAACGTATGCGTTAAACTTAACATTTTTCGTACGGAATAGCCCCGATTGTCAGTTTTACTAACAAATTACCCATACAGCGCAGAATATTTGATTGACATTGCAATGTTACAGATTGCGTCTATGAATGAGTTTTTAGTAATATTCGATCATGGATGCGTTTTCGTTTGATAGGCGTACCTTCTATAAATATACTCGAATAGCCTTGTCATTAAAGTACAAAAAATAGGATTTTTTATATCATTCGAGGTATGCTTCATATACGACGAAAAAGCGAAATTTTCGATTTTTAAATTATGTAAACACAGTATTTGTATATGATTAATATTATAATAATGAAACAATGTAGTAATCTTTTATTCCTTTCTTCAATTTTTTATTTTTATCACTATATGTACATTTCAAGCATAACTTGCTCTTTTTCAATAGTTTTATGTAAAATTGACAAATAAATAAATAAACATGTCAACAAAATTTAATATACAAATGTGATGTGTTATTAAAAAAATTAGATAAAGGTAATTTATTCAATTAAATCAATAATTTTAATAAATTGTTATTTAAGGATTTTATAAAATTATTAGTGATAAAAATAAAAAAGTGAGGAAAGGAATAAAATATTACTACATTATATCAAGAAACTTCACGTACTCACCAACAAATATCTTTATAATAATGAATATGAATTAATTATTAAAAATGTACCAAACAAATAAGCAACAACGCAGTTTAAGGTTAATAACTTTAATTTCTCGACCAGTTTTCCATTTCTTAAAGAATTTAAATTTTGATTTATTTAAATTTCTATCGTTTATTTTTATACGAAATAAAGACATTTTTATTTATCGGTAAAAAAAAGTGCATAAATATGTATGCGAAGCAATAATTTATAATATTAATAATAAAGTTAAATGAAAAAAAAAATAGTTGGGCAACCCAATATACACTCCAACTTTTCCTGTGTAAATAATCATGGTCGGTAAAATAGATTACCAATTTTATTAGTAAATCTATTAGACAAGATGTGTCACACGATCGCTGGGGAATAACCAAAAATTTAAATCAACATCGAAGATCATACTAAACGAAATGGTAAGATTTATACCCATACTAATAAAATGAACATTATTATCAATATCTATGGTACATACTCTCGTATCGCTTAAAAATGTATACAATAATATACATAATCGCGGATTATCTTATAAATAATCCTTGAATCCACCAATAATATGAATTCAATCGAATGAATCCTGGATTCGCGAAGAATCCGGGATTCATTGGGGAATGATGCAAGGATTAAAATACAACTATTAATACATCCATTAGATAGACATATTTCATGAGATATGTATATGTATAAATATTTTTTAAGATACATCCCATTAAACAAGTGTTTAAATGGCGTTGCATTAGGCCTTGTTTATAGTGGAGAGTCAAGAGCCTAGAGCCTAGATGCTTTTGAGTGCGCACGCATACGCGATGTTAAATGTCAGGCGCGTAGATAGAAACAATTTTCGGAGGGGGGGGGTCTCTGGGCCGTGGTTATGAATTCTTACTCTTAATAATGTAACACAAATTAAATAAAGTTTAAATAATAAACACCCCACTAAGCACACATTTTATTAATGCTTCATAATGGGATATCACTTATGGCAAATTAATGTTTTACGCGTATGAAATTCGAAGTTTTTATTGTTGACGAAAATTAAGTCTAATTATTGTGTGAGAAAAATTATATTTATTCAAATACATTAAAAATCCTTTCTCCAAAGAATTACTCTGCTAAGATTAATAAAAAATAATAATAATGACAATGTTAAAGTACAATACATTTTATTCATCTGGCATGTGGATTAAAAAAAAACATCAAAACTGAATTAGTAAATTAAAGATGTAATAAATTAAAGACGACGCAAGCGCCACCTTTTGCCTAATTTCAAGTGGCATCGTCAACAATTTGGGTCTACAAGGTAGATGACCGAGAATCATTGTTTTGTCCACTAAAGGAAGGCGAACTTGTCCTGTTTAAGCAAACAAGGATATAAAATATGGAAATAAAGTCACGTTATAATTATCATTACTATTTCAACGTAAACTATATATTTTATGGCGGTATAAGCATAAATTGCGCGATTTTCGTAATTCAAGCTGAAACTAACATTTATATAAACAATGTAATAATTACAATATATTATTTGTTGATAAGTATGAATGAAATTGCAAGTTATTTATTTTGATTTTGCCTCCCCCTTGGAAAAAATCCTAGCTACACCCATGGATGTGTTCAATTATAGACATATTCAATTTTGTTTCTAATAATAATAATAATTTTATCATTTTTTTGAATTACTAAAGTTTTTTGATTGTGATAATATCATTATACATGAACTAGTCGAGGATTTAAAGTTATTCGTTTTAATCTGTCTCTTTATTCATTTTATTGGAAGATTTTTAATATTTATTCATATTTATTGACAGTTCGTGTTACATTAATATCCAGTGATAAGTTTATATATAATTATACATTAAAGTAATCTTAAAAAAGCATAAATTTTGTGAGAGGAATTAAAAATAATTATAATAATTAGTTTTTATAAAAAAGAAAAATCAAACAAACAATGGAAATATCATTTTTTTGATCTATTTCATTCGTAACAAAAACGAGTATAATGAAAATTTTCTTGGGATTCTCAAGGATGTTTATATCATTTTTTGATCTATATCATTCGCAACAAAAACGAGTATAATGAAAAAGTTCTTGGGATTTTCAAGGATTTCTTGATTCAAATAACTTCACGTTCATTACTTATTATTTTCATTACGTCTTGCAATATCTATTTTTAACAAAAACTAGTGAATTGGCGCAGTACGCAATAATTATGGATTTTTTTAAAATGTTCACTGATATTTTTTTACTTGACGGATAAATACATATAAGTATTATATAAGTATATTCGAATTACTAAAACGTAAAGGTTTAATCTTTTTTTAATCAATTATTTTCATCTTCCCGCATAGCTACCAAAAATTTTAAAATAAAATTACTGTAGTAATTCCAATATTTTTAAACACGACAGGTTTATCACGCTTTCAAGCCTCTTTAGCTCAGTGGCAGAGCACTGGTCTTGTAAACCAGGGGTCGTGAGTTCAATCCTCACAGGAGGCAATTCTGCGTTGTTAACAGAAAACTTAATTTTATTTTTGCTGTTTTCTTTTATATTTTTAACAATTTACACAATATTTGCAAGAAATATAAATGTTTTAGAAATAATTATTGCTTGTTTTTTTTTTTTCGTTGCCTTTATATAAATGAAAAGTGTGCTATGTTTAAAATTTAATAATCAGGATTTTGATGTATGTTATTAACAATAATTTTTTTGGTGGAAATAATAATAATTAAATATTTAATGTGTTTTACAAATAAATTATGAAATTCGTTGCAATATTAAGAACAATTTCGCTTGAGAATGAATTAATATTTTATAAGGCATTCGTTGCAAGATATGCAACACATTACACAAGCTTGTGTTGATTGTAATATAATATTTTAGTAGTTTTTTTAGATGAAGTATTTACTTTATAAATATTTTTGAGAGAGTTTGATTTAAAAATAAAAAAAATCTGAAAAAAAAGTGGGGAGGTAAATATTTATAATTTATATTTCTTAGACCCAAATCGTTGACGATGCCACTTGAAATTAGGCAAAAGGTGGCGCTTTCGTCGTCTTTAATTTATTATGAATTATATTTCTTTATTCAAACAAGTTAAGTAAATATTAAATCAATAATTAAATTAATAAATAAATAAATAATAATAACAATAAAATAACGAAGTAAATGCCTTAATTGCCATTTATTTTTGTTCTTTTAAATTATTTCAAAGTTGGTTACCTAAAACAAAGTTTAGTTTTTTTTAATTCCGTTAACAGTCGATAAAGAAATAAAAATGGTAATCCATATCAAATTTAAACAAAACAATTACTATGTTTTTACCACTTTTATATAAATAATAGTAAAAAAAAAGGATGGATTATCATGTGGCAACGGTCACAACCATCGTGCCTTTAATTAATTTATCCAATTGTTCATTGTGTAGTTCAATGTTTGGCGGAGTATTTGCCCGAGAAGTAGTTGTTTCAATGGATGTTTTTTTTTAAGTACTTACGTAACGTAAGTCAAAAAGTTGCAGTAGCTAAAGAGAATATAATTATTTATTTATTTAATCTTTCTCTCTTAATCTTATCCTCTTTTACCCGTCTTGGGTGTCGAGGTTTATTTATTTAATATCGTGAATTAATTATTTTCAAACATATATTTATTTAATTGTTATAATTAGTTTTTTTCACGATACTTTTCAAAATTAAACTGTCATAGTCAGGCTACTGATAATAAAATTATTTAACAAAAAAGGGGTTTTACTTCACTCAATTAACAAATTTTGTTAAGTAACGAAATGGATGTTTGCTGCGAAATATAACTTTAGTAGATCGAAAGAAAAATTATAGCCGCGGTCGCTTACAGCCGAGGCAACATAACCTCGAGGATACTAAAGTATTGCGCGGCCAAAGTCTACACAGCTTTTTGTGCAACTGGTATAATCTATAATAAATAAGAACAAGGATAGATAAGTAATGTGAAATTAAAGGTTTGTTGTCAAAACTGTTTATGAAACTATTGGAAACATTACATATTAATGATTAAATATTACTTAGAGTTAATATTTATGTTTATAGAACAATTTGAATTATTCACATTTAATGAAACGTTCAACCACGTTCATCTAGCGTATGGATAACTAGTGATGGCCATTGCGGTTTTTCGAACCTCATCGGACTAGTGTGTTCCATGTGCAATGCCTTGATGAAGGCGGCTGAAAGGTGGCGCTTGCGTCGTCTTTAATTTATTATAATTTGAATTATTGTTTACATTTACAGTAAACCCATATGTTGTTATCAAAATATCTAAACAATTAATATCGTTTGATATAGTGTTTCTTTCTGCAATACTTGTAACAGCGTTTGAAGTGGACGAAGGAAGTCCTGTAAATATTTGTTTTAATATTTTAATTTTATTTTGCAATGAGTTATCTGTTTTCCACGGCATCATGGTTCAAATACTTCATATGCTCTTTCATATTGCTGTTTGGAATTTTTAAGGTATTAAATTTTGTGTTGCAGCATCCGCAATTACTTTAATTTCTGGTGGAGTACAAGCCCTCTGCCATATAAGCCGAACATCACCCAACGTGTCGCTTTAATGCTGTAATACCTGCTCCACTATCCGCAACCAAGGTGCTCGAACTTCGTCTACAACAATGTCCCCTGTAAGATTATCTGTTCGGTAATTTCAGATATTTATCAATTAAAGATGGAATTTATCCAATTGTGTGAACACCAACAACTTGATTGCAACATTTTCCACCTTGATAGCGCAGGAATAAACGTTTACTATCGGGATTTGTTGGGGAAGACTTAGGTACTTTTTGTAAATTTTCATTAATTCTGAACTTGTTATAGTAAATATACGGGGTTGGTTAGTTTTACTGTCTTGCATTCATTTAATTCACGCCTTGTTAATATCTTCCACATCTTCTAGTGATAATTTTGTTAACGCATTGTCCCAGAAATTCCAATGATAAATACAAACTAGAATAACGAATACTTTTAGTAAATATTATTTTAAACGAATTTTTAAGTACTTACTTTCCATAATACATAATCGTTAATACTTGCTTCGGTTAAAAATTGAGTTATTTGTTCTGCAGTAAATATATTGGATTTTATCATTCGATACCCAACAGATTTTTTTAAATAAGGGCATCAACTTTGAAACTCTTGTAATATCAATACCATCCTTAATATTTATTACGCATTTAAGCATGGAATAAATACTCCATAAACTTGATGGTTTTAAAACATTTGATTTTTCTTCCAAGTATGCCATCAACACATTTTACGATAATTTTGTTACCTTCCACGACACCACGCTTGAAATTCCTCATATGCCTTTTCGTATTGCTATTTGGATTTTGAGGTATTACATTTTGTGTTGCAGCATCCGCAATTTATTTGTTTATTTATTTATTTTACGGAAATCTACATTTTACAACTTTATTAACATTACATACCAAGTTTATAAAAGTAACTAAACTATAAAATATACTGAGGAAAATTCTTAATAATTTATTGAGAAATAATAAAAATATATATAATAATTAACAAATGACAGATCAATGAAGGATAAATGCTGTATATGAATTACAACAAATATGGAAGTTTGAATGGGTGAAAAGTACATTACAATATATTAGTGATGGGCAAAGTCGATCTTTTATTATTGCTAAATTAAATATATTATAATTTTATGAATGCTACTTATTATAAAAATATCAAAATTACTTTCCATTTATTAATAAACATAAATTTGAAGTCACTTTTTCGTTTTAAATACTTAAAATGCCACTTTTAGTAATACTCGATTACTAATATTATTCGATTTTGCCCAACACTACAATATATCATTATGCGACACTTGGGTTATTAGAGCCGTAACTGGACCGATGAAAATTTAAACGAAACAGTGGTCTATTTCTAACTACATTCGTTAAATAAAAATTAAAATTTAAGGCACCGATCAAATGACTCCAGTTCACATAACACAACTATTCTAAAGCGCAACGTTTTTAAATTAACAGTAACCAACATAAATGATTGACTCTAATTTACCCGGACTATTAGTTTTATTTCGGGCGGAGTATAAGCGCAAACACTACTGGAATCAGTCATTTTTTTGTAAATTAGAAATAAACTGACAGTAAATAATAAACTAGTGTTGACATGGTAACGCGTAATATTTGCATATATTGGCGTATTGGTCCGCGAAATAACTCGCCCCCGAAATTTCATTATGCAGGCGTTCAAGAGATCGCGATGGAACATCTTGACTTACGAATGTACAACAAGAGTATTGAATATATCAAAGTGATTTTATTTACAGATATAATCCATTTATAAAATGCAACGTATTTTATTTTCAATGTTTGATATATAAAATATTAGTCCATCGATAACAATTTGTCTATGGTAGCCTAATTATACCTTAGTTTAAATATTTGAATTTTCAAACACTAATTTGCGGTTTTCGCCATCAAATTCACCGGCGAATTCTTCGAAATTGTATGATTCTGATGTATTGTATGATTACAACATCGACATTATTCCGTCCCCTTGTTTTATTTTGTGTGCAGTTTTAAGTTCCGCCCAAGTTCTGGACAGAAACTTGGAATTCTCGGGATAGGAATTGTTGGGGGGACGTGGATGCGGTTTCGTGGCGTAATAAGCGTAAGAAATTGCTCTCGCATTACACACGCAAACACGCCTTGCGGCCCTCAAAGGAAAACTCCCCAACTTTACACACACACCGAGAGACCCTTCAAAACTTACTTTTCCCCAATTGGAAACTATCGCTTGTACGCAAATGGGAATGTTTTTTCCTGTTTTTAGAGTAGTGAGTGTGTCCGAGTTTCAATTCAAAAGGTTTTCATGTTTGAATAATTTATTTGTTCTAGTGGTATAATTGTTTTACACGTCAATAAATTCGGGAAGGAGGAAATCAAGGACCTCGAGGCGAAGAAGAAGGGCCGAGAACTGAAATGCACGAATATATTACATTATAAGTATTATGTGTAAACACTGCGTTCTATTAAAGTGTGGCCATACATGGTAAACATTGAACCTCATGTTAACTTCTATTGTCGTCGAAATTGGAAACATTTTTTTGGTTTTATTAATAAATCAAGCCTGAAAGACCATTGGTCGATAGCCAATTAACAGATATAAAATATACATTTGATTTTGTAATATTTTAATATTTATTTAGTATTTCTTTGCTGTATATATCTGTTGGATAAATATCCAAAGTAATTTTCTTTTCAATTTGATTTAGTTTATTTAAATCTTGGCGCATGTGAATAATGTCCCTTTGACCAATACGCATGTCCAAATTTACCCTCACCGGCTTTAGTCAGTTTGATTCAAGACTCCGGCGATGGCACATGGATTTTGTCGTTACATGTCTATTAGTTAATTTATGTAAAATACAAGCGTTATCTTCGGCCGAGGTGTATACGTAGTATTATCAGTGTGAAGAGATGGAGGAAGTCTACTATTAATGGTGAGTTCCTGTTTTCATCTGTCCCTAATATTTTTATAATACATGCCAATAAATTCCGCAAAAAAGAGTGCTCACGACCAGCAAATCAAATAATTTATACAGTCCGCTTATTTCATTTGTTTATTACGGTTATTAATTTAAACGAAAAATTACTTTTTTATTACCCATTTCTTTGTATACGCGATATCGCTCTTATGCGTATACAATATCTGTTAATAAAGATTATCATTATTAATAAATCAATATTTTTCCTACGAAATGTATATTGCTAGGAGGACATACACATATTGAATTTCTTTATTTTCGCATTCAAAGTTATAAATAATAACACAAATAATTAAAATCAACTTGGCAGAAATGTCATAATGTTATAATGGATTCAACAGACGATATTATTTCACACATTGCAAAATTTGAAGAACTTGTTTTTTTACGATTGCAGCAACTAAAAGTCACGCCATATGAATTTTCGCTCATTTTGAAGCTGTTGGACACGTAGCCAGACTATTACGATATATTGCGGCAGACTTATTGGGTAAGCACGAACAAGAGCGCCCGGGAAGCAAGCTGACATATGTACAAAGAAGAAGAAGCCGTCAATTGCCAGACTATTACGATATCTTGCGGCAGATCTATTGGGTCAGAACGAACGAGAAGCAAGCTGACAAATGTACGAAGAAGAAGAAGCCGTCAATTATAAGTTGAAACTGTCGTAAGCCTCGGATGGCTTGAAGGTAGGATCAGATAACAGAGTTGATCAACAAGATTCTACATACGGAGCTGGACAATGACGTGTGGATCGTAGACTCTAGGTCTACGGATTATCTGAAATTCGTCGTGAATGGTATTCACCATACGAGAAGTATGGAATGTATTCTCGGTCATGGTTGTTTTGGACAAAGGCTTGTCGTTCAATTCATCAAAATCCTGTCGTAAGTTCGTGAAGTCAATGCACCGAGGTATCATGTACGGGCAATTGTTCAGGATGACAATTCGAGTTAAGGTACTTGCGGCCGCACGGGACAACGTAATCATTGTGGCAATCAGGGAGTTACTCCAAGTGCCGCACGAGCAAATATGACACCAGAAAAAGCCTCATGTTTTTAGGATTCTGCAGCAGAATGGGATCGAAGTCACCAACAACGGCGAGTTTTGTGGAGCATTCGTTGAAGGCAAGCAGCATAGGTTGACTTTTCAATCACGACAACAGGGAGCGATGGATTGTGTGAAGGTTATATATGTTGACTGTGTGTCTTGATGGAAGTTGTATCACTTGAAGGGGCTAAGTATTTTACCTGTTTCACCTGCGATTCCTCCAGGATATGATTCGGTTACTTTTTGAAGGAGAAATCCGAGACACCTGAGAAGATAAAGGACATGTTCAAAAACGAGCTTCAGACGATCCATCAAATCACTTTAAGTTGACGATGTGCTGGTTACTGCCACGAGCCAGGAGGACATCGACGAGTTCCTGCAGATACTGTATGCCAACTTCAAGATCACGGTGGCACCAGCTGGGCACTTCCTGAATATCTAGACTATTCGTCAGGAAGATGGTTCAGTCGTCATGGATCAGATCTTACGTGATTTATCGTTTTGGCATGGCCCACGCAAACAAGGTTTCCATACCAATAACGACTTATCCGGATAAGGATGATGCAAGTGCTACAACAGCCCCATATCGCCAGGCAGTAGGCTGCCTGATGTGCTTGACCGTAGCTATGAGGCCCTATCTCACATTTGCTACAAATTATGTTTCACAGTTTCTTGAGAGTCAAAAAGAGAAATACTGGGCTATGGTGAAACGTATAATGAGGTATTTGAAAGGAAAGACACACCTGGACATCATGTGAAAGCGATGGGGAACTGGAGGTCTTCAGTAATACAGATTTTTGCGAACGAGCCAGAGACGAGACGATCTGTGAGCGGACTACTCTTCAAGTACGTGGGAGGAGCCATCACCTGGGCCATTAGGAAGCAACATAAGAGAGTCTCACTTTCTACTACAGAGACTCAGCCTCTGTAGTAGAAAGTGAGACTCTCTGTTGCCGCTAGCGAGGCAGCGAAATAGGCAGTTTCGCTGAAATGTCTCTTTGAAGATATTGCACCGTTGAAGAGGTTTCTAATACTCTTGGTCGACAACGTAAGTGCAGTCAAATTTGTCAATAACCCAGAATTCCACTGTTATTCTACGCACATAAATGTTCGACACCATTTTGTGTGAGAACGAGTTTAGCCGGGACATTTCATCATCGACATACACCGGGGGAGTACGAAATATCTGATATACTGACAAAACTCATTCCTCGAGACCAATTTTAGAACCTACGTGACCTAACCTACACGGTCAACCTACGTGATCTTAAATATAGGATCCAAGGAATATCGTTTAATTTATAAAACTCAGTTTACTTTTTTGCCTTAGACAAGTATGGGGTTTTCCAATAAAAGCGGGTCAATGTTGACAGGCTGTGGTTGTCATGTTGTTTTGACGGCGTCTGTGAAATTTATTGTTTATAATTCAGTCACTGATGCCAATTCACCATAGCCAGTTACACGACTGAGCAACAGGTCCAAGTGATATAATTCCATTATCAAAAAGATTGTACATTTGTGCAAACGTTGCGTGCGATACGCCCATTTTACGCCAAATTCGGTGGCTCTTCAATGTATGGTGGCCAAATTCGAGACAACTGGTTCAGGAATCAATCAGCCAACACCCATACGCTGAAAGAACGCCAGATCGGCCGATAACATCGCCGATGTTCATGAATTATCTATATCTAACCCGAATCAGTTAATGTTTTGCCGTGCACAAGAACTCGGTCTTTCGTAGGTTTCAACATGGCGAATTTTGCATTGGGACTTAGGTCTGCACCCGTACAAAATCAAACTATATATGGACGTTCAAGACATGTGGTGTCAGCAGGACGGCGTGAAGTACCACGCAGCGAACGTCACGATAAACATTTTGCATTTAAAGGTATGGTTATTTCTCGCAAACGTGATATGAATTGGCCACCAAGATTATGCGGTTTGACCCCGCAAGACATTTTGTTGTGGGATTTTCTGAAGTCGCATGTCTATGCCAATAAGCTGAAATATACCGATGCCCTCAAAGTCAACATAATCCAAGCCATCGCTCAAATTCAGCCGGATCTATGCGGCAGATTCATTGAAAAATGGATCTCTTGTATTCGTGCTACCATGAGAAACAGCGGCGGAAATTTGAACAATGTCATATTCCATACAAAATGGCATAGATGGGCTTATTTCATTCTATTTAAACATCCCCCGATCTTATTGGAAAACCCTTTAGGAGCGGCCCTAGATTTGACACAGTGGATCACTTTTTAACGCATATTTTTTTAAATCAGTTTACAAAAATAAAGGAAGTGAAAATTCAAAGATGTTTTATTCTATCATTTTCGGTTCTTCTATAATTAAATTGCAAAACTGAACCACTTTTCAGGCTTCACAAAGTGAAGTCTTCACATTTAACTTCAATCCAAACCATTAGAGTTAATGTCTTGAAAACTTAAATAAAGAGGAAATAACTTTGATCCATAAAATGAGATTTGAAAGAAGGGAGGAGAAAATAAAGGCTAAGATAATATATTCTTAAATACAGAAAGTTTTAATAATTGAATGAAGTTTATTCATTCAGTCGTAGTTGTTTAAATAATTAAATCATAAATTTTGCCTGGTTGTGCATGCAACTGATCATATTGTGTTCTTAATAAATTAAATGTTAAATGTCTCCTGGTGGATAATTAAAATCCATGCAGATTATATCGAGGAGTAGTAATTTTGTTTTTATTTCGCCCTCCCGTGCAGTTTATAAACCGTAGTAATTTTTATCTCTCTTTACAAAAAAAAGAAGTCCCGTTTTACGTTTTACAAGGGAGAAGGGGGTGGTTGATCATTGCGCTGGCGCCCCCGGCGGCGGCTATCCCTTTGGTGGGGGTAAGCCTGCAGATGAAACAGGGATGCTGTATTAGAGCACCGTATTGATCACATAACTGTACCCGGTCATCTCTCGTGTTACTCTCTCCTTACATAACCATGTAGCTAGTGAGTGCGTGCAAGTGGCGAGGAAACGTATCCGGGGGAAAAATCCAAGGATTACCAAAACAAAAAAAATCATGGCCCTTTCGGCAGACTCGTGCTGTAACCCGCGACGTCGCCGGATCGCGTCCGTTGCGTTGTACCTGATTAAAAGCCGCGCCCGCTAACTAACCACAAAAAATAAACTAAAAACCTAACTAATATATATATTTTTTTTAATTTCGGAAATTCAACTTCGAGCGAGATGCTTTTGTGATAGTCGTCCTCTCGAGGTTTTCGTGTGCGGGGGACAGTGGAAGACATGGAAGCCAGCGAACATCTGCTCTGATTCTCCACCATCAAAACAAGTATGTAGACTTAGCTGTAGCTACCCAGATGATTCGCTACCCTTTTGTAGGTCATGTGACACACACACGCACACACGCACGGGTGTTTACCACTGTGTGCGTTTCTGCGGGGCTCTCATTAATTATTCATGATCTGTGACAATTGACCGAGTGATTACAGCTAATCAACCCGATTGTTGTACTCAGTGTAACATCTTTTAGAAATGAATCGACAGCAGTTGTTTTTAATTATTTATAGAAAATATTCACGTTAAATGAATCTATTCTTTTAAATCAGAATATACTTTATGCTTTATCGAAATTAAGTGTTTTATATAGATTTTTTTTAAAATATGCATCCAAAATAAAAACAAACGTTTCCTAGTTACAAAATTCGAACCCTTATTTCAATATAGTTTCACTGAAACATTTTAAAATGACATGGGGTTGTGGTAAAATATTTTTTTATTCACTATATTTCATAATATTCAATAAAAACGTAATATTTGATTGAATATTATGAAATATATACACATCTTTATTCAGACTAAATAGATAATACAAAACTGCGTCGTTGAATGTATTTCAATTTAGCTTTATGATTTGCAATAGTATATAAGAATAGATAATACAATACAATATAACTATTTACAATACATGTAGGTGTTAGTTTTCGTGTTTTTTTTTTGTACCGAATATTACAATTTTCATTAAATCAGCTTAAATCTGCGAAAAACTATTGTGTTTAAAATAAACATCCGGCTCGAAGGACCAGTGATTGTTTCAGTAGTGTAATTTTCTTCTTGTTCTATATTACAATTTTCGTTAAATCAGCTTAAATCATTGAAAAACTATTGTGTTAAAAAAACATCCAGCTCGAAGGACCAGTGATTGTGTCAGTAGTGTAATTTTCTTCTTGTTCTATATTACAATTTTCGTTAAATCAGCTTAAATCATTGAAAAACTATTGTGTTAAAAAAACATCCAGCTCGAAGGACCAGTGATTGTTTCAGTAGTTAAATTTTCTTCTTGTTCTATATTACAATTTTTATTAAATCAGCTTAAATCTTTGAAAAACTATTGTGTTAAAAAAAACATCCGGCTCGAAGGACCAGTGATTGTGTCAGTAGTGTAATTTTCTTCTTGTTCTATATTACAATTTTTATTAAATCAGCTTAAATCTTTGAAAAACTATTGTGTTAAAAAAACAGGACCACTGATTGTTTCAATAGTGTCATTTTCTTCTTGTTCTATAAGACAATCGGTTGTTTTGGACAAAATAACAAATATAGATAGAAAAATATGTTTTTTACTTTTTTTTATATAATTTCCAGAAAATTGGTTGAAATCTTTGAAGAACATTTGTGTTTAGATAAATTATCTGGCTCGAAGGACCAATGATTCTTCAAATCGGGCTCTAGGACATGATCAGTGATTTCTGATTAAATAATAAATACACATAGAAAGCATGCAGAAAAGCATAATTTCTAGTAAATTAGCTGAAATCTTTGAAGGACTGTATCGAGAAAACATTCGGCACGAAAATCCAATGTGTTTTTGAATCTTGTTTTAGGACATAATCGGTTTTTTCGGACAAAATTATATTTTTTTCTCAAAATTCGAAACCAATCGCTATCGCTCAATTAATTATCGCTGATGTTTTGATTGAACAATTTGATTTTCAGAAAATTAGTTTAATTATTTCAAATTCCGTTGCGTTTAGAAAAAATATCCGGTTTGCCGACCAAATGATTGTTCCCATCATATGTTTGTTCTTTTGTGGTCTTAGAAAAAAATAGTAAATACACATAGTATTTTCGAAAGTGGTTGTTATCCAAAATCAATCGTTCAGTTAACTGCGTCGCTGATAAATCACCGAGTGTGTTTTAATTGAACATGATGATTTCCAGAAAATCAGCTTAAATTTGTTAAATACCTTTGTGGTTTCTCAGAAAATTTGCTTAAATATTTGAAAGGTTGCTGCGTTTAGAAAAACAGCTGGCCGCTAAAGTCCAATGAAAGTCGTTTGTTTGTCCTTTGATATCAAGACACGATCAGTGGTTTCAGACAAAGTAGTAAAAACATATAGCATTTTTGAATTGAATTTGAAGTTTTTAAGGCGCTTCGGCAACATTGGTCATTTGCGCCAGTATTTTCGAAACGGTAGACATTTTTATCCAAAACCAATCGCTTAATGAACAGCGTTGTCGAATAATCAAGCGAATTTTAATTGAACATTATGATTTCCAGAAAATAAGATTAAATCTTATTTTTTGCTTTGTATTTACAATGATCAATAGTAGTAGTAGTAGTTTATTGATGCAAATACACACAGAAAATGTTTACATAAGTCAATTAAAGAAATACAGATAATAAAATGTGACATATTAAAAGTAGTGGTAGTAGGAGATGTGTTAAACATATTAAAATCATTGTATATATATATATATATATATATATATATAAGAATCTAAAGTCTACAAATTAAGATTAAACACAGGCTGTAATATATCATAGTTACATTCACTTACGCTTGAAGGAACTCATCCCATGTATAATATAGAGTTGCGCTCAAATTGGCTTTCAGATAAGTTTTGAAATTTTTCAGTGGAAGACAATTGACAAAAGCAGGTAATTTATTGTAAAACTTAAGTCCCCAGTATCTAGGTCCATTCCTTGATTTACTTAGCCGATATATATATATATATATATATATCATTTCTTTGGCGAGTATGATATGTATGTATAAAGGCGGCACACTGGTATGATTCCATGTTTTTTATATAAACAAGGCATTTGTATATATATATATAGGCAAGGTTTTCAGTTTTACAAAGTGTGGCCTGCAGTCTTCTCGATATTGGACACCGGCCACAATTCTGATTGCACGTCTTTGCAACCCGAATATTCTGTCTTTGATGGCAGAATGACCTCAGGCAAGGATGTAATAAGAAATGATAAAGTGGTATGTACCGAAATAAGCGGTTTTTAAAGCTGCAGGATAGTGAATAAGACAAATTGCGTAAAAGAAATATATTTGAGCACAGTCTGTTTGCTAACTTATTTCCATGTACACTCAAAGTCAAAGAAGAATCCAGTTCAACACCCAGAAATTTTGCGGAAGTTTCAAAGTTATGTTTACACGGTTTTAATGTAAAGATTAAATCAATGGTTTTATTTTCGTTTATGGCAAGTCTGATGCTATTAAACCAGTCGAACGAAGTACGTTTTGCATTATGGTTCTGTTGAATCAGCTCAGGCAAATCGCTTCTATTATTAATCAGCGATGTGTCATACAATACTGTTCTACAGTTGTTCTGATATATTATATAGTCATTGATATGTATTAAGAATAACAGAGAGCCCATGATGGAACCCTGTGGCATACCGTGTTGTACTGCACGCATAGATGTCGTTGCATTATTAATTCTAACAACCTGCCTCCTACTGAACAAATATGATTGAATTAATCTTCTGCTCACGTCATCAAAACCCTAATAATAATAATAATATTTATTTCCCAACAGACATACATCCAATTACAGGAAATCTTAACAAAAAAAAAAAAACAATAATGCATGAAAACATATATAACCTAATAATTAACATAGAAATGCAATTATAGATATTTTCAAATTAAAACGACAATGAAAATAAGAAACTAGAAAGTATCATAAATTTGTTAATTTTATCAAAATTATATGTTTAGAATTCGAGAAAATGTCAAAATCCGAACTTACACTAAGTTTATTAATAAGTTGAATACTCCTATTCAATGGTGAATTTTGATGCGCACGTGACCTGGATTGGGCATTATAAAAAGTACAAACATAATACAATAATTAATTTAATAGTATGAAATGATTGACACAGTTAAACGTCTTTGTAAGGTCTAAAAATGTTGTTGGACAATGCTCACGGTATTCATAGGCATCAGTGAGCTGTAATACTGCGTTTTCAGTAGACTTGCCAGATATAAAATCAAATTTATTATCGCATAGAATTCCATTTATTTCTAAGTAACGATATACTTGTGTGAACATAACTTTTTCAAGAACTTAAAAAAAAACGGGAAGTGGGGAGATTGGCTTGTAGTTTGCTGGGTCCTGTGCGTCGCCCTTCTTATGCAGTGGTATTACCATAGCTGGTTTTAAGGCATTTGGAAAGGTAGATGTCAGTATAGACGAGTTAATAATATGTGTTAATGGTGATATTAATACATACAGTGCAACCCTTTAATAGATCCACTGATACGCCATAAATATCTTTACTTCTACTGCTTTTCAAAGAACGCACCAAATAACGCAATGTTTATAGAATCATATGATTATCCCCTGATTTCAGGCCACGATTTGTAGTTTCAGACAAAAATAATAAATATTTTTTTTTTCTTTCAAAATTGAAGATATATTCAAATTCAATCGTTCAATGAATTTTTACTAATCAATCACTGAAAGTGTTTTGATTGTGAATTCCAGATCACTCACTGTGTGGGTTTTAATTGAATATTATGATTTTTAGAAAATCAGCTTATATCTTTGAAAGACCTTTGTGTTTTTTTTTTTAGAAAATTAGCTTAAATACCGTTGCGTTTAGAAAAAAGGGCTCGAAGGTGAAATGATTGTTTTCAACGTGTGTTTGTCCTCTGATAGTTGTATCATGGTATTTTCAAAAGTGAACAAATTTTCATCTGAAACCAATTGATCAAAGAACTACGTTGCTGATTAATTACTAAGTGTGTTTTAATCTTATTGATGTTGGTTGTTGATTGTGGAGACTTTAATTATTTAAATAAAAATACTTGTCCTTTCTTCTCCTAAGCAGGAGAAAGGACAAGTATTTCTATTTAAATAAAAGTGTTTTAATTGAAAATTATAATTTACAGAAAGTTAGTAAAATATTTGATGGGCCCTTGTGTTTAGAAAGAACATCCGATTCAAAGAACCAACTCAAATCATGTATGTGATGACATGGAACCAAATGAAGGTTTGGTTCCAAGTCATGATCGGTGGTTTCAGAGAAAATAATAAATATCCCGCATTGAGACGGGAGGATCTAGAAGTGAGTGGGAGGTTGACGACATTTAAATATTTATCGCAACGTTTAAAATTAGGTACTTACATGTATTTTAAATACTAAATAAGCACTTAATATTGTTCTTACTACCACTCTGGCAGGGTACAGTACGTTCGAATCGGAAACTTCATTTCAGATCATACATCTGTTACTTCTGGTGTTCCCCAAGTAACCCACTGTGGCCCCATTATTCAATTTGTTTATTGGCAATATCCAATATAGTGAACATTTATTTGACACAAAAGTAAAATATGATGACTAGTAATTTGATTTCTGTCTATAGATGTTATTGTTTTATTGTATTACAATACTACTTGGTTTTATAATATATTTTATTTTATATGTTATACTAATTATCTTCTATATTTATGAAATGATGGTATACCGTTAATAAACATTATTATATATATATAAACATCTTTATTCCCAAAAGTAACCAACAAATTTATATTTTTATACAGAATATTTAAAATTTATATATACATTCAATGTACTTCAGGGAAACAGAGATCTTTCAGCCTGTCTTTGTCCTGTTCATGTCACTGTTTATTTTGTTTTGATCACTAACTGTCTTGGTCCGCTAAATTTGATGTAATGAATTGTTAATGAGGGATGAATGAATTTGGGAGTGATGTCAGGGTTACGAGGAATGCATAACTGTTGGATAATGGGTGTAATGTTGGGATTAACGGCAAATTTTAAGGTAAGTTTTTAATCGATCTGAGATGGGAGTGATATTACAGGCTTCATACAGGAGGGAGTTAGATGGATTATGGAGTGAGTTTTTCGGGTGTCTGATTTTTGTTAACGCTCTAAGGGCTGACCTTTCTGCAACGTGGAGATTTTTTAAAACTTGTGGGCGGGGGTTATGGAATAGGATAGCTGCATATTCGAGTAGGGGTCGACAAATCATTTTATATATATGAACAGCTGTTACTGTTGAAATGCCTTTATTTTTATATGTGAGGGCTCTAAAATGCTTAGCCCCATTATTATATTTATTCTTAATAATAAGAATTGCTACTGCTGTTTCTACAAAAGAAACATTTTCAACGACATTCAAAAATAAATTGAAGAAGTGGATGAGGAAATTAAAATATTTTCTAGAAAAGAGTATTCATTCACTTGGTCACAGTTATTTAAATATATTAAATAAAAATAATGTCCGGCGTGGGTATTTGCCCGGGAAGTAGTTGTTTTAATGTGCATTTGTTTAACGTACTTACGTAACGTAAGTCAAAAGTCACAGAGCTAAATGTGGAAATAATTTATTAATTATTTTCAAATCATTTTTATTTAATATAAAATATTTTCAATTTGAGTCTCATTAATCACTGAGTAAAACATTTTAGTAATATTAGGAATGGTTGAGTAGGTTTCACTTGGTTTTAGTTTTAATCTTTGTGAACAATGACTTACTTAATATGATTGAATTTAAATTAAATCTGTTCTAATAATCTTTTTAGAATCAAACATATATTTCAAATACAAAACGCTCATTTTTTAGTACAATAAATTTTAAACACCCGCGCTATAAACATCCCGAAAGACACGCTTTGAAATTCTACAAACCCATGAAAATTTTCATAAAATTCTTCAAATCGCCATTTCGATCCATAAAATATCTCATCAATTTTTTCCTCCGCATTTCGAGCATGAATAATTCATTTCCAGTCTGGATCAGATAAGTGCAATTTTCTACTGCCGGAAAGCCAAAGTTTTCCTCCGGACGATTGAAAACGGTCCATTGAGGAGGACGCGTACGTACACACGTCGGGAAAACAACCATAATCATAAACGTAAAAAAAAGTTACGCGTCGGCCCTCGACGCCTATCCACTCCGCTGCCGTTTTCCTCTTTTACATAACACTGAATCAACGGAATGACGAAATGAAATCGAACGGAATTTAGATTGTTTTGAAGTAGCAGTGTATGCAGCCATATCTTCCTTGGAAGGGAAACGACTTTGAAATTCATCAATGAAAAAGAAAATCATTGATTATTATTGCAACGTATGCAGCAATATATGCTGAGGAAGGGAAACTTTGAAACTCACAAATGAAAAAGAATAATATTGATTATTATAACAAAACATGCAGCCATATCTTCTGAGGCAGGGAAACTTTAAAACACACCAATAAAAAGAACAACACTGATTATTATAATAAAGTATGCAGCTATATCTTCTGAGGAAGGGAAACTTTGAAACTTACAAATGAAAAAGAACTATATTGATTATTATGGCAACGTATGTAGCCATACCTTCTGAGGAAAGAAAACTTTGAAACTCACCAATGAAAGGACAACAATGATAATGCAGCCATATTTTCTGGGGAAGGGACATTTTGAAACTCACCATTGAAAAAGAACAACGTTGATTATTATGGCAACGTATGCAGCCATACCTTCTGAGAAAGGAGAACTTTGAAACTCACCAATCAGAAAGGACAACAATGATTATGCAGCCATATTTTCTGGTGAAGAGACATTTTGAAACTCACTATTGAAAAAAAAAAACAACATTGATAATTATGGCAACGTATGCAGCCATACCTTCTAAGGAGGGAAAACTTTGAAACTCATCAATGATAAAGAACAAAATTGATTATTATAGCAACGTATGCAGCTATATCTTCTGAGGAAGGGAAACTTTTGAACTAACTAAGAAAAATAATAACATTGATTATTATGGTAACATATGCAGCCATATTTTCTGGGGAAGGGAAACTTTGCAACTCACTAATGAAAAAGAATAACATTGATTATTATAACAAAACATGCAGCCATATCTTCTGAGGCAGGGAAACTTTGAAACACACCAATAAAAAGAATAACATTGATTATTATAACAACGTATGCAGCTATATCTTCTGAGGAAGGGAAACTTTGAAACTCACAAATGAAAAAGAACGATATTGATTATTATGGCAACGTATGCAGCCATATCTTGTGAGGAAGGAAAACTTTGAAACTCACCAATGAGAAAGGACAACATTGATTATGCAGCCATATTTCTGGGGAAGAGACATTTTGAAACTCACCATTGAAAAAGAACAACATTGATTATTATGGCAACGTATGCAGCCATACTTTCTAAGGAGGGAAAACTTTGAAACTCACTAATGATAAAGAACAAAATTGATTATTATAGCAACATATGCAGCTATATCTTCTGAGGAAGGGAAACTTTTAAACTAACTAAGAAAAATAACAACATTGATTATTATGGCAACGTATGCAGCCATATTTTCTGGGGAAGGGAAACTTTGCAACACACCGATGAAAAAGAACAACATTGATTAATATAGCAACGAATGCAGCTATATCTTCTAAGGAAGGAAAACTTACCAATGAAAGATAACAACATTGATTATTATAGCAACATATGGAGCTATATTTTCTGGGGAAAAGAAAATTCGAAACTCACCAATGACAAAGAATAGCATTGATTATTATAGCAACGTCTGCAGTAATAAAAGCTCATACTCAAATTTCGCAACAATTTATTGTGAAGTGGCTTTACGATCAAATTAATGTATTTTTCAAAATCTTAAACAAAATAAAGTCAAAATTAAATTTTGTAAAACTAAAAATCCAGCCTCATGGTAGAGATTTGTATAATAATCAACGAAACTACACAAACTTACAGATAAAAAAATAAATATCAATAACTATTTTATTGATTGAATACCCAAATTGGATACAGACTTTAGTAATACTAGCTAGTTGCGGCAGAGAAACTTACTTTTTTAAAAAATCCGTCAAACGGCAAGGAGTGAAGGTAGGGAGCTGAGAGGGGGTGCGTCTGAGAGTTTAGGTCCTCAATTTTTGTGCTTCCTCTTTATTTTGAGCGTGTTACCGTTTGTTGTGCAATTTTGGTCGGGATCATTGGTCCTTATTTTTTTCATTTTGAGGAAAACGATCGCGCTGTCGCGGTGAAAGCAGCTCGATACAGGGAGATGATCGAAGCATTTTTCCTTCCACATCTGGAAGAAATGGACTTCTGAGATATGTGGTTTCAACAGGACGGAGGCACGACCCACACGGCATAGGCTTCGATAAAATTGTAGTACTTCTCTGACCGCCTCATCTCTTTCAGAGGCGATCTTCCTTGGCCGGCACGCTCCTCAGATTTAGCTCCATACGACTTATTTGAAGTCTATCGTTTACAACGATCGACCACATACCTTAGTTTACCTGAAAACAGATATTCGAAACACCATCGTCGGTGGATATGTTTCAGATAGTGGTGTGAAACATCAAAAATAGACTCAATGGCGGCCTTCATTTGGTAGAAGCTTTGACTATATAAATATAGACTGCTAGTCCCCTCCATTTCCCATGTAAACACAGCTCAATATTTGTATCCAAGTGGGAACCCGACTAAGCCCCGCCCAGTGAATAAAAGGGTGGGAAATTCAAAAACTAGTGAGCACAATGATCGGGTTTTATATAATTTATAACGCTTTCAATGCGCGAAAAGATGGCACTTTTTACACACGGAAAACACATGCGGTCGCGATTTTCACCAGCTCCCATGTGATTTTTTTATCAATTTCGAACGAATTTCGGCGAACGACGGCAGACGGAACCGTAACCGTAAACATAACCTCAACACGCTGTCACATCAACAGATACTTCTGTGGTCGAATTGCAACCTTCCACAAAGCAATATATCGCTATGTTCTTAAAAACTTTCAAGGTATCACAAGATTTAAACACAATAAGCTTACACACAGCTGACTTGAGCATAAAATAGCTTTCATTCAGTACTTAGCCTTGGCACTTGTTCTATGGCACCGCCACTGTCACTTGAATTCAAACGTGAAGTTGGCGTTAGCAGTCCATATTTATATAGTCAAAGGGTAGAAGTAATTTTCAAAACTGCATAAAAAAATGATGAGGTGATCTGTAAAGGGAAAAAAGAATTAAAACCGATATTTGCAATAGTTTCATTTTTATTAACCTTTCAAAAAAGTAAGTTTCTCTGCCGCCACCTTTACCATAACTAGCTGATATAGAAGACGTTTACAAGCTATTTAAAGATATTAAAATAAACGCAAAGGAATCTAACGTTTTAAATCTTAATATATTGCAACTCAGTTGGCCATATTAGTTCCAAATGTTACAAATATAATAAATAATTGTTTACTTTTTATTAAAAACAAATTTGTTTATGATTTTTTATTATTACAATTTAATACAAAAATAATAAAAAGATGAAAATAATAAATAAATTTGTTTTTAATAAAAAGTAATTAAGGATGCGGTTTAGACGGAAGAGATAGCTATATAAATATTGGCAATCACTAATTCGAGTTAGATTGCTGTTGTGATCAATGAACAATATTGTATTATACATTAAAGTAATCTTAAAATAACCAGTAATTTCATCAGATGAATTAAAAATTATTTTAATGTTTAGTTTGTGTGAAAATAAATTATGTAAACAAAGAAAATTGATCAAATTTATAGCAAATTATATTTTTGTTAATAAAAACTTGAGCAATGAAAATTTAAAGGATTTCACTAAATTCTTCATTCAAATAACTTAGCAAACATGATGTATTAATTTCATTATATCTTACAATTTTCTTTTCTAACTTGAACTAATAAATTGACGTAATTCACGAAAATAAACGATTTATTTTTTATTTAGACTGATAACTTATAGTCGGTAGATAAAAAAATGTAAATACATATTTATATTATTTAATCCAAAAAAATGGCTCCTTTTTTAAAACGATTATTTCGATTTTACTGTATAGCTATCTCTTTCTACTAAACCGCAACCTTAAGTTAATTTTGTTGTTACGAATTCGAAGTTTATAGTTCTTACAAATTATTTATAATGGATTCAAATACCTTAAGTAAAATTTAATACCATGTAGTCATTATTTATTTTATATTGTTAAGAGAGGTAGTCGTAATCAGTCAAAAACGAGTCGTAAAAGTTGAATGTGTAATATATATACTAGGGTGCATATTATATTTTTTTGTAAAGTTATTAAATTATATTTAAACGCAATTAGTTTACATTAATCATATAATTAAAGGTAGAAATTATCAATGAATAACATGCCATAAATTAATACAATAAACTCCATATTTGTTAAATCCAACTCCGGTGGATTAATTCTTGTCCACTCAAAATATTTTAATAAATAAATACAAGACACGGTAAGTAATAATAATACATATTAACGCAAACGCCAGACGTGGTCATTAAATTAATTAATGGGTTTCTACACAGAAAACGTAATTTTGATACGAATTTTTAATTTATATAAGACCGGGGTTTGAGATATGACATCTGATTACATAAATCTCTTTTATAATCGTACGAAGTTTTGTAAAATGCCAATATCCCAATATTTTGCAAGTAATCCTTACAATCTACCCTTCCTCTCAAAAAAATGTATCCCTCGAAACCTGAACATTCCTTCGAAATATAAATATCTTCCTCTCATAATTCACCAATTCATTACGGCGAACAATTAAGAGAGTTCAGCTAGTAGGCCCAGATAAGAAAGACCTGTGGTTTTACAGCCCAGCCAGATTAACACATAAATGTATTGTATACCAGGTGTAGATTTGGAGGATTTCGAAGTGTTCAAATATTGACTCCCCTATTTATTTTATACAACATGTAACTTTTCTATAGGGGGAATAATTCTGAATTGAGTGTTCAATGATAACATTAATTAATTCAGAATTATTCCCCCTGCAGAAAAGTTACACATTGAACACTCAGCATTTTTCTAAATTAATATAATTAAGAAAATAAGTAATGCTATTTTAAGAAAATTAAATAGAAAAGAAGATTATTTTGCCTGTAAAATAAATAAGGGAGACAATTTTTTGAAAACTTCAAAATTTACATGTAATTACCTAACATATTAAATTAAAGACGACGCAAGCGCCACCTTTTGCCTAATTTCAAGTGGCATCGTCAACGATTTGGGTCACTAGTTATCCATACGCTAGATAAATGGTGGCTGAACGTTAAATATCTAACATATGTTGCGTTCACGGAGTCTACACCCGGTATATAATCCACTTATGTATTAGTCTACGAATGAAGATGTTTCTTTACATTGAGACTAATTTTAGTAAATAAATAACTATAATGTAATTAATAGTTTTATATTTAAACATTTAATGTTAATTTTGTATAACAAAAATTAATAGTTATCAAAAATCTACGAATAATGGGCTGATAACCCGAAACTGGTCGAGAATTTAAGGTTATTCAATTTAATCTGTGTTTTATTTATTTTATTGGTAGATTTATGATAATTTATTAATTTCTGTTATTAAAATAATAACTAATTTGTTATTTTCCTTAAATAAAGTGAAACAATAAATTTGCAGTTATTTAAATTACAATGAAATTAAAAAAAGGACGTTTAGTAATCTCCTTTTCCAACTGCAAAAATTACTTACACTGTAAGTTTTTGATAAACATCTATTGAAACAACTACTTCCCGAGTATATACCCCACCGGATATAGGATTACACACTAGAGGACGGGTATGCAACAAACAAATATCTACTGTGTAGTCCAATCTCCGACGGGGTATATGCTCGGGAAGTAGTTGTTTCAATAATTGTTTGGAAAAAGGGATTGATCGAATTTTATTGATCATTGCCAGAAATGTTCCTTCTTTAATTTCATTATTATTTCCCCTCCAAGACTAAATTTAATCTAATTTTTTTTAGAATTAAAAGAAAATTCGCAATTACCTATTATCATTCCATTTTAATTAAATGCTCTTTTGTTTCTCTGATTTTTTTTCTTTGCATATAAAAAATCAAATCATCCCAAATGCAGCTCTATCCCTCTCTCATTTCAACCCATCAAGAATAATAATAATCACAAAATTTCCACTCTTTCCGTCTCCCCCCTCCCATTCACGAACAATTACTCCGTCTCAGTCTCTCGGGCGCATTCAGGTACAAGTCGCGTTTCCGTTTATTAATTACGGTGGATGGAGAGAACGCTAATTAACGCAGACGGAATTAATCATATAAAATAGCGCCAGACGTGAAATTGGGATCCGAAGTTGCGCAAGGAGAAGGATGTTTAATTTGACGAGAGGATTGTCTGCTTTTTTTTATTTCTTCTTACATCGCGCCGCGCGATGTCATTTGTTCCCATTGTTTTTGCGTTGTGAAATTTAATTGCGAAAATGTGTACGGCCCAAGGATGTATTCAAGAAAGTGAAATGGTTTAATTTATTAATAATTGAAACAGTTTTTTTTTACATTGAGACTATTCAGTAATTTCTATTTGAGTAGTTTGTTTTTTACCTACTTAAAATTCTAGTATACCTATAGAATTTTAAGTAGGTAAAAAACAAACTATTCAAATAGAAATTACTGAAAAGTCTCATTCACTTGGTCACAATTATTTCAATAAAATGAATTTGAAAATAATTAAAAAAATATTTCCACTTTAGCTAGTATGTCAATTTGAATTAAGTCACGTAAGTGTTTTAAAACAAATTAAATAAAAATGATTTGCATATAATTAATAAATTATTTCCACATTTAGCTCTGTGAAATTTTGACTTTAAACAAATGCACATTACAACAACTACTTCTGGGGGAAATACCCCGCCAGACATTGAATTATATAATGTACACCTGCTGCTACATATCAATAACATATTGTATTTTTTTGATGCGAGAAAAATTCAATGTTAATAACAAAATAGAACGTTACACAATATAAGGCCATCTGCAGACACGTGTTTCGGGATTTATCTCTCGTTAGTACAACTCTGCCTTACATAATTTAAAGATGTTAAATTAAATTAAATCAATTATTTTAAATCAAATCAAACTAAATCAATTTAAATCAAATCAAACTAAATTAATTCGATTTAATTCAAAATCAAATCATATTAACAGAAACGAATTGAATTAAATTAATTAAGTTGAGCGTTATGCTTTCTGGTTGTAATCACTGGAAAATCAAATGTTGCATGATGCAATGTGTTATTGATATAGAGCAGCAGGTGTACATTATGTAATTTAATGTCTGGCGGGGTATTTGCCCATGAAGTTGTTATTTTAATGTGCATTTGTTTAAAGCACTTACGTAACGTAAGTCAAAATTTCACAGAGCTAAATGTGGAAATAATTTATTTATTTATTGTCAAATCATTTTTAATATTTTATTTATATTTATTTCATACATTATGAACTACCAACGTCTAAATATTAAAACCTTAATTAATGGTTTTAATATTTAGACGTTGGTAGTTCATAATGTATGAAATAAATATAAATAAAATATTAAAAATCAATCTGTGTTTTATTGGTTGATTTTTAATATTTTATTCATATTTATTTCATACATTTTTATTTAATTTATTTAAATAACTAACCAAGTGAATTGATACTCTTTTCTTTAAAACAAATACACATTAAAACAACTACTTATCGGGCAAGCATTTACTAAAGAAGAAACAAACAAACTGTCTTGTTGATTACTAAGTAAGTACGTTAGTAATCAACAATATAGTTTTTTTGCGAAATACATTCGAACAAGTTGCGCTCGATTTAATTAAAATAATAAATCACTTCAACCCCGCACACCCTTTCATTTAACATCGCATTAAGCGGCACGAAATCAACCATCCCCCATAAAAAGCCCGCACTCCATCTTACGCCAACCGCGAAGAATCGAGCGGGAAACAATGAGATGAATCGCACGATTCGTGCGTAATTTATTAAAAGACAGACTATAGAACACGGGAAATGGGGGAAATTAGAGCTGGAGATAGAGATGAAGGGAAATCTCGTAAGAAAGAGAGAGGTGAGAATATCATGTTTTCGGGGGGTGGTGAAGGAAGAAAGAGACAGAGAGAGCGTGAAAGTGAGAGGATATTGTGTTTTGACGGTATGGCGAAGGAAGAAAAAAAAATAAGAGACAGACCTCTGTTCTGGAGGTAGTGAAGGAAGAGAGAGGTAAAGAGGATATCGTGTTTTTGGCGGTGTGATGAAGAAAGATAAAATAAGATAGAGAAAGTGCGTATTCAGTTCTGGGGATATTGAAGGAATAAGAAGAAAGAAAGAGGGAGAACATACTCTGTTCTGGGGGTGGTGAAGGAACAAGAAGAAAGAAAGAGTGAGAACATACTCTGTTCTGGGGGTGGTGAAAGAGCGAGATACAATATTCTGTGTTGAGGGTGGTGAGAAGAGGACGAGAGAGAAAGAGAAATTTCTCCTCCTCCTGTTCTCTCCCACTTTTCGCAATCTAATACGATAATGTACCGAGGGGAGCGACCGACACGTGGGAGCTGTAAATGTTGCGCTTTTATAACTTATCGGGGAATTAGGCGATTACCCATTTGCTTGAATCGCCCGGAATTACACCGGAATTAATTCGGTGCGCGAAGTACGGGTTGCAGTAAACGTACCCGAATAGTTTGCCGGGCGTTTTCACGACGCGGTGGTTGATATATATTGTTAAAGCGTGTTTATAGTTAATGTATGTACAAGAGTTTGATATAAGAAATAAATGAATTAAACACAAAAAATAAAAGAATTAAACAAAATAATGTTCAAATCCTAAATAATTCGTGCATTAAAAGAAACTAAAATTCTTACATCCAGATATAATAAATTATACACGAAAACTGTGTGAAATAATAAAATAATTTTAACTTGTGATTGTTGATAACTGTATATTTTAGAGTTTACGTGAAGTGATTGATCACAAAATAGAAAGACTTATTCCTTACTTCACTTTTTATAATAAAAAGTGAAGTAAGGAATAACATTTTTTCTATTTTGTGATTGTTGACTTATCTAGTACGTTGATTGATAAAACACTTTTTGTTTCAAAAAGTCAATTTGTGAATTTGTAAATCACAACCAAGTGTTTTATTCAACCAATCTTATATTCAACGTAATAAACGACTTAAATATAATTAAAGTTGAAATATTAAATAATTCGCGTATTAAAAACAAACTCTTACATTCAAATAATACAATTCATGATTTAATTTCATGTTTCAATAATTGATGGACAAAAAACAAGGTCTGCTAACTAGTAGATTTGTGGTCGATAGTCATTGAATTGTAAATATATATAGTGCTGTAACATTTGTTATGTTCTCAATAAAGAAGATATTTATATATGTAGCAATAATACGAGGGTAAGTCAATTATTATCTGCAATTTAGTTGTACATTTTATTGCAATACAAATAAGAAATTTCTACTAACATAATGTTTCAACATATTCCCTTTGATTCAACGCACTTGGCCCATCATTGCATACGTTTGTTGATTCTTTAGAAAATAAGGTTCTCGGCCAAAAAAAGAAAGCTTCTGGTTGATCGATGGCTAGTATTAACCCTTTAACTACTGGAAAAGCAGTGACAAACAAAAATATTTGCATAAAATGAAATGTTCCACTAAAATGCACGTAAAAATAATTTAAATACTGAGTGCATTATTAAATCGCTCATTGACGACTGAACTTCGTTCGACATTGCTTTAAAACGCCAAAATACTTACGAAGAAGGTTCTGACTTTATTAGAGCTGATTATAAAGCCATAAACAATTTTTTTGCTACTATTCAGTGGGATGACATTTATCAAGCATGAGCATTAATGATACGGTTACCACTCTGTACATACTTATTGATAAGGTCATTCGTTTATTTGTACCTACTAAAAAATATTTTGTTCTAAGTATCCAGTCTGGTTTAACAAAAATCTAATAAAATTAATAAAAGAAAAGAAAACATCTCACGTTAAATTTAAGAGGTCAGGTTTACCTTCAGATTATGATGATTTTGTGTTTTTACGCGAGGAATGCAAAAAAGTGTTCAGAACTTTACAACTCGTATATGGATAGAATTGAGAAAGACATATATTTAAATCCAAGAAATTTTTGGAGCCATATGTCTAAACTAAAAAAAAGTAACAGTTTTCCAAACAGAATGATACATAAAGGTGAGATTCTCAATAGTGGTGAACAAATTTCAAATGGATTTGCATCCTATTTTTCCAAAACCTATAAAGTCTCGAATATCAAGTTGTATGATTTTACTATTAGTAAACAAGTAAATAGTATAAAATTATCGATTTCTTTAAGTAAAGTTTTTAATAAGATAAATTCACTTGGCAGCGGTACATCTTATGGACCTGATGGAATTCCAGCAATATTTTTATCTAAATGTGTGTACATGCTATCGAAACCAGTGCATATGTTATTTACATGCTCACTTGTAGAGAAAACGTTTCCGCAAATCTGGAAAAGTAGCTTTTTAATGCCCATACATAAATCTGGAAAAAAATATATAATTTCTAATTACAGAGGAGTGGCGATTCAATCATTTATTCCAAAAATATTCGACAAGATCATTTCTAGGCAATAATTCTGGTTATCAAAAGAGGTTATCGAGAACGAACAACATGGATTTTATCAAGGAAGATCGACTGTCATCAATTTGCTGGAATTCTAATCAACCATTCTGTCAGCCATGGAGAAGAAAAGCCAAATTGATGTCATATTTACAGACTTTTCCAAGGCTTTCGATAAAGTGAACCATTCTATCCTACTTTCCAAATTGAGTGCTTATGGTTATAGTGATAGTGTTGTGAATTGGTTTCATTCCTATTTAACGTCTAGAAAACAATTTGTTCGTATTGGTAATTTCGTGTCCGAAGGTATTGATGTTTCGTCTGGTGTTCTACAAGGTAGTCACTGTGGGCCCTTATTATTTCTTATTCTGATTAATGATATTTCCCGAAATTTAAAACACGCCAGATATTACCTCTATGCTGACGATATGAAAGTTTTAATTGAAGTGAATTCAATGGATGACTGTGCAAAACTTCAATTTGATCTTAATGTAATTTTTAATTCGTTTAATATTAATGATTTAGATCTAAATATAGATAAATGCAAGGTAATGACATTTAGTAGGAAAAAGAAACGAATTGAATATTTATATTCAATTAATAATATAACTCTTGCAAGGGTAAATAGAATTAAAGATTATGGGATATTCTTTGATGACTCTATGTTTTACTGATCACGTATCTCGGGTTTGCAACAAAGCAATGCGATCATTGGGTTTTATTATGCGGTCTAGTAAACATTTTAATATCATAACGTTACTAATTTTGTACAATTCATTTGTGCGGTTGAAGCTGATAAAGACGCGATAAAGGCATAAGTTGATGCGAACCGGCGAATAACAACACGTGAGATCGGATTGAGGTTAAATTTATCAAATTCAACAGTTTATAACCACTTGAAAGGCTTGGGATTATCCTCGAAGCCCGATGTATGGGTTCCCTATGTTCTCACAGCGAGAAATCTGTGTCGCCGCATTGGCATCTGCAATTCGCTTCTCAAACGTCACGAAAATGATCCGTTTTTGAAGCGCATCATCACTGGGGACGAAAAATGTGTTGTATACAACAACGTCAAACGCAAGAGGTCATGGAGCAAAAAAGATGAACCGGCTCAAACCATTTCCAAAGACGATATTCACCAAAAAAAGGTGATGTCTGTTTGGTGTGATTTTAAAGGAATCGTTTTTTAGCTTTTACCGGATAACACATCGATTAATTCGAAAGTCTGCTGTCATCAGCTGGATGATGCACTTCAACAGAAAAAGCCAGAACTAATCAACAGGAAATGTGTAGTATTTCACCAAGATAAGGCGAGACCTCACATAAGTTTGGACACTCACCAAAAGCTTTTACAGCTTGAATGGGATACAATGCCACACCCACCATATTCTCCAGACCTGGCACCATCGGATTATTATTTGTTCCGGTCACTCCAAAATTTTTTAGACGGTAAAACATTCACCTCAAAGGAGGAGGTCAAAAACCACCTCGATCAGTTTTTTGCTAGCAAAAACCAAAAATTTCATGAGCGTGGAATTATGCTACCACCAGAAAGATGGCAAAAGGTGTTAAACCTGAACGGCAAATATGTAATTTAATAAAGTATTTGTTTATTATACGAAAACTGTCTTTCATTTCCACAAAAAAAACGAAATTACTTTCCGAACAACCCAATATAATTATCTTTTTTGCGTTGACTTTTCTTTAGGTGTCATGATTGATTTAAATGCAGCAATTGTGTCATCCATTTCGTAGTAATGAGTGATCAACGGTTCTACGTTTACCTTTCCAGTTAAAACCATTTCTAAAACAGTTTGGTAATCTTCATTAACGTATCTAAAGACTACTCTGATGTCCGCATTCAATTGAATGACGTTTTCAAATTGCTTTTGGATTTTTACATTATTGTTATTTGGGACATTCAAACCATCTTCTTAACATAAAAAAATCATAACACAATGTTTTCATGCTTCCATGAACACGAATAAAATAATTGTTTATTGTGAATTCTTGGTAGGGTGGAATATGTAAATTGTATATTATAAAATGAAATAATTGTTATTCCTTTATTAAGAAGCTAATATTTTAATTACTTATTTTACATATATTAATTTTGCTTGTTTTGATTGTTACAGTTTGCACGTGTGTTAAACCATGGTGGATTTGGGAGGGTATGTGATAATATTGGTAGAAACCAAGGATAAGAAAATAAAACTTTATGGTGAGTATTCTTTTTTATTTTCAATTTCAATTTACTTTACTAACGGAATCTCCATTTCCAAATTACAATTATAATTACATATTAAAAATTTTATAAGAAAAGTATGATGCTCTAAAAAGATTACAAAACATATGTTTAAAATATAAATATTTGCATATTTAATTAAAATAATATGAATTTTATTGTCTTTATAAAACTTTTTACAATGCAATTGTTTTAATGCAATAAATACCAACTACAACACAATAAATGGAAGACGATGCAAGCGCCATCTTTTGCCTAATTTCATGTGGCATCATCCGTTTAACCGCCTTTATCAAGGTATTGCCATGGCCATTACTAGTTATCCATAAGCTAGTCGAATGGTGGTTGAACGTTTTATTAAATACATTAACACAGTTAAAATACTCAATGAACCACCCTACCTGAACATTACAACCACCTTGTGTACTGGTTTAATCATGTCAATTTAATCAAAGACCATTTATAATGCAATTGTTTTAATGCAAAAATAGCAACTACATAAACGTAGTTATTTTTCTTTATTTATAAATACTAATTGTTTAAAAATATTAATATATTATTTTTAAACAACCTAACGGGTGAAAGTTGAAGTGTTGATTGAGAATTCGGCGAACGACGATTTCCATCATTTAGGCGCTCATAAACATCGAGGTATATCCTTGCTGCATATTTTTACAATGAGTATTATTATTATTATTATTTTATCGTTTTCTCAAACATGTTGGTTTGGTCTAGGTATCGTTCAGACGGGATTTTACCAAGTCTGAGGATATGTATATTAGATTTTGTTGTTGTGAAGGTTGAGGAATTTCCTGACTATACTACTTGTGTTAATTATTATTATTATTATTTGATTTGTGGGGCTGTGGTGGCACTTCGACCTAAAGATCTTTTGTGCCTCCTCTTACGAAAAATAATTTTAATTTAATTTGTTACCACACAGGATTTACCTATCCTTTTAAAGTACCCTAAAAGGTATTTAATCTTGAAATATCTTAGTTCGTGAAGAGCGGGGAAGTATTTCCCCAAGAACCTTTGTCTTACACGAGCTATAGACTCGCATTAGGAGTTGGATAACTGTATCTCTTTCCACAAAACAGAATCTACATATTTCATCAGCGACTAATCTGACATTTTTCAGGTGGCCCCTAACTGGGACATGTCCTGTTACAATTCCTGTTAATAGTTTGAGGTCTTTATTGTTGAGTAGCCAGAAATCCCTATTGGAATTGGAGTATGACCAACAATGAATATTATGTTCAATTGTTAACTTGGTAAAATTTCCAGCTTCTTGGATCCTACGGTTACAGTTACGGTTTTGCGGTAGGTGCGCATGTTGCGGAGGCACATATAGGCTAAAATCGTTGAAAATAGCAGACACCGAAGTAGGTCCAGTTATCATAGCGTTTAGCCGCTTTTCGAGGTTATTTTCAATTAAAATTGTTTTTTAGCGGTACTTTAATAAATATTATTGTATTTTTGGCTTATTCTCTTGTAAAATTGAATTTAAACTATCAAAAAAGAACATTTTTATACTTCACTCCTTCAGAAATCCATAGAATATGCATAAATTGAGGAGCGAGTGTGCCTTTTTATAAATTTTCTCATAATTCGAAACAGGGATGCTTTATATTAAAGATGTAATTTTTAATGTATTTTTTTAATGAGGGCACTGTGGGGGTTCAGAAAACATAGTGATTGTTGTTTTAGGTAGAAAAACGTTAAACCCCTTTACTAATGATGTGAATGCACAAATTGATTTTTTTATGATCGCCTTATGAATATTTCACCCACGGAAACACAAGTAATTTGCATTTTACAGATGCTTTGAGTACGTTTTTTAACAAAGGATAAAATTGCACTGTTTATGGATGTTTGATGCACTTTGGTTTTCTTCGATTGCATAGTTTACACACACACTTTTTGCTAGGTTAGAATTCAACCATTCAACAGCCATTCGATGAGCACAACGTTGAAATTTATCGGCCTCATCTTACTAATTCGACATATAATAACCTCTCTCTTTCTACCGACACATCAAAACTATATTCTTTTTTAACACTGCAGGAATAACATGTCACTCGATACGGAATACGGAATTATCCAGAAACGTTGTCCACAGGTTATCATGGACTGCTATCCCAACGTAACTGTCAACCATTATGTTTAGCGCCGATAGTCCTCGTTAGGCCCCTGATGCTTTTTCCATTTAGGGCATCTTAGATCATGTACCATCACAGCCAGCCTACCTCATCAAGATAAGCTAGCAGTGCCGAGGCAGCTAGATCCCTGATTTTCGTCATTTCTGGTCATTGCTCACCCAAAGTTGCTAGGCAATATCTAAGGATATGCTCCGCGATTTCGTCCTCGAAACAGCTCCTTCGACAACCTGGTGATTCTACAATCCCCAATCTGTAGAGGAGTGCTCTTAATCTGCAGTGTCCAGTTAGACCCTTGTACTCTTTCCACAAGGGTAGAAACCGTGGTAACGTAGCGCATAATCAGTTAGTGCGTGGTCGTTTTATTGCGAGTGCCTTCATCGTTTAAATTGACTGTTTTTCTTTTATTTCTGTAAAAGTTAAATTTTATAAAAATATTATAAAAAATATCTCTAGTAGTTGATATATCTTCTTAATGTTTTTTAAATACATTAAATCACTTTTTATAAATAATTAATTGAAATTAGATATGAATATATGCTACGAATTTATGAATTACGAAGAATTAGAAGTAAAAAAAGGATGCTTTGTTTTTCTTAATCTACGTTCATATTTTGCAAAACTCATCTAACTGTTACACTTGGTATCGAAAATAAAATTAGCTGCCATGGTTTGCCTCACGCGTATTTTAGATTGCTGCTGTTACAAATTCCGTAACAGCAAAATTTTTATCTTGCAACGTTATGTCGTTATGAAGAAATTTAATATAATTTCAACATTTAACATTTTATTATTGGAAATTATATTACATTTCTTCATAACGACATAACGTTGCAAGATAAAAATTTTGCTGTTACAAATGCCGAAACAGCAAAATTTTTATCTTTGCTGTTACAAATTCCGTAACAGCAAAATTTTTATCTTGCAACGTTATGTCGTTATGAAGAAATTTAATATAATTCCCAATAATGAAATGTTAACATTAAAAAAAAAAAAAATTACATCAAAAGTTTCATTTGAAAGGCAAACTTCAAATCGGTAAATTTTACGTGTTGAAGTAGAACATTCACAATGGCTGAATGAACCTGAAATATTTGATTTTTAATACAAAACCCAGGAGCCACAACCAGTAAACCATATAAATCATTTAATGTTTTGTCAGCAGCTTCGAAAAGACGTAAAACAAAATTGTTACAAGAGAATTATTCTCAAGAGGAATTGGTGTTTGTAAATAAATCAAGCTTTTATTCATCTCATGATCGAGATGCGGCAATTATGCATAAAATCACGAATAAATCACCAGCTACCAAATTACTGATCACTGAGACTTCTACTTCGTTATACATTGTGTAAGATTATAATAAAACGGTTTTTTTAACAAACAAAGTTAAAAACAAGTTTTATTATTAACTACCAAATTAAAGAAAACATACAAATCTCCGAAAAAGGAAGTTATTAAATACTCCATTGAAGAAGCACTTTCATTATACATTGATGGGTGCTTTACAAAACGTTCACACGAATTACAGTGGCGCAAAATCACAAAATGTGAACATTATCCCAGTTATGATTTAATAGTAAGAACTAAGAAAGAATGTTATCTAAGAGAAGACTGCATAAGTATCAACGAAACCTTTGCACAGGATACAGTTTAAGCACTTGTGGATCAAACTATTAAAAAACCGTTTATATTATTTGAGAGCATACTATTAAATAATGCCGAATCATTGGAAAATTAATTCGTTATAACATATAAATGGGGATGTGATGGAAGTTTAGGACATTCACTATAAATAAGCATTCACAGATTCATCACGAACTGACGATTTATTATTTGCTGTTTGTATAGTTCTACAAATAGTAAGTTTACAAATTCAGGATGAATCCTAGTCCTTTTTTAATCAGATTTTGCAACCCACTCAAAATAATATTTGAGAGAGGCAAAAAAACTAAAGAATTAACAAAAACAACTGTAGCTGATATGGAGCTACAAATGGCAAATATAATTCACACAACAAAATTTAATATAATTATCTTTTTTGCGTTGACTTTTCTTTACTTGTAATATGTTAATAACTATGTACAAATATAATTTAAGTTATGATGTTATCCTGTATTGGATCTTTCCGTTTGGATAATAAAGAATATTATTATTATTATTTAGGTGTCATGATTGATTTAAATGCAGCAATTATATCATCCATTTTGTAGTGATGAGTAATCAACGCTTCTATGTTTACCTTTCCAGTTGAAACCATTTCTAAAGCAGTTTGGTAATCATCATTAACCTATCTAAAGACTATTCTGATGTCCACATTCAATTGAATGATGTTTGTCTAATTTTTTGGATTTTTACATTTTTGTTATTTGGGACATTCAAACCATTTTCTTAACATAAAAAAACATAACACAATGTTTTCATGCTTCCATGAACACGAATCAAATAATTGTTTATTGTCAATTCTTCTTGGGGTGGAATATATAAATTGTATATTATAAAATGAAATAATTGTTATTCCTTTATTAAGCAGATAATATTTTAATTACTTATTTTGCGTATATGAATATAATTTAGTATTCCACAATGATTTTAAATTAACAATGATTAACGGCAAAATAATGGCAATTATTACCGACACAGCCTGTCAAATGCCTGTAGCATATGTGGTACAACTCCAAAATTAATGAACGATTTAGAGAAGATTATAAAATTGAGTGGGTGTGATTATGGGATTTCGACACTCCATGAATGATTAGGATGTTTGGAATGTATTCTTCATATATCTTATTGTATTGGAATAGACAAATGGCAAAGAAGATAAAATGCAAATGAAGAAAAGAAAAGAAGCTATTTAATCCCGTTTAAGGGAGAAGTTAAGCCTCTTAGTTGATATCACAAAACAAGGGTACGGCACAACAAATGACGATAATACGACAAGTAAGTTACTTGAAAATTATAGAATGACGGCAGAAGTTATTGAGTTTAATAAAACAATTGAAAATCATATTACAAACTATATCATGTGGATCATGTAGTAAATGTGGAAGCATTTCACAAATATGGGATAGATACAACGACTTTATATAATCCTGTACCCATGGTCCATAAGATTTTGATTCATGGAGGAGACTTAGTAAAAGAAGAAATTGGAGGAAGCCTTAGAATCTCGTAATAAGGGCCTGAAAAGAAATCGAGAGCATCGTTTAAGGAAGCAAACAATGACCGACTTGTTTCATACCCATTTATTCTCCTCTGATCCATATATATAAACAATTCGAAACACTAATATTAGTGTTGGTTTTAGAAAATAAAACTCGTGGTTTATTGTTTTACTAGAATACTATATAACTACTACTATAAATATAAATCAATAAACTACGAGTTTTATTTTCTATAACCAACACTTATATTAAATATGTTTTACCAAGTGATATATGAGAAACAAGTCTACAACACTAATATTATTAATTATTAGTTATATTATTGGATGAAGAAGTATTGACTTTATTACCCCTTACATAAATTGTTAAATATAAGGATTTACATAGGAAAATCTTTACTTAGTGTTAATGGTTTTTCTATCGTATGAATTCTGATAAAATTAAACGCACATTTAAATTAAAGTATTTTGTGCAAACTTAAAAACTTAAGAAATTTTATTTTTTTATGTTTCAAATATTGTTGAGAATTTTCAATATTTAATACAACATTTTATAACTCTAAATCAAAATAAAAACAGTGTAAAGAAAATGTTGAAATTGTTGCCTATTTGCATCTGTAACCAACCTAGCCCATCTTTAAAATGTCTTTTGACTTTCTGAATTTTTACTTTCTATCAATTAAATTAAAACAATATCTCTTTAAAATAGCTAATTTTATTAAACTTCGCGTCTTCGTACACTTTAACACTCACTCCGCGTCTTGCATTCAAATACTTTAACGCCCTTCGCGTCTTGCAATCAAATACTTTCATGATTTTTGTGTAAATATCTATTGTGGAATATCAATGTAACATAGATTTTCCATAAATAATGATTAGGTTTTTTTGGTTACATTTACCGATTGGTTGGTTTGAACATTTTCTTTATATTTTACATTTAAATAACTTGTGCTCACGTGGAGTTATAAGCAACAATACAATTTTTATTCATGAAATTTCTACTATAAATTAACCAATTATGGCTGCTGTAACAACAACCACATTTTACTAAAGCTTGTCACACCTTCTATGACAACCTTGTACATGAAATTTAAACTTGCCCATAAAGTAGATTAAAACGATGGTAATTATCATAAGATCTGTGTGGCTTGAATTCCGATGTTGTGTACCGAGGTTTTTACCGCCGGCCGGATCCAATTTTTCAAGCTTTCGCCCCGAAAATAATTTATTCCGCACCGCCCTCATTCACACCCCGCACACGTACAAGGATAATCCCCCGTGAAATCCCCAATCCTGGACATCAGGAACACACAGAAACACGTTTTATATTCACGCGCTGGTGTTTGCTCTAATACCTGATTATTGTTTCGCAGCCACACACATAAAAAATAAATAAATAAAATAATTAAAAAATATAGCGTATAATATTTTTTTCCGGATTTTTATATAAATCCATAGTTTCAATTATGGGTAGATCCGAAAGGTAAATAGTGATTGTGGCAAAAAAGAAAGGTTGATGCATTGAGTATAGAAAATGTATGATAATTTTTAAGTAAGTGGTTTGTTGGTTAATTTCTACTACAAAATTTAAGTAAAATTAATTAATGAATTCTTCTTTATAAAGTTTCACGAAACCGTTAAAAAATTAAACATGTAAATAAAAAATAAAATTAATAGAACTTAAAACAAAATACATATTTGCAAAATTTTGTTTTAAACATTTACTTTATATCAATAGAAAAGCATCATTCACTCTTTTCTATTGATTAACTTGATCACAGGTATTGACAATAAATTAAATTAAAATTATTTGAAAATAATTAATAAATTATTTCCACATTTAGATCTCTGACATTGCCACAGAGTTAAATTTTTAATTTAATTTTATTTTTTATATATTTTTTTCAATTGCTGGACGGGAGAGAGATGGTTAGGGGTTCCCGCAAATATTAACTTATATTTTCCACTAGAAATAAGCAATATATCTGAAGATTGTCACACCGTTTCTACCTATTTTGAATATTTCAACGATATTTGAGGTTAACTTGAGGATTAATTTCAATTTGGGTTCAACCTTCTCAAACACATTCACTTGAAAGTTTTTGATAAGGCTAATTACAAGTTGATGCATAATTAAATAAGAATTATTGTTTTTTTACAGGTTCACCAGCTGACAAAGACAATTTGGAAGTTGGTGACGAAATTCTAGAAGTTAATGGGAAAACACTGGAAGACGCAACACACACAGAAGTCATCAGTCACATACATCAGGTAAGAGTTTCAGCTAGTATTGGGTTGTTTTAAATTTTAAGTTAAGTGCTAAAAATGCAATGGTTTTTGTTTAAAAAATACATAAAAAAATAACGATAAATTGGTAAAAATAAATAACATGAATAATAATAAATTGGGCAGAAAGACCGATGATCGATAGCCATTTTCTGAGGCTTAACTAGATGTTTATTGTATATTGTAATGCAATTTTATGGATCTATAAGAAATATTGACATTTTTTCTTTCTTTGAATTGCAGTGCATAAGATCGAGAACAATATGCCTCCGTGTGAAGAGAAGGAGTGGAGCGAGATTAGGTGAGTACAGTTATTTTCGTAATCGATTCTTGCAATGTTTTAATGAGTTTAGGAATTTTAGTAATCGAATTAATTGTCGACTTATTTTAATAATCGAATCTCGCAAATTTTGTAATAGGTTGGTAATCGAATGCATATAATTTTTTTGAAGAATGAAAAAATAGTTCAGTTATTTTGGCAATTGATTCTTACATTTTTTAACGATTTTAGGTATTTTGGTAATCGAAATATTGTATTTTTTCAAGAATGAAGTTCAGTTGTTTTAGTAATAGATTCATGTATGTTCAGTAATGAGTTTAGGTATTTCGGTAGTCAAATTCTTGAAAATGTTATAAGTAATCGAATTCTTGTAATTTTTTTAAAGAATGAAAAATTAGTTCAGTTATTTTGGCAATTGATTTCTTACAAATATTTTAATGAGTTTAGTTATTATGGTAATCGAATTATTGCAGTTTTTTGAAGTATGAAAATTTAGTCGTTTCAGTAATAGATTCTTGTAAATTTTGTAATGCGTTTAGGTACATTGGTAATCAAATTTTTGCAAAATTTTTTAATGAGTTCATTTATTTAGATAATCTAATTCTTGTATTTATTTTTCAAAACTCAAAAATGAGTTCAGTTACTTTGGTAATCTTACAAATTTTGTAATGTGTTCAGTTATTTTGGTTATCAAATCTCCATAAAACCACATCCACATGGGCTTAGACAAAGGGGAAGAGTTGGGTCAGTTACTCACCACCACCCCTCTGCCTTTCGAAACGAATTACAAATTCCTAACTGAAAAAACAAACATGTATGTTCTGTTTTTTTTTTACCTTTTTCCAATTGGATAATTAATTGAAGAAAATAAATTGCGTTGTTCAGTACTTTGAATAAATAACCCTTTGCACTCCAAGTTAGGAATTAATAGTGGAATACTAATAACTCCACCACCATACTAGTTAAAAGTAGGTATGGTACAAATGATCCGGAACTGTGATTTTGGAACAAGTCCGAGGACCAGTGATTTCTATGCCTGTTCCATCTGCTCCAACCTGTTCCGGGAAGACCAGAGACTGGCGGACTAGCAACAGCTCCGATCTGTTCTGGGGGACCAGTGACAGCCAGTCTGATTAATTATCGCTGGTGGACTCGGTTTTTCCGCTTGGTTCGAATGAGAATTGCTAAAAATATTTTAATTATTTTAAAATTAAGTTGAAAATATATGAAATATTATCAGGTTGTGCAAACTATCTTCTAAAAGCATATTTATTTTTTAATAATAAAGATAATGAAATAATTTGTAATTAAATGAAGGAATTTTGAAAAAAAAGTAGCTTAGTTTTCAATAGGCTATAATATTTACAATATCTTTTATTTCAACAAAAAAAATATAATATAAAATTAATAACAAATCTTGGGTAGAGTGAAGTGCAACGCAGAATATAGTTAATTAAAGAAATAAAACGATTAAATTTAGACAAAGGTGTGCACTTTTGTTTTGCAAGTATTTATAAAAACTGATAGTTCTTTTTTTAAATTACTTAACGATTCGACTTAAATAAATAAACTACATTCACAATTAACCCCCATCACGGCCCCCACTCCTGATCCGGAGCAGTCACAGGTTTTCAGAATATTTTCGTGCGTGCACCTGGAATTGTTCCGACCATTTTCACAAAACAACACAGTTTATACCATCCCTAGTTAAAAGTACTTACATGTATTGTAAGAGAATAATGCGGTCGCTGCAATAAAATAAATTATTTATTTCTTAGCTATGTTATAAAAAAAACATATTCTAACTTATATTATAAAATAAAACGAAAATTTTGAGGACTTACAATTCTCAAAGTGTGTTATTTTTGGAAGCAGATTTACCGGGATAAGTGTCACAAAATTCAGTAGTTTAGCGTCATTGTTCTTTTACACCCAACACAATCTCTTTTCTTGTCTTTTCGCATTATGTGCAGTCTTTTGTCAAGCCTACTTTTATATGTGGAAGTCGATGGTCTTGACCGATCTTCTCAGAATTCGCTCGCGAGTTGATTGACTAATCGCCTCACGAATTTTAAATTAAAAAAAAATGCAAAACCACTTTCATTCTTTTTTTAACACATTTATATAAAATGTATGCATTTATAACAGATATCTCCATGTCCTAAAAAAACATTTTCCTCCACCATTTAAGAGATTTTTTTAGGTTGATGCAAAATGATCGACGGTTGATCGCGTCGATCAATGGTGGAGGAAAATGTTTTTTTAACACATTGTCCTAAAAAATCTCTTAAATAGTGGAAGAAAATGTTTTTTTAGGATATAGAGATATCTGTTATAAATGAATCAATTTTATATAAATGTGTAAAAAAAACACCTAAGTTAACAATAAATTTGTTTTTTTTTTCACATTTTTTTATCACCACCTCTAAAAAATCTTGTTTTGGTAATGAATCCAGCGCCATTACAAGTACTTAGCAGAGTAACTACTCTTTTATCCTTCTAGGACTATACCATTGTACTCTCATGTTTATATAATTTTTTTTGGAAATCTGCAGCCAAACGCTCGCCTTTGCGCTTGGCTCTGACTGGTGGTGGTTATGTTTACCGACCGGCCAAAACCCTTCCTCCTCTCTTAGCTCGAAAGATTCCTACCTAGCATTGCATTCAGGTACGGAGCGTTATCTCACTGCTCAGCAGCTCTATTTTCCTCGTCCTTTCTTGACAGGCCTGAGTATTGGTGATCAGATCGTGGCATTCTTGCCACTAAGGACAATTCGTCAAGGGTACCGTCATTGTCTCTAAGCTCCTGTCTCTATTCTTCCCATTTCGTGGCATTCTTGCCACTAAAGACAATTCGTCAAGGGTACCGTCATTGTCTCCAGCTCCTGTCTCTATTCTTCCCATTTCGTGGCATTCTTGCTACTAAAGATAATTCGTCAAGGGTACCGTCATTGTCTCTAAGCTCCTGTCTCTATTATTCCCAGTGGAATAGCGTGTGCCTCGCTGAGTCCATTCGGCATCATACAGCAAGCATTTAGCACTGTTATTCTTCCTGATCCTCTGCAGATACTTCCGAAAGCCCTGTCATTATCTGCGTGAGATGATATGTCAGTTCTCCGTGACCCCTCTCTATTTGATATCAGGGATCTGGGTCCTGGTCCAGCCAGATGACCTGCTCCACCTCTCCTACCAACGCTCTAGTGCCTTCTTGGGATTTCCAGGGAGCATGAACGCTAGAACCTCTGCTGCCTCCATGAAGACCGTCTGGTAGGCTCTAATGCAACTTAGAGTCCCAGTTCTTAGCGCTTCCCGGATCTTGCTTGCAGTTCTCGCCACATTTATTGCATCATCTCAAGCTGGTGTCGCGTACGATAGTCTGGACCAGGCGAGAAGCCTTCTCTTGTCCTGTCCGGTGCCTCCCACATTGGGTAATATGCGGGTTATCGCAACCACCATCCGCATGGCTGCATCCGCTGCCGTCCTTGCTTCGGCGCTTCATCTTGGATTTGCTTCCATTATCACGCCTAGATATTTGATGGTCTTCATGATTGTCAGTTGTTGCCTTTTAATGTGGACACCTCACCTGTAATCTTTCCCGCCCTTCTAGTCGACAGCCAGGTTGCCGCAGTGTTCTCAATCGCAACCCGATCTGTTCCATTTTGTCGATAATAAGGTCGGTTGCTTCTGTCAGCAATTCCTTTAAGGCAGTAATACTGCGATGTCTTACTAGAACCATTAGGTCATCCGCGAAAGCCACAAACTTCACCCCTTCTGGCATCATGAGCCCCAGGACCTCGTCATAGACCAGGTTCCCCACAGGGTTGGTCCTAGGATCGAACCCTGTAGGACCCCCGTCTTTATCGGTCTCTACTTCTCGGCATTCTGCCTGACGTAGATTAATCTCCTCTCACTGAAGTAATAGTTGATCTGGTATATTAAGGATTTAGTGATGGAAAGGCAGCTCACACACATCACCCACTTAGGCCAAACAGAAAAGCTGATGCATTCAAGAGCTCACACAAGAATTATAACCGAGTACATTACTGGTCATTACGGCTTCCGGAAAAACCTCTCAAAATTAGATATACATGGAAAGAACACGCGGAATGGGAGAAGTGACAAAGTAGTGGAAAGTAACCCACGGAAAGATCCTGGACATTACCAGATATGCAGAGTGGGTATTGTCACTGGAAGGGGAGATACCACTCTGCAGATCTGGTAATGTCCAGTATCTTTCCGTGGGTTACTTTCCACTACTTTGTGACTTCTCCCATCCCATATGTTCTTTCCATGTATATCTAATTTTGATAGGTTTTTCCGGAAGCCGTAATGACCAGTAATGTACTCGGTTATAATTCTTGTGTGAGCTCTTGAATGCATCAGCTTTTCTGTTCCTTTGCAGTCTGGTTTGGGGAGAAAAGTTTCAGTTTGACGGCATGTTAGTAGATTTCTCTATCGTCTCTCATGTTTCTTGATGATAATTGCACGCATTAGTTTTGGTAAGGTTCTGGGCGTGAGCTCTATCTGTGTTTTGTCCACGCCCGTTTGGTGCTTTTGTTGCTAGTGCGTCAGCAATAATGTTGCCTTTATTATCTTCGCTATAGTCTTTGATTCACGTCAGTATTATTCAATTGTTTTCAGTTGCCATATTTCCACACACTTTCTTATAAGTTTTGAGGTTATTTTTTTTATTTGTTTAGTGATATTAAAGCAGCTTTGCTGTCAGTGGCTATGATGATATTGTGCCACTTGATGTTAGTTTCTATGATTATGTGGGCGCTTTCCATGATTCCGTAAATTTCCGTCTCTGTTGCAGTAGCATATGCATCTAGAGGCACTGAACGGATCATGCTCAGCGCATCTGAAAATACATGAACTGATGTTAAAAAAACATACCACGTCAAAATTTGTTGGATAAATGAATATTTGTAAAAAAATCAAAACTGAATATCAAAATTTAAATGAATAACAGAGTTGCGTTTATTCACTAGATGGAATAAAAATGAATTGAGTGAAATATTAGCAAGAGATTTCTCAAAAAAAATCTACGACGGAATTAATTGGAACAATAAGTATTTAAAAAAAACACATCATTTTAAAATATTTATTGATCAATTTAATTCGGTTGTAGTTTTTTTTATAATAATAGAAAAGAGTTTATTCAGAGGTTATTTAAATAAATTAAATACGCGGAATATTAAAAAGTGTACCACACAGAATAAACATCATTGCACTCGCGAGTGTTTTTCTTTTTTTTTTCTGTATGTTTGCTTCAATATTATCGTACTCGTATTTGCGTTTTAAAATCATGCAAATTAATTCCCGTGCCGTCGCGAATTCGAGCTCGTTCGACGGGCAGCGGCGACAACAATTACAAAAAATCCCTCCCTTTCCCCGCCCGTTTTATTTGTTTATATATTTATTTATTCGCGACCGAACTAACAGGAAACGTCACTTTGGACAAAGCCGTTCGTTCGGGCGCGCGAAAATCAATCGAGTATATATGTATGTACAAAACGCGGCGAGAACCTTGGTCGCTCGCCGATGATCCAATCGGAATTGCAATCGGATCGTGCGCCGTTTAAAATTGCAAATCGAATTGAAAATTTTCGTTGTGCAACGCGAATGTTGTCCATTAAATAGTTACATCATTGAATAAAATTCCACAACACACACACCTAATAAACAAAATACGTGAAAAAAAGTGGAGGGGGATTGGATGAAAACAAACTTAGAATGGAAACACCAACACAATGGAAAATTAACACAAATAATTAAAAGGCAGTTCCATTATAAGTAAACGAAGGAATTCTGGGTACATACATTACGTAATTTTTGTGACGATCATCACTGGTGCCATTTTATTAATTGTTAAGGCTTCTACTTTTTTTTTAAATTGTTAATTGATAAATAAAAACACTTTAAACTTTATAATATCTTAAATAAAAATGATTTGAAAATAATTAATAAATTATTTCCACATTTCCTCTTTTCTATTTTTATAATATCTATTGTATAATTCAATAATCGGCGTAGGTATTTGCCCAGCAAGTAGTTCTTTCATAAATATTTGTTTTTCTTAGTGCTTACTTCGACAGTCTAATTCAGAGCTAATGAAATAGAATTATTAATTATTAATCATTTACTAAATAAAATAGAAAATCTATGCTAGCTAGCTGAACTCTCCTGATGATTCGACCAAATTAATTGATGAATGGTACGTGAGAATGTTTGTTTTTATCAGGGATATTAAGCATGTCAATCGACTTATAGTCGTACTAATAGTCGCAGCTTAATCTTTGAATCGATCTAGGATTGATGAATAGAAAAGTGTATTCATTCACTTGGTCACAATTATTTAAATATATTAAATAAAAATGATTTGAAAATAATTAATGTGCATTTGTTTAAAGTACTTACGTAGCGTAAGTTAAAAGTCACAGAGCTAAATGTGAAAATAATTTATTAATTATTTTCAAATCATTTTTATTTAATATAGGATTGATGAATCCCGGATTCGTGAATGCTATTGGTTGATCCAAGGATTGTTTGCAATATAATTTATAATTATGTCTTTTCCATATTCTCCTACTTTAGGTCTACCATGGGGATCTATTTTAAGACCTCTGTCGCTTAATCTACACATTAACAATATTTCGGAAATTCTCACCTACCGACAGTTATTATGTGCAGATGATTTCAAGAGTTGTACTTCCTTGGCCGGTCGCAATGATATTGTTGAATTCAACTATTTGTCAATATGTTACTAGAACTCGATGGCTATTTCCAGTATTTGGTCGTGAGTCAATCTCCACTTGAGACCTCACGATTTTGGGGCTCCTCCCTGCTCGTGGAATTCCTTATATTTGACAGCGTTGGGCATTCTTGAAGTTATGTCCTGCTGTTTCCATTTCTTTGTTGCATCCTCTACATAGGTCGTCTTCCCCAATGTCCATTCTTAGTAGGTGCTTTCAGGTTAAAATTTTCCTTAAGGTCGGGTTTGTTGAGATAGGTTTTTGTCTGACCACACGTTGTTAGGTTCCTCCATCTCACTTCCGTTTCTTGAATGTGACTATCTTTATCAATTTTGTTAGAGTTATCGGCGTCAGTTCTATTTTTATCTTGTTATATCTGACACTCTTGATGCCTTCCTTGCTAAGCCGTCGCAATGGTGTTGTCTGCATTTCCTTCAATGTGACTTTTAGTCCACGTCAGGGTTATCGAGTTTCTTTCCGCAGAGTTGAGGTTACTTTGGGTTTGCTTAGTGCCTCTAGTACCGCTTTACTGTCTGTGGCTATAGTTATATCTATAGGTCAGGATTTTCGTTTTCATATGCTCATGGCTCTGTCTCTCTGCTGTCAGCCTTGCAGCTTCCTTGTTGTGAAGAGTAGTGTTTTCATCGCAATTGAATGTGTTGTCCTGAATGCTGTCGTGCATATGCAGGCCAGTCTTTGTATATGATCGAGTTTTGCTTTTGCTGTTTTTTTGTCTGTTCTGAGCCTCGTATCCAAGCATCGGTCTTATTATTTCAGTAAGGATCTACATTGCTATTCTGGGGGAGAGTCCCCATGTAGTGCCTATGGCTCTTTTGTACTGCCAGAAGCTGAGATTGCTTTGTCCGTTTTGTGTTCTATATCTCTTGCCTAGCTTAGCTTAAAGTCTAGCAGGATTTCGACGAATTTTACCTCTTTTGCTAACCCTAACAAAAGAGGTAAAATTCATCAAAATCTTGCTAAACTTTGGTGTTAATTACTTTGGGTAGTATTATTGGTGAATAATACCACCTCTCTTTTCGTAAAATTGTGCAAGAGCGTTGTGTTTACTCCAATCCTCCATTACTCTTAGTGCTTCCTGTATTCGATTACATAGGAAGTTATGATATCTTCCGTTAAGTAGTATTGCCAGGTCATCTGCATAGCCTATCGTGAAGTAACTTTGGTTATTCAGTTTTGCTATCAGCTCATCACTATAGTAGCGACTACAGTACCCCTCCTTGAGGACATCCTCTAGTGATTTGTGCTTGCTCTTCCTTGTCTGCCAGTATCAGTAATACCTGTCTGCTGTTTAGTAGGTTGGTTAACCAGCTATCTCTGTCTTGTCAAAAGCACCTTCAATGTCTACGAATGACCGTAATATTGACATTTTCTTGCTTAATTCTCGCTCTATTTTTGACACATCAGCATGTAGAGCTGAATCCGTCCCTTTGCTCGTTGTGTAGGTATGTTGTTGTTTATGTGGTGGTCGGCACTTGAGTGTGTTATCCCTGATGTTCCGGATTCATAATTTCTCCAGCGTTTTTAATAAGAACGATAAGAGGCTAATTGGTCTGCAGGCTTTTGCAATCGTGTGGTCATTTTTACAAGGTTTAGGTATTAGAATAACTCTCAAAGATATTGGAATATAACCATTAATTAGACATCTTTTGTATATATCATGCAGGATTTGCGTTAGCTCCCTGGGTGCTGATTTTAGCATTGTTGGCTCAGGGGATTTGCATTGTTTGAATGAGTGAATGGCTCATTCAATGATTTTTCCCTCTCTGTGTTGGCAGATCTGGGTATTTGTACGTTGCTACTGATAATTTTACTTCCATTTGACCATCTTAAAAAGTTTTAATAACGAATCATTTGAATTATGTCATCTAAAGTCATATTTGATTTTCTTGCAGAAATTATTAAACAACGTTTCTTTCGATTTGGCAAACAAATTGCATTTGCGTGTATCAACATTTTGTAGCAGACTAAAAATATATTTCATCTTCCATTGTGTAATATTACTTATAAAATCAAATCACCCAAGTGTCACAATTTTGATGCCTTATCACACTCTTGTAATATGTTTCATGACAGTATCAATGCAATATTATCCCACCTTGTCTAGTTTGATCTTTTGCTCTTGTATATTTCTTCTTATTATTAATAATAATGCCTTTATTTATCACAGAGAAAAATACAAAATGAAATGTCATGAGTGTAGGCGAAGTTCAGTCAGCTTAAACTGTTACTGATCTTCCACTTGACCTACGAATAATGAAATTTAAATATAATTGCAACATGTGAGATAAGGTACAAACATATTTCGACGTCAATAATCCCGAATTGATTTTGTAAATTCAAAGCTCATCACGTAGTAACAAAGAACGCAAGTGACATCTGAAGCTGTTAAATATATATTATTTTGTATACATATATCTTATATTGTATAGTGTGGTGCTATTTAGATGGTTCCAACAGAAAAAAAAAGAAAATATTTCCAGACTAGATAGAGATAAATCGACTTAGATTTCACGAGATTGATTTTTGAGAAACGTTTATTGGCAAAAACTATATCGCAAATTCTTGAATGGTTGCCAAAATATTGGGCGTATTTCGATTTTCTGTTATTTTTAAAAACCGCTGTAAGTAATAATATTTAAAGGACAAAATAAACACTTGCATTGTTTCACTATTATTTCCTATTTACTTAACTAGTTTCGCTTTTTACAGCATTATAAAAAGTGGATTACAGAAGAAACCGAACGCTTATATGTAGTCATGTAATAAGGGATTTTAAAATTCCAAATCTCATCGTTGTCGTTGACGAGGTGTTTTCCGCATTTTATGGCTCTAGTTATTTCTTGACCTCCTTAAATTTCATTCCTTATTAAAAAAAAGCGAAACAAGTAAAGTATGTTAAAAAAAATAGTGAAATAAAGCAAGTGTAAATTTTTCCTTTAAATATTATTATTTAAAAATGTTTCACCAAGTGATAAATGAGAATGTTTTAAATAAATTAAATAAAAATGATTTGAAAATAATTAATAAATTATTTCCACATTTAGCTCTGTGACCATTGACTTACTTACGTAAGTACGTTAAACAAATGCACATTAAAACAACTACTTCCCGGGCAAATACCCACGCCGGACATTGAATTACATAATGTACACCTGCTGCTGCATATCAATAAAATATTGCATAATGCAACAAAATTTTGATCCGAGAAAAATTTTATGTAAAAACAACAAAAATTAACGTTACTTAATATGAGGCCATCTGCAGACACCTGTTTCGGGATCTATCCCTTTATTTTAATGAGAATGTTATTCAAGAAAAACCGCTGTAACTTTTTTGTTTGTCAAAAAATTGTATTTCTGCGAAACATTCTCAAAGCACTATTTTAAGCAAAATCTAATGGTTTACTCAGAATGTTTCTACATATCACGGTTTTTGAGAAATAACAAGTTTTACTTTTTTATACTATTTTATATTTTATTATATATTTTTATTATAGTCGGATATGGCTTAAACATTGCTGTTATAATCTAAGTTTACATATGAATTATAAAACTCCTTTATACTGTTATGACAAACAATAACGTGAAATACAATATTTTACGAACGGAATATCCCCCCAATTGACTATCTTATATAATTGTAAACACGGATAAAAATATGTTCACCATTTTTTCCTAATTAATTCGATTTAATTTTTACGTCATAAATTTATTACATTAATCTACAAGTTTCAGTTTCTTCTTCATCTTATAATTATTTTTTAACACGAGGTGATGTATTAATTAGGCTCTTTCAGGAGCGCGAGGCGCAAAAGAAGAGGAATCCTCGATCTCTGTTTTTTTTCTCTTCTCTCTTCGCGTTTGAAGGAAATGATATATTAATTGGCGGATTTTTTCCTCTCTCGCTCGCCCGTTTCTCTTTGTGGGCAACGAGGCAGGAAATATTAGATAGCATCTTGACGTTGGATAATGTTATCCTCGTCGGGATAATGAAATTTACGTCTGTTGTGCGCCGCTGGAAAGGATACGATAGGAATTGTTTGACGGATTTCTGAAGCGTATTAACTTGAGAGGGTTTTCCCTTTCTTTCATATTTATTAATTGTTTTTTTTTTTTAGAGGAGGGGGGATTTTTTGTCAGGGATTAATATCATGTCTTTACACACACACAAGTATTGTGAAGAACATGGGGATTGTAATTATATTATTAATAAATTAGAGATGTGGATAAACATAAATTATTTTATTAATAGAAAAGAGTATTCATTCACTCGGTCACAGTTATTTAAATATATTAAATAAAAATGATTTGAAAATAATTAATAAATTATTTCCACATTTAGCTCTGTGACTTTTGACTTCAACAAATGCACGTGTTTTCAGATGGCCTTATATTAAGTAACGTTCCTTTTGTTGTTTTGAATTTTTCTCGGATCAAAAATGTGTTGCATTATGCAATATTTTATTGATGTGCAACAGCAGGTGTACATTATGTAATTCAATGTCCGGCGTGGGTATTTGCCCGGGGAGTAGTTGTTTTTATGTGCATTTGTTTAACGTACTTACGTAACGTAAGTCAAAATATCACAGAGCTAGATATGGCCTAAACATTTCTGTCACAATCTAAGTATACATATGAATTATAAAACTGGTTTATACTGTTACGACAAACAATAACGTGAACGTTAAATACAACATTTTACGAACAGAATATCCCCCAATTGACTATCTTATATAATTTAAATAATTTAATAATTTAAACAACTTAGTTGCACAGAGTGTATATTTATCCTTTATTATACTCTGCTTATCTAATAAAAAAAAAAACACACATTTCACCATCTGCATGTAATTTCATCCAGCGACAATTGTAACGCGATAACGCGCGTATTGCGCATTCATTCGCAGTCCTGATCAGATAATGTAATTACTCTTTGATAAAAAAAGTCCCCAATGTTGTCTCTTCGTTAACGACTAGCAAATACAAAAAAAATACGCAGACCTGCTTATCTATCGGGTTTTCCATGGCGTTGGCTAATTGGATCCGGACGTTTTTAGTGATTCACTTTTGCATTCTGCAATCGATTGGTCTTAATTGAAAACAGTCCAAAGCGAATAGAGAAAGATTCTTTTCTTAAAAATGTATTTTATGAAAGTTATTGGAAATGTACGTAAATAGATATATTATCAAATTTAACATTTATAATTTCCTAACAATATTTTTATATATACCTTATTTATCAATTTACAGGAATCCGTTATGTAAACTGATAAATAATTTAAGGTTGCGTTTTAGTAGAAAGAGATAGCTATATAGTAAAATGAAAATAATCATTTGAAAAAGGGCCATTCTTTTGGATTTAATAATATGAATATGTATTTACATTTTTCTATCTACCAAGTATAAAGTATCATTCTAAATTAAAAATAAATCGTTAATTTTCGTGTATTACGTCAATTTACTAGTTCAAGTTAGAAAGGAAAATTGTAAGATATAATGAAATTAATAGGTCATGTCTGCTAAGTTATTTGAATGCAGAATTTAGTGAAATGCTTTAAATTTTCATTGCAAAAGTTTTTATTAGCAAAAATATAATTTGAAATTTGCTATAAATTTGATCAATTTTCATTGTTTTTCATAATTATTTTTCACACAAACTAAACATTAAAATAATTTTTAATTCATCTGATGAAATTCCTGCTTATTTTAAGATTACTTTAATGTATAATACAATATTGTTCATTGATCACAACAGCAATCTAACTTCAATTAGTAATTTCCATATTTATATAGCTATCTCATCAGACTAGTGTGTTCCATGTGCAATGCCTAGATGAAGGCGACTGAACGGAATCGTTGACAATGCCACTTGAAATTAGGCAAAAGGTGGCGCTTGTGTCGTCTTTAATTTATTATGATTAATAAATACATGTTTGAAAACTGGTATATTCTGGTGCGCAACTAAGTTCCCGCTGTATTTTTGTGAAACTGCAACTTTATGGTGAAAAAATGGTTACAAATGAAAACTTCAAAATACAGGGTGCAGCAAAACGGCGCAATTTATTGAAATGGGGTTTATTTTATCTTAATCGGTATATCATGCCGTTTTATGCATTAAGTCCTGACGGCACGACCCCCTCGACACAATGAGATCCCCCCTCCAAGTAGGTACCCCTACCACACGGGATATACTGGGCGTTATAAATTTATTAAATTTTATTATTGATGATGTTTACTTGTTTAAACAGGGTTAGTTAAAATTAGTAGAATACCTAAATAATTCTCAACCAGTAACAAATTTCAAATAATGTTTTGAATAAAAGTTTCTTGAATATAAACAAGAAATAATAGATTTTATGTTAATGTGCAGGCTTTATTATAATAATTCAGCACTATAGGCCTTACAGGCCCTTGGCTATTTTGACAGTCTTTCTCCATTCCTCCCTATTTTTAACCCGCACTTTCCAGTTATTAATTCCTAGTTCTCTCAAGTCACTCAATACGCTGTCTTTCCAGTTGTTTCTATGTCTACCTCTTCCGCTTCTTCCTTCCGCTACTCCTTTATACACTGCCTTTGTTACCCTTGAGTTTGGTAGTCTGTAAACGTGTCCTAGCCATCTCAATCTGTTTTGGCGTATTGTGGTTGTTATTGTTCCTTCATTATATTTTTGATAAACTTCGTTATTGGTTCTCCGCCTCCAGATTCCATTTTCCAGCACACCTCCATAAATGACCCTAAGCATTTTTCTATCCCCAGCTTCGATTTTTTTTTGTTTCTTGAGCATTTAGCTCCAAGCACTCACTCGCGTACAACACTACTGGTTTAATTATAGTTTTATACACTCTCACTTTTGCTGCTCAGGATAACAGTTTAGATGTTATTATTTTTTTGAAACTGCCCATACTTTTCGATCCCATTATTCTTCTTCTTCCATCGGACCTTATCTTCATACCTAGTTAGATTACGCTGTTAACTTGCGTGAATATTACTGGTTACCATGTAGTCTGATTTTTTTTCATTTATTGTAAGCCCTACAACTTCCCCTTTCTTCATTAGCCTGGTTATCATTTCTTGTAGTTGTAATTTTGTTCTCGATATTAAAAGTACATCATCGGCAAAGGTTATGCACTGATAAGGGCCTTTGAAGATGTTTGTATTCCCGTCTATCTTACTTGCTCTCACTACTCTTTCTAATACCAGATTGAATAGCGTCGTCGTTGTTTTAATCCAGTATACGTTTGGAATCTCCTAGTCTCCATTATCCCTATCCTTACTTTGCTGTATGTTTCTCTTAATGTCGTTTTAGTTAGGTTAATAAGTTTTTTGGAACATTTAAAAATCTCTAGCGTTGTTATTACTTCACTTCTCTTTATTTTATCATATGCTTTCCTGAAATCTACGAGTAATGTATGTAGTGTAATATTTTTGCTCCAGCATTTCTCTTGTATTTGTCGTATCATAAATAGGTTGTCTATGGTGGATCTATTTGGTCGGAATACACTTTGGTATTCTCCAACAGTTTGATTCATCTCTTTTTTTAGTTTGTTATCTAATATTTTTGCCAATATTTTATATACTATGTTTTGAAGGCTTATTGGTCTATAGTTCTCACAGTTACCTTTGGGTCAGAAAAAATAGAGGATTTTAATCTGATAAAAAACCAATATGGCGTCCATAAGAAATAAGAAAGTTGATGATGGTCCAGAAGAAACGAAACATGCTATTACTAAAATAAGAACACCATTGTTTAACTCATAAAAAAGTGCTATAAGAATGTCTTCATTGTATTGAATTGAGATATAAATAAAAAAAAAGAAAATCGCATTTTTCAGTATCTTTCTTTTTTTTTTAACAAAGAAACTTCGCCCAGTTTTCTTAATAAGCGAGATCCCCATGGTGAGACTCGAATTTGAAACACCCTATTTTAATTTTAATTTTAATCTTTCAGGTGGAATATATCGAGACAAGTGCGCCCAAACGAAAAAGTTGTCTAATGCAAAGTTTAGTGGTTTGCAGGGGGACATTAGATTCTGTTATCAATTTTACCCCTCACCCCCCCCAGGGGGTTAATAACAGGGGTAACTTCTGAATCTTAAATGGGAACCCCCATTTTTTTATTGCAAATTCGGAAAGTGTGAAAAAAACTATGTAGGTTTTACTCAGAAACTTTTTTGTATGGGCAACAGGTGGCGCTGTAATCGTCAATATTAGATTATTTTACACTTAATCTAGAATTGATATAAAAATGCTACCTAATGATTACAAAATAATCAGATTCCAGACATAAGCGCCCTTTGACACCTTGATGCATTGCTGTACCCCCCCCCCCCAATCTTCTCCACCTCCAAGATTCATTAGGGCAATTTTAAGTCTAATTAACATTTTTATTTTTGTCAGTCAGCCTTTGACGTTTTGAAGTCTCACTTCTTAGCAAAAATGTCAGATTACTTGCCAGATGAAATTGTTGATATGATTATGTGTGTCGCGTTCGCAAGGCGGCCTTCCTGCGCTTTTAGATGACATTCCGTACGCCACAAGGTTAACGATGTGGTTTCAGCAAGATGGTGCACCTCCGCATTTTACACGAATTGTGCGGAATCATTTGGACGCCGCATATCCACAAAAGTGGATTGGTTGCGGGGGGCCTGTGCAATGGCCACCTAAATCGCCGGATCTAACGTCTCCAGACTTTATCCTCTGGGGATACATCAAGGACGCAGTATTTCGTGAGCGGCCGACAACTCGTGAAAATATGAAGGAGCGCATCCGACAAGCTTGTTTGGCTATAACACCAGCTACGTTGACGGCGACGATTCGGAATTTTGAAAAACGAGTCAATCTTTTGTATTCGAGAACACGATGGTCACATTGAACACCTCCTAAAATGATCTTCTTACTAAATGAAAATTTTACCTAAAACTGATCCGTACAAAAAACAATAATAATTTTGACGTCTTTCTCTTTGAACTGCATAATTTCATTTCAAATTTCTGTACAAGGGTAATTGTACCTTTACAGACGTCAAAATGGTGGTGGTAAGTAGATTGGCTTTTTCAATTCAATTTGTTTAAACTTTTTCTCTGTAATCATTAGGTGGCATTTTTACATCAATTCTAGATTAAGTGTAAAATAATCTAATATTGACGATTACAGCGCCACCTCTTGCTCATACAAAAAAAGTTTTTGAGTAAAACCTACATAGTTTTTTTCACACTTTCCGAATTTGCAATAAAAAATGGGGGTTCCCATTTAAGATTCAGAAGTTACCCCTGTTATTCACCCCCCTGGGAGGTAAGGGGTGAAATTGATAACAGAATCTAATGTCCCCCTGCAAACCACTAAACTTTGCATTAGACAACTTTTTAGTTTGGGCTCACTTGTCTCGATATATTCCACCTGAAAGATTAAAATGGGACAGCCTGTATATATATATATATATATATATATATATATATATATATATATATATATATATATATATATATATTATTTTTGATTTGCATATAAGATTTTTAGATGTAAAGTTTTAAACAGTCCAATATGAATAATGAAAGATCATTTTCTTATAATTGCATACACCAAACATTATTGTGAAGGAAACTAAAGAGGCACACCATCAAATCATACAAATCTGTAATTATAATGACTCATTTAGTAATGTTAATTTCGAAACGACAAAAAACAATCCAGCAATTGCATAACAGCCCGCGTATATATCGTACCTTCACAATTAAAAACCCGCGGCTCGTTCCGTCTCGTGCCCGGTCGGCACACCGTGACGTCACGCAGGTATGTAACTTACCTGTCCGGTGTGCCGCAGAATAAGCGCGAACTTCACCGCGGTCACAAGACAATCGTCCCCAATTTATTCATTAAACCCGATCCGTTCCGGAAAACCCTCCCCCGCGACGCACACAGACACACACGCGGACCAGAAAATAATCCGGTGCGATGCGGTACCATGTAGTGATAACGGTGCCAATCGGTGGTTTCGAATTGCGTACGAATTTATAGAACGAGTGCGGTTTTTGTTGTTGCTTGTGTGTGTTTATATTTTTTTTTTTGTTGTGAATACGTGTTAATGCGTTTAGTGAGCTGTGTTTGATTATTAGTGGTATCCCCTGGTTGTTCTTATTGGATTAAGTCGTAGAGGCGCGAGGTTCTTCGTGAGCGGTGGTGAGTTTGGTTTGCATTTAAGTGGGTTTTTGGGTTCGGTGCGCAGAGTCGGCTTAAACTCGAAATTCAAGGAGAACTGGAGAGTGTCTATGTGGGTATGCGATACTGTGGATCGAAATTCATCTCAGTTTTGCGCGCTCCATCTCTCTCTTTCTCACTCCCTCTATTCCTCGATGAAAATCGCATTCTAATAACACACAAATTAAACAAAATATAAAATCAAATCATTACATATTCCAATTTAAAATAGATAAATTAAAAAAAAACATCAAATTCTTATTTAAATTTTGGACTGATTAAAAAAACTGTTGTTTTATTTACAAATGGTAATATTTGTAAATAAAACAACAGTTTTTTTAAGTTTCACAAAATTTATCGACTGCTACAATTTTTCGGCAACACAGTGACATCATCAAGCAGGTTGAGTTTCATCAAGTAAAAGCCTCAACCATCGATTAGATAAAAAAATTGTTACTTATTCTAATTTAAAACAAATGTATGTATTTGTAATACAACAAAAAAATTATTACACATTTTTTTTATAATTAATTTAAAAATGATAATGTGTCCATCATAGTACTTTCCCCAATGCGTTCAGTCGAATAAGATATTGTTAGTGACAATCAAAATTGATCTGTGTTTTATTAATTGATTTTTATTAATTTATTCATATTTATTTTCTAAAATTGATCCAGATAAATGTTACAAATAATTTTTGTAATTTCTCACAAATTTTCTAAAATATTCCAAATATTCTATTTTACTTCTTGTGGAATTTATATTGGTAATTACTTAAGAATTTCACTGCAGATTCATTACTGAAACACAGATGCAATTTTCAAAACTCCTTATAATGCACTTAAGGGCCCTCAAAACGGATATATCCGTTGAAATTTGCGGTTTGAAATGTTTTACGATAATAATACTTTCCCTTGAAGATTCATAATATTCCTAACAGGTTACAATACACATAAATGGAAAATACTACTGCTAATTAAAAAAAAAAATAACATACAAGATTACGAGTACTAAATTCGAGTAGTAAACATTGTTTTAGAAAATTCTATTATTTAATTAAATAATCTCTCGATGAATTTCTTTAATTAAGTTCAGTTTTTCAATTTGTTACTATAACATTGAATATATATTATCATTCGTCATTTCAAATAATACATTTATAATATGGCAGAAAGACCTATGGTCAATAGCCATTTAACAATTAAATATTTCTTATGTGATATACCTAATGAATTATCTTTATGTTCTTGCAAATTTAATTGTTAATAAAGATTGTTATATACACTCAGATGCATAAAAAACGGGTCGCTGTGTTTTTTATTTTGTTTTACTTTTTTCATTTTTAAGTTGTGGTAGTACTTAGGGAAAACTGTTAGTGTTCTGCAATTAAATAGATCATCAGGGTGTAAAAAATACAATGTATGGTACTTATCAGTTTACTTAATGAACAAGAAGCGAAAATGATAAATACATTAAAGAAAATGCATTTCCGAAAAATCAACTCAGTGGAGATTAACAGTGAAAATTTTAGTTGAATTGAGAGGGATAGAGGAAGCAATACAAAGTATTGAAATCCATACTTTATATTGCTTCCTCTAGCCCTAACTATTGCCTGTATTCGGTGGCCCATGCGACTAATGAGCTCACGAATATCATTCTGTGGAATATTCTTCCATTCTTCTTGAAGCGTCACACGAAGATCATTTATTGTTGTTGGTGCATCTGATAAGTATCACGTTGTATTTTCTACACCCTGATGGTCTGTTTAATTGTAAAACACTATAAGTTTTCCTCTAAGTACTACTACAACTTAAAAATTAAAAAAAAAAAAACAGTGACCCGTCTTTTTTTGCATCAGAGTCTATATATATTATTTTTTATTTGAGGTTATTCTGTAAGCGAAATGTTAAGTATAATGTGTATGTATTAAAACTGCGATGGAAACATTTCCACCATCATTATAAATGGCAACATTTTTTTTTTTTCAATATATGAATATTGAAAGAAGAAATGTTGTCACTTTACATTTTGTGTCCATTTTAAAATTAAATAAATAACTCATAAAATAAACGTAAACACGAAAAACTATGCCTTCAAGGCTCATTTTACTTTGGTGTTGGATATTATTTTCTATTATTTTATTTTCAAAAGTGCGTAATTATCGAATAAAATGGGATAGAAAAAAAAAAAGATCCATACTAATCTGCCATCTAGCGGTAAAATAGTCGAACTTTCAATGTTCGCGCATAAGGAGGCGTGGTTCATTGGATATTAGGTTTGTTAGCTTTTCTCTCGCTTTTCCAGAGAATTCAATATTTACTTAATTAAATAAATTATATTTTGGCTATAAGAATTCGCATATGCTACAGGAAATTTAATAAAATAAGGTGTACGCTTGTTAAACGTGTAAGTAAGGGAAAGGAAAAGCGAGAGTAGAATTTCCTCTACAGCTCTTAAAGAAAATTATTAATACAGAACATATCAACATCGAGTTAGGTATTCTCTACTCAATGATACCCAATACGATTTGCGGAACGAGTCGAATTTCTAAATATAGATGAAAAATTGAATTAGAGCTAGAAAAGAGGGTCGGCGTTTCGCTCCCGTTCTCGCCCATTTTCCCCCGACTGTGATGGAAACCCTGCCGCAAAGACCATAATCGGCTCATTTAAGGGTCAAGCTTATCTCTATCCGTTGGGGACGGGATCACGAAATGGATTTCTTTTCCGCTCTTCCGTTTCCCAATTTACCGAATTAAGTTGAAGCGGTTAATGTTCAATAAAAGAAAATTTGTGAAAAATTCGTGGATGTATGAAAGAATTGTTTATACAAAATTTATGTGTAAAATATAATATTATTTTCAAGGCGGAAAGACCATTGGTCGATAGCCAATTTACAGATATAAAATATACATTTGATTTTGTATTTTTTTAATATTTATTTAGAATTTTTGCTGTATATATCTGTTAATATAGGCTGAAAGACCTAGGGTCGATAGCCAGTTTGTGAATTTTGCTTTATTGTAACAGACTATTATAACATATATTAAAATGTAAACACACACCTCATTGTACAAAATTCATAAATAAAGATATTTATATATATTTATATATATATATCTGTCAATAAAAAATATTATTATTATTAGTTTTATACAAAAATTCTACATTGCATTATTTTCATTTCAATAACGTTTTCTTTGGTTGGAACATTAGGTAGTGACAGAAATTTAGCAAGTTAATTGGCCTTCAGAAACGTCAAAACGAATCAAGGAAATTTCAAATTGGTCACACTTTTTTTTTTTAATTAATTTATTTTTCTTTAAATTGGAAGAATAAATGATTCAATAATATTAGGCAAAAGTTGGCACTGAGTTCTTTTGCCTGATTTAGAAGTGATATCATCAACAAATTGAGTCTATTATTTTGTTCAGAAAATATTTAAATTTAATATTAATTTAGTATAAACAATTCTTTCTTACATCGACGGACTTTCGCAAATGTTTATGCATAAAAACTATACTGTCTTGATTTCAGAGTTTTTTTTTAATCTCTTTTCCTTTCTACCGTTAGGTGTAAGGAGTTTTTGTTTAGTGTCTGTTTCTATTTTCAGAGTTATTGTTAATAAATAATTTAAAAAAATAACACTAAATTAATGAAAACAAAGTATATAAAATTATTTCCATCGAAAAATTCTACATTGTATTATTTCTATTATAGTAATGTTTTTCTACAGTTAATTTAGCAAGTTAATTGGATTTTAGAAACGTCAAAACGAATCAGGGAAATTTTTAATTCATCAATTTTTTTTATTAATTAATTATTTTTTCTTTAAATTTGAAGAATAAATGGCCCAATAATATTTAATAAACCTTCATTAGCTTTTTTTGTACGCATGCAAAACACAAAATCTCTCCGCGTGGGATAATTATTACGGAAATATAAAAAAATCTCGCGGGAAGTGCACAGCCGTCCCTTAACTGCCTTAATGAGCATGCATCCATTAATTAGGGCCATCGATTAAGCCTTGTTTGCCGCCTCCGGGATCCGGGAGAGCACTTCTCGCCGCCCTCCCCTTTTTTCAGCCACTACGAACGTAGTCTTAAGAGGTTTTTTTTATTACCCGCATTTTTTACAGGACATACAGTAATTAACTGTATTATTATAATATAATATTAATTATAAGGGTAGAAAGGCCGTTGGTCGATACCCTACTAAATATTTATAATTACTTGTAGATATTTTAAGGGTGCGATTTAGACGAAAGAGATAGCTATATAAATATTGGCAATCACTAATTCGAGTTAGATTGCAGTTGTGATCAATGAACAATATTGTATTATACATCAAAGTAATCTTAAAATAAGCAGGAATTTCATCAGATGAAAGTTTGTGTGAAAAACAATTATGAAAAACAATGAAAATTGATCAAATTTATACTAAATTTCAAATTATATTTTTACTAATAAAATCTTGTGCAATGACAATTTAAAGGATTTCACTAAATTCTGAATTCAAATAACTTAGCACACATGATCTATTAATTCCATTATATCTTACAATTTTCTTTTCTAACTTGAACTAGTAAGTTGACGTAATACACGAAAATTAACGATTTATTTTTTATTTAGACTCATACTTTATACTTGGTAGACATAAAATATAAATGTATATTCATATTATTAAATCCAAAAGAATGGCTCTTTTTTCAAACGATTATTTCCATTTTACTATATAGCTATCTCTTTCTACTAAACCACAACCTTAAAGAAAATTGTATAAAAACTTTGCTTGAATGATGATATTAAATATTTGAAAAATTAATATATTTGATACTTTTATTGATGGAACCAAATTTTGATATTGGGTATATTTAAACACTTGTTTTGCTCCATGTTTTTATTTTAAGTGTTAGGTACGTGTTTGGTCAAATTCACATTTAAATTAGTTTCAACTTTGAAAATGATCGTAACATATCTGTAAACAAAAACATGGAACAAAACAAATGTTTAAATTTACCTTATATGTGAAAAATTAATATCATTTGGTTTATTTCACTAAAATATGTTTATATTTTCCGACTAGTTTCGACTTTCGTCATTATTTATTTATTTACTTAACGGATGCCATTTCATACAGTAACATACATTCATAATAAAATGTGAATAGTTACAATAAATAAATAAAATACATTTAACAAAACACATTTTAAAACAAAATATTTTGCACTAAGTGTATGGCGCAAAAAACTTACAGACTCTATAAACATATCAAAACTAGATACTTTTATAAATTCATTAGCATCCCTTAATATGCGTATGGCAGCCGATTGCTTCGCATAATCTGTTCTGTCGAACGGTATATGAAAGATGGATGCATTTCGCAAAGGACATGGATATCAAAAAGCTGTAGAATATCAGGACAATCAATAGTTTCATAAAAATATTTCTTTACAAACATCATACTTGGTTAACAGGTCGAGGATATAAACTCTTAACCATATCGAGCAGGTCATAGTAGTCTCCAACGAGATGAGCAATTTGATTTGTGAGCAATATATTTAACAAACTTTTTTGTACCTGCTCAATATTTTCAATATCAACGCCGCTGTAAGGAGACCATTCGCAAGAACATTGGAGTGAACGAACCAGCGCGTTATTTATTTATTTATTTATTCAATTAACGGAGGCCATTAAATACAGTAACATACATACATGATATATAATGCAATAATTGTGTCAAGGTTCCAAAAATCTTTGACGTTACATTTAATGAATCTAAATAATTAGTATGGCTTAGCTACTTTCGTTGAGATGCCCATTGAAAATGATAAAGCAGTATTAAACATAACGTTTACACTATTTAAAAGTATTAAAGGTTCGCCCAATATTGAACATACGAAATCTACCGTTGTTAGCAGTCCAGAGAATGTGATGACATTACATTTTTTAAGTTTAAAGACTACTTATTGGTCCTGCATCAAGTGGCAAACGATTTCAAGTCATCATTAAAGTCTTTGGCATCATCGAGTGAACGGATTTTCATGAAGATTTTCATGTCTTCCGCAAATAGAAGGCATTTAGCATTGTAAAAATAGTTAACTACAACGTTTATAAATATTTTAAATATAAGGGGGCTTAAGTGTAATCCTTGGGGTATACCTGACGTGACACAGATGGGACGTGACATACAGCGCTCAATTTTAACAAATTGATATCCTCCCGATAGATACGACTCTATCCAGAGTAGCAGAGTATTATCAACTACAAACTTCCTTGTGCAGAAAAATTAAATAAGGAATTTGCGAGATCCAGATGCCTTCACACTCATTAACAATGTGATTTCGTTTATTGCTTTGTGAATTTCGAGGCTTTCTCGTAAATGCAATTCTTCTCCCTTATTTTATTTTTATTTATTTAGTCTTATATAACATAGTTATATGTTCCTCTCTACTTCTCAGTGTGAGGTGACTTATCCCTTATTACTCGTTATAATATTTTAAAATCTGACGGATTGAAAAAGTGGTTGGCTTCAATGCAATGTTGTCGTTTTTTTATATGGTTCAATATATTCTTTGAAGCGTTTTTCACCCCGTGTGCCCAATGTTCATTTCTTTTCAATGCCCTCACTTTATCTTATAAACGTTATTTTTTTTATTTTTATCTATTGCCGTTTTATTATTTACAAACAACCTTTTCACATTAAGGGTGCGGTTTAGAAGAAAGAGATAGTTATACAAATATGGGCAATCACTAATTTGAGTTAGATTGTTGTTGTGATCAATGAACAATATTGTATTATATATTAAAATAATCTTAAAATAAGCAGGAATTTCATCAGATGAATTAAAAATTATTTTAATGTTTAGTTTCTGTGAAAAATAATTATGAAAAACGATGAAAATTCATCAAATTTTAAATTAAATTTTTGCTAATAAAAACTTGTGCAATAAAAATTTAAAGGATTTCACTAAATTCTGCATTCAAATAACTTACGAGACATGACCTATTAATTTCATTATATCTTACAATTTTCTTTTCTAACTTAAACTAGTAAATTGACGTAATACACGAAAATTAACGATTTATTTTTTATTTAGACTGATGCTTTATACTTGGTAGATAACAAATGTAAATACACATTCATATTATGAAATCCAAAAGAATAGCTCTATTTTCAAACGATTATTTCCATTTTACTATATAGCTATCTCTTTCCACTAAACCGCAACCTTAATCATAATGACAATTGTTGAAATCAGTTCTCGACTCGAGTAAATAAACATATTTTAGTGAAACAAACCAAGTGTTATTTATTTTTCAAATATTTAATATTGCATAATAATAGAAACATAATTCATTAACTTGACAAAATGTTGCAGTAGCTTCATTTCATTTATTATTTTCAACTTATTTTTATTTAATTTATTTAAAATTGTGGTTATGTTTCATCAAGTGATTAATGAAAACCAAATTTTAATTCAAATTTATTAAAATTCAGATTTATTCAACTCAAATATATTTATATAGAAGTCTGAATATATTAATTATATTATTAAAATATGATTAAGAAAAAAATGAAACGAAGATAATAAATGGGCAGAAATTTGTATTTCAATTTATTTTTTTAAATATTAAAACCTTTCGTAGATCGGTTCTAGTTTTTTACCTTAACAATATTTTGTAATTTATTTATTTATTTATTTATTTCAATCAACGGACGAGTCCAGTTACAGATTGATTACAAGATATGAAACATTGCAAAATAAAAATTAACACTAAACAATAATGGAAAAGACAGTAGACGCAAAAATACAAACAATATGAGCGCAAATTATTCTAAATTATTCTAAATACTCAACAACACAGTCAAATCTCATATTTATGATTTTGTACTTTGCATTTGTATATAAAGTTGATACATATATAATAAATATCTTTATTGCTGTTTTGATACAATAACATTAATTATACAATAATAAATAACATTACAAATTTATAGATTAGATGCATTTTATAGCAAGATCTATGAGAATGATTTTTTTTTTTCGAAAAGAACCTTCATCGTATGAGAATTTTATAGAAATGATTTATGGATTTTTTTAATAGTTTATTGATTTACAGGTTTATCATAAAGTAAGAGAAATATTTCAACGTATTATATGTTTTTAACAAATTAAACTAAAAACAGAAAGTAAAAGAAATTTAATTGCTTAAATTTCACGAATTTGCTCCTTAAAGCATTGAATATCAAGCTGTAGTGTGTTTCATTTGTGTTAATCAATTTTCAGTTAAATACGAAGGATTCAAGTTATTAAAATAAGTAAAGAAAAAAAAATGTCAAGATTTTCAAATGGAGTGTGTGAATTTGTGCCGTACACTCAGAGACAAACGTTTTTTCCTAAGATTTCCTAAGAATGATAGAAGATTGAAATTTTGTACACTCATTTAGATCCTGTGTGGACGTCTCCGCTGAAAATTTCAACTTTTTAACTCAATCCGGAGTCGAAATATTAACGACACTAGAAATGAGGCATTTTCTTCGCCCGGCCGATCGCCGCCTATCTTGATCGTTCGTAGAAGTAGGATGAAATGCCCATTTAAAACCCATGAGTGCGAGTGGGATGAAATCCAAGAGTTATGACAACTATTAATTAATCAAAAAAAAAAATCAAAATCATTGATTTTTTTGATTAATTAATAGTTGTCATAACTCTTTTTCCACATGTACATTGAATGCCCATTATTGAAGCAAGTAGATTCCATTTAATTTTTGCTGCTAGCTTAATTTCTTAAAATTATACATATACATTAATATATCGGGCTTGTCATTTAAGCTGACAAATCAAAATATGCTTCGTACGAAAAAATGTTACGAGACCAAAAATTAAGGTTTTATAAGGGGACATAATCTTGCACCCTCAATGGGTGTGGTGTGGGTGCAACTTTGAAATTTCCAATTTTAACCACCAATTTTTTCAAGAATCGGATTCTATGAATAAAAATACATAAGATTTCATTGAAACATTATTTTTATTCGTAACAGATGGCGCTATAATCGCAAAATAAAATTTATCTTAAATAATAAGTTGGTGGCTTTTACGCATTATTTTCTTAGATTGTATACTTCCGTCAATTGGAAACTGATTAACAACTCTAACAAAAAAGAACGTGATCTTTCTTTTTCAGGAAAACAAATTGACAACATCGTTGGATTTTTTCCAATAAAAATTATTTCAATTTTTTCTTGCACTATGTATTCGTTTTTTAAAATTAACAGCCTCAACAATAAAATTAATAGAAAGTTCTGATTTTTTTGTAACCCTAATATCCCTTTTAAATACAAACATTCCCCCTTCACCAATTCATTTGTGCGAACCATCTAAGTTCAGCCAGTTAGCGTAGGTTTTTTCTTTATATTTTTCTTTAATTAAGTGGAGGTTATTAAAATTTGCATTAATATGAAATATTTTATGAAAGGATATTAAAATTATTTTCCTTTAGGAAATCGTTAACATTGAAGTAGGCTTTACCGAGAAGAGAGCGTTTGATGTTTAATTTATATTGCTTTAGAGGCCAATCACTAACATATCTAGACAAATGATAAAAAAATCGGGCTTCAGTATCGAACTACTGTCTGTGATTTAGTTATACGCATTTTTTCTAGTTATAAATTAGTCCTCTGCCTCGCAATCATGGATGGTATTGATTTGCGGATACGTTTTCTCATTTTGCTTCACAGAAGTACGATATTGGTAAATATATAGTGAGGGATACCCGATTTAATAAACAGTGGTTTAGTATCGGCGCTATAATCAACATAAGCAAAAATTTCTATTGCTCGCCTTAGCATCCGCAAAATAGTAATGAGTGCCGCCATATGATTAAACAGTAGCTAAATGAAGTGAGCAAAGTTTCAATAGAAATAGAGATAGATGAATTCCCTACAAGTTTTTCTTGTTTTTCCAGATGGTATGCTTTTATATGTCATGTTAACTTGTCTACCCATAAATCCAGAAATTTAAAATGGGGTGAGTAGGTGTTATGAAAATGTGGATATTACGTTTACTGTTTTGCTTGGATTCAAATGTAGACGATTTACCCCAAACCAGTCCATGGTCTGTGCCATAGCATTTGCATTCATGGCTACAGATCATTATTACAAATTTAGCAAGGTCGTATAATCAGCGTATTAAGCTACTAATGATTCTGTGATGTATGTAGTAAATCCATTCATTAACAAAGGGCCAAAGATTGAACCTTGTGGTACCCCGGGAGTGACCAGTAGCGGTTTAGTTGTTTTGCTGTATATTCAAGTTACTTGCATTCTACCTCTGAGATACGACTCAATTAGCTTAATACTGGGGATGTTGTAACAATTGAGTTTATTTAGGAGAATGCTGTGAGGTACACAATCAAATGCTTTGGACAAGTCAAGGAAACTACCTTGAAATGTCCGAAGCCCATGGAGAATGCCGGAATTTTGATAGTATTCTGAGGGCTGAACGTATATTTAAATAATAATTTATATTTTATTAAAAATCTACCAATAAAATACAAATAAAACCGACACCCGAAACAATTATATGATAATATATATATATATATATATATATATAAATTATTGAACATTGCGATGGTTTCGACCGTTACTAAGTGGACATTTATTTAATCAATATTAAATTGAATCAGCCATTTGCATAGTTTGATAATTGCAATTAAGTACATTTGATATTATAGAAAACATATTTAGTAACGATCGTAATTATTGTATGATGCAAATGGAATATTATAAATTATTGTCAGAAATAAAGCTGGGCATTTTTATGTAGAAATGTGTTTATGTGTTACATGAAGATTTATTTAAAATATTTAATTAAAATTAAACCAGGAAAAGATTTAGTAGTAGTATATCTAAGAAGCTTTATTTATTATAAATAACTGAAAAATAGTGAATCGCCTCTGTTTTATTTTTAATTTAATTAAAAGACACAATAATACTTTCTTTGCAATTGATTTTAATTTTGCTAGTTCTTATTGTTCATAGAATATGCGAAATCGCTCGAATGAAATTACGGAATCATTTAATGATGCTTAATTCAAAACGACAGGACGAGTTTTTTTCTCTAAGTGAATTAATTATCTCCTCGTTTTAATATATTATTATTATTTTTCTGTTTTGTTCGAATGATATTGCGTGAGAATATTTCCGTGCGGGATGTGAATGAAACGAGAGAAAGAAAAAAATAAACAGTTACACACATATGCGGAAAACACAATGCAATAATAATCCAGTTGTAAAATATTAGCGCGAGTTCATCCATCTATTGACTTTCACGAAAGTAACCAGCGGCCGCATTCCGTCCCGGAGAACTCTTGTTCCACTCAAAAGGAATAACTGTACAAGGCGCAGACGGACGGACGGACGGACAGAACAGGACAGCACAGAACAGAACGGACGTTCGGAGATCGGAAATCTTTGACCTCGAATGAGAAAATGTTAACTGATTTCTTTATATAATTAAGGATTATTTATATTGTATATGGTATTTTATATACGGTTAGTTGAAATTGTCGGAGCATCTAATTCCCGAACCGTAAACAATTAATGAAATGCTTTCTTCAAATATATTTTAATTATAATATTAGTTAAATGAAATAAAAATTAGTTAAATTAATTTAAAAATTCAAAACAGTACAGGGAACGTCCAATATATTTTCACATCTTTGAATTCTTGAATTAGTTCTACGAATCGTTTGAAGGAATTATTATTTTTTGTAGAATGCACAATTCATACAAAGTGTTCTTAGAAAGAATCTAAGAATAAGAAAGTAATAAAAATATGCACTAAATTATTTTAATAAGTAAAAGACCCTGAAAGAACCCTGTGAAGTCTTCTATTTATGTTTAATTCTCAGATTAATTCTAAGTTTAAAACTTAAAAAATGTTAATACATTTTACAAAAAATCGTAGAACTAATATTATAAGTAATAGAAAAAAGGATTTATTCACTTGATCGCAGTTATTTAAATAAATTAAATAAAAATAATTTGAAAATAATTAATAAATTATTTCTTAAAATAAATATCAATAGATTATTAAAAATCAACCAATAAAACAATTAAACATATATTAGATTGAATAAATTTAAATTTTCGACTAGTTTCGGGTTATTAGTCCATTATCAAGAGAAATATATTTATTTTATACAATTTGAACTAAATTAATTTTAAATATTAAAATTATTATTATTAGTTTAAATATTAAAACTATTAATTAAATTATTTCCTCTTTAGCTACTGTGACATTTTGATCTATGTTACATAAGTACTTTAACACAGTAGCTAAAGAGGAAATAATTTATTAATTATTTTCAAATTCTTTTTATTTAATTTATTTAAATAACTGCGACAAAGTGAATAAATCCTTTTTTCTATTACTTATAATATTAGTTCTACGATTTTTTGTAAAATGTATTAACAATTTTTAAGATTTAGACTTAGAATTAATCTAAGAATTAAAAATAAACAGAGGACTTCACAGGGTGCCTTCAGGGTCTGTTATTTATTAAAATAATTTAGTGCATTTTTATCACTTTCTTATTGTTAGATTCTTTCTAAGAACACTTTGTATGAATTGTGCATTGTAATAATTCCTTCAAAAGATTCGTAGAACTAATTCTAGAATTCAAATATGTGAAAATATATATTAAATAAAAATGATTTGAAAATAATTAATAAATTATTTTCACATTTATCTCTGTGACTATAGACTTACCTACGTAAGTACGTTAAACAAATGCACATTAAAACAACTACTTCCCGGGCAAATACCCACGCCGGACATTGAATTACTGTACTGACGAGGGATAGATCCCGAAACACGTGTCTGCAGATGGCCTTATATTATGTAACGTTCCTTTTGTTGTTTTTTACATAAAATTTTTCTTGGATCAAAAATTTTGTTGCATTATTCAATATTTGTTGATATGCAGCAGCAGGTGTACATTATGTAATTCAATGTCCGGCGTGGGTATTTGCCCGGGAAGTAGTTGTTTTAATGTGCATTTGTTTAACGTACTTACGTAGGTAAGTCTATAGTCACAGAGATAAATGTGAAAATAATTTATTAATTATTTTCAAATCATTTTTATTTAATATATTTAAATAACTGTGACCAAGTGAATGAATACTGTTTTCTATTTATGTGAAAATATATTGGACGTACCCTGTGCTGTTTTGAATTTTTAAATTAATTTTAAAAACTTTTTTTATGAATCATATTTTAATGTTAAAAATCATGTATTCTGCATAAAGAAACATTTTTTTTATTGTGAGGGGTATGCATGGATAAAAGTGAAATTTAAGCGAAAATAAAAGAACCGCCAAACGAATGTATTTTATATCAAAAGCTAAAGAATAGAATTATGAGCTGTGAGAATTTGAATAAGATTGAGTGAATAGTTTTCCATCAGATCGCTCGCACAGTTTGTATACCTTTGTAAAGTAGGCGAAAATTTTATTAAATTGCCCTAGGCGCTTAGAAGTCTCATTGACCTGTAATGTACCCAAAATCATTATCATTTTAAATAATAATTATGTATGTAAGTAAGTAAGTTTATATCTTGTTCATACCGAAGATTTACAGTCATCCATGAATACACAATATTTAAATTAACAAGTAAATATATGAGTAAGTAATTAAATAATTAAATAAATATTAAGTATATACAGAGAGGTTTTTTAATCAGTATACATTAGGCGAACTGTATACCTGCAAAAAAAAAAAAACAAGTCAAACGCATTGATATGTGTATGTTTGGTTGCCTATAACACACAACTAAACGTCAAACGCTAAACTTCAAAATATGTGAAATATTTGATCGAAAATGTATACAAATGAAGAAAAAGTCGAATTTCAAGCGTGTATTACAATTCCAACAGTACTAGAGGAGGATAAGACATGTTTTAAATGAATCCAAAGTGGCCGAATACCTCAGTTAGGATAATTCTAAAAATAATTAAACTAAAACATTTTCTTTGGAAAACGCAACAAAATAAATCATGACTAACACTGCATGCGTTACCGTCACAAGCAATTACTTTTTTATCAAAAATACGTCACGTATTAAGACAATTTGAAAGAAAAGTAACAGTGAAGAACAATAAACTTGAAATAAATAATTAGAATAAATGCTATAAATGACCACCAAAAACTGCAAGATATTAACTCAAACGATCGTGAAAATTCTTCCACATTGTGCATTTCGATATTGTCATAAACAAAATAGAAAATTGTTAAATTCTTTTTTTTAATTATCCTAGTTGAAGGAATCGATCGTTCGGGTTGCGTATTATAGGCAACTAAACACATACATCAATGCGTTTGACTTGGGTATTTTACATGTATACATAGGGGATATGTATACAGTTAAAAAAACCTCTCTGTATGTAAAATTACACGATACATATATACATCTTCGGTTCCTTGGGTCATATTTGGTCATTTATACCGTTTGCATATTGATCTGTAAAAAAATATGTATAGAGAAAAAAATTGAGAATTTTTTAGAAGTCCTACTTATCTTTATTATATTGATTATATCAAAGAAGACATTTAATTATTGTCAAAAACATAATGAAAGAAGCTGTTACATGCCTCTGCCTTTTGTAGCTTCGAGGATAATTTCCATTCAATTCATTTATTTACGGTTAATCATCTTTATACAGAATAATAATAATATTAAAAGACCTCTGTTCGATAGCCATTTAACAATTAATTAATTTTTGTGTGATATACATAATCAATGTTTGTTACCTTATTGTAAACTTAATTGTTAATAAAGATTGTTATATATATAACAATATTCAAAATGTTTAGATAAATAACATGACTGTAAATCACATATAAACAGAATAATACAATTTTACATATATAACATATTTTAAGTAGCGGAAACTGCAAAATAAAAATTAACCCAAGTGGTCGACTCTAGCGATGAAAAAAATAAATAAATAAATGGATATATCAAAAATAGTAATCTCAGTGACATTAAACAAATAAATTATGCCATAAAAATTGAACTAAATAGATAAATTATAAATAAATTTTGATAAAATAAATAATAAAATAAAATAATTACTAAATAAACAAATCAATACCTAAATAAATTAGCAAACAAGTATATATAATGATTTAAACAATAATATATTACAGATGAAATCACAGACCAGGTAAAAGTAAACAAATCATATAACCTTATTTAAATATTAACACAAAGAATTAAAAATTAACAATTAAAATTAAAACAAAGAAATGACATCGGAAAAATGCAAACGAAATTTAAAAGTTGCAAATGAATTAGTGAATAAAACTAATAATTGTGTGTAACTAACAGAATTTCGCATCTTCCATTCTTGGTTTTTGTGTTTTTTTTTTTGTTTCACTATATTGATTATTATTATTAATATTTATAGTAGCGATTTTTTTTAATAATTATTTTTCTAATTTAAATAACAATTATAAATTTTTGTCAAATATATTCATTTTGTTCATATTCATAATAATAATAATAATTAATAATAATTTATTTATTTACGGAAAATTCACCATTTTACAAAAATTGTAACAATTTTTTACTATAAATTTTTTACATATAAATAAACAATAACTAAAAATACAAATTAACAAATAAATTAATCAATTATTATCCCAATTGGTTTTACTAGTTGTTGGGTTAACAGAATAAATATAAATAATTTAAACAATAATGTATAAATACATAAATAAGACATATTTATATTAACAGATGCAAGTAATTCCTCTGTTGCTACCTCACCTTATGATTGTCGGGTGATGATTTCCATCCTGTAGCTAACGTGTTTTGAGGGTATATGTTTCTATTATTTATATTTTGTTTTCAGTTTTTTATTTCATGAATAAAAAAATCTCAATATAAATAATGTTTTCAGTTATAAATAAACGAAATATTTATTGCACCACTTTCTGAAGCGCTTCAGCGTCACACGCTCGTTTAAAAGCTCCGCTTGGGTTAAGCGATGTAGCGCGAGCGCGGCCTTTAATTTCAAGAATGCAACGAGCCAATTAATATTTATTCCTTTTCCGATATCGAGTTGCTAATGAGGTGTAATTGTGTAAGCGTCTGTTGTGGAATGTTTTCTGTTTCTTTTTTTTTTGGCGCGGGTAATTACGGATTAATTGCGCGCACTCCATTCTATATAACGCGTTATGTTATATATTTATGCATATATTTATATATATAAAGAGGCATTATAATCACTTGAAATTAAAAATAAGGGAAAGCATCACGTGTAAACGACAGAAGCAGATTCGTTATTCCAGATGGTGAAACTAGAGAAAACAATTCTTGAATCTTTGAGGCGTTCACTTCGTGATATATTTACAATATTATTATAAAGAAAATACATGAAACTCTTTTATACCACTTATGCCCGTTTGCACCGCCTTGTTTAAGTACTTCTTAGTGCTAAGTAATCCTTAACTTATGACATTTGGTTTGCACCGCACGCGCACGATGTTTAAGGTCTCCTTAAATTTAAGCCGCCGATGTTGGCGGCTTAACTTCACTAAGGGTTCCTTAGCGTTGACGTACGTACCTATAAATTTATAGATAACGAATAAAGTAGAGAAAGCGAACGAATAATGTTATAAAAAAATGGTTAAATGTATACATTATTAAATAAATATATTATTTAAAATTTCTTTTGATTACTATAATGTTTATAACGGTAATAGTTATCCCAAATAATTGTGTTTTTCTAAAATTAATAATAATTTTCTATAATTTTAAGGTTACCAAGCGAGAATAATAGACGACATGAAGTTAGGCACTGACTTTCCACTAGATTTTCCCACAACTAAGGAGACCTTAACAAAGCGGAGATTTTATATTAGCGGTGCAATCCAATCTCTACTATTCTTTCCTTAACTTTTAAGGAACCCTTAACTAAGGAGGCCTTAAAGTATAATCGGTGCAGACGGGCATTAACGCTTTATTTTACTGCGGCTAATTTAGACTACAAACAAGTTTAATAATAATTAGCGTGTTGTTGAAACTAGTCACAGTAAATTGAAGTGTTAAGTGTTGTTCGCGCAATATAGCGAAAGTTTTTTGTTTCGAAAATCTTTTTCCTTTCAACTAAAGATTTTGAATATTTAATTTGATTAATATATCGCATAATTTTTCGTAAACAATCGAAAAAACAATTGTTGAATGGAATTTACTTCAAGAATTTTCTTTTTTTTAAGAAATGACCTCCATAAGATGGTGGCTATAACTTCAACACACATTTCAAATGTTTTCATTAAATCTCATTGAAGTTATATAGCTACAATATAACTTTAATGAGCTTATTATGGGGATTGTACTTAAATTTAATATAGAAATATTGTCATTTTTTATAATATTTTTTTTTATTTTACTCTTTTTCCATTCTACCTGTAGGTGTAAGGGATATAATATTTTTACTAAATATATTTCTGAAATTCCATAATTTATATAGCTACAATATAACTTCAATGAGCTTATTATAGGGATTGTACTTAAATTTAATATATAAATATTGTCCTTTTTATATTTTTTTTATTCAACTCTTTTTCCTTTCTACCTTTAGGTGTAAGGAATATAATATTTTTACTAAATATATTTCTGAAATTCCATCATTACTACTATAAAATTAAACAAGGAAAATTACTTGCAATGATGAATAAAATTTAATCATTCCCTTTTTCCAATTGTAAAAATTACTTACATTGTTAGTTTTTTACAAAGATCTGTTAAAACAACTACTTCTCTAGCATATGTCTCACTAAACATTAGATTACACAATGGATATCTGAATGTTGCATACCAGTATTACAGTGTATTGCATCGGTTTGTGTCGAAAGTATTTAATGAAAGATACCCACGCCCCAACACATTTACATTACACCTATAGTCCCAGTATGATATTCACTTACTCCTAAACGAATTTCATACGGGACCAGACTTGAACCCTTCCGCTTCAGCAAGAATATATTTGGATATATTTAGGTAGTTAGATTTACAATAATAATAAAAAAAAAACAGAAAAAAGTTTCATGTAATGTTTTCAGTAGTATTTCATATCAGAAGGAAAGTGCCAGAGGAAATTACAAAGTTAACCCAAGAAAATTGTTTCTAAATTTGTTTTCGGAGAAAGGGTTATTTGGAAAAAGAAGAAAGAATTTTGACACAACGTAGCGATTGTTATTGAAAGTTCGGCTGAAGATAGGCGACAAATAACGTATAAGAAACGAAGAATGAAAATAACAGTTACTGATAATCTTCCGTTAGCTGTAAGCTTGTTGTGAAGACTGTTTAATTAATGAAATTTTGAAGATGAAAACATGGTTTTCCAAATATACAGGGTGGGCCACGAAAGTCGAAATATTTTCCATGAGGTGATCGCATTCAGCTTTTAAAATTTAAAAAAAATCTACATTGCACTGTAGATTTTTTTTAAATTTTCGTCGTCCAGAAACCCCGAAAACTTTAATGGTCGTTATTCGTGGTCCACCCTGCATATTTAGCCAAATAAAACAAGTAGGAGAAAGGAGAAGAATTTTATTTAATTACTTACTACTGATGATGGAATCTTCTTTTCTGAATTACAAGGTGACCAGTAACGGTGTAGAATTTCTAGTAGAAAACGTAAAAAAATATTTTAATGTTTCCTGGTTTTCCTTCTCTTAGTGAACGAAACAACGATTAATTCAGGACGATTTAATTGAAATTAAAACACTTGGTTTGTTTCACTTATTTATATTTTCTCCAACTAGTTTCGACCATTGGCCATCTTCAGGGAGGAATGTACAAACATTTTTAACAACTAAATATATATACAAATTCATGCTATCATAAAATCAGGTAATAAGTGCAGACGTTATAGGAGAATTCCAAATCTCATCCATATTATTTACAATTGGTTTACCCCGCTTTAGCGCCTTCCTAATTTCCAAACCCTCGCGGAAGTTTAGGACCGTCCTTTATTACCCGAGTATAAAACTTTACAATCTGTTGTGTTAAAAATATGATTATTCTCGATACAGTGTTGAACATTTGTTATTAATTATTGATTTTTTGTATTCTTCTAGGCGTGTTCTAAAATTTCTTCCTGTCTGCCCTATGTATATACTATCACAATCGCCGCACTTAATTTCATAAACACCGCACTTATCAAGTTTATCAACAACATATTTGTTATTGACTAGTAGTCTTTGTAGGTTTAAAGGGTTGGTCATTATGACATTAAGATTAAATTTCTGAAAATGTTGTTTGATTTTTTCAGACAGATTGTTAACAAAATCCAACCTATTCCAGATTGATTTTTCGGTTTTTGATTCACAATAAAAATATTTTTTGAATTGTTTTATTTTTTCTTTTTTACAAGGTTATCAATTAATTGCTCATTATAACCATTATTAAGAGCTATTGTTTTTATTGTATTTAATTCTATTTTAAAATTATTTTCATTAAGCGGAATGTGTATTAGCCTGTGAATTAAAGAGTTGAATGTAATACTGTTTTTCATTTTGTGGTGAGTATTGGAACAATTAGGGATAATTATATCGGTGAAACTATCTTTCCGGTAAATTTTATAATCTAGTGTATTGTCTATTGTTTTAAAAATGGTTAAATCTAGAAAATTTAATCTATTATTTTGTTCCATTTCCGTGGTGAAAACAATATTTTTGTTTATTAAATTTAAAGAATCATTGAAACAACGATTGTTTGATTGCCTCCTTGTAGAGTCCATATTCATATTCATTTACAAGTCTACTTAGAAATCAAGCAACAGAGGGCATTTTGCGATATTGTTACAATTTATCGTCATGAGCCAATTTTAAGAAATGTAAATTTAGATGGTTCGATCGCAGACAACGGCGGCGAAATTGCCAAGATCGGCAGAAATTTCGCCTCAAACGACCAAATACAGGCATATAGGGCGAAAGGAAATACTAACTAGTCTTCTCGACTACATGAGCAACAACAACTGTACAACAAGTAAGTATGCAACATGTGAGAAACTTATTCAGTATTGGTTTTTCAGAGAATTTGATTCTTTATAGAAGTTGGTACTTGACTTTAAACACACAAAAAAGACAAAACATTTTTTTGTAATGGATCGAAAAAAAAAAAAAAATAATAAAAAAAACAAAATAAAAAAAAATAATTTTTTCGTAAAAATATGCAACCTATCATATTGAACTATTTGCTAAGGAAATACTATTCAACTATTTTTGATCATTACTATTTTTTTTGGTTAAAGTATCGCTGAGCTTTAGATACAATAACGAAATTCCCTGACATTTTCTTGAAATTTCCAGACATTAGAGTTTAAAATCTTTATAAAATAGATTCAGACGGCTGAAAGACTGATGGTTGGTAGCCATCATAAAAATAATAAAATAAATTATATTGTATTTTTAATAAACAACAACAAAAAAATCTTTGACATTAACAACCTTAACGATATTATTAATTAAATAACACAAAGGTTATAAAAATTATTCATTATCTTGCTAATATAGCGTCGATTGTCATTTGCTATGTCTTTTTTTGTATATTTTAGACAAAGCACATATTTTTATACAGAATAACATTTTCTGAGAAATCAATACCAAGAAAAGTTTCCCATATGTGGACACGTTGTATATGCTCCAGATTCATTCAAAGTAAATCACTCATAGTTCGTAAAGCTGAAAGTAATTACAGAAGGAAAAATAACCATGGTATATTATTAATAATAATAATAAACTTTATTACCCATCAGGCAAAAAACCCAACTACAGAGCAATAAGTACAAACTTAATATAACAAGCGATTAAATAAGACGTATATAAAAATATAAAGAATGACATATTTAAATAAAAATAAGAATTATAATACAATTGTGATTAAATTAATATTAGACAATAATTATAAATTTATTATATTTATGATTATTTGAGGTATACATCAAAAGGTTACAATGAAAATGCATCTAATATTTTTGAAAAAATGCTTCTTAAAAGTTACAAATATGTTAAAATTTCCAATTTATTCTAATTTATTAATGGACCGTTTCAAATGTGTAATTGATTGCAAGTTCTATTTTTTTTTCCAAAATTTTTAAAGAATAATACGAATCTGAAAAATTGTTCAAATATTAAATGTGAGTCTGAAAACCCACGTTTAATATTTCAACGGATTCATGAGACGCTATGAAGAAGAACGCATTTTTAAAAAATTAGATTAACTGTGTAAATTAGTCAATAAACTGTCCTACCTGAAGATTATCACACTTTTTCTGGTCACTCTGGGTATTTAATACAAATGGTAGTAGAAAAGACGGTCTTTTTATTAAGATAAATGTATAGTCTCCAAATATATATTTAATAATAATAATAATAATAATAATAATAGAATCACCTTTTTACAAAAACAATACAATATATATATATATATATATATATATATATATATATACCAGTGTTACAATCAATCAACGTATATGCAAGTATAAAAAAGTACATATTTATATTGAAATATAAATAATAAAACACTTCTAATTAACTCCGGCCCGTAGAAGTACTAATAATAATTATTTCGAGAACAAACGTTATATAAAATCAATACTTGCATCATTATGTTAATATCGGATTTTTTGTTTTTATTGTATTTTGTATTTGTAATTATTATTTTCTTGTAATTCATTTGTTACCTCGTTTATAATTCATTCTGAGTACATGAAACTTATATTGTTTTAGTGTAAACATTAATTGTAAAATGGTGAATTCCGTAAATAAAAAAAATTCCTCTGTTTGCACTAATTCAGAAACCACACCTTGATGATTTATGAGTTTATATTTCAACTGTAATTTGAGAAATCATTTGCCTTTTGATCATCAATGGTGAATTTTAAAAACTCTAGTTCTTTATATTTTTATATTTTATATATTTTAGAAATTATACATTTTTAATGCAAAATATATATTTAATTTTATTTTCCGTTGAACAAATTTTTCAATAATTAAGGAAATACTTTTACTTGGCAAAAAGACCGACGGTCGATAGCCATTTTCTGAGGTCTAACAATTTGTAAATGATTGTAATTATTTATTTTGTAAAATTATATAATGTAATACTCAGAAATAAAGATGTTCAATATATAATACAATTAATTGCCCATGACAGACTACTAACACAACTGTATATATTGTTATTATAAATTTTGTAATTTTTTATTATATTGTCCGTTTGTATATAGTTTTACTTTATATGCAAAAAAGTAACGAAAATTCTAAGGTCTTGCAATCGGCTGAAAACACGAGCAAAAAAAGTTGCATCAATTTTTTGCTCGTGTTTCCAACCGATTGCAAGACCTTAGAAATTAACTCATTTAGGCTGCAATTAAGTGTTAACCTCGCGTGCTACCGCAGAAGCTTATTCCATTAATTCGAACACGAGGTCAACCTCAAAAGAACCAATTGAGCATAACTGATTTAGAAATTCGGAAATGTGTCGATTTCAGCGTGAAGTGCAATTTACATTTTCACATAATTTTTTATGCATACGGCGTCTACTTTTGTTGTATTTGTAAATGAAATTTAATAATGGAAAAATATTGATTAAGAGTTATTAAGATTTATTGATTTTGTTAATTGTAAAAGATTTTGTATTTTTAAAGATTTTGATACTTGATGATGAAATTAATAATAAATAAACCGTGTTTCCCAGAATAAAAAAAAAAATCTTTATGTCTGTAAATAAATTCAAATTAAATAAATAAACACTATAAACTTTACTGTTATTTCAATAATTTCAGATTTATATACATAACAAAGTGAACATTTTCAAAATTCAGAAAATATAACATTGTAATATTTATTTATGATTTTGAATTTATTTGCAGACGTAAACGATTTTTTTTTTCGTAAATTAGGGTAGCGATCAATCGGAAAAACTGGGAAAAATGTTGATCTATATAAACAATAATCTTTATTGAGGTATTTATATATGGAAAAATACAATATAATTTATTTTATTATTTCTAAAGTGGCTGTCGACCATCCGTCTTTCAGCCGTCTTGATCTATTTTATCAAGATTTTAAACTTTAAAAGTCGGAAAATTAAAATGTCAGAGAATTTCATTAATGCGTTATTGTATCCAAAAATCATCGAAGCTTTAGCATATGAACAAAAAAAAATGATTAGTATTCATAAAAAATAGTTCATTATCATTTTCTTAACAAATAGTTCAATTAAAAAATATGCAACCTATATTTTTTTTATGGGAAAATTATTTTCGTTTGTTTATATACAAATATCTTTATTCAGACAATTAAATTTTTACAAACATTGAGTATATACATAAAAATAAAGGTGTGTCAATCCTGGGCTATGGACCGGAGGTCTTTCTGCCTTTTGTTTATTTTTTCAATTCATTTCAGTATCGTTACATTTATAATGAATTGAATTATAAAATACTATAAAAACTTTGAAAGTGGAATTTTATTTAGCAAAGTTGATTAAGGGTGAATGAAAAATATAACGAGGAGATATTTACTATGCCACATTACAAGATATTGTTCAAATAGCTAAAGAATGTACATTTTGAACATAATAGTTTATCAATATTTTTTTTTTATAAAATTAAGAAATAAATAAATATACAAAATTAACCCATTACACCATCGCTGACTTCATCTCAGAAACATCCACTGACATATAATCACCCTAACCAAACATTATCACACATTTATTCATTCATTATCATCTATTCATAACATACTTTAATCATAACTCATCTTCAAAGCTAAACAATGGCAGAAAGACCTCGGGTCGATAGCCTATGAAAGGACAACCTCAATTTATATACCGTATTATACTATACAATACTGTACTTAATATAATGTAAAAGTCCCTTGAATAAAGATATTTGTATATACAAAATTAAATATGATGTATTTAAAAATCAGATGAAGATAAATTATTAAATCAAAATTATAATAAATTCTTGTTTAAGGGAGTTAAATCGAAATTTAAAAATTTAATACAGTTTTGCTAATCCAATATAATACCACATAATTAATGTCAATTGACAGTATTTCTTTGTGCACACAGTTTTTTTTTTTTTTTCATTGTTATCTACGTTTCAATGAAACATATTCTCCGCAGTGAAATCCGAATTGATATTCATATTCTCAATTAGAACACGACGGCCCGTCAAAAAAGTGAAAATAGGAATGCGGCTTCCGTCGTGAATCACAATCGGCAACACAACCCGAAACGCATTGCAATGAACGTGAATTACTTTTACATTTTGTTTGTCACCTGATCGTTGCATTCTTTCACATGCTCGCCCGATGAAAAACAACAACGGCGCGTAGCATTAATTAGTTATTGTATAAATTAATTGTCATCGAGGATTCACACAAGTAATATTTCAAGGATGTTAAGAAATAATCTTCCATGAGTGGATTTTGAAGACTATTGTTTTTTAGTTAATTAAATTAAATTCTTAGCCTTTCTTCTACTTGTATTAATCTTGGGTTAGGTTAAGTTTTGTGAGGTATTTTCTGATAACCCCTAAAGCACGTGACTTGCAAGGACCTAACCTAACATAACATAGACTAATCTAGGTTAAATAAATAGAATTAATAAATTAAATTTGATAAAAATTAGAACAGCTGTTCTGAATCTTCTTTATGTTGGTTGTTGGTCGTGGAGACTTTAATTATTTAAATAAAAATACTTGTCCTTTCTCCTACTTATTTTTTTTTATTTTACTAGATATATTTCGGAAACTATGTTTCCATCTTCAGTAGTAGGAGAAAGGACAAGTATTTTTATTTAAATAGCTGTTCTGAACTATAAAATTATATATAACCCTCTAATTGATTATGCACCTATCCAATTTTCCGCAATCCAGAATCCCACCCTACACTACATCTAGATTAATGAGCGAGCTTCCCTTAGAACCTTTACTAAACCCCGACATCCTTCAAGTCCATTACATAACCCTTAAAACCTATTACTCTACATTTATATTTTTATTACCTACCTACCTTTGTAATTACCATAGAAGAACGCCTTTAATTCTTCTCTGAAAAAAGAAAAAAATCAAAAAATTATTTTAATTATAAAATCTTTCAATTAAATAAATTATTTATATTTTTTGAGAAACGTATTTTTTGGTTTATTTTTCCAATTAAGCCCAATATCGATACATTGTTAATGAATTAATTTTATTATTTTATTTAATCATACACGAGATTAAATAAAATAATATATATATATTCAATGACCCTTTCTACCCATATGGGTGTAGGATAAATAAAATAATAACAATTATAATAGATTTATTTAAGATGAAAACATACAGTTTTTTCTTGTTCATATTGTTATCTTCACTTCAAAGAAGTAAACGAATGCAAACAAAGAAGACATTAGCGTCTTCAAGAGTATAATAAAGTAGTGTTTTCCCTGTGATGTATAAATCATAATCTTTTATTTTGTTCTTATATAATTTTCGCTGTCAGGGCTGTTTACACACACAAGCTTGCTTGAAATAAAAATAATTACATAGAAAATATTTATGAATGTCTATCATAGGGGTTTTAACAATACATTTTTTATATATTAAATTATTTAATATATATAGCAGTCTCCGAGTAATGTTAAGTATAGAAACTATGCACAATGCCTCACTTGTTTGGGTTGAAGGATTATAAAAATAACATACGGGGAAAAATATTTTTATATATAGAATTATAGCGAAAGTTTTATATACAATTCTCGGATAACTTTCTGCGAGAATTCTTGTATGTGTAAAACGTCCTTAATAGGATATTTTGTTTCTGTTTGAAAATAAATGATTATTATTATTATATCCCACCCCACCTTCGAAACAGGTTAAAGTAGATTATTATTATATTATATTATATTATATTATATTATATTATATTATATTATATTATATTATATTATATTATATTATATTATATTATATTATATTATATTATATTATATTATATTATATTATATTATATTATATTATATTATATTATATTATATTATATTATATTATATTATATTATATTATATTATATTATATTATATTATATTATATTATACAATTATTTTAAATAAATAGTATAGGTCACTATTTATTTAAAATAATTGTAAGTTAAGAGCGGAAAGATCTTTGGTCGATAGCCTAGACAGACGAACACCTACATGTATTCTAATTATTTATATTGCTTTGTATTATCTGTATAGTCTGAATAAAGGTGTGTGTATATATAACAAATTAAATTAAAAGAATTAGCAAACAATTAAAATTTCCCTCTTTAGCTACTGTGTATTTCTTAATTGTGTATTATAATATTAATTTTTAATGTTATCTGTGTATTATTTATAATCTAAATACTTTAATAAAATGTCTATACACAATTTAGCTTAATACTAAGGTAGTATTAAGCTAAATTGCAAATGAGACGTATATTGAATAAATAAATACTATAATATTTTGACTTACGTTACGTAAGTACTTTAAAACAAATGTACATTAAAACAACTACTTCTCGGGCCTGTCACAGTAGCTAAAGAGGGAATAATTTATTAATTATTTTCAAATTATTTTTATGTAGTTTATTCCGGAAAGGTTTCCGAATGGTGTCACGGGATTTTTAAAATTTTGAAAGCGGAATCATGGGTAAACGTGCGTGAAATGAACGAATCCGAAGTCAAAATCTGTAGAAAACGTACCGTTTGGTAACAATTCGCAATTAAAGTCCCAATTTTGAGGTTATAATTGATTCTATTTTCGACTAAATAAGCACATTGCGAGTATAAATCGTACACATGATGAAATAATCTTCTAATTTATGACGAAAGTTAACAAATTTGTTGCGATTTTTTTATTTACTCAGCCAAAATCACGATTTTAATTTTATACAGAAAGTGACGTTTATGTAAAAAAATCAATATATATTTTAGATCCATTTGTAAATAATAGATATTTTAATTTACGATATCAAACATAGATGGCGTTACCGCTCCACTAAACCGAATGTATTTTGTACAATATAATAAAAAATAATAGAGAATTATTTATCGACTATTATAAATAATACATACATATTTAATTAATGATTTTTTAATGAAAATATTGGATAGATTGATACAAGTTACGATCTTTTTCACATTTTGTCGACTTAGGTTAGGTTAGTTTAGGTTAGGTGAGTGTGCAAACATGTTTGGAAAGTATTCTGACAAAACGTGCAAAAGATCGTAAGTTGTACCAATCTATTCAATATTTTCATTAAAAAATCATTAATTAAATATGTATGTATTATTTATAATAGTCGATAAATAATTCTCTATTATTTTTTATTATATTGTACAAAATACATTCGGTTTAGTGGAGCGGTGACGCCATCTATGTTTGATATCGTAAATTAAAATATCTATTATTTACAAATGGATCTAAAATATATATTGATTTTTTTTACATAAACGTCACTTTCTGTATAAAATTAAAATCGTGATTTTGGCTGAGTAAATGAAAAAATCGCAACAAATTTATTAACTTTCGTCATAAATTAGAAGATTATTTCATCATGTGTACGATTTATACTCGCAAATGTGCTTATTTAGTCGAAAATCGGATCAATTATAACCTCAAAATTGGGACTTTAATTGCGAATTGTGACCAAACGGTAAGTTTTCTACAGATTTTGACTTCGGATTCGTTTATTTCACGCACGTTTACCCAAGATTCCGTTTTCAAAATTTTATATATCCCGTGGCACCATTCGGAAACGTTACCTTTATTTCAAATAACTTTGATCATATGAATAAATCTTTTTTTTTATATTATTAAAAAAAATATAATATTTTATAATTACTGAGAAACTTATATATAAATAAAAGAAATTAATAGTGTGGAGTGGATTTTATTCACACAGGGCAACGTTTCCTTTCGCCTCTTCTGCTTCCCCTCTCCATAAAAACGTATTTTTCCTTTGTACGGTCTGCTAACCGCGGGATGGTTGAACGGTTCCGGAGCGCCATTTTCCGGCCGGCCAAAGAGATTAATACAAATCCCCGGCTGCACAGATAGACTACATCAAATTCCACTTAACTCGTCCGGCTCGGCAAATTCAGCGACGGTTATGTAAAATACCTGCAATGTACAACATTAAAACGTGCAGACACACACATAAAAACATCATATACACGATTTAAAAAATGACAGTAATTCCTAAATATGAATTGCGGGGAATAGGTTGTATAAGTTCGCCAATCGTAATTTTAAAGAGTAAATATTTATAATTCTTTAAATGGTCCTGCCACAGTTATTCTGGAAGTGTATTCAACGTTGATATTTAAATATATTAAATAAAAATGATTTGAAAATTATTAATAAATTATTTCCACATTTAGCTCTGTAACTTTTGACTTACGTTACGTAAGTACGTTAAACAAATGCACATTAAAACAACTACTTCCCGTACTACGTAACGTAAGTCTAAAGTCACAGAGCTAAATGTGGAAATAATTTATTAATTATTTTCAAATCATTTTTATTTAATATATTTAAATAACTGTGACCAAGTGAATGAATACTCTTTTCTATTTATGTTGATATTTAATTTGTTGTTAATGACATATTTGCAACTTATTTTATTATTTATTTTATAATGCAGTATTTAGATTATTAATTTTAAGACTATTATGTCAGAAATTATAACCTATAGAGCTACATACATTCTGTATTTAAATACTTGACCTGAAGAAGCCACAGCGTATCAAAACAATGGTAGTTAAATTAATAAACAGTTGAAAATCATAAACAAATTTATTTTAATAAAAAGTAATTATGGATTTTCAAAAATTAAACGAACAATTGTAGTGAAATTAATAAAAAGTTGAAAATCATAATCAAATTTGATTTTTAATAAAAAAGAAACCAATAGTTGTTGTTTGGAAAATATTTGTTATTAATTTGTATTTTCATAAGCAGTAAATTTAATTAATATGTATTGAATTTATAAACAATCAATTGATCATTACACATTTGTTTATTCAAACAATGTGTGCTATCTTAATTTGAAATGATTAATTTGCAATTACAATCATCATGAGTAATTTATGATGTCACGTCTGGGAATGCCATGTGATTTTATTACAAGTTAATCTAAACAAAAATTCTTGATAAGTGAGACTTCTAACCCGTTATTCATATATTCATATATTTTAATCGATTAGAAATACGTTCTTATCTTTATATGTGTAATTACAAATTCCAACATTTCAACTCATCAATGTTTTATGACAAAGTCATTAGTGTACAAAAATGTTGTAAGATGTTGAATTAATATTTCTTTCTTTCTTAATCTTATCCTCTTTTACCCGTATTGGGTGTCGAGGTTTGAATTAATATTTAGTGTTTATAAATTTAGAGGATCGTCCTTATTCAGATATACAGAGAGCTTTTTCATTTTCCCTATGGGTACCAATAAAAAAAACGGATATCAAACTCATTGGATGTTGTGTTATAGACAACTACACTAAGAAAAATATTGCATAGTAAAATTAAAGAGAAATATTGTATGTATGATTATTTAATTACGTTAAGGAGTAGTTTGTTAATTTCCATCCATTCGTTTGCAACATTAAAGACTTCATATGTTTTAACAACTAGATTAACCTTAGGTTAGGTTAGGTTCGTGTGGCAGCAGTCCTAGGACTGCTCACTTAGGCCCACTTATAGATTAACCTTATAAGTTAATATATTAGTATCATCTGCATAGGATATAGGATGTAAAACTATCTTCTATTTGTATGATATTTTTTAGAAGGTCACTTACATAGTTGATGAAAGGAAAGAGTCGTAGTATGTTTCCTTGAGGTATATAAATGTTTTTAAGAATCGTACCAATTTTGATTTTGTGAGACCTATTTACTAAATAGGATTTTATCAGATCGCTAGAAGTACTTCTGACGCCGTATTTGTCCAATTTTTCAAGCAAGATGCAATGATTTACCGTATCGAATGCTTTTGGGAGATCAAGAATCAGTCCAAGCGGAATTTTTTATCTGCCAAGCGCATTCATAACCTCCATAGTAGAGTCAAATATGGACGTGTTTGTGGATTTATTTTTCACAAAACCATTTTTAACCCTGACTAGTAAGTTATTTATTATGAGAAATATTATCTTTAACCCAGAAAAACCAAAAGCCAAAGGACCCTGCCTGTTCCCTCACAGGGTGCTTTAGCTTGACTTCGCCTCTATTAAATATTATATATAGAGGGTGTTCAAAAAGTATGGAATCGGTTCAATGCGTTTGAAACTGTGTTTTGGATTAACACAAAATTTGGAACATTTATTTGGTTAATTATCTATGTAATAATAACAATAATCTTTATTCGCAAGTTTTTATTAACACATATTATTATGAAGAGGAAACACATTAACAAAACAAATAAATTATTAGGTGGGATTCAATTAAGATTACGTTTACTGTTCTTCCATCCGAACAAAAAAATATATTAGTTACATACTTTAAAGATATAAAGAATATAAGGTATAATCTATATCTTGATAGATAGAAAAAACTTGTAGATTCTTGGCGATCCCGCATTTTTTACTAATGTAAAAAAGAGGGTAAACAAAGAAAATTACGGAATGATACTATCGAAGAGGACTTAAAAGGTTCAGACAAATCTTTTAATTTTCACTGATTATATAGCACGTGCTTTCGAAAATGGAGCTGAAGTCCATACAATATATACGGACTTCAGCAAAGCCTTCGATTGTGTCAAACACTCAATATTATTGCATAAACTTCATACTTATGGTATAGGTGATCCCTTACTGAAATGGTTAAGATCTTATTAAACCAAGAGAGTTCAATTTGTAAAGATTAATGGATTCATGGATTCATGTCTAACATAATATGGGCATCATCAGGGGTTCCTCAGGGTTCTCACCTGGGACCACTTCTGTTTTCGATATTTATAAATGATTTATCTAATGCACTCACTTGCCCTCACTTACTATTCGCGGATGACTTAAAGATTTTTCTTCAAATCAACAACATGCATGATTGCTTTATTCTACAACATAATCTGTTGTTAATTCAGGATTGGTGCACGTCTAATGATATGTCATTGAATTTAAGTAAATGCCAGTTTATGCGATTTTCACGCTGTAAAGTGCCAACATATTACAATTACATATTGAATGATATTCCTCTTTGTAGAGTAAATAACTTTTGTGACCTTGGGGTGTTGTTGGACTCTAAACTGTCCTACAAGTTACATATTGATCATATCGTAAACAAGGCAAATAAAATGCTTGGGTTTATAAAACGATCTACAGCAGGTTTTAGTAACATACGTGCTCTAGTCATTTTATACAACGCACTAGTCAGATCACACCTGGAATACTGCTGCCTTATATGGTCACCACTCTATAAAACTCATGTGGACAGGTTGGAGTCTGTACAACACAAATTTTCTAAGGTCTTAGCATATAAATTAAGAATTGTTGGTATATATCTTACTCCCCAGCAATCATGTCAATATGTTGGGCTTGTGGAACTGCATAGTCGCAGAAAGTTAATGGACATCTCATTTATGTACAAATTACTTAATGGGATGATTATTTATGAACATCTGCTAAACATGATCAAAATCAATGTCCCGGGACGAGCTTTAAGATCAAACGATCTTCTACATATTGGGCACTATAGAACCATGTGCGGCATGCATAGTCCCATGTCACGCATTGCCAGACATGTAAACACTGTCGCACCATCACTGGATTTCTTTAGAGATACTATTAGCTCATTTAAGTTCCGTCTTGCGCAGTCAATTTAATTTGATGTAATAGGGTTCGATTTGTGCGGTATTAAATTATACGTTAATTTATATGTACTTCTTAGTATAAATAGTATTGTGTTTGTATTATATTATATTTACTTATATATTGTATTATCTATTTTTGTTAAATATTGTATTCAAAAAGGCTTGGCCGTTAATAAATAAATAAATAAATACAGTGCCATTATAAATCCTATAAAAGGATGGAAGGGTGCTATCGTTGTAAAAGGGCACTATAATAATAATAATTCATTTATTTCCCAACAGACATACAGTAATCCTATTACAGGGAAAAATATACAAAAAAAAATCGAACTAACAAATTAACAAATAAATAAAATAAAACAAACTCTTTTAAGCCGATAACATCCTTCTGTCCGTTTATTTACTTTCTCTTTTTCTTTTTTTTCCTGTGGGCTCCTATTTTAATGCTTGTTTCGTTGTTCGATTAGCTGGAAGTCTGTACATCTGTCATAACCATATTATCCTTTGATTCTTAATAATCTCTATTAAATAACATTCAGATAAAGGGCTAATAGTTTTGAAACTGATATTCGTTCTGCTTCGCCATATAAGTTCCTCAATTGTTCATTTGTTCTTGATACCCACTCACAACCCACGTTTATTCTCCGTAGTTGTTTTCTTTCCTACTTTAGCATTATTTTTTGTTATATTGATTGGATCATAGCAGAACTGGTCAGGATTCGAATTTATTGGGATTGGAATTATTTTAAGGAATTCAGAGCCGCATTCTACACAACTTTTATTGCAACGGAATTATGATTTGGATTCGTAAATTATAAATTACGAGAAATTCGATTTCGAGAGACAAAAATTTCAATTTCAATTTACTTTATTAACGGAATCTCCATTTCCAAATTACAATTATAATTACATATTAAAAATTTTATAAGAAAAGTGTGACGCTCTAAAAAGATTATAAAACATATGTATAAAAAAAGGCAAATTACCAATCACAAATTCCGACAAAATACAAAATAAAAATAATACGCATCAAAATATTTATTTATCAATCCCAAACAGTTCATTGTGAAAACAAAATGCAACCGGCTTATTCCTATCTTCAAGTGATAATAAAAAATATAAAATAATTATAAAATAATTATTCAACTCCTGTTATGAGGATTTATATCATTTTATTGGAATACGAATCCGAACATGAAAATTTAAATCCCATGTGAAAACGACGAATACTTTTAATAAAGCACGCAGGTACAATTGCTTATATTGATTGCTATTTTGATAATCCATTATAACCTATAATATTACAGTTTAAAATAAGTAAAAAATCAAAATAACACTGACCCTCCAGATTTGGTCCCCTACTGATGTAGCGAGTACTGGCTTTTTGTTGACATGAAAAAGATGCTCCATGAAAAAAATGGTTACAATGAAGAAGTGAACATATTTTGAAAGTAAAGACAAATTACATCAAAAAGATAGAGGAGCATTGGAATGAAAGGTATCACTCTTGAATGTGTATATGTTGAAGTAAAGTATATAGGCTTAATTATAATACAGAACTTGTAAATGTGACGTCTGTCGAAAATACTTAAAATATACAAAGATAATGTAAAACCTGTAAATGTCAAATAATTCTTATACCGCTAGGGATTATATCGAGCGTATAACAAAAATCGACGACGAAGCTGGCATTGGAAATCTAAAGTCATGTCTGAACTAAAATCACACACGCACGCGTAAAGTACTGGTTTTCATGTCGGCCGCAACCAGAATATCACGTGTGTGATCTTAGTATAGACATGACTCGAGACTTCCAACGCCAACTTCGTCGTCGATTTTGGTTATACGCTCGATATAAACAGAATGAGCACAACTGAACTTCAAAATATTGCTATTGATGACGTATTTACTCGTGTCGTACAAAAAAAGGAACCGCAAACTTAAAATAATTAAAAACCAATTTGTATTCGTGATACAAAAAATTAGAATTCGAATACTGTATTCAAATAATACTTTTCTTTTGCGAATCCTTTGTTCGTTGATTCATGATTTGAATCCATTTTTAGTTAATTCAGCCCAATTTGAGTTTATAGTTCAAGTTTCAAAGCCATAAGTTTTTGTTAATTCTATTATTGTTTTGTATATCAGTAGTTAGGCCTTTTGCAATATTGTTTTCGACTATATATGTCGTAACATTTCGACTGTTCGATTGGTTGTTATTCTTTGTTTTCTCGCTATCCGTTTTCTTCTTTAGTTATTACTATCCCTAAGTATATATTATATATAACTATTTCAGGGACCTTAGAAAATAATCTAACTCTAAAGGGTGCTACCCGGCCAAGATATGTCCACTTATACAATTTAGATCCCGCCACAACTGTTAAGCAATTAGAAGAATATTTACAGGGATTAGATTTTCAAAATGTAAAATGTGAAATTTTAAAATCAAAACACCCAGACGAGTACGCGTCATTTAAAGTCGGCGTGAATCCCCGCCAACTGGAATGGCCAGATTGCTGGATTTTTTTAACTAGAGTAAAAATCAACAATTTTTTATGGCGAATTCAAAACAGGACAACATCAGTAAAATAAAAATTCTATTTCTAAATGCCCAATCCATTAGAATTTTAATGTTAAGTTCAATAATAATGATTCTCGAGAAAATCTATTAACTGATATTTTGTCTATTTATGGCTTACATAAAACTATTAACTTCAACACTCGTAAAAATAATTGCATTGATAATGTATTTACAAATGTTGATCAATCCGCTATCTGTCTCGAACGTCTAAACACAGTCAGACCACTACGGTGCAGTGTTTACAAAAACTCAAGCCAAAAAGTCCACTCAAATAATCACGCGGCCAATCACATTAAGAGGCAAAATGGATTTCTTTAGTCTTATTGAAAGCACTAATTGGGATTTTGTTAACAGCAACTTAGACATCAATTTAAAATGGTCTAAATTATATTATATTCTAAGTAGTGCTGCTAATCAAGCATTTCCGTTTGAGAAGTATAATACTAATAGTATAAATAAAAATAAAAATAATTTATCTCGTGTACATTGGTTCGACCACAATCTCAAGGCAATGAGAGCCACTCTACAACTTATCCATGAACATCACAATATTTATATTACTGCAGAATCAAAAATACTTCTTAACGAATATAGATACAATTACAAAAAATCCATAATCGCTAAAAAACAATTGCATGGGAGAATTACATTGATAAATCTTACAATAAACAAAAGGCGGGATATAATTAATGAAGTTAGGCCCAAAAAATCAAATAACTCTAACAGTGATATAACCTGTGATAACTTTAACTCCTATTTTGTGAATGCAGCCAAAGATTTACTAACACACTCACAAGTAAACCAACGACCGAAATTGGCGTTGAATCTAAAAACTAAGAAGTCATTTTCATTTAAGGAAACTACACTAATTAAGGTACGTGACGCTATTATACAGCTGAAGTCAGGTAGAAGCTCGGATGTGTATGATCTGTCAGTTGATATAATCAAAGTGGTGACTAACCTCATTGTCTCTCCATTAACTAAATTGATAAATGGCATAAGCACTTCAGGAACTTTTCCTGAAGTTTTGAAACAATTTGGCTTCAGATCGAATCGTTCAACAACTGATGCTGTTATAAATCTCACTGATATGATCTTAGGTGGTTTTGAGGACAGATCATACAGTATCGGAACATTCGTCGATTTAAGCAAAGCGTTCTTCTGCATCTCACATGAACTTCTATGCTACAAATTGAGTCGGTACGGGTTTTGTCAGAACAGTATTAGCTTAATATCTTCGTATTTATCCGATAGAATACAGGTGGTCAAATTCGACAATAAAATATCAGATCAACTGCCAGTGGAAATCGGGGTTCCTCAAGGCTCAGTATTGGGACTAATATTGTTTCTGATATTCATAAATGATATTCCAGATCATATAAATTCTAGGGTAGTGTTATTTGCCGACGATACCACTGTATTTACACTGTATTTACAGCTAGCTCAGTCAATGACATTATGTTGAGTGAAGTCTCAATTCTAAACCAAGTCGCTACTTGGTGCCATACCAACGAGCTAATATTAAATAAGCAAAAAACCAAGAAGATCCTATTCACTCTTAATAAAACTGATGCTGTACTTGACGATAACGTCAAGTTTCTTGGTATCTACTTAGATCCGAAATTAAGGTGGGATACACATGGTGAACATCTAGCAAAAAAACTGTCGAAAAATATCTATTGTCTTCGTATGCTAGCGCACAACCCAGTAGGTTCTGCCTTACGCTCAGCTTATTTAGCTCTATGCGAATCGTATATACGTTATGGAATAATTATATGGGGTCATTCCTCTTCCCGCCATCGTATATTTCAACTGCAACGTCAAGCCATTAGAATTGTTGCAGGTTTGAGATACACTGACAATTGCAAAGGTTCATTTATTAAATATAATATCTTAACACTGCCCTGCATTTATATACTGGAATGTCTGATGTACATAAGGAAAAACATGGGCTCGTATCCTAGTCATAACCACCATGATCACAACACACGCTTTAAAACAGATATTTACCAAGAACAATTGAGACTACAGACCGTTCAAACGGGTACTAAGTACTACTGTATCAGGTTTTTTAATAAATTACCCAATACTGTACGATCTTTACCCATAAATAAATACAAAAAAACTATAAAAAACTTTCTTATACGGGAGACATTTTACTCATGGGATGAATTTATGACCTGTGATAAACAATTTGTGATACCTTGTTAAATATTAATAATACATTGTGCATATTTTAATCTGTTGTCTTGTCATTAAGCTTTACTTTTTTTCTGGAATTATAATTTTGCCGTTTTTTGTTTGCTTTTATAAATTTTAACAATTATTTATTATTCCTATTTTAATCTGTTGTCTTGTCATTTTACTATTATAATCAAGTCATTTAGTTATTCTAATTTTAATCTGTTGTATCTTGTCATTTTACCATTGTAATCTAGTCATTTAATTATTTTAATCTTTTGTGTCTTGTTATTTTACTTTCATAACCTTAATATTTACTATTTTACGTAAAAACCAAATTAACACATTATGAGAGTGCACAAGCTTTGTCATGATATATATATATATATATATATATATATATATATACATATTCAACAGAAACGTGTACATATCAGTCCACTTTGGTGATTAATAAGCATTTAATTTAATATAATATATTATTTTTCTTCTATTTATTTGTATACTATTAACATTATTATAATGACGAGTGTAAACATTATTTATATTGTATGAGCACTAAAATTTCTAAATAAAAATAAAATATACATTCATAAACCCATGATAAAATAATATTTCTTCTTTAAAATTATACACTTAATCTGACATTATCAAAAGTTGTATTAATGGTCAAAGTTTTATTCATTTGATAGTAAAGGAAAGTATAGTAATCATGAAAATTCAGGAAATTGATATAAAACCATAAATATCCCTTCTGCGCCTGACAAACACACATTTCAACCATTTGTTAGAAGAGACCATATTTTCGGTAAGCTTGTTCTTTCAGTAATCCTTTATTAAACACCTTTATTATTGTTTTGATACAATATTTATACAATAATATACAGAGTGATCAACAATTATTGCAGATTGATAGGCAGGCAACCAAATACGCATGTTGGTACAAATTATCATATGAAAAGAAAATTCTCCAGATTGCCATTGACGTAGCAACCTTTTTTTTTCTTTCATTTTCTATAAAAAAATGGCAAAATACGACGCACGACGCTGCTAGTGACAAATATTATTCATTTTCCTTGGCATGAACTTGGAGCGTTAAAACTCCCCAGATTTTTCGACGGAAAATTTAACTTATCTGCAATCATTATTGATCACTCTGTAGAACATTTAAAATTAATAGATTTTGAAATCAAATAAAACAGCTAACGGCCAGAAATCTTTCCGCCACAGTAATCCATTTTGTCGAAAGAGGTCGTAAATCGATATACTGGAACTAATCAAAACAAAACAAGAATATTGTGTATCATTATAATTTATTTCATAATTTATTCCTCTAACGATTTCAAATTCCAACGAGCATCCTTTTCGGGATATTTAACATTTTTCTAAGAGACTTTTCACCATTTCATTTTTTTTTGTTCGTCTCCTTATCTCAACACTAACGGTTCCCGTAACTGAAAACTTAATCATCCGTTTACACAATAGATAACCCCGTACGTAGAGTGTACGACGTACGAGTTTGTAATATAGGATTACAAGAGAGTTTACACGACGGTAATTGGTGTATGTTTGTGTGCGTTTAAAAGGAAAACACGACGAACGGGCGGGCTTTGAGGTCATGTCGCTGACCTAACACCGGGTCAGTTGTCCAGGACCGGACTGAACTTGGAATAGGAGAAGAAGGGGAAGAAAAAATGTATCAGAAACAAGGAAGGAGACTTAATTAACTGTAGATTTTCTTACAAGAGCTTTATAATTGGAAGAAGGATTCCGTTAGTTTTTGTTGAAAATATGCGATATTTTTCACTATTTGTAGTCATAGATTCGGAGAAATACTGACGACTTTTACTGAAAAGTAGACTTAAATTGTTGACGACGTTAGTTTTTGTTGAAAATATGCGATATTTTTCACTATTTGTAGTCATAGATTCGGAGAAATACTGACGACTTTTACTGAAGACTTAAATTGTTGTTCAGTCCGGTCCTAAATGAATTAAAAGATGGCTTTATTTATCGAATACTTTGTTTTTAAATACAAAAATTAGATAGTGTGATAATTTGCGTCGGAGTAGTCAACTGGCATAATTGTCATTTTTTGTTAATTATTGAGGCTTCTACTTTGTTATACATTGTAATACAGTTTTAATTATTTTTGTTAAAAAAACCTTTGTTTTAATAATGACACGTTAAGGTTGTCGAGTTACACAAACGAAGTAAAAAAGTGTCTTATCAATTAAAATAATTGTCATTTCCGAAAATGTTTAAGTTTTGTCACGATTCTTTCAAAATTCTTGACTTCTTTATCAATAACGCTAACAATTTTCGAGTTTCGACAATTAAAGATATTTGGTACGTTTTGACATTTTGTGAAATCGTCGAACAACAAACACCTGGCCGTGCGATCAGCAAATATGACTCTTTTGTTTCTGAAGAACAACGACACGAACAAAAAACTTTACCACAACATAAAGATAAAAAGAAAAGCCCATCACCTAGAGGAAGATTCGACGAAAAAACGTCAAAACACAAAGTCAAATCATTGACGATTCCACATGAAATTAGCTAAGAAATGGCGCTCGTTTTCCATTTATTATGATAATAATTAGAGATGGGCAAAGTCGATCTTTTCGATCTTTTTTTGTCACTGCAAAATGAAGTTTATGACAATTTTCTTAGTGTTATTTATAATATTAATATTGGAAGTTTTAAATATTGATTAATAAACTCAATTTTATTGTTATTTATTAACTTTAGCTAATTAAAATTGGTTATTCAGAAATATTCGATTACTAAATTCACTCGATTTTGCCCAACACTAATAATAATCATACCACTCCTTATATTACGTCTGAAAATACCTAATAGTAGTTTTAAGACTAAATATATATGAAAATCTCTGACTATTTTTAATTATACAGGGTATTGCAAATTCGAATCTCTTTATTGCGATCTAGCTTACAATAAGAGACAGATGATTGGCTTGAAATTGACACTTTTGCAGAATTTGCATGCTGATTACTATACTGTTGAGAAAATCGAGCTCAGTTTATTTTTTTGCCTAGACTATTCAAGGATGCATTATAATTTATTCACTATGGAAAGCAACAACAAATTCAAATCAGCGACAACGAAACAATCCCCATTTATTCCTATTCCCATGTAGTAAAAGTGGACAATCCCGAGCGGCTCTTGAGAAAACGCGCGTAGAAATTGTCGCTGGGCGATAACATCGAAGTTTGCGTCATTTTCCCATAAAAGATGATGACCGTGTTCGCAGAACAATCGCCGTTTGCGGTTGGTGTTTTCTTTGCAGCGAAGGAGAGCCGGAGACGGAAAAAATGGCCGTACACCAAGGTCGACGCAACGATAATAATAAAAATCACATTATGACTGTGTAAAATCCCAACTGGCGATTGCTAGAAATTAATTTTTAATTGCTGTAATTATGTGCAATGGAAACAAAACAAAAAATAAAAGCGATGAAACACTTCGGGATAATGTTTTTTGATGCGAGTTATGCAACTGCAAGCTGAGATTAAGTAATGAATTATATACGAGGATTTTAAAATGTATTAATCATTTTATGTTCTTGTTTATGATTCATTGAATATACAAGGTTATTCAAAATAAATGAACAGAGTTTAAACATGCATTTCTTCAAAACTGAATAAGATTTGTTTATGTTCTTCCTTTTGAATATTAGAATTTGCAGGGTTATACAAAATAAAGGAACCTATTTTAAAAATTCATTTCTTCAAAGCTGCAAAAATATGTTAATTTCTTCAAAATAAAATATTTATTTATTTGCCCAGGAAGTAGTTGTTTTAATGTGCATTTGTTTAACGTACTTACGTAACGTAAGTCATAAGTCACAAAACTAAATGTGAAAATAATTTATTAATTATTTTCAAATAATTTTTATTTAATTATATTTAAATAACTGTGACCAAGTGAATGAATACTCTTTTCGATTTAAATAAAGGGTTATTCAAAGAAATAGATCGGCTGAAAAATTCGTAGGCCAACATAGAAAACAAAAATATCATTAAATTTTATTTTATACAGTTGCCATACAACGATTATAGCGGTCATACAATTTTTCGATACCATTTTTATAGTTCGATTTGTCTTTGCTTCTAAATAGGCCTCAGTTTCGGCGATTATCTCTTCATCGCCGCTAAATTGCTATTCATCGAGCATTTTTTTGAGGTCTGATAACATGAAAAAGTGACTGGGAAAGCAATTCGAAGCCCAATTCATGCAATTTTGCCATCATTTTCTTTCATTTGTAATACGATGTATTTTCTTGATAAAACAGCACTTTCTTCTTCTTCTTCAAATGATGCTGTTTTTTCACAATTTCATTCTTCAAACGCTCCAATAACGCTATGTAATAGTCGCTGTTAATGGTTTTTTCCCTTTTCAAGATAGTCGATGAATATTAACCATGCTTATCCAAAAATACTGACGACATAACCTTTCCAGCCGACTGTTGCATTTTTTTTTCACGTTTTGAAGTTGGTTTATCTCTCGTCTGACTGTTGTTTGAACTCCGTTGTGAAATGATGGAGTCATGTTTCATCCATTGTCACATATCAACGCAAAAATTTGGGTTCATTACGATGGATAACACTGCTCAGAATCATAAATTCGTTGTTGTTTCTCGTCGATTGTGAGTTTTTGCGGTACCCAATTTGAACATAGCTTTCGCATACCCAAATAATTCATTTACAATAAATCCAACACGTTTCCTTTGATTTTAGAATCTCAGCTATCTGAATGAACTTCACTTTACGGTCACCCAACATTTTTTGTACACTCTTTTTATGTTTTCGTCGGTAATAGCCTCTTTGGGACGTCCAGTGCATGCATCGTCTCCGGTAATCATTTTGCCACGTTTAGACGTAGCTAATCACTTCTCAACGGTTGATTTCCTGGTGCAGATAATGTTTATCAAGCCAAGCCTTGGTTTCAAAAGTATTTATTTGCGAAAAAACAATGCCTTATTAACACTCGAAATTCCGTTTTATCCATTATTTTTTAAAATAAATAAAATTGCTGCACACAAAATGCTATATCTCATAAACTAATAGCCCGACAGCTGCCAAATTTATACACATATCTTTTGAAATTTAGGGCTAACTAAATATCATATGGATTTAGTAACGCCATCTATGTATCAGCCTGCGAATTTTTCACTTCAACCGTTAAAGGAACAGAGTTTAAACATTCATTTCTTCAAAACTGTACAATATTCATATTCTTGTTTATGAATCCTTGAATTTACAGGGTTATTCATAAAGGAACAGATTTCAGACATCCATTTCTTCCAAATTCAAAAGGATAGAAACACAATGGTCCTAGAAGAAAATAGATCAAGTTAATGCTTGTTTGCGCTTCATTCCTGATGTAACCAGATAATTTGATGAAGAAAAACAGTTGTTTTTTAATTATTATTTAATCTGAAAAGTTCTTCAGTTATTTATAATTTTATATCACAAGAGATAATTGTTACTTCTGGTGTTCCGCAAGGATCGCACCGATTCTATTCAATCTATTTATTAATGACCTGATTGATATTGTTGATTTTGGAGAATGTTTGATGTATGCTGACAACATGAAATTGTATCAAGTAGTTAAATGTCCAACTGACTGTGAATTGTTGCAAAATGACTTAGATCGTGTTTTTCAATGGTGTGTAGATAATAATTTGTATCTTAATGAAAATAAATGTACATCAATTTCTTTTTCTAGAAACATAAGTAAATTACAGTTTACATATTTTATAAATAATATTCTATTGGTAAGTGTTGACAGCGTGAAGGATTTTGGTGTTTTCATGGATAATCATTTATCATTCAAGAACCATATATCTTCTATATGTGGCAAGGCAGCAAGATTGTGGGGATTTGTTTGGCACATATCAAAAGATTTAAACATTAACTGTTTAAAAATTTTATATTGTTCCTTAGTAAGATGTCATTTGAAATACGCATCGCCATATTTAGCTATTGATATCCAAAAAATTGAGTCAATACAAAATAAATTCTTAAGACATATTGAATTTAAATTAGGTGAGCGTCATACTCTGGGATGCTATGAATCTATAATGCAATTACTAAATATTAATTTTCTTAAGGATCGTAGGAATGTGTCTGATCTATGCTTCCTTCATGGCTTGCTAAGTAATGATATTGATTGTCCGCCATTATTAAGCGAAATCTACTTAAATGTATCTACATCTGCAGTGACGCTTCGCCGTACAAATTTATTCTCAGTAAAGATTTATAAATCTAATTATTCCTATAACAATTCCATCGGCTATATTCTACGCATGGCAAATACATTAAATCAGTATGAGTGGTTTAATTTGTTTGATTCTAGCAGATCTACTTTCAAAAATAGACTATTACGGTATAAATTTGATGATTAATTTTTGTGAATTTCAAATTAACTTATTGATTCAGCTAATAGTTGATTCTTATATGCGATATTGGCATTTTTAGTTTTAGTTGTAGCTTTGTGTGCTATTGTACACATTTTAAAAGTATAGCATTTCCATTTTTTATAATTATTGTAGATTTAATTCTGTCATGCGATTTGGATGTTTTATATTGACATATATTTTGAATTCGAAGAAAAAAAAAATAAAACTTTATTTTCTTTTTTCTTTTTTGCAATTATCATTTAGATTAATTTAGATGTATTTTTAGTTTAATCTGAGTCGGCATTATTTTTGTTATTAATTACTACGTATTGTAATTAGGATTAACGTTATTTGTATGGTAATTATTTCTATATATTTTATTGTAAATGGGGTACCCCGTTAATAAATAAATAAATAAAATAAATAAATATTCTTAACGACTTGAACGTCTCATAGCGGTATTTTATGAATTTCATATTTATTTTTGTTATATTAATTGTTTCTCTGAGAAAAATCGTGATTTTCCTGAAGTAACAAAATTTACTGATTTTTTTTTCATGATTTCTAGAAAGATCTGTTAAAAAATGATCCGTTCATAGAAAACGTGTTGCTGCGTTGTCCAACCTGTGGTCTTGGGTTGGGCAATACTGAAACATATGCTTTGGTTGGTAAAAAACTGCAACTTATGCTCCTGGTGCATTTATCAGGGACTCCGCAACCCTTCGATTATTTCTGAATTCTTCTTATGACTTATTTTGAAGAAAAAATAAATTATTTTAATAAACGAATACGAATTCATCGATTATTTTCGATAATCAAATGTTAATTTTGTTAAGCCGCCGCACTTTGGGAAAAATCCAGAAAAGCAGTCAAAATGAAACTTTCATTATAAAAAAATGCATACAATATTTAGCACAAGTTTCTGTTAAAAATGACTACCATTGAGTCTGTGACAGCAGATTTCTTCAAACGTTTCTTCTAGTCCTTGATGTACTAATTGTTGCCGGTAATCCAGGATTGAATGACAGCAGATTTCTTCAAACGTTTCTTGTAGTCCTTGATGTATTAATTATTGCCGGTGATCCAGGATTGAATTACCGGCAAAAATTAATACATTAAGGACTAGAAGAAACGTTTGAAGAAATCTGCTGTCAAAATCTCACGACAGTCGCAAGATTTCGTTTACCTGCGGACTACGGAAAGAGATAGTCCAGATTTATCCACGGACCAAGGAACTGGTGTTTTCTTTGTCATTCCGAGAAAACACAGACTTTCTTTGCCGGAACGGATAGAAAGTTTATGGCGTTTCTGGACGAGATAGATTTGCTCTGGCTCATTAAGGATCCTCGTGAAAAAAAGGTGCCTTTGCGCAAGGGCGCATTTTTAGATGCACAACAATAATATTTGATGGCAGCATGGACGAATTTAGCATCAACGACCCTTTTTTCTCGGAAATGCCGGAAGAAGAGGGAAATGCTATCTCCAATAACTTTTTAGAGAAGCAAGAAGATCACTCAGCGTCCAATCATCAGAAAAACAACTCCCTATTTATAATTTTGTCTTGCGATAGAGATAGTTTATTTGTAAACCGCAAGTTGTCAAATGTAGCCATACTAATCCTAACGGATAACAGGTAAGCGATATTGTTCAGAAAGCCTATGCCTACGTCAGAGATCGAAATAGGGTGCCACAGGATGCCTGAGCTTCCTGTGGCACCCTATTTCAATCAATTCATAACAATAATGAAGTCTGCTGTGTGAAGGGGCATAATACGGACCAGGCAACAGGAGAGCTGATGCGCTGGTAAGAGCTGCGGCTGGGATGAATCTACTCTCACCGGAGCCACTAGTGTGACTTCATCCTGTCTCCTTGTGTAACAGTTACATACCAATGCCATGAAGTAACTCTCAAAGACAACACTTCTTAAAAGGCCCTTATAAATTAAATGTTTTGCCTGCTTATTGTATTAATGAACTTCTAGCAACTAATAATATAAAATTATATGATTTTAACATTTCATTTTAAAGGATTCAAAAGATGTAAGCTTTAATAAAATACTTAAAAAAAATTCTATCTCTTAAAACCGTCGAAAGCTGGCCATATGGACGCGTATCCGAGGCAAAGAAAGGAAAAGAATGAATGGAGAAATTTAGGATACGTTTGGGATGATATCCAGTACTGCAAGCTCTCTAAGGAGCTCTCTTATGTATCCTAATGAAAAATCAGCGAAGTGGTACCCGCAACTGACTAAAAGGAATCTCAGTCACTTAACTGCCATCCTTACAGATCACTGTGGACTAAATGGGAACTTCTAAAATGGGGGGATAGTCGACTCTCCATCTTACAGAAGGAACAGCATTTAAGACGAGACTGCATGGCATTTTCTTTTTGAATATCCAGCACTCTCGGCAATGAGGGAGTCCATATTGGGTGATAGATGGCCTGCTATGGCTTATATAAGAGATCTACCCTCCACGGCTTTACTAGACTACCTAAATAAGGCTGACTGAACTGAGGATGGGTGATCTACGAGAGGTAGCACAATGAGCCCTACGTGCAGTGCAGAGTTGCACACTCCCTAATATCAGAATCAGAACCAGTTTATTTGTAGAAATTTCCAAGGGTGAAATTAAACATAATTACCCTCAAATTTTGATTTTAATTGTCTTGCGAAAGTATGAAGTCGTAATACATATTAACCTGAGTTCAACAAATTGAAAGCTTTTCAATTTATCTTACGTGCTTTGAATTGTTACAAGTGGAATGAAATGATAATTATCTCGTAAATTGAAAACTCCTCAATTGACCTTCCAAACTTTCGAATTGTCGTAACTGGAATGGAATGATAACTAATTTCGCAAATTAAAAGTTTTTGAATTCATCCTCACAAGCTTTTGAATTGACCTAACTAGAGTGAAATGATAATTTATCTCGCAAATTAAAAGCTTTTCATAATTGAACTTCATGTGCTTTTGAATTGTCATAACTGGAATAAAATGATGATGAGCCCTAAGTGCAGTGCAGAGTTGCACACTCCCTAATATCAGAATCAGAACCAGTTTATTTGTAAAAATTTCCAATGGTGTAAATAAACATAAGGACCCTCAAATTTTGATTTTAATTGTCCTTCGAAAGTATGAAGTCGTAATACATATTAACCTGAGTTCAACAAATTGAAAGCTTCTCAATTGATCTTACGTGCTTTAAATTGTTACAAGTGGAATGAAATGATAATTATCTCGTAAATTGAAAACTTCTCAATTGACCTTTCAAGCTTTCGAATTGTCGTAACTGGAATGGAATGATAATTTATCTCGCAAATTAAAAGTTTCTGAATTGATCCTCACAAGCTTTTGAATTGTCCTAATCAGAGTGAAATGATAATTTATCTCGCAAATTAAAAGCTTCATAATTGAACTTCATGTGCTTTTGTAATTGCCGTAACTGGAATAAATTGATATTTTGATATAAAGAAAACACTTAACTTTTTTATACCACTTTTATTTTACTTTAGTGACAAGTTTCAATTACACGGTAATCATTATCAAACTCACTTAGTTTGATAATAATTACTAAAGTAAAATAAAAACGTTAAGTGTTTTCTTTATATCAAAATTGAAAATGTACCACGAAGTGAACGCCTCCAAGATCCAAGAAAATGATATTTTTTCTCACTAATCAATAGCTTCTTAATGACCTTCACGTGCTTTTGATTTATCACAACTGGAATGAAATGTTAAATTGATTTTCACAACCTTTTGAATTGTCATACCTTGAATGAAATGATAATTTATTTCGCAAATTGAAAGCTGCTCGATTGATCTTCATAAACATTTGAATTCTAATAAGCGGAATGAAATGGTAATTTATCGTAAAAAGCTTCTCAATGTCTTTGAATTGTCATAATTGGAATGAAATTATAATTTATCTCTCAAATTAGAAGCTTCTCAATTGACCATCCAAGCTTTTGAATTGTCGTAACTGGAATGTAATAATTTATTTCGCAAATTAAAAGATTCTGAATTGATCCTCAAAATATATTAAATAAAAATGATTTGAAAATAATTAATAAATTAATTTCGCATTTAGCTCTGTGACTTTTGACTTACGTTACGTAAGTACGTTAAACAAATGCACATTAAAACAACTACTTCCCGGGCAAATACCCATGCCGGACATTGAATTACGTAATGTACACCTGCTGTTGCACATTAATGAAATACTGCATAATGCAACAAATTTTAATCTTGAGAAAAATTTAATGTAAAAACAACAACAGGAACGTTACTTAATTTAAGGCCATCTGCAGACACGTGTTTCGGGATCTATCCCTCGTCAGTACAGCTATGCCTTACATAATTTAAAGATGTTAAAATAAATCAATTAAATTAATTCAAATACAATCAGCAAAATTAAATCAATTATATTAAATCAAATTAAACTAAATCAATTTAAATTAAATTAAACCAAATTAATTCAATTTAAATCAAAACCGAATAAAATTAAACGAAAATAATTGAATCAAATCAATTAAAAAGAGCGACCCTCACCTTCCGCGCGCTGTGATAGTAATGGCTCTTTTCTATTTTATTGATCCTCAAAAGTTTTTTAATTGTCATAACTAGAGTGAAATGATAAATATATCTTGCAAATTATAAGCTTTGTAATTGATTTTAATGTGCTTTAGAATTGTCATAACTGGAATGAAATGATAATTTTTCTCGCTAATAAATAGCTTCTCAATGACCTTGAATTGTCACAACTGGAATGAAATAATAAATTATTTCGAAAATTGAAAGTTTATCAATTGATCTTCACAACCTTTTGAATTGTTATACCTGGAATTAAATGATATTTTATCTCGCAAATTAAAAGATGTTCGATTTGATCTTCACAAATATTTGAATTTTCATAACTGGAATGAAATTGTAATTATTCGCGAAAAGCTTGTCAATTGACTTTTACATATTTCTTAAATGGTTTTCTCAATTATCACTTGGTGTAACATTTTAAACTATTAAGGTTTCAATTTTATTTCACTTGGTTTGTTTCACTAATTTTGTCTATTTCCCCAATCTTAAAATCCCTTATGTAGCGTAATTATTGTTCTTTAACATTTTTGAATATTCGAGCTAAATTATTTTGTTACTTTTTTGCGCATTGTTTTCTTCAACCGACCTCTTAGCAGAGTTCGGCCATTTGCTTCACGGCGTTCTTTGTGATCACTTGTGCGAACCGTGAATTTCTTAAAACAATTGTTGACAACCTTTGGTGCGATTTGTAATTGTTTGTGATACTAAACGATTTACCCAGCCTGGTGTTAGGTTAGCTAAATACTTTATTGTAAACGGTTAAGTGAATACTTATGTTGTGTTTCTTTTGTTAGAATTGTTGTCAAGAAATAAACCAAAGTTCATTTGTATGTTTAAATCAGTCTTTTACTAAAAAATACTGTGTTTCCCGCAACTCTGAGTCTGAGCAAACCGGCGCCCAAAATCATTACGTAGCACTTATTTCTTGATTATATATAAGCTTGTCAGTTATCAGTTGTCAGTTTGTCATTTTTCTTTTGTAACTTATTTGTAAAACAAACCAATTGTAATTTAATTTAAACCTTTGACTTTTACAAACTTTTGATTTGTCATAACTGGATAAAAAATGATAATTTATCTCGCAAATTGAAAACTTCTCAATTCACCTTCAGATGCTTTTACATTGTCATAATCGAAACGAAATCATAATTTATCTCCCATTTTCCTTTCCGTGCTTCCATACTTTTATATAACAAAGAATTTCATTATCCACCTAAAAACAAGCAAACACATCCTTTCCATTGCAAGCAGATTTTAACCTGTCACAAACAAAACCCTTCCCCCTGGGGTGTTACTCTTCCATCCAAAACAACCCCTCCTGTCCCCCCATATCCGCAATTACGCATTTGCATGCCCGCGGGGCGACGGGGCGGAGGTAAAAACGTGGGGAGACACATGCGTCCCGCGTGTGCACTCGATTCTAATTCGCGGACAAGCGCGCCGGGGACTGAAGGGCAATTACCGTTTCGGTCCCCCCGTTTTTCTTCCCTTGTCGTCCTTCGTTATCCCGCTGTCCCCGCGGACGGAGGAGGCGCGTGACTCTTTCGGGCACGTGTCCCGCAACAAACGTAGCCTGCTGCTGCAGGGAGTTGACCGCTTCGGATGCTATGTTGTTGCTGCACACACACAAACACACACATCTCGTTAGCCTTGACTCGCAAAGTTCAAACAAGCGCACCGTGGATCGCGAGTTTGAAACAGAGAAGGGAGTAAAAGTTGGAAACGCAAACAATGGATAATTCGTAAAGAGACGTGGAAAAAGGGGAAACAATGCCCAAATCGTTGTAAATTACGAGTAATGGGAATTTGATAAAAAAAATGATATAAATTCTATAGAAATCTACCATCGAGTCTGTGGAAATAGGTTATATTCTCTTCTACTGAAATTGTTATACCTTGAATGAATTCCAATAGTAATTCGACTCTTGTTTACCATTAAAAAAGTGATAATTTTAAATGGTTCTTGAAAATAATAAATTATTTTAATAAACGAATACGAATTCATCGATTATTTTTGTTAAATGTTAATTTTATTAAACCGCCGTACTTTGGGAGAAATCCAGAAAAGCGGTTAATTTCAACATTTTTTTAAATTTTTGTTTTAATTTTTATTGAAACATGTTAGTAAAGATATTAAACGACTTGAATCCAATAAAATATAAATTTAGTTACAAAGCATTATATTTTTTTTCAATAATTTTTGCAACTTGGAGTTTTTTTGTGTAGTAGACTTCCAAGAAAAACCCGCATCCACTTTACTTATATTTATATTATATTATATTATATTATATTATATTATATTATATTATATTATATTATATTATATTATATTATATTATATTATATTATATTATATTATATTATATTATATTATATTATATTATATTATATTATATTATATTATATTATATTATATTATATTATATTATATAACATCTTTATTGAGGCTTTGATACAAGTAGCTATAATACAATATATGATTTAATACGAACTAAATGGCTATCGACCATTGGTCTTTCAGCCGGAAGTCCTTGTCTTTATGTTATGTCAGTCTGTCAGTCGTTGATGAGTGATGAGATGTATGAATATATTGTGGATTTAGGATGTTGAAATTTAGGAGGAATGTTTGGGTTTCGTTTGCTACAAAGTAGGTTTAGTAATTTTTGGGCTGTTGGATTCATGGAAAACTTTTGGGCTAGTTGTGAGAATCTTTGGGATATAGGGATTACGCCTGATTTTTCGTACAGGATGGTATTGGAAGGGTTATGTAGGGGATTGTTTGGGTGGCGGATTTTTGTAAGGATACGAAGAGTTGATCGTCCAGCTACCGCTATATTGTTAAGCGTTGGAGATTTTTGGTTAAGGAAGAGGATTGAACCGTAGTTCAGAAGAGGACGACAGATCATTTTGTATATGTGTGTGGCTGTCTTAATAGTGATACCTTTCTTGCTGCATGTTAGTGATCTGAAATGCCGCGCCCTATTCTGGACTTTGATTTTAATGGAGTGGTGTTTAAAAGTTAGTTTGGGGTCAAATATTATACCTAGGTATTTGCATGTGGCGGATGGGGATAGTACGGTATTATTTATATTAATGGAGAAGTATGTGGGTTGTGGTAGTGTGTGTGTGTGTGTGTCGATCAGCCCCTGTAGGGTAGCGAGGGCTTTGGGGAGAGTGGGTTGGTGTACAATAAATGCGGTATCGTCTGCAAATTGAAGGAAGTAAGCGGATGGATCTAGGTATTGGGGATCAGGATTGTATATATCGTGGACATAGATATTGTAAAGGAGAGTAGAGAGGGGTGGAACCTTGTGGGACGCCTTGTTGTGGAATGAAGGGTTGGGATAGTATGTTATGGATTCGCACTCTCATTGATCTGTTTTTTAGGAAATTATCTAGGAGGTGTAGGAGATGTTGGGGGATATTTAGGGAGTGATATTTAAAGAGAAGACCTTTGTGCCAAACGGAGTCGAAGGCTTTTTGAATGTCTAGGAAAAGGATAGCAGATTTTTTGTTTTCGATATAGGAGGTTTCGCAGTTAGAAGTTATGATGGTGAGAGGAAGAGTTGTTGATTTGTTTTCAAGGAAACCGAATTGATATGGTGGAATCTTTTGGGAAATAATAGATAGGAGCTTATTTTTTATAATGGATTCGAAGGTTTTTCTAAGAACTGGAAGCAGGGTAATGGGGCGGTAGTTTGAAACATCTAAGAAATTCCCGTCTTTTTTTGGGATACAAATTATTATACCCTGTTTCCATTCTTGTAGGAAGGATTGGGATTTATAGAGGACATTGAAAATTTTAATTATATACTCATGTATTTGATTGGGTAGGGATTTTAGGATAAATCGAGGGACATTATCATAACCCGGGGATGAGTTTTTGCCTTTATAAAGAACTGAAAAATATTCTTCATCTTTTATGTTGTCGCGATTAGAGGGGATAGGATTGTTTGAAAATGAGGAATACCAGGAGTTGACATCATTAAAAAAGGAATGGTTGTATGATGGTTTTGTCTTTTCCGTAAATGTGTCTTTGAAATAGTCTGCAAAAATGTTCGCAATTTCTGTACTGTTGTCAGTTGTTATATTCGTCGATGGGTTATGTAACTGTCTTATAGAGTCTGTTTTTTATATTTTGTCAATTTTTTAATTTCAGTCCAGTAGTCTTTACCTTGTCGTTTATTTATTTCTTCACATGCTTTAATCCATTTGTCGATATTGTACTCTTGAATTAGTTTGTGTATGTCTTTGTTAATTGCGTTGTATCTTTGTTTAATAGTTGGCTCGTTCGTCTGTTTTATGTCTCTGTATAGTTGTCTCTTATATTTGATAAGTCGTATTATATTATATTATTGTATATTTATTTTGGTAAAAGAAAACACTGCGTATAATTTAAAACATTACATTCTTTATGGACTTTTAAAAATTAACAGCCTCAATAATTAAGTTAACTTTTAATATAAATAAACTTTAAAACAATATTAACTTATATTCAAAATCATTGACCCTTCTCCCCATTTGTCAACTCTTATGTAAGTATCCACCTACCATAATCCCATTTACCTTGACTGCCTTGATTTAATTAAACGCATATTGTTTTTGTTTCTTTTTTTTGTGAAAGGTGTTCTCTTTATTATTTTTTTTGTAAGTATACGTTTGGTCAATTGAATCGGAAAGTTGATTGACCGGTTAACATCCCATCAATTTCGGCCGTTATTAGGTTAGGTTAGGACCAATTACCATAATAACAGTTTTCGGCTGCTACGAAACATCTGGATTATCATTACGCGTCCTAAAAACGCAAAGAAACCGGAAAATTGCCCGAAACTTGTCCGCGTGATTTTTTTGTTGTTTGTTTCGAGGCACGTGAACGCAATCTTCGATGAAAATAATGACGCACAGAAGTTCTGCAGTGAATTCCAAGATGATTTCAGTAACGACGAAATAAGTATTAATAAGTACTTTTATGAATTTAATATTTATAGCAAATTGTCTAACGATAATAATTTACTCGAACATAAGAAGATGAAAATGTTATAATGTAAGACTTCAATCGCCTGTGGACATTTCGTTGCTTTCGGTCAAATGTAATGAAATGTCTTTATTATAAATTTGGACCAGGCAGAAATTCTTACTATTGAGGAAACTCATATGCTGTATTGAAGTATATCAGATCCAAATAGTTTGAATTAGCTTGCACAAAAATATTGCTTGCTTTGTTGATTGGCTACCAGTGCTTTTCTGTTTGCAAATCGTCTATGAATTTTCGATGCCATTTGTACATTTTCTTACTACTAACGATCAAAAATACTTTGAACTTCAATAATAGATTCCTACTTTTTATTTATCCAACTAGTTTCGACTTGTCATTATCAAGGATTTATGTACAAAGTGTAGTGAAACAAAACCATGTGTTTAATTTGAAAAGCTTTAACTAATTTTTAAAATCGAGACCAGTATGTTCATCTGATATTCTAGCTCAGACTGTATTCTTATGGTAAATCGAAAACTACTTTTTTATTACATCTTAATTTCTCAAAGATTTTTCTCATATTCTTTAGCTATATTTTGGTACATTATTAAGTCATTTCGCTAAATTTCAGATTTTTGACTGATTTATCCCTTGAGATATTTTTTTTCTCTGAATCTAAACTACAAAAAAAAAACACGAAGGCCCTTTATAATGATAGAAATATCATGAACTCTTTAAAGTATGTGTGTACTATTCCCATTCCACCTACATAGTTCGATTTGTGTACATTTTAAACTGTTTGCTGTGTAGGAAGAGAGCAATTATAAAGTCTATTTGAGTCTATTGAATAGGTTGGAACCTATTCAATAGACTCAAATAGACTTTATAAAAATCTTCCAGAGATGCGTAATGTGTAATCACTCAATCTTCATAAAAAAAGGATTCCCACACACCCAAACGACTTAACGCTTTTCCATAAACGCATCTATTATTATGTTCCCTTGATTTACGATGTTTATTTTTTCTCGAGGAAACACTTCGCGCGGTAGATTTTCACCTCATCCCGGTGGTAATTTGCGCCCGACGTGCAACTGTTGAGCGGTTAATTTCCACCGCTAGCATTTTCGAGGGACTGGAGAAAAATGGTAACACACAGAAACGCCTCTCCAGTTAGCAACGATTTCTGCCGCGGGGAATGGGATTTTCGCGGTAATTACCGGCCTCCGAGCGAAAGGCCATCATCATCAATTTCAATTGTATTTACTCTTAGAAAGCCTTCGATTTTTCTCCTTTTCTCGTAAAAGTGAAAGAAAAGTAATTAATTCGTGTTTACTAATATATGATACAAAAGCAGACTTTCTAATGAAGAAAATTAATCATGTAAATTACTGATTAAATACTTAGTTGGGATAAAATAAAACACAAAAAGTGTATAGTTTCAAAAAATTTTTGATTTATTGTCTCACGACAATTTACACTGTGTGGCGAAACAATTGTCTGGAGACAATGAAGCAAAAATTTTTTGAAACTATACACTTTTTGTGTTTTATTTTATCCCAACAAGTATGAAGTTTCAACAAATAAAAGCCTCTACACTACAATATAAATACTTAGTATTTGTTTCATTGATTTATATTTTATTTTCCGACTAGTTTCGATTATAAGTCATTATCAGTGAATGTGGTTTATATTTCATTTTGTTTCACCACGTCTTACTCGAGTAATTAATTAAAGATAAAAATGAATCGTTATAAAATTGTAAAATTAAACAATCTCTAATTGAAAATTCATGTTAAAATAAACAATTTTATAACGATTCATTTTCTTCATTTGAAAGCTTGTTTACGATGAGAGGAGTATAACTATGTCTAATCAAATAAGAGGGCGGATAAAATAATTTAACACGAAAAACGTACGCCACACAGGGCTAATGTTAACCTCATTTTCAATCAAGTGCACTACGAAAATATTCGAAGTTTTTCTCGAGTCTACAGCTAAATAATTTACGATTTGCAATAATAAAAGTTTTTTTATATGATTAAAATATGATTGTGTTTAATTTATTAAATATATATTATGTATGAAATTATAAAATGTATGATGATCTGTAAATGGTCAGGCCGTAAATAAAACATTACTGTTATTAAAATAAGACAAAATACGAAATATGAAACAATAATAAGAAAAAATGTAAACTAAGGAATAACGAACGCATTGTAAAGTAATTAACCAATATAACATAATTAAAACTTTAAACTACTAAGTTTTTGCAACAAACTCAAGATAATCAGCCTTATTCCCTATCGAAAACGCTAAAAATAATGGTTGACAGCTTCTGGATAATTCCGTATCCAGTGGCATGTTATTCCTGCAGTGTTAAAAAAGAGTATAGTTTTGATGTGTCGGTAGAAAGAGAGAGGTTATTATATGGCGAATTAGTAAGACAAGGCCCATAAATTTCAACGTTGTGCTCATTGAATGGCTGTTGAATGGTTTAATTCTAACCTAGCAAAATGTGTGTGTGTAAACTATGCAATCGAAGAAAACCAAAGTGCATCAAACATCTATAAACAGTGTGATTTTGTCCTTTATTAAAAAATGTACTCAAAGCATCTGTAAAATGCAAATGACTTATGTTTCCGTGTGGAGTTGAAATGTTCATAAGGCGGCCATAAAAAATCAATTTGTGCTTTGGTTTTCTCTGATTTAAAGTTTATAAATTGTTATATGATTGTATTAAATTGCAGTAATGTTTTATTGCACTCTCGAGCCGTTTTGTTATGTAAATTTCGCTATTCACATCATTAGTAAAGGGGTTTGACGTTTTTCTACCTAAAACAATAATCACTATGTTTTCTGAACCCCCACAGTGCCTTCATTTTAAAAAAAATACATTAAAAATGACATCTTTAATATAAACAATCCTTGTTTCGAATTATAGGAAAATTTATAAAAAGGCACACTCGCTCCTCAATTTTATACACATTCTATGGATTCCTGAAGGAGTGAAGTATAAAAAAGTTCTTTTTTGATAGTTTAATTTCAATTTTACAAGAGAATAAGCCTAAAATATAACAATATTTATTAAACTACCGCTAAAAAACAATTTGAATTGAAAATAACCTCGAAAAGCGGCTAAACGCTATGATAACTGGACCTATTTCGGTGCCTGCTATTTTCAACGATTTTAGCGGCTGTCATGGCGCTGAGCGTTGACTGAAATAGCGAAATAGCGATACGGAATACGAAACAGCCATATAACGTAACCTTGAAGAATAGCGTGCTGTCAAACATAGCGTTTTCGATAGGGAATAGGGCCGAATATGAAATAGATTATACAAAATAATTATGTTTTCGATTTTTGACAACTCTCAAACACCCGCAATCAGTATATTTGTGTTAAATTAGCTTAAAAATGGACAAAATATGAGAAAAACTGTTGACATGTATCGACAGTAGCTATTTCGCCCTTCAAATTATATTAATTTGAATGAAAACTGTATGAAGCTTGAGTAAATGAAGAAAACCTTTGTCAAAAGTGTTAGATGTATATTTTAATTGGTTCTATGAAATATCAATTTTTTGATTATTTATTTGATAGTATACAAAAATAATTTACCTTAATGTAAAGATAATTCAGACTATTATAACAATTAAAAGAGTAAAGTATTAAAATCCTGATTTATTATTTTCATTTCATAAATATCTGGCATAAAACAAACGTACTAAAAAAGTGATTCTTCAGAATCCAGATTATTTGGGAAGTCTTATAATTTTTGTTTTTATTAAATTATACATACATTCATAAATTAAAACTATAATTGAATAAAATTAATTACATACTTTTTATACACTTCCAAAATATTGTCATTTTCGTGGTGGATGTACCGTGCAATCCGGTAATCCATGGATTTTAATTTTCATTTCTTAGAATTATCATAGCCGATAAAAAAAAATTAATTGTTTTCTTCTATTTTCCACGACTTTCAACATAAAATCGAGTAAACATCAAATTCCAAAATGACTGACTTTGGCTAACTTTAATTTCGATGTTTGTGAATTACATTGTTATATGAGTCTTAAGAAGTAACGGGTATTTCGTTTTCATCGAATACCATTGTCTCTTAATCTCTAACCGTAATTTACTGATTTCTGTAAATAACCCCTTATCCCAAACCCCACGACCACCGTAATCCTCAAATGACAGTTATACTGTCGAATTTTAAGTGGTAAAAAAGTACTGATGTTTTTTTATAGGTTTGAATAATTCTTAAGACTCCTAGTAATTAAAAAAAATATTTGTTTTATTGGTTAGAATAGTTCTTAAGACTCCTAGTAATTATAAAAAACATACTTTTTAATTGGCTACAATAGTTCTTGAGATCATGATAGTTTCGACCGTTACCACGTGGTAATCCATATGAAATTTAGTGAAAAATTACTAATTTTTTTACCACTTTTTATTAATTATTTATATATACCTAAAGATAGCTTTGCATAACATCCCCACTTATCACCAAGAATGAATGAACATAGGAGCTACTCTCATATCTGAGATATTTTGTGACTTTGCCTTATCCCGGCTTATTCCGGCATTCTCTCAAACGGGAAAGGTCCTAAAATCACGTACTTTAACAACAACCATTCGATAAATTATCCATACAAGGATTTTCTAATTATAGAAACGTCATCACGCAAATTTCATATTGGGAATTATGGATTGTTTAGATAATTAGCGTGATCGTGACGTGATCGATAAACCGAATTTAGATATTCCAGTTGGTTGACTGGAAGAGTAGAGTGGAGGGTGAGACGAAACGGGGGGGTTGTTTAATCAAACGGTGGCTAATCCGCGGCGTGCACGCTTCACGCTTTGTTTGGCCCTTCGAAGCGAGCGAGCGAGCGGCCTATGCAGAAAAGCTCCGTCGCATTTACAAACAAGCTGATTAGTTTCCGACATAAATTATACATCTCCGCATCATCGAAAACCGAAACGCACTAAGATATTATCTTTGATGAATACACTGTGTATGTCCCATGTTTTTTTTTTTAGTTAATTAATTAATTCGAGGTAAAAATTTAAATTACTTTATTTATCAATAAATAGAATAATTACTTAAATAGAAACATTTAATTCTTGGTGAAATATATTTGAATATAAACTTATTACAATGAAAATAAACAAGAGAAATTTTCTCGCTAGATCGAATTTTACTGATAGTAAAATTACTGATAGTAAAATTCCATCAATCCTTTTTTTTGAACTGCAGAAATTACTTACACTTTAAGTTTTTGTCAAACATCTATTCAAATAACTACTTCCCGAGAATATACCCTACCGGATTATACAATAGATATTTGTATCATTTCCAAAAAAAAGGAACATTAAATTTATTATGACGAGGGTGTGAAGTTTTAATAAATTTAATGTTCATTTTTCGTGAAAAAAAAAAACGACACTGTGCGACAGTGTTATCAACTTTCGAGCATTAGTATCTGTGGGCAAAGTGAAACTTTCGTATATGGTCGTAGGAAAAATGATTTTCAAAATGTTACAAACATATTCTTCTTTCGCACACGCAAACAATCCATAAATCACACAAACTCCCCGCGATTCATTTCATTTTAATATTATTAACAACTCTATGTTATCCCGGAAGTGGATAAAGGATTTCGACTCCTCCATCAAAACATCAACTGCAATTTACTTAGACGTCGACGCCGCGGCGCGCTACATTAATCGGAGTTGATCGCGAAACTTTGCCCCGGGAATTTGACTAATCGCTGGTGTAAGTTTGCCCTTTTTTCCCCTCGCGTTTCCGAGCTCTCGATTAATTATCATACAATGCCGCGCGCGCGGGGGAGAAACTTCGCTTGGATTAGATAAGAAAATGGAAAAAATATATACATGCATAAATTGTGTCGCGGAGGGTGATTAATTCGCGCGAGGATTAGATTATTAAAAAAGTGTCGTTAGCGTGATTTATTGCCGTTGTGTAATTAGGGATGTTTATATATGGAGATTTTTTTTAATAAGGGTGTAGTTTTGTTGTTCCTAGTTTGATTAATGTTTTTGTTTTTAATTGTAAATCCCAATGTTTTATAAACTAGATTTTATATATTAAATATAAATAATATGGCAGAAAGACCGACAGTCGATAGCCGTTTTCTAGGGATAAGGTATAATATTGTATAAAAATTCTATTGTTATTAATTGTCTGCAGAAATAAAAATGTTATACAGGTGTGATAATCTTCAGGTAGTTTTCCTTTTCCGCTTCTACATTTTCTAAACGAATTATTTGTTGCAATATTTCTTTTTGTTTCGCAATAACAACATTTGACGCTTAGTGCGGAATTTAAAATTTGCTCCTATTGCTTATCATCCCGCTTTCATAGTTGTGATTGGTGCCCCTTTGTAAATAATACATAGTTTTTTTTTTTTAAAGTTTCACAATAATTTTCGAATAGTGTATTATGAAGTTTCATCGAGTAAAAGCTTCAGTCATAGATAAAATACCACTGGAGTAAATAAAGCCACGGGCTTCCCGGCGCATCCACCACAATTTTATATATTTAATGTAATTCAATGTCAATAATATAGAGTTTGTAAATTAATTAACAACATATTAGTAATATTATTAATGATATTGTTGAATTTTATCAATCAGAAAACACACATGAAATGCACTATTTCAATTAACTTTCATTAATGTAAGCAAGGTGTTTTATTGGTTGATTTTTAATAATATATTCATATTAATTGCATACAATATGAACAACCAATGTCTAAATATTAAAAGCATTAATAAATATTATTAATTATATTGTAGATTTGTAAAAATGTAAACCCGTTAAATAAATAATAAATTGTTGGAGTTAAAAGCTTTCTTTGAAATTATAAGAAAATCTGGAAATACATACCAGAATTGGTATACTCAATCTACAATGATCCAATAAATAATGTGTGTTAAGCTGGCAATATTTACAGCAATAACCCGGCGCCTCCACCATGGGACCAAATAATAAATTTTATTACATAATTAGAGCATTCACGAGTAGAAATACACACTGTTTCAAATGTTTTAACTAGATAGATTGATAGTGATTAATATAAAAAGGAAAACTCGTACTTAAAATAAATTCAACGCTTCGGACACCGAATGATAAATTAAGATTTTGCGGCAAAACCGGGTGATACAATCCCCGGTTTTTTCAATTGTTTTTTGTAGCTAACTATCCACTGGTTAATATAGTGTAGAATTTGTCCATCTGGGATATGTAACTCTTGTCGATATTTGACTCGACACTTAGAATATTTCACGAATTAGATAACCAATAAGAAAATTCGATTTTGCGGGAAAACTAGGTTATGAACACCCCGATTTTCTCAACGGTTTTTTATAGCCTAATGTCCACTGGTTAATATAGAGTAGAATTTGTCCATCTGGTATATGTAACTCTTGTCGATATTTGACTCGACAAGTTGGAAATTTTATTCTTAATATTTTTGCAAATTAAGTGGTCATTTCTTTCGCAAATAGAACACTTCATTGTATGTTCTATTTCATTAGTTGAACCACAGTAGAGACATGTTGATTTTAAATCTAATGAAGTATACAATATAAGGTTTTTTTAATAATTTCGATATTCTACAAGAATATCGAAATTAAATCTTTCCCATTTGGTATTATTAATAATAATGTTTGGGTAATATAAAACATAAACGCCACAATTCCAATGATCTGTGGCAAGTTGTTGGGGAACATTATAATTTATTTTTAGTGTTAAGTTTTCATTCGCATATTTTTTAAAATACTCTCTCATTTATGGGAAGTGTGCGTCTTCTCTATTAGGTGTTTCTTGTGGATCATAAAAATATGCTTCATTCTTACTTAAAATTATATGATACAACATGAAAAGATTATTTTCCAATATAGGTAATAATATGTTGTCAAATGCATGGTCTAAGTAGGAAATGTCTCCAAATTTTATGAGATTATTTGCTTCGTAATATGTGAAAGAATTTTCGCTATTAAATATTTCCAGAACATAATCAATTAAAATATTATCTAAACATTATCTCTTATTTAATGTACAAAAAATCACTATAATAGAGTTTTCCATCTTTAAATTTGCTAATAACATAATCAGATTGTGAAAATTTTGGAATTTAAAATGAACTGTCAAATGAGAGAGAGAGAGAGAGCTTCTTTTGTTCTTCAGTTAATTTCATATTTATATTCAATTCTTTTTTTTAATTGTGAAAGAGTGTTTTGCGTCTTCTTTTTTTAATTTGTCTTGGTTCTTTTACACCAACTTTTTTCGACATTTTCGAAGAAGTGTCGAGTTAAATATTTCCAGAACATAATCAATTAAAATATTATCTAACCATTCTCTCTTATTTAATGTACAAAAATCACTATAATAGAGTTTTCCATCTTTAAATTTGCTAATAATATAATCAGATTGTGAAAATTTTGGAATTTCAAATGAACTGTCAAATGAGAGAGAGAGCTTCTTTTGTTCTTCAGTTAATTTCATATTTATATTCAATTCTTTTTTTAATTGAGAGAGAGAGTGTTTTGCGTTTTCTTTTTTAAATTTGTCTTAGTTCTTTTACACCAACTTTTTTCGACATTTTCGAAGAAGTGCCGAGTCAAATATCGACAAGAGTTACATATCCCAGATGTACAAATTCTACTCTAAATTAACCAGTGGACTTTAGGCTTCAAAAAACAGTTGAGAAAACCGGGGTTTTCATAACCCAGTTTTCCCACAAAATTGATTTTTCTTATTGGTTTTCTAATTCGTGGAATATTCTAAGTGTCGAGTCGATTATCGACAGGAGTTACATATCCCAGATGGACAAATTCTACTCTATATTAACCAGTGGATAGCTGGCTACAAAAAACAATTGAAAAAAACGGGGATTGTATCACTCGGTTTTGCCGCAAAATCTTAATTTATCATTCGGTGTCCGAAGCGTTGAATTTATTTTAAGTATGGAGTAAAAAAAATCTACGAGTTTTCCATTTTATATTAATCACTATCAATCTATCTAGCAAAAATATTTGAAACAGTGTGTATTTCTACTCGTGAATGCTCTAATTATGTAATAAAATTTATTATTTGGTCTCATGCTGTAAATATTGCCTGCTTCACACACATCAATAAATGAGGAATGCAAATTTATGATTAATCAAACCTAATATGGGGAAAAATCATATCGAGTAATTGTTGGCCGATAAATCCATATAACTTATTTCATAAGTAAAGCCATCCTTTGCCTAATAAAAAAGTGATATCAATAACAATTTACGTATACGAGACAATTCAAACTGTTGTTTCGTCCAAATCAAATTGCTTCCATTGCTTAATTTCTAACACCCCTCTTCCCGTTTTCACCGATGCCACATATCTCCCGGCGTATCCACCACAGCCAAGAGAATTTTAATTATTTAATGTAATCCATTGCCGATAATAAAGCATTAATAAAATAACTTGCAACATATTAGCAATTTTATTGATGAAATCGTTGAACTGCAATCAAAAAACATAGACATTATTATTATTATCTTTATTTACGGAATTCACCTATTTTACATACAGAGAGTTTTATGTAACACCGAACATACTAGAATGTACTCAATGTAAATTTTCCTATGTTCGATTTGTTCAGGAACGCATAAAAGCATTGGGTGCGATGTGATTGGCTACGACTTCTAATGTCAACTATTATGTCAACCGCAATGCATACCATAAAAATCTTTTCCTCCTTTGTATACATTATTGATACGTAAAGATGTCCAACTCTTCGTCTACTTCTGCTTTAAGAGCCAGAAAAGTAAATATCACTTGCTTGCGATAACTGATAACTGACAAAGGTAAGTCATTACCATTACCTATATTATTTTTAGAAATAGTAGCCAAACACATCGTACTCAATGCTTTGATGCGTTCCTGAACAAATCGAACAAAGGAAAATTTACATTGAGTATATTCTAGTATGTTCGGTGTTACATAAAACTCACTGTATGTAAGAAAACACAATTATCTATACATAAACATATGTAGCTCATGCTCATTAAATTACTAAATAGAACACAAATAAAGGCATTAAACAACATAATATGAGAATGTGATAATCTGAATCTGAAACAGTATCCCCCTACGGTTCAATAGCTGAGATTAAATTAATGCTGCTTATCTCTTATATAGGAATGCATACATAAATAGAATAAATATTATACATAGACAGCGGTGTAAAAAAAAAACAACAACTTATAAATACTATATAATCAGTAAATATGGCATCCTGGGTCTAAATAAAAGTATAAAAGTTAATGTTGCTAAACACAAGTAGAAAAATCACAGTTGAAACTAAAATATCAAAGATGAAATATCACTCCTAAACATATGATATATAAAATATCATAGATAAATATCACTTAAACAAAGATGGTAAATGACAAAGGATTTTAAACAGTATTTAACCAAACAGCATTAAGGCAATAAATAAAACATGTAATAATATAATAATAAAATTAAAGCATAATGAAATTATAAATCCTTATTGATTATTTTATAACATCAGATATTACAATGCGCTTTAAACGGTTTTTAAACTGTGGCAGTGAAAATGTAAACAATAAGAAATCGCTACTACATGACAGTAGGTTTGCGTAACGCATCATTAGAGGGCAATTCAATGTGAAAATGGACAATGTTGCTCGCACATAAATTTGTTATTTTTGAATTGTTAGCTTGCTAATAATCCACCAATTCATAAACAATTAACAGTTTTGAGAGAACTCGCATTATTTACTTTTTATGATATTTTCCCAACCACGGATTCCGGCGTTTGAAAGCCGAAAATCACAATGTTGCTCGCGGTTTAGATTCGTTATTTTTAAATAATTACATTGCTTTTTTTCACTCAATAAAATTAACAGCTTTCACAGAACTCGTATATTTAATTTTAGTTTTTGTTTGATTTGAATTCATGTATTTTTTTTAATTCAAGTATTCTTCATTGTATAGTAATATATATATATATATATATATAAATCTTTATTGGCAGATTATTTTTAACAAAGTAATAATAATAAATGAATACAATAAATAACTAACATAAAAATAAATTCTCCTGCCAATTGGCTATCGACCGTTGGTCTTTCCACCTGATTTTGTAGGCGTCTGTCCTTGTCAGTTGCTGTGTCAAAAAGGTTTTGATCGCTAATGTCCTCCATTGTCTTGTAAATTGAATTTACTCGTGTATAGTAATAATAATTACATATATAATAACTATATTGTAAAATATTAGGCGGGTTTTCCGACCCTTTTTCTTCACCACGGGATTTGCGGGCATTCTTCCCATCTCGGGCTAATAATGGTATTCAGGGATGTCTGGGTTGGTTTCTTATGCTCCTACTTTTTTTTTAATTTATTGTATTTTATCATTAAGTATTAGATTTTTTTATTTTAAGTTTGAATGTAGCGTATTTTTTTTTTTTTCATGCCCTTGTCTAGCCTATTATATTGTCGTATATTATAGTCTGATGCTAATTTTATTGTCGTTTTCTTTGTTGTGGATTTTTCTGTCCTTCTGTAATTTTTAAATTGAAATATTGTATTATTTATAATTTATATTTTATAAATTAAATTAAAGCTATATCATAACCCTAGATATAGCTTTAATTTAATTTCTTGGATCTCAATTTCAAAGAAATTCATCACTATATTTGAAATTTTCGAGAAAAATTATCCTTTTTTACTTAGCGCCAATTCTTGTTATGTTTCATGAGATATTAGAAATTTTTGGTCTAAAATGTTTATTTTAAACAAAGTTGAAATAATTCATAAATATTCTTATTAATTTTAGAATTAAATTCTATTAGTTATTTTCGCAATAAAAAAATTGTTTTAATAAGTTTTTAGGAATGTTAATTGAATAAAATAAGTCTTATAATTTTAGAGAATTTTTATCATGCATTTCATAGAATCGAAGAATTAATTTAAAGGACGACAAAATAACCTAAGTCGCTCAAAAAAAAAAGAGTTATTTGTCTTTTGTTTATAATAAATTCAAACCTTCCACTGCCTAATATTTCAAAAATGTAACTTTTAAATTTCATAAATGTGTGGAATATCTTTTTAAAAACTAATGTTTAAGATAATAAAGTCTGATTATTATCTTAAAAAACAAACTTGAACATTTTTTCAATCAATTTCAGCTATGAAATATACATAAATTCAATAAAAAAGAATCTGAAAATAATTAATAAATGATTCCCTCTTTAGCTACTGTGACATTATGACTTAGGTTACCTAACTACTTTAAAAGAAATGAGCACTCGCTGTTGCATTTTCATTTCTGTAATATTTTATACGCACTTTTATTTTAATACTTCCCTGTAATTGGAACGTTATTATATTGGGTGAATAAATAAATAACAATATACTATATGTTATTGTTGCAACATTTTTTGATTCGAAAATATTAAAACAAAACATTCCGTGAAATATACGCTATACTTGTTCAGAATCCGTGGTTGCAGGAAAAAATCATATAACATTAATGAACGAGTTCTCTCAACACAGTTAATTGTTTACGAATTATAATGTAATGTAAAAGGAATGAATCTACAGTGCGGGTAGCATTGTGATTTTGTCTTTGTGTTGAGCCTCTTCTTGGGAAAATTTATAAAAAATAAATAAACAAGTTTTCTCAAAACTGCTAATTGTTTATGAATATATGAATTATATAATTATATTGTTAATTAGCAATATAATTTTGTAAAAATACTTAATCAGAAGCGCGTGCAACATTGTGATCTTCAACATTGAAACGTAATCTGTCTCTGTCCTGAATCCGTGGTTGGGGATAAATCATAAAATAAAATAATGAAAGAAGTTGTCTTAAAACTATGAATTGTCTATTAAAATATATAATTGCACTGTAATATGTATTTATTCTGATTGTTAATACTGTAAAGTTCAACGAATTCATTAATAAAATTGCCAATATGTTGATAATGGTGGATGTGCCGGGAAATCGTGGTTATTTTGTTATGTGTGTGAAGCTGGCAATAATTCCAGCAATAACCCGGCGCTTCCACCAATTTTTTAAATAATTTAAATAATATTTTTTACAACAAATCAGCGACTAAAGGTAAACATTTTATAACAATTTAAGTAAAAGAATCAAAATCTATAAAATGCGATAAGACACAATTTTATAATTGCATCCTAACCAAATTAATGGTGAGTTAAAAAATCCCAAAAGTCAAATTTTTAAAATGTTTTTTCTTCGAAGTGCACTAATTTAAATTCAATTTTCTTTCACTAAATGTTTATACAATTATTATACAATACATCTCCAATGTCAAAATGTTTACATTCTTATTAGTTTAATTTCTATGGGGCTTATTGCCAGCTCCCATATTTTCCTCTTTCGGGGACATTTTCAAATAATCATATTTTCAAATTCGATTGTTTAAATTCAACTATCTTTATATAGTTCTTTAAACTATTCCTAATGAACAAATATCACTTGTTAAAGGCTTTACTTTATACTTTCTTAAATTGTTATTACACATTTTGTTGGGTCTCACCAACCGCCTTAAAGGTGTAATTTTAAAAATGGTATATTTCAAAATGGCACTATTTTAAATTCAATTTTCTTTAAAATTATAATAACGCAATCATTACATGACAATTTTCAACTGTCAGAATGTTTACATTCGTTTTGGTTAATTTGTTATTACACTTATTGCTAGCAAAACGCGCTGCCACTATCAGGGTGCATTCCTCAATATTCCATTTTTGAGAAATAACATTATTTAAATTCATTTTTCTATAGAAATATGATAGAACAATTCTTAAATGGTAGTAATCAATTCTCAGAATGTTTAAATTCGTTTTATTTACTTTGTTATTAGACTTATTTCTGGCAATCGCGCTGCCACCATGAGGTTTTCACTTTAAAAAATTAATATTTTCAAATTGCACTACTTTAAGAGTAATTTTTCTTCAGGATATACTCAAACAAGCTATAGTAAACAAATGTCAACTGACAGAATGTTTACATTCCGCTTGGATAATTTATTATAAACATTTTTTTTATAAAAAACATCATATCTCGAAATGGCACTAATTAAAATTCAATTTTCTTTAAAATTATAATAACACAATCATCACATGACAATATTCAATTGTCAGAATGTTTTTAATAAACTATTCATATTTGTTATTATAATTAATGGTTTTAATATTTAGACATTGGTAGTTCATATTGTATGAAATAAATATGAATAAATTATTAAAAATCAACCATTAAAACACAGATTAGATTGAAAAACCCGAAACTAGTCGAGAATTTAAAGTTATTCAATCTAATTTCTGTTTTATTGGTTGATTTTTAATAATTTATTCATATTCATATTTGTTATTATAATATTTACGAACTGTGTTCAAATATTAGAAATAATAATGAAAAAAATAACATTGAAAATAACCAATTATTTCCTATTCGATTACTGAAATAATCGATTTCGCCCATCACTAGTAAAAACACACTTTATGATTTATTTTTACACTTGGACGTCAGTAGTGTGTCTGATTCCCCTCAATTGACACAAACTGGAAGCAAACATTGTGCGGGGGCCGCTTTCAGGGCGTCTATTAGATTCCGGGGCCGGAAGCCGCGGAACGTAATATCGCGCTCGAACATGTCAAGATGTCCAGAGTTGCGATCCGGGACAATGGGGAAAGACAGGCAGACGGGAGAGCACCGGTATGGATTTTAACGAATCCGAAACGGGCTATTTACGTGCGGCGATGCATTGTCCCTCAAACGAATCGCGGGACGTCTCCGCCGCAAAACGGACGGCCCATTGTTCTCGTCCGCGTTTCCAGCGGAAGAACCACACTGAATGAGGAACGTGTGCGCGCGTGTATGTGTTTGTAATTATATTATCAGCGGTTTTGTTAATTATTTATAATAGGATATGCATTTCTTGCTTTATTTTCGTTGTTTTTTAATTGATAAATTTCATAGGAAATACCGACAATTAAAATATTTCCACAACAAAAAATCAAGTTTATATTTACCTACTTCTAGCACTTTTTTATTTCATAATAATGCAACATTTTTATTTTATTTGTATAACAAAGTTCATATAACATTAATGAACGAGTTCTCTCAACACAGTTAATTGTTTACGAATACAATGTAATGTAAAAGGAACGAATCTATAGTGGGCGTCGAATGTGGTTTCCTCCTATTTCTGAGGACTCTTCCTGTTTATTTCTGTGTTAATAAAAACAACGAAGTTGAGTTTAACTCTCTATTAACACATACTTGGAATATTTACAAAAATCTGCATATAGACAGCGGAATAATAATTTTGAATACTAAAAAAATTACAAATGTGATGGGGGGGGGGGGGGCGAATACGCCAGGACAGTTGTGCACGGGTTTGCTTCAACTAAAGTCTTCAAGTCGCTGTCATCAACAGCTAAAAAGCGTCCACGACCCTGTTGATCTTCAGGATCAAATTCTCCACGGCTAATTTGTTGGTACCACCATTGAACTTTCTGTTTTCTCGCCCCATATTTAGTTGAAATTCCGAGCCGAGAGAGCGAAAATAGAGCTTCAAAATAATATACCAAAAATTGCAAAAACCTTCATTAATTTTCGAACAACATTATATTTAAACAAAAATATTAAGTGTAATTATTCTGCATCAATTTTGAAAAAAAAAAAACTTGTATAAAGATCTTTTAATATTTCCGAGCCGAGAGAGCGAAAATAGAGCTTCAATACCAAAAATTGCAAAAACTCTCATTATTTTTTCGAACAACATTATATTTAAACAAATTAAGTGTAATTATTCTGCATCAATTTTGGAATAAAACAAAAACTTGTATAAAGATCTTTAAATATTTCAAGGAAGAAGAAGTCTAAAATATATCTCTGATTAATCTTATTGCTAA